>CM042685.1:89072683-90322683 GCA_023614405.1 Avena insularis | reverse complement strand
TGATTATCAAATTCAAATCCCTAAAACTAGGGTTAAGAAAAACTTTGATTAAATAAAAACCAAATGAATGCATGTGTGTATGTGATGATTTTGTGAATGCATGAATGGAGTTGTGTGATTAACCTAAATAGCAAGGAATGGTTTAAAGATGAAAATAACATCATCTAAAATATTTCCAAGCATAAACAAATCAAGAGAAAATCAAAAACAAATCAAATAAGCCAAATGGTCATTTTTGCCAATCTTGCTCACTAGGTCACTTTGAGTGTTTCTAGTCCAAGATTTCAAACAGAAACTTTTCCGTTTCTTTTCACCCCTTGCAAGACCAAGTAAAAGTGAATCAAATCCCACCTTTCAAACTTATAGAAACATTTGGCAACCTCATTCAAATCACAATTTAAAATTGAATCTTTACCATATGTGAAGATCACACCTTTTCAAAACCCAACCAAACCAGTGCCCCCTGACCAATACAACTAACCCAAGACTCCCTAGTATGTAACTAGCAAACCCACCAAGTTTGAATCCGAAATTCAAATTTGAATTTCTTTCGGCCATTTCATCAAACACTTTGTTTGCAGCAAACAATAAAACATCAAACACTATTAGTAGCAGTAATTTTGTCCAACCTTGTCCCCTCTCTAACTCACTCTACACTCTTAGTAGCTGATCAAACTAATCTAACTAGCTTTAGCACCATTGTGAGCAAGCATAGCCATCAATGGTGACCATGCCGACACCACCATTGCCACCCCCATGTCGCCAACCTTGTCCGAGACACGCAGCACCATCCACCGCCACCCACTTTCCATGCCCCGAGCCTTGCCAGCCCCTGGACCACACGCCAAGCACGCGCCCAGTCTCTCTGCGTGCGAGCCGAGAGCACGCCAGAGCGCTGCACACGACACGAGCCCACAGACCACACGCTGACCTCGCCGCTTGCAGGCATGATCTCCAGCACCCCAGCACCCTGCCAGACAACCCTGTTCGCCGCCGCGCAGCCGTAGACGTTGTGCGCCATTAAACTTGCTGTTGTACCCGTCCAGAGCGCCGCGATGTTCCGACCGTTCCTCACCACCCCACGCCTCACCATCAAGCCGTTGAGCTTCGCCAGGAGGCAACGCACCGCCCCTATCGTTGCCCATGCCAATAGCACGCTGTGCCGATGACCACGATGAGCTCCAACCGCGCCCGTCGGTCCCCTTCAAGCACTATAAATAGAGGCGTTCCCAGCGCAAACTCTTCACACCATCTCACTCCCCACCTCTCACTGATCACACCCACTCGCCCCCGGAGCAAGGCGAGCACCAGGTGGCCGGAATTTCACTTGAGTTCGCCGTTGTAGAGGAGGAGAGGCGCCATCGATTGGGCCGGCCCCAGGAGGAGCTGTCGGTACCAGGAGGATCGATGTCGTCGACTTCGTCGTTCGCCCCCATCACCGACCATCACCGCAGCCCCGGTGATCCCCCATCGACCCCCACTGGTCGTGCTAGGGTTCAACCTCGCCGCGTACTGTTCAGGCGTGGACGATGAACTAGAGACGTAGGATTAGAGTTAGATCACACAGCCCTAATCTCCTAGTACCGCTTCACCACTCGCTGTCTCACTGACGAGTGGGGTCGCTCACTTAACCAGCCCCCGCGCGCGATGTGCATAGTGGTCGGCCCAATTAAACATCCTGCGTGACCCAACATTTCAAACTTAGGTTTATTCATTTAGTTTCAAACTCAGTTCTTTACCTATATTCAAAATCAACCCAGCTCGATTCACTAAACCGAAATGCATGAAACCAATTTTGTTAGAAAGGTTCTGGAGTGCTTAATCCAATCCCATTGTATTCAAACCAATTGGATTTGTAGATCACCCATGGTAAAAATAACAAGGCATAAGCTTTTCTGCATTCAAACATTTTTCAAAATTCAAACATAAAAGCTTTTGAGTTGATTACAACTCTCAAAAATCACATTTAACCATACCTTTCAGAATATATAAAAATATATAGGGTTATTGGCAGAAATAATGATCAAGTAATAAGAGAATTCCTCATAGGCCATTCTAGTCCTTTTATTTAATTAAAATAAAAAGGTTAAACCTTATTAAATTGTCGCACCACTTTAAATCACATTCCTAAGTACTGAAATATGTGGTGATGACATGTGTCAACATGATCCCATGTTTTAGAAGGAGAATATTAAATCTTAAGTAGTTTTTCAATGAGTAGAAATTACTTTTCCAAAATAAAATAAATGAGACAAGTGCTTTAATCTTTGTAATGTTAGTGATGATGCTAGATTGTCTAGTGTGAACCTTTGTGTGATAAATAGAAATAGTTAAGTATTGTTTGGTGATTGTGTACCTCGTATTTATTTATAGACGCTAGTACCGACCAAGGATACGAGGAGGAAGGAGGATACTACGAGGAGGAAGCCGAGGAAAACTTCAACCACTGCTCTATAGAAGGCAAGCCTAATACTACCAGTAGACTTGGCAAGCTAAAACTTGCTTGTTACTATGCCAACTATATGCCTTAAGCAAATGTGATTATACCCACTTGATGATACCAAATCCCAGTTTTATTTGCAAGCTTAATTCTTTTATTTCTTTATTAAAGCTTTCTCTTAGAGTGTACTTAGTGACTTGTAGATTTCAGAAATATATTTAAAGGTAGCATAAAGAGCATAAAACTCGGCCTAAGTTAGATAATCTTGATGTCATATTGAGGCATGAGACTGAACTTAGATAAGATCCAATTGTTTACCACCCCTCATTAGTATTTACCCCCACATGTAGATGCTAGTGTTAAGCTTAAAATTTGATCAACTTTAGATGGGAATACTTGGTGAAAATGGTTATGAAAACCTTGGAATTATGAGTCATTCTATTGAAATGTTTTGACATGTGTTCATGAACACCAGATGATTTTGATGATTGAAAATGTTAAGGCATGAGCCTTAGCCCTTTATAAAACTGATGGTTGTCTGGATGCGATATCATTCCAATTTTATCGTATAACCAAAATATCCGAAACTTGGGTAGGGCTTGACTGGAAATTTATATACCTTAGTATGGGTTCCCTTGCGGCCAAGGTCGGAGCTGAGGCTACCTTGTGAAGATTGTCCACCTGTGCAGTACCCAAGATGATAGTTGGTCATGGTTGAGAGGCCAAACTCACAAGAGAGGTGCCTATACTAGGGCGTGTAATTGAAAGGTTTGGATTGATTATCCGCATACTGAGTATGGTGAATTTAGGATTGTTCCTGACGGATGTATCGAATGTTGTGGTGAAAGTGTACAATCTCTACAGAGTGTCAAACTATTCGAATAGCCGCGTCCGCGGTTATGGACAGTTGGAGTGGCCATACTGTTCCGTCATCAGATGTTTTCAAAATGACTTGTGAAATGATTTGTGAATTTGACTTGACCACAACAGAGTTGTGACATGAAATTCAAGTTCCCACTTAGGTGTTATAAAACTTTCAACTAGATTTCTTTGCTTCTGAACTCAGTAGAGGTAAATCTGGCTTTTTGCAAAACAACCCTAGAGCTTAGTATATCCTATTTCAAAACCACTTCACTTGTTAGTATTAGTTTGCGAGTACTTAAAGAGTACTCATGGATTTGTCCCTAGATATTCCCGTGGCCAGACTATGAAGAGGAGTATCAGGAAGACGGATAGCAGGAAGGTTACGACAACTAGGATCATCTCCCATCGTCAGCATTGCCTGTGACCATGAAGATGGAGCTTCACCTACGCTATCGTTATTATTACATTATTACGCTGCTTGAATTGTATTAAGATTGGATCATGAGATCCTTATTTGTGTAAGACCTTATGTGTGGTTTGTAATGGATGATGTACTATGATATCCAATCTGTTATGTCTCACAAAAATTATAATCCTTGGATTGCGATGTATGGCATAACAGGCATCTGGGATTAAAAATCTGAGTGTTGGTAAAAGGATGGAAACTAGATTCTTGGAGGATCTAGGGTTTGGGTATTCTGATGCCACCTAAACAAGGTTGGCTTAGTGAGCTCAGATCTCACCTTGGGATAAGGGGTATATGGATGGTTAGACCAAGTCATATAGATGATCCAGGAAGAAAGAGTTGGGCTTGGTTGGAGTTGAGGTGATCTAGAGGAGATGGCAAACTTTGTTGAAAATAAGGCTGCCATAGCAGATACATCCGGTAGCCTCCTAAACCATGTGGGTTTAAGAAGCACAAGGCTCCAATGGAAACAAGTGAAGTGGGGGTTGATAGGCCATGATTATTATATCATAACCCAGCAGGGAGTTAGTCAAGGGGAGGTGGCGTTCAGATGTGAGCTTCTGCCAAAGTAGGCAAGTTGATAAGATTTGCAGAAAAGATTATTATCTTGACTACAAAACCATCATGGATGATTGGGAATTAGAATGGCTTAGCCAAGGAAAAGAGTGGGCTTTGGTAGTACTAAATATGTACTACAAGATGTTTCAAATGCATTCCCAAGAATGCACCTAGGTTCGAAAAGGTAGAGCTCCAAAGATGGTATCCAGATAGGAAATCTAGACTTGGCCATTTTGGCAGCTTTAGGGTTTTAAACTAGAGTGCAAGTGTAGAGGCTTTTGAGAGGATGGTATGTTCCAAACTTATGATTAAGGAGATTATGTTGAGGTACTCACTAAGTAGATAGTATTCATGCTTAGATTGGGTCTCTACTGAGTTGGAAACCATCCAGAGGGATTGTACTGGGATTGATTTGAGCAGGAGATGAGAGGGGCACTTGAGTGGCTTAGGATAGATCCAGACTTGGATGCTTTCTTTCAGATTGATGATCACAAGCATGGGTTGGGTCCTAAGGAATGAGCTACTAGATTAGCTCACTCTAGTTCCTAAGCAAACAAGGCAATCAGCAGATCAAGGCAGTTCATCAGACAACAGATCAAGGCAATTCATCTTAACACTTACCTAGCTACTACTAGGGTTACCATCAAGCCTAGCTTTAGGTAAGGAGGGGTATTTTGGAAAGGGGTTTTTCTTTGAAGTAAGATAAGGATCATCTTGGTATTACTACCAAGATTGGAATAAAAGGTTTTAATAAGGTTTTGGAAACCTAGGGATAAGAGTAGTTGAAGGTTCTGTCTTGAAAACATAAGGAGATAATATGTAGGTCTCCATAGTTTTGGCAATCTAAACTAGTAAGGTATGTGGTTGTGTCAAAGTCATCTTGGCTCAGGTTTTTGAAATATCAGAACATTTGAGAATATGAAAGATGAGCTAAGACATCTCTTTTGTAAAATAGTATTTGTAAAATAGTGTTGAGATGACGAGTACACAACTAATACACAAACAATTGCTTGAGCACAAGCAAACAGGTAAGCACACAATGCAAGAAAAAGTTTTTGTTCCCCCTAATTTTTGCCTTTTGGACATTAAATCAGGGTTGTTGAAATTGGGATGTTATAGACCTTTCCCCCTTAAAATAATCTCGTCCCGAGATGAGGGAGGAGTAGGGTTGGGGTGATAACATCCGCTTAACAATTTCAGCGGTGGAAATATTAGGCGCTAACAAGTTTTACAAATACCCAGCATGGGTAGTCACGGGTTGGAGCTGAGGGCTTCTGGTTTGGGCTTTAACTTAAGCGAGTCTTTTCCCCTTAGGACAAGTCTAGGTAGGTTTATCGTCGAATGGGTACTTCCTTCTTGAGGCGATACAGCGAGTTTAATCTTATTCATTCCTTCACCTCGTGGTCGAATTTATTTCTTCATGGTCTTGATACACCGGGATGTTGGCTGGGCAGTCGACCTTGGAGTGGAGGACTTTCGTAAAGTTCCTTCTGATTCTGGAGTGCTGATTGTCGTTCTTCTTACAGGGTCGACGATTTGGGTAGTGAGGGGTGGTCATCGCTTAGTGCTAACTAGTGCTCGACTCCAGGGGTCTATCGAGCTTTTGGGCGGGAAAGACTGGTCTTTCCCACTTAGAACAAAATTAGGGGTTCTTGGTGAAGTTGTCGACTTCCTTGATAGGAGTCATATGCTGATGTCGGGGAATGTCGCTACATCTTTCCTTCGGGGTAGTTATCTTTTGTCGACGTCATCGGAACCACTTCAGGAGTTAGGAGGTCTATCGGAAAGGGGCGTTTCGGGTTGGTCGGATGCAACGTCGTGGGTAAAACATGCAAAGAAGGATATCATGCTTGCATAACATCCATAGATTTAGCAGGTTCAAGCCAGTCGGTGGCGGAGGTACTTAAGAGTTTACAAAACAGGTCTGTGCCGCAGGGTGACAAGGCACTTAGAGTTTTACAAATAGGTTCTAGGACGATACATAGGTACTACTCTAGGCTAGTTGCCGCTTGCGGACGATCCAGGGGAATCCTCTTTGGCTTCATCTTCATCTTTAGGGAGGTGGGTGGAAGATCCTTGTATATCTTGGGGTGGCTTGAACCTCTTGAGATACTGCCGAGCGGTCACACACCTCTTTCTTCCTTAGAGGATGCGGCTTCCAGAGGCTTTTTCCATTTCCTTCATTAGGGCTTGATTCCTCTGCTGGACTTCTAGAGCTTCTTTGCGGTGGAGGATAGCTTGCACACGAGGAAGTTCCATTTGGGTGCGGCAGTACTCGTCGACAACTGCGGTGAGAAGCTCATTCCCAGCATAACTATAACGGGCTTGTAGCTGCAGGGCAGGGTAGGTCAAGCGAGTATCTTGGGATTGTCCAGATGAGTCCACGCTGCCTTTGATGGGTACATAGAAGGTTGTGGGTTGCCTCATTTCAGGAAGGACATCCCTGATGCGAAATAGTGCTTCTCTTGCAGCCATATTTAGAGCCAGCACTCGGGTTGGCATGCTAAATGTCGTGGCGCGAATGGGTTCTCCTGGTACACCATACTGTGGATAGATGGTAACTTGTCTAGGATATAACCCGGTTTCCAGTCCCTTGTGGAGTTGGTAGGTGGGAGGTTGGGTGTATCCGCAAAGCTGCAAGGAGTCCTAGCGGAGCACTGGGAATCCAGCGCTTAGCCATGATTCATCAATGGGTTCGATCTGCAAAGAGGAAGGTTTATGGTTTTAGGGTGAGATAACACAGATATGTACAGATTTATCCAGGTACATGGGTAATATTAAGCGGCGTCATGGCTTGGTTTTCCTCGGACGACTCTCGAAGTAGAGAGTGGTTGGTTCTTTGGAATTGGAGTTGAGTGTAAAGATGCCTTAGAGCTTTACTTGGGGTGGTCGAGGCTTTCCTATGTGGCCATCCTGCTGATGAGAGGTTTCCGGCTATGAGGTTGCAAGGGTTAGCATCGAGATATGCCAGAATTGGTGTCAGAACTTCTAGGATCGGAGGATCCAGGGCAGACAAGCAAACACATTCCAAGCATCAAACATGCACAAGACAAGCAAGCAGGGCCTACCATGGGTACTAAGGGGGTAACTACATGCCATAAAGGGGAATCCTACTTTAGATATGATAATCCTAAGTATGGACTTTACTGGGGTCTTAACTTCTGTCTTGCCGTCTTTTGTCATCGGTGCCGTACTTGATTGGGGGTGATGAAGGACTCCGTTGGTAGGGAGATCTTGTAGTGTCTAACGTCGTTGGTAGCTTCTTTGCTTTGCTTGTCTCAGTGTCTTCTCTTCGGGGTATCCGTCTTCATAGTCTCCGAGTCGGACTTTGTTTGTGAAAACAGGTGAGTTGAAGTAGATGAGTTATAGAGTAATTCAATTTCAAATTGTTTAAGTCAAAGAATATGAGATAAGAAATCTTTAGAAAACCTTTTGAGAAAATAGTTTTCAAAAACCGGTGTTATCATAAATAGGGGTTGTCCTGCCTAATGTCCATGCTAAGTAAGGTCTCCTACAGTTAGGATGGCTCTGATACCATGTCTGTGGCACCCCGGATTTACGGTCCGGGAATACCTGTTATGCATACAATTCACGTTCCCATGAGCAGTGAGCCATGAGCATAACCGACTAGTATCATTACATCATCCATCAAGTAACGAGTACAAAACTTACAAAGTGGCCATTATGGCGAATACAACACTAGTAGCGGAAGTCTCCAAGCGCAGAGCCCTTGTCATGCCTTAACCTACAGGCAACTGACTGGGAAGATGGCCTAGCTCGCATAGACGTCAGAAGTCTCCATCGTTCCTCTTGCTTCTAAAAAATCTGGCCAAGTAAATAGCCAGGGACAATGCCGGTGAGTACTTTGAATATTACTCGCAAACCACCTTAAGATAACAATTAGCAAAGGATATGCAGTATGGCTATGGTAGGATGGCTCCATAAGAGGTTCTTTTGTAAATTAGTTTCTCTTGTAGATACAGCATGACTCTATATCTTTGTTGAAAACTTTTGTAAAACATTTTGGTAACCTTTTTGAAAAGTTTTAAGAAAACACTAGGATTTGGGTCACCCATTTGTTTTTCCTTCCGGTAATCTCATGACCAACCTCCTTCCTCCATTTTCCGGACCATCCCATGGTTAATTTTTTTTTCGAGCCATTGCTTTTCCGAAGTCCTTTTTGAAATCAAAACCATCACCCACGTACAGCAGCCATCACAACCGTCCATGACCGAGGACTCGGCTATTCGAATAGATTTACACTCTGCATAGGTTATACACTGTAGCCACACCATTTGATTACCCGTCCCTGATCTACACCGATCGTGGGTCGAATAACTGGTCAAGACCTTTCGAATACCCTCTATGATACAAGTGCCTACCCTATGATGTTAATCCCCTCAACACCGGGACGCACTATATAGTCACAAGCCAACCGGGGCGCGTTTTGCACCCTGTAGGGTGTGCGCTTTCAATGAGGGGCTCATAGTATTGTCTGGCCGCCATTTAGACAGTATTTACCTTCCCAGACCGATGTTTCACATGGGCCTTTACAGCGGAAAGCCCAGCCTTCGGGAATTTGTTCTTCCCCATAGTAGTTTGAGACACCTATACCGGATTAGACAAACTTCCAGCCCAGCCCTGTCCCATTCTAGAGTAATGTGGTTGCACGGGTTAATTGCTCAAGCATTAGGAATTGTACAGCCGGGCGTGTTTTTGTAAACATTTTTCCTCCATCTTTCGTCTGACCATTTTTGTAAACCAAAAACCTTCTCATTTTTCAACATCACTTGGTAGGCCAAGCCTCACATA
Organism: Avena insularis; assembly: GCA_023614405.1. Lineage (NCBI taxonomy): Eukaryota > Viridiplantae > Streptophyta > Magnoliopsida > Poales > Poaceae > Avena > Avena insularis. Next base: position 90,313,543 of record CM042685.1, on the reverse strand, counting down.
GGTTTTCTCATAAAACATTTTTGTAAACCTTTTTCCGGAGTCTTCCCATCCTACACTTTTGTTTCGGCTAAAATGGGATCTCCAAGGGTTTATGGTGTTAAACACCATCTACCATACTAAGGGAAGGTAGGTATTATATAGATAGGTTGTACCTAATGGTACTAAGGGGTAATTATTTGTGGGATACAAACATTCCCCATATAAAGTATATTATAGTAAAACAAATGCACTTTGCAAAAATGAGTAGATAAAACATGCATATATAAAATAATAGGACAAGGTGTATGAGCAAGAAGGTGGCTTGCCTGTGACCAGCGAGATGTCCCTTGATGGCGTTAGATAACCAGAATACCAATAAAAATAATAATACGAGAAACCCGATGCTTCCTTCTTCTCGGCGTCACACAAACGCAACTATCACCGTTATGAAGCATACATGCGAACAAACAACACCAAATCAATACAAGGCATACAATCGTCAAACCATACAGCAAGCCAAGTATGAATACATGATATAGATCTGTAGGATGTTGGTGGTTTGATTTGATTGGGTCGAGAGAATATTTGGAGGCATTAGGGAAAGGATCCCTTTGGATTTATCGTTTAGGAAATACCTAAGAGAGAGGATTTTGATCAAGGGTTTGATCTGTATGATACCATTGTATAAAAATCATATCATCAGATAGGTATTGATAAAATGAAGCCAACAAAATTGGTTTCACTATTTTATCAATTTCCCTTGATTTATAATGGATATTATAGTGATTAAAACTCTAGTTTTAGGAAATAATTCACCAGAACTTCTATAGAGTTCCAAAAATTATTTCCTTGGGTAAAGAGGTATTATTTGATGGACTTAATCAAGAGGAGTTGGAATCTCCTCAAAAAAATTAACATAATTCCTTTGAGAATTTCCCAAAGGCAGTACTAGATAGGATTTGTCTTTTTCATCAGATTTAATCTACAGAAGTTTTTTAGTTGATTACAAGGACATATGTTAGATACTGAGAATACCTTTATGTAGAAATTGGAATCAACCTTTTTGGTGTTACAGAGCTACTGTGGTGTTTTTATTAGTGATTAAACCATGCATAGAAGAGTTTAAGTCCCCAAAATTTAACAGAGACTCATAAAAATATGATCCACTGGGTTTTTGAATATATGGTTAGATGTGTCATCTGAGAGTTGGAATTAGGTCAGAACTACACTTGGTTTGACCTAGAAAATTTCCTAAAGGCAGGAAACGCCTTGTTTTGTTATTTTTGCTATCAGCAAAACTATGAAGAAAAATAAGGTGGGGCCAGTGGGACAAGAAAGTTACAGATGATACCTCTCAGTAACAATTGGATTTACTCCATTTGGGTTTGTAAAACCTCCTAGAGAATTTATTTAGTGATTAGGACAGGTCTTAGGAAATGATTTATCTTATTTATTCTAAGCAACGTTTTGGTCCTAATCTGAGTCTGCATGCTAGAGAAATGGTGCATGCATGTGTAAAAATTTAGATCTGGCCAAAATATGGGGTTTTACTATTTTGTTTGGATTTAAACCAAACTGCATAGGAATAGATCTGAGAAAAGAATTTATAAGAAAAGGAGGGGTTCTGGGCCAGATCCCTGTCGGTGATGGGCCGAACAGGGGAATCCCGGCTCACCCTAGCGTGGCGTGCGCGGGGGAGGGGGTCAACTGGGCCGGTCAGGGCCCGTGTGGCGGTGAGAGGGGAGAGTGAAGGGTTATGAGGGGTTGAGGGTCGTCCGATCAGAGTAGATCTGACGGCTCAGGGCCGTCTTCCTCCTTTGCTCGCGCTCAAGGGCGCACGCGAACCCTAGGTCGGGCAGGTGGTAGCGGGGCGCTCACCTAAGGTCCTGCCGGCGCTGGAGATGCGGGGGAGGAGGAGGGGTGGTCCGGGGCGGCCTCGGGGATGGGCGACACACCTGGTTTTGTCGTTTGGAGGGTGCCCGCGCCGGAGCACCCGAGAGGAGCACGCCGGAGCTGGCCGGTGCAGCTTCGGTGATGCCTGCATGTCAACAAGAGGAGTACCCAGAGCATAAGTGAGAAGAGGGGAGCTGGGTAGAGTGACATGCAGAGAGGAAGGAGGAGGGAGGCGAGCTTGGGGCTCGGTTTCTTTGCCATGGCCGAACCTTGCCTCTCTCTCGGGCAATGTTGAGCAGGGGAGAGGGAGAGGAGGTGCTGGGGAGGTGAGTGGGGAAATGAGGAGGCAAATGAGCTGAAGGGAGGGTGATGGGTGTCCTTTAGGCATTATAAACCGATAGGCGTCAGTCCATGGTGAACCAAGCTCATTTGGGAGTTGGGGCATGGTCCAAGGTCTTCCCATTGGTGGCCATGGGCGGTGGGGAGGGTGTGTGGTGTTCTTATGGTCGTGCATAGAACAGAGAGGGAGTGGGATGCTGTGAGGAGTAAAGAATTAGTTTAGACAAGACCTTGCCTTTGTCTCCTTAAATAATTTTGTGGGACAAGGGGTGTGGGGGCATGCTACAGTGTTGGTCGACCAGGGGAGAGTGTGATGATGCTGTGGAGTAGTATTGGGGAAGATTGGAGCTAGCTTGGTTCTGGTTTGAATCAAGATTTGATTGAGTTTGCAAATTTGATCAAAAGAAGGCTTGTGAAGGAAGTTGAAAATGTTGCACTGGAAAAAGTGTGGAAATGATACTGGTACGTAGAGTAGGTCAAAAAATCTCTCCGGGAAGTAAATGGGATTTTTCTGATGGTTATAATCCCATTTAATTTGCAAATCTTCAGAAGGTGCATAAGTAGATTATGGGAGCTAAAACTTATAATTTTACATTGGATCAACTTGGTTTTTGATGTGATATGCTCCTAAATACCATAACACACATTGGAGAATTTTATTGGGATTTATTGAGGTGGAAAAGTATTTTTGGGGAATTATTTCTTGTTTCTGCCATTTAAGAAAAAGGGCAAATAGAAATTATAAATAATCTCAAAAATATTTATTTTTGAGTTGAAAAGAGGGGATATGATATATAGGCACCAAATATGCCTTGAGTTGGCAAGGTGATTTGGAGAAAAACAAACTTGCCTTTAAAGACAAGGTTGTTGAGGAATTGGTGAGTGAATGAAATAAAATAGTTTAACAATCCAAATAATTGGGAGAATTATTTGGGGATGCTTATTTCCAAGGTAGATGCTGTAAACTTGATGTAGGCATCAAGGTCAACCTTGGTTTTGAAGAAAAGTGGTGAATAGGGTGGAAACTAGATTCTTGGAGGATCTAGGGTTTGGGTATTCTGATGCCACCTAAACAAGGTTGGCTTAGTGATCTCAGAGCTCACCTTGGGATAAGGGGTATATGGATGGTTAGACCAAGTCATATAATGATCCAGGAAGCAAGAGTTAGGCTTGGTTGGAGTTGAGGTGATCTAGAGGAGATGGCAAACTTTGTTGAAAATCAGGCTGCCATAGCAGATACATCAGGTAGCCTCGTAAACCATGTGGGTTTAAGAAGCACAAGGCTCCAATGGAAATATGTGAAGTGGGGGTTGATAGGACATGATTAGTCAAGGGGAGGTGGAATTTAGATGTGAGCTTCTGCTAAAGTAGGCAAGTTTATAAGATTTGCAGAAAAGATTATTATGGCTTAGCCAAGGACAAGAGTGGGCTTTGGTAGTATTAAATATGTACTACAAGATGTTTCAAATGCATTCCCAATAAGGCACCTAGGTTAGAAAATGTAGAGCTCCAAAGATGGTATCCAGATAGGAAATCCAGACTTGGCCATTTTGGCAGCTTTAGGCTTTTAGACTAGAGTGCAAGTGTAGAGACTTTTGAGAGGATGGTAGGTTCCAAACATATGATTAAGGAGATGATCTTGAGGTACTCACTAAGTATATAGGATTCATTATTAGATTGGGTCTCCACTGAGTTGGAAACCATCTAGAGGGATTATACTGGGATTGATTTGAGCAGGAGATGAGAGGGCACTTGAGTGGCTTAGGATAGATCCAGATTTGGATGCTTGATTTGAGATTGATGATCACAAACATGGGTTGGGTCATAAATGATGAGCTACTAGATTATATCACTCTAGTTCCTAAGCAAACAAGGCAATCAGCAGATCAAGGCAGTTCATCAGACAGCAGATCAAGGCAATTCATCAACCAGCAGATCAAGGCAATTCATCTTAATACTTACCTAGCTACTACTAGGGTTACCATCAAGCCTAGCTTGAGGTAAGAAGGGGTATTTTGGAAAGGGTTTTGCTTTGTAGTAATATAAGGATCATCTTGGTAGTAATACCAAGATTGGAATAAAAAGGTTTTAATAAGGTTTTGGAAAACCTAGGGATAAGAGTAGTTGAAGGTTTTGTCTTGAAAACGTAAGGAGATAATATGTAGGTCTCCATAGTTTTGGCAATAAAAACTACTAAGGTATTTGGTTGTGTCAAAGTCATCTTGGCTCAGGTTTTTGAAATGTCAGAACATTTGTGAATATGAAAGATGAGCCAAGACATCTCTTTTGTAAAATAGTATTTGTAAAATAGTGTTGAGATGAGGAGTACACAACTAATACAGAAACAGTTGCTTGACCACAAGCAAACAGGTAAGCACACAATGCAAGAAAAGGTTTTTGTTCCCCCTAATTTTTGCCTTTTGGACATTAAATCAGGATTGCTAAAATTGGGTTGTTACAGTTTCTGTGGGTTTGCAAGGTGGGATTGGGTTCACTTTTACTTGGTCTAGAAAAGGGTGAAAAGAATTGGTCTAGTGAGCAAGATTGGCAAAAATGACCATTAGCTCATTTTGTTTGTTTTTGAATTTCTATTGATTTGATTCTGCTTGGAAATGATTTAGTTGATGTTGTTTTCATCTTTAAACCAATCCTTGCCATTCATAACAATCAAAAAAGTTCATTCAAGAATTCATGCATTCATCACATACACACATGCATTCATAATGATTTTAATTAACAAATTTTTTTGTTAACCCTAAATTTGGGTGATTGGAATTGATAACCTTGATTAATATTTTTGGGATGTTATAAATTCCAAGCATATTAAGCGCCAGTTTCACTCCATCCGTGAACATGTCAATAATGGAGATATAAAGATTTGTAAAGTACACACGGGTCTCAATTTAGCAGATCCGTTGACTAAAACTCTCCCTAGGGAAAAACATGATCAACACCAGAACTCCATGGGTGTTAGATTTATCACTATGTAACTAGATTATTGTCTCTAGTTAAAGTGGGAGACTAAAGGGAATATGCCCTGAGAGGCAATAATAAAGTTGTTATTATGCATATTCCAAGCACATGGTAGATGTTTATTTTTATGCTATAATTGTATTAATACATAAACGGTAATACATGTGTGTTTAATTAACAAATAAAAAGTTCCCAGTTATGCCTCTCTTATAAACTAGCTCGTTGCTTAACAAGATGATCAAGGTTTCCTGATCATGGACATTGGATGTTGTTAATAACAAGGTGAAAAGGATACAGATGCCGCCTAGAGGGGGGGTTAATAGGCGGTTTAAAACTTTAATGAGATGGGCTTAACAAAGGCGGAATAAAACTAGCGTTTACTTTGTCAAGCACAAAACCTATATAAACTACAGTTCACCTATGTGTACCAACAACTTATGCTAAGCAAAAAAAGCAACTATGTGATAGCTAGATATAATAATTCAAGCACGAAGGCTATCACAAAGTAAAGTGCATAAGTAAATAGCTCGGGTATAGAGATAACCGAGGCACGCGGAGACGATGATTTATTACCAAGTTTCTCCCATAAAGAGAGTACGTCTCGTTGGAGAGGGGGTGGTATCAAACCACCTACGCCACAAAAGGCCTCCCTTATTCTCCGGTGAATCTCACCCCAACGGGATCGATCCACACTTCCACTATCTGTGCACTTGTTGGTGGCAACCGGAACCTCTCACAAGGTTGGGGCACTTCTCCACAACTTAATCGGAGGCTCCCAACAAACACCACCAAGGCCACAACCTGCAACACCAACAAACCGTCTAGGGTTCCAAGAACCCAAGAGTAAAAAGCTTCTCAACTTTCGCTCACCAAATCCTCCGAGGAGAACTCAAACCAATGCACCAAATGCAATGGCAAGAACACAGGAAGTGCTCGAGTCCTTCTCTCCCAAATTCCACAAAAGCTACAAAAGCTAGTGGGAGAATAAGAGAGGAAGAACACATGAGGAAATCCACAAAAGAAACCCCAAGATCTAGATCCCAATATGTTCCCCTCACATAGAGGAGAGATGGATTGGTGGAGTTGTAGATCTAGATCTCCCCTTTCAAATCCCCCAAAAAGATTCAAGAAATATGGGAGGGATTGAGAGTATTTGCAAGCTCTTGAAGGTCAAAACAATGGAGGAGAGAGAGAATTCAAGCAACGGGCCTAAGGAGGAAGAAGGGGTCTATTTATACCCCTCCCCAACGAAATATGACCGTTTGGGACCTTCTAGGACGAATAATCCGCCCCTCCCCCAGATATTCTGGGTTCCCCGGGCCAAAAAATTGGCTAAGGACTTGGCGGCGCGAGCCTCAGTATAGGGGCGGATATTTGGGGCGGATAATCCGCCCCCCGAAGGGCCAGAAAATCTGCCCCCATTACTAGGAGTCATGCCTCAAAGTCCTTAGCTGTTTTCCAAAAATTGGGCCAGATAATCCGCCCCCATGGCTGGATAATCTGCCCCCTTGAAAACTGGCAGGAACAGCAAAACTGAAACCATCATAACTTTTTCATACGGACTCCGATTTTGATGATCTTGGGCTCGTTTCGAAGATAGTAACGATCTCTACAAGATCATGCAGGGAACCATCATATTACAGCAATGGAAGATATAACCAAATGATGAAAGGTTTAACCTATCTATAAAAGACAAACCGGTAAAACCTCCAATATCGAAAACACAATAGAGAATGCATATGAAACTGCTGATGAACTTAAGCTTGTCATAGAGATTGACACAATATATAAATCCTCTCATGGATAAGAACCAAATAAGAACCAAGAAATATGATGCCAAGTATGCAAAGGTTTGAGCTCTCACCGAGGGATATGATCAAGTTACTCACTTGAGAGCCCCTCTTGATAGTACGGTTATCTATCATATAAACCGGTCTCTCCAACTAACACCACGAGACCAGTTAGAAAGAAACCCTATCAATATCAAACCTTTGCCTTGTATATTCCACACCTCAGGATGGAGCACCTTTCTTGATTGCACTAGCTTGGTGAAGATGCTCCCCCATGCTCCACTATGGAAGAGCCTCTCTTTTAGGCATATCTTCACATATCCATGATCACCATAAGGATGGCACGATACACTTGAGATCATCTTATGAAACCTTGATCAACACTTGATCTTCTTCACTTTATTCTTATTCCAAACTTGAAGCCACCATATGGTTCAAGCATTGTCTATGGACAAATCCTACAAGTAAAACTCAATGCAAACATAAGTCCATAAAACATTGTCACTAATTACCAAAACCACACATGGGGGCACATATGTTCTTTCAATCTCCCCCATTTTGGTAATTGATGACAATCCTTTGAGAGGGTTTATATAATCAACTTAACAAATAAAAATGGTTGCGCCAACATCAAATACTACACAATTATGTGATGTTGGTACGCCCATAATATATAGAGCAAGCTCCCCCACAATATATGCGTGTGTGATGAACCATTACCATTGGTGGAGTTTCCTCTATATATTCAACATGTAAAGCAAAAACAAAGATGCAAGGGCATGAGAGGAGAATGCTTAAGAACAAAATTCCCTTAAACCCTCCAAAACATCTCCCCCATTGGCATCGATTACCAAAATGGGTGAATAGTTCTAGACGACCAATATAGTAATAATTCCTCCAAAGGTGTCTTCGCACATATACAATGATGAATACTTGGGAGGGAGTAGAACTATATCGAGGATCCGAAGATTGTGAAAGGAATAAAAAAAAAGACGCAAGCAATGACAAGATCCGACAAACCAATTTGAAAACAACAAATGAGTCCAAATGGAAACTACAAGATATTATGATGTGAGCAAATGAGTGTTTTAAATAACAAATAGAGAAGCTCTCCAATATTTGTGCACAATTTTAAAATAAATGCATTGGAATACATAATGCACAAATATGGAATCCTTGTTCCCCCATAAGAATTTAAAACACAACACATGAAAGATCAAATAAATGCTTAAATAAAATTGAGAAGCTCCCCAAGATTTGTGCATACTTTAAAATCGGTGTATTTCAATACAAAAATGCATAAATATGGAATCCTCACTCCCCCATAAACATTTAAGGAACAATAAATGTGACAGAAGATAAATGAGCATTATTAAAGTAATTAGATGAGCTTCCCAAAGATAATGCACCAATTATGATAATTGCATTTGGGAGCAAGGTGCATAATCATGGAATCCTCACTCATCCAAGTTCATTGAACAATACAAGGTATGAGAGAACAAATATGAGTGCCCAAAGATGCAAACAATAGGAACAAGCACCCATAGGCAATTAAATTTGGAAGCCACCAAAGAATCAAAAGGAATATAAAGGTGGTCTCCAAGGATTAAAAACCAACTAACATTATCTTCACATATGTGTGTATGTTTCTAAATGGATAACATCACAAAGACATATGCCCATAACAAAACAAGCACACACAAGGAAGATATACAATAAATAACATAAAAGGACAAAACCAACTCCCAAAAAGAGTAAGGTTCCAACAAGTAAACCAAACTCTCCAAACTTTTCATGATGGCACAAAATACCAAAACGAATAGATCAAACTTCCAAGCACATAAAACCCGATATGGATCAAACAAGGAAGCATAAAAAGATTGTTCTAGATAATATAGGAGAGCTCACCCATAAGTAGTACATTATATAGAATTTTATTTTGAATGCAAAATGCACACAAATGGGATCATCACTACTACCTACAATAAGAAAAACACAAGAGGATATCAATAAAATAAGAAGATCCAAAAGAAGAAAGGAAGGCTTCAGAGACAACACAAAACATTTTCTTGGCCAAAGATAGGATAAAATTAAACAAATGCCAAAGTGAATATGATCAATAAATTCTACCATAAATTGAGTACTCATTGTCTAAGGACAAGAAATATTTGGAATAATTTTCCCAAGGTAGCTTGCATGGATATCCAAGATCATAGTCACAACAAGAAGCATATAACAAAATATAAGAATTAAGCATGATACATCAAACAAGATTCTTGGTAGCTTCCAATAGTCACACAATCACTAGTGATTAGATTAACTTGAAGCAAACGGTTTCCATGATGATATAGAGATCTAAATATGAGGAAACACATACCAAGAAACACTCTCATATACAAGATCCAAAATATGATCAATAAATCCATTCAAGCAAATTGGAACTTGTATGAGAAAATGTGTCACATAGGCGCCTCGAATATTCACATTTTTTTAGGATTGTAATATGCACTAAGCATATGACTCCCCCATAATGTGATACTACCATAAAACCAACACGAGGCAACGGATCCAAATATATATAATTAATGGACATTATAGAACTTAAATTTCTCATGTACACACATTTTTAGGATTGTGGAATGCCCAAGCATAAAACTCCCCCAAAATGGGATAGTCCATTAATCTCTCACAAGAGCCAAATAAGATACCAAATATAACCAATGAAGGCTCAAACATAAGAAACACACATACATGGTGTACCACCTAACCATACACAAAAATATGCTTGATTCCTCAAGATAATTAAGTGGAAAGCACAACATGTACAAAAGCACGGAAGATACAAAACCAACACATGCACAAGGGGGCGAGTAAATTTCAATGTAATAAGTTAAGCATTTGTTACCGCAAGGAGGAACATTGGACATATATAATATAGGCAATATAATCCACATGACTTGACTTGACAAATATACTAGATGAAGATCCCTCAATTCTTCGTGATGTAGCCAAGTCTCCAATGCCCTCCAACAATACCTATTGATCAAGTTTTGGCTTGTTGGTCCCCAACCAAGTTGGGTCCTAAGAGGTTAGTCACAATAGGCTTGGCAACCCAAATGGTTCTTTTCTTGAAACCACATTGAGCACCAACAAATTTGGCAAACACATTGACAACTTCATCCTTACAAAGAGAATAAGCATCATCAATAATCATAGGGTTGGATGAGGAGATATCAATAGTGCATGAAGAAGAAATGTGCCCTTTCTTACGGCATATGTAGCAAGTTCTACTCTTGCCATCTTTCTTCTTAGGTGAAGCCACAACTCGAGGAGGAGCTCGAGTAGTCCTCTTAGGAAGAGGCCCATTAATGACTTGAGGTGGAGCTTGAGGCCGCTTCCCTTGTTGCTTCACACTAAGAGGCTTTTTCTTCAATGGGCAAGATCTAACATGGTGCCTTCTTCCTTGCACTTGAAGAAAACAATGTTGGCCGGATTCTTGACTTGATCTTGGCCATTCTTCTTGTTGTCCTTGTGCTTCAACTTGATAGTGGACTTGTTCTTGACATTGGAGTTGAATCCAAGCCCACTCTTGTCATTGGGGGATTTTTGCACACTCAAGATTTTGTTGAGTGCGGCCTTCCCTTGATGACCCTTTTTCAAGTCATTCTTCATAGAAGTGACTTGAGCCATGAGCTCTTTGATTTCCTCTACATGGTTAGTTTCAACAAAAGTACTAGAGGAAGTAGATGCTACATTGTTAGAGCAACAAGGCACAGAATGTAATTCATCACAAGATATAGCATGGTTGTGAGAGGATGAATTACAAGGACTAGCACATGGCAATATAACATTTGGAGTAGATATAGTGTTAATGTCCACATGAGGCCCACTAGATGTTACCTTTGACACGATGGCCTCATGAGCTAACTTTAGCCTACCATGGGAGACTAGAAGATCCTCATGCGAGATCGATAGCTTAACATGACTTTCTTCTAATTTCCCATAGTTGCTAGTTAGCAATGCAAGTTGAGCCTTTAGCTCAACATTCTCCTTCAAAATAGATGCTTCACAAGAAATAGAGTTAGTAGCACAAGCATCATCACTATTTGCAAGAGGTGGGGGCAACATGGCAAGCTCTTTAGAATATGAAGCTTTAAGTTGCTCATGCGACTCAGTGAGTTTGATGAGCTCCCTCTTAACGACCCGAGAGCCATTTTCGAGGTGCTTAAAATCTTCAACAAGTTTAGCATAAGCAACTTCAAGTTCATCATTTTTAATCTTGAAGGAGTTTGCCACCGCAAATTCTCTATCATGTTATTCCTTTACTCTAGATAATTCTAGAGTAAAAGTCTCCTAAAGAGATTCTTTGGAGGTTTGTTCTTCTCCAAGGGAGTCCTTTAGTTGAGCAATTTCATTAGCATACTCACGCTCAAGCGCAATTTTTTCATCAATTATGTTTTCTTGCTCCTCAATAAGATCATTGCCTTCTATAGCATAATGCAATATTTCAATAAAGTTGGAGGAAGCAATTTTATGTTTGAAGAGAGCTCTATAGACAACCTCTCCCATTTTCTTAATATAGGTAATATCATACTTACCTCGATAATCATCATTATCATTCTCAACCTGATCATCATCATCATGAGATACAATGGGATCCAAAGAGATTACCTTTGTTCCCTTAGCCATAAGGCATATGTGAGAACCGAAGGAAGGTGATGATGAGATTGCACTTGTAGCTCTATTCAAGATCTTGTCTTGGACCATAGAATCTTCATTTTCCTATACATGGTTAGAAACACAAGCACTAGAGGAAACAGAGGCATTTTTATCATGGCAACAAGACAACACACGCATATCACCAAGAGATTTATTCAAGCCATTAATACATGATATGCAAGGACTATCAACACTAGCATGTAAGGAGTTGTGAGTGCTAGAAGTGTTAAGGTCCGAAGATAGATCATTGCAACTAGATAGGGATGAAGGATTACAAATAGTAAGCACACTATCCATATTGCAATTTCTATCACCACTCACTGTATCATTACCTAGTGAAACATCACATGTTGGTGAGTTGGTAGACGATGAGAACTCATCTCGACCGGAAGTGGAAGCAACACAATCATCCTCAATAATGTTGGACTTGCTATATTTATCTTGAAGCTTGGTCCATATCTCACGAGCGCTTGAATAAGGCATGATAGAAGAAAGAACTACATTGCTCACAACATGCAAAGGAATTTTAGTAGCTAGAGCATCTATATGAGAGTTCAACTTCTCCTCTAAAGATTCGTTTTGGGTATCCACGGGAGAAGAGAAACCCACATACAGATATCCCTCGATAATTGGGTGGATTTCCCGAAATAAATTAAGCATGCGAATTTTCCAAGCATCATAATTTGTGCCATCGAATGTGAGCGTGTCCTTGTGCACTAATCCCCTAGCCGACATCTTTACTCTCAAGGCGGTGAAGCCTCAAATGAGAGACCGGGCTCTGATACCAATTGAAGAGGATACAGATGCCGCCTAGCGGGGGGGTGAATAGGCGGTTTAAAACTTTTACGAGATGGGCTTAACAAAGGCGGAATAAAACTAGCGTTTACTTTATCAAGCACAAAACCTATATAAACTACGGTTCACCTATGTGTACCAACAACTTATGCTAAGAAAAAAAAGCAACTATGTGATAGCTAGATATAATAATTCAAGCACGAAGGCTATCACAAAGTAAAGTGCATAAGTAAATAGCTCGGGTATAGAGATAACCGAGGCACGCGGAGACGATGATTTATTACCGAGTTCCTCCCATAAAGAGAGTAGGTCTCGTTGGAGAGGGGGTGGTATCAAACCACCTACGCCACAAAAGGCCTCCCTTATTCTCCGGTGAATCTCACCCCAACGGGATCGATCCACACTTCCACTATCGGTGCACTTGTCGGTGGCAACCGGAACCTCTCACAAGGTTGGGGCACTTCTCCACCACTTAATCGGAGGCTCCCAACAAACGCCACCAAGGCCACAACCTGCAACACCAACAAACCGTCTAGGGTTCCAAGAACCCAAGAGTAAAAAGCTTCTCAACTTTCACTCACCAAATCCTCCGAGGAGAACTCAAACCGATGCACCAAATGCAATGGCAAGAACACAGGAAGTGCTCAAGTCCTTCTCTCCCAAATTCCACAAAAGCTACAAAAGCTAGTGGGAGAATAAGAGAGGAAGAACACACGAGGAAATCCACAAAAGAAATCCCAAGATTTAGATCCCAATATGTTCCCCTCACATAGAGGAGAGATGGATTGGTGGAGTTGTAGATCTAGATCTCCCCTTTCAAATCCCCCAAAAAGATTCAAGAAATATGGGAGGGATTGAGAGTATTTGCAAGCTCTTGAAGGTCAAAACAATGGAGGAGAGAGAGAATTCAAGAAACGGGCCTAAGGAGGAAGAAGGGGTCTATTTATACCCCTCCCCAACGAAATATGAGCGTTTGGGACCTTTCAGGACGGATAATCCACCCCTCCCCTGGATATTCTGGGTTCCCCGGGCCAAAAAATGGCTAAGGACTTGGCGGCGCGAGCCTCAGTATAGGGGCGGATATTTGGGGCGGATAATCCGCCCCCGAAGGGCCAGAAAATCTGCCCCCATTACTAGGAGCCACGCCTCAAAGTCCTTAGCCGTTTTCCAAAAATTGGGCCGGATAATCCGCCCCCATGGCTGGATAATCCGCCCCCTTGAAAACTGGCAGGAACAGCAAAACTGAAACCATCATAACTTTTTCATACGGACTCCGATTTTGATGATCTTGGGCTCGTTTCGAAGATAGTAACGATCTCTACAAGATCATGCAGGGAACCATCATAGTACAGAAATGGAAGATATAACCAAATCATGAAAGGTTTAACCTATCAATAAAAGACAAACCGGTAAAACCTCCAATATCGAAAACACAATAGAGAATGCATATGAAATCCGTTTTCGATGAACTTAAGCTTGTCATAGAGATTGACACAATATCTAAATCCTCTCATGGATAAGAACCAAATAAGAACCAAGAAATATGATGCCAAGTATGCAAAGGTTTGAGCTCTCACCGAGGGATATGATCAAGTTACTCACTTGAGAGCCCCTCTTGATAGTACGGTTATCTATCCTATAAACCGGTCTCTCCAACTAACACCACGAGACCAGTTAGAAAAAAACCCTATCAATATCAAACCTTTGCCTTGTATATTCCACACCTCAGGATGGACCACCTTTCTTGATTGCACTAGCTTGGTGAAGATGCTCCCCCATACTCCACTATGGAAGAGCCTCTCTTTTAGGCATATCTTCACATATCCATGATCACCATAAGGATGGAACGATACACTTGAGATCATCTTATGAAACCTTGATCAACACTTGATCTTCTTAACTTTATTATTATTCCAACCTTGAAGCCACCATATGGTTCAAGCATTGTCTATGGACAAATCCTACAAGTAAAACTCAATGCAAACATAAGTCCATAAAACATTGTCACTAATTACCAAAACCACACATGGGGGCACACATGTTCTTTCAATCTCCCCCATTTTGGTAATTGATGACAATCCTTTGAGAGGGTTTATATAATCAACTTAACAAATAAAAATGGTTGCGCCAACATCAAATACTACACAAGTATGTGATGTTGGTACGCCCATAATATATAGAGCAAGCTCCCCCACAATATATGAGTGTGTAATGAACCATTACCGTTGGTGGAGTTTCCTCTATATATTCAACATGCAAAGCAAAAACAAAGATGCAAGAGCATGAGAGGAAAATGCTTAAGAACAAACTTCCCTTAAACCCTCCAAAACATCTCCCCCATTGGCATCGATTACCAAAATGGGTGAATAGTTCTAGACGACCAATATAGTAATAATTCCTCCAAAGGTGTCTTCGCACATATACAATGATGAATACTTGGGAGGGAGTAGAACTATATCGAGGATCCGAAGATTGCCAAAGGAATAAAATAAAAGACGCAAGCAATGACAAGATCCGACAAACCAATTTGAAAACAACAAATGAGTCCAAATGGAAACTACAAGATATTATGATGTGAGCAAATGAGTGTTTTAAATAACAAATAGAGAAGCTCTCCTATATTTGTGCACAATTTTAAAATAAATGCATTGGAATACATAATGCACAAATATGGAATCCTTGTTCCCCCATAAGAATTTAAAACACAACACATGAAAGATCAAATAAATGCTTAAATAAAATTGAGAAGCTCCCCAAGATTTGTGCATACTTTAAAATCGGTGTATTTCAATACAAAAATGCACAAATATGGAATCCTCACTCCCCCATAAACATTTAAGGCACAATAAATGTGACAGAAGATAAATGAGCATTATTAAAGTAATTAGATGAGCTTCCCAAAGATAATGCACCAATTATGATAATTGCATTTGGGAGCAAGGTGCATAATCATGGAATCCTCACTCATCCAAGTTCATTGAACAATACAAGGCATGAGAGAACAAATATGAGTGCCCAAAGATGCAAAAAATAGGAACAAGCGCCCATAGGCAATTAAATTTGGAAGCCACCAAAGAATCAAAAGGAATAGAAAGGTGGTCTCCAAGGATTAAAAACCAACTAACATTATCTTCACATATATGTGTGTATGTTTCTAAATGGATAACATCACAAAGACATATGCCCATAACAAAACAAGCACACACAAGGAAGATATACAATAAATAACATAAAAGGACAAAACCAACTCCCAAAAAGAGTAAGGTTCCAACAAGTAAACCAAACTCTCCAAACTTTTCATGATGGCACAAAATGCCAAAACGAATAGATCAAACTTCCAAGCACATAAAACCCGATATGGATCAAACAAGGAAGCATAAAAAGATTGTTCTAGATAATATACGAGAGCTCACCCATAAGTAGTACATTATATAGAATTTTATTTTGAATGAAAAATGCACACAAATGGGATCATCACTACTACCTACAATAAGAAAAACACAAGAGGATATCAATAAAATAAGAAGATCCAAAAGAAGCAAGGAAGGCTTCAGAGACAACACAAAACATTTTCTTGGCCAAAGATAGGATAAAATTAAACAAAGGCCAAAGTGAATATGATCAATAAATTCTACTATAAATTGAGTACTCATTGTCCAAGGACAAGAAATATTGGGAATAATTTTCCCAAGGTAGCTTGCATGGATATCCAAGATCATAGTCACAACAAGAAGCATATAACAAAATATCAGAATTAAGCATGATACATCAAACAAGATTCTTGGTAGATTCCAATAGTCACACAATCACTAGTGATTAGATTAACTTGAAGCAAACGGTTTCCATGATGATATAGAGATCTAAATATGAGGAAACACATAACAAGAAACACTCTCATATACAAGATCCAAAATATGATCAATAAATGCATTCAAGGAAATTGGAACTTGTATGAGCAAATGTGTCACATAGGCGCTAGATAATTATCCATATCAATTCTAAGTGACACAACTTCGAATATTCACATTTTTTTAGGATTGTAATATTCACTAAGCATATGACTCCCCCATAATGTGATACTACCATAAAACCAATATGAGGCAACGGATCCAAATAGATATAATTAATGGACATTATAGACTTAAATTTCTCATATACACACATTTTTAGGATTGTGGAATGCCCAAGCATAACACTTCCCCAAAATGGGATAGTCCATTAATCTCTCACAAGAGCCAAATAAGATACCAAATATAACCAATGAAGGCTCAAACATAAGAAACACACATACATGGTGTGCCACCTAATCATACACAAAAATATGCTTGATTCCTCAAGATAATTAAGTGGAAAGCACAACATGTACAGAAGCATGGAAGATACAAAACCAACATATGCACAAGGGGGCGAGTAAATTTCAATGTAATAAGTTAAGAATTTGTTACCGCAAGGAGGAACATTGGATATATATAATATAGGCAATATAATCCACATGACTTGACTTGACAAATATACTAGATGAAGATCCCTCAATTCTTCGTGATGTAGCCAAGTCTCCAATGCCCTCCAACAATAACTATTGATCAAGTTTTGGCTTGTTGGTCCCCAACCAAGTTGGGTCCTAAGAGGTTAGTCACAATAGGCTTGGCAACCCAAATGGTTCTTTTCTTGAAACCACATTGAGCACCAACAAATTTGGCAAACACATTGCCAACCTCATCCTTACAAAGAGAATAAGCATCATCAATAATCATAGGGTTGGATGAGGAGATACCAATAGTGCATGAGGAAGAAATGTGCCCTTTCTTACGGCATATGTAGCAAGTTCTACTCTTGCCATCTTTATTCTTAGGTGAAGCCACAACTCGAGGAGGAGCTCGAGTAGTCCTCTTAGGAAGAGGCCCATTAATGACTTGAGGTGGAGCTTGAGGCCACTTCCCTTGTTGCTTCACACTAAGAGGCTTTTTCTTCAATGGGCAAGATCTAACATGGTGCCCTTCTTCCTTGCACTTGAAGCAAACAATGTTGGCCGGATTCTTTACTTGATCTTGGCCATTCTTCTTGTTGTCCTTGTGCTTCAACTTGATAGTGGACTTGTTCTTGACATTTGAGTTGAATCCAAGCCCACTCTTGTCATTGGGGGATTTTTGCACACTCAAGATTTTGTTGAGTGCGGCCTTCCCTTGATGACCCTTTTTCAAGTCATTCTTCAAAGAAGTGACTTGAGCCTTGAGCTCTTTGATTTCCTCTACATGGTTAGTTTCAACAAAAGTACTAGAGGAAGTAGATGCTACATTGTTAGAGCAACAAGGCACAGAATATAATTCATCACAAGATATAGCATGGTTGTGAGAGGATGAATTACAAGGACTAGCACATGGCAATATAACATTTGGAGTAGATATAGTGCTAATGTCCACATGAGGCCCACTAGATGTTACCTTTGACACGATGGCCTCATGAGCTAACTTTAGCCTACCATGGGAGACTAGAAGATCCTCATGCGAGATCGAGAGCTTAACATGACTTTCTTCTAATTTCCCATAGTTGCTAGTTAGCAACGCAAGTTGAGCCTTTAGCTCAACATTCTCCTTCAAAATAGATTCTTCACAAGAAATAGAGTTAGTAGCACAAGCATGATCACTATTTGCAAGAGGTGAGGGAAACATGGCAAGCTCTTTAGAATATGAAGCTTTAAGTTGCTCATGCGACTCAGTGAGTTTGATGAGCTCCCTCTTAACGACCCGAGAGCCATTTTCAAGGTGCTTAAAATCTTCAACAAGTTTAGCATAAGCAACTTCAAGTTCATCATTTTTAATCTTGAAGGAGTTTGCCACCGCAAGTTCTCTATTATGGTATTCCTTTACTCTAGATAATTCTAGAGTAAAAGTCTCCTCAAGAGATTCTTTGGAGGTTTGTTCGTCTTCAAGGGAGTCCTTTAGTTGAGCAATTTCATTAGCATACTCACGCTCAAGCGCAAATTTTTCATCAATTATGTTTTCTTGTTCCTTAATAAGATCATTGCCTTCTATAGCATAATGCAATATTTCAATAAAGTTGGAGGAAGCAATTTTATGTTTGAAGAGAGCTCTATAGACAACCTCTCCCATTTTCTTAATAGAGGTAATATCATACTTACCTCGATAATCATCATTATCATTCTCAACCTCATCATCATCATGAGATAGAATGGGATCCAAAGAGGTTACCTTTGTTCCCTTAGCCATAAGGCATATGTGAGAACCGAAGGAAGGTGATGATGAGATTGCACTTGTAGCTCTATTCAAGATCTTGTCTTGGCCCATAGAATCTTCATTTTCCTCTACAGGTTAGAAACACAAGAACTAGAGGAAATAGAGGCATTTTTATCATGGCAACAAGACAACACAAGCATATCACCATGAGATTTATTCAAGCCATTAATACATGATATGCAAGGACTATCAACACTAGCATGTAAGGAGTTGTGAGTGCTAGAAGTGTTAAGGTCTGAAGATAGATCATTGTAACTAGATAGGGATGAAGGATTACAAATAGTAAGCACACTATCCATATTGCAATTTCTATCACCACTCACTGTATCATTACCTAGTGAAACATCACATGTTGGTGAGGTGGTAGACGATGAGAACTCATCTCGACTGGAAGTGGAAGCAACACAATCATCCTCAATAATGTTGGACTTGCTATATTTATCTTGAAGCTTGGTCCATATCTCACGAGCGCTTGAATAAGGCATGATAGAATAAAGAACTACATTGCTCACAACATGCAAAAGAATTTTAGTAGCTAGAGCATCTATATGAGAGTTCAACTTCTCCTCTAAAGATTCATTTTGGGTATCCACGGGAGAAGAGAAACCCACATATAGATATCCCTCGATAATTAGGTGAATTTCCCGAAATAAATTGAGCATGCGAATTTTCCAAGCATCATAATTTGTGCCATCGAATGTGAGTGTGTCCTTGTGCACTAATCCCCTAGCCGACATATTTACCCTCAAGGCGGTGAAGCCTAAAATGAGAGACCGGGCTCTGATACCAATTGAAAAGGATACAGATGCCGCCAAGAGGGGGGGTGAATAGGCGGTTTAAAACTTTTACGAGATGGGCTTAACAAAGGCGGAATAAAACTAGCGTTTACTTTGTCAAGCACAAAACCTATATAAACTACGGTTCACCTATGTGTACCAACAACTTATGCTAAGCAAAAAAGCTATTATGTGATAGCTAGATATAATAATTCAAGCACGAAGGCTATCACAAAGTAAAGTGCATAAGTAAATAGCTCAGGTATAGAGATAACCGAGGCACACGGAGACGATGATTTATTACCGAGTTCCTCCCATAAAGAGAGTACGTCTCGTTGGAGAGGGGGTGGTATCAAACCATCTACGCCACAAAAGGCCTCCCTTATTCTCCGGTGAATCTCACCCCAACGGGATCGATCCACACTTCCACTATCGGTGCACTTGTCGGTGGCAACCGGAACCTCTCACAAGGTTGGGGCACTTCTCCACAACTTAATCGGAGGCTCCCAACAAACGCCACCAAGGGCACAACCTGCAACACCAACAAACCGTCTAGGGTTCCAAGAACCCAAGAGTAAAAAGCTTCTCAACTTTCACTCACCAAATCCTCCGAGGAGAACTCAAACCGATGCACCAAATGCAATGGCAAGAACACAGGAAGTTCTCAAGTCCTTCTCTCCCAAATTCCACAAAAGCTACAAAAGCTAGCGGGAGAATAAGAGAGGAAGAACACACGAGGAAATCCACAAAATAAACCCCAAGATCTAGATCCCAATATGTTCCCCTCACATAGAGGAGAGATGGATTGGTGGAGTTGTAGATCTAGATCTCCCCTTTCAAATCCCCCAAAAAGATTCAAGAAATATGGGAGGGATTGAGAGTATTTGCAAGCTCTTCAAGGTCAAAACAATGGAGGAGAGAGAGAATTCAAGCAACGGGCCTAACGAGCAAGAAGGGGTCTATTTATACCCCTCCCCAATGAAATATGACCGTTTGGGACCTTCCAGGATGGATAATCCGCCCCTCCCCCGGATATTCTGGGTTCCCCGGGCCAAAAAATGGCTAAGGACTTGGCGGCGCGAGCCTCAGTATAGGGGTGGATATTTGGGGCGGCACGAGCCAAAAAATCCGCCCCTATTACTGGGAGCCACGCCTCAAAGTCCTTAGCCGTTTTCCAAAAATTGGGCCGGATAATCCGCCCCCATGGCCGGATAATCCGCCCCCTTGAAAACTGGCAGGAACAGCAAAACTGAAACCATCATAACTTTTTCATACAGACTCCGATTTTGAAGATCTTGGGCTCGTTTAGAAGATAGTAACGATCTCTACAAGATCATGCAGGGAACCATCATAGTCCAGCAATGGAAGATAGAACCAAATGATGAAAGGTTTAACTTATCTATAAAAGACAAACCGGTAAAACCTCCAATATCGAAAACACAATAGAGAATGCATATGAAATCCGTTTTCGATGAACTTAAGCTTGTCATAGAGATTGACACAATATCTAAATCCTCTCATGGATAAGAACCAAATAAGAAACAAGAAATATGATGCCAAGTATGCAAAGGTTTGAGCTCTCACCGAGGGATATGATCAAGTTACTCACTTGAGAGCCCCTCTTGATAGTACCGTTATCTATCCTATAAACCGGTCTCTCCAACTAACACCACGAGACTAGTTAGAAAGAAACCCTATCAATATCAAACCTTTGCCTTGTATATTCCACACCTCAGGATGGAGCACCTTTCTTGATTGCACTAGCTTGGTGAAGATGCTCCCCCATACTCCACTATGGAAGAGCCTCTCTTTTAGGCATATCTTCACATATCCATGATCACCATAAGGATGGTACGATACACTTGAGATCATCTTATGAAACCTTGATCAACACTTGATCTTCTTCACTTTATTATTATTCCAACCTTGAAGCCACCATATGGTTCTAGCATTGTCTATGGACAAATCCTACAAGTAAAAATCAATGCAAACATAAGTCCATAAAACATTGTCACTAATTACCAAAACCACACATGGGGGCACACATGTTCTTTCACAAGGTCAAAACATTATTGGAATGGTTTGATGAACATTCATCCAAAGTATAGCATTACTATCAAATTCATTGTGTTTATATTGCTATAACATCATGCAAAGTAATCCTAATCCTTATACCATGAGATCATGTCAATCACTAACACTAGAAGAGTATCTTCATAACATCAAATGTCACACCGTAACAGGGTGACTATAAAGGTGGGTTGAGTGCGACGAAGGTGTTATGTAGATGCTCATGGATCAATAGTGGAATTTTTCCATCCCAATGACGGAGAGATATACTTCGATCCCTCTCGCTGATATCACATTAGTTAGCTTGCAAGCAAGTGATGAGATCACTAGAATGTTATATCATGGGAACAAGAAAAAAGTAAATGTCGGTAACAAAATCAAACTAGGTATAGATATACTGATGATCAAATCTCGGACATGTAATATATCACGAGACAAAGGGATTAAGATACTAGCGTAAAAGGTTCTCACGATCGCAAGAAGTCATCATTGAATGTGTGGGAGTCAGTATGTGTCTCTAGGTCCCTCTTCTGATTATTGATCTAAGAGGGGTCTTGATCATGTCCGCATTATTTGTGAACCGTAAGATGACATACTTAAGAGACACTGACACCGTTTGGAAAAAATATGTTCTAAATGTAAGTATTGCAAAGCGCTGGAATTATTTCAATTGACAGCGGAATTGTTTCGGGCGAAATTGCAGAAACTGGTTCTGCATGTGATATTGAAAAGTAGCAAGGGGTTTTATGTGAATGTTTGTTAATTAATGTAATCGACAAAATTATGAATAAATAGATAAAAGGAGTTATATTTAATGAGAGATTACATTAAATTTGGTGGAAATTTAATGGGAATTTGAGTGGGTTTTTTAGTGGAGAATATGGAGGGACTTTTGGTGAGTGGGATCTCCACTCACATGAATGGAGGAAGGGGTGGGGAAGCCACCATGGCCGCAGGCCACACCCCTTGGGGTGCCCCCCTCCTCCTATAAAAGGCCCCCTACTCCGTCTCTCACACTTACATATCCTTGTGAAGGATCTCTCTCCCCCTCTAGTTTATTCCCCATGTTGTCGGACTAGCAAGATACATGTTCCTGGTGGCTTTTCGTTTTGAAAGATTTGTTGCTTTCGCTGCATCACTGGAGTGAGGAGGCGGAGGTTGTTCGGTGGCTTGAACGTGTGTGTGAGAATGGATGCGCTGTTGATTTGCGGCGCTGGACTTCTTACCGATCTTGAGATCAGCAAGCGTTTGTCTACATCATCCACGAGTACAACCTCCTTAAATTTTTTGAGTAGATAGATAGATCTTGGTACTTAGTTGTTTCCATCGTAGGAATTTTTTTGTTTTCTCTATTGTGGATCCAACAAGATGCTATATCAGCTAGTTCGAGAGAAACAGACACCCACGAGCCACTTATATGGTACCAGCCGTATGTTGAGCGTGGAACCAGTCTCGCGTAAGATTACGTGTTAGGTTGGTTCAGGCTGCTTCATCTCACAGTACCGCAATATAAACAAATACACATGGGAAGGTCACAACTAGAGTATCAATGCCCACACTTCTACATGTGTCTACTCCATACTAGCATAATACGCATAGATCTGGCTCTGATACCACTGTTGGGGTTCAGTGCAGAAAATAAAAAATTTATGCTAAGTGGAAGAAACTCTGAATGCCCAAGATCTATCTACTAGTAATGTATTAATGGAGAGAGACAGCAGAAACGTACCCTTGAAGATCGAGAGAGGATTACACTCATGCAGAAGCGTGGATGATATAGCCGTACTTGTCTGACCTCAAGGTTGCGAAGCTCCTCACAAGTCACCCCTTGTCCTGGTCCTCGCACGATGGCCTAGAAGCTTCAATAGCCCCACCGAGTTACCACAAGCATACGGTGCAAGACGATGACTCCAGGTCTCCGATCCCACAGAGGTTGCGGAAGTAGACCTCCTGGCTAGAACCCCGGTAGCACAACGGCGTGCCACAGAAGAGAAAGCTTTGCCTACATATTCAGTCCTGTGACCGTGCAATAGTAGAGGCAACAAGAGAAAGGGAGAGGAGTATTCCAACTAAAGGGAATATCTCAGATTATTGTGTGTTTAATCCTATCTAGAGGCACATCCATATATAGGCTAAGGGAAGGGTGCCCTCCCTCTTAGGTGCCCCGTGTGGGACTACAGGTAAAGGCAAAAAGAGGGCAGAAAAATCCCAGCCGGATGGGCTGTTTTCACCCAGCCCAGCAAGCAAAGAGGAAGCAACCCAGGTAGGCCATAAGAGCCACCCGGTTGCCCAGCTCGTAAGCTCCTGCAGCTGTAGCAACCGGATAGCCCATTTGGCCGTTTGGCACGCACACGCGGCCTGCCAGCGCACGGTGCAGCGGCTAGCGTCGTAATGCCCGGGTGGGCCGCACGCCCCCGCTGCCCACCATCTGTGCGGCAACATAGGGTGGGAAACTAGCCGGCGTGGTCCGGCGCTTCGGCCCAGGTGCTCGCCCAGCACAGCGGTGGTTGTTGCTGGCCGTTGCCCCCCGTGCGGAGGAAACTTATTTTCTGTCCACGTGGGCATGGGCTGTTTCCCATTTTTCTATTTTTTTGCAGTTCCTTTTTTCTCCTAGATCAATTCACTTCGGGGATTTAACCTAATAAGAAAGTTTCTTTATAAATATTAATTTAAATATTATTTAGAATATATTAATTCATAATTAGCATATAATAAATACATATTCAAATTCCCATTTATCTGAAACTCCTTTTAGCCCTTTTCCTTATTCCTTTCTTTCTCTGAACCACTTCGGATCTCCCCAGAACACTTCTAGTTTATGTCTCTTCTTATCTCTTTTAGGATTCCCTCTTACAGGAAGATCTCAAGCGTCGTAAAGTCCTTAAGCGTGTGTCCCTATGGTTTAGGAATGTCATAGACATGAGCTCTAAGCATGATCATCAGCGGGACCGGGATGCCCATGATGACCCCTATGCACTCACGATTCTCCATCATTTCGAACCTAAAACATTATGTGTTATGTTTCTTTTGTATCTGTGATACTTATATTGTTCGAGATTTTATCATCGACAATGCTACTTTAAACTCGTATCGATAAGTGATATCCCGTGATCTAATCACATCTTGCGCAACATATTTGATATACCTTATCCGAGTGGGACCAGAGTATCTTCCATCATATGGATGTACAAATCCTGCTCTTGACGCAGTCTCCTCTACATGTTTCCTCCGTACACCCAACAACACCTTTATGACCACCATATTACTGAGTGATGTTTAATATTATCAAAGTAACCTTGGGAAACAGTGATTTGATATGATCTCGTAGTCTGAGAAACAAGTCACTATGTTTATGACAATTGCAACTGTGAACTTTGTGATATGATCATGTTGCAACAATAATCTACGAAATAGTGTCCACTATCTCATTCCCCAATGATATAGCTCCATTGTCAATTAGGTGCCGAAGAACCTTCATGTTTAGGAAAACTTTGACCATCCATTTACCAATGAACTAGTAGAATAGAGGCTACTAGGGGCTTGGGTTTGTTTATATATCACACGTATATCAATAATTCCTTATTTATATAGTTGTATCATGACATAAACTATTATAAACTAATGGAATGTGTATAATAAACTTCTTTATTCTTTGCCTCTAGGGCACATTTCCTTCAGAAATAATAGCAGGAACTTAGCTCAGGCCCCACTAGATAGATTCAGTAACTATGGAGTAGGGAATCCACACTAATATTTTCCACTGACTTTACATTTTGCCAGAACTACACAATAGCAGGCAATTACTGTTGTACGGAGTAGATAAGAATATGTGCATGAAAAAATAACAAATATGTGCATGACTTTGTATGTAAATCAACATGTCTAGTGACCTTGTATATAGCACAAAGAACAAGCATGCCTAGTGACTTGTATGTACTGGAACGATTACAAAAATTAAATTCATTGCAATACGCCTGAACCTGCTATACTGCTGACAAAACAGAAAGGGGTTGGAGATTTGTTTACCTTGGTCGGAGAGGCGTCTAAGCATCGTCGGTAATGTGCGGGTGATGTACAGGTCACTAAGGGTGTTCCGGTTGTGGGGAAGCAGATCTTGGGAGGTTAGGGAAGAAGATCTTGGGCGGTCGGGGAAGCAAAACTTGGGAAATTGATGTCGGCTTAAGCACGGTGGACGAGAGAGTAGCTAAGGCAGATCTGGAGTATTGCACGGCAATGCCCGTGCTGCTAGTATGGAGCGATGGACATAGAAATCATTAGACTACATCCCGTCCGGTGAACACCGGTGAGGCGGCTCCGATACGATTGGGTACCATTTGGTGGCAGGGAAGTAGGGCTTGGGCGTTTGATGACGCCATTGGCATGGTGAACGATACGGCGACTACGGTGAAGTGGAAGAGAGACCTGGTGAACTAGATCTGGTGGGGTGGGCATCGGTGAAGCGACTCTAGGGAGGTGCACGAGACCACAGCTCAAGCGGCTCAGGCCGCCATGGAATTACCGTCGGCTAGTGCACGCGGTGGTCATGGAGGGGACAGAGGATCTTGGTAATTTTTGGAGGTCCAGCGGGAAAAACTACGCTAATTGGGACCATAGTGGGAAACACTGCTCCCAAGTGACTGACTTTAGCATTTCCATTTGTCATCTGAACAAAGGGCAGAACAGGAATTTTAAAGTCAATTTTTTTTTAAACGGAGGGGCGCGAAATTCTTTAAGGACGGTGTGTGATATTGCCTCTCAATTGAGATTTGAATTTGGCTAGCATCCATCTAATAATAATAGAAAAATGGTACTATGTGGTGCGAGATTTTGGCTCAAACCTTATGAATCGTTGGGCCGGAAATGCTTCAAGGACAGCAAATGATTTTGTCGCTCAATTGAGATTTTGAATTTATCTAGCATTCATATACTAATAAAAAAGGTAGTAGACTGTAAGCTATATGTCCAGGAATTCAAGGATGAGCATCACATCAACTGATCATCCATAACCCTGGTGTATTTTTGGAAAGAAAATCGAATACACTCGATTTACACTGCATAGGCGGTAAATTTTGCCGCTTGACTGAGATTTTAAATTTTCCTACCATCCAAGTAATATTAGAAAAATGGTAGTTCGTCGCTGGGATATTTTGCCCCAAAATGTTTGAAACCGGCGCAAAATGCTTTCGGGGCGGTGAGTGATTTACCAGTTTCTTACGATTATAATTTGGCTAGCCTTCGTGTAACATCCCAAAAATATGAAACAATGATCATCAAACTCTAATCACTAAAATTAGGGTTAACAAAAACTTTGATTAAATAAAAACCAAATGAATGCATGTGTGTATGTGATGATTTTATGAATACATGAATGGACTTGTGCGATTCAATTAAATAGGAAGGAATGGTTCAAAGATGAATACATCTAAAACATTTCCGAGCAGAAACAAATCAAGAAAAAAATCAAATAAGGCAAATGTTATTTTTGCCAATCTTGCTCACTAGGCCACTTTGGGTGTTTCTAGTCCATGATTTCAAACAGAAACTTTTCCAATTATTTTCACCCCTTGCTAGACCAAGTAAAAGTGAATAAAATCCCACCTTTTAAACTTGCAGAAACATTTGGCAACCCTATTCAAAGGACAATTCAAAATTGAATCTTAAACATATGTGAAGATCACACCTTTTCAAAACCCAACCAAACCAGTAACCCTTGACCAGTCCAACAAACCAGATACTCCCTAGTATGTCCCTAGCAAACCCACCAAGTTTGGATCCAAAATTCCAATTTGAATTTCTTTCGACCATTTCATCAAACACCTTGTAATCATCAAACAAACAAACACAAAACACTATAGTGAGTAGTGATCAGTTCCTAACTTGCTCCCTCTATATCTCACTCTACACTCTCAGTAAATGATCAAAGTAATCTAACTAGCTTTAGCACCACTGTGAGCAAGCCTAGCCATTAATGGTGACCATGCCAAGAGCACCATTGTCACCCCCAAGTCGCCAGCGAGCTAGAGGCAGCACTAGCCTCGCCAACCTTGTCTAGGACATGCAGCACCATCCATCGCCACTCCCTGTCCAAGCCCCGAGCGCAGCCAGACACTGGACCACCCGCCAAGCATGCGCCCAGTCTCTCTGCGTGCGAGCCAATAGCGCGCCAGTGCACCGTCAGCGACATCAGCCCACAAACCGCGCCGCCACATGCATGCTCGCCAGTGGCGGCGGCCGCCCGATCCCAGCACAAAAACAACCGTTTCTTCGCCACGTGGACCATGCATGCTCTGCGCCATTAAAATTGTTGTCGGACCCGCCCAGAGCGCCGCGACGTTTCGACCGTTCAGCACCGCCCCACGTCGCAAGACCACGCCGTTGAGCTTCGCCAGAGAGCACAGCACTGCCCCCTATCGTCGCCTATGCCAGTAGCACTTTGTGCCGTTGACACCGACGAGCCCCACCCGCGCCATTCGGTCCCCTTCAGACACTATAAAAGGAGGCCTCCCCCGCTCGTTTTCTTCACACCAGTTCAATCCCACCTCTCACTGATCACACCCACTCTCTCCCAGAGCAAGGCGAGCACCAGGTGGCCGGAATTTCACCGGAGTTCACCGCTTAGAGGAGGAGAGGCGTCGTCGATTGGAGCCTCCCCAGGAGAAGCTGCCGATACCAAGAGGATCATCGTCGTCGACTTCATCGTTTGCCCCCGTCGCCGACCATCGCCTGAGCCCCGCTGTGCCTCCCACGACCCCCACTAGCCGTGCTAGGGTTCTGTCTCGCCGGTGTTGCCCGACATGGACGATAAACCAGAGCCGTTCGATTAGAGTTAGATCCTACAATCCTATCGCTCCATACCGCTTCGCCCCTCGTTGTCTCACTAAAGAGTGGGGTCGCTCACTTAACCAGCCCCCGCGCGCTATGCGTAGTGGGCCGGCCCAGTTAAACATCCAGCGCGACCCACTAATTCAAATTTAGGTTTATTCATTTAATCTCAAACCCAGTTCTGTACCTAGATTCAAAAATCAACCCAGCTCGATTCACTGAACCAAAATGCATGAAACCAATTTTGTTATAAAGGTACTGGAATGCTTAATATAATCCCGTTGGATTCAAACCATTTAGATTTGTAGATCACCCATGTTAAAAATAACAAGGCAGAAGTTTTTCTGCATTCAAACATTTTTCAAAATTCAAGCATAAGAACTTTTGAGTTGATTCCAACTCTCAAAAATCACATTTAACCATAGATTTCAAAATATAGAAAAATATATAGGTTTACTTATAGAAATAATGATCAAGTAATAAAAGAATGCCACATAGGCATTTCTAGTCACTTTAATTAATTAAAATAAAAAGGTTAAACCTTATTACATTGTGACACCACTTTAAATCACATCCCCATGTACTGAAATATGTGGTGATGACATGTGTCAACATGATCGCATGTTTGAGTTGGAGAATATTAAATCTTAAGTAGTTTTTCAATGAGTAGAAATTACTTTTCTAAAATAAAATAAATGAAACAAGTGCTTTAATCTTGTAATGTTAGTGATGATGCTACTGTAAGGGTTCGTAGCATGGAAAACAAAAATTTTCTATCGCATACAAACAAACAAGCCAAGATCTATCTACTAGATTGTAGCAACGAGTCGATAGTGGAACTCACCCTCGAAGATTCCAAAGCGGTTAACGAGAGCAGATTCTCGTGGGTGATGTAGTCGTACTCTTTCCGATCTCAAGATCGCGTAGACGATCCTTCAGCCATACGTTCAGCAGCGCTCCATGATCGGTCTCACGTTCGGTACTCGACGAAGACCTTCCTCTCCCTTGTTCCAGCAGGCTACGGAGGTTGTAGCTCTCTCCTCGCGTTTCCGGCAAAGACAAAGGTGGTACCAAATTAGAGGAGATCCCAGGCTTCGCCTTAAGCAGTGCAGTATGGTGGAGCTTATGAGAGAGGCTATTAGTGGTCTAGTAATTAGACACACCAATTAGAAGGCTCTAAACCAATTAGAAGGCTCTAAACCAAATAGCTCTAAACCGGGGTCTAGATCTAGGGTTTAGATTAGAGGATAGGAACTTGTGTGTCATAGGAGGGGAGCCCTGCCCCTCCTTATATAGGTGGGAGGGGGCTGGCGCGCCAGGGGGAGGGAGTGGAGTCCCTCCCCAACTCGGCATTGGAGTTGGCCGGCTGAGGAGGTCTCCCTCTCCAACTCGGTTTCCCTCTTCTCCTCCTCTTTCCACTTTCCAAAACTTGCCGTTTGACTTTCAAACTAGCCGTTTGACTTTTCAATTTAGGATTTAAATAAACCCTTTATTTTGGACAGCGAGAACACTTAGTACATGATGCAATCATTCCAATTTGCAATGACACATTCATGTACCCTTCCCCCTCCGGAGTGCCGGACATTCGGAACATTCTAGAATGTTCCGATGAAAACACGGAACCATTCCCCAACTCCGAAATGGGACTTTCCTTATATGAATCTTATTCTCCGGACCATTCCGGATCACCTCGTGATATCCGGATCCCATCCGAGACTCCGAACAACATTCGGTCTCTTTCTCATAATACCATAACTACTCAAACAACGTCGAATCCTTAAGTGTGTCTCCCTACGGTTCGTGAATTATGCGGACATGATCGAGACACTTCTCCGATCAATAACCAATAGAGGAATCTGGAAATTCATATGGCTCCCACATATTTCTACGATTCCTTTGCGATCGAATGAACCACTTACATACGATACCAATTTCCCTTTGTCTCACGATATGTTACTTATCCGAGGTTATGATCGTCGGTATCTCGCATACCTAGTTCATCCTCGTTCTTGATAAGTACTCTTTTCTCGTTCCGTGATATGTGATCCCTTGTGACCAAGTCACATGCTTGCAAGCTAATTGGATGACATTTCACCGAGAGGGCCAGAGAATATCTATCCGTCATGTGGATGGACAAATCCCACTCTTGATCCATGTGTTTCAACCAATACTTTCCGAACACTCAATGCCACCTTTATAGCCACCCTGTTACGGTGTGGTGTTTGATGACATCAAAGCATCCATCCAGTAAAGGCAATATGCATGATCTCATGGTCGAAGGAATTAGGTTACTATGTATCAGAAAGCATATAGCAATTGAACTATTGAAATGACTTGATCTTTATGCTACGCTTATCTATAGGAGTATGTCCACCATATCATTCTCCTAACGATATGATCTTGTTGTTGATAACATCTCAATGTTCATGATATGGAAACCTCAATCATCAATCAACCAACAAGCTAGTGAAGTATAGAGGCTATACTAGGGACTTCAAATTAAGTTTACAAATCACACGAGTATTAATGGTTTCCTTGTTAATACTATTATAGCATGAATGTAAACATTTATCATAAGTATGAAGATATGATAATAACCCACTTTATTATTGCCTCTTGGGCATATCTCCAACAGTCTCCCACTTGCACTAGAGTCAATAATCCAGTTTCAAACCTTTGTGTATTCAACACCTATGGCTTTCCGGTGTTGTATGTACACGATTGCTAGTGGTCAATCGATCTCCGGATCGACACTTCCGGTCCGTGTGTAATTGCATGTCTTTGCGTCTCTCGCATCACTCATTCTCTAATGAGATGGCTTTGTATAAATTTGGTCTTTCGTGTGACCTTTAGTTCTTTGGGGTTAAAACATGTTGATAATATTGCACAATATATCTTCATAGTATTATCCTGTGAACTACACCTAGTTTGATAACAAACTACTTGACACAAATGCCCTCTTTTGCTGCTATAATAGCAGTCATATACTTAGCCTTTTGTTGTAGTATCTGTCACAATGTCTTAACTTTGGAACTCATCCAAATCCATTATGGAACTCACTTTCCATTATATTGTGCCACCCTTAGTTTAGATTGAGATAAACTAAATTTGTACTTTGTGACAAAACTAGTATCAATGTAGTACATTTACAATGAACTAACCATCTATTTGTCACTTCTACAAATAATATACTCTTAGTTCTTCCAAAAGATCATAAGAATATCCTTACTATTGTCCAATGATCATCTTACAAATCATTCTGGTATATGCTCACAACATTTAGAGCATAGGACATATCTGGATTTGTACATATCACAGTATGATTGATATAAATACTCTTTGTGATTTCATACATCAAGTATCAATCTATACTTGAATCTTTGTTTCACTTACCAAGTGCCAATACACTTGAATATATCATCAACATTGAACTCTTTCAATCCTTTCTGCAACAAGAACCTTTCTTGTAGTTTCTATATTGAATTCATTCAATATCTCGTCTATGTACTTTTGGCACAACCATATTAGCGTCTATTGATGCCAAATATTTGGGTTTTGCCTAAGTCTTTCATCGGGATGAAATTCTTAATATGTGTTAATAAAATATACATTATTTCCAATCAACAATATGTCTTCCACATAATGTATTAGAAACATGTCTTAGCGCTCCCACTTAATTTCTTGCAAATGCAAGCATCTTCATTGTCTCCGATGAAATTAAACTCTTTTAACAGTTTCATCATATTGAAGATTCCAACTCCGCTATGCTTACTTCAACCATTGAAGTTTGCATATGCTTTTAGCATCCTTGAATTAATAAAACCCTTTGGACCGTGTTATGCACACGTCCTAGGTAACCATTCTATCAGAAGAACTTGTTTTGTTTATTCTACTACCACATAACAAATTATATGTAGTGGTTGCTACATTAATCCGTCTAGACTAAAAATCGCTATGAAAGATCAAATCTTGTCATATACAACCTTTGAACATTGTTGTGAACTCTTTCCCAACATGTCGACTATTTCATAGATGTGAAACATCCATGTCTACTTCTTTATAGATCCAAACACAACTGCAAGGTCTTACACCTTTTTCGAGGGTCCTTCAAGTTCAAAACTTGATTTCTCGTGTATGGAACTATCACGGATTATATGGCTTCAAGCCATTTGACGGAGTCAGGGCCCATCATCGCTTCTTTGCATTTAGTCGGATCATTATTGTCAAATAATGATTTAACTCTCAAATCTTGGTATTTGATTGTTCATCCGACCTACTTGTTTCAATAGGAACTTAGATCTCCGTGACCACAACCTTTGAGGCACGTGAGCCATGAGCATTGTTGCTGCCTCCGGAACACTTTTCGGTGCTGCGCAACTTTGCACATATAGCTAAGGTTCTTTTAACCTTATCAAAGTTCTATTGTCCTCCCACTTAACTTTTCACGAAAAATTCCTTCTCAAAGAAACTTGACGTTCTAAGCGACAAACACTTTTGTCTCCGGTGTTTATGGAGGAATACTTAACATTTATACAAAGACAGGTTTATCCAACTTTGGTTGCACACATCTTTCTTATGCATAGCATACCAATGTTTTAAGAAAAGACTACTTGGGTTTTATCCCAAACCATAACTTTATATGGTGTCATTTCAGCGGATTATGATGAAGCTCTTTTCAAGGAAAACGTAATCTCTAAAGCTTTTAATCTTTAAAATATAATAGCAGTTTTATGAATTATACCTTCGATCTTACCATGTCAAACAAGGTTCAATTACATATCTCGAACGCTCCATACTCTTATGGTGTTTCGGGAAATGCAAATCCACAGAACGATTCCTTAAATCTTAGGTATTATGCTAAACTTGTAACTCAAATATCTTCCTTTATGATCTTATCATAAACTATTTATATTCTTGTTACAATGATTTTGCACTTCATCTTGAAAATCTTTCGAACTTTTCAAATATTTCACACTTCATCCTTATTAAGTAAATATTCACATATTCACTCAAATTTTCGGAGAAAGCATATGAAGTTGAAATCCATCGCTCTTGACTACACATAATGGAGTTCGTACAACAATATGCACAAGTTCCAATAAGCTAGTCTTTCGTTCCCTTTTGGCCTATGAACGAAGTTTTAATTATCTCTAGGAAAGTTTCATAAACGTCATTTGATCAAAAATCAAAAGACTCCAAAATTCCATCCACATGGAGTTTCTTCATGTTTTCTTTCCAATATAATTTAAACGGCGATGTCACTTCTTAAGTGATCTTTCAATCAATTTGTCTTTCGACAATTTTAGCACTAGTTTTATGGATGTGATTTATCCAACGAGATTTGTGAATCATCCATCTTTTATGGATTACGGCAATTATTTGAACAACCTTTTTGTTCTCATAATACCTGATAAAACAAATCCTGAAGTCAAGCTTTGATGTTTAACGAGCAACACAATAACCCTTTATTTGTTTTCGATGAACATCATCACATATTCTTTTGCTAGTTACTTAGGCCATTGTAGTTCATGAATTGTGTTGTTTCGTATGACGATTCACACCAACAAATTCAGTATCAAATACTTAAGAACCACATTGTTTAATAAGCAAAGAATATAGCCATAACACGTATATCATCTATATACTTTAAACTGAACAATTCTAGTCTTTTCTTTTCTGCCATATATTTATGAGATTCTCTTTCAGTATTTCCTTTTCTGTTTGAAAGAATCTATCAACATCAATAGTGGAGTCATACTTATGACACATAGTCCAAAGCGTATAGTTAAATACCAATGTCTTTGAACTTGCACTTTGAAGTAGATCACCATTATCAAATATTTGGTGTTCTTTCAAATTCCTTTCTTTAGTAATCTCTTGGTGTAGTAAACATTTTACCTACATCAAATATTCACCCTCATCATGGACTTATCCATGATCTAGCTACTTTTAGCTTGTAATGGTGAATCGCGAGTATAATGTTGCTCTCAAAACCTTTTGGAAGATTAGGACAACTAGTGTCTCCAACCTTTTGCAAATTCTCATCAAACATGAGAACATGTCTTTGCCATATTATACTCTATCATGTTGTAACCAAAACTTCGTTTCAGATATCACAATATCTTCCACACAGCATGGTTTCTGAAACAACTCTTTCAGATCCTAGATAACCTTGATATTAAGATAATCTTTTGAATATCAAGAATCATGGAGACAAACATGATACTCATATACTAACACTTGGAATTGTCACTCTTGTTTTAATACCAATTATTAAACTTCATAGAGTAACCGAACTTCTTGAAAGTTTGCAATAGGACTTTTAAACTTTAGATTAACACTTCAAAACAATACGATACCAACAGAAAGTAACTAACCAGAATTCTATAGTTCTATCATCTCAATTAAAACTAAGCGTAAGGTGGTAAACGGATGCCAATGACTACAACAACAACTATGCAAATTCACTTTGATTTAGTTTATGATAAATTGAGTTCTAATTAAAAATTAAATTAATCTAGGTGAACTCACACTCAAAACAATATCCCTCACATTTGTTTTAGTGATCACGAACCAAATCCACCACATCAAAACCGATCATCACGTGAGTTGATGTAGCTTCAATGGCGAACAATCAACATGTTCATCATATCTACTATATGACTCATGCTCTACCTTTCGGCAATCCGTGTTCCTGAGGCCATGTCTGTACATGCTAGGCTCGTCAAGATCAAACCTTAGCTACCGCATAAGCAAATCTGGCTTGCTTACGTTGTATTCACCCGCAGAATCAAAGACACCCGATCATCACGTGGTGCTTCGAAGCGCAAGCTTTGGCAACGGTGCTGACTAAGGGTGAACACTTTAGAACTTGAAATTTATGTGCATGAGGGATCATCTTATAATGCTACCGTCGTCTACTAAGCAATACAAGATGCATAAAGGATTAACATCACATGCAATTCATAATATGTGATATGATATGGCCTTTCTTCTTTGTGCTTCCGATCTCCATCTTCAAGCACGAACATGATCTCCATCATCACCGGCATAGCATCAAGGTCAATGACGCTTCTTCATGGTTGTCGTCCACCAGCTTCAACTATTACAACTATTTGAATAGACACGCAGGTCTTAATGTAAATTAAAGACAACCATATGGCTCGCCCGGTTGCCAACTTACAATAAGGAACATTTCATACATCAAATATAATCACAATCATGGCCATATCACATCATCAGACACCCCTGCAAAACAAAGTTAGACGCTTCTACTTTCTTTGCATATTTTACGTGGTTTGGGGCTTTCCATAGGTGTCGTTCTAACCTACGAACAAGAACCACAACATTGATACTAGCATTGTTGATTACCCGTTGTAAATTGGATCTTTACTATGCTAGGAGAAACAGGCACCCGCAAAGCCACTTATGCAATACGAGTTGCATGTCAAGCGTGGAGCAAGTCTCATGAACGATGTCATGTAAGGTTAGCCCGGGCCGCTTCATCCCAACATACCGCAAGATGCAAAGTACACAAAAAGCAATCTACAATAAAAGCATCAATGCCCACAATGACCATTGTGTTCTACTCGTGCAACAGATCTACATATAGACACGGCTCTGATACCACTGTAGGGGTTCGTAGCATGGAAAACAAAAATTTTCTATCGCATACAAACAAACAAGCCAAGATCTATCTACTAGATTGTAGCAACGAGTCGATAGTGGAACTCACCCTCGAAGATTCCAAAGCGGTTAACGAGAGCAGATTCTCGTGGGTGATGTAGTCGTACTCTTTCCGATCTCAAGATCGCGTAGACGATCCTTCCAGCGCCACGTTCCAGCAGCGCTCCCGCAGTCGGTCACACGTTCGGTACTCGACGAAGACCTTCCTCTCCCTTGTTCCAGCAGGCAGCGGAGGTTGTAGCACTCTCCTCGCGATTCCGGCAGCACAACGGCGTGGTACCGGAAGTAGAGGGGAGATCCCGCAGGGCTTCGCCTTAAGCCGGTGCGAGTATGGTGGAGCTTATGAGAGAGGCTATTAGTGGTCTAGTAATTAGACACACCAATTAGAAGGCTCTAAACCAATTAGAAGGCTCTAAACCGAATAGCTCTAAACCGGGGTCTAGATCTAGGGTTTAGATTAGAGGATAGGAACTTGTGTGTCATAGGAGGGGAGCCCTGCCCCTCCTTATATAGGTGGGAGGGGGCTGGCGCGCCAGGGGAAGGGAGTGGAGTCCCTCCCCAACTCGGCATTGGAGTTGGCCGCCGGTTGGAGGAGGTCTCCCTCTCCAACTCGGTTTCCCTCTTCTCCTCCTCTTTCCACTTTCCAAAACTTGCCGTTTGACTTTCAAACTAGCCGTTTGACTTTTCAATTTAGGATTTAAATAAACCCTTTATTTTGGACAGCGAGAACACTTAGTACATGATGCAATCATTCCAATTTGCAATGACACATTCATGTACCCTTCCCCCTCCGGAGTGCGGACATTCCGAACATTCTAGAATGTTCCGGCGAAAACACGGAACCATTCCCCAACTCCGAAATGGGACTTTCCTTATATGAATCTTATTCTCCGGACCATTCCGGATCACCTCGTGATATCCCGGATCCCATCCGAGACTCCGAACAACATTCGGTCTCTTTCTCATAATACCATAACTACTCAAACAACGTCGAATCCTTAAGTGTGTCTCCCTACGGTTCGTGAATTATGCGGACATGATCGAGACACTTCTCCGATCAATAACCAATAGAGGAATCTGGAAATTCATATGGCTCTACATATTTCTACGATTACTTTGCGATCGAATGAACCACTTACATACGATACCAATTTCCCTTTGTCTCACGATATGTTACTTATCCGAGGTTATGATCGTCGGTATCTCTGCATACCTAGTTCATCCTCGTTACTGATAAGTACTCTTTTCTCGTTCCCGTGATATGTGATCCCTTGTGACCAAGTCACATGCTTGCAAGCTAATTGGATGACATTTCACCGAGAGGGCCCAGAGAATATCTATCCGTCATGTGGATGGACAAATCCCACTCTTGATCCATGTGTTTCAACCAATACTTTCCAACACTCAATGCCACCTTTATAGCCACCTGTTACGGTGGTGTTTGATGACATCAAAGCATCCATCCAGTAAAGGCAATATGCATGATCTCATGGTCGAAGGAATTAGGTTACTATGTATCAGAAAGCATATAGCAATTGAACTATTGAAATGACTTGATCTTTATGCTACGCTTATCTATAGGAGTATGTCCACCATATCATTCTCCTAACGATATGATCTTGTTGTTGATAACATCTCAATGTTCATGATATGGAAACCTCAATCATCAATCAACCAACAAGCTAGTGAAGTATAGAGGCTATACTAGGGACTTCAAATTAAGTTTACAAATCACACGAGTATTAATGGTTTCCTTGTTAATACTATTATAGCATGAATGTAAACATTTATCATAAGTATGAAGATATGATAATAACCCACTTTATTATTGCCTCTTGGGCATATCTCCAACAGCTACATCATCTAACGTGAACCATTATGTGATGATTAGAAATAGTTAAGTATTGTTTGGTGATTATGTACCTTGTATTTATTTATAGAGGCTAGTACCGACCAAGGATACGATGAGGAAGGAGGATACTACAAGAAGAAGCCGAGGAGAACTTCAACCACTGCTATGCACAAGGCAAGCTAACACTTACAGCTTAGCAAGCTACTACTTGCTTGTTACTATGCCAACTATATGCCTTAAACATATGTGATTATACCCACTTGACATACCATCCTAGTTTTACTTGCAAGCTTAGTATTTTACTCTCTTTATTAAAACTTTCTATCAAAAGTTTACTTAGTGACTTGTAGATTCTAGAAAGATAATTGAAGGTAGCATAAAGAGCATAAAATTTGGCCTAAGTTAGATCAGCTTGATGTAATCCTAAGGCATGAAATTGAACGTAGATAAGATACACTTGTCTCCCAACCCTCACTAGTATTTACCCCCACCTGTAGATGATAGTGCTAAGCTTAAAACTTGATCAACTTTAGATGGGAATACTTGGTGAAAATGGTTATGAAAACCTTAGAATAATGAGTTATTCTATTGAAATGTTTTGACATATGTTCTTGAACACCAGATGATTTTGATGATGAAAATGTTAAGGCATGAGCCTTGGCCCTTTATAAAACTAATGTTTGTCTGGATGCGATACCATTCCAATTTTACCGTACAACCATAATACCCGAAATTTGGGTAGGGTTTGACTGGAAATTTATATACCTTAGTATGGGTTCCCTTGCGTCCAAGGTCTGAGTTGAGGCTACCTTGTGAAGATTGTCCACCTGTGCAGTACCCAAGATGACAGTTGGTCATGGTTGGGATGCCAAATCACAGGAGAGGTGCCTATACTAGGGCGTGTAATTGAAAGGTTAGGATTGATTATCCGCATACTGAGTATGGTGAATTCGGGATTGTTCCTGACGGATGTATCAAATGTTGTGGTCAAAGTGTACAGTCTCTGTAGAGTGTCAAACTATTCGAATAGCCGTGTCCGCGGTTATGGACATTTGGAGTGGCCATACTGTTCCGTCGTCAGATGTTTTCAAAAAGACTAGTGAAATGAATTGTGACTTGACTTGACCACAACAGTGTTGTGACATGGATTTCAAGTTAGTTGAGGTAAATCTGGCTTTTTGCAAAACAACCCTAGAGCTTATTATCCTACTACAAGAACCCCTTCACTTTTTAGTATTAGTTTGCGAGTACTTAAAGAGTACTCATGACTTTGTCCCTAGCTATTCCCGTGGCCATACTATGAAGAGGGGTATCAGGAAGAAGGACAGTAGGAAGGTTACGACAACTAGGATCATCTCCCATCGTCAGCATTGCATGTGACCTTGAAGATGGAGCTTCGCCTACGCTATCATTACTATTAGGTTTTTCCGCTGCTTGAATTATATTAACAACTGGATCATGAGATCCTTATTTGTGTAAGACCTTATGTATGGTTTGTAATGGATGATGTATTGTGATATCTAATCTGATATGTCTCGCAAAAATGGTAATCCTGGGATTGTGATGTATTGCATAATAGGTATCTGTGATTAAAAATCCGGGTGTTGACACTTCGTCTATCTACAAATACAAAAAGGTACTCCCGGTGGGAGATGTTTCCTCAAAGTTTTTGAAATGGTGGGGTAAGAAATGCTTTAAGGTTGGTGGATGATTTTGCCGTTCGATTGAGATTTTGAATTTGGCTAGCGTCCATGTAACAATATAGAAAAATGGTAGTAGACTGTATGCTAACTGTCTAGGAATTCAAGGAAGATTGTCACATCCATGAACATAATTGCACATAAATTGGGTACAGTACCTCCAACTGAAACAAAGTAGGCGCACGGTAAATTCTGCAGCCCGATTGACATTTTGAAGATCCTAAAACTTTTCCTGCCTATTACTATTTTGGTCAAATATATTCCATTCAAGGACTATTAAACATATCCTGGTTTGTTGCGTTGCCTGGACGCCCAATTTTTAGTCTATTATGTTGGCCATTTATATATAAGTAATGAAAGGGAGTTAAAAGAAAAATAACATGAGCTACAAAGAATTTAAATTATTACATGAGCTCCAAAAATTACATGAAATGAAGTGCAGAATCACACATGGATCAGAGTTAACTGGAATCATAGAAGATATGCTTTAGGAGCTTCGTTCAACAGAAGTGTATCAAGTGAATGGCAGTCAGATATTGACAAGATATTTTCATGCAGTTGGCATATTTTAGAGATGTTAGTATATGAAACGTGTGTTTTCTTTCTAAGCATGTCATTATACTCTTGGATTCTGGCGGTTTCCTTTTTTTGTCAAAAGTAGTTTGCAAAAAACTAGATAAAACATTGACCTGCTTTGGTCACTGCATAGACCAGGAAAAAGATTCTTAACTACGCTTAGGATAAGTATTGTAAGCTCTTTACAACCTCTGCTAAGTATTGCAGCGGATTCGATTCCTTGCTTCCTAAGAATACCAATAGAATTACGGATTTTATCGGCTTTCTCACTTTCTATCAATAATTGAGCAACAACATCTAGAATAGTGTCGAAACAAGTGTTGATGCTCCCTTCTACCTGAACAGCTTTATTTGAAGTCTGAAACTAAGACAAAATAGGTTACAGTGGCATAAAGTACATTGTCGTAGAATTTGGAAAGCATCATTTTCTATATACAACAAAGGAAGCAATCAACAGAAGTAGCTCATAGAGATTAAATTATATATAGTATGGATAACATGCATATAATGAATCAAGTAGCTATACTTTTAGAACTTCATAGAATAGCCAGAAACTGCAAATGAAATTTAGCAACTACAAGACAAAAGAAGAACGATAGAGTACTTTTCCTAGAATTGTTCGATACAAAAAGCATTTTTCGTATAATAAAAAATAATAATCATGTACCGCATATAAAATATCTAGATCATTTTGCTATTGGAGATGAAATTAATAGAAACAGTGCCACAAGTAGAAAACTAGCATCTTTATGTTGCCTTGCTCTGACTATTGTTTCTTTAACTGCGATTGGCGGACTTGTTTAGTCATCGAAAAACTCAAAATTAAAATAAAAGAATAAGCGAAATTTTTAGTCGTTATGAGAATAATATAGACTATCAGTACAATGAAATGAGATCTTTTTTGTGTATAATATAATAAATGAGTAACTAGATATTGGTTGCCTTTAGTCAATAGACAGGTAATATTAACGGAAAAACAGGTAATTTACAGATCGTGTGCCTACAGACTACATACATAACGAAATAAGTGATTAAAACTATGCTTGCCTCATGTATACAATCATATCATTCTATAGTTAGAGAAGCAATAGTCAGAGGAATCGAGAAGTAACACTCTATGCAATCTATAACTATTGGATCTCGTAACTGCATATCAGATTCAGTGTCAATTCATGTTCAATTAACAATTAGTGTCTTTTACAAATAACCAATTAAAATGTGGTGGTTTTTTGTCCCACAAACACAAAGTGGTACCATTTGGTTTATTTGAACCGTTAAGTGATGGGCTTATGCTATATACTCATTGACTGGTGGATGGAAGGAGGAACTGGAAGAAAAAATTGTTATAGTGGATATGCAAGCTTTATTGAAAATTACTCTTGGCGGCTTGATGAGGACATGTGGGCATGGTAACTAGAGAGGAATGGTAACTTTTTTTGCCCGATTTGCATATAGGGATGTTCTTCAATATTTTGGTACTATTAGCCCGACTATGTCTTCTAGTGGGCCTAAAAAAACCTGAAAAAAGCTTTCCGAAATGCAGGTGCCACTAGAAGTCCTATATTTATAATGGAGGGTGATAAGAATTTCACTCTAGGATCGTTTGGTAGCCTACAGTTCCTCCAGGCAGGTCCGCACACGACGAAATTAGCCCGATTGGTTGCCTGCAGGAGACCTACGTTGTGGCTAGCGCAAATTGTAAAGAAGCCCAGGGCCAGGCCCAACAACAACATTCGAATCGTCCTTTTTAAATGAGCCACCCTCCTCGTATGCCCTGCAGATGCAAAAGTGGTTCTACCCCGCACAAGCTCGACCGACGATGGCGTACACTGGAGATTTACCGCTGGCCTAGAAAAGGGGACGAGACCTTTCCCTCACCTCCCATGGAGACACACCATAACAGCGCACCTCCTCCATAACGACGACATCCCCGACAAAACTACTGCTTCATCGAGGTGTGCGTGCGGCCACCATGCCCAGCTGGAACAATGGCCACAACTCTAGTCAATCCTATCTAGAGGTAAGTTCAATTTACCCAATTCATCCTTAAGGTTACGGTTTGGTAACCAATTAAAAATTATCGATATAGCCTCAGATGAACTCTATTTGGTCTTTTAGAACCTCATGGACATGGACCATGCTCCTAATTCCATTGAAGATCCCAGCTTCTGCGGCATAGCACAAGATTATCCCGTGGTCTATGGTGTCCACCATCTTGAGCCTGTCAGGCGTGTTGCATTTGAAGGAACCAACACAGGCCACATATTATACGTCTACCAAGTATAGAACGTAAGTTATTAGCTTTTATTTTGTCAATTGATTTGTCTGCAAGTGGTAGGTCCTCTACAAGAGTTGTGCCAATGAATTTTTGAGTTGCGGGAGGTCAAAAACTGTGGATTTGTGGCGTGGATGGACAAATGAATGGCCACAAGATATGGATAACACAATTGGGAAACACTAGGGGAAGTATCATGACAGCAGCAGTGCAAAAATCGACAAGAGGATTGAGAATGCCAAGTTGGTACAGCATGATGAGAATAACAAGCTTAACAAAAAGTACTCAACCATGATGGTTGATGTGAAGAAACTCATAATAGGGTGTTATAGAAGAGCTTATCTAGGATGAAGAGCAACAATGCAAGATCCAAGGACATGAATTTGAAGCAGATAGAAGCATGGAGGAATGAAGTGGAGATGTTGAAGCGGGTGCAGAAGTCCCAGGAAGATGTAATGCAATCGAAGAAGAAGGAATGAGATAAGAAAAGGGCCAACTTGAAGGAGGAAAATGAGAAACTAGAGTACAACATCTATGATATGTTCCAAGCCAATGGTGCTAATAAGGATAAGCTGAAGAAGATCAAGGAAATCTGTGATGGTTGACTCTATTGTTGCAGTTTGTTGTACTCAAGGAAATTATGGTTCAAACTATGAACGACTCTTATTATGAGGTGGTATAGTAACCCCTCTTGTGATGGTGAACTAGTGGTGTTGGTAGGATAACACTCACTTTTGATGTGGTGGTAGGTTAACACCATGGTGCTATATTAAACTCTAATCCCCTTTTGGTAGCGATCATGCATTTACCTGTTAGTGTGTTGTTCCTGCTAGTGATGATTTTTATTCATGTTCAACTATGATCCACTTTTCCTTCCATTCATGATTCTGGTATTCGTCCCCTGTTTTCTAGGATTATGTTCTTCATGCTCTTGTATTTCCTACATATGTGGTGTTCATGCTTGCGGTGTTCGTGTTTCAATTTTTCGGGATTGTGTTCTTCATGCGCTGTTCTTCATGGATGTGGTCTTCATTCCTATGGTTTGTTGCCTTGTCGTGATAACCTCACCAAAAGCAACTGCAAGGTGACCATAGCAGCCTTTTTATGGCTACCTAACAAAGATAATGTGCATGAGATGGGCCAAAACTGTAATACACCGGCAACCAAACAACATAACCATAGTTGACCAACCCATGCACCCCTTACAATTGCAGTCTAC
This sequence comes from Avena insularis, assembly GCA_023614405.1. Lineage (NCBI taxonomy): Eukaryota > Viridiplantae > Streptophyta > Magnoliopsida > Poales > Poaceae > Avena > Avena insularis. Next base: position 90,269,825 of record CM042685.1, on the reverse strand, counting down.
TAAACAAAATGTAAAAGGTTGTTCATGCCTTGTATGTGTGTGATTGTGTTGTGGCTAGCAGTGACCAACTGAGCCAAAAAAAAACATCAGGCTACCAAACACGTCCTCCATGTCCCTATGTGCGCAGGGAGAGTCATATTAAGTAGATCTCGTTATGTCGATCACGTGGACAAGAGAAAACTATAGGCTTGCAATGTAAGAATGCATGTGGGAGAGATTGTTCTAGGACGAAATCAAGACTGTTATTAGATAGTACCAATATATCATATGATGACGCTGCTATCATATTATGTGGAGGATGGGTTATTTGGTTAAAGAGGAATACCAGAGATCATGATGATCGAATAAGATTAGTTTCTAAATCTGTTGAGTGGGGATCTCCATTGTGGGTCCTGTGTCAGTAGATCACGCTCCGAGGGCTCATGATATGGAAGCCACCTGAAGATGGTATTCAAAAATTGTAACATCCCAAAACTTTCCTAGTTTTGGAATGTTAAATAAATAACATAAATTGATTTAATTGTTGGCCTTGTTGAAATTTGAATAAAAATAAATTTTTGAGGATTTGTTTGAAATTTTACTAAGCCATATTAAGATAAGTGGATTCTTATGACTATCACATTGGTTGGAAAGTTTTAGTAAATCCAAAGCATTGTTATTCATGATTCTTACATCTTTGCATTCAAGCAAATTCGTAAACCCCATTTTGAAAACCCTATTTTGAATCACCAACATACTCCTACAAGAGTACAAAACAAGGGTATATAAATCCATTACTTTAAATATATATAAAAGGTTAAAAAAATGATCCTAATAGGATCTATAGAAATTTAAAATTTTTGGAGAATTTGAAGTTCATATGAAAAAGTTATAAAGGGAATTAGAAAATATAAAAGGAGAAATGAATAGAAAAAATGTAAACTATTTCTGTTGGCCGAACCCCCTGGCCCGGCCACTGACCCCGCAGCCCAGCCCACCTAGCTACCTACCGCTCACTTCCCCGCCGCGCGCAGCGCGCAACCAGCCCACAGTGGCCCAAGGCAGGCCCGTCACAATAGCAGTAGCCACCGTCCCTCTCTCCTCTCTCTGTCACCGACAAGTGGGGCCCTCCCCGTCTTCTTCCACCTCACGGAAGGAGACCGCAATGAACAGGATGTCCTTCCTCATTTAAAATCCCGAATGATTCTGGTCATGCCCTTTGCCCCTTCTCCACGCCTTCCTTCGCCATAAATACCCGACTCCACCGTCACCTTTTTCCCCTTCGGATTTTCCTCTAAACCCTAGCCTCTAGTTTTTTCGAAGCATCCAATCTCGCCGGAGAGCGCCGTCGCCAAGCTTCGGAAGGTGATGCTCCTATTGTTTCCGATCCCCCCTTTCCTCTATTTTATTACTACCGTAACCCTAGAGGTCCACTGTTTCATCATGTTCCCTTTTCCCCTTGTTCAAAGCACTGAACCACCCGCAATTCATCGCCGGAGTGCCGCCTGGGACAGAGGTAATCAGCGTAGCGCTACCACTGGGATAGGAATAGAAGGTCGACAGATGAGTACGAACGAGATCATGAGGAGGAGGGGAACGCCATCGTCAAGTTCACCGATGTCGGAGACCATCGAAGCCTCGCCCACGTCCACCATCCGAGCTCACCACCGTGTCAACACCCGGATTTTTCAATCCTAGATGCCTATTATGCCATACATCGCAATCCCAGGATTACCATTTTTGCGAGACATAACAGAATTGGATACCATAGTACATCATCCGTTACAACGATACATAAGTTCTTACACAAATAGGGATCTCATGATCCAGTCTTACTACAATTTCAAGCAGCAGAATACGTAGTAATAACGGTAGCGTAGGCGAAGCTCCATCTTCAGGGTCACAGGCAATGCTGACAATGGGAGATGATCCTAGTTGTCGTAACCTTCCTGGGGTCCATCTTCCAGGTACTCCTCTTCATAGTCTGGCCATGGGAATAGCCAGGGACAAAGCCATGAGTACTCTTTAAGTACTCGCAAACTAATACTAACAGGTAAGGGGTTTTTGGATAATAGGACACTAGGCTCTAGGGTTGTTTTGCAAAAAACCAGGTTTATCTCTACTAAGTTCCAAAGCTAGTCACAATTTTATAACTCCTAAGGGGGATCTTGTAATTCAGATCACAACTCTGTTGTGGTCAAGTCAAAGTCTCAATTCGTTTCACAAGTCAGTTTGAAAAGTCTGACGGGGGAACAGTATGGCCATTCCAACTGTCCATAACCACGGACGCGGCTATTTGAATAGTTTGACACTCTGTAGAGATTGTACACTTTCACCACAACATTCGATACATCCGTCAGGAACAAATCCTGAATTCACCATACTCAGTATGCGGATAATCAATCCTAACCTTTCGGTTACACGCCCTAGTATAAGCACCTCTCCTGTGAGTATGGCCTTCCAACCATGACCAACTGTCATCTTGGGTACTGCACAGGTGGACAATCTTCACAAGGTAGCCTCAGCTCAGACCTTGGCCATGAGGGAACTAATACTAAGGTACATAAGTTTCCAGTCAAGCCCTACCCAATCTTCGGGTATTGTGGTTGTACGAGAAAATTGGAATGGTATCGCATCTAGACAACCATCAGTTTTATAAAGGGGCTAAGGCTCATGCCTCAACATTTTCATCACCAAAATCATCAAGTGTTTGGAAACACATGTCCAAAACATTTCAATAGAATGATCCATCATTCCAAGGTTTTCATAACCATTTTTCCACCAAGTATTCCCATCTAAAGTTGATCAAGTTTTATGCTTAGCACTAGCATCTACAGGTGGGGTAGTACTAAGGAGGGGTGGTAACTAGTTGGGTTTTAACTAAGTTCAAACTCATGTCTTAGGCTGAGATCAAGGTTTCTATCTTAGGCCAAATTTTATGCTCTTTATGCAACCTTCAGCACAACTGTTTAGTATCTACCAAACTCTTAGGTAGACTCTAAGTAAGCTTTGATAAAGAAATAAAGTAAGAAGCTTGCACATAAAACTAGGATTTGGTTTATCAAGGGGGTATGATCACATATGCTTAAGGCATATAGTAGTCATATCACAAGTATGGGTTTGTGGCATCAGTAGGGTATCTTGCAAGGGTTAGCTTGCATCAATATCAGTATAAGCTTGCATAGTTACTAGCTTTCCATGTGCAGAGCAGTGGTTGAAGGTCTCCTCGGCTTCCTCTTCGTAGTATCCTCCTTCCTCCTCGTATCCTTGGTCGGTACTAGCGTCTATGAATAAATACGAGGTACACAATCACCAAACAATACTTAACTACTTGCAATCATCACACACAAGGGTCCTATAGATGATCTAGCATCATCTCTAACATTACATGGTTAAGGCTTGGTTTAAATCTTTTTATTTTTAGAAAAGTAATTTCTACTCATTGAAAAACTACTTAAGATTTAATATTCTCCAAACTAAACATGGGATCATGTTGACACATGTCATCACCACATATTGTAGTCCATGGGAATGTGATTTAAAGTGGTGTCACAATTTACTAAGGTTTTACCCTTTTATTTTAATTAATTAAAGTGGCTAGAAATGCTTATGTAGCATTCTTTTATTACTTGAACAATATTTCTGCAAGTAACCTATATGTTTTTATATATTCTGAAAGGTATGATTAAATGTGATTTTTGAGAGTTGGAATCAACTCAAAAGCTATTATGGTTTGAATTTGAAAAATGTTTGAATGCAGAAAAGCTTCTGCCTTGTTATTTTTACCAGGGGTGATCTAGAGATCCAAATGACTTGAATCCAACGGGCTTGGATTCAGCATTCACAGACCTTTCCAACAAAATTGGTTTCATTCAAATTGGTGCACTGAATCGATCTAGGTTGATTTTTGAAGTTGAATACAGAAGTGTGTTTGAATTGAAATAGAAAAAGATTTAATTTGAATAACTGGGCTGCGCGGGAAATTCTAACGGACCGGCCTGCTAAGCGCAGTGCTCCCACAGGCTGCTTAAGTGGGTGTCCCCACTCGTCAGTGACACGGGGCTGGGCGAAGCGGTATGGGGCAACGTGGGTCGTTTGATCTAGTTCTAATCTAACGGCTGGGAGTCATCGTCGACGCGAGATAACTCCGGCGAGAACGAAACCTAGCGCGGCCAGGGGAATTCGCTGGGGCTCACCGAGTCTTGGCGAGGGTCGGCGAGGCGAGTGAGCCAGAAGTCGACGACGGCGAACTTCGGGGTGGTCGGCAGCTCTGGGCGGCTCAATCGCTGGCTCCTTTCTTCTCCGTGATGGCAGGGCTCAGTGAAATTCCAGAGGTGGTGCTCGCCTTGCTGAGAATGGTGTGTACGATTAGTGAGGAGAGGGGAGTGAGATGGTGTGAAGAATTCGTGGGAGTGGCCTCTATTTATAGTCGGCGAGGGACCGTCAAGACGGTGAGCTCGTCGAAGCGGCGTTACAGGCGACTAATGGCATGGGCAAGGGTAGGGGCGGTGCTATGTCTCTGGCGATGCTCAACGACATGGTCGAGGCATGGGGCGGTGTGGTTTGGTCTGAATAGCCGGTGCTCTGCTTGTGGCGGCGGCGTCTTCGGCAGGCGGGTGGCTGTGTGGCACGGGCAGCAAATGGGGATGTCTGGCGGTCTCTGGGTTGATGGCGATCATGTATGCCTTGTAGCGGCGGCCTTGGTCTGTGGATGCTGGTCGAGGGTGGCGCTCTGGCGCACGCTCGGCATGGTCTGGGCGCGGCTTGTTCGCGTGGTCCAGGGCTTGGCAACGCTTGCGGCTGGGACAGTGAGTGGCAGTGGACGGTGGGCTGCCTCCTAGATAAGGTTGGCACGGCTAGTTCTTCCTCTAGCTTGCTGTCCACAATGGGGTGACATTGGGGTGCTCGGCTGTTCACCATTAATGGCAATGGCAAGCTCACAGGGGTGCTAGTGTTGGGCAAATCTTTCTAGATGATCTACTGAGTTGTGTGTGAGCTAACTAGGGAACAAGTTAGGCAAGAATCACTGCACACTATAGTGTTTATGTTTTGTTTGATTTGTGTCTGCAACCTGTTTGATGAAATGGCCGCATGAAATCAAGTTTTGAATTTTGAAATGATTTTTGGTGGGTTTGCTAGATTGGTGCTGGTGAGTCTGCAGACGCTTGGGTTTTGAAAGTTGAGCTTGTTTGAGTGGGTTTTGAAAAAGTGGGATCTTCCCATATGAAGAAGATTCAATTTTGAATTGTCATTTAAACTATGCATTTGAAAGTTTCTGGATGATCACAAAGTGGGCCTTGATACTCTGTTATGAGTACATTCAAGGGGTGCAAAGATCCAGAAAAGTTTCTGTTAGGTTCTGAAAGTTCGAGACAGCCAAAGTAGGCATGGGAGTTAAATTGGCCAAAATGACCATTCACTTAATATATTTGTTTTGATTTACTTGTCTTTAAGAAAAGTGTGGGAAATGTTTTAGATGATGTTTATTTCACCTAAGAAACATTTTACAAGCAATGGATCACACAAACAAGGTGGTTTTTAAAGAAATTCAAAATCCATGCATACACATATACATGCATTCATGAGTTTATTTAGAAAAAATTTTGTTAACCCTAATCTTGATGATTAGTGTTTGATGATCTAAGTTTGGTATTTTGTTTGGGATGTTACACACCGCCGGTCATCGCCCTTTGACCAAGGTAAGGACGCCCAAACTCCTAGTGTCGTTCTATCCAGTTTTTACGTTGTAGATTAGATCTATTAGGCGAAGGGGTACCGTCCAGTGGCATCACGCCGCATGGAATAGCGCTTAGTCAGCATCCGCATCAGCACCGCGTCATCTTTCTATGCCAATCAGAAGCCGCCACATTCCGTGAGCTCACCTGCTTTAAAAAAATCAATTTGGAAATTGCAAAAAATAGATAGATCTTGGAAAATTCATATTAAAATATCTACTTGGACAAAAATTGCAAATAATATATCTACGGACTCATAAAATTGCGTACAATAATAATATGGGTTTAGATATAAACTTTATACATATATACTATAATAATTTAAATAGTTTTAATGATCTTTTAGAGTACTAAATCCATAGTAAATTATTTATATATCAGAAAAATATGAATAATATGTTCCGGAATTCACAATCTCGTGTAGATTACATATCTGATTTTAGATCTAATATATTTCTATGCAAATTATTGAAGTGATTTAAACTCTATTAAATACTAAATAAATCATAAGAAAAGATCTACAACTTTGATTAGGGTGAATCCAATTTCTACTGGTTCGTATTATTTCTCTCTATGTATTGAACTTCAGATCCAAATTTAATTCAACAATGAGAACATGATTAACAATAAATCTACTAAAAAGCCCATTAATGGCAATCAATTATTAAAACAAATACTCTATTGCATTAAAACACTTCTACATGCATTTATGCATTTATTTATGATTGTGTCATTGCTTATGTTGGATGCAATTGTTTAAAGATAGATTGCGAGGAGTGCACCGTCTATAGTTGCAACGAGTGTTTGAATAAATTCAACAACTATTAAGGCAAGTTACACCTTTGTTCATATCATTGTCCCAGTTTTACTACTATACATGTTTTGATCCTCAAAATAGTAGTATGCATATGTAGGATGTTTTTAGTAGAGGAGAATTATTTTACCAGTGTTATGTCGTTTTGTAGTATGCCATGAGTATCTTATACTTAGAAATATTTCCACTCCTACTAGGTTCTCTTGAATTTTCTAAGTACTATGTTTGTGCTTTGGTATATATATACAAATACAAATGGGGTTCCAAAAGACGGAAATTTTCTAAGTATAAGAGCTCTGTGTATGAGCGTAAGTTTTTCTCCTCAAATATATTTCAAAATAAAACTATGTTCTTCTCTGGGCGAAGTGGTATGTCTGGATTGACTAGTAGGGAAAGTAACTTGGATTGGCTCTGCGTGTGCCCTCTATAACCCAGGAATCATAGAAGTCTGCCATGTTTCAGAATTCATAAGCTTCCAGTGCAACCACAATACATATATGTGCTCTGCCTTGGCCTAGTACTTAGTGGGAAACCTCACTGCGGTACCAACATTTGGAGGTTCTTGGCATGGTTGGATCCAGCTAGTAGGGGGGTACTAAGGGAAAGCCTCGCCATGGTCTTTTCTGTAAAAGGACTTGATCGTGGATTGTGGGTAAGGTGCACAAACTCTCGAGAGTATTGCAATCTGATCGATCATCTGTGTTCAAGGAAAACAACAACTTTGAGCGTCTGAAGGATGGACCCTCTGAAGGATTTCGTCTCTCTACTCTAAAACTAAAACTCTATGGCCATAGAATCGTCCATAGATGGGATTTCAAATTGCATGGTGTACTCCATGTGTTGGGTTGAAAGATGGTAGCCTGGTGGAATCCAGTACGAGCCACTTGACCATATTTTACTTATCAAATGTTTAAAAAGTAGGATAAAAGATTTTTTTCTCTTCTTCTTGACTTAAGAAAATTTGGCTTTATGCAAATAAACCTCAAGCCTTTTGTCAGCCTATGCATGTAGTGATAGCCAGTCTTTTCCTTCATAGTGTAATTTTCCAATATATTCATAGTATTGACCAACACGTTTGGCTGCACGTTTCATGTGCATAATTTGGAGGTCACTGAAAGGTGCGCTAGGATCACGGGTCTTCACTCAACTAGCCTGAGGCATTGATGGGACTCTAAGTTGTATTTATATCGCTTCAGTTATAATAACGTAAACTCTGGATTATTCGATTCATATAATAAAGACTTGTTTTTTAGATGATATTTCATCAACTATGAGTGCTAGCTATTGATCCAGGGACTAGCATGTTAATCACAGGGACTTAGGATCTTTCTCGATCAGAGGTCACTACAGATAGTATCAGAGCACATGTTGACTGTAGATCGTGACCCTAGACATGGAAAACCTTAGGTCAAATATTTTTTAAGTTATTTCAGAAAACTCCCATACTTCTCGTCATCTATCCTTGGATTTTCAAAATTCTCAAGTCTTCTCTTTTCACCTTAGAGATGACCATTGTGCACTTCAAGAATAAAACTTTTCTCAAGACTACATTTCCAAATAAGAACTTCTCAAGTCAAGAGTTGAATACCTCTACTGAAGCTACACAGACTTTGAAGACATCGAAGTCCATGAAGATTAAAGAGACCACTAGGAACCAAACCGGTATAGACTATGCTACGAGTTAAATGTGGCGATTTGTGAGTTGTCATTTGTAGTGGTTTTATTGACATCAGCGAATAAAACTTATTTACAAAAAAATTGTTTGTGTGCGGTAGCTACTCTTCCTTCCCTAACTTAAGCAAGAAATGGATTCAATGGAGACAGAAGTTACAAATTCTACAAGTGGATCAAGAGAAAAGCACCCGCACATGGTGGAGATTGCAACACGAGCTTAAAGAAGGACATAGCCAAGTTTAAGAATTAGGAAACACTCACACACCAATTGTTATGTTATATCATGCCATAGTTTGTGTGAACTTGGTGTGAATTTGATAATTGTTTGGTGTTTCTTTTCCATGTTGTGTGATGAATGCATAAGGGTAGGATTTTTCTAAGCCTTTCTATATGTCTTATCCTTGTCCAAATTCTCATATGCCGCCAAGACGTGCGAACAATGATCTTCCTCTGGAGATTGCACAATTATTGGCCTCTCAGAGTTAGCTTATCCAACTCCTTACCCGGAATATGCAAATCAACAATAACAACAACAACCCGCTGCCTCCACCGCCTCAACAAGATCGTTTGACTCGGTTTTTGAGGTTGAACCCTCCTTCCTTCACTAGCAGCTCTGAACCAATAGTTGCAGATGACTGGCTCCGCACAATCAACAAGAAGCTAGATACCGTCCAAGCCGCTGGAGCTGACAGGGTGCGTTATGTCGTACACCAACTTGAAGGACCTGCTGCTGAATGGTGGGACAACTACCAAGTCACCCACCCGGATATTGATGCTATTACATGGAACCAGTTTGAGAAAGCTTTCCCCACTCACCATGTGGCTGCTGGCGTCATGACTTTGAAAAGGTGTGCGTTTTGCAACTTACACCAGTTGCACCATTCCGTCAGCGAGTATGGGGAGCTTTTCAATAAGCTGGCCCGATATGCACCTATGATGTTTCCATTGATGAGGCAGGAGGACTTCTTAAGGGGACTTAATGACGAGATATCTATCCAGCTTGTGGGTCAGAAGTTCGATAACTACAAAGAACTCCTGGATAGGGCAGTCATGGTTGAAGATAAAAATAAGAGCATCGATGATCACAAGAGGAATTCTACATCCCATAAGCATAATCATGTTCCATACCAAAAGCAACGCACTTCCTCCCTACCACCCCACAATCACAATGGTCACAATCATAATGGCCATAAGCACTAGAATGGCAACAATGATAATCACCAGAAGGATCTAAGTCAGGTGACATGCTATAGGTGTGGGGAAAATGGGCATTATTCTACTTATTGTCCTCAGAGGAGGAAGAATAGAAATGGCAATGGTAATGGCCATGCCAATGAAAATGGAAGTGGCAATGGTAATGAAAACGACAATGGGAATGGTAATGGAAATAGCAAGAAACCAAATCCTTTCGGCAAGGCCATGGTGAATCATGTCTTCGTGGACGAAGTTTACCACTCATCGTCCCGAGGTAATCAATGATAAGACCTCAAATTTATAAATGGGGAATAAGTCTAGAGGATTCATCAAAGACATTCTTTTAACAGTGGTAGCACCCTGGTATATCTCGAACCTATTTCTTTCTAGCCTTCTCGAATCTCGAGGATGAGATTCCTTTTAAGGGTGGTAGTCTGTACCATTCCAAAACTTCCCAGTTTTGGAATGTTAAATAAATAATATAAATTGATTTAATTGTTGGCCTTGTTGAAATTTGAATAAAAATAAACTTTTGATGATTTATTTAAAATTTAGTAAGCCATATTAAAAGAAGTGGATTCTTATGACTATCACATTGGTTGGAAAGTTTGAGAAAATCCAAAGCATTTTTATTCATGATCCTTACATCTCTGCATTCAAGCAAATTCGTAAACCCCATTTTGAAAACCCTATTCTGAATCACCAACATACTCCTACAAAAGTACAAACCAAGAATATATAAATCTATTACTTTAAAAATATATAAAAGGTTACAAAAGTGATCATAAGAGGATCTACAGAATTTTTGAAAATTTTGGAGACAAGAATCAACTCATTTGAAGGTCATATGAAAAAGTTATGAAGGAAATAAGAAAATAGAAAAGGAGAAAAGAATTGAAAAAAATCTAACCTATTTCTGTTTGCCGAACCCCCTGGCCTGGCCACTGACTGTCGTGGTATTGCCGATGAGTACGCCATGGAGGGGTCCTCACAGTGCGTGTTTAGAGACGTGGGGTAAGGCGGACGGTTGACGGGTACGAGGTAACACAGCTTACCCAGGTTCAGATCCCACAATGGTGGCGGAATCCTACTCCTGCTATAAATCACTATAATGGCAATACGCCGAGTTATAGAGATTAGGCTCGCTGTGCGAGGTGTGCGTAAAACGATACTAAGTTGTACCCTAAAGGCTCCCATAGGCCCGACTTATATAGTCGTCAGATCCTAGGGTTACAGGGAAAAGTCCTAGCCGGACAGATTACAGAGTTCTACACCGTCTATTACTAGTCTTGTGTATCTTGCACTCCAAGGCTCCGGGTACGCTGGTGACTACACCGTAGTCTTCCTTTATCCGGCATGGGCCTCCCTTCTTAATCCACCTAACTGGGCCGCCCAGCAGGCCATAGGCCACGCTATCGACTATGGGCCACCCGGGTTAGTCGGATAAGAGACATGCTATGAGGATACCCATATAGCATATCCCCAACAGTAGCCCCCGGAGAACTCCGAGATCTTGCGCTGTCTTGCCTCTTCTCGTGGAATGCTCCGTCTAGATGGATGTCGGCAAATCGTCAATCAATATCTTGTAGTCCTCCCAAAGAACCCTGCAAGGTTTTCTCCGTCTTCTATGAGTAAGTCGGAGAAATGCTGAATCTTCCATCGTACGCTCCCGTTGTCGGATTAAATCCGTCTATGCCGGAATCTTCGATGGGACGGTTCATCTACCATGTCAGTTAAGGCGACATAGGATGTAGTTTAGCGACGCCTCGTAACTCACACATGCAGAGAACGTAATCATATCCGATTTTCCCGCGTGAGTGATATGAACCGTTGGCGGCGACGGTTGGAGACGTGGCGAAATTACTGTGCACGTTCACGAACACGTCGTCTACGCGGCCACCGTCTGATTAACTGCACGAATCTTGACGCAGAGTAAGATAAATAGCGACCGTTAGACACTTGCCACTTTTTCACCCCATTCTCCTGCGTCATCGTCTTCTTCCTCCAGCCACGCGCCTCCTCGAGCTCTCCGCGAAAACCTCGAGAAACCCTAGCCCCTTGCCTGCACCAGTCGTGTCCTCTTCCTCCTCCATGGCTAGCAGCAGCTCATCCCCATCAATGGCGGTGTCGAGCGAAGCCGCGGCGAAGCCGGCGAGCTCTGTCATCGTGCCCTCAGAGGGCCTGGTCATCCCCGCATCAGCGGTGATAGAAACCACCGGCGGCGACCATAACCTGGCGGCGCTGGAGCCCCTGGAAGAGGAGCCAGACTCGCACAAAGGCGACTGGCGCGGCTCGGACATCACCGGCCACGACATGCAAGAGATGGTCGTTGAGGGTTACCTCCCTGCGACGGAGGGGCTCGCCTGGCGGGCGGCACCGGCCGGCGAGGTGACCCCCTCTCCCCAAGACGGAGAGAAAGTATACCTCAAGGCGCAATTGGTACGCGGCGTTTCTCTGCCCATCTCCCACTTCTTCCTGTCCGTCTTGAATCACTTCAAGGTCCAACCCCACAACCTCTCCCCCAATAGTATCTTAGTGCTTAGCAACTTCGTGGCACTTTGTGAGGGTTACCTGGGGATTAGGCCTAGGTTAGATTTGTTTGTGTACTTTTTTACCGTCAAACGTGAAGCCGGACACAGTAAAGAGGAGCTTAGAAACTGCGGCACAATAAGCTTCAAGATCCGTCCTGGCCGGCGGTTCCCCGACATCGTCGGCCACGAGTCATGCAAAAATTGGCAGCGGACGTACTTCTACGGCCCCGACATTCCTTTGGCGGGCCGAGAAGTAACGTACCCGGCCTTTGTGGACGGAGCCGCCGCCGAAGTCCCCACATGGCGATCCCATGCCTCCCTTCCCTCCGACCTCAACGCTTCTCGCGTAATAAGGCGGATCGAATGGTTTGTAGAGACGGGTCTGACCGGCTTGGACCTAGCCATGTGCTGGTTCATCAGGCGGATCCAACCTCTGCAGCACCGTATGAAGCTTATGCACGAGTACACCGGCGACCGAAGGGATACCCTCCGGATCTCCGAGGACAACTTCTCGAGCGACTCCGTCAAGTTCCACCTTAAGGACATCGTCAAGGTGAAGGACAAGAAAGCGTGGCTTCACCCTCACCTACGACATGTTCGTAGACGGAAAGTGCCCAAAGGTAGGTATTTATTTTCCGTGAATGACATTGCTCCAGTTTTTCCGTCTTGCTAATACCATCTTGTCTAACACAATGATTTCTCACTTAACAGCTTAGCGATCTAGAGGAGGGCAACCTGGCTGCCCAAATCTATGATCCAAAGATGAAGGAACTCACGGTCGTGTCCGACGATGATGTCCCGTTGGCGCGAAAGCGGAAGAGCTCCACCTCTGACGCTGCCGACGGAGGTAAGAAAAAGAAGACGGAGGGTGGAGCCTCCAAAAAGAGTACTGCCACCTTGGAGGCGAAAAAGAAGAAAGCCACCGGGATGTTTGCTAAAGCGCCCCCCTAGTGTAAGCTTCTTATTTTCCGACATTGTCTCATTTATCTATCTTATTCCTGTACTTATGCATTTTGCACGTTTCAGGAAGAAAGGCACAACCAGCCTCAAGTAAGTCCTCCAAGACTCTTGGGGCTTCTAGAAATATTAAAGACATGCTGCATCGCGACTCCTCTCCCGCCATCGCCCCTACCACTCCTGCCGTCAAGCCTTCCTCCGCTCCGACAAGCTCCGCGGTCCAGGAGGCACCAGGCCCTTCCGCCATGGAAGTGGACTCTGGCGCTTCAACCGAGCTTGCTGTTGTCAGCGAGCAGGCGACGTAGGAGACCGCTGCTCTTCAAATGGCTGAAGCTCCGGCTAAGGATGCCATTGGTAGCGGCAAGGCGGTGATGGGGGCTGGTACCTCTGCCGAAGGCGGCGCCTCTGCTCCCCAGAAACCCTTCGAATTGCCGAAGATTATGTACCCGGTGCTTACACCGGGTAGCACAACTATGGTTCCTAGAGGAGTGTCGTCATCTCCGACGTAGGGTTCGTCTTTGCCGGGATCCAGAACTCGTCGGGGGGACGATCGGAACGTTGCCGGAGAAGAGAACGCGACCGATGGCTACGGTTTCGCCGATTCCTGCAAAGATCTTGGTCCTCGCCCGCTGAAGAGCCTGAAGCGCCTCTTGCCCCACGGTGGGCGCCAGATGTCGTGGTATTGCCGACGAGTACGCCATGGATGGGTCCTCACAGTGCGTGTTTAGAGACGTGTGGTAAGGCGGACAGTTGACGGGTACGAGGTAACACAGCTTACCCAGGTTCAGATCCCACAACGGTGGCGGAATCCTACTCCTGCTATAAATCACTATAATGGCAATACGCCGAGTTACAGAGATTAGGCTCGCTGTGCGAGGTGTGCGTAAAACTATACTAAGTTGTACCCTAAAGGCTCCCATAGGCCCGACTTATATAGTCGTCAGATCCTAGGGTTACAGGGAAAAGTCCTAGCCGGACAGGTTACAGAGTTCTACACCGTCTATTACTTGTCTTGTGTATCTTGCACTCCAAGGCTCCGGGTACGCTGGTGACTCCACTGTAGCCTTCCTTTATCCGGCATGGGCCTCCCTTCTGAATCCACCTAACTGGGCTGCCCAGCAGGCCATAGGCCACGCTACCGACTATGGGCCACCCGGGTTAGTCGGATAAGTGACATGCTATGAGGATACCCATATGGCATATCCCCAACACTGACCCCGTAACCCAGCCCACCTAGCTACCTATCACTCACTTCCCCGCCGCGCGCAGTGCTCAACCAGCCCGCAGCGGCCCAAGGCCGGCCCGTCACAACAGCAGCAGCCACCGGCCCTCTCTCCGCTCTCAGTCACCGACAGGTGGGCCCGCCCCGTCTTCTTTCACCTTGCGGCAGGAGACCGCGATGAACACAATGTCCTTCCTCATTTCAAATCCCGACTAATTCCGGTCATGCCCTTTGCCCCTTCTCCATGCCTTCCTTCGCCATAAATACCCGAGCCCGCCGCCACCTTTTTCCCCTTCGGATTTTCCTCGAAACCCGAGCCTCTGTTTTTTTGAAGCTTCCAATCTCGCCAGAGAGCGTCATCGCCGAGATTCGGAAGGTGATTCTCCTATTGATTTTGAGCCCCCTTTCCTATATTTTATGTCTACCGTAACCCTAGAGGTCCACTGTTTCACCTTGTTCCCTTTTCCCCTTGTTTAGAGCTTTTGGACCACCCACAATTCATCGCCGGAGTACAGTCTGGGATAGAGGTAATCAGCGGAGCGCTATAGTCAGGAGAGGAATAGAAGGTCGACAGAGTGAGTACGAGCAAGGTCGTGAGGAGGAGGGGAACACCGTCGTCAAGTTCACTGACGCTAGAGACCATTGGAGCCTCGCCCACATCCACCATCCGAGCTCGCCACCGCCGGTCGTCGCCGTTTGAGCAAGGTAAGGACGCCCAAACTCCTAGCGACGTCTGATCCAATTTTTACGGTGTAGATTAGTTATGTTAGGCGGAGGGGTACCGTCCAGTGGCATCGCACCGCGTGCTACGAACACGGATATGCCCTATGGCTACCCGATGTTAGCCTGCCTGGTCCAACCCGACGGAAGGCCCACTCGACGAACTACCAAGGTCCATGATACCTATGACGTTTCGGCTGCTATGAAGCCCATATGGACACGGACTCCCAAGCGCACAAGACAAGGAAAGCTCAAGAGTAGAGTTTGAATAGAACTTGTAACCAACTCGTAACGGTACCTGCGACATAGCCTCCCCATAAATAAAAGCTACGAGGGTCCAACGGGGAGGGTACGCAATAGACAAATCTACGATCTCATCTCTCAACACCGCATACGCACCTCACGCCAGATTGCATCTGCGCACCCCTGTAACTTTCGGTTCCACTGTAATAAAGAGCAGACAAAAAGGAGTAGGGTTTTCCCTCCAGGGGCCTGAACCTAGGTAAATCTCGTGTCCCTATGTTGCTTGTCTGTTAACCGTTCCGCGACTTCTAGCATGCCCATCTTCTCTAAAACCCAAGTCCATAACAATAGGAATTGACGAGATCGAACCTCGTCAATTGACGCCATCTATGGGAACTGGGAACGCTAATCATGCGGTCGTGACGGTTCCATCCGGAGCGATCTACAACTCCTAGCGTCATCCGATCCAGTTTTTACAGTGTAGATTAGATCTGTTAGATGAAGGGGTACCGTCCAGTGGCATCACACCGTGTGCCACAGCGCTTAGTCAGCGTCTGCATCAGCGTCGCGTCATCTAGCTCGGCCAATTAGAAGCCGCCACGTGGCGTGAGCTCACCTGCTTTAATAAAAATAATTTTGGAAATTGCAGAAAATAGATAGATCTTAGAAAATTCATATTAAAACATATACTTGGCCAAAAATTGCAAATAATATATCTACGGATCATAAAATTGCGTAGAACAATAATATGGGTTTAGATCTAAACTTTACAGTATATATTTACTGTAATAATTTAAATAGTTTTAATGATATTTTAGAGTACTAAATCCATAGTAAATTATTTATATATCAAAAAAATATGAATTATATGTTCCAGGATTCACGATCTCATGTAGATTACAGATATGATTTTAGATCTAATGTTTGAGTATGAAAATTATTTAAGTGATTTAAACTCTATTAAATACTAAATAAATCATAAGAAAAGATCTACAACTTCGATTAGGGTGAATCCAATTTCTACTTGTTCATATTATTTCTCCTTATGTATTGAACTTAAGATCCAAATTTAATTCAACAATGAGAACATGATTTACAATAGATCTGCTAAAAACCCCATTAATGGCAATCAATTATTAAAACAAATACTCTATTTCATTAAAACACTTTTGCATGCATTTGTGCATTTATTTATGATTGTGTGATTTCTTATGTTGGATGCAATTGTTTGATCGATAGATTGTGAGGAGTGTATCATCTGTACTTGCAACGAGTGTTTGAACGACTTCAACAACTATTAAGACAAGTTACACCTTTGTTCATATCATTGTCCCAGTTTTACTACTATTCATGTTTTGATCCTCAAAATAGTAGTATGCATATGTAGGATGTTTTTAGTAGAAGAGAATTATTTTACAAGTGCTATGCCGTTTTGTAGTATGCCATGAGTAGCTTATACTTAGAAATATTTCCACTCCTACTAGGTTCTCTTCAATTTTCTAAGTACTATGTGTGTGTTATACTATATATATACAAATACAAATGGGGGTTCGAAAGACAGAAATTTTTCTAAGTATAAGAGCTCTGTGTATGAGCGCAATTTTTTCTCCTCAAATCTACTTTAAAATAAAACTATATTTTTCTCTGAGCGAAGTGGTATGTCTGGATCGACTAGTAGGGGAAGTAACCTAGATTGGCTCTGCGTGTGCCCTCCACCACCCAGGAATCAAAGAAGTCTGCCATGTTTCAGAATTCAGATGCTTTCAGTGCAACCACAATACATATGGGCTCTGTCTTGGCCTAGTACTTAGTGATAAATCTCACCGGGGTACCAACATTTGGAGGTTCTTGGCACGGTTGGATCCAGCTGGTAGGGGGCTACTAAGGGAAAGCCTCGTGATGGTCTTATCTATAAAAGGACTTGATCGTGGATTGTGGGTAAACTGCACAAACTCTCAAGAGTATTGCAATATGATCGATCAGCCGTGTTCACGGAAAAGAACAACTTTGAGCGTCTGAAGTATGGACCCTCTGAAGGATTTCCTCTCTCTTTTCTAAAACAAAAACTCCATGGTCGTGGAATCGTCCATAGATGGGATTTTGAATTGCATGGTGTACTCCATGTGTTGGGTTGAAAGATGGTAGCCTGGTAGAATCCAGTGCGAGCCACTTGACCATATTTTACTTATCAAATGTTTACAAAGTAGGATAAAATATTTCCTCTCTTCTTCTTGAATTAAGAAAAAAGGTCTTTATACAAATAAACTTCAAGCCTTTTGTCAGCCTATGCATGTAGTGATATCCAGTCTTTTCCTTCATGGTGTAATTTGCCAATACATTCAAAGTATTGACCAACATGTTTGGCTGCACGTTTCATGTGCAGAATTTGGAGGTCGCTGAAAGGTGCGCTAGGATCGTGGATCTTCACTCAACTAGTCCGAAGCATTGATGGGACTCCAAGTTGTATTTTTATCGCTTCTGTTGTAATAATGTAAACTCTTGATTATTCGATTCATGTAATAAAGAATTGTGTTTTACATGATATTTCATCGACTGTGAGTGCTAGCTATTGATCCAGGGACTAGCATGAATCACAGGGACTTAGGATCTTTCTCGATCCGAGGTCATGTAACACCCTCGGATCGGCCCTATGCAAGTCTCAGCGATTCCCGCCAAACCCGCATAGAAACGATTCAAATGTTCCCACCAGGCACTTTTATGCGGGTGGAAAACGAAGTAATATCATTAAACAATAGTCCTCGATGGAACCCATAGAACAGATATATACAACACGACTTCATGAGTCAAGGATACAGATATAACAAAGATCCAAATCACCTTGAAAACGAAACAACAATCGACTATGGACAAGATGCAAATGGGGCTAAGAGCCCTAAAGAATAACAAATGGCGTCCATAACCCTGCCCAGGCCAACCCGGAAGGGTAACTCTACTAACGACGTTGATCTCAAAACCTTGTTAAACAAAAGGGGTGCCGACAAAGGGCAAAGGAAAAAAGAGAGCGGTCAGTACTAAGGCCAGTACACGGCGAGACTAGAATTCGGCGGTCCTCGCCTACATAGGTATGGTGGACTGAAGCAGCAGCATAGCATGCACTAAACAACCTATAGAGACTCAATACAACTGGCGGTTATTAGATAGGGATAAGAAAGGCCTATTTGAATCCAAGATGAAACTATCACCAAGCATACCAATCCTGGTATTTCCCCTCGAGACCAAACGAGGAAGTCAACCGAGAAACTCACATAGTTGGCAGTTTTATTCATTCCATTATAGTTGCGGAAATTACTAGTCAAATATAGATAGCATGAGTCATCTTGATATTATAAACAGTGGGAAGTTTTAGTTAACCATTCCGTTGTAGTTGCAATACTTACTAGTCAGATACATATAGCATGAGGCATCCCAAAACCAGCAGTTGTTGGTACTTTTATTTAGCCATTCCGTTGTAGTGAAGCTGACTACTAATCATTATAAAGTCAAATTTATAGCACTACTTTATTTATAGTTGTCTATGATCGAGATACTATGCTCCAAGTCGTCCATAACCGCGGACACGGCTTTCAGAAAATTTTACCCTGCAGGGGGCACAAATAGCAACACACGCATGATCAACATCGGAAAAAACCAAATGAAAACCCAACGAGGCATCACGACAGAACATTCGCAAGATTCATACTCCCTCCGATCCTAAATAAGTGTCGCGGTTTTGAACTAGAGTTAGTTCAAAACCACGACACTTATTTAGGATCGGAGGGAGTATTTGATTTCTGGGGGCCACCCCACTAAGAGACCCGCGACGAAGATGGCCGGCTCCGAGACAGACCCAGAGGTTTGTGTCAATGGCTGTAAACGACTGGTAACCCGAAAGTGTGACTGGGCTTGTAGATACCGCAGAAACATTTCACTTACCTAAACAGTACAGGTGCTCCACGCGCAATAGTAATTAAAGCAGTAAAGCATGGCATAAGTACAGGATAGTAATAAAGCCTCAAACTACTTTGTGGCCCCAGAAATTAAATATGACTCAAGCTAGGGTTAAGGGGATTCATGGTCCCACATACGGATAGTGCGAATATTCAAAGAACAGGCATCAAGTACTCGGGGTCCTACGGGACACAAGTGGATGATTTAAAACCAAATAACATCTATTGTCCACCTATGCCTCTGCGTTATCTACCTACTTCAATTTTAGTTATTAAATGGTAATTAAAGCCATGATCATCTCCAACATTAAACATGTGGCATTACTCCAACAACTGTGGAAGATCAACGGCGCGACACATCACCTGCGCAAGCAACTACGACTCGCAAGGTCGACTATCTACCAAACAACAGGTAATAGGATGTGTCCATGGCAATATAAGGGATGCAGGGAAGTATAAGAGGGTACGGAATCTGTAGCATCGCAACATAGATAGCAATAGATCAACAGGAGGAAATAAAGACTATAAATGTAAAATAGGTAGAAAGGGGGAGAATGCTCGCCTGGAAATATTGCTGAAGGTTCATCCGAAGATCGGGTCAACACTCGCATCAACTCATCGGCCTAATTCGTGAAGAAGCAAAGCACTAGCAGAGACACCGAATGCAATATTTAATACTACGGTAGAAAATTGGCATGATGCATGTATAATGTATGACATGTCAAAGGTGCGATGCAATTAGGCCATATTAAACAGAACCGGGGTCCCGACAATTATTTAATAGGTTCAAGTTGTTTAGATACTCCGCAATTTAAATGTTGTCTTATCAAGGCATAATATATCAATAGTTCGCTACATAAATTTAAATGGGGCCGATATTAGACTAGAAAAGCCCGCATATGGCCTTCATATTGATTATGAGGTGAATCGACATAATGCCCCAAACCACACCATATGTATGCGACATGAACATTTGAACATTTAAATATGCAACAATTTATATAGTTAGCGATTTATAAAATAGGGGCTTGGAAAAGGTCACACATTTTGGATCGAAGATCTTGGTCTCCAAGGGGTTCGGTGCGGCTTCGGATCGGCCTTCGGGGACCAACTTCGGATCATTGAAATCGTGAAGGAGTACTCATCGCTCCATGTTCGAGGTGGAGGTCTTGGGATTCCTACTCCGTGTCAGAGGTGAACTTGCAACAGCACCAGGTACTAGTTTTTCTCATCGGCAACAGATATCTTAGCAGCATGGTACTACAGACTCCATGTGCGCTTATCAAACTAGTATGATGGGGAGGCCGACACGATGCGGCAGGGAGCGAACAGAGGAGAAGGCCACGGAGGTCGGCGTTGGAGACAGGCCCGCAGGCGAGGGTGGGGGAGCTTAGCGCGGGTGCGAGATGAGGCCGAGGGGTAGACGGGGCCGGGGCGGGGAGCTCGGGAGAGGAGGTGCTGGCGGCGGGGTCCCGCGGCGGCTGCAGCGCCTGGTTCGCAGAGGAAGAGGGGCGATCGATAGAGCAGCGCGACCGAGCTGCGGAGGACGGCGGCGTGAGGTGAGGGCGCGACGAGCAACAGCGCTTGGAGACGAGATGGGGAAGGCGCCCGTGGCGGGCGACGGCGCGCCTGGAGGCGAGCGACGAGGGGCGCTCGCGGTCGAGGAAGCCCAGGGAGGCGGCGGTGGAGCTTGGCGTCAGAGGGGCCGCCGAGGAAGGTCGCGGGCAAGGGCGGTCAGAGATGGCGTCGACGGCGGCGCAGAGAAGCTCGGGGGAGGGTCTCGCGGTAGGTGGGGGAACAGGTTGCTAGCGAGGTGGTGGGGCCGTGTGGGTCCAGGGCTAGGGGGATTTACGGCAGGGAGAGGGCGTGCTTGCGTGTGTGTGATGCTAGGATGCTGCACGCAGCGATGGAGCTCAGCGGGCCAGGGGTGGGGCCAGGGATCGTTGGGGGGGAGGGGGAAACGGGATTAGCGGCATAATCAGTGAGGAGTTGGGTAGTGGCGGCGGGATGAGGGAGTGGGTCTGGTTGCTGAGAGGTGAGGTAGGGTTAGGGCTAGGGTTTGGTTATCTGGGGTGATAGGTGGTCTTCTGACTGGGCCTTTGGGCCTGGTCGTTTGACTGCCTTCCCCACTAAAACATTTTTATTTTATTTTTATATTAAAACATTTTTGTAAATAGTTTTTAGGCAAATAAAATATCCAGATACGACTAGAGCTTTAATTTGAATAGGCGAGGAATATTGTAGGAAATAAAATAGGGTTAAGTAAAAATATTTTTAGATGCAAAAATGCATGATGTCATGATGATGCACAAAGTAAAATTAACATGCGATTTTATAGTATTGGTTTTCCCGGGATGCTACAGGTCACTAAAAAACTTAACGATGGATGCAAGTTTCTTGCCCACTATATAGGAGAAGGAGTGTTTGGCCTAACCCTGCGTGACCATAATGGGCGATTGATCAGGGGCCAAAGCTATGATATGGTCAAGTTGCAAGTGTTTTGATTATGGAGGCACTAGAGATTCAGGATGCATGCGGGAGTGGGCTGTCCACGGAGCCCACTACCTAAGTCCACATAAGAGGCTACATAGGGCACCCACGGGTACACAAGAAAAATATGGACTTCTATGGGAAGCCCACATCAACCCCAACGAGTGCCTAGGATTCATCGACCAGACGCCCTCCTCCTCATCGTTAGGGCGCAGACATGGGATTCGCCGAAGCCCCATTGGCTAGCTCTGACATGGCAGGTCCTACTCCGACTGCTGGGGAAGGTCCACACCCGCCTCCTTCCACTCCCTCACCCCCTTTCTCCCTGTACTTCATCCTCTGATCCTGTGGTCGCCGCTCGTCTTCCGGTTCCTGGGGACAATGAATTTTGCAAAGAGAGGCAGCTTGAGGGCAAGCTCAAGCAGGAGCACATGGTTGGTGGAGAAATCCATGGACACGGATCTAATATGGTCACATGCAAGGAATATCCAAGGTCCAAAAAAATAAAGCATAAGGTCATTTTTACTCTGATATTTGTATATGCTACTCACCTTGAACTAGCAAGCTTGCCCAGAAGCAATTTCTGTATATGCTACTTTGGTTTGTGTAATTTTTCTACTAGTGAGAAGGAAACAAAGGCAGGAGTGGTTTCGTAGGGTTGGGGAATAGGTTGTTGTTTTATTCAGACCTTGGTAGCATCCGGTGACTAGTTGCATTGGAGTTTCAGTTATTCTCCTTAGTCCTTAGTGGAACAGATCAATTTTTAGTAACTTGGATTTCAGCTATAGGATAAACAAATTAGTTACTACTACAGAACTGTTTTGTTACTAGTGTTGTAACTAAGTGGTAGTAACACACAGGAGATGCTCATCTAGGTGGATGACTTAATGTCAATAGAAATACAAGGTGCATGTTGATCTAGGTGGATGCTTATTGTTGATACATATTCGTAGTCCAGTTCGTCTCCTTGTAACACTAGGATTGTACCCTATAATTTCCTATATATACGTGACAGTACATCCTATTGGCGCTACTCAATATCCCATAATCTCTCTACATGGTATCAATCTAACAGACCCTCTAACCCTATCCGCCGCCACATACTCCCCTCGACGCCGTTGCGCAACCCTAGCCACCTCCTCCTCCTCGGTGCCGCTGGCTCCACCGCTTCCGCCCCTTCACCACCATGACCGACTTCTCCTCCTCCGGCCCCAGCAACCCCTTTAATTCCTCCTGCTCCGGCAATAGCAACCCCTTCGTCGGCCCCTCCTTCACCGTCATTCGCGATGTCCCCATCCTCGAGCGTGAGCCGGTGAAGCACTCCAACCCCGCTGCTAACTTCTTCCCCTAGAAGACTTACTTTGGCCTCCTCTTCCACGAGTATGATCTCCTCGACCATGTCGATAGCACCATCGACCTCCTCACCATGCCCCATGACCCCGACCGGTTGATGATCGATGCCACCATTGTCCGCTGGTTTTTCTAGACCATCTCCAACGAGATATTCCGCACCATCATTGCCGATGGCGACACCGGGCGCCAAGACTGGACTAAGATCACCAGACTCTTCACCAACAACAAGATTCAGCGCGTCACCTTCCTCCAACGGGAGTTCTTTGGCACTGACCAGAACGATCTCTCCCTCAACGACTACTGAAGGGTTTCGCGGCATAGTAAATCAAAATTTTCTACGGATGCGAACGAGGGAAAACCAAGATCTAATCTAGGAGATGCAATCAACAAGAGAGATTGGATTAGATCTTCATACCCTTGAAGATTCGCATAGCGGAACGTTCGTCGGAACGTGGGTGATGTAGTCGTACTCGCTTCTCCTCCTCGCGATCCGATCCGATCTAGCACCACAAGTGGCGGTGCCTCCGTGAGATGCACACGTGCAGCACCTTGACGTCTCCTCCTTCCTCGGACCAGCAAGTATGGTGGAGAGACGGATTGGATCTCCAACACGACGACGTGGTGTATATGGTGGAGAATTTCTGCAGCAGGGCTTCGCCTACAAACAGTCGGGAGGGAGAGAGGAGGGCAGCAGGGCAGCTAGGGTTGGAGGGGAAGGTGTGGGGGGGTGGTGCGCCCCCAGCCCTCTATATATAGAGGGGTGGGCGAAGCCCTAGCCCCTCCCCCAAGCCAAACCGGCGGCCCCAAAGGAGGAGGAGTGGGGGGCAAGGAAACCCCCCCCCCCTTCTAGAAGGTCTATCTCGAGTTTAAACCTCTCTTGGCCGGCTGGGCCCTATGGGGCCTTGTGCCCCTGGCCCAATGCGGCCAGGGCACTCCCTCATAGGCCCAAGCCCCTTCCCGGAAGGTGGGGCCACGTTGGTCCCCTTCTGGAAGGTTCTAGAAGCTTCTGATACAATACCGATTAATCCGGAACAATTCCGAACTCCAAAAACTGCACTGCCTTATATGAATCTTATTCTCTGGACCACTCCGGAACCTCTCGTGATGTCCCGGATCCCATCCGAGACTCCGAACAAAAACTCATAAACCAATTATCCAATCTATCCTAGCGTCGAGACACGTTAAGTGTGTGACCCTGCGGGTTCGAGAATATGCAGACATGATCTTCTATCAATAATCAACAGCGGGGTCTGGAAACCCATATTGACTCTCACACATTCATCGATGATCATATCGGATGAACCACGATGCCAGGATTCAATCAATCCCATATATATATTCCCTTCGTCTCGCGATATTTTACTTGCCCGAGATTTGATCGTCGGTACCGTCATACCTAGTTCAATCTCGTTCACAGCAAGTACTTTACTCGTTCCGTAATCCGATATCACTTTGTGATTAACTCCTTAACCACATGCTTGCAAGCGGTGTTGATATTGATTACCGAGTGGGGCCAAAGTATATCTCTCCGACTTGGGAGGGACAAATCCCATCTCGATACATACAACCCAACAGATAGTTTCCGATCACCTGAGAGACACCTTTATCACCCTCTCATAGGATGACGTTTGATGACCTCAAAGCTTTCTTCCGATACCAGGGAGTTGTATTATCTCATGGTCTAAGGAATACAATATTTGACATAAGAAAAGCTTCGCAAAGACGAACACGATGACACGATCTAATTGCTTCGCTTAGTTTGGGTCTGTCCACCATATCATTCTCCCAATGATATGATCACATTATTAATTGACAACTCATGTCCATGGTTAGGAAACCTTAACCATCATTAATCAATGAGCTAGTCCTTAGAGGCGTACTAGGGACACGGTGTTGTTCACAAACCACCCAAGTATTAAAGTTTCCGCTTAATACAATTCTAGCATGGAATATAAACATTATCATGAACAAGAATTATAATAATAACACCTTTATTATTGCCTCTAGGGCATAATTCCAACAGTCTACCACTTGCACTAGAGTCAATAATCTAGTTTACATCTGGAAACAATCTCACACCCATGGCACTGAGGTGCTGATCATGTTTTACACGTGGAAGAGGTTTAGTCAATGGATCTGCGACATTCAGATCTGTATGTATTTTGCTAATCTTCAGATCTCCATCTGCTATATAATCTCGGATTATATGAAACTTGCGGTTGATATGCTTGGTCTTTGGATGATATCTTGGTTCCTTAGCGAGTGCTATGGCGCCAGTGTTGTCACACAATATCTCTAGTGGGTCCAATGCACTTGGAACCACGCCAAGCTCAGTGATGAAGTTCCTGATCCAAACTCCTTCACTTGACGCTTCTGCAGCAGCCATGTATTCCGCTTCTAATGTAGATCCCGCGATCACGCTTTGCTTGAAGCTTCTCCAGCTCACAGCTCCTCCATTCAAAATATACACGTATCCTGTCTGAGATTTAGAATCATCCTTGTCGGTGTCAAAACTAGAGTCGACGTAACCTTTTATGACGAGCTGTTCATCACCCCCATAGACTAAGAAAATTTCGTTAGTCCTATTTAGGTACTTTAGGATGTTCTTCACGGCTGTCCAGTGTTCCACTCCTGGATCACTTTGATACCTGCTCGTCAAACTAAGAGCATTGGACACATCCGGTCTAGTACACAGCATGGCATACATGATGGAACCTATGGCCGAGGCATAAGGCACTTTGCTCATAGCTTCCCTATCATTTACCGTAGCTGGACACTGAGCCTTGCTCAATATCTTACCTGACAACATAGGCACTGAACCTTTCTTTGCCTTATCCATTCTGAACCTTTTTAGAACTTTGTCTAGGTATGTACTCTGGCTTAAAGCTATCAGGCGTCTTTGTCTATCTCTATAGATTTTGATGCCCAATATATAAGCAGCTTCACCTAGGTCTTTCATTGAAAAACACTTGTTCAAATAACACTTCACATCGTTAAGCATGTTGATGTCATTTCCAATAATCAATATGTCATCCACATATAGTACCAGAAACGTCACCGAGCTCCCACTCACTTCCTTGTAGATGCAAGCTTCGTAGCAATTTGGAACAAATCCAAAGCTCTTGATCACTTGATCAAAATGAAGGTTCCAACTCCGAGATGCTTGCTTCAGTCCATAAATGGAACGCTGAAGTTTGCATACTTTACTAGCATCCTTAGGATCGACAAAACCTTCGGGTTGCATCATATACAACTCTTCATCAATGTTGCCATTGAGGAACGCAGTCATGACATCCATCTGCCATATTTCATAA
This sequence comes from Avena insularis, assembly GCA_023614405.1. Classification (NCBI taxonomy): domain Eukaryota; kingdom Viridiplantae; phylum Streptophyta; class Magnoliopsida; order Poales; family Poaceae; genus Avena; species Avena insularis. The sequence continues at coordinate 90,243,652 of CM042685.1, read as the reverse complement.
TCATGAAACGCAGCAATTGCTAATAAAATCCGAATGGACTTAAACATCGCTACGGGAGAGAAAGTCTCATCGTAGTCAACACCTTGAACTTGTCGAAAACCTTTCGCGACAAGCCGTGCTTTATAGACGGTAACATTACCATCTGCGTCCGTTTTCTTCTTGAAGATCCATTTGCACTCAACGGCCTTTCGGTCGCTGGGAGGGTCCACCAAAGTCCATACTTGGTTTTCGCTCATGGATCCCAATTCGGATTTCATGGCTTCTAGCCATTTCTCAGAGTGTGGGCTCATCATCGCTTCCTCATAGTTTGTAGGTTCACTGTCTTCTACTAACAAGACAGTCAAGACAGGGTTGCTGTACCACTCAGGAGGGGCACGCGACCTTGTCGACCTGACGCTCAAGAGTGACATCGTCCGAAGCTTCATGATCCTTGTCATTAGCTTCCTCTATTGTTGGTGCAGGCGGCACTGGAACAATTTCAGGTGCTGCGCTACTCTCCAACTCAAGAGAAGGTTCAATAACCTTGTCTAGCTCTACTTTCCTCCCACTCACTTCTTTTGAGAGAAACTCCTCCTCAAGAAAGGAACCGTTCTTTGCGACAAACACTTTGCCTTCGGTTCTGTGATAGAAGGTATACCCAATAGTTTCCTTAGGGTATCCTATGAAGACACATTTCTCCGCTTTGGGTTCGAGCTTGTCCGGCATCAACTTCTTGACGTAAGCTTCGCATCCCCAAACTTTAAGAAATGACAACTTAGGTTTAGCACCAAACCATAGTTCATACGGTGTCGTCTCAATGGATTTAGATGGTGCCCTATTTAAAGTGAATGCAGCGGTTTCTAATGCATAACCCCAAAATGATAACGGCAAATCAGTAAGAGACATCATTGGTCAGACCATATCTAATAAGGTTCGATTCCGGCGTTCAGACACACCATTGCGCTGTGGTGTTCCGGGTGGCGTGAGTTGCGAAACAATTCCGCTTGCTTTAAGATGCGTGAGAAAATCATAACTCAAATATTTGCCCCCACGATCGGATCGTAGAAACTTAATCTTTCTGTTATGATGGTTCTCCACTTCATTCTGAAATTCCTTGAACTTTTCGAATGTTTCAGATTTATGTTTCATTAAATAGATATACCCATACCTACTTAAGTCATCGGTAAAAGTGAGAAAATAGCGATATCCACCGCGCGTCGAAACACTCATCGGTCCGCATACATCGGTATGTATGATTTCCAACAAGTCCGTTGCTCGCTCCATCATACCGGAGAACGGGGTTTTGATCATCTTGCCCATGAGGCATGGTTCGCATGTGTCAAATGATTCAAAATCAAGAGAATCCAAAAGTCCATCAGAATGGAGTTTCTTCATGCGCTTTACACCAATATGACCTAGACGACAGTACCACAAATAAGTAGTATTATCACTATCTACTTTGCATCTCTTAGCCTCAATGTTATGGATGTGTGTTTCATCCCTTTCGAGATTTAGAAGAAATAAACCATTCACAATAGGTGCATGACCATAAAAGATGTTACTCATATAAATAGAACAACCATTATTCTCTGATTTAAATGAATGACTGTCTTGCAATAAACAAGATCCAGAAATAATGTTCATGCTCAACGCAGGCACATAATAACACTTATTAAGGTTTAAAACTAATCCCGAAGGTAAAACTAAGGAGAGCGTGCCGACGGCCATTACATCAACTCTTGATCCGTTGCCAACGCGCATCGTCACCTCATCCCTCGCAAGCCGCCGTCTATTCCGCAACTCCTGTTTCGAGTTACAAATATTAGCAACTGAACCGGATACCCAGGCACTACAACGAGGGCTAGTAAGGAAAACATCAATAACATGTATATAAAATATACCTTTGATGGTTCCAGCCTTCTTGTCCGTTAAGTACTTCGGACAGTTGTGCTTCTAGTGACCCTTGTCCTTGCAATAGAAGCACTCAGTGTCCGGCTTAGGACCAGACTTGAGCTTCTTCTCAGCAGGGCAACGCGCTTGCCGCCGCCTTTCTTGAAGGGCTTCTTTGCACCCTTACCTTTCTTGAAGGTGGGGGGCTTGTTGACCATCAACATATGATTATTCCTTTTGATGTCCACCTCCGCTACTTTCATCTTAGCGAAGAGCTCAGTGATCATATCAGTGGAACCAATCTGATTGTGAGCAACTACAAAACTTTTGTAGCTAGGAGGGAGTGATTGCATAACTCTGTCAATCTTGAGCTCCTCTGGAATCTTGCAGTCTAGTTGCTCAAGGCGTTGAGTGTAGCCCGACATCTTAATGGCGTGCTCACTAACGGAACTCCCTTCCTCCATCTTGTAGTCAAAGAATTTCTTAGAGATCTCATATCTTTCAGAACGGGCTTGAGTCTGAAACATGTTTTTCAGCTCCTCGAGTATCTCAAAGGGCCCGGCGAACTCCTCAAAACGATTTTGAAGATCCGATTCCATAGCATACAACATGGCGATCTTAATCAAATCATAATCATCCTTGCGCGACTGATAAACAACTTTCTCATCAGTCGGTGCATCTATAGCAGGGGTGTCACCTAGCGCTTTCTCAAGGACATAGTCCTTTTGTCCGCCAGCGAGAATGATTCTCAGAATGCGGAACCAATTGGTGAAGTTAGACCCATTGTTTCTAAGCTTTACTATCTCAGCAAAAACGTTGAAGTTGATGTTGGACTTGGCCATGTGATCTACAGTATTTGCAAGTACAATTTAGACTATGTTCATGATAAATAGTTCAACTTAATCAAATTACTAGATGAACTCCCACTAAATTCAACATCCCTCAAGTTGTTTAGTGAACATGATCCAAATTCACCACACCTAATCCGATCATCACGAGAAGAGATGTGGCTTCAATGGTGGACAACAAAGTGTCGATCATATCATTCATATGACTCATGCTTAACCTTTCGGTTCATGTGTTCCGAGGCCATGTCTGTACATGCTAGGCTCGTCAAGTTAGACCCAAGTATTTCCGCGTGTGCAAAACTGGCTTGCACCCGTTGTATGTGAGCGTAGAGTCTATAGCACCCGATCATCACGTGATGCTTGGACACGACGAACTTTCGCAACGGTGCATACTTTGGGAGAACACAGTTTTTTTATCTTGATCTTTAAGTGAGGAATCATCTTATAATGCTACCGTCGCGATCTAAGCATAGTAAGATACATAAAAGGATAAACATCACATGCATATAACTTTATGTGACATGGTATAGCCAATCTTCGCGCAATGATCTCCATCTTGTGCGTTCCGACATGATCTCCATCACTCCACCATGATTGCCTCCACCACGAATAGCAACTACAACTATTGCTAACTACTTAGCGATAAAGTGAAACTATTACATGGCGTATAAGAAGTTGACACACATGTCATACACAATTATAAAGACAACCATATGGCTCCTGCCGGTTGTGTACTCATCGACATGCAAGTCGTGAAACATTACAAAACATGATCATCGCATACATTATACATATCACATCTTGGGCCATACCATATCACAGAAAACACTCCCTGCAAAAACAAGTTAGACGCCTCTACTTTGTTGTTGCATGTTTTACGTGGCTTATGGGAGTAGATGCTAAGAACGATTCTTACCTACAGAAAGCCACAACGGTGATATTATGGTTGCCAAACTCCGGTGTTAATCCCATGACAACTATAGTGAGAAAGCGGCATCCACCAGCCGCATGTGTGGAACAAGCCACACGTCAAGTGCGGAGCCGGTCTCGCGAACGACGTCGCGTAAGGTTGGCCTGGACCGCTTCAATCTCACTATCCCGCGTCATAAGAAGAACACAAACAAGAGGCTAGCAACAGAAAACATCAACGCCCGCAACCACCATGTTGCATTCTACTCGTGAAACACATCTACGCATAGATCTAGCTCTGATACCACTGAAGGGTTTCGCGGCATAGTAAATCAAAATTTTCTACGGATGCGAACGAGAGAAAGCCAAGATCTAATCTAGGAGATGCAATCAACGAGAGAGATTGGATAAGATCTTCATACCCTTGAAGATTCGCACAGCGGAACGTTCGTCGGAACGTGGGTGATGTAGTCGTACTCGCTTCTCCTCCTCGCGATCCGATCCGATCTAGCACCACAAGTGGTGGTGCCTCCGTGAGATGCACACGTGCAGCACCTCGACGTCTCCTCCTTCCTCGGACCAGCAAGTATGGTGGAGAGACGGATTGATCTACAACACGACGGCGTGGTGTATATGGTGGAGAATTTCTGCAGGAGGGCTTCGCCTACAAACAGTCGGGAGGGAGAGAGGAGGGCAGCAGGGCAGCTAGGGTTGGAGGGGAAGGTGTGGGGGGGGGGTGGTGCGCCCCCAGCCCTCTATATATAGAGGGGTGGGCGCAGCCCTAGCCCCTTCCCCAAGCCAAACCGGCGGCCCCAAAGGAGGAGGAGTGGGGGGCAAGGAAACCCCCCTTCTAGAAGGTCTATCTCGAGTTTAAACCTCTCTTGGCCGGCTGGGCCCTATGGGGCCTTGTGCCCCTGGCCCAATGCGGCCAGGGCACTCCCTCATAGGCCCAAGCCCCCTCCCGGAAGGTGGGGCCACGTTGGTCCCCTTCCGGAAGGTTCTAGAAGCTTCCGATACAATACCGATTAATCCGGAACAATTCCGAACTCCAAAAACTGCACTGCCTTATATGAATCTTATTCTCCGGACCACTCCGGAACATCTCATGATTTCCCGGATCCCATCCGAGACTCCGAACAAAAACTCATAAACCAATTATCCAATCTATCCTAGCGTCGAGACACGTTAAGTGTGTGACCCTGCGGGTTCGAGAATATGCAGACATGATCTTCTATCAATAATCAACAGTGGGGTCTGGAAACCCATATTGACTCCCACACATTCATCGATGATCATATCGTATGAACCACGATGCCAGGATTCAATCAATCCCATATATATATTCCCTTCGTCTCGCGATATTTTACTTGCCCGAGATTTGATCGTCGGTACCGTCATACCTAGTTCAATCTCGTTCACAGCAAGTACTTTACTCGTTCCGTAATCCGATATCACTTTGTGATTAACTCCTTAACCACATGCTTGCAAGCGGTGTTGATATCGATTACCGAGTGGGCCCGAAGTATATCTCTCCGACTTGGGAGGGACAAATCCCATCTCGATACATACAACCCAACAGATACTTTCCGATCACCTGAGAGACACCTTTATGATCACCCTCTCATAGGATGACGTTTGATGACCTCAAAGCTTTCCTCCGATACCAGGGAGTTGTATTATCTCATGGTCTAAGGAATACAATATTTGACATAAGAAAAGCTTCGCAAAGACGAACACGATGACACGATCTAATTGCTTCGCTTAGTTTGGGTCTGTCCACCATATCATTCTCCCAATGATATGATCTCATTATTAATTGACAACTCATGTCCATGGTTAGGAAACCTTAACCATCATTAATCAATGAGCTAGTCCTTAGAGGCGTACTAGGGACACGGTGTTGTTCACAAACCACACAAGTATTAAAGTTTCCTCTTAATACAATTCTAGCATGGAATATAAACATTATCATGAACAAGAATTATAATAATAACACCTTTATTATTGCCTCTAGGGCATAATTCCAACAACTACTTCCTCCTCCTCAAGTCCCTCTCCGACAAGCTACTAGAACTGGAGTTTCCGATCGATGACAAGATCCACCTCTCCACACTGTCTATAGGGCTCGGCGAAGATGTCAGCAATACCGCCTCCAACCTCATGCTTCTCAACACGCCTACCTTCGAGCAAGCCGTGGCCTACATTCTCCTGAAGGAACGGTGGATGAAGCACCTACGGGCCCACGTGGCTCACACTGCCTTCGTCGTTGGCCTCAGCACATCGCCTGCCCTGCCGCCCATGGCGCCCGCACCCCACCATCCACGGAGCCTCTTCCTCTCGCCCTGGCTCATCCTCGTTCTACGCGACCCAGTAGCCCGCCTATCCATAGTGGCAACAAGAGCAACGGTGGTCGCCGTCGGCATGGACGCAGCCACAACAGCAACCCACCCCAGCCTCGTCCACCCTAGCAAGTCGCTCCGATCCATCCCTGGACGACGGGACATGACCCCTAGAACGGGGTCATCCATGCCTACACGATGCCCGTGTCGCGCTCCCCCTACCCGAGCATCTTGGGGCCGCGCCCGGACACTCGCCAGGCTCTCTTAGTGGCGCCCTAGCCGGGCGCCTACACTGCGCCGCCGACAACGCCCAGCTACTACCCCACGCCTCCGTTGTCATTGACCCCGTGGGATTTTGCACTGTTGACCGCCCTTCAGACTTCTCCCACCGCTGGCTCCTATGGTGGCGGAGGTGACTGGTTCATGGACACCGGTGCCTCCTCATACATGTCCTCTCACCCGGTAACCTCTCCACTACTTTTCCTACCTCCACCTCGTCTCTCATAATCGTTGGCAACGGTCATGCTCTTCTTATCACCCACATCGGTTCCGTCTCTTTTCCGTCTACCTCCACTCCTCTCTCTCTAAATAAGGTTGTGTCTCTATGCGTTCCCTCACTCGTGATAATTCTGTGACTGTGGAATTTCGCTCTTTTGGTTTTTCTGTTAAGGATTGTTGTACCCGGATGCTCCTCCACCGATGTGACAGCTCTGGCGATCTGTACCCGTTGGATCTTCCTCCATCGCCACTACCAGCCACCTCGCCCTCTTCGCCGGTGTCGACCTCTAGCACGCACACCTCGGCCACCCTAGCTCCACCACTCTTCGTCAAATAATGAAAGGATTTTTCTTTTTATTGTAATAAAACATATGCTCATTTCTTGTGAAGCATGTTGTCTCGGCAAGCATGTTCGCCTTTCGTTTAGTTCTTGGTCCACAGTCTCTTCTTTTCTGTTTCAGTTAATACATAGTGATGTTTGGACCTCACTAATTCCGAGTAATTCTAGTTGTAATTACTGTCTTTTGATTTTAGACAATTATTCTCATTTTGTGTGGACCTTTCCCCTTCGCCGTAAGTCTGACGTCCCCGCCACCCTCGCCTCCTTCTTCACCTATGTCTCCACACAATTCGGCCGTCCCATTCACGCTCTCCAAACTGACAATGGCAAAGAGTTCGACAACATCACCGTCTGCAACCTCCTCGCCTCTCATGGCACCGTCTTCCGTCTAATGTGTCCCTACACCTCTGAACAAAACAGTCGCGCCGAACGCATCCTCCACAGTCTCAACAATTGTGTTCGCACCCTTTTTTCCATGCGCATATGCCTCCACGGTTCTGGCCGGATGCCCTTGCCACTGCTACCCTTCTCATCGACATCCGCCCTTGTCGTAGCATAACGCGCCACACCATCTTCTCTTTGGTGCGCCCCCTTCCTACGATGATCTCCGCATCTTTTTGGTTCTCGCTGATACCCCAGCATCACCGCCACCACCGTGCACAAGCTCGCCCCCGCTCCCTTCCTTGTATGTTTCTCGGCTATCCTGTTAACACCAAGGGTTATCGCTGCTATGATCTTGTAATACCCCAAAATTTTAGATGCTAACTGTTTGTGTTTACTTAATTTACAAAAAAAAAATTATGGCTGTATTGATAGTTACATATAAATCTGGATATAGAAATTTAGGGAAACAACTAACAAAAGAAAGAAAAATTACTCTACGGTGTTGGTCTTGAACCCTTGACGTACTATTGAAGAAAGATAGAAGCTACCAGTTTCTCTTATTAGTGTTGTGACCATATTACTTGACAATAATGTGAGCAGGATCAACACGGGACGAAAAAAAGAAACATGCCGAACTAGATTGGGCTTCCTCTATTTGAGCCGGACTGTATCTATACTACTTATAAAGACATGGACATTTTCTTTCCTAAAGCCACCCCATAAGTGCACACAAACCAACAGGTATCATTGGATTGTCTAACCGTTCAGCTTAGTCTCAAACTATATCATGTGTGCGTTTAGCAATTACATTAAGAGGCGGAGCACTCTGCACAATACGAATTCCGACGGAAGCGTCTTTTCCGACCTCGCAACTCCCCTCCCGATCAAACAAACCTCCCTAGGCACGCCAAAAATTCCCTGTGGCCGATCTAAAAAAAAAAAATCCCATGGCCAGATCACCGCCGCCGGCTGCCGGCCGCCGGAATGAGGGTGGCCTGACTCTCCTCTCCAGCTTCTCCCGCCGTCGGAGCCCCAAAAACCCGCAACCACGGCACGCCTGCCACCGCTGGCGGCTTTCATCCGCGGTTGTGAGATCGTCCGGGATCCAACGTCGCAGCTACAACTCCTCCTCATCCGTCGTGCCCTGCCAATACCCCGCGTGCTGCGCTATGACAACCCATACGCTGCTTACCTCCGCCCCCGTCGTGCCCCGCCAATACCCTGTACCCTCCTTACCTTCTGCTGCCACAGGCCCCTTGCGTGGCATGAAGGAACCAAGGACGAGACATGGTCTTCCGCTAATTTTCTCTTCTTTGGTTATCTTGGGACTGTTTATTGTTTACTATTTTTTAGTTCCTCACGACTGATTCTATTGGTATTTTTGACAGGGCAAAATACTCTTGGAGACATCTTATGTTGTGTCCTCACAGAAAGATTTCAGGTTTCTCTTTTGCTTGAATGATCAGGCTAGGTCCTCTTGTAATGCAAGATTATCAGCTTTAGTGGCTCTTACATTTATTGTTGGAGAATTAGCTGGATCATGGAGTTAATTTGTCCATGTTGTGCTATATGTGTTATGGATCCACCTTTACTGAAGAACGAGTCCCTCTCACGTATATCTCCAATGTTTATCTTTGGTCTAGGTTTATTTGTCCCCAACACAGCGAGTTATGTAGTAGTTCAGCCCGGACTAGGAACGCATAATTGTTGTTATGAATATTAGAAATGGATCTGACTTCATCCAAACATAAAAGCACAATTACATGGTCTGAAGAGACATGGTATATCCCTTTTGAGTTTAAGCCGACCCATATTTTTAGAATTTAGTAGCAATTCTTATTTATGTTCCTTTTGGATGATTTAACTTTTAATTAGTGGTCAGCCTGCTTAACTCTCTGCAGTTTGGACCAGTGTGTTTACTATTTCCTATAGACGTCCATGAAATAAATAGAGTTCCCAATTCTTCTTCCATGAATCATGTACTTCCTTCGTCTGGAAATAAGTGACTTTAGTTTGTCTAGATTCGGATGTATCTACACACTAAAATACGTCTAGATACATACGAATTTAGAAAAATCCAAGTTACTTATTTCTCGATGGAGAGAGTATTTCATCCTGAAGTACTCTATTGAACTACATAATGTTCTAGCGAGTTCACTATTTCCATATGCCTCATGGAATATATTTCATCTACACCTACTTTGTACAACAATACCTTGTTTCTTCTCCTCAGTGAATACTAATTAAGAACTCTTGCTTGTGTACAAATCCTATGCAGGGCCGAGTAGTCCCATTGCTGCCTAAAGAATATAATAGGATGTCCACCAACTGGTTTGCAAAATTCCCCCTTGAAAGTTAAGTTTCTTAAATTACACTTCTTCATGCAGCTTATATTAGTACACTGTTAGATATACTAGGTAGTATAATGTCTTCGAGTATCGCATATTTCATTCCTACTTCATAGTGGTATAATGTTAGATACCCCCAATAAATGATGCCAAACATGGCATGACAGAAGGGCAATCCATGATATCCCTCGGAAACTCTGCCTTGGCAAGGGCAATCCGTGATGTCCCTCGGATGTAATATGTTGTCTGTTTTCTCCATGTAAAATATATATTACAATTTTTGGCTTGTTGATATATGGAAAATTTAGGTGGGGACTCAACCCCTGTTGATCATTACAAAAATCGTCCGGAACTAAAACATTTGTCCTTTTTATTCCTTAATGTTAGATATCCAATAGTGGCATGTATAAACTGTGGAGAGATCATTTTGTGCCCGAGCCAGTAGTTAGTTAAACTGATATTGATTTGTGCTACCTGCATACGTTAAGCGGATTATAATAATCTCAGGTTGATATATGATAAAACCAAACCCTTGCTGTAATATTGTTTTGGCAGCACATTAGTGACTCATTTGTTTTGGAGTGTATTATCAGAAGCAGCTAAGATTCGCCTGTTATATATGCACATTAAACATGGCAGACATGTTCTGTAGATGATCTTTACAACTGGAAGGAAGACAATCTTAGCATCATCGCCCGCTGTAGCGAGTTTAATATTTGAACTTATTGCTCCATTTTGATCCAACAACCCCATAATTCTACTTCTGGTATATTCTTTTAGTAATTTATTGATCATCTCGGTTGCATCAGATGGCCACACATGCTCAAATCTTGAAATACAAGTTGTTCTTCTCAGTTTGTTACCTTTTTGTTGCAAATTATCAGAGCTCTTAATTGAAGAGTTTGTAGACCTTGAACATGTGGTTCTTTAGCATGTATGTTCCAGACGATCCAAGCACAATAATGGTCAACCCAGCTAGGCTCAAGATTGGATCGCATCATCATATACCAATCACAGATTTCTCGAGTTCTAGCATGTCTCTGATCCAGCACTCCTTCCTTGCCTCGCTTCTCTTGGTCTTGGAGGCGGTCACACGAGGTGGGAGATGGAAGAGCTGGTGGTGGCAGCGGTGGCATTGCAGAGCTTCTCGAGAGGTTCAAGGGCTATGGAATGAGGGCGCCTTATCGCTCTAGGACGAGTTTCGTGCTGGAGGAGCGACACTTCCTTGTCCAGGATCCTCTCGGTTGTTCAGGACAAGATAAGATGCTGGTACTATGCTTAAACAGTTCACACGAGTTGATAAAGTTTTGTTTATGATTAGAAACTTTGGAAAGGTTTTTTCTTTCAACTTGTGTTGTGTATAGATTTAAGTTTCTAATTCTTTGTACCAAGATTCAGAATTCAGTTTGGAATAATGAACATGGCTTGGCAGTTTTGATCTTAAGGGATGTTTATCAAGAGTTTCTCCACTCAAGTTCGATCATGTTGCCTTTACTATGTGCCACAAGTGCCATGTATTTCTAACTTCGTATGTAATTCATTTTTTTATTTGGAGAAGTCTTGTTTTTCCTAACTGTAGACTTCAAATAGGTAAGTTGATGTATTTTATCAATGGAAGAAAGTTAGTATTTGTTCAGCGTGGTACGGGTGGACCTCTCTCTATGGTTTACTATTGTAAAATGGATGCAGCTATATGAGTATTGAAGTCAATATTTGTGGACACTTGCTTAGTAGCTATTTTGTTTGATTTGGCTTTAAAATGAGGTTGTATTGCAATATTTTGGAACAAAATATACTATATTTTTAAAATAAATTGATCGGTAATAAAATCATGGGTCGCACGTGCACGCTTACTAGTTTTGCCTAGTTACCCTGCCGTATATTAGTGGAGATAGGAGGCCGCCGCCGCTCCCTGCCTAAAGAGTTTCCAACGCTACTGACCTCAGGCGGCTGCAAATGCGTCCTCTCGATCTACTACTATGTCGCTGCTGTGGGACTGCATAGCTGTTGTCCCGGTTATCTCGGGCAAGCTGTTGTCTGCAATAATTCCGGAATCGCCTAGGTTTCGCGCCGACACGCGCCAGATGGCACTCTATCCGTCATGTCGTCGCCTCGTCTTCAATGGTTCATACTTCTGCCCATGTCGTCACCGACGACACGATGTTTTTTCATGTTAGTTATCCGATAGATTATAATTTCAGAACGTGAACTTATTTTTGTTCAGCAGACTTTTCTTAGTCTGTTAGAGAGCAGCATGAGTAGTGCGTGTATTGCACATGGGTTAGTGCGACGGGAGAAGTTCAGAAGGTCAGCTTATTTCAGTAGTTTGGTCAACTGAGTCGAATTCAGTCTGAAGGTTCCGGCAAGTTTGGATCTGCACAATTTAGACGAGACTTGTAATTAGTAGTAGAGATGATTAGCAATTTCCGTGGACATAGGCCGTCTAACTTTCTAGCTGTTTGTTTTGCTAGTTCACTATTTTTTTGAGATATATGCATGAAAGAAATGAGAGCTACAGATTATTAGGAAATATATAGCATCTTCTAGACTTCTACTCCCTCCATTTCAAAATATAAGATGGTGCGCACCCAACCGGCCGCTGGGTCATCTGGTGCGGCTGCGGCATCCTCGCGCGGCATGGACGAGCGCGCGGTCGTGGCACCGCTGCCCCGACGGGTGCGAGGGGGCGCCATGGAGCTTCGGGGTTGGCACCGGCGGCTTCCCTTGGGGGGGAGCTGGCCCGTCGCCCGGCGCGCAGCACCTGCGTCTTTGCACGCTCCGGCGAGGACGAGGACGCTGAGCGCGCGCTGCAGAACGCGCTAGTGGGCGCCTTCGTTGGGGAGCGCACGGCCTCGCCGGCCGATGTTGCTGACGCCCTGGTGGACATCTATGGCTTCCCCGAGATCTTCTCCGTGCACCGTCATGGCGGGGGTACGGTGCTGGTGTACTTCGCCGCCCGTGAGGACCGGGACCGTGTGTTCGCCGATGAGTTCATTCAGACGCCGTACTTCCGGCTGTTGATGAAGCCCTGGTCGCGCCGGACAAACACGACGGCCGGCGGGCTCGGGGTTCATGTCAGCCTCGAGATTGAAGGGGTGCCGACGAACGCGTGGAGTCTAGCGGCGGCGGAAACCATGCTCGCCCCCAACTCCTGGGTGGAGCGCCACGATCCCCTGACCCGTTCTCGTGCTGACATGGAGACGATGAGGTTGATGGCGTGGTGCCTGGATCCCTCCCTCATCCCAAAGGAGCTCGATTTCCACATGGTGGAACCTGGTGAGGTGCCCTCGCCGGAGTTGCGGGCGTCGCCGGCTAGCGCGATTACTCCGCCGCAGATGGCCATGTTGATCCACCCCCTGATCGTCCACGTGACGGGATTCACCGATTACCGGCGGTGAGCTCCGGGATCGGGCGGCGCGGGTGATGGGGGCCCCTCCCCTGGTTACCCGACGACGCGGCGTTACTCGTACATCTGCGGGGCGCCGGACTCCCTTCCTCCGGGAGGCGCTAATTGCGGCGCGGGCGGTGGTTCGGGCGGCGGCTCGAGCGTCGGTGGCTTTCGGCGGCGTGGGGGCGGAGACGGTAGGCCCGCCACTACCGCCACTCGAACGCGCCGGCCCACGTGGTTGGCCAGGCCACAGCTGGCCGGGCTGCACCCGGTCCGGTCGCCGCTGACGTCGGGCCTGTCTCGGCGGTCGAGCTGGCCGCGTCGCGACAGGGTGGGGGCACTCCGCGACAGGAGGGGGCCTCTTTCCATGCTGATTTGGGAGCGACCAGCAAGCTAGAGGACGCGGGGGCGCCAGGGACGCTTTTGCCCAGAGCCTAGGAGAGGAAGAAGCAAAAGCTGCAGCGCAGGAGGGCAAAGCGAAAGGAAAAGGCAAGGCCGGCCAAAGTGGCTGCGGCGGTGGCGACAGAGGCTGCACGCGCCAAGCAACGGGCGGTCACCACTCCCTTGCTGATGAGCGTTGCCGTGGCAGGCTGTGACGCGAGCTTGGCGCCTCTGCGCCTGGCTGTTCTAGATGTACCGCGCGAGGGGGATAACGACGAATAGTCTTTGACCCGGTCCGCAGCGTCGGGTGGGGAGGTGGAGCCGGTACAGGCCGTGGGCGGCACCCGGGCCCAACCCGAATCACCACGGTCGGTCCCCAGATCGTACCGCCCGGTCTGCCCCAAGTCCTGTGTGCTGGGCTCCCAGGGGAGGCCCTGTGGGCCCCAGGGGGACGGCCCGCCTAACGATTCCACCACGCTTCTTGCCGATGTGGTGGCCCATGATCCCGCTCAGGTGACGAGGGTCATGACCTTGGCGCTTTTCGTCGGTGGATCGGGCAGGGAGCCATCCGATGCTGCTTCTTGCACTGCGCAGGGGGACATGGACGCCTCGCAGGCTCCTGAGGAGCTAGGAATGACGCACTGGCTGTTAGACGTGGACAGGCAAGGTGAACGGGAGGTGGTGGCTCCCACACTGAGGCCATCCTCACCTACGCCTACCCCAATTCGTTTAGCCGGGCGCCTGGCCTCACCCCCTATCCAGTACTGCAAGAGGCTGGCGCCTTCCGGGGTGGCTTGCGGGGACACCCCACCTCCAGCCCGGCCTCGCACTCTCGGGGACTTCCTTGCCGCAACCAAGTTATGTTAGGATTCCCTGCTGCTCGCACCACCGGTGCAGCGCCGTTTGATGGCGTTGAACTTCCAGCCGCGCAGGAGCTCCAGGATCGCCAGGAAGCTGGGGGGACTGAACTCCGAGCAGAAGGCGGTCCGCAACCTCACGAGGAAGCTTGGACTCATCGCGTAGGACAAGGCACCAACCGACGCGGCCTTGGAGGCTTTCCACCGGATGTTCGAGACCCCTCTCACGGACGAGATGATTGAAGCGATTGGTGAGCTCTATGGATGGACCCTCTCAGCGATCAGAGGATGCGCGACGCCCCAGCCGGGGTGTTGCCGGGTGGTGTAACATCCCAAAAATATAAAACAAGGATCATCAAACTCAAATCACTAAAATTAGGGTTAACAAAAACTTTGATTAATTAAAATTATATGAATGCATGTGTGAATGAAATGATTTGACAAATGGATGAATGGACTTGTGTGATTAAGCTAAATAGCAAGAAATGGTTTAAAGATGAAAATAGCATCATATAAAACATTTCCATGCAGAAACAAATCAAGAGAAAAAAAGCAGATCAAATAAAGCAAATGGTTATTTGCCAATCTTGCTCACTAGATCACTTTGAGTGCTTCTAGTCCAGGATTTCAAACAGAAACTTTCCCAATTCTTCTCACCCCTTGTTAGAACAAGTAAAAGAGAATCAAGGCCCACCTTTCAAACTTAAAGAAATATTTGGCAACCTCATTCAAATGACAATTCAAAATTGAATCTTTATCATATGGGAAGATCACCTATTTTCAAAACCCAACCAAACCAATGCCCCTTGACTAATCCAACTAACCAGACACTCCCTATCATGCTCCTAGCAAACCCACCAAGTTTTAATCCAAAATTCAAATTCAAAGTTCTTGCGGCCATCTCATCAAACACCTTGCAGATACAAATCAAACAATTATCAAACACTATAGTGTGCAGTAAAATTGGCCTAACTTGTTCCCTATCTAGCTCACACTACACCCTCAGTAGATCACCTAACTAGTTTAACCCCTCTAGCTCACTATAACCAGACCATGCCATCAATGGCCAACATGCCGAGCCTAAACTTGCCACCCCATTGTCGACAATAAGCTAGGAGCAGCACCAAGCCTAGCCAGCGTGTCTAGCAGGCACCCCACCGTCCACCGCCACTCTCTGTCCTAGCCTCGAGCAATGCCAGCCCCTAGACCACATGACAAAGCCATGCCAAATCTCTCTATGCGCGAGCCGAGAGCGCCCCGCTCGACCAGCACCCACAGACCACGCGCCGCCCTCGCCGCTTGCAGGGATGATCGCCAGCACCCCAGCACCCCGCCAGACATGCCCGTTCGCCGCTGCGCAGATCACGCGTGTTGTGCGACATTAAAATCGCCGTCGGACCTGCTCAGAGCACCGTGACGTTCTGACCGATCAGCACCGCCCCATGCCGCAAGACCACGCCGTTGAGCTTCGCCAGGGAGCACCGCACCGCTCCCTACCGTCTCCCATGCCAGTAGCCCTATGTGCCGTCGACCACGACGAGCTCAGCCCGCGCCCGTCGGTCCCCTTCAGCCACTATAAATAGAGGCCTCCACCGCTCGTTTTCTTCACACCAGTTCACTTCCCTCCACCTCAGAACCACCCCACCTCACTCCCGAAGAAAGGCGAGCAGCGCATCGTCAGTATTAGCCGGAGCCCGCCGCTGCTGGAGGAGAAGGGATCGTCGATTGGAGCCGTCCCAGGAGAAGCTGCAGGTACTAGGAGAACCACCGTCGTCGACTTCATCATTCGCCCACGTCGCCGACCCTCGCCTGAGCCCCAGTGAGCCTCCCACGACCCCCACCGGCCGCGTTAGGGTTTTGTCTCGCCGATGCTGCCCGACATGGACGATGAACCAGAGCCGTTCGATTAGAACCAGATCCCACGGTCCACGTTGCCCTGTACCGCTTCGCCCCTCCCCGTCTCACTGACGCATGGGGGCAGCCACTTAACCAGCCCGCGCATGCGCTGTGCGTAGTGGGCCGGCCATGTTAACCCTCCCGCGCGACCCGACAATTCAAATTAAGCTTTATTCATTTAATTACAAACATAGTTCTGTACCTAGATTCAAAAATCAACCCAGCTCGATTCACTGAACCAAAATGCATAAAACCAATTTTCCTAGAAAGGTACTGAAATGCTTAATCCAAGCCCATTGGATTCAAATCATTTGGATTGGTATATCAACCATGGTAAAAATAACAAGGCAGAAGCTTTTCTGCATTCAAACATTTTTTAAAATTCAACCACAAAATCTTTTGAGTTGATTCCAACTCTAAAAAATCACATTTGATCATACCATTCAGAATATGTAAAAACATATGGGTTTACTTACAGAGATAATGTTCAAGTAGTAAAAGAATGCTACATAGGCATTTCTAGTCACTTTATTTAATTAAAATAAAAGGTTAAACCTTATTAAATTGTGACACCACTTTAAATCACATTCCCATGTACTGAAATATGTGGTGATGACATGTGTCAACATGATTCCATGTTTGAGTTGGAGAATATTAAATGTTAAGTAGTTTGTCAATAAGTAGAAATTACTTTTCTCAAATAAAATAAATAAGACAAGTGCTTTAAGCCTTGTGATAATAGTGATGTTGATAGATCACCTATTATGAACCTTTGTGTAATGATTAGAAATAGTTAACCATTGTTTGGTTATTGTGTACCTCGTATTTATGTATAGACGCTAGTACCGACCAAGGATACGAGGAGGAAGGAGGATACTACGAGGAAGAAGCCGAGGATAACTTCAACCACTGCTCTGCGCAAGGCAAGCCAATACTTGAAACCTTGCGAGCTAACCCTTGCTAGTTATGCAAGCTAATACTTGCTTGTTACCATGCCAACTATATGCTTTAAGCATATGTGATCATACCCACTTGATAACCCAAACCTAGTTTTACTTGCAAGCTTTATACTTTAGTTTCTTTATCAAAACATTCTCTTATAGTTTACATGGTGAATTGTAGATACTAGAAGGATATTGGAAGGTAGCATAAAGAGCATAAAATTTGGCCTAAGTTAGATAATCTTGATGTCATCCCAAGGCATGAGATTGCACTTAGTAAATCCCCACTTGTTTACTACCCCTCATTAGTATTTACCACACTTCTAGATGCTAGTGCTAAGTATAAAACTTGATCAACTCTAGATGGGAATACTTGGTGAAAATGGTTATGAAAACCTTAGAATGATGAGTCATTCTACTGAAATGTTTTGACATGTGTTCTTGAACAACAGATGATTTTGAAGATGAAAATGTTGAGGCCTGAGCCTTAGACCTTTATAAAACTGATGGTTGTCTGGATGCGATACCATTCCAATTTGACTGTACAACCACAATATCCGAAATTTGGGTAGGGCTTGACTGGAAATTTATATACCTTAGTATGGGTTCCCTTGCGGCCAAGGTCTGAGCTGAGGCTACCTTGTGAAGATTGTCCACCTGTGCAGTACCCAAGATGACAGTTGGTCATGGTTGGGAGGCCAAACTCACAGGAGAGGTTCTTATACTAGGGAGTGTAATTGAAAGGTTAGGATTGATTATTTGCATACTGAGTATGGTGAATTCAGGATTATTCCTGATGGATGTATCGAATGTTGTGGTGAAAGTGTACAATCTCTGCAGAGTGACAAACTATTCGAATAACCGCATAAGCGGTTATGGACAGTTGGAGTGGCCGTAGTGTTCCCCCGTCAGATGTTTTCAAAATGACTTATGAAATGATTTGTGACTTTGACTTGATCACAACAGAGTTGTGATATGAAATTCAAATTCCCACTTAGGTGTTATAAAACTTTCAACTAGTTTTCTTTGCTTCTGAACTTAGTAGAGGTAAATCTGGCTTTTTGCAAAATAACCTTAGAGCTTAGTATCCTACTACAAAACCCCCTTCACCTGTTAGTATTAGTTTGCGAGTACTTAAAGAGTACATGGCTTTGTCCCTGGCTATTCCCGTGGCCAGACTATGAAGAGGAGTACCAGGATGATGGACCGTAGGAAGGTAACGACAACTAGGATCATCTCCCATCGTCAGCATTGCCTGTGACCATGAATATGCAGTGTCGCCTACGCTATCGTTATCTTTACGTTATTCCCCTGCATGAGTTGTATTAAGAACTAGATCATGAGATCCTTATTTGTGTAAGACCTTATGTATGGTTTGTAATGGATGATGTACTGTGATATCCAAATCTGTTATGTCTCGCAAAAATGGTAATCCTGGGATTGCGATGTATGGCATAATAGGCATCTGTGATTAGAAATCCGGGTGTTGACAAGTTGGTATCAGAGCCATCCTAACCATAGGAGACCCTAGTTAGAATGGACGTTTGAATCAAGAACTTAGTTTCAAAACCAAAGGAAGTGAGTATTTACAAAAACCAATTCCCATTCTTATCACTTGGATTCTTTCATGAAAATTCATGTTCCTCAAAATTTCTTGCAAAGTACATAAAATTTAACACACTTGATCACTCTACTAACTTACTCATCCTATATTCTTATATATGGACGTGAAGTACAACAATTTTTATCAGTTGGGGAATGGAGGAGACCTCATATTTGACCGTGACTTGGACCAGCTTTCGGAACTTCTGGAGCGTCCGCACCCCGAGTTCTTCAGAGCTCAGCTCAATGATCAGGAAGGGGAAGAATTGCAGTGGCTAGTGAAAAGGATACATATGCCGCCTAGAGGGGGGTGAATAGGCGGTTTAAAACTTTTACGAGATGGGATTAACAAAGGCGGAATAAAACTAGCGTTTACTTTGTCAAGCACAAAACCTATATAAACTACAGTTCACCTATGTGCACCAACACCTTATGCTAAGCAAAACAAGCAACTATGTGATAGCTAGATATAAGAAATCAAGCACGAAGGCTATCACAAAGTAAAGCGCATAAGTAAATAGCTCGGGTATAGAGATAACCGAGGCACGTGGAGACGATGATTTATTACCGAGTTCCTCCCATAAAGAGAGTACGTCTCGTTGGAGAGGGGGTGGTATCAAACCACCTACGCCACAAAAGGCCTCCCTTATTCTCCGGTGAATCTCACCCCAATGGGATTGATCCACACTTCCACTATCGGTGCACTTGTCGGTGGCAACCAGAACCTCTCACAAGGTTGGGGCACTTCTCCACAACTTAATCGGAGGCTCCCAACAAACGCAACCAAGGCCACAACCTGCAACACTAACAAACTGTCTAGGGTTCCAAGAACCCAAGAGTAAAAAGCTTCTCAACTTTCACTCACCAAATCCTCCGAGGAGAACTCAAACCGATGCACCAAATGCAATGGCAAGAACATGGGAAGTGCTCAAGTCCTTATCTCCCAAATTCCACAAAAGCTACAAAAGCTAGTGGGAGAATAAGAGAGGAAGAACACAAGAGGAAATCCACAAAAGAAATCCCAAGATCTAGATCCCAATATGTTCCCCTCACATAGAGGAGAGATGGATTGGTGGAGTTGTAGATCTAGATCTCTCCTTTCAAATCCCACAAAAAGATTCAAGAAATATGGGAGGGATTAAGAGTATTTTCAAGCTCTTGAAGGTCAAAACAATGGAGGAGAGAGAGAATGCAAGCAACAAACCTAAGGAGGAAGAAGGGGTCTATTTATACCCCTCCCCAATGAAATATGACCGTTTGGGACCTTCCAGGCCGGATAATCCGCCCCTCCCCCGGATATTCTGGGTTCCCCGGGCTAAAAAAATGGCTAAGGACTTCGCGACGTAACCCTCAGTATAGGGGCGGATATTTGGGGCGGATAGTCCGCCCCCATGGCCGGATAATCCGCCCCCCTGAAAACTGGTAGGAACAGCAAAACTGAAACCATCATAACTTTTGCATTCGGACTCCGATTTTGATGATCTTGGGCTCGTTTTGAAGATAGTAACGAGCTCTACAAGATCATGCAGGTAACCATCATAGTACAGAAAGGGAGGATAGAACAAAATTATGAAAGGTTTAACCTATCTATAAAATACAAACCGGTAAAACCTCCAATATCGAAAACACAACAGAGAATGCATATGAAATCCGTTTTCGATGAAATTAAGCTTGTCATAGAGATTGACACAATATCTAAAACCTCTCATGGATAAGAACCAAATAATAACCAAGAAATATGATGCCAAGTATGCAAAGGTTTGAGCTCTCACTGAGGGATATGATCAAGTTACTCACTTGAGAGCCCCTCTTGATAGTACGGTTATCTATCCTATAAACCAGTCTCTCCAACTAACACCACGAGACCAGTTAGAAAGAAACCCTATCAATATCAAACATTTGCCTTGTATATTCCACACCTCAGGATGGAGCATCTTTCTTGATTGCACTAGCTTGGTGAAGATGCTCCCCCATACTCCACTATGGAAGGGCCTCTCTTTTAGGCATATCTTCACATATCCATGATCACCATAAGGATGGCACGATACACTGAGATCATCTTATGAAACCTTGATCAACACATGATCTTCTTCACTTTATTCTTATTCCAACCTTGAAGCCACCATATGGTTCAAGCATTGTCTATGGACAAATCCTACAAGTAAAACTCAATGCAAACATAAGTCCATAAAACATTGTCATTAATTACCAAAACCACACATGGGGGCACACATGTTCTTTCAAATTCCCCCATTTTGGTAATTGATGACAATCCTTTGAGAGGGTTTATATAATCAACTTAACAAATAAAAAATGGTTGCGCCAACATCAAATACTACACAAGTATGTGATGTTGGTACGCCCATAATATATAGAGCAAGCTCCCCCATAATATATGCGTGTGTGATGAACCATTACCGTTGGTGGAGTTTCCTCTATATATTCAACATGCAAAGCGACAACAAAGATGCAAGAGCATGAGAGGCAAATGCTTAAGAACAAACTTCCAAACCCTCCAAAACATCTCCCCCATTGGCATCGATTGCCAAAATGGGTGAATAGTTCTAGACGACCAATATAGTAATAATTCCTCCAAAGGTGTGTCTTCGCACATATACAATGATAAATACTTGGGAGGGAGTAAAACTATATCGAGGATCCGAAGATTGCCAAAGGAATAAAATAAAAGACGCAAGCAATCACAAGATCCGACAAACCAATTTGAAAACAACAAATGAGTCCAAATGGAAACTACAAGATATTATGATATGAGCAAAAGAGTGTTTTAAATAACAAAAAGATAAGATCTCCAATATTTGTGCACAGTTTTAAAATAAATGCATTGGAATAAATAATGCACAAATATGGAATCTTTGTTCCCCCATAAGAATTTAAAACACAACACATGAAAGATCAAATAAATGCTTAAATAGAATTGAGAAGCTCCCCAAGATTTGTGCATACTTTAAAATCGGTGTATTTCAATACAAAAATGCACAAATATGGAATCCTCACTCCCCCATAAACATTTAAGGCACAATAAATGAGACAGAATATAAATGAGCATTATTAAATGAATTAGATGAGCTCCCCAAAGATAATGCACCAATTATGATAATTGCATTTGGGAACAAGGTGCATAATCATGGAATCCTCACTCATCCAAGTTCATTGAACAATACAAGGCATGAGAGAACAAATATGAGTGCCCAAAGATGCAAACAATAGGAAGAAGCACCCATAGGCAATTAAATTTGGAAGCCACCCAAGAATCAAAAGGAATAGAAAGGTGGTCTCCAAGGATTAAAAACCAACTAACATTATCTTCACATATGTGTGTATATTTCTAAATGGATAACATCACAAAGACATATGCCCATAACAAAATAAGCACACACAAGGAAGATATACAATAAATCACATAAAAGGACAAAACCAACTCCCCAAAAGAGTAAGGTTCCAACAAGTAAACCAAACTCTCCAAACTTTTCATGATGGCACAAAATACCAAAACGAATAGATCAGACTTCCAAGCACATAAAACCAGATATGGATCAAACAAGGAAGCATAAAAAGATTGTTCTAGATAATATAGGAGAGCTCACCCATAAGTAGTACATTATATATAATTTTCTTTCGAATGCAAAATGCACACAAATGGGATCATCACTACTACCTACAATAAGAAAAACACAAGAGGATATCAATAAAATAAGAAGATCCAAAAGAAGCAAGGAAGGCTTGGGAGACAACACAAAACATTTTCTTGGCCAAAGATAGGATAAAATTAAACAAAGGCCAAAGTGAATATGATCAATAAATTCTACCATAAATTGAGTACTCATTGTCCAAGGACAAGAAATATTGGGAATAATTTTCCCAAGGTAGCTTGCATGGATATCCAAGATCATAGTCACAACAAGAAGCATATAAAAAAATATAAGAATTAAGCATGATACTTCGAACAAGATTCTTGGTAGCTTCCAATAGTCACACAATCACTAGTGATTAGATTAACTTGAAGCAAATGGTTTCCATGATGATATAGAGATCTAAATATGAGGAAACACATACCAAGAAACACTCTCATATACAAGATCCAAAATATGATCAATAAATGCATTCAAGCAAATTGGAACTTGTATGAGCAAATGTGTCACATAGGCACTAGATAATTATCCATATCAATTCTAAGTGACACAACCTTGAATATTCACATTTTTTAGGATTATAATATGCACTAAGCATATGACTCCCCCATAATGTGATACTACCATAAAACTAACACGAGGCAACGGATCCAAATAGATATAATTAATGGACATTATAGAACTTAAATTTCTCATGTACACACATTTTTAGGATTGTGGAATGCCCAAGCATAACACTCCCCCAAAATGGGATAGTCCATTAATCTCTCACAAGAGCCAAATAAGATACCAAATATAACCAAGAAAGGCTCAAACATAAGAAACACACATACATGGTGTGCCACCTAATCATACACAAAAATATGCTTGATTCCTCAAGATAATTAAGTGGAAATCACAACATGTACAAGAGCATGGAAGATACAAAACCAACACATGCACAAGGGGCGAGTAACTTTCAATGTAATGAGTTAAGCATATGTTACCGCTAGGAGGAACATTGGATATATAATAGAATCATGATAATCCAAATGGTTTGGCTTGACAATAATAATTGATGAAGATCCCTCAATTCTTCATAATGTATCCAAGTCTCCAATGCCCTCCACAACACACCTATTGATCAAGTTTCGGCTTGTTGGTACCCAACGAAGTTGGGTCCTAAGAAGTTAGTCACAATAGGCTTGGCAACCCAAATGGTTCTTTTCTTGAACCCACATTGAGCACCAACAAATTTGGCAAACACATTGCCAACCTCATCCTTACAAAGATAATAAGCATCATCAATAATGATAGGGTTGGATGAGGAGATACCAATAGTGCATGAGGAATAAATGTGCCCCTTCTCACGGCATATGTAGCAAGTTCTTCTCTTGCCATCTTTCTTCTTAGGTGAAGCCACAACTCGAGGAATAGCTCGAGTAGTCCTCTTAGGAAGAGGCCCGTCAATGACTTGAGGTGGGGTTTGAGGCCGCTTCCCTTGTTGCTTCACACTAAGAGGCTTTTTCTTCAATGGGCAAGATCTAACATGGTGCCCTTCTTCCTTGCACTTGAGAAAACAATGTTCGCCGGATTCTTGACTTGAACTTGGCCATTTTTCTTGTTTCCCTTATGCTTCAACTTGATAGTGGACTTGTTATTGACATTGGAGTTGAATCTAATCCCACTCTTGTCATTGGGGGATTTTTGCACACTCAAGATTTTGTTGAGTGCGGCCTTCCCTTGATGACCCCTTTTCAAGTCATTCTTCAAAGAAGTGACTTGAGCCTTGAGCTCTTTGATTTCCTCTACATGGTTAGTTTCAACAAAATTACTAGAGGAAGTAGATGCTACATTGTTAGAGCAACAAGGCATGAAATGTAATTCATCGCGAGATATAGCATGGTTGTGACAGGATGAATTACAAGGACTAGCACATGGCAATATAACATTTGGAGTAGATATAGTGCTAATGTCCACATGAGGCCCACTAGATGTTACCTTTGACACGATGGCCTCATGAGCTAACTTTAGCCTACCATGGGAGACTAGAAGATCCTGATGCAAGCTCGAGAGCTTAACATGACTTTCTTCTAATTTCCCACAGTTGCTAGTTAGCAACGCAAGTTGAGCCTTTAGCTCAAAATTCTCCCTCAGAATAGATGCTTCACAAGAAATAGAGTTAGTAGCACAAGCATCATTATTAATTTCAAGAGGTGAGTGCAACTTTGAAAGCTCTTTTGAGTAAGAGGATTTAAGTTGCTCATGTGACTCGGTGAGTTTGATGAGCTCACCCTTTATGACCCTAGAGCCATTTTTAGGTGCTCAAAATCCTCAAGGAGTTTAGCATAAGCAACTTGAATCTCATAATTTTTACTTTTGAGATCACTTGCCACCTCAAGATCTCTATCATGAGATTCCTTTACTCTAGACAGCTCTAAAGCAAAGGTCTCCTCAAGAGATTCCTTAGTGGTTTGTTCCTCTTCAAGAGCTTTATTTAGGTTTGCAATTATATTAGCATACTCACGATCAAGACTACCCATTTTATCAAAGTTGTTATCATTCACCTCAATTTGTGTTTCTAACTTATCAATATGTTCCTTGCTCTTAATAGCAAAGTCCAAGATTTCAACAAAGTTAGAGCATGCAATATGGTTCTTAACAATGGCACGATAAACAATCTCACCCTTTTCATATAAATCATCAATATCAAGCTCTTCTTCCACATTATCCACATCATCCTCATCACAAGAGGTAATGGGTTCCAAAGTAGGAGTTACCTTTGAATCCCTAGCCATAAGGCATAGGTGGGTACCGGAAGAAGGTGAAGACGAGATTGCATTTGTGGCTTCATTCAAAACCTTGTCTTGGCCCATAGAATCTTCGGTTTCCTCTACATGGTTAGTAACACAAGCACTGGAGGAAATAAAAGCATTTTTTATCATGGCAACAAGAAAACACAAGCATATCATCATGAGATTTATTCAAGTCATTTCTACATGATACACAAGGACTATTAACACAAGCATGTAAGAAGTTTGTAGTGCTAGAAGTGTTAAAGTCCAAAGATATATCATTGCAACTAGATAGAGATGATGGATTATAAATAGTAAGCACACTATCCAAATTACAATATCTATCACCACACACCATATCATTACCTTGTGAAAAATCACATGTTGGTGAAGTGGTAGAAGATGAGAACTCATCTTGACCGGAAGTGGAAGCAACACAATCATCCTCAACAATATTGGACACAACATATTTATCTTGAAGTTTTGTCCATAACTCATGAGCGCTCCAAAAAGGAATGATTGAAGAGGTAACTACATAGCTCAAAGCATTAACAAGCACATTAGAACCTTGAGCATCGAGATATAAGTTTTTCTCATCCTCACAAGATAGATTTTTGAAATCCATAGGAGGTGAAAAACCTATATCTACAATACACTCCAAATTTGGGTCCATGTCCCGAAAATGAATAAGCATACGAGTTTTCCATATATCATAATTTGTGCCATCGAATAAGAACATGCCATGGTGCACTAATCCCCTAGCCGACATCTTTACTCTCAAGGCGGTGAAGCCTAAAATGAGAGACCGTGCTCTGATACCAATTGAAAAGGATACATATGCCGCCTAGAGGGGGGGTGAATAGGCGGTTTAAAACTTTTACGAGATGGGCTTAACAAAGGCGGAATAAAACTAGCATTTACTTTGTCAAGCACAAAACCTATATAAACTACAGTTCACCTATGTGCACCAACACCTTATGCTAAGCAAAACAAGCAACTATGTCATAGCTAGATATAAGAAATCAAGCACGAAGGCTATCATAAAGTAAAGCGCATAAGTAAATAGCTCGGATATAGAGATAACCGAGGCACGCGGAGACGATGATTTATTACCGAGTTCCTCCCATCAAGAGAGTACGTCTCGTTGGAGAGGGGGTGGTATCAAACCACCTACGCCACAAAAGGCCTCCCTTATTCTCCGGTGAATCTCACCCCAATGGGATTGATCCACACTTCCACTATCGGTGCACTTGTCGGTGGCAACCGGAACCTCTCACAAGGTTGGGGAACTTCTCCACAACTTAATCGGAGGCTCCCAACAAACGCAACCAAGGCCGCAACCTGCAACACTAACAAACCGTCTAGGGTTCCAAGAACCCAAGAGTAAAAAGCTTCTCAACTTTCACTAACCAAATCCTCCGATGAGAACTCAAACCGATGCACCAAATGCAATGGCAAGAACACGGGAAGTGCTCAAGTCCTTATCTCCCAAATTCCACAAAAGCTACAAAAGCTAGTGGGAGAATAAGAGAGGAAGAACACAAGAGGAAATCCACAAAAGATATCCCAAGATCTAGATCCCAATATGTTCCCCTCACATAGAGGAGAGATGGATTTGTGGAGTTGTAGATCTAGATCTCCCCTTTCAAATCCCCCAAAAAGATTCAAGAAATATGGGAGGGATTAAGAGTATTTTCAAGCTCTTGAAGGTCAAAACAATGGAGGAGAGAGAGAATGCAAGCAACAAACCTAAGGAGGAAGAAGGGGTCTATTTATACCCCTCCCCAACGAAATATGACCTTTTGGGACCTTCCAGGCCGGATAATCTGCCCCTCCCCCGGATATTCCGGGTTCCCCGGGCCAAAAAAATGGCTAAGGACTTCGCGACGCAACCCTCAGTATAGGGGCGGATATTTGGGGCGGATAGTCCGCCCCCCTGAAAACTGGTAGGAACAGCAAAACTGAAACCATCATAACTTTTGCATTCGGACTCCGATTTTGATGATCTTGGGCTCGTTTTGAAGATAGTAACGAGCTCTAAAAGATCATGCAGGGAACCATCATAGTACAGAAAGGTAGGATAGAACCAAATTATGAAAGGTTTAACCTATCTATAAAAGACAAACCGGTAAAACCTCCAATATCGAAAACACAATAGAGAATGCATATGAAATCCGTTTTCGATGAACTTAAGCTTGTCATAGAGATTGACACAATATCTAAAACCTCTCATGGATAAGAACCAAATAATAACCAAGAAATATGATGCCAAGTATGCAAAGGTTTGAGCTCTCACCGAGGGATATGATCAAGTTACTCACTTGAGAGCCCTCTTGATAGTACGGTTATCTATCCTATAAACCAGTCTCTCCAACTAACACCACGAGACCAGTTAGAAAGAAACCCTATCAATATCAAACCTTTGCCTTGTATATTCCACACCTCAGGATGGAGCACCTTTCTTGATTGCACTAGCTTGGTGAAGATGATCCCCCATACTCCACTATGGAAGGGCCTCTCTTTTAGGCATATCTTCACATATCCATGATCACCATAAGGATGGCACGATACACTGAGATCATCTTATGAAACCTTGATCAACACTTGATCTTCTTCACTTTATTCTTATTCCAACCTTGAAGCCACCATATGGTTCAAGCATTGTCTATGGACAAATCCTACAAGTAAAACTCAATGCAAACATAAGTCCATAAAACATTGTCATTAATTACCAAAACCACACATGGGGGCACACATGTTCTTTCAGCTAGTTGTTGCAAGTCTCCGAGGGAAGATTGAACCTCCCACTGCAGAGGGAATTCAGTTCACCTTAAGAGAAAACAACTGGCTTGATGGACTGGCCAGGGCAATGCAGGAAGCTCTTGCCCGTCTGTGTGGGCAGAGTATCAACCAGATCAAGGGTACCTGTTTTGAGTTCTACCTAAGGCATGATGTTATGGGACAACCACTAGAGGCCCCATACCACCACGAGCTGAAGAGTCAGTTGGACCAACTCATCTTCATGATGTACGACCGTCAGAAGGAGTTGGACAATGCCCGCTCCTACACCAACCACAAGTACGCCATCGCCAAGAAGAAGTATCAGACCCTCGCCATGCTAGTGAAGGATCGCAGGTCTCGTCGCCGTCAGCTCGACAAGAAGGAGCGCATCATTGTCCGTCTTCGCCACCGGATCACGGATTTGGAGGAGACCATCCACGAGAGAGACATGCAGCTGGAGGAGAGGGAGAATGCAGGGGAAGACCTTCGTGGAGACCCCTACTCCTATCTCAGCGATGATGA
The DNA here is from genome assembly GCA_023614405.1 of Avena insularis. Lineage (NCBI taxonomy): Eukaryota > Viridiplantae > Streptophyta > Magnoliopsida > Poales > Poaceae > Avena > Avena insularis. The sequence goes on along the minus strand of CM042685.1, from coordinate 90,215,325 downwards.
TGACTTTCTGGAGGATCAGGCCATGGACTTCTTCACCGACGAGGATGACTTTGCCTTCATCGATGATGATGATGATGATGATGATGAGGATGATGAGGACACTGACTCCGAGGAGTAGTAGCACTTGAGAACTAGCGTTGGTGAGTTGTATTCGGTCCCACTGTATCATAGTTTCCAGAATGGTTCTTAAAACCATTTGTTTATCTTGTTGTGGTGGGTATTGTATCGTGTGCTATGAATGAATGAATGAAAAGCAAGTTGCTAGAAAAAATTGAATCAACACTTGATAACTTTAAAAACTTTTCAAAATTCCTGAACCTTAGAAATTTCCCTCTTTTCTCAGGATCTATCTCAATCTTCGGATGCCTCGCGGAGGAAGCAACTCAGCCCCGGACCCGATGTTGCAACTCTTGCAGATGTTGGTTTCGGACCGCGAAACCGAAAGATTCGAACGTCAAGCCAACCTAGCCACCCTTCAACAGATAGCTCAAATGGCCAACAACCATCAAGGCCATGGAAATCAGGACAACCATGGATCTAAGCTCAAGAATTTCCAGAACACCAATCCACCCGTTTTCACTAAGTCGGAAGAGCCCTTAGATGCAGATGATTGGCTGCAAACCATGGAGAACAATCTGGAAGTTGCAGGAGTGGAAGCTAATGAGAAGGTTTTGTTCGCCACCCACTATCTGACTGGAGATGCAAGAGCATCGTGGAACAGCGTTCGTGCAATGACCGGAGGTCAAATGATGACTTGGGATGAATTCAAGGTCAAGTTCCGCTGAACCCATGTGCCATCGGGTTTGATCAAGAGGATGAGAGATGAATTCGGAGAACTGAAGCAAGGAAGGATGACCGTAGTGGAATACCGTGAAAAATTCTTGTCATTAGCTAGGTATGCCCCGGATGACATCGACACTGAGGCCAAGAAGAAAGAGAGATTCCTGAACGGTCTGCACGATGAGATGCATACAGTGTTAGTCAATATCCCCTTTGTTGATATTGAAGCCCTAGTCGACTCTGCCATTCATATGGAAGGAAAGATCAACCAAGCCAATGAGAACCGCAAGCGTCACATGATGCATCAACCAGGAACCCACCATACCCCAAAGTATCGCCCCAACCCATCTCCGGGATTTGCCCCGAGGACCAACAGACCCCTGATGAACCGTCCGACCTATCCCAACCGTGGAAATCCAAGGCCCAGAGGAAACCCCAACAACCCCAGCAACTCCAGCAATTTCAACCATGCACCACCCAAGTTCAATAACAACAATGTCGTCACCAACACCAACACTGCCCCAAGGACCGGAAGCAATGATGTGCCTGTTGCAGCGAAGGACAAGTCGCAAGTGACTTGTTATGAATGTGGAACCAAGGGTCACTATTCCAATGAGTGCCCCAAGAAGATTGCCGCAGCCCCCAATACCAATGCCCCAGCTCAACAGCAGCGTCGTGTTCAGCCTCGAAGAAGGTTTGCCCTAGGGAATTCGCTCAACCGCAGCGGCCGTCTCTTTCTCATGCATGCTGAAGAAGCCCAGGAAGCGCCAGATGTCGTGTTGGGTATGTTTTCCATTAACTCAGTACTTGCAAGAGTGTTGTTTGATTCTGGAGCATCGCACTCATTTGTTACTGAAGAATTTGCATGCACTAGTAAGATTCAACCCACCAAATTGAAGCATGTAATGATTGTTCAAATACCTGGTTCAACCACCAAATCTAGGAAAATTTGCAAAGCCGTCCCTATCCGAATCCATGGCATAGATTTTTATGCTAATCTAATAGTACTCGGAACTAAAGGTTTGGAAGTAGTACTAGGAATGGATTGGATGTACAAACACAAAGGATTAATTGACTGTGCCAAGAAAGCCATAACCATGACCAGTACAGCCGGAATATCAGTCGAGCATGTATCTGAAACCTTGCCTCGTCAATTCAAGTGCAATAAGAGTATAGCCCAGCCAACCATTGACCAAGTCTGGATAGTCTACGAATACCCCGATGTATTTCCAAATGTTTTGCCCGGTATGCCCCCAGATCGGGATATCGAGTTTATCATTGAACTAATACCTGGAACCGGACCCATAGCCCAGAGACCATATAGTATGGACCCGTATGAACTAGCGGAACTGAAGAAGCAACTGGATGCCATGCTGGAAATTGGATTGATTCAACCAAGTGCGTCACCTTGGAGATCACCTGTTTTGTTTGTGGACAAGAAAGATGGAGGTAACCGTTTTTGTACGGATTATCGGAAGTTGAATGACGTTACCATCAAGAACAAGTACCCGTTACCGAAGATCGAAGATTTGTTTGACCAGTTGACTGGTGCCAAAGTATTTTCTAAGATTGATCTTAGAACTGGCTATCACCAACTCAATATTCACGCAGAGGACATTCCAAAGACTGCCTTCACCACCAGATATGGATTATACGAGTACACCGTCATGTCTTTTGGATTAACCAATGCCCCCGCTTATTTCATGAACCTCATGAATAAGATTTTTATGGACTTCCTGGATAAGTTTGTCATTGTTTTTGTCGATGACATTCTGATTTATTCCAAATCAAAAGAAGAACATGAGCTACACCTAAGGACCATTCTTGGAACCCTTAGAGAGCATCAGCTGTATGCCAAGTTTAGCAAATGTGAATTCTGGTTACAGGAGGTAGGATTCCTCGGACATATTGTATCAGCCGGAGGAATTGCCCTTGACCCTGCAAAGGTGAAGGATGTCGAAGATTGGCTAGCCCCAACCACTCAAACCCAAGTTCGTGCATTTCTCGGATTAGCGGGATACTACCGCAAGTTCGTAGAAGGATTCTCGAGTATCGCTAGACCCATGACCCAATTTCTGAAGAAGGACAAGAATTTTGAATGGACGGACAAATGTGAAGCGAGTTTTCAGGAACTCAAGAGAAGATTGATTTCAGCCCCAATCTTGATCATGCCAGATATCACGAAGCCCTTTGACGTATTTGTGACACATCCAAGATCGGTCTCGGATGTGTGCTAATGCAAAATGGAAAAGTTATATCGTATCTATCCCGACAACCGAAGAAGCATGAACAGAATTATCCAACCCATGACCTTGAACTCGCAGCCGTAGTTCTAGCCCTAAAGACCTGGAGGCATTATCTGATGGGAAACCGTTGTGAGATTTATTCGGATCACAAGAGCCTGAAGTATATATTCACTCAGAAGGAGCTGAATATGAGGCAGATAAGATGGATTGAGCTAATCAAGGACTATGATCTGGACATTCACTATCACCCTGGTAAAGCCAATGTGGTAGCAGATGCCCTTAGCAGATTGCCGTGCCGCTTGAACTCCATTATTCTAAAGGAGCAACCAAGTTTGCACAAAGAGATGGAAGATTTCAGAATGGAATTAGTGAGTGAAGGATTTTTGGCTAGCATAGAACTTCAACCCACTTTGATCGGTCAGATCAACGAGGCGCAGAAAGGAAATGGTAGTATCGACGGAATCAAACGTCATATCGATACATTCAAAGTACCCGGATTCACCGAAGACGAATAACGAGTCCTGTGGTGCAAAGGAGGATTCTATGTACCATCAGATTCGGAGTTGAAAGAAGTGATTTTGAAAGAGGCCCATGATACCCTTTATTCTATCCACCCCGGAGGAACGAAGATGTATCAGGATTTGAAGGAACAATTTTGGTGGCATAAGATGAAGAGAGAAATCAGAAGTTATATCGCCAAGTGTGATATATGTCAGAGAGTCAAGGCGGGACATCAAAGACCCGCTGGACTGTCGCAACCTCTACAGATTCCGGAATGGAAATGGGATTCAGTTGGAATGGACTTTATCACTGGATTGCCTACTTCTAGTAGGGGAAATGACTCTATTTGGGTCATAGTTGACAGATTGTCCAAAGTCGCCCATTTCTTACCAGTCAAGAACACATACCAGAGTTCGAAGCTAGCGGAGTTATACATCGCTAGAATCATCAGTTTGCACGGAGTCCACGAGAACATTGTATCGGATCGAGGAACTCAGTTTACCTCGAGATTCTGGAAGAAAGTCCAAGAAGGTTTAGGAACCCGACTAGATTTCAGCACCGCTTATCACCCTCAGACCGATGGACAAACAGAGCGAGTAAATCAAATACTCGAAGATATGTTGAGAGCCTATGTGCTAGAGTATGGATCTAAATGGGAAGACTGTCTACCTTTCGCATAATTTTCTTACAACAACAGTTACCAAGCTAGTTTGCAAATGGCCCCATTTGAATTCATGTATGGAAGGAAGTGCCACAACCCTTTGAATTGGTCGGAAGTAGGAGAGAGTCAGATTTTCAGACCCGACATCCTACAAGAAGCAGAAGAGAAAGTTCATAAGATTCGTGAGCACCACAAGACCGCCCAGTCAAGACAGAAGAGTTACGCTAACAAGATACGTCCAGACCTCGCTTTCAATATCGGAGATTTTGTGTACCTTAAAGTGTCACCGTTGAAAGGAATGCAACGTTTCCAGCTCAAAGGAAAGTTAGCCCCCAGATATATCGGACCCTTCAGGATTCTGAGTCGTCGAGGAGAGGTAACATATCAATTGGAACTGCCAGAGGAGATTTTATCAGTGCACAATGTGTTCCATATATCGTTACTTCGCAAATGCCTTGAAGTTCCGGAGAAGACTAAAGTTTTCAAGAATATTGATCTCCGGACCATAGAGACCAATGATGACCTGACATACCCCAAAGTACCCATCCATATTTTGGAACAAGCTTTCAGAACCACCAGGACCCGAAGCATCAAGTTCCTCAAGATTCAGTGGAGCAACCACACTGAAGAAGAAGCTACCTAGGAGCGCGAAGATCACATCAGGACGGAGTTTCCCGATTTCTTTAAATCCTAGGTAATCTTTTTCTTCCTTTTTCAAATCTCGGGACGAGATTTTGTTTAAGGGGGGAAGGTTTGTAACATCCCAAAAATATAAAACAAGGATCATCAAACTCAAATCACTAAAATTAGGGTTAACAAAAACTTTGATTAATTAAAATTATATGAATGCATGTGTGAATGAAATGATTTAAAAAATGCATGAATGGACTTGTGTGATTAAGCTAAATAGCAAGGAATGGTTTAATGATGAAAATAGCATCATATAAAACATTTCCATGCAGAAATAAATCAAGTGAAAATCAAAAACAAATCAAATAAAGCAAATGGTCATTTTTGCCAATCTTGCTCACTAGGTCACTTTGAGTGATTATAGTCCAGGATTTCATATAGAAACTTTCCCAATTCTTTTCACCCCTTGTTAGAACAAGTAAAAGTGAATCAAGGCCCACCTTTCAAACTTACAGAAACATTTGGCAACCTCATTCAAATGACAATTCAAAATTGAATCTTTATCATATGGGAAGATAAACTATTTTCAAAACCCAACCAAACCAATGCCCCTTGACTAATCCAACTAACCAGACACTGCCTAGAATGTGCCTACCAAACCCACCAAGTTTGAATCCAAAATTCAAATTCAAAGTTCTTGCGGCCATTTCATCAAACACCTTGTAGATACAAATCAAACAAATAGCAAACACTATAGTGTGCAGTAAAATTGGCCTAACTTGTTCCCTATCTATCTCACACTACACCCTCAGTAGATCACATAACTAGTTTAACCCCTCTAGCTCACTTTAAACCAGACCATGCCATCAATCAAAACATGCCGAGACTAACATTGCCACCCCATTGTCGACAGCAAGCTAGGAGCAGCACCAAGTCTAGCCAGTGTGTCTAGCAGGCACCCCACCATCCACCGCCACTCTCTGTCCCAGCCCCAAGCAATGCCAGCCCCTGGACCACACGACAAAGCCATGCCAAATCTCTCTACGCACGAGCCGAGAGCGCGCCAGAGCGCCCTGCTCGACCAGCATGCACAGACCGTGCGCCACCCTCGCCGCTTGCAGGGATGATCACCGGTACCCCAGCACCCCGCCAGACATGCCCGTTCGGTGCCGCACGGACCATGCGCGCTGTGCGACATTAAAATCGCCGTCGGACCCGCTCAGAGCACCGCGACGTTCCGACCGATCAGCACCGCCCCATGCCGCAAGACCACGCCGTTGAGCTTCTCCAGGGAGCACCGCACCGCCCCCTACCATCTCCCATGCCAGTAGCCCTTTGTGCCATCGACCACGACGAGCTCAGCCCGCGCCCGTTGGTCCCCTTCAGCCACTATAAATAGAGGCCTCCACCGCTCGTTTTATTCACACCAGTTCACTCCCCTCCACCTCAGAACAACCCCACCTCACTCCCGGAGCAAGGCGAGAAGCGCATCGTTGGAATTTGGCCGGAGCCCGCCGCTGCTGGAGGAGAAGGAAGCCGTCAATTGGAGCCGCCCCAAGAGAAGCTGCCGGTACCAGGAGAACCGCCGTCGTCTACTTCGTCATTCGCCCACGTCGCCGACCCTCGCCTGAGCCCCGGTGAGCCTCCCACGACCCCCACGTGTCGCGTTAGGGTTCTGTCTCGCCGGCACTGCCCGACGTGGACGATGAACCAGAGCCGTTCGATTAGAACCAGATCCCACGGTCCATGTTGCCCCGTACCGCTTGGCCCCTCCCCGTCTCACTGACGCATGGGGATAGCCACTTAACCAGCCCGCGTGTGCGCTGTGCATAGTGGGCCGGCCAGGTTAACCCTCCCACGTGACCCAACAATTCAAATTAAGCTTTATTCATTTAATTTCAAACATAGTTCTGTACCTAGATTCAAAAATCAACCCAGCTTGATTCACTGAACCAAAATGCATGAAACCAATTTTCCTAGAAAGGTACTGAAATGCTTAATCCAAGCCCGTTGGATTCAAATCATTTGGATTGGTATATCAACCATGGTAAAAATAACAAGGCAGAAGCTTTTCTGCATTCAAACATTTTTTAAAATTCAACCACAAAAGCTTTTGAGTTGATTCCAACTCTCAAAAATCACATTTGATCATACCTTTTTCAGAATATGTAAAAACATATGGGTTTACTTACAGAGATAATGTTCAAGTAGTAAAAGAATGCTACATAGGCATTTCTAGTCACTTTATTTAATTAAACTAAAAAGGTTAAACCTTATTAAATTGTGACACCACTTTAAATCACATTCCCATGTACTGAAATATGTGGTGATGACATGTGTCAACATGATCCCATGTTTGAGTTGGAGAATATTAAATGTTAAGTAGTTTGTCAATGAGTAGGAATTACTTTACTCAAATAAAATAAATAAGACAAGTGCTTTAAGCCTTGTGATAATAGTGATGGTGATAGATCACCTAGTATGAACCTTTGTGTGATGATTAGAAATAGTTAAGTATTGTTTGGTTATTGTGTACCAAGGATATGAGGAGGAAGGAGGATACTACGAGGAAGAAGCCGAGGAGAACTTCAACCACTGCTCTGCACAAGGCAAGGCAATACTTGAAACCTTGCGAGCTAACCCTTGCTACTTATGCAAGCTAATACTTGCTTGTTACCATGCCAACTATATGCCTTAAGCATATGTGATCATACCCACTTGATAACCCAATCCTAGTTTTACTTGCAAGCTTTATACTTTAGTTTCTTTATCAAAACATTCTCTTAGAGTTTACATGGTGAATTGTAGATACTAGAAGGATATTGTAAGGTAGCATAAAGAGCATAAAATTTGGCCTAAGTTAGATAATCTTGATGTCATCCTAAGGCATGAGATTGCACTTAGTAAATCCCCACTTGTTTACTACCCCTCATTAGTATTTACCACACTTGTAGATGCTAGTGCTAAGTATAAAACTTGATCAACTTTAGATGGGAATAATTGGTGAAAATGGTTATGAAAACCTTAGAATGATGAGTCATTCTAATAAAATTTATATACCTTAGTATGGGTTCCCTTGCGGCCAAGGTATGAGCTGAGGCTACCTTGTGAAGATTGTCCACCTGTGCAGTACCCAAGATGACAGTTGGTCAGGGTTGGGAGGCCAAACTCACAAGTGAGGTTCTTATACTAGGGCGTGTAATTGAAAGGTTAGGATTGATTATCTGCATACTGAGTATGGTGAATTCAGGATTGTTCCTGACGGATGTATCGAACGTTGTGGTGAAAGTGTACAATCTTTGTAGAGTGTCAAACTATTCGAATAGCCGCGTCCGCGGTTATGGACAGTTGGAGTGGCCATACTGTTCCCCCGTCAGATGTTTTCAAAATGACTTATGAAATGATTTATGACTTTGACTTGACCACAACAGAGTTGTGATATGAAATTCAAATTCCCACTTAGGTATTAGAAAACTTTCAACTAGTTTTCTTTGCTTTTGAACTTAGTAGAGGTAAATCTGCCTTTTTGCAAAACAACCTTAGAGCTTAGTATCCTACTACAAAACCCCTCCACCTGTTAGTATTAGTTTGCGAGTACTTAAAGAGTACTCATGGCTTTGTCCCTGGATATTCCCGTGGCCAGACTATGAAGAGGAGTACCAGGATGATGGACCGCAGGAAGGTAACGACAATTAGGATCATCTTCCATCGTCAGCATTGCCTGTGACCATGAAGACGGAGCGTTGCCTACGCTATCGTTATCTTTACGTTATTCCGCTGCTTGAGTTGTATTAAGAACCGGATCATGAGATCCTTATTTGTGTAAGACCTTATGTATGGTTTGTAATGGATGATGTACTGTGATATCCAAATCTGTTATGTCTCGCAAAAATGGTAATCCTGGGATTGCGATGTATGGCATAACATGCATCTGTGATTAGAAATCCGGGTGTTGACAGGTGGCCACTTGGTGGCAGTTTGACCTAGCGGGTCATTTTTGGGTGTTACATCGTTTTCGATGTTGTACAATCCTATGATTTTTGTGTCCAACGTGCGTGGCCTAAATGACTGTGCGCAACGGACGGGTGTGAGGAGTGTCGTCGCTACGACGAATGCTTCTATTGCATGTTTGCAAGAGACTAAACTTGCCGTTGTATCAGCTTCTATTGTAATGAAAACCCTAGGCGCGGACTTTGACGCTTACTTCTGCTTGCCGGCGACCGATACTAGGGATGGTATTATAATGGCTTGGAAGAGAAGGGTGGTGCAGCAGGATAGCGCGCGCGTGGATGTCAATAGCGTAACCGCTAGGGTTGCTTATAGGGAGGGACCATCGTGATGGCTTACTTGCGTCTATGGCCCCCAAGCTGAGGCTGATAAGATCGCCTTCCTCGCAGAGCTCCGTGAGATCAGGAGGCTTCACCCTAGACCATGGGTGCTCTGTGGGGATTTCAACATGATCTATCAGGACGAAGACAAGAATAATGCCAACCTCAACCGCCGCATGATGGGTCGCTTTAGGATATTCCTGAACGACTGTGTTCTTAAGGAGATCTATCTCCACGGGAGGAGGTTCACTTGGTCCAACGAGAGGGCGACCCCCACCTTGGTCAGGCTGGACAGGGTTTTCTGCTCGTCGGATTGGGAAGAGTTGCATGACAGCTACTCCTTGCGCCGTCTCTCGACGGTCTTCTCTGACCACTGTCCCTTGCTCCTGGACTGCACCCCGGTGGCTGCGGGAAGGAGGCGGTTCCAGTTTGAGCATTTCTGGATGAAGTTGGATGGTTTTGAGGAGATGGTGGCCTCGTCCTGCGCAACCATTGATGGTGACCCTGACCCCTTTTGTAGGTTGGTCGCTAAGTTGAAGCGCACCGCCCGGCAGCTGATGAGCTGGGCGGACATGAAGGTCGGGTCAGTCAAACTGTAGCTGATGACAGCGCGGGTGATTGTGTATCGCCTAGACATCGCCATGGAATACAGACAGCTGTCACCGTTGGAGTGGGCCCTGCGGGCCATGCTGAAGCGTACCTATCTGGGGCTCGCTTCCCTCGAGTGCACGATGGCGCGGCAGCGGGCCAAGATCAGGTGTTTGGGAGAAGGGGATGCTAACACAACTTTTTTCCACCAGCATGCCTCGTACCGCTGAGCATGCTGACATGGCGGAGGCATCCTTTAACCAGTTCCAAGACTTGCTGGCCACAGAGCTGCCGCGCCAATTCTCGCTGGACCTAGACTTCCTGGGCTCGGCATCGGACGATCTGTCGGGCTTGGATGCCCCCTTCTCGGAGGAGGAAGTCTAGGACGTGATACAACGGTTGCCCCGTGGGAAGGCGTCGGGACCGGATGGCTTTACGGTAGAGTTCCTGCAGAGTTGTTGGAGTGTGGTCAAGGTGGACTTCATGGCTGCCTTCGCCAAGATGTTCTCTATGAACGGGCGCGGGTTCCAGAGCCTGAACCAGGCTCTGGTCATTCTGCTGCCCAAAAACAGCGACGCAGCCGGCCTCGGTGACTACAGACCCATTAGCCTTTTCCACATCTTTGCCAAATTGGCGGTGAAGGTGTTGGCTTCAAGGTTGGCTCCGAAACTGGGTAGGCTGGTGGACCTGAACCAATGCGCCTTTATAAAGAAGCACTGCATACATGATAACTTCATGCTGGTTCAGCATACGATGCGCCTTCTTCATAGGCTGAAGGAACCACGGGTGATGCTAAAGCTCGATATAGCCAAAGCATTCGACTCCGTGTCCTGGGCGCTGCTTTTTCAGGTGCTTCGGAAGGTTGGGCTGTGCCCTAGGTTTCGTGAGTTGGTTTCTATCCTTCTCTCGATGGCTAGCTCCAGGGTGATGCTCAATGGCGAGCCAGACCCCCCGATCTGGCATAGATGGTGCCTAAGACAGGGCGACCCCCTGTCGCCGATGCTGTTCGTGTTGTTCATCAACACGTTGAACAGAGTGATGGTTCGAGCCATGGAGCTCAGGATTCTGAGGCGTGTGGCTTCGCGTGAGTTGGTAACGACGGTGTCCCTCTATGCGGATGATGTCGTGATCTTCTGCCACCCGGATGTTCAGGAGCTGCACATGATGCGTGCGCTTCTTGCCCTCTTTGGGGAGGCGTCAGGGCTGCACACCAACTTTGCCAAATGCTCGGTGTCACCGATTGCTTGTTCAGATAAGGTCGCCACTCTTGCGGCGACCGACATGATCTGTCAGCTGGAGCCATTCCCGGTGAGATACCTCGGGATCCCCCTGTCTTTGCGCTGGATTTCCGCGGCTGCACTTCAGCCCCTAGTGGACAATACCGTTAATAGACTGCCGACCTGGAAAGCTGCCATGATGGCAAAGGCAGGACGCATGGCGCTGGTCAAGTTAGTCCTCATGGCGATCCCCCTCCACCAGATTATCGTGCTCGGCCTCAATAAGCAGATGCTCAAACAGATCCAGAAGATAGCACGGAGCTTCCTCTGGGCGGGGAGAGCAGAGGCTAATGGTGGCCACTGTCACGTTAACTGGGCGAAGGTCTCGCGTCCTAAGTGCTATGGTGGTTTGGGGGTCCCAGACCTAGCCCGCACGGCGATCAGCCTCCGTGTGCGCTGGATCTAGAGGATGCGTACTAATCCCTAGAGACCTTGGCGTGACTTTGACATGCACTTCTCTCGGGTGGAACTCCAGGTGTTTGACGCCTCTACCGTGATCGATGTTGGGGATGGGGCGACGGCGAGGTTCTGGCTTGATCGCTGGCTCGATGGGAGGACCATCCAGGAGCTAGCATCTGAGTTTCTCGCTCTGATTCCCAAACATGCTAGGGAGCGCCGGACAGTGAGAGAGGCGCTTCTAGAGCACCGCTGGATTGCTGATATTCAGGGAGAGCTTAGCCCGCTGGCCCTATGGAAGTATGTGCAACTCTGGATCAGGGTGCGAGACTTTGGGCTGACTACTGAGCCGGATACACTACTCTGGAGGTGGACGCCGGATGCTCAGTACACGGCCAAATCTTGCTACGAGTTCATGTTCCAGGGATCGATCGCTTCGAGATCTTGGCAGCTCATCTAGAGGACATGGGCTCCACCCAGAGTCAAGTTCTTCATATGGCTGGCCTGCCAGGATCGATGCTGGACAACTGATCGCCTGGCGAGGAGGGGTCTGGCTCACCCTCCGCGCTGCCCGCTGTGTGACCAATCGGCTGAATGCATGACCCACCTCATGGTGGCATGCCCTTTCTCCAAGGCCATTTGGCATGAGGTGCTATCCTGGGTGAGATCCACAGCCTCACCGCCGGATGGGGAGTGTGACTTTGTGGACCGGTGGCTGCGGACTTCGTCATCTACCCCTCGCGCCTTGCGTAAGGGGACCTCCTCGCTCGTCATGCTGACAGCTTGGTGGATCTGGAAGCAGCATAATGCGGCCGTCTTTGACAATTTGTCACCTAGCATGGGCAGCCTCCTCAACACGATTAGATCTCGCTCTTGGGCGGTAGCAGGTGCTCGTGGCCTTAGTGCCTTGCTCCCGGTTGGTCTCATAGGGCTAGTAGGTTGAGTTGTATGAGTGGTTGCCCGTCGCGGCTGATGTGTATATACTGTACAGTGAATATCTTTTTCTATCAATGAATCGAAACGCAAAGCTTTTTGCGTTTTTGCAAAAAAAAAAGATGTTTTAGATTTGTGAAGCAAATGTATCTAGACTTGTTTTAGTGTCTAGATTCACTCCAAACATAAGTGAACCTACATACTAAAATAAGTCTAGATACATTATATTCATAAACCTAAAACATCTTATATTTTGAAACATAGGGAGTTGTTCTTTATTTGAGATATACCGAGAGTCTTATGCATGTGCTGAACCAATTTTTACAGTATTATTGCCAAACTTGTCTGGAACACAGCAGTTCTTATGTTTTATTAATAGAATATACATCGGCTATTCTAGTAGGTTGTTGCTACTTTCTCCGACGTATATTAGTTAATTTGAATTTATCTAAATTCGAATATATCTAGACATATTTTAGCAGATGGGTGAGAGGGAGTAATTAAATCCATCGGCTCTATGCCTGACCACACTACAACTTTTATTTCTGTTTAAGATTCTAGTTGAGAACACATGCTACGCGTATTTCCTAGTCTAGAGAAAAAGGGAATGTAAGAAAGGTTTTGGTTCCCGTAATTATGCGTACGACCTACCGGATATTTTGCTTATATGTTTTTGCAAGATGATGTCTATCTTGTGTGTGATATGTGTTTCAATAATAGGTGTTGGTACTTTCAGTTTAGAGTCCTACAATTTACAGTTTATGTTTCGCGGTCGAGGAAAGTTTATAATGGGATAATACTTTGCATGATCCCCTAACTTGACTTTTATTTTCTAGTAATCGCTATTTATTCTACTAGCTGTTCATTGCTTATATGTGTGGAAACAAAGTGACTATGAGAGAGAATACAATTGTGCTTGTATTTTGCATAGCATCTTAAAGACAATGCATAAAGTGGTGTGTCCTACTGAGGTAGACACTTAAGGTCTCCATATTGTGGCCTATCTCCTCAAGTTTGAGTGAGTGGATGCCGACGGGTATCCTCTCAAGCGATATCGGCATACGCAACAGAAAAGTAAGCAAAGCTTATGTAGGCATACAGAGCATTCATTGCACCATGACATGTGTTATAGGATAATTGTCTTGTGTCATGTTTTATGCAATGCTTATTATTTTTTTATGTACTTGCTAAGTATTTTATACTCACTCTTGTGGATTCTATGTTTTTAGGTATCACAAAGGACGACATGCATGGGACTGGGAGTAGCACCTATATATTATAGACACACTACTTTCACACATTATAATACATTACATATGGAGTAGTTCACCATATTCAAGATTCCTCTTGACTTATTCAATACCATAAGGTTTGGTTAATATTTTGTGGCTACGCAGATAGATGTTTTTTAGTCTCATTAAACTGTGTAGTCATTCGTCCCTGAACAATTTGGTGGTGTTTTATTATCTTCTCGCCGTGGATGTTCTCTTAAAGAAAGGAGACTCTACCGAAATTTATTGTTTTGTACTAGTATGATAATTGTTTATTAGAGTATGTGTAGCACTGCCAGATAGGGCTGAAATATTATGTGTTATAGATCTGGTCTCTCATCACCTCCCGACACGTCTACTTTGATGAGTTGGTTTCTCTGTTTCAGTAAGGACTTTTGGCGAGTCCTTCGGTGACACCTACGGCCCCCTATAAGGTCGCCCCTAGATGGCGACAGGCCACCACAGCTCTGCCCGCACCCGTCCCGCTAGTTCCCTCGGCACATGGGCCTGCACCATCATCCGTATCGATCCTATCCGTGCCAGTGACACCATCAACGTCGACCTCTTCCGTGTCGACACCGTCCGTGCCCTTGATATCGTCTGCGTCGACCCTGTCTGCGTCAACAATGTCCGTGCCTACCATCCGCGTAGACCTCGTCCGCACCTTCAACCCTAGCCACGTCGGCCTCCGCCTCGACGCCTGCCTCTGGCTTGGTGTTCCCCTCGATGGCCCCGTCCCTGTCGTCGTCCCCTTCGACTGCCGACAACCCACCCCCTCCCCCTGCGGGTGTTATTACTTGTGCACATGCGGGTGTGTGCCGCCCGCTACTCACTACCCCTCCGTCGAGTATGTCTGTGTGGCCTCTACATCCGCGCCCTCATCGGTGCTCTCATCGGTTCTCACTTTTGCTCGGGCATCCCTTCGAGACCCGCATTGGCTCGCAACCATGCAGGAGGAGTTCGACGCCTTAAAGCGCAAACGGACTTGGACGCTTGTTCCGCTCCCCCTCGTGCAAACATCATCACCGGCAAATGGGTGTTCAAGCACAAGTTGCGTTTTGATGGGACACTCGAGTGCTACAAGGCGCGTTGGGTGGTCTGCGGTATCCGTCAATGCGTCAGCATTAACTTCATGGATACGTTTGCCCCGGTTGTCAAACTGGGCATGATCTACACCGTTCTGCACCTCGCTGCCTCTCGAGCTTGGCCGGTACATCAGATGGATGTCTCCAACACCTTCCTTCACGAACACCTCTCCGAGAAGGTGTAGTGCCTGCAGCCCACTGGTTTCGTCGAGGTCGCCCACCCTAACCACGTGTGCCTGCTTTTGTGCTCCCTCTATGGGCTGAAGCAAGTACCACATGCTTGGTATCACCGCATGGCGGCGTTTCTTCATGAGCTTGGCTTCCTCTCAACGCGCTCCGACACGTCGTTGTTTGTCTTTCGACAAGGCACCGATGCTGCCTACGTGCTTCTCTATGTTGACGATATTATCTTGATGGCGAGCACCACCACTCTTCTTCGATAGCTCATTGATCGTCTTCATGATGAGTTCTCCATCAAGGACTTGGGACCACTTCATTACTTCCTCGTCCTTGACATGGTACGTCAAGCGGACGGGTTCTTTCTTCATCAATGGAACGCTCATGAGATCCTCGAGCGCACCGGGATGCTTAAATGCAACCCTGCACCCACCCCTATTGACACAAAGGCCAAGAATTCTACAAGTGATGGATCACCAGCTCCTGACACGTATCTATACCGCTCCATTGTTGGTGCCTTGCAGTACTTGATTTCCACGGGACTGGAGTTGCAATATTCTGTGCAGCAGGTGTGTCTTTACATGCATGCGCCTCGTGATGCCCACTAGACCGCGGTTAAGCGGGTTTAGCGCTACATCTGTGGCACTATGGACCTCCTCCTCTTGATATAGGCCTTGCCCTCCTTAGATATTGTGGCTTACTCTGATGCAAACTGGGCTGTCTACCCCGACACACGGTGTTGTACCTAGGATATTGTGTTTACCTCGGCTCGTCGCTCATCTCCTAGTAATCCAAGCGACATCCCACTGTCTCGCTCTCTAGCGCGAAGGCTGAGTATCACGCCGTGGTCAATGTCATCGCTGAGTGCACCTGGATGTTGGAGATATGCCCTAGAGGCAACAATAAAAGTGGTTATTATTATATATTTGTGTTTATGATAAATGTTTACATTCATGCTATAATAGTATTAACCGGAAACATTAATACTTGTTTGATTTGTAAACTGAATTAGAGTCCCTGGTAAAGCCTCTTTATAATACTAGTTGTTGGTTAATAGATGATCGTGGTTTCTCGATCATGAACATTGAGATGTTATTGACAACAACATCATATCATTAGGAGAATGGTATGATGGACATACTCCTATAGATAAGCGTAGCATAAAGATCAAGTCATTTCAATAGTTTGTTTGCTATAAGCTTTCTGATACATAGTAACCTAATTCCTTCGACCATGAGATCATGCTAATCACCATTACCGGAAGGATGCTTTGATGACATCAAACACCACACCGTAACTGGGTGGTTATAAAGGTGGCATTGAGTGTTCGGAAAGTATGTGTTGAGGCACATGGATCAAGAGTGGGATTTGTCCATCCATATGACATATAGATATACTCTGGGCCCTCTTAGTGGAATGTCATCCAATTAGCTTGCAAGCATGTGACTGGCTCACAAGGGATCACATATCACGGGAACGAGAAAAGAGTACTTATCGGTAACGAGGTTGAACTAGGTATGGAGAGATACCGACGATCAAACCTCAGATAAATAAACTATCGTGAGACAAAGGGAAATTTTTATCGTATGTAAGTGGTTCATTCGATCGCAAAGTAATCGCAGAAATATGTGGGAGCCATATGAATTTCCAGATTCCTCTATTGGTTATTGATCGGAGAAGTGTCTCGGTCATGTCCGCATAATTCACAAACCGTACGGAGACACATGAAAGGATTCGATGTTGTTTAGTGGATATGGAATGTAAGTAGGGAGACGAATGTTGTTCGGAGTCTCAGATGGGATTCTGGATATCAAGAGGAGATCTGTAATAGTCCATAGAATAAGATTCATATAAGGAAAGTCCGATTCCGGAGTTCGGGAATGATTTCGATGTTTTCATCGGAGAGGTTCTAGAAGGGTCTAGAAGGTTCACCGGACCGGAAGGGGAATGGTTCATGAATGTGTCATGGTTAAGTGGAATGATTGGATCATGTCCTAGGTCGCTTGGTTGGACATTTGCGAGAGAGAAATAAAGCTCTAAATTGAAAGTCAAAAGGGAGGTTTGAAAAGTCAAACTGGAACAAAGGTTTCCTAGTGGAAGAAGGAAAGAGTCCTTCCTTCTCCAACTTAGGTTTGGGGAAGGATTCAAACTCCCCTCTCCCAAGCTGCCCTCCCTTTCATAAATAGAGGGGAGGGGATTCCCCAAATAAATACAACCTAGCCCTCCCCACCGTACACCACCGCCGCAGACGGCCTGTCGCCGTCGCCCTAGCCTCCGCTGACACCACCTCCTCCTCTCCTCCCCTCTAAACCTAGATTACCGGAAACCCTAGATACACCATAACTCACACGGGCTTAGGAGAAGCCCTGCGGGATCTTCCCTCTACTTCCGACACCACTCCGACGTGCTGCCGAAATCGCGAGGGGAGAACTACAACCTCCGATGCTTGCTGGAACAAGGGAGAGGAAGGTCTTCATGAAGTACCGTACATGTGACCGACTGCGGAAGCGCTGCTGGAATGCGGCGCAGGAAGGATCGTCTACGTGATCTTGAGATCGACAAGTGTACGACTACATCATCCACGAGAATCTGCTCTCGTTAATCGCTTTGGAATCTTCGAGGGTGAGTACTCTAATCGAATCGTTGCTACAATCTAGTAGATAGATCTTGGCTTGTTTGTGTGCATGCGGTAGAATTTTTTTGTTTCCCATGCTATGAACCCCTACAGTGGTATCAGAGCCATGTCAATATGTAGATCTGTTGCATGAGTAGAACACAATGGTCATTATGGGCGTTGATGCTTTTGTTGTCAATTGCTTCTTGTGTACTTTGCATCTTGCGGGATGGTGGGATGAAGCGACCCGGGTTAACCTTACATGACATCGTTCATGAGACTTTCTCCGTGCTTGACATGCAACTTGTATTGCATAAGTGGCTTTGCGAGTTCCTGTTTCTCCCAACATAGTGAAGACTCAATTTACAACGGGTAATTGACAATACTAGTATCAACGTTGTGGTTCTTGTTCGTAAGTTAGAACGACACTTATTGAAATCCCCAAACCACGTAAAACATGCAAATAAATTAGAGGCGTCTAACTTTGTTTTGCAGGGGTGTGCTGTGATGTGATATGGCCATGACTGTGATTATATATGATGTATGAAATTTTCCTTATTGTAAGTTGGCAACCGGCGGGAGCCATATGGTTGTCTTTTAAATTCCGTTAAGACCTGCGTGTCTATTATTCAAAGTAGTTGTAATAGTTGATGCTGGTGGACGACAACCATGGAGCGGCACCATTGACCTTGACGCAATGCCGGTGATGATGGAGATCATGTTCGTGCTTGAAGATGGAGATCGAAAGCACAAGAAGAAAGGCCATATCATATCACATATTATGAATTGCATGTGATGTTAATCCTTTTATGCATCTTGTATTCCTTAGTTCGCGATGGTAGCATTATAAGATGATCCCTCTCACAAAATTTCAAGTTATAAAGTGTTCATCCTTAGTAAGCACCGTTGCTAAAGCTCGTTGTTTCGAAGCACCACGTGATGATCAGGTGTGTTAGATTCTGCGAGTGTATACAACGGGAGCAAGCCAGATTTGCTCATGCGGAAGCTAAGGTTTGATCTTGACGAGCCTAGCATGTACAGACATGGTCTCGGAACACGGATCACCGAAAGGTAAAGCATGAGTCATAAGGTAGATATGATGAACATGTTGATTGTTCGCCATTGAAGCTACATCAACTCTCGTGATGATCGGTTTTGATGTGGTGGATTTGGTTCGTGTGATCACTGAAATAATGTGAGGGATATTGTTTTGAGTGGGAGTTCACCTAGATTAATTTAACTATTAATTAGAACTCAATTTGGCATAAACTTAGCCTAAACTATTGCAAATATGTTGTAGATAAATGGCGGCCCCTACCATCAATTTTAATGCGTTCCTAGAGAAAGAAAAGTTGAAATACAATGGAAGAAACTTCGCGGATTGGTTCTACAACTTGAGGATTATCCTCAATGCTAGTAATTTGACCTATGTGCTGGATGCACCGCTGGGTGACCCACCTGCAGCTGATGCTACCGATGAGGTAAAGAATGTTTTCCTCTCTCGGAAGAATCAGTACTCCACAGTTCAGTGTGCTATCTTGTATGGTTTGGAATTAGAGCTTCAGAAAAGGTTTGAGAACCATGACCCACATGATATTGTCCGTGAACTCAAAATGATATTTGAGGCTCACGCGGCAGTTTAGAGTTATGTGGCTTATGAAAAGTTCTTTAACTACAAGATGAAAGAGGGCAGCTCCGCTGGTGAGCATGTGCTTAAGATGTCTGGGCACGCAAGCAAGCTTCAAAGCTTGGGTATAGTGATTCCTAATGCTTTGGGGATTCATCGTGTTCTCCAATCACTACCACCAAGTTACAAGAACTTTGTGATGAACTACAATATGCAAAACATGGACAAGTCGTTGCCCGAACTCTTCTCCATGTTAA
Organism: Avena insularis; assembly: GCA_023614405.1. Lineage (NCBI taxonomy): Eukaryota > Viridiplantae > Streptophyta > Magnoliopsida > Poales > Poaceae > Avena > Avena insularis. The sequence goes on along the minus strand of CM042685.1, from coordinate 90,195,954 downwards.
AGTCTGCGGAAGTGGAGATCAAGAAAGAGCACCAAGTGTTGATGGTCAATAAAACCACCAAATTCAAGAAGCAATTAAAGTCTAAGAAAAAGGGAAACTTCAAGGAGGGCGGTAAGAAAGTTACCGCACCGGCGAAGAAGACCAAGGCTAGGTATAAGCCTGATACAGAGTGATTTTACTGCAAGGGAGAAGGTCACTGGAAGCGTAATTGCCCTAAGTACCTGGCGGATTTGAAGAACGACAACGTCAAGAAGAAAGGTATATCCGATATACATGTTATTTATGTGTATCTCACTAGTACTCGTAGTAGTGCCTGGGTATTTGATACTGGTTCAGTTTCTCATATTTGTAACTCGAAACAAGTGCTATAGAATAGACGGAAACTAGCGAAGAACGAGGTGACGATGCGTGTTGGAAATGGATCAAAGGTTGATGTGATCGCGGTCGTCACGCTACCTCTTCATCTACCATCGGGATTAGTTTTATACTTAAATAATTGTTATTTGGTGCCTGCGTTAAGCATGAACATTATATACGGATCATGTTTATTGCGAGACGGTTACTTGCTTAAGTCCAAGAATAATGGCTGTTCGATTTATATGAGTAATATGTTTTATGCACATGCACCTTTGATAGATGGTCTATTCTTGTTGAATCTCGATTGTAGTAATACACATATTAATAACATTGAAGCTAAACATTTGAAATTGATCGATAACTCGACCTATATGTGGCACTGTCGTCTTGGTCACATTGGAGTGAAGCATATGAAGAAACTCGATTTTGATGGACTTCTTGAATCACTTGATTCCGAATCACTTGAAAGATGCGAAGCATGTCTGATGGGTAAAATGACTAAGACTCTATTTTCTGGTATGATGGAGTGAGCTACGGACTTATTGGAAATCATACATACCAATGTGTGTGGTCCAATGAGTGTAGCATCGCGCGGTGTTTATCGTTATGTTCTTACCTTCACGGATGACTTGAGTAGATATGGGTATATCTATTTCATGAAACATAAGTCCGAAACTTTCGAGAAGTTTAAGGAATTTCAAAGTGAAGTAGAGAATCAAAGTAACAAGAAGATTAAATTTCTACAATCTGATCGTGGAGGTGAGTATCTAAGTTATGAGTTTGGTGAGCATTTGAAGAAATGTGGAATACTTTCACAATTGACACTGCCGGGAACACCACAACATAATGGTGTGTCCAAACATCGTAATCGAACTCTCTTAGATATGGTTCGTTCTATGATGTCACTTACAGATTTACCGCTATTATTTTGGGGTTATGCATTAGAAACAGCCGCATTCACTTTAAATAGGGCACCATCTAAATCCGTTGAAACGACACCATATGAATTATGTTTTGGGAAGAAACCTAAATTGTCGTTCCTTAAATTTTGGGGTTGCGAAGATTATGTAAAGAAGTTACAGCCCTACAAGCTTGAACCCAAAGCGGAAAAATGCGTCTTCATAGGATACCCGAAGGAAACTATTGGGTATACCTTCTATCATAGATCTGAGGGCAAAATCTTCGTTGCCAAGAATGGATCCTTTCTAGAGAAGGAGTTTCTCTCGAAATAAGTGACTAGAAGGAAAGTAGAACTCGACGAGGTTGTTGAACCTTCTCTCGGACTTGAGAGTAGCGCAACACCGGAAGTAGTTCCTGTGGCGCCTACACCAATAAGAAAGGAAGCTAATGATGTTGATCATGAAACTTCGGTTGAAGTCACTACGGAACCTCGCAGGTCAACGAGAATTCGTACCACTCCTGATTGGTATAATCCCGTTATGAGTGTCATGTTGGTGGACAACACCGATGACCCTGCGACATATGAGGAAGCAATGATGATCCCATATTCCAATAAATGGCAAGAAGCCATGAAATCCGGGATTGGATCCATGTACGAAAACCAAGTATGGACTTTGGTGGACTTACCGGATGGCCGGAAGGTTGTCGAGAACAAATGGATTTTCAAGAAGAAAACATATGCTGATGGTAATGTTACTATCTATAAAGCTCGGCTTGTCGCAAAAGGGTTTCGACAAATTCAAGGAGTTGACTACGATGAGAATTTCTCACCGGTAGCAAAGCTAAAGTCGGTGAGGATTTTATTAGCAATCGCTGCATATTATGATTATGAGATATGGCAGATGGATGTCAAAACAACGTTCCTCAATGGATACATTAATGAAGAGTTGTATATGGTACAACCCAAAGGTTTTGTCGATCCTAAAGATGCTAACAAGGTATGCAAACTTCAATGGTCCATTTATGGATTGAAGCAAGCATCCCGGAGTTGGAATCAACGTTTTGATAAGGTGATCAAAAGTTTTGGTTTTATACAAACTTATGGAGAAGCTTGTATTTACAAGAAAGTGAGTGGGAGCTCTGTAGCATTCTTAATACTATATGTAGATGACATATTGTTGATTGGGAATGATGTAGACCTTCTTAATAGTTTCAAGGATTATTTGAATAATAGTTTTTCAATGAAAGATCTTGGCGAAGCAGCTTACATATTAGGCATAAAGATTTATAGAGATAGAGTACATATTTGGAAAAAGTTCTAAAGAGGTTTGGAATGGAAGATAGCAAGAAAGGGTTCTTGCCCATGTTGCCCAATACCACCTTGAGTAAAACTCAAAGTCCAGCAACGACAGAAGATAGAGAAAGAATGACTAAAACTCCATATGCCTCAGCCATAGGATCTCTTATGTATGCCATGCTATGTACTAGACCCGACATTGCATATGCTGTTAGTTTGACTAGCAGATATCAAAGTGATCCAGGAGTGGATCATTGGACAACGGTCAAAAACATCCTTAAGTATTTGAGAAGAACTAAGGATATGTTTCTTTCTTATGGAGGTGATGAACAACTCGTTGTTAATGGTTACACCGATGCTAGTAGGAACACTGATTCGGATGATTCTAAATCTCAATCTAGATACATATTTACTTTGAATGGTACAACAGTTAGCTGGAGGAGTGCAAAGCGTTGTGGCGAGATCTTCAACTGAATTGGAATACGTAGCTGCTTCGGAGGCTTCACAAGAGGCGATATGGATGAAGGAGTTCATTATAGAGCTCGGTGTGGTTCCAAGTGCGCTGGACCCAATGTCTATCTATTGTGATAACATGGGCGCCATAGCCAATGCGCAAGAACCAAGGTCACACAAGAAGCTGAAGCACATCAAGCTACGTTTTCATGCTATTCGAGAGCATGTCCAAGATGGTGACATAAAAATTTGCAAAGTACACACAGATCTGAATGTGGCGGATCCGTTGACTAAACCTCTCCCTAGGGCAAAACATGACCAACACCAAACCGCCATGGGTGTTCGGTATATTACCATGTAATCTGGATTAGTTGACTCTAGTGCAAGTAGGAGACTGTTGGAGATATTCCCTAGAGGCAATAATAAAAGTGGTTATTATTATATCTTTGTGTTTGTGATAAATGTTTACATTCATGCTATAATAGTATTAACCGGAAACATTAATACTTGTGTGATTTTTAAACTGAATTAGAGTCCCTGGTAAAGCCTCTTTATAATACTAGCTTGTTGGTTAATAGATGATTGTGGTTTCTCGATCATGAACATTGAGATGTTATTGACAACAAGATCATATAATTAGGAGAATGGTATGATGGACATACTCCTATAGATAAGCGTAGCATAAATATCAAGTCATTTCAATAGTTTGTTTGCTATAAGCTTTCTAATACATAGTAACCTAATTCCTTCGACCATGAGATCATGCTAATCACCATTACCGGAAAGATGCTTTGATGACATCAAACACCACACTGTAACTGGGTGGTTATAAAGGTGGCATTGAGTGTTCGAAAAGTATGTGTTGAGGTACATGGATCAAGAGTGGGATTTTCCATCCATATGACAGATAGATATACTCTGGGCCCTCTCAGTGGAATGTCATCCAATTAGCTTGCAAGAATGTGACTGGCTCACAAGGGATCACATATCACGGGAACAAGAAAAGAGTACTTACCGGTAACGAGGTTGAACTAGGTATGCAGAGATACCGACGATCAAACCTCGGATAAGTAAACTATCACGAGACAAAGGGAAATTGGTATCGTATGTAAGTGGTTCATTCGATCGCAAAGTAATCGTAAAATATGTGGGAGCCATATGAATTTCCAGATTCCTCTATTGGTTATTGATCGGAGAAGTGTCTCGGTCATGTCCGCATAATTCACGAACCGTAGGGAGACACACTTAAGAATTCAATGTTGTTTAGTAGATATGGAATGTAAGTAGGGAGACCAAATGTTGTTCGGAGTCTCGGATGGGATCCAGGATATCACGAGGAGATACGGAATGGTCCGGAGAATAAGATTCATATAAGGAAAGTTCGATTCCGGAGTTTGGGAATGATTTCGATGTTTTCATCGGAGAGGTTCTAGAAGGGTCTAGAAGGTTTACTGGACCGGAAGGGGAATGGTTCATGAATGTGTCATGGTTAAGTGGAATGATTGGATGATGTCCTAGGTCACTTGGTTGGGCATTTGCGAGAGAGAAATAAAGCTCTAAATGGAAAGTCAAAAGGGAGGTTTGAAAAGTCAAACTAGAACAATGGTTTCCTAGTGGAAGAAGGAAAGAGTCCTTCCTTCTCTCCAACTTGAATTTGGGGAAGGATTCAAACTCCCCTCTCCCCAGTTGACCTACTTCTCATAAATATAGGGGAGGGGCTTCCCCAAAGAAAGACAACCTAGCCCTCCCCACTGTGCACCGCCGCTGCCAACGCCACCGTCGCCTCGCGCCGCCGACACCACCTCCTCCTCTCCTCCCTTCTAAACCTAGATTTCTGGAAACCCTAGATCCATAATAACTAGCACCGGCTTAGGCGAAGCCCTGCAGGATCTTCCCTCTACTTCTGAAACCACGCCGTCGTGCTACCGGAATCGCGAGGGGAGAACTACAACCTCCGCTGCCTGCTGGAACAAGGGAGAGGTAGGTCTTCATCGAGTACCGAACATGTGATCGACTGCGGAAGCGCTGCCGGAACACAGCGCTGGAAGGATCGCTACGCGATCTTGAGATCGGCAAGTGTATGACTACATCATCCACGAGAATCTTCTCTCGTTAACCGCTTTGGAATCTTCGAGGGTGAGTACTCTAATCGACTCGTTGCTACAATCTAGTAAATAGATCATGGCATGTTTGTGTGCATGCGGTAGAATTTTTTTGTTTTCCATGCTACGAACCCCTACACTGGATTCTTTAGTTTATCTTCGAGCTATCTTGTCCTATTGACAAGGCTACCATTGTGTTTTTTGACCACATCTCAGCCGTCTACCTCTCCGCCAATCCCATTCATCATCGACGCACCAAGCACATCGAGCTGGATATCCACTTAGTTCGCGAGCAGGTTGATCTCGGTCACGTTCGAGTACTTCACATGCCAAACTCATAACAATTTGCGGATACCATGATGAAGGTCTTGCCAACATCGACCTTTGACGAGTATTGATCTAGTCTATGTGTCGGTACCGACCCTTCAACTGCAGGGGTGGGGGGTGTTGAGATATATTTGTGGTCCATTTGGCTCCTTGTAACACTAGGATTGTATCAGGTAATTGCCTATATATATGTCACACCTGGCCCTATTGGAGTTGTGCAATCTCCCATAATCTCTATACACTCATATAGTGAATGCTCATCTAGGTGGATGCTCATCTAAGGAGCTACATGAACATTTGTATACTGGAGCTACAAATTTTACACTCCTGTGACTTTAGCAGCAAGGTACTGTCATTTGTACTGTCATTTCCACTCTTGTTACCTTGGCAGCAAGCTTCATATGTTCAGTTCCTGAGTATGTTTTGTCATATGTGTTCTGTCATATGCGATCTATGATGTACTGTAACCATGATCATCTTTGTATAGTTGTGTGTGTATGAGCAGTGTGACATATGATCGCATTAAGCGTCTGTGGTGACCCAGCATACCACTGCATAATGTAGTACACTATAGTCATTGACATAACACCAATGAAACACCATTCACTAGTATTACATCCCTCAGAGTGGTACAACAGAAACACAGCAGGTCGAAGACATGACTATGGGTTACAACTCGACTCTTTACAAAAGATCTTGAGAACACTCTAGGTTAAAGAGAGAGAAATAAACATCCTACAAAGAAGAATCAGAAATAATAAACTCATAACTATCATACTAATAGACTAGTATTTAAACTATTGGGCTTGCATTGCTGCTATTGCAATACTCTACTGAAGTAGGTTCTATGGATATAGATTATATTCCTATCTAATCAGCAACTTCTCCTTCACTTTAGTTGATGTATATGTTGACTTCCTTGACTTTATTGAAGACCTTGATCTATTGATGACGATTCCCTTAAGCAGAAGTTGATGTAGACGTCGTCTATATTGGCTTCAGAATCTAGCAAGGATTAAGAAGATACGTTGAGTACAAGCGTACTCAGCAAGTTCACTAAAAAGGAGTATTTGATGCACTATATCTATAGCGGCAGACCATAGGTCGTAGGCTATGTAGGTTTTCATAAACATTTCTTCAAAGATTGCTCTTATTCTGAAAAGCTATGTGCGTCAGCCTTCATAGGTTTACCAGAACTTTCATGGAGTTCCTTTGCTTCCGCGCTCGTAGATCCTTCCCGAAACAGGAAGTAACAAGTTACAGTTCTTACACTCTATAGAGGTGCGTTACTTTTCCCATGAAATATCTTAAGCTTTGTTGCACGGCCGGGAGTATGTCCCCATTCAAACTTCCATGGTTTGAGGCCCAACCTAAGATCCAAGCCAATCACTGCCTTCTCCGCGACCCCGCATGTCTCCTTGGTGTACGCCATGCCCACATATTGAATTACAGCAATGGTTAGTACAGACCGTTCAGATGCTAGAACTATCATGGGACATTGAGGGTTCCCATCCATATGCTGCATATCCTCTACGAATTACCAATTAATGCACGCTACAAGGATAACAACCACAAACTATGCATCTGGCTACATGCAAGAGGGAAAAGATATAGCTGACTTCTTCGTCCCATGCCAAATCTCATGGTCAGCGCGTAATATACGACAGAAGAATCACTGGTGACATTGGTTGTTAAGTCCTAGGTAATATGTTCCTTTACCACCGGAACTTTCATAGTAGGTTATTACCTCATGGTAAATAACCTTATTCATACTAGTATGAAAATAGTGTTTTCTAACCTTTTTGAAATGCAGGTGATGACAACACTGGATTTTCATAATATTTAATAGAAAATAACCAAAGGACATTATCAAGTGTGAACTTGCCTTTTGTGATTGCAAGATTATGCACTCACGATCTTCGGGAAAATATAAGATCCAATATATGAAAATAGCATCATTGGTCCGGTAAGGATCAATGTTTAACGAAGCAAGATGTTGTTATGCATAAGTAATGTAATGCAATTTGATAAACTCGAATCCCCTGGATAAACATCGATGTACTAGGGTTTGGAAACTGGAAATGGTTCCTCTAGAATGTGCTTCCCTTTTAGATAAGTTTCACACTTGTGCTTCTTATTAAGGCTTGTGACTGTGTGTGAAACAACATGTAAGTATAATAAGTAGCATACAATAATAAAGCACTCAAGTGTGGAGTGGTATCTAAAGACTCCTTATATGAAGATTTATTTTGGATTGCTTAAGAATTACTTTTAGTGTATCTTAAAAGAATAAATTTTGAAGAAAAGTTTACTTATCTAAACAAAAGCATTTGAACTATAAGTTAACATTTTTAGGTTTCTTACTAGCTATAGTTCTCAAGAAAGAAAGAATTACTTCATTTGAATAATGACCACACTAGTAGTTGAGACTTATCTATCTTGGTCATTAGATGGTATTATAATTTGTTCACCTCATATTGTTTATTTAAAGTTAATTAAGAGTGGTAACACTTCTATTTGAGTAATGGTTTCTTATCATTGTGATTGAATAGAATCATTTATCACTTTATAAATGAGTGTTTATGATTTATAGATATAGAAATATATTAGTTATGTACTTATGAATTATCTTTGGATTTTTAGTATGTTTATAACTTGTGGTTGAAGTAATGGTATTTTTTTATTTAGTTAAAAATATCATTCTTGAAGATTTTATAATTTTATAAGAATCCTTTTAGAAATTAATATAAACTTATGGGTGAATGATAATTCAACAAAATTGTATTTAAAATGTCTTAAACTATTTTGAGTTTATATTTTCAATACTTAAGGCACGTACTATTATTATACCTTAGATGTATAATATTAGAAATATTCGTAATTTTTATTTATCCTTCTATCAATTATCAATTAGGGAAATAAATTTTAAATTCAAGTTATTAGAGTAATAAATTTTTATTTACCTCAAAAGTAAAAGTTTATAATTTTAATATGTAGATATTATTTTTGTGATCATTTTGGTGTATTATATGTATTTTATGATTATTAAATATTAAGATATGATTTTTATAAGATTTATTACTTTATAAACACTTAATAAATAATACAAATTTAGTTAACTGATATATTATTTTATGTTTATAGTTTTATATTTTATATTTTTCTCATTTACCATTATTAAAATATGAATTTTCAAAGTTTTATTACTTATAAAATATTTATTAAATAATAATTATTTAAATAGTTAACATAATAATGTATGGTAATAGTTTTCAGTTGTAGATTTTATTTTTTTGAAAATTTGCATATATTAAACATATTTTTCTAAATTATAAAACAAAAGTTATTGAATTTCTAAAGTTTAATCATTTGATGAAATTATTATAATAGAATAACTAAATGATATACTGTGTCGCTGCTGACGTCATCGCGTGAAGAGGTTATTTTTCACCGGGGCGGATTCTAGCCCCAGTCACTGACTGCTGGGCCCTGTGGCCACGTCACACACCACCTCAGCGAGGCAGGGCCTGCCATGGTTTGACTGGGCTTCCCACATGGTGGTGGTCAACCAACGGCGGCGACCATCTGGCGGAGGCACTACCGTGCCCACGCGAACACGCAAAGATGTGCGTTCTAACGAGGAGGCCGAGGCTATCCTACTGATGGCAACGTGGCTAAGAAACGTTCACCTGAGTCCCATGCAACGACGTCTAACGGCGACGAGCGGCGGCGCTCAACGGAACTGGGCGTACAATCAACGCTAGCATGGTATAATAGGTTGCAGAGATGCCCTATCTTACCCTGATGCTCATACGGTGATCGTTGAGGACCGATGTGGTCGGATGTGGGCTCTCCGACGAGAATTTAGATGAAGACCGATGAAAGGGAATGGAGAAATTCAATCTCCTCCGAGCTTCCCTTGATGATTTAGTCTTCCCAGAGGGTCTACAAGACCTGGCTCTTCTCTGGGACTACTTCACGGACCCTGGCATGCTCTCTAACACCGTCTAGCCAAAGAACTCCAACGATGGAGCTTCGGTGTTGTCAAGAGATAGAGAAGAATAAGTTGATAGAGAAAAGGTATGTATGAAAGAGGGCAGTGAGGTGATTCTTCTCAGTGGTTTTGTAGTTCAAGGAGAGGTCGGATACGATGGCATGAAGGTGACGGATGATGACCCACAAGTATAGGGATCACAACAGTCTTTGAGGGAAGTAAAGCCCAAATTTATTGATTCGACACAAGGAGATCCAAAGAATATTTATAAGCCTTAACAGATGAGTTGTCAACTGCACTTGGAAATAGTCTTGCTCGCAATAGTTTATCAGTAGCAATAATTTTGTAGTAGCAGTAGCAAAATAATAACAGTATTAAAATAAAGACAGCAGTAACAATTGTAATAAACAGCAGGATTAAAGTACGGTAGGCATAGGGATGGATGGACGGGCGTTGCATGGACAAGACAATTCATGTAACAATCAAGGCAAGGGAAATTGCAGATAAATAAGATAAACCATCCAAGTTCTAAATAACCATAGGCATGGGTTCCGTATATAGTCATGCGTGCTCGCAATGAGAACTTGCACAACATCTTCTGTCCTGCCAGCCCGTTGCAGCGGGGCCTCAAGAGAATCTACTAGCAATTAAGGTGCTCCTTTTAATAAAGCACCCGAGCAAAGCATTAACACTTCGTGAACACACGTCATCCTCACATCACAACCTTCCCCTCCGATTATCCCAATTTATGTCACTTCGGGGCCTCGGGTTCCGGACAGCAATATGTGTATACAACTTGTAGGTAAGATCACAAACAATAATATCATCATGAATCAATAACATGTTCAGATTTGAGATCATGGCACTCGGGCCCTAGTGACAAGCATTAAGCACAACAAGTTGCAACAATGTCAAAAAGCACTAACAATAGACACTAGGCACCATGCTCTAACAATCTTATGCAATTACATGAACGATCTCATCCAATCCCTACCATCCCCATAGCCTACTGTAGGGAATTACTCAGACATGGATGGGGAATCATGGATGGTTGATGGAGAGGCGTTGGTGATGATGATGGCGATGATTTCCTCCAATTCCCCATCCCGGTAGGGTGCCAGAACGAAGTTTCTAGTTCCGAATCGTGGTTTCTGGTGGTGGTGGCGCAGCGGAACTCCTATCTAGAAATTGTCTAACTCCCTGATGTTTTTAGGTCAGAGGGTATATGTAGGCGAAAGGAGAGGTCGAGGCGGAGTCCGAGGCGGCCACACCATGCTCTGGCGTGGCCTAGCCTGGCCCACGCCTGGGGGTGGTGTGGGCCCCTCTAGCCTCTTCTCCCCTCCATCAGCTGGCTCCGTGAGTCTTCTAGAAAAATAGGATTTTCAGCATATTTTCTGGAATTTTTCCTGAAAGTTGATTTTCTGCACAAAAACTAGACACCAAAGCAATTGTCCTGAAAACAACGTTAATCCGTGTTATTTGTATCCAAATCACACCAACTAGAGGAGAAACAATAGCAAATGTGTTCGGGAAAGTAGATACGTTTTGGACATATCAACTCCCCCAAGCTTAGCTTATTGCTTGTCCTCAAGCAATTCAGTTGAAAACTGAGTGCGATAAAAGAAACTTTCACGAACACATTTTCTTCATAAGATGTATATATTCTTATCATATGAGTAAGTACTTAGGCAATTCATAATGAGGAGTATGCATATAAGTCTATCCAATAGTCATGCAAGCTATGAAGAGATTCCAACACAAAAATAATAAGCAACATGAAACATAAACATATGCAAGATTGTAATTCTCATAAGAATATATGATAAAGTGTTATCTCTCTTGCTTTTATTTTTCAAGAAAAACATAAATGCCAAGGCACCTCTGAAGTTCATGTGAAGATTAGAAATAAAAATATCAAAGATACAAGCATCATAATTATGTCACAAATAAACCGTGTTCTGGGACAAGCACATTACACTAAGAACGACATCTATACTCTCGAGAAGGTGCTCATAGAAAATATGGTGACTCGACATAAAACTGAAAGAAAAGATTCAAAAGTTTGAAGGGCTTCCAAATGCTGAAAGTATGGTACTCATTAGCTTTGAGCTATCATTGCCCCTATCATAAGCATCTTTAAATGGTCACAGTTAAAGTGTGGTCAAATAAGAGTTATATGCTTGACAGATCAAAAGTTGAAAATCTCATGCCCCTTGAGTACGAGTACCGAAACCTCATGCTACTCAACTTTGGTCTCAGGTAAGTTCTTATCATTGTAAGTATATGCATATCATAGAGAACCGCCAACGGGGTACCCCTTGCACCATGGCAAGGGAGCTATCCCATATCAAAATGACAAGGCAACAGACAGTGAGCATCTCAACGATCTTTTTATTTGCTCTTTGTATAGTTTTTATTGAGGATGCTTCATATAATGCTACTATGGTTTTGTTGTAAGTTTCCACCATGATTAGGCATGGCTTAGGCTAGCTGCCCAGGCGTTCCTCTAACACATATACAAACTCCATGATCTTACAAGCTCCCCATTTATTTCACACCGCCAACATCCATAAACAAAAGAACATGATATCAACTAAAAATGAGTGCAATGTCAAAAGCGTTCCCCATGACAACATGGTTCTACTAACTCTCAACTTATAATTTGCAAGCATATAACTACATAGACAGTCACAATGGTTCAGATTTATTAAGTGCAAAAATAAAATGTTCCATCAAGTTCGTGAGAGCTTTACAAACTAATTTTTGCATAACAAGCAAATATTTTTATTCGGAAGAAAACAAGGCATAGTAAGTATGCAAGGAATAGCAATGATGCTATTAGGTAGATATGGTGGACACTTTTTTGACAACTTTGGCTTTGGGGAATTGGATGCACGAGTAAAGCTCATACTCAGTACAAGTAAAGGTTAGCAATAGAAAGGGAGCCACAATCGAGAGAGCAGTAACTTTCATAATCATTCTTGCGACAAAACAAAATTAATTGTGGCATAAAAGTGACATAAGAACTCCGAGGCAAAATAAATCATCGAGGCTTAACTAACTTTTGTTTAGTCATATGCATGCGTGAGCATGTGCCAAGTCGATTCAAATAAAACATTCAGAAGAGGATACCACAATGTGATACCATGTTATGAATAGAACAATGCAAGCAAATATTTATATGACATGCTACAAACTATTATCAAATTGGAACTAATCATTAGAGAGGAAGAACTACTAAGCATCATTAAATAACATACACCTCACATGAACAGACTAAGAATTCCCACATTGATGAGTATATGTACAAAAATGAAAACAAATAGAGTTCATACCATCCTCTTACCACACTTCAAGTTGTCATAAATTGTCATTATTGCCTTTCACTTGTGTGGCTTGAATAATAATATGAAACCCAAACTCCAAAGGAGTCACTGAGGACTGCTGAACCCTGCAATGAACTTTACAAAACCAGATAAGAGCAACAAATATTTTTGGGTTTTTCGAATAACAAACCAAAGCAAAAATGGGCAATCAAACTAAAGCTAAAAGCTAAATAAACAAACAAGGAGAAACAACAAAAATATTTTTGGTGTTTTTGTGTTTTGGAAAGTAAAAACCAAGTAAGGACAAAAACGAAAAAGAAAGAAAGCGAAACATGGATATACAAAGTACCGACAAAAATGATATGTAGATGAGTGTGATGTAGCTATACCTCCCCCAAGCTTACTATTTTGTCCTAAGTGGAGATCAATCCCACCGCGGGTAGGCATTACAAGCCGGCGGGTCATAGTAAGAATGATCGTGACCAGGACCTCGTGAAGAAGAAGCGGAAGCCCCCCAATCAGAAGCAGGCTGCTGGTATGAGGACTCCCCTGTGTTAGAGGGCTTGACTGAATTATCCTTGGCCTCCCTTCCAACATTCTCCACTTGCTAGGAAAGATCCTCTGTGTATGTGTCGAGCTCCTCCTCCATGAGTGACCATCCTTCCCTGGCATCAAGGTTAAACAAAGCAGGCACATGCAAGAGGACTACGCGCTCAGACTTACCTCATCTCCATCCACTTTTGAGAAAGGTTATTTCATAAGATAAATCGTTCGAGTCAGCCCAAGGAGAAACAAATTTATGTTTCATCATGGAATTAAAATCAAGCCTCTCTTTGGGAAACTGTAAGTCTAATCGATGAGGCTCTGCACCATGCAAAACTAATAATCAAGAGGCAATGAGGCCTCCACAAATTCCACCTTTCTCGTGGTTAGAAGAGATATGGTGAGCTATCAAAGCACCCAAGTTATGAGTCCTATCCCGTCTCAAAGCGGCTAAGATAAAATATAGATCATAATAAGATAATTTATTTGTAGTCTTTCTAGCAAGAACACACTTGGCAATAAAATAGACAAAATATCGAATAGATGGGAGATGAATATTTCGAATTTTACCACTCTCCTTTAAGAAGCTGCTACCTTGGCAAATCTTTGCATACAAGTCTGTAAGTGGCTTAGGCCGCTCCTTAATCTTCTCGTGCGATCCCCATTGTGGAACTTTAATGGCTGCACAAAAATCATCAAAAGGGAGATCGACAGCCAGATTGTAAATCTTGTAATGAACCATGGGGTTAGGAAAAGACCAACTAAATCAAAATTCCTGCACCATAGACATTGTTAGTTTCACATATTGGTAAGGTTCATCATCAACAAAATGCTCGAATCCTGCATTTGAAATTAGAGTCTGGAAATCTTGAAGAATTCCTGCAGCTCCCATGAACTCGGGGCATGGATAAATAGAAGGGAAAGCACCCTCCTCGTGGTGGAATTTCATGACCTCATGCACCATCAATTCCTGTTGATTGAGTTTGTGTTCATTCATCTTCTTTCTTGAAATTTTTAGACAAACATCAAACAAAGTAATTTCAAAGCTACTAAATGAAGGGTAACTACTATAGGGACTTGCAAGTGGGCTACACATGCATCAAAATAATTTCTATAAGCATAGAACAAGAATGCAAGCTCACATAACCTATCACCTACAGTAGAAAAATACTTAAGATATAATCCACTAATCAAAAATTTACTTCGACAAGCGAAGGAGCTACATACCAGAGAACAAATGCTCCAAAAATCAGCAGCAAAGAGTGGCTGAGCAAGGAGATCGGAAATCGCGGTGAAGAACAACAAGAAGCGAGTTTGAGAAATTTTTCGGTGTTTTCTCGGGAGAGAGAGTGTAGTGGTGGGTGGCTGTGTTAGTGGAGGGCCAGGGGTGGCCCACACCATGGCCAGGCACGCCCCTGGGCTGGCCGTGCCACCAGGTGGTGTGCCTTCCTGGTGGGCCCCCCTGGGTCACTCCAGGTGCCTCTCTGTCCCTCTTTTGACATAAAAAATTAATATGAATTTTCTGGAATTTTTCGGGAAACTATATTTTTGAACAATTTCAGAAGATGATAAATGATTTTCTCGCAGGAAAATGATCTTGGAACGATGGAAATACAAAGCAAAACTAAAACTACAGAAGTTTTAATGCATGCAAATATACAAGCATCTAGCAATACAATGATGAGCAAGGTGAAATAAAAAATTGAAATAAAGAAAATAAGAGTAAACAAGGATAATCATGGTGAAAACATTGTTTTGTTCATCAAAGTCCCTTTGTTAACAAGGTTGATTTGGTCTTGTTACCAAAACAATTTTATATGAAGCAAAACTTTGCATTTCACTAAATGATTATGTTACCTCAACCTTGATGGCAATAGTCCCAATCATAATAATTTCCTAATCTTCTTGTGGTATGGGACAATAATTTTCTCCAACTTTGATGCCCTCAATATTTTCAATTGAATTTAGGTCATATTTCTTATCGATCTTCTTGGGGAAATAAATAGTATGCTCCTTGTCATTAACAATAAAAGTTACTTTTCCTTTAATACAATCAATGATAGCACCTTTAGTATTAAGAAAAGGTCTCCGAAGAATAATAGACATATTATCGTCTTCAGGAATTTCAACAACAACAAAATCAGTTAATATCAAACAATTATGAGCCACTTGAACAGGAACATCCTCACATATACCAATAGGAATAGTAGTAGATTTATTAGCCATTTGTAAAGATATATCAGTTGGTATCAATTTTTCTAGGTTAAGTCTCTTATACAGGGGAAAAGGAATAACACTAACTTCTGCTCCCAAATCACACAAAGCAGTTCTAACATAATTATTTTTTATAGAGCAAGGAATAGTTGGAAAACCTGGACCCCAAGTTTCTTTGGAACCTTACCATTGAAAGAGTAATTAGCAAGCAAAGTGGAAATTTCCTCATTAGGAATCTTCCTTTTATTAGAAACAATATCCTTCATATACTTAGAAGAAGAAGGCAATTTAATAGCATTAGTCAAAGGAATTTTCAAAAACAAAGGTTTCATCCACTCACAAAACTTGTTATAGTGTTCTTCTTCCTTTGACTTGTGTTTCTTATCAAGAAAAGGCATTGGTTTTTGCACCCAAGGCTCTCTTTCACTACTATGTTTATTAGCACCAAAATCTTCCTTAGTGTACTTAACATTCTTAGTATGCCTTTCAGGTTTTTCTTCAATTTCATCTTTATCAGGATCATCATTCTTATCATTACCACTTTCAGTTTCGGCATCAGAGACAGATATACTATTACAATCTTTAGCAGGTTCTGAAGATTCTACAACTGTTTTATATCTCTTTTTATTTTCTTAGAAGAAGTACCACTATTTTTATCTTGTTGAGAATCTTTCTCAATTCATTTAGGATGTCCCTTAGGATATAAAGGATCCTAAGTAGAAGCACCACTTCTAGTTCTAATTTCATAAGCATGTTTTTCTCTAGAAGCATTAACTAACAAATCTTTTTGCACCTTAGTAAGCTGATAAATTTGAGTTTGAACCATTTGGAAATGTTTAACAAGTATTTTAACATCATAGGAGGTTCTCTCCACAATATCATGCAACTTATCAATAGCTCTAGAGTTTTTCGTTAGATGATTTTGCACTCTCTTATTAAAATTATCTTGCTTAACAACATAAATATCAAATTCTTCTAAGCATTGATCATGAGGTTTAGAGTAAGGAATATCAGCTTCATCAAAATTTTGGAGAGAGTGTACCTCAATAGTGGATGAGTGAGATATTGGCTTACATAGTTCTTCTATAGGAGGTAAATTCTTCACATTTTCAGATTTAATACCCTTATCCTTAAGACATTCCTTAGCTTCCTTCATCACTTCATCATTTAATTCAATCATTCCCCTCTTCTTTGGTGTTGGTGTTGGGGTTGGCTCAGGTATAGTTGGCTCAGGTACAGTCCAATCATCATAATTCTTGCTTATTTTAGCCATTAATTCCTTAGCTTCATCGGGAGTTCTTTTCCTAAAAACACGACTAGAACAACTATCCAGGTATGTCCTAGATTCATCAGTTAGTCCATTATAATATATATCAAGAAGTTCATTTTTAGGTACTGGATATCTAGGCTGTTCTTTAATTAAAGCACAAAACCTTTCCCATGATTCGGGAAATTTATCTTCTTTTCCCTGCTTAAAATCAAAAAGTTCCTGCAAAATAGCATGTTGAGCACTAGGAGGGAAATATTTCTGAAAGAAAGTATTACCAACCTCACCAGGACTATGAATAGATCCAGGAGGTAAATTATTAAACCAACCTTTAGCTTCACCTTTGTTAGACTATGTATAGCTTATGTATTTGTGTACGTGTATTGTACCAATTGTAACACACCCATTATATATATGTGATAGGACACCCCATTGAGGGTTTAGCCGGTTCCCCAAATTCTATTGTTTGACATGGTATCAGACTTGGTTTCGACCTACGCTTCCGTTGCCTCCACCAAATCCTAGCCGCTCCACCGCCCACGCCGCTGTCACCAATCGCGTCGCCGATTGTCGCCGCCGCCTCCGACTCGACCAACACGGGCTACCTTCCCGCCTCCCTCGTCTCCCTCCTCTCCCGCCCCGTCGACGCCGCCGCTATCCGGCCGTCCCCAATCGGGACGAGGAGCGTCGGCTCCTTCTTCTCCAACCATCCCTCGGCCCCTTCATCACCGGGGCACTCGCTGACGGTCCACATGTCCAGCGGCTCCTTGACCGCCTCCACGGCCGCCGCCGTCTCACCGCTCGCCTTCGTGCCCACGACCTCCTCGGCGGCCTGGACCGCCGAGGCCTCTGCTTCGGATCTCGCATCAATATACCCTGCCCTCACGATGTCCGCGCCTCCTACAGGATCTCACCCTGCACCGCACACGGGTTCTCCCTCGGCACCAACGGCCGCACCTCCCGTCTCTACGTCTATGGAATACGCGCCCTCACTAGACTTCTCGACGGAATCGCTGCCTCCACCGTTTCACTTCGGCAACCTCATCACCGGATAACTACATCTTCTGGCGCGCGTAGGTCTTTCCGCTCCTTGGGAGTCACTACCTGCTCGGCTACATCGACGACACTTTTCCTTGCCCCCACCCCCCTGGCTGGTGGACAGCATGAACAACCAGGTCTATAATCCGGTGCACCGTGTGTGGACGGGGCAGGACCAGGCGAACCTCTCCTCCATCCAGGGGTCGCTCACCCCGACTGTTGCTGGGCTCATTGTCTATGCCAAGACGTCTCATGAGGCACGGACAATCCTTGAGTGCTCCTTTGCATCGCAGTCACATGCCCGTGCCAGCGCTCTCCGTCGTGATCTTGACGAGTGTGAGAAGCTCGACACCACCGCCACGGAGTTCTACAACAAGGTCAAGGCCCTTGCTGACATGCTAGCATCCATTGGACAACCGCTCACTGACTCCGAGTTCAACTCCTTCATCGTCAACGGCCTCGACGAGGAGTATGATGACTTGTTCGAGATCATCAACAAGCTGGGCAACTTGATGCCCATGATGGCACATGAGGTCTACTCCCGCCTTCTCCTCATCGAGCTGCGCATCGAGGCATGCCGCGCCAATCGCAACTGTGGAGGGGCCTCCTCCACGAATGCCGTCTATAGGGGCAGCCGGCCCTCTTCGGGTGCCCCGTCATCCGCCTCGGGCAAGGGGCCCGCTCCGTCGACCCCATCTCTGACCGCCCCCCTTTGATGCTGTCTTCCAGTGGGTGTCGACGCTGCCAGCCGTGTAATATTGTGGGGCACTAGGCCTCCAAGTTCCACCGCCGCTTCCAGAAAAGTTTTCTCGGTCTCCGCAATGATGGCAAGGATGCGCGAAATAATGTTCTCCAAGAGGCTATGGCCGATCATCCGGCGCCGCCCCCGAAGCCCCAGGCGAACCTTGGACACACTCAGTCCTACTCCGTTGACCCATATTGGTACATGGACTCGGGTGAAATGGATCACATGACGAATGAGATGGGTAAGCTCCACACCCACGAGCCATATCACGGGTCCGACAAGGTGTACACCGCCAATGGAGCAGGTATGCAGATCTCCCATATTGGTTAAGCATATCTTCTCACTAGTCATGCTAATAGGAGTCTCCAACTTTGCAATATTCTTCGAGTACCATCTATGACGCATAATCTTGTTCCCATTCCTAGACTCACCCATTACAATAATGTGTTTTGTTAATTTCACCCGTTTGATCTTTTTATTAATGATCAGGACACGAGGGACGTGCTCCTTAGTGGGCGTCTGTGTTAGGGCCTCTATCGTCTGGAGAATCCTAGAGTCTCTCGCGTTTTCAGTGGAATTCGCGTTTTGTCATCACAATGGCATGCTCGCCTTGGTCATCCTGCTACTCCTATCGTTCGTCATGTTTCTCATTGTCATGAGCTTCCTATCATGCCTAGTAATAATGATGTAGCAGTGTGTGATGCTTGTCAGCAGGGGAAGAGTCATCAACTTCCCTTTTCGGAGTTTAGTCGTGAGGTGAAACATCCTCTAGAACTTGTGTTTTTAGATGTGTGGGGCCCTGCCCAAACCTCTGTTTGTGGTCATGATTATTATATCATTTTTCTTGATTCTTACACTCGCTTTACCTGGCTTTATCTTATTAAGCGTAAATTTGATGTGTTTGATATTTTTGTTCGGTTTCAAAAACATGTTGAACTCCTTCTCAAACATAAAATTGTTCATGTTCAATCGGATTGGGGTGGTGAATATCGCAACCTAAACTCCTTTTTCCAGTCGCTTGGGATCGCTCACCATTTAGCATGTCCACATACGCATTAGCAGAATGGCTCCGTAGAACGTAAGCATCATCATATCGTTGAAATTGGTCTTACTCTTTTGTCCCATGCATCGGTTCCGTTTCGGTTTTGGAGTGATTCCTTTAACACTGCATGTTTTCTCATCAATCGTACTCCCACATGTGTTCTAGACATGAAGACTCCTATTGAACTCCTTCTTAATGAACAACCTGATTATACATTTTTTAAAGTGTTTGGGTGTGCTTGATGGCTGCATCTTCGCCCATACAATAAACGCAAGATGGAATTTCGGTCCAAAAAGTGTATCTTTCTTGGCTATAGTTCCCTTCATAAAGGCTACAAATGTCTTCATGTTCCCACTAATCGTGTCTATATATCTCGGGTTGTCGTGTTTGATGAGCATGTTTTCCCCTTTGCCAAACTCCTTGTGTCCACCGATGAACCTCCATCTATGCATTCATGCTCAATTGCCTCTGACCAATTTGATGATGTTGCATAATCTCCTGTATTGTTGCCTAACCATGGTGCAGGCACTGGACGCGGGGCTCATTTTGAAATTTTGGAGGAACCGGCACCTCCATCGTCGGTGTCATCTGACGCGCACGTCGATCCGCCCGTGCTCATGCATGGCCTCGGACATCGTGCCCATGAACGCCCGGCCGATGCTCTTGTGACGTCGCGCCTGGCCTCGCCTCCTGTCGCTGGGACGGCCTCGCCGCGTCCCCGGCCTTCCACTCCTGCCTCGCCTACGTCGCCTTCGCCTGGGCTGTCTCCCTCTCCTAGCAGCCCAGCCCCTGCGACTCCATTGGCGGGCTCCGGATCGGCTTCCTCGATGCCCAACGCATCGCCGGCCTTCCCGATGCAAAGTGCGTCACCTTGCAGCGTGTCGCTCAGCCCCTTGCTGTCTATGCCATTGATGTCACCATCACCCAGCCCTTCACCGTCTGGGCTCTTTCCGTCGCTATCACCCAGCCCCTCGCTGGCTGCACCTTCGACCTCTGTGGCTCCTGTACTGCGCCCCCATACGCGCAGTCGCTATGGCATTCATCGCCCCAAGGATCGCACTGACGGCACAGTTGCTTGGCATGCTATGTGTATGACTGCTGCCATTGCGGATCCATATTCCGAACCCCGCAAGTACCAGGCTGCTATGAGTATTCCTCAGTTGAGAGAGGCTATGGAATAGGAATATCACGCTCTTATTCGCAATGAGACGTGGACTCTTGTTCCTCCACCACCACGAGTTAATGTGATTGATTCTAAATGGGTATTTAAAGTGAAGAAGCATTCTGATGGGTCTATTGAGCGCTACAAAGCGCGTCTTGTTGCTAGAGGATTTCGGCAATGTTATGGTCTTGACTATGAAGACACCTTCAGTCCAGTGGTCAAGCCTACTACCATCAGGCTTCTTCTATCTATTACCGTCACTCGAGGTTGGTCTCTTTGTCATCTTGATGTGCATAATGCCTTCCTTCATGGTGTGTTGGAGGAGGAAGTTTATATGCGACAACCGCCTAGGTTTTCTGATCCTGACTGTCCTGATCATAACTGTCGTCTTACCAAAGCACTATATGGCTTGAAGCAAGCTCCTCGTGCATGGCATACTCGTCTTGCTACAGCTCTCCGTGCTCATGGTTTTGCACCATCCACTCCTGATTCATCATTGTTTCTTCTATAGAAGCCTGAGGTTACTATGTACTTGTTGGTCTATGTGGATGATATTATTTTGGTCAGCTCCTCTCAGTCAGCTGCCGATGCTCTTGTTTGCTCTCTTGGTGCTGATTTTTTTTGTCAAGGATCTTGGGAAGCTCCATTACTTTCTTGGTGTGGAGGTTGCTTCTCATGCTGATGGACTTGTTCTGACGCAAAAGAAGTATTCATTGGACTTGTTGAAGCGGGCCAGGACGCTTAAGTGCAAGACAAGTACTACACCTATGTCTACCACTGACAAGATCACTGCTATTGATGGTGAGCTTCTGTCTTCTGCTGATGTGATGGAGTACAGGAGTATTGTTGGTGGTCTCCAGTATTTGACGATTACGAGACCAGATATATCTTATGTTGTCAATAGAGTTTGTCAATATCTTCAGACGCCTCGCGACACTCATTGGTCAGTTGTTAAGCGTATCTTGCGCTATGTCCGTCTGACAATGTCCCATGGGATGCATATACAGCCGAACCCCTCTGGGGTCCTCTCGGCGTATTTTGATGCGGACTGGGCTGGCAGTCCGGATGACAGGCGATCCATGGGGGGCTATGCTGTGTTCTTTGGTTATAATTTGATCGCTTGGAGTGCTCGGAAACAGGCTATTGTCTCACGTACCAGTACGGAAGCTGAGTATAATGCCGTGGCTAATGCTACTGCAGAGATTATTTGGGTACAGTCTTGGATTTAGGAGTTGAGTATATCTCAACCGCAACCTCCTATCCTTTTGTGTGATAACATTGGTGCTACATACCTTTCTGCAAATCCGGTATTCCATGCCCGAACGAAACACATTGCAGTTAACTATCACTTTGTGCAGGAACGTGTGTCACAGAAGCAACTACAGATTAGGTTCATCTCCTCTAAGGATCAACTTGCAGACATCTTCACCAAGCCATTGCCTCTACCACAGTTTGAGGCCTGTAGGCACAATCTTACCCTTCTAGATTCTTTAGGAAGTGGCTAAGATTGAGGGAGGGTGTTAGACTATGTATAGCTTCTGTATTTGTGTATGTGTATTGTACCAACTGTAACACACCCATTATATATATATGTGATAGGCCACCCCATTGAGGGTTGAGCCAGTTCCCCCAATTCTATTGTTTCACAACCTTTCAATGAAAAAGGGAAAATTTTAGCAACAAAGTAGGTGCATTTCTTAATATCATCAGAAAATGCGCTTGGCCAATAGAATCCATGTCCGAATCGGTCATCAGGGTTATATCTTCTTACTAACTCTTGCGCTTGTGCCAATGCGCTTGGCCAATAGAATCCATGTCAGAATGCCTTGGCCACCAATGCTCTTGATGACGCATGGTGCCCACATTCTCCTTGATGAATATCCAATAAGATCTCTTGGCCTTTCTCTGGACTGATACAGCATTGCAGTACACTCGTCACACTTCGCTTGTACAATTCCTTGTTGATTATGGTGTACGCTTTTGCTCTTCGTACTATTTGCCTTGCCAATGTTTCATCACTCGGCAAGGTCCCATCTTTTAAATAGTCGAATATTGGCTGCGCCCATGTTGGTATCGGTGGTTCCGGGTCTGCTTCAGCATCGCTATCCATTGGCTCTGCCGACATATGCTCTGCCGACATGACCTGAGGAGTCCCCGAGTGTGATTCGGCAGCCCCTGAATTGAGCGGATCAGTCCCCAAGTGATTCGAAGCTACCCCTGAGTCGATATCCATTGGTACCACATCTGACTCCTGACTCGCTGGGGTGACCCTGATTGAGTCAGACTCTGGTGACGGCTTGATCGATGGTTTTCTGAGGTGCTCCAGCACTACCCCAGGTGGTATTGCTTGCCGAGATGACCCTAATTTGGATAGTACATCCGCTGCCTCATTTTTTGCTCTAGGAACATGATGAAATTCGCATTCGTCAAAGTATCCCGAAATTTGTTGCACATGGAAACGATATAATGCCATGTTTTCGTCCAGCGTATCCCAATGCCCAGACACTTGCTGAATCACCAAATCTGAATCACCAAAACACATGATCCTTTTGATACCAATTTCCTTGGCTACTTTGATGCCGTGGACAAGTTCTTTATACTCGGCAATGTTGTTGGAAGCAGCAAAATGATTCTGTAACACGTACCTCAATTGATCCCTCTTTGGAGATGTGAGCACTATCCCGGCGCCCAGACCCATTTTCATCTTGGACCCGTCAAAATGCATTCTCCAGTAGTTCGGATCTGGTAGTGGTGGTTCGTACTTCATTTCCATCCAGTCTACAAAGAAATCTGCAACAACCTGAGACTTTATTGCATCTCTTCTATCATATTGTGGAGTATACGGTGCCAGTTCTATGGCCCATTTTGCGACTCGGCCGCTGGCTTCTTTGTTGCCCAACATATCAGAGATAGGTGCCTCGCATATTAACCGGATTGGGTGTTCTTGAAAGTAATGTTTCAGCTTCTTTGCTGCCATATGTTTCGAGACAGAGAGCACTTCGCTCAAGTAATAACCTGGTCTTTGGACTGATTTGCCCCTTCTTCACGTTAAACCAATATTACTGCACTTACAACTCTGTTGGTTGCGGCGACATAGAGCAACATTGTCTCTTTGGATAATGGTGATGCTAGTATTGGTGATGTTGCCAACATTTTCTTTAATTCATGGAAAGCGCTATCAGCTTGCTGTGTCCATGTGAATTTATCTGATTTCTTCATCAGTTGATATAATGGTAGGGCTTTTTCCCCTAGCCGACTAACAAACCTGCTCAACGAGGCCAGGCATCCAGTAAACTTCTGGAAATTGTTGAGGGTTTTTGGTAATTCCATTCTTTCAATGGCCCTGATTTTTGTCGGGTTAGCCTCAATTCCTCGGCTGGATACAAGGAATCCGAGTAACTTGCCAGCCGAGACACCAAATGTGCATTTTTCCGGGCTAAGCTTCATCCGGAATCTTCTTAAGTTTGCGAATGTTTGACGCAAGTCCTCAATTAGAGTATGACTTTGTTTGGTTTTTATTACCACGTCATCGACGTATACTTGAACGTTTTTGTCCAATTGATCTTGCAGGCATTTTTGCATGCATCTTTGATATGTTGCACCTGCATTTCTCAACCCGAACGGCATGGTGCGATAGCAATAAGCCTCGTACGGGGTGATAAAAGCTGTCTTTATTTGATCATTCGGATTCAGTGGTATCTGATGGAATCCTGAATACGCATCCACAAACGACAACAACTCACACCCAGCAGTAGAATCTATGACTTGGTCGATCCGTGGCAGGGGAAATGGATCTTTTGGACACGCCTTATTGAGGTTCGTGTAATCAATACACATGCGCCATACCACTGCCACGTTCGGGTCATCTTTCTTCTTCTCGACCAAGACTGGATTTGATAACCAATCCGGGTGCAGTACTTCCATGATGAATCCAACAGCTAAAAGTATGGCAATGTCGATAGCTATTACTTTCCTCCTATCTTCGGCGAAGCAGTGGAGGGGTTGCTTCACCGTCTTGGCATATGGTCTTACATGAAGAGAGTGCTCAGCCAGCTCCATCAGAACTCCTTGCAGATCTTGAGTGGACCATGCAAAGATATCCTGATTCTCACGGAGGAAGCTGGTGAGCTCACTTTCCTATTTGTCAGTAAGGCCAGCCCCAATGGTAACCATGCGCTCTGGGAAAGTCTCATCCACCTATACCTTCTTGGTATCTTTGGTAGCTTGAAATGACACACTGCCATGCAGGTTGGTGAGTGCCGGCATGGACATTTGCGCTGCTTTGGCCAATGCTGCCACTTCTAACATTTGATTCTTTTCTTGTGCTATGACGAGTGACTCGGCTAGTGAAGATCCGTCTGAGGAACAAGAAATAGACCTTTTGTAATCCCCTTCCATTGTAATCACCCCACATGGTCCTGGCAGCTTCATCTTTAAGTAAGCAATGTGGGTAGTAGCCATGAATCTTGCCATAGCCGGCCTGCCGAGTAAGGCATGATATGAGCTGACCAAATCCACTACCTCAAACTCTATGGCCTCAGTGCGACAGTTCTCTCTGTTGCCGAATAAGACGTCGACCCAGATCTTGCCAATTGGCTCACAGGACAATCCCGGCACAATACCGTGGAAAGTGGTCTTAGTCGGCTCCAGCATGTTCATGGTAATGCCTAACTTGAGAATTGTATCCTTGTACATGATGTTGATGCTACTGCCATCATCAATCAGCACTTTTGAAAACTTGACATTGATATCTGGGCCCATGAACGTTGGATCCGAAACTAGAGCATATCCTCCTGGGGTTGGCATGATCTTGGGGTGATCTTTTATGCTCCAAGTTATTTCTTGCTCAGACCAATGCATGTACTTGGGAATTGCCGGCATCGTGGCATTCACCTCCATCATTCGTCGCTGCTGGCTCTTCTTGTCATTCGTCTCTATGACAAAGACGACATAACTCTGGTGATGTTCTATGTACTCATTTCTAGTTCCGTGGCCGACATGAGCTTTGTCACCTCTTGGGTTGTGCACCTGGTGCACCGTCTCTCTTCTTTCTTGATTCTAATACCTCGGCTGCCTGTTTTCATATCTGTTATCTGCTCCCACTATCTGAGCATTTCCTCCTGTAAGCGGTGGAGGGGGAGGTGGTGGAAGCTGCTTATTCGGCGAATCCACTCTGTCTACTTTCTAAAGCCAAGTGCATTATCTCGTTGTGTGATTGGCCGGTTTACTTGGACTAGGCGTGTGAAACTTACACGGCTGGTCCAGCATCATC
Source organism: Avena insularis (assembly GCA_023614405.1). Classification (NCBI taxonomy): domain Eukaryota; kingdom Viridiplantae; phylum Streptophyta; class Magnoliopsida; order Poales; family Poaceae; genus Avena; species Avena insularis. The sequence goes on along the minus strand of CM042685.1, from coordinate 90,169,915 downwards.
TCATAGCTATATTTCTATCGGTCCTGATATTGCTTCCTCTGATCGATGGCCTTTTGCCATCATTCTTTGGAACCCATTGTTGTTGTCCACTTGTCCTTTGACGTTCGCTACTTCCATCATCTGGATGATCCTGACTCACGGCCGCAGCCTGAGTTGAACCATATCTGTAGTCTGGCCTTTCGTCTCTTCTTTTGCTTCTGTATTCGGTCCTTTCCTGGCGCCTTTGCGACTCGGTAGCGTCATTGATCCGAGTCTCAGTCATCCCGTCTGCCGACATAAGCAGCAGTTGAGTCGGATCTCCTAACGCATATGAATAAGAAATTCTTATTGTTTCCGCTAGACTTGCCGGCATATCTCTTTGTAACCTTTGCCATAACACACTTCCATGTCTGCATCCTTGTGCAAACCAAGCGATTGCCTGTGACTCGATTACCCCTTCACAAGAGTTGCGCATCGTACACCACCTTGTGAGGAATTCCCTGTCTGTCTCATTCGGTCTTTGCTTGCACATCGCCAGTTGCTGTGAGCGATTCGGCCTCTTATAAGTGCTCGTGAAATTGCTCACAAAAGCGTCATGAAAATTGATCCAGCTGTTAATGCTTCTGGGTGGCAAATTATTCAACCATACCCGAGCTGGTCCTTCTTGCATCTCCAGTACATAACATACTGCCCATCTCAAATTTCCCTGCGCGATCTTCACAGCAGTTCCATAATCTATGAGCCAGTCCTCTGGATTTGTACTTCCATCATACGTTTTTGTCCCTCTAGCCAGCTGGAAATTTGGCACCGGTGGATCCTTCATGATCCTTGGGCCAAAGCATGGTGGACCCTGCGGACCTTGCGATTCAATTATCTCTGTCATTTTTATTCGGTCAAGCTTCAGCCTTGCATCATCCGACTGAAGGTTCCTGCCTCCGAGTCTAGATCCCATTGCTTGATATGCATGATCTGGCAATTCATATCCGTCATTCACCATAGCCGAGTAACCATCATTATACTTATTTGCGTTCAGGTCAGCAGGCTATTGAGCTGCCCTTCCCGCGCTTTGCTGTCTTCTTTCGGGTTGAGCTGGCGCATTATTCGGTGTTGGATTTCCTTCTCCTGCCGAGTGAGTTCTACGCCTATCTTGAGGTGCACAATTTTGCCCTCCGTTGTCATTTCTTTGCCCTGTTTGCCTTTCTCGGCCTGCATTCTCCTGGTTTTCATTTCCTTGGGCATTATTCCTTCTTGCCCCCTGCGCATGTGTCGGGTTTCCTTGAAGAACTGCTGGATCAAGGAGACCATCTGCCTGTTTCTTCCAGAATCCACACTCTTTTCTTTTCTCGGCCTAGGCGCCACTCTAGGTGAGGATGCCGTGTGCCAAGCTGATCTTGCCGGGATAGGAGTCGCCGAGTGAACCAGCTGTGACCTTCCTGCTATACCCGGATTTGCTCTGTAATACGCTTCATTCAGCATGCTTGCTCCTCTTACTAGTTCATTGACTCGTTCTTGTTGTCTTTTCTTTGCTTCACCCTCCAAATGGGGTAACTCTGTCATTACTGCCTTTGCTGCTTGCAGATTAGCTGCTACTGTGTTGTATGTTGGCCGCATGGCTGTTTCATTGTTGTTCTCTGGCGTTATTTTTGACGTCGCATCTGCCAGCTCTTCGTTGAGGTTTCTTCCTCTCAATATCGTTGCATCAAGCCGGGTATTTGCACCCTTGACTCGATTTGCCGAGTTGAGCTCTCGGATCGTGATATCCACATCCTGCTGTAACTGCGCTAACTCCTTGGCTTTCTCCAAAACTTTTATCCTGGCCTCCTCCAACTCGGCTTGCACACGTGCCGGGTCAGTTGCCTATGCTACTGGCTCTGCCAACTTGTTTATCGCTTCCTGCAGCTCCTTAGCCCTTTTACTCCTAGCTATGTTTTCTGGTTTTTCCAGTGGTGCCTTTGCTGTCCTCGCAGCCGTTGGTGTTTCCTCATGATTTCCTACCTCAGCATTCTCGTTCACTACTGGAACTACTGGCGGAGCCACGGGGTTTGACGCTGTCATCATTACCTCCATGGAGATGAGTTGGTGAAGCTTCCCAGCGACAGGGATCACTGGCGGATCTGGCGCCAGGACGACGTGCTCAGGATATGCGTGCTCCACGCGCACCGCGACGTAGACCTGGTGCTCGCCGAACTTGATGAAGAGACCGCCCTAGGGAACGGCTTGGTCCTGAAGCAGCCTGCGTTGTCGCTGAAGAAGTTGAGCGCTCCAAACCTCTGGATGAGGCCGGAGTATACGTGCTCGCCAGTCTTGGCGATGATGTTGCCCATCCGGATGAAGACTCCATCAAGCACCTGCTTCTGCCCCATGGTGGGCGCCAACTGTCGTGGTGGTGGCACGCCAGATGCCATGGGTAGGCTTAAGTTGGGGGTCGAATGGGTGCTTGTGGTCACCGGGGAGGGAGTGCACAGTCGATCCATGCACGAAGAACAAGAAGAACTCTCCATACTTAGCGATTTGATTGATACCTAAAGGTTACAAGTGCTCCTTGAGCTGTATGAACTAGGGTTAGTGCTCTAGTTCCCAACTTCGTCCAACCTCCTTCTACTACAGCTATGCCCTTCCTTATATAGGCAGTGCTAGCTATCTTATACCCCTTTTGGTTCTAGGGTTTACTGTTTGGATCTTGGTCCCTACAATGTGGTCCGGATCATGGGCTTGCCCTAAGCCCAATGGCCCAGTCCATAAAGCTTGATAGCTAACGGTCTTCTGGTACGCTGCTTCCTGTTCCTTTTGGCGTATGCTTTGGGCGTCACCCGACTCCTTTTGTGTCACCCGACATTGTCCTTCTCTTTTGACCACGCTTTACCATGGTCCCTCCTTAACCTTACTCGAAAAGGTGCCACGCGTCCTTCTTGACTCGGCCCTTCCTCGGTAGACTCAGTTCGTCGGTTCCTACAAGGATCACAAATTTGTCTTATGCGGGCCAACATAGTTTATATGTCGGCCGCTCATGCTTATCTTACCCGGCCGTTCTTACCCGGCCTGGTTCTTTATTTACTCGGAGCTAACCAAGCTACGCTATGTTTCACCTCTCGTGACCCTACCGGGGGTTATCCCCCCGACATATCTTGTGACTTTAGACAATCATTCGCATTTTGTGTGGACCTTTCCCCACTGCCGTAAGTCTGACGTCCCCGCCACCCTCACCTCCTTCTTCACCTAAGTATCCACACAATTCGGTCGCCCCATCCATGCTCTCCAAACTGACAATGGCAAAGAGTTCGACGACATCACTGTCCGCAACGTCCTTGCCTCTCATGGTACCGTCTTCCGTCTAATGTGTCCCTACACCTCTTAACAAAATAGTCATGCTGAACGCATCCTCTGCACTCTCAACGATTGTGTCCGCACCCTATTTTTCCATGCGCATATGCCTCCACGGTTCTGGTCGGATGCCCTCGCCACCGCTACCCTTCTTTTCAACATCCGCCATTGTCGTTATCGCTCGCATAACGCGCCACACCATCTTCTCTTTGGTGTGCCCCCTTCCTATGATGATCTCCGCATCTTTGGTTGTCGCTGCTACCCCAGCATCGCCGCCACCACCGTGCACAAGATCGCCCCCCGCTCCCTTCCTTGTGTGTTCCTCGGCTATCCTGTTAACACCAAGGGTTATTGCTGCTATGATCTGGTCTCTCATCACCTCCCGACACGTCTACTTTGATGAGTTGGTTTTTCTGTTTCAGCAGGTGATGACCCACAAGTATAGGGGATCGCAACAGCATTCGAGGGTAGTATAACCCAATTTATTGATTCGACACAAGGGGAGCCAAAGAATACTTATAAGCCTTAACAACTGAATTTCAATTCAGCTGCACCTGTAAATAGTCTTGCTCATAGTAGTTTATCAATAGCAACAGTTTTGTAGTAGCAATAGCAAAGTAACAGCAGTAGTGAAACAAAGGCAGTAGTGACAATAGTAGCAAACAGTAGGATTTGAGTGCGGTAGGCATAGTGATGGATGGATGGGCATTGCATGGACAAGTCTATTCATGTAACTTCAAGATCTACGGCACTTGCAGGTAAATAAGATAAAGCATCCGAGTACTAAACAATCATAGGCATGTGTTCCATATGTAGTCATACGTGCTCGCAATGAGAACTTTCATAACATCTTTTGTCCTACCAGCCCATTGCAGCAGGGCCTCAAGAGAATCTACTGGAAATTAAGGTACTGCTTTTAATAGAGTACCGGAGCAATGCATTAACACTCCATGAACACACGTGATCCTCATATCACAGCCATCCCCTCCGGCTGTCCCAATTTCTGTCACTTCGGGGCCTTTGGTTCCGAACAATGATATGTGTACACAAATTGCAGATAAGATCACAAACAATACTATTATCATGAATCAACAACATGTTCATATTTGAGATCATGGCACTTGGGCCCTAGTGACAAGCATTAAGCATAACAAGTTGCAACAATGTCAAAAAGCACTAACAATAGATACTAGGCACCATGCCCTAACAATCTTATGCAATTACATGAGAGATCCCTCCCAATCCCTACCTTCCCCATAGCCTACTACGGGGGATTACTCACTCATGGATGGGGGAAACATGGATAGTTGATGGAGAGGCGTCGGTGATGATGATGGTGATGATATCCTCCAAATCCCCGTCCCGGTAGGGTGCCAGAACGGAGTTGTTGGTTCCGAATCATAGTTTCTAGTGGTGGCGGTGCAGTGGAACTCTATATGGAAAAACATCGAACCCCCCCCTCTATTTTTAGGTCAAAAGGCTTTATGTAGGCGAAGAGGGAGGCCGAGGGGGTGCCCGAGGTGTCCATACCCCTCCCAGGCGCGGCCTGGACTGCCCCGCGTGGCCAGGGGTTGTGGGCCCCTCATGGCCCTCCTCCGTATCATCTTCTGGCTCCGTTAGTCTTCTGGTAAAATAGGAGTTTTTCCATATTTTCCATGATTTTTCCTGAAAGTTGATTTTCTGCACATAAACTAGACACCAAAGCAATTCTGCTGAAAACAGCGCCAGTCTGTGTTAGTTGTATCAAAATCACACAAGTTGGAGGAGAAACAATAGGAAAAGTGCTCGGGAAAGTAGATACGTTTTGGACGTATCAACTCCCCCCAAGCTTAGCTTATTGCTTGTCCTCAAGCAATTGAGTTGAAAACTGAGTGCGATAAAAGAATCTTTCATGAACACATTTTCTTCATGTAATGTATATATTCTCAACATATGATCAGTACTTAGACAATTCATAATAAGGAGTATGCAACTAAGTCTACTCAATAGTTATTGCAAGCTATGAAGAGATTCCAACACAATAATAATAAGTAGCATGAAACATAAACATAAGCAACATTACAATGCTCATAAGAAGGTATGATAGAGTGGTATCTCGCTTACCTTTGATTGCGGAGCAAAACATAAATGCCCAGGCACCTCTGAAGTTCAAGTGAAGACTAGAAGTAAAGATATCAAAGATACAAGCATCAAAGTTATGACATAATTAACCAAGTTTTGAGACAAGCACATTACACTAAGAATGACAACTATGCTCTCAAGAAGGTGCTCATAGAATAAGTGGTGACTCAACAAGGAAGTGAAAAAGTTTTGAGAAGTTTGAAGGGCTTCCAAATGCTGAAAGTATGGTAATCATTAGCTTTGAGCTCTCATTGCCCCTATCATAAGAATCTTTATGTCGTGGTATTGCCGACGAGTACGCCATGGAGGGGTCCTCATAGTGCGTGTTCAGAGATGTGGGGGAAGGCAGACGGTTGACGGGTACGAGGTAACACAGCTTACCCAGGTTCAGATCCCACAACGGTGGCGGAATCCTACCCCTGCTATAAATCACTATAATGGCAATACGCCGAGTTACAGAGATAGGTTCGCTGTGCGAGGTGTGACTAGAAAGTCTAAATTATCATGCCCTAAAGGCTCCCATAGGCCCAACTTATATAGTCGCCAGGTCCTAGGGTTACAGGGAAAGTCCTAACCGGACAGGTTACAGAGTCCTACACTGTCTATTACTAGTCTAGCATGTCTTGCACTCCGAGGGTCCGAGTATGTCGGTGAATCCTTCGTAGCCTTCCTTTATCCGGCATGGGCCACCCTTCTAGATCCATCTAACTGGGCCGCCCAGAAGGCCATCGGCCATGCTACCAACTGTGGGCCACCCAGGTTATCCGGATAAGAGACATGCTATGAGGATACCCATATAGCATATCCCCAACAGTAGCCCCCGAAGAACTCCGAGATCTTGCACCGTCTTGACTCTTCACGTTGAATGCTCCATCTAGATGGATGTCGGCAAATCGTCAAGCAATATCGTGTAGTCCTCCCAAAGAACCCTGCAAGGTCTTTCTCCGTCTTCAATATGTAAGTCGGAGAATTGCTGAAGCTTCTATCATGATGTGATGGTTCATCTGCCTATGACAGCTAGGGAGACGTAGACATAGGTCAGCAACGCCTCATAACTCACACATGCAGAGAACGCAATCATGTCCACTTTTCCTGTGCGGGCGATACGAACCGTTGGAAGCGACGGTTGGTATGTGGCGAACTTTCCACGCACGTCGCCGCACACGTCATCTACGCGGCAACCATTCAATCAAGCTGCACGAATCTGGATGCCGGAGATCATAAATAGTAACTGCGGTGGAAAATTTACCTTTTCACCTCATTCTCCCCTGCATCGTCTTCTTCCTCCAGCGAGCGCCTCCTCGAGCTCTCCGCGCAACATGCGAAAAACCCTAGCTCTCCAATCTTCCCAAGTCACCACCGAACATACCCAATGACCAGCAGCAGCTCCTCCCCTTCCATGGCGGCGTCAGGCGAAGCCGCGGCAAAGCTGGCGAGCTCCGTCATCGTGCCCCCAGAGGGCCTGGTCATCCCCAAATCCGCGGTGGTCGAAGCCTCCGGCGGAGACCATAATCCAGCGGCGCTGGAGCTGTTGGAGGAGGAGTATGACTCGCACAAGGGCGACTGGCGCGGTTCGGATATCATGGACCACGACATCAAAGAACTGATCAACGAGGGCTACCTCCTCTGGAGGCTCGCTCAAGGGCGGCGCCGGCCAGCGAGGTCACTCCTTCTCCCCAAGTCGGAGAGAAGGTGTACCTCAAAGCGCAGATGGTACGCGGCGTCTCCCTGCCCATCTCCAACTTTTTCCTTGCTGTCTTGAATCATTACCGAGTACAGCCACAGAACCTCTCCCCCAACAGCATCTTAGCGCTTAGCAACTACGTGAAGCATTGCGAGGGTTATCTAGGGATTAGGACTAGGCTAGATCTCTTCATATATTTCTTTACCGTCAAGCGCGAAGCCGGAGCCGGCAGGGACGAGCTCAGAAATTGTGGCACCATTAGTTTTAAGATCCGGCCTGGCCGGCGGTTCCCCGACATCGTCGGCCACGAGTCCTGCAAGAACTGGCAGCGTACTTACTTCTACGTCCTAGATATCCCTCTAGCCGGCCGAGAAGTAACATATCCAGACTTCGTCGATGAAGCTGCCACTGAAGCCTCGACATGGAGATCCCAGGCCTCCCTTCCCTATGACATCGATGCTTCCCGCGCTATAAGGCGGATAGAGTGGTTCGTAGATACGGCTTTAACCGGATTGGACCTGACCATGTGCTAGTTCATCAGGCGGATCCAACCTCTGCAGCATCGCTTGAAGCTGATGCACGAGTATTCCAACGATAAAAGGGATAGCCTCCGCATCTCCTAGGACAACTTCTCGAGCGACTCCATCAAGCTTCGCCTCAAGGACATCATCAAGGTGAAGGATAGGAAGCGTGGTTTCACCATCACCTACGACATGTTCGTAGGTAACTGTTTATTTTCCGTATATGACATATACTCCAGTTCTTCCGTCTAGCCATTACCATCTCATCTAACACGGTGGTTCTTCACTTAACAGCTCAGCGACATAGATGAGGATAGCATGGCTCCTCAAATCTATGATCCAAAAATGAAGGAAGTCACCATCGTGTCCGACGACGATGCTCCATTGGCATGAAAGCGGAAGAGCTCCACCTCTGACGCTGCCGACGAAGGCAAGAAGAAGAAGACGGAGGGTGGAGCCTCCAAGAAGACTACCGCCGCCCTAGAGGCGGAGAAAAGAAAGATTACAAGGATCCCTTTTGCCAAAACACCCCCTCTTGTGTAATCTTCTTTCTCTTCGACATTGTCCATTGTCTGTCTTATTCCCGTACTTATGCATTTTGCATGTTTCAGGAAGAAAGCCACAACCAGCTTGAAGAAGACCTCCAAAACTTTGGGGGCTTCTAGAACCATAAAGGATATGCTGCATTGCGACGTATCTCCTGCCATCGCCCCTGTCACTCCCATCATCCAACCCTCGTTCGCTCCGACAAGCTCTCAAGCTAAAGAAGCATCTGGCCCTTCCGCATGGAAGTGGACTCATGCGCCTCCACAGAGCTCGCTGTTGTCGGCGAATAGGCGACGCAGGAGAGTGCCGCAAACCAAATGGCTGAAGCTTCGGCTAAGGATGCCATGGGTAGCGGTAAGGTGGTGGTGGAAGGTGGTACATATGCCGAAGGCGGCACCCTTGCCCCTAGGAAGACCATAGAGTTCCCGAAGATAGTCTATCCGGCACTTACGCCGAGTAGCACCTCTCTGGTTCCTGGTGCGGCACCGACATCTCCAACGTGCGGTCTCGAGGAGCTTCTCCGGCAAGCAGAAATCTTGCAAGGAAACAATGTATCCTTTGGCAAGTTGCTGGCTGAGAGTGCTACCAACCTCAAGATCATTGCACTTGTAAGTTTTACTTGCCTTTCGCATTTCATATGAGTATCCCACTGTAGCCCCCGAGGATTTAGACGGAAAACCATAGGTCTTTGCGTCTAAATGCTCTAAGAGTGACTAAGCTAGAAAACTTCTCACTGTAGCCCCCAAGCATATAGTTTGAATGAATTATTCCGACTAGATGCTTTAAGAGTAGCATACGCAATGTTTATAAATTTCGATACTGTAGCCCCAAGCTTCTAGTTGTAACTGAATTAGTACTGACTAGATGCTTAAAGAGAAGCTAAGCATACATCTGAGTCAAAAAACTTTATACTGTAGCCCCCAAGCTTCTAATCGAAAACTGAATTAGTTCCGACTAGATGCTTAAAGAAAGACTAAACATATTGCTAAGTTAAAAAACTCTCGCTGTATCCCCCGAGCGTTTAGGTGGAAATTTTCCGGCTAGATGCTCCAAGTAGACCGAACAACGCTTAAATTTTTCCTTTCCACAGAATGAGAATGCTCGGAGGCGCATGGCCAACGACAAGTACCAGAATATGCGCGCGAACTTGGAAGCTGAAAAGGGTAAAACTGCCTTCTTGAAGGAACAGATCATCAAGAGCAAGCGTATGTTTTTCATTTATTTTTTGTATTCCGACTTTGTCTTGTGTATTCTCCGAGTACTCACTATGTACTTTTCTTTCTCCGACTTGCAGAAACCATTTCCAAGGCCAAGGATATTGTCGAGCAATCCAACCACATTCAGCAGCTGGATAGCGAAAACAAGATCCTCAAGCAGGAGAGAAAGGACATGATGAAGATGCATGAAGACTCGATGAAAGCCCTGCAAGACTCCGCCAGCGAGGAGATGAACCGCTTGAAGGAGGAAATCGCGATCTTAAAAGATCAGAGGAAAGCTGCTAATGAGCAAAATCAATGCCATCATGAAGCATACAAGATCCTCCGACAAGAACGGGACTCCATGGCGGAGATTATCCAGCAAGCTAAGATAAGCATCTTTAGTAAGTGGTTCTCTATCTTGGATTTCTGTAAGCTGAAAACTCTTGAATTTTTGAACTCATGCACTCCTTTGTCGGAAAATTGCAGCTCCTATGGGTTTAACCCGGTAACCTCCTCCACCAAACGAATGCATGGTTCTTGCCGGTGACTTTATCAACACCGCCATCAAGCAAGCCAAGGAGATAGCCAAGCCCCTCCAGATTAACATCAAGGCATCCGACTCTGTGGCGAAGTTCTCGGAGATTCTGCGCGGAGCCCCCGAGAGTATCACAAGCTGGAAAGCCTCATGTGCACGGGCTGGTGCAAGGATGGCGTTGTCCATGGTCAAGGCACATTACGAAAATGCCGACATCGACACGGTAACGTCCGGTATCACGACGTAGATGACAAAGGCCAAAAGATAAACCACGAATCTATCTTGGCGTCACTCGCGGGTTATGACACCAGAGTCGCCGAGTTGGTCCACGTTAACGTCTTCGTGCCAATGAAAACCATCGATGGCGGCAACCAACGATCCTCTGAGTCCCTCAACACTGCCGACTTTGAGGAAGGTGACTCTCCTGCCGCTGACGATGCTTCTTGCAAGTCTCCTACGCCAGAGGAATAAAAAACAATTTGTAATATGTGTTTCCTCTGTAATGTGTATGCAGAAAAAACTATGGGTTAACTTAAGGCGGAAAACAATGGTGTATGTACTGCTACTTAAGAACTAGTTCCAGCATGTATATATTTTTTAAGCAAGTGCTGGCTTATCTATTACTTTAGTTTTTATGCTTGACCTTTCGTGAGTCAGAAGACTCGTTGTCGGAACCATGCGCTCAGGTGATGATGCCCAATGGCACCATGAATAACCTAAGCACAAAATCGTCGACAATAAGTGCCAAAAGTCACTACTCTAGAATCCACATAAAAACAACAAAGAACATGTAGACCAGAAAACTTAAGCTAACGCTCGTAGGCGGAATTTTCACAAGTGCAATCGCAAAGCTTGTGCATAAAGGTTTATACGATCCAAAAATGAACACTAAAGGAGGTAAAAGACTCAGAAATATGAGTGAACCAGAGAGCTTTATTTCATTGATCATATAAGAGGTACACAATAGATAAACAATGCTGTGTAGAAAGGACGTAGCTATGCTATGTTCCATGGCCGATCAAGCTCCGGGTAGTCATCATCCGGGTCATGTCGCTTACGCTTTTGATCCTCGTTGGGTCTATCCTTCAGTTCATGATTGTCAACGAGGTAGCAAGACCCATTGAGTAGCGCCTTGCTTATGATGAACGGTCCTTCCCATGGCGTGGATAATTTGTGTGACTTCTTCTGCTTAAGTCGGAGCACCAGATCCCCCTCTTTAAACGAGCGATGTCGGACGCGGCGACTATGGTAGCTGTGTAGCTTCTGTTAGTAGATGGAGGATCTTTGGCATGCCAAAACGCGCTCCTCCTCGAGATGGTCCACATCTAGGCGTCTGGATTCTTCAGCGTCATCTTCGTCGTAGTCGGCGACTCTTAGTGCATCGTGAAGAATGTCGGAAGGCGGGATGGCTTCTGCTCCATATACCATGAAGTAAGGAGTGTAGCCAGTGGATCTGTTGGGTGTAGTTCGTAAACTCCACAAAAAAGATGGCAATTCTTCCGCCCAGGCTCCAACTGCTCTATGAAGTGGTGCCTCAAGACGTGGCTTTATTCCCTGTAGAATTAATCCATTGGCTCGCTCAACCTGAACATTGGATTGTGGGTGTGCCACAGATGCAAGGTCAAGTCAGATGCCCTTCTCCCAACAATAAGCCTCCACTTCTCTGAGTGACAAGTTGCTGCCGTTGTCGGTGATAGTGCTATGTGGGAGACCAAATCTCACCACTAGATTCCGGACAAACCTAAGGGCAGTTGCCCCATCGAGCTTTCTAATGGTTTAGCTTCTATCCATTTGGTGAATTTGTCAACTACTACTAGCAGATGCGTAAACCCACATAGTGCCGTCTGTAATGGAGCAAGCATGTCTAGACCCCACACTGCAAACGGCCAACTTATTGGTATTGTTCGAAATTCTTCAGCAGGAACATGTGGTTGTCGGGCATAATACTGGCATCCCATGCATGTCTCCACCAGCTTGTCGGCGTCCTCCTTCGCGGTCCGCCAGTAGAATCCTTGCCGGAAGGCTTTTGCGACCAACGATCGAGGAGCGGCGTGATGCCTGCAATCTCCGATATGGATTTCACATAGGATTTCAATACCTTCTTGCTGGGAGACACACTTAAGGTATACACCAGTAGTGCTCCTTTTGTAGAGGTATCCATTGATTATGGTATAGCCCTTTGCTCGACGTACTATTTGCCATCTTTCGACTTTGTCGTTGGGCAAAGTTCCATGTTCGAGATACTCCATGAACGGTTTTGTCCAAGCCGGAGGGACCTTTGCCACCATGTGGACGAAAGAGTCTACTCTGTCCAGGTTGTCGATGTCTGCTCCCTTCACGTATGGTGTCCGTAGATGCTCTAGGAAAACTCCTTGCGGAATTCGTTTGCGCCCTGATCCAAGCCTAGACAGCAGATCAGCCGCCTCGTTTTGCTCCCTTGGTACATACTTGACCTCTTAGCCGAAGAAGCTCTTGGCTATCTCGTCCACTTTGTCTCGATATGCCGCCATCATAGGGTTCCGCGCATTCCAGGTGCCAGCCACCTGCTGGGCAACCAAGTCGGAATCTCCACAACAAACTATGCGCTTGATGCCAATACCCTTGGCTACGCGTAATCCGTGAATGAGTGCTTCATACTCCGCCATGTTGTTCATAGCCTCGAAGTGGATTTGCAGAACGTATTGTAGCTTGTCTCCAGTTGGTGACTGTAGCAATACACCAGCCCCCGAGCCGTTGAGCAGCTTTGATTTGTCAAAGTGCATCACCTAGTATTCTGGCTCTGGCAATGGGGTAACATCTGGCCTCTCCGTCCAATCTGCGATAAAATCCGCCAAGGCATGTGATTTGATAGTGTCGCGTCGCTTTTAGGTGATCTCGAAGGCGGCAAGTTCAATTCCCCACTTCGTGACCCTTCCTATAGCGTCGCTGTTGTTGATGATGTCGAACAGTGGAGTTTTGCTCACCACTGTGATGGGGTGCTCCTGGAAATAGTGCCTCATCTTCCGAGAAGCAAGGAATACTCCATAAACTATCTTCTGGTAGTGCGGGTAACGCTGCTTGGACTCTGTCAAGACCTCTCTTACATAGTACATTGGTCTTGAACTCCGTGCTCATAGCCTGGTTCCTTCCGCTCCACCACGACGACGGTGCTGATTACCCGGTTGGTGGACGCCATGTATATTAACATGGGCTCTCCAGGATCGGGTGCTGCAAGGATAGGAGCCGAGGAAAGAATCTCCTTGAGATGCTTCAATGCTGCATCTGCTTCGTCCATCCACATGAATTTGTCCGCCTTCTTCATCAACTTGTATAGCGGCAGAGCCTTCTCTCCAGGTCGGCTGACAAACCGACTAACTCCTATAACACAACCTGTTAGTCGTTGTATGTCCTTTAGGCATGTCGGACGTTTTATGTTTAATATGGCCATGATTTTCTCCGGGTTGACCTCGATTCCACGCTGGGAAACGATGAGGCCCAACAATTAGCCGGCTGGAACCCCGAAGACGCACTTCTTAGGGTTAAGCATCATGTTGTATTTTCGGAGATTATCAAAGGTTTATTTTAAGTCGGAGATTAAGTCATTTGACTTTTTAGACATCACCACTATATCGTCCACATAGGCGTGAACGTTCCGACCAATTTGATCATGTAGGCAAGGTTGCATTGTCTGCTGCTACATAGCACCTACATTTTTCAGCCCAAAGGGCATCGTAACATAGCAAAACATGCCGTAGGCAGTAGTGAACAAAGTGGCCAATTGGTCCGACTTCCTTATCTTGATCTCGTGGTATCCTGAGTATGCATCGATAAAACACAAAAGTTCCGAGCCAGCCGTCGAGTCAATGACTTGGTCAATGCGAGGCAAAGCAAATGGATCTTTGGGGCATGCTTTGTTCAAGCTGGTGTAATCAATGCACATTCTTAATCCTTTGGTTCCATTTTTGGGGACAAGTACAGGATTGGCCACCCATTGGGTGTGCAGGACTTCTCAGATAAAACTAGCCTTAAGTAACCTAGCTATCTCTTTGCCTATAGCGCGTCTCTTCTCATATCCAAAGCGTCGTAGAGGTTGCTTCACTGGTTTGCATTTTGGATCAATGTTTAAGCTGTGCTCAGCAAGTTCCCTAGGTACACCTTTCATGTCGGCAGGTTTCCAGGCAAAGATGTCCCTATTCTCATGGAGGAACTCGACGAGCGCGCTTTCCTATTTGGGATCTAGGTTCGTCCCAATGGTGGTGGTCTTGGAGGCATCGCCTACCACAAGTTCCACCGACTTGGTTTTGATGGCGGCCTTCAATGCCGAGCGGAGTCATAAATCTATTTCTTCGACGCGGGAATCTCTGAGGCATCGACCTTGCTCTGGATCTCCTTGAATTCTTCACTGTAGAGGACAACTTCCGTGTAGGCTGCTTCTCCAATCTCGCAGTCCCTAGCTTTGGCAGAGCTTCCGAATACGGTGATGACACCGTTTGGTCCAGGTATCTTGAGTTTGTTGTAGACGAAGCATGTCTTGGCCATGAAGGTGTGGAATATGTCGCGGCCGAATATGACTTGGTAAACACTCTTGAAGGGGACCACCTCAAAGGTCATGCACTCTTGGCGGTAATTATTAACATCACCAAAGGCGACCTGAAGTGTGATGCACCCAAGGGACTGAGCCTCTCGACCAGGAACTACGCGTGGAAGATGGTGTTGGTCCGCCTTAGGTTTGCCTCCGTCAAGTTCATCTTCTATAGTGTATCCATTTACATGATGTTGTTGCTGCTTCCACTATCCACCATACACTTGGTGAACTCATTGCAGTCAATCAAGGGGTTGATGACCATGGAGTATTGGTTCTCCGTAGGGATGAGGTCTAGGTGATCCTTCCTGTCCCAAGTAATTGGAATCTCCGAGCAGTGCATGAATTGGGAAACTGGGGGTAGAGTATCCATCAGTATCCTCATAGAGGTCTTCTGTTGTCGGATGGTGGGGGTGCCAAGGAAAGTGTGGAACACTTCCGCCTTCTTTTCGAAGGGGTTCTTGCCTTTGCCGTCGCTCTTGGCGGCGTTCTTGGGGTCAACATCCTCATCCATGTCACTTGAATCCTTGGACTCCTCCTCCTCCTTCTTCTTCCCCTTGCCCTTGCCTCGCGGTCTGTTCTTCCGACTTTGCTTGTAGCCGGACTCCGGGTCCTCCTTGAGGTTGTTGACGAACTTGAAGTGGCGGTTGGTGTGGGTGGCCTTGCCATTGGCATCGAGGTGTACGAGGCACGACATATCGCGGTACTCTTCGTAGGATCCCCACGACCAGATCCCAAGATAGTTTCACTTCCTTGCTACTGCCCACGACCAGCTCCCCGTCCTCGGCCATGTTGTCCGCCATCACCTCGTCCTGCAAAGGTCATAGCGACCATGTCGGGAGTTTGCTTTTCTTCTGGAGCAGTTTTCCGCTTTGTGCTGCTGTTCCTCCGAGCCTGAGTTGGAACGGCTGTTGCCGGCAGGGAGCTGCGAGCATCGTCGTCGGCAGCTGCGAACTCACTGGCCAACTGAATCATCTGATTCAAGTCTAGCAGGTGATTGTCCTGCAAGGGCTTCATCTTATGTCGGAGCAACGTGCCCCTTTCCAACCCATCGATGAAGGCGGCCATGGCGGTCTGAGCGTGCACTCCTGCGCAGGAATTCTTCATATCTAGCCAGCGGGAGAGGTACGCGAGAGATGTCTCTTCTTTCTCTTACACGCACCGTTGTAGATCGTCAACAGTGCAGGGACATTTGTACATACCCTCGAAGTTCTTGGTGAGGGCTTCTTGCATATCCAAAAAATTGCAGATGGATTTCTTCGGCAAGTCATCAATCCATTGACGGGCTATGCCCGCCAACATTAATGGGAGGTACTTGATGGCAACATTGGGATTACCCCTAGTGATTTCCAGCGTGTTACCGTAGTCCTTCAACCATGTGGCTGGCTTGGCGGTTCCGTCATAGGGCTTGATGGTCTTGTCAATCCGAAAACCCTTGGGGTAAGTTGCGGACCGTATCGTAGGTCCAAAGCAACATGGTCCCAGGTATGGTCCTTCTCGGGCCTCGTGGATCTTGTCTATCCGCGAACGTGCGTCGTATGGCTCCGGGCTTGTTTTTTTCTTGTCAACAGGGGATGGGCTACGTGAACGATGGGGGCCTCCTTCGCCATAGTGACTGCTAGGTGGCGACAGAGGCGGAGGTGGCGGTGGGTTAGCCTTCTTGCTGTTACCCTCCTGCGACGCCTCACGCTTGTCGCGGTTGCTTGTCGGACGCGGAGGGTCATGGCATGACCTGCTCTTA
Organism: Avena insularis; assembly: GCA_023614405.1. NCBI lineage: Eukaryota > Viridiplantae > Streptophyta > Magnoliopsida > Poales > Poaceae > Avena > Avena insularis. The sequence goes on along the minus strand of CM042685.1, from coordinate 90,153,707 downwards.
TGTCCCTGGTTGCGCTCTTCGTCATGACGGGTCTGCTCCGCGTTGTCGCAGATGACGATGCTGTTCTACCTTGGCGGGTGCATATCCGTACGACGGTGAGCCTTGGGGTCTTCGTGATGTCGTGGTGAACTAGGCCGTGGCGATGGGCGACGAGGTTGTGCCTTACCTCCATGGTTGGTGGATATGGGGATAGCATCCTTCCTGTTGCGCGCATCCCTCCGTCTTCATTCTAATGAACCCGTCTGAGACCCGACATCAAGAGGAGATCCGTCCCTTGGCGATTTATGCTGGCTAGACTGGCAAAACACTGGGTCAGACTCAAGCCTATGAGAGGTGGCCTTTTCCTATTGTTTTACCGCCTTGGCCACTAGGTCATAGACCCGGTCCACTGCCTCAGGCGATCTATCATGCTCAAGAAGGGTCTTGGCGACGGAGAGGTTGAGGAGAGGAGTGGGCATCACCTGCCTGCCTTCACTGTCAATGTATGGCTTGGCTTGTGCCGACTTCAGGGGAGCCCATCCTAGATTTCGCCGTACACCAGGATCGTTGATGACGCGATCCGGAGCTTTCTTGGCCTTCTGCTGCTGCAGCAGAGTCTTGTACTCGACCTCCATTGCTCTAGCTTTTTCTATGGATTTCTGCATGTTGACCAGATCTCGATCTAGTTTTGCGCCTTCCTCCACGATGGCCTGCGCTTCCTCCAGCAGCTGCTGGCGCTTCTTGTCAACTGGGTCACATTCCGGATACGAGCTACGGTCAGTGGCTTGACGAGAAGATTGTGGTACATCACTCTATCAGCTGGAGTAACTTGGGAAGCAGCAGACGTAGATGCTGGAGGCGGCAAGTTTGCGGTGTTGTTGTTGCTCGGGCCGGTGCCGAGTTCCTGCGGCTATTGCACTGGGCTAGGCGGTGGGGGCATGACCTTTGCGTGATCATTGTCGGTAGCAACAGGTGGTCCCTTCCCTTTGTCCAGAGCTGTAGGCGGAGCTCGTCCGGGCTGGTCTTCATCCATCGCCGTCCCAATGGTGACGAACACCTCTCGAGCGTGACGACATTGTTGGCTTGCTCTTCATGCGTGTACTCCTCCTCCATCTCCTGCATGGCGGAGTCTAGTTCCTCTGGACTGAAATCTATCTCCTCTGAATCTGCACTGAAGGCGACGTATAGCGCGTCAATCACAGAGTCGAAAGGTGCCAGGACTTTCTCGATGATGGGGGGTGGAGGTGCAATAGCAGCGATGATGACTGAGGTGGTGGTGCAACTGCGGCGATGGCGGCCAGAGGCGATGGTGGTGGATGCTGAGGCGGCGGCGCTCCGCCAATGAGCGCAAGATCCGCCTGAGCTGCCCCCTTGGCTACTACGTAGCTGTTGACGGTGTTCACCATGCTTTCGAAGGTGAGGCGTCCTAAAGCTTGCTGCCACCTTAGAGAATGCCGGAGAAGAGTTTCCTGGTCTAGTCCTTCCACAAAGTGATACATAGCATCATCATTGGGGTAGTGGGCCAGATCGGCTCGTATACGGAGCCACCTGGCAAGGTAATCGAAGGGGGTTTCGCCCTCTCTCTGAATGCAACACGCTAGATCGAAGATGGTAACCACGCCGACGGATTTGGATCTCTGCTGTCCAGGCGCACAAACGAAGCCGGCCGACTTGCAGTGATCTTCCGCCACTATATCCTACACAGGGCGGTTTGGGTGGGCCTTGAATTTTTCTGATCTTTGTCGGCGAACTCGAAGGAGAGATACAACATCGATCCTATCGTGAACATATCCTTCCCGTAGGCGTCCGTGCGGGCCTTGATGCTCCTTCGACTCCCAGGGAACTAGTGCCCGAGTCGGTTTCGCCAATGAAGAGGTGGATGTCTCCGATAGGAACGATCGAGCATCGCATAGGGTTTGTCTTTTCTGGGATCCAGAACTCGTCGGGAGGGACGATCGGAACGTTGCCGGAGAAGTGAACGCGACCGATGGCTATGGTTTTTCCGATTCCTGCGGAGATCATGGTCCTCGCCCGATGAAGAGCCTGAAGTGCCTCTTGCCCCACGGTGGGCGCCAACTGTCGTGGTATTGCCGACGAGTACACCATGGAGGGCTCCTTACAGTGCGTGTTCAGAGATGTGGGGAAAGCGGACGGCTGACGGGTACGAGGTAACACAGCTTACCCAGGTTCAGATCCCACAACGGTGGCGGAATCCTACTCCTGCTATAAATTACTATAATGGCAATACGTCGAGTTACAAAGATAGATTCACTGTGCGAGGTGTGACTAGAAAGTCTAAATTATCATGCTCTAAAGGCTCCCATAGGCCCGACTTATATAGTCGCCAGGTCCTAGGGTTACAGGGAAAAGTCCTAGACGGACAGGTTACAGAGTCCTACACTGTCTATTACTAGTCAAGCGTGTCTTGCACTCCAAGGCTCTGAGTATGTCGGTGACTCCTTCGTAGCCTTCCTTTATCCGGCATGGGCCTCCCTTCTAGATCCATCTAACTAGGCTGCCCAGCAGGCCATGGGCCATGCTACCAACTGTGGGCCACCCGGGTTATCCGGATAAGAGACATGCTATGAGGATACCCATATAGCATATTCCCAACACTTTAGATGGTTAAATTTAAAGTGAGGTCCAATATGAGTTATATGCTTGACTGATCATAAACTAAAAATCTCATGTCCCTTGAGTACGAGGGCCGGTACTCATACTACTCAACTTTAGTTACCGGTAAGTTCTTGTAATCGTAAATACATGCGTATCATAGAGAACCACCAATGGGGTACCCCTCGCCCCATGATACAGGAGCTATCCCATATTAAAATGACAAGGCAACAGACAGTGAGCATCTCAGCGATCCTTTATTTACCATGGGAATGGTGCATATTTTTTTCTCATCTCTTTTCTCTCTATGTATTTTTTCTGAGGATGCTTCATAGATTCCTCACTACGGTTATGCTGCAAGTTTCCACCATGATTAGGCATGGCTTAGGCTAGCGTCCCAGCCGTTTCTCTAAGACATATACATAACTCCATGGACTTACAAGCTCCCCTTTTATTTCCCACCACCGACATCTGTAAATAAAAGAGCATGATATCAACTGGATAAATATTTATAGGTGTTGAAGCGTTCCCCGTGACAGCATGGTTCTACTAACTCCCAGCCTATAATTTGCAAGAAAATAAAGTGTGCCATCAAATTCCTGAGAGCTTTACTAACTAATCTTCTCATAACAAGCAAACATTTTATTTGGAAGAAAACGAGGCATAATAGATATGCACAGAATAGCAATGATGCTAATAGGTAGATATGGTGGAAACTTTTGACAATATTGGGTTTGAGGTGTTGGAAGCACGAGTAGAGCTCATACTCAGTGCAAGTGAAGGCTAGCAATATAAAGGGAGCGACAAACGAGAGAGCAATAACTGTCATAATCATGCTTGCAACAAAACAAAATTAATTATGGCATAGAAGTGATTCAAGAACTCCGAGGCAAAATAAATCATCGAGGCTTGACTAACTTTTGTTCAGTCATATGCATGTGTGAGCATGTGCCATGTCGATTCAAATGAAGCGTTCAGAGGAGGATACCACAATGTCATACCAAGTTATGAATAGAACAATGCAAGCAAACATTCATATGACATGCTACAAACTATTAGCAAGCTAAAGCTAATCATAAGAGAGCAAGAACTGCTAAGCATCCAATAAATACATACACCTTACATGAATAGACTAAGCATGCCCACAATGATGAGTATATGTACAAAAATAAAGACAAATAGAGTTCATTACTAGCCTCTAACCACACCTCAAGTTGTCATAAATCATCAGAATTTCCTTTGACTTGTGTGGCTTGAATAATAACATGAAACCAAGCTCCACTGAGGACTGCTGAAACCCTGCAACGAACTTCACAAAACCAAAGAAGAACAACAAATAATTTTGTGTTTTCTATTTTTTTAAAGAAAGCACTAAAAGCAGAAACAAACAAAGAAAAATCTTATTGGATTTTTCTTATAGAAAAGCAAAGCTAAAAAGCAAAGAATCAAACCAAGAGAAACAATGAAAATATTTTTGGTCTTTTTGTGTTTTGGAAAGCAGAAACAAAAACTAAAAAGAAAGCATAACATGGAGAGAGACAGATTTTCGGACCCGACATCCTACGAGAAGTAGAAGAGAAGGTTCACAAGATTCGTGAGAACCTCAAGACAGCCCAGTCAAGACAGAAGAGTTACACCGACAAGAGACGTCGAGACCTCGACTTCAACATAGGAGATTTTGTGTATCTGAAAGTGTCGCCATTGAAAGGAATGCAGCATTTCCAACTGAAAGGAAAGTTAGCCCCCAAATATATCGGCCCCTTCCAGATTCTGAACCGTCAAGGAGAAGTGTCGTATCAATTGGAACTACCCGAAGAGATGTCAGCAGTGCATAATATGTTCCATATCTCATTACTTCACAAGTGCCTTGAAGTTCCAGAGAAGACTGAAGTGTTCAAGAACATTGATCACCGGACCATAGAGATCAACGATGACCTGACCTATCCTGAAGTACCCATCCGTATTTTGGAAGAAGCTTTCCGAACTACCAGAACCCGAAGCATCAAGTTTCTCAAGATTCAGTGGAGCAACCACATAGAAGAGGAAGCTACCTGGGATCGCGAAGATCACATCACGACGGAGTTTCCCGATCTCTTCAAATCCTAGGTAATCTTTTTCGTACTTTTTCAAATCTCAGGACGAGATTTTGTTTAAGGGGGGAAGTTTTGTAACATCCCAAAAATATTAAACTTGGATCATCAAACTCTAATCATCAAAATTAGGGTTAACAAAAAACTTTTCCAACTAAAAGTATGAAAGCATTCATATGTGTGTGTATTCAAAATGTGGATTCTTTTGAATTGCCACGGTTCTGTGTTTATTTCCTTGTAAAATAATTCTTATGTGAAATAAACATCATCTAAACAATCCCCAAACTTTTCCCAAAGACAAACAACTCAAAATGAATAAATTAAGTGAATGGTCACTTTGGCCAAATTAACTCCCATGCCTACTTTGGCTATCTCTAATTTTCATAACTCAACGGAAACATGTATGGATCTTTGCACCCCTTGATAGTACTCATAATAAGGTACCAAGGCCCACTTTGTGATCATCCAAAAACATTCAAATGCCCAGTTTAAATGACAGTTTAAAATTGAATCTATCTCATATGGGAAGATCCCATTATTTCAAAAACCACTCAAACAAGTTCAATTTTCAAAACCCAAGCACCCACACAATCCTCAACACATGCCTAGCACACCCACCAAAAATCTTTTCAAAATTCAAAACTCAAGTTCTTGCGGCCATTTCATCAAACAGGTTGCAGATTCAAATCAAACAAATCACAAACACTATTTTGAGTAGTGTTTTGGCCAACCTTGTCCCCTCTCTAGCTCACAGCAAACATCTAGTAGATCATCTAGCTTAGTTATTAACCTCTAGCATCACTGTGAGCTTGCCAATGCCATCAATGGTGAGCAGGCCGAGCCTCACCATGTCACCCTAGTGTGGGAAGCAAGCTAGGAGAAGAACTAGCCGTCCAACCTTGTCTGGGAGGTAGACCATGCCTCACCGCCCCCTCTCGACCAACCCTAGATCGAAGACAGAGACCAGAACCGCCAGGAACGCTGCGCCCACGCTGCTGTTGACCATGCCGATGTGCACCCCAGTGCACGCGTCGTTCCCACGCAACCTGACCACCTCGAGCCCTTGTCGCCCGCCAGCGTGCACCCCACCATCCCTGAAGACCACCAGACATGTTCATTTCATCGCCCGTACCCCGTAGCCACCGCTCGTTGTGGATTTCGCCGCCTCTGCCTTGCAGAGCACCGCACGTTCCCGACCAATTGCCACCGCCCCTAAGCTCGCCCTCAAGTTCTAGAGCATCGCCAGGAGACCGCCCGTCGATCGCCAACCGCAGCCATGCCTCTAGCCGCCCGTAGCCGTGTCGCCACCGTCGCCTGCTCATCCCTCTTGGTCTCGCCGTCGAGCCTATAAAAAGAGGCATCCCCCGCTCGATTTCTTCACACCATCTCACTCCCCACCTCTCGCTGATACTTCCCACTTCTTTCCGGAGCAAGGCGAGCAGCGCATCGCCGGGATTTCACCGGAGCCTGCCGCTGCTAAAGAAGAAGGGAGCCATCGATTGGAGCCGCCCCAGGAGGAGCTGCCGGTGCCAGGAGAATCGCCGTCATCGACTTCATCGTTCGCCCCATCGCCGACCCTCGCCTGAGCCCCGGTGAGCCTCCCACGTCCCCCACCTGCAGCGTTAGGGTTCTGTCTCGGCGGCGCTGCCCGACGTGGACGATGAGCCGTAGCCGTTCGATTAGACTTAGATCATGCGGCCGAGATCGCCCCATACCGCTTCACGTGTTATGAGACACTGACGGGTGGAACCCCCCTATCAGCTGATGTCGTGGTATTGCACGGCAGATGCTACTGGGGGTAGCTTGCGTAGAGGGAGCAAGGCGGCGTAGGAGAATCCGGGAGCGAGATTGGCACACGATGTACCAGGTTCACGTCCCCTCGGTGGAGGATCGCTACGTCCTGCTGTCAATCCAGTATATGATCATAGATTGGTTTACATGGGAGCCGTCGTAGGCGGAGGGAGATACTAGATCTGGTCTAATGTGAGAGGAGATCTAATATGACGTGGGAGAAGATGCCCCGTGGGGGTGCCCCTGGTGGCTTTATATATGCAGCCAGTTAGGGTTTACAAGGGTTTTGGTGGGCTACGTATTGTAGTCGCCGTCTTGGGCCTCCAGTCGCCGCCAGTCGCCTAGGTGCAGCATGCGCCAGTCGCCGTATTGGGCGAGTCAACCTGCTCTGGGCTTGGCTTCAGTCGGCTCGATCCAGCTGGCGAATCCGCTTCGTGTGTATACCCCGATTGGTATTCCCCCATCAGTAGTCCCCGAGCGCGTTGTCGATTCGATGCGGGCTTGAGGCAGGGCGCAGAGAGTCTTGACGATGGGTTGTGGAGAATCGGCGACGAGCTCCTGAACGGAGAAAAGAACCATGAAGCGGGAGGCGGTAGGCGTGAGCCAGTTGGCGAAAGACACGGGGTTTCGGAGAAGCCGCCAGTGCCGTCGAGTCCCCGAACATGGAGCGTGCCGAGTCCCCGAGCGCGGCGAGTGGCGAGGTCGAGCGACCGGCGAGTGCCAAGCTCCCCGAGCGCGCCGAGTGGTGAGGTTGGGCGACCGCCGAGTGGCCAGGTTGGGCGACCGGCGAGTGGAGCTGTCTGTAGCGCGCCGAGTCCCCGAGCGCGTTGAGTACGCAAGGGCGAATCTGTGATGGCGAGTACCCGAGCGCGTTGAGTACGCGAGGGCGAGTCCACGTTGGTGAGTCCCCAAGCGTGTTGAGTTAGCGAGAGCGAGTTCGCGGTGGCGAGTCCCTGAGCGTGAAGAGTACGCGAGGGCGAGTCCACGGTGGCGAGTCCCCGAGCGTGTTGAGTACGCGAGGGCGAGTCCGTGGTGGCGAGTTGACAAGGGCGTTGAGTACGCGGGGGCGAGTCCGCGGTGGCGTTGAGTACGCGAGAGCGAATGTCCATGGCGGCGAGTCCCCGAGCGTGGAGAGTACACGAGGGAGAGTCCACGATGGTGAGTCGACGAGGGCGAGCCGCGGTCGCAGAACCACGCGTACACGCAACATGCCTAGGTGTAGTCCCCGAGGCTCGAGTTGTCTTATAGAGGCGACTTGAGGCTCTTTAGAGATGCATATTTTGAAAATAGTAGTGGTTGCTGCCGAGCATGGCCAGTGGCGAGGTCGAGCGAGTCCGTGAGGGGAGAGTCCCCGAGCGTGGCGAGTCCGTGAGGGGAGAGTCCCCGAGTGTTGCGAGTCCACGAGGGGAGAGTCCCCGAGTGTTGCGAGTCCGCGATGATTGCGATTCCGCGAGGGGAGAGTCCCCGAGTGTTGCGAGTCCGCGATGATTGCGAGTCCGCGATGACGTTGATTGCGCTGTTTTGTTAGCGAGTCTCTCGTCTTGGCCCGGGGGGCCAGTCGCATGGCGACTCCAAAGATGGCTCTCGACTTGGCGTTCTTCCTGGACGATCCGAGGCTCGGTTTGCGAGTCCTCGTCCGCAGTACTTGGCCGTGCGAGTCGCGCTATCTAAGGTTGAGGAGGACATGGTGCTGTTTGTGTAGCACTGCCATTTGTCTTGGCCCGGAAGGCCAGTCGAGCAAGGCGACTCCAATGATGGCTCTCGGTTAGCGTTTTTCGTGGACGAACCGAGGCTCGGTTTGCGAGTCCTCGTACGCAATACTTGGCCATTGCGAGTCGCTCTATCAAAGGTTGACAAAGGAGAATTGATTTTTCCCGGAGGGAAGAGAAGCCCAGTGGTGAGTCCATGCAGCGTGGCATGCGACCCTATCTGGCGACTCAGACGATGAAGGTCCCTTAGCAGGCGCGGCGTACGCATTTGACGTAGCGGATAGGGTCGCACTATGGCGAAATCGACGCGGCGGACACGGGACCGACGCGGCGGACGGAGGTCATGCTATGGCGAAGTCGACGCGGCGGACACGGGGTCGACGCGGCGGACGGAGGTCGCGCTATGGCGAAGTCGACGCGGCGGACACGGGGTCGACGCGGCGGACAGAGGTCGCGCTATGGCGATGTTGACGACGGCGGACACGGGGTCGACGCGGCAGACGGAGGTCGCGCTATGGTGAAGTCGACGCGGCGGATACGGGGTCGACGCGGAGGACAGAGGTCGCGCTATGGCGATATCGACGACGGCGGGTGAGTCCGCAACGGGCGAGTCCCCGAGCCTAGCGAGTCCGCGTTTAAGCGTGTTCGCGTTTAGGCGAACGTCCGGAGCATGGCGAGTAGTGGTAGCGAGCTCGATCGGACCATCAGTCGGATGGAGTGGCGTTGCGGAGTTGCTTTGGTGGAGGCGTGTCCGCGACTGGCGAGTCCTCGAGCCTAGCGAGTCCGCGTTTAGGCAAGTTCCAGAGCGTGACGAGTTGCGCGAGGGCGATTCCGTGATCGTGGCGAGTCCGTGATGAGCTGTTTTGTGTTTGAGTGGAAGGATTCGATGCAATATTTTTGTGGGCCCCTTACACGCAGTCAGACATTATTTTACGGAATTGATAAAATATTATGGAATAATCATGTAAGGCAGCAGGCACTCGATTTAGAGAACGGAACTAATCATAGCCTTAGAAGGATCAGAATAATATCACCTGGTTTTGTGCTTTCCATGCGATGATTTTTTTATTGAAGCTGATCTGATCTAACTTTACGCACTTGGTCGTCGCGTTTGCGCACTCGGTCTTGATGGAGGCGAAGTCAATCGTGACGCTGGTATTTAACGGCGTAAGCCGTAGTTGAGGTTGTAGTACGCCCACAGACCGCACCAGTAAACAGTACTTTGATCCGATTCAATGTTCATGGTTAATCCTTCAAACAGTGCGTACAATTAACGTTGATGCAAAATTAAGCTTGAATAGAGTAAGCGATTGGCCAGCAATCAAAGAGAAAGAAAACTCATCAGGATATGCAGTAGGTCATGTACGCTCAGGCCCGTTATTTTCAACTCGGCATCTGCATGCGTGGTGTCACGTTTGTTGGTAGCTGAACCAAATCGACCGGTCTCCGACATATGAATCCTCGGATTATTAAAGAGCGATGCAATCCTGCACTCGGTGGATTACAAACAAACATGCATAAGAGATTAATCAAAATAATACTATAATAAACTGGTAGAGATTGAATAGAAAACTCAAACACCAGATCCGATCGTGCGTGTGTTTCACGTGAGATTTCTCGCGTCGGCGACTACACGTGCCTGTTCCGAGAGCGTACGTATAGATTCTCCCATCAATGTGTATCAGAAACATGCAAAGAAGACGTTAGATCAAGTGAAATAAATCAATTAAAATAATGAAATCGAATTAGAAAACCATGAGCCGCCACGTGCGGCTCAGCGTGCACGTCGGAGATGAATTCTTCTGCCAATCACGCGAGTGAATCAATCAGACTTAATTTGGCCGTTGTTGATGCTAAGGGATCCCGCTCGGATTATCATCCTCCAAGCACCGCTTGCCCCACGGTGGGCGCCAACTTTCGTGGTATTGCACGGCATATGCTACTGGGATAGCTTACGTAGAGGGAGCAAGGCGACGTAGGAGAATCCGGGAGCGAGATTGGCACACGATGTACCCAGGTTCACGTCCCCTTGGTGGAGGATCGCTACGTCCTGCTGTCAATCCAGTATATGATCATAGATTGGTTTACATGGGAGCCGTCGTAGGCGGAGGGAGATACTAGATCTAGTCTAATGTGAGAGGAGATCTAATATGATGTGGGAGAAGATGCCCCGTGGAGGTGCCCCTGGTGGCTTTATATATGCAGCCAGTTAGGGTTTACAAGGGTTTTGGTGGGCTATGTATTATAGTCGCCGTCTTGGGTCTCTCCGCCACGCCTGGTGCAGATGCGCCGGGCCGCCGATAATGCAGTCGACCCGCTCTGGGCTTGGCTTCAGTCGGCTCGATCCAGCTGGCGAATCCGCTTCGTGTGTATACCCCGATTGGTATTCCCCCATCAGCTGAACCCCGCGCTGCGGAGTGACACTAGGCCGGCCCATTAGCATCTCCCGCGCAGCCCACTCGTTTGAATTTAGGTTTTTCTTTTTAAGTTCAAACACAGTTCTGTACCCAGTTTTAAAAATCATTCCAGCTCGATTTAATGAACCAAATTGCATGAAACCAATTTTGTTAGAAAGGTACTGAAATGCTTAATCCAAGCCCGTTGGATTCAAATCATTTGGATATATAGATCAACCTTGGTAAAAATAACAAGTCAGAAGCTTTTCTGCATTCAAACATTTTTTAAATTTCCACCATAATAGCTTTTGAGTTGATTCCAACTCTCAAAAATCACATTTGATCATACCTTTCAGAATATATAAAAACATATGGGTTTACTTGCAGAAATAATGTTCAAGTAATAAAAGAATGCCACATAGGCATTTCTAGTCACTTTAGTTATATAAAATAAAAAGGTTAAACCTTATTAAATTGTGACACCACTTTAAATCACATTCCCATGTACTAAAATATGTGGTGATGACATGTGTCAACATGGTCCCATGTTTGAGTGGAGAATATTAAATCTTAAATAGTTTTTCAATGAGTAGAAATTACTTTTCTACAAATCAAATAAATAAGACAAAGGCTTTAATCTTGTAATGTTAGCGATGATGCTAGATCATCTATAGTACCCTTTTGTGTGATAATTGGAAATAGTTAAGTATTTTTTGGTGATTGTGTACCTCGTACTTATTTATAGACGCTAGTACCAACCAAGGGTACGAGGAGGAAGGAGGATACTACGAAGAAGAAGCCGAGGAGAACTTCGACCACTGCTCTGCACAAGGCAAGCCTTACTAATCAAGTTGACCTATGCAAGCTAATACTTGCTTGTTACCATGCCAACTAGATGCCTTAAGCATATGTGATCATACCCACTTGATAACCCAATCCTAGTTTTACTTGCAAGCTTTATACTTTATTTCTTTATCAAAGCTTTCTCTTAGAGTTTACTTAAGTGACTTGTAGATTCTAGGAAGATAATTGAAGGTTGCATAAAGAGCATTAAATTTGGCCTAAGCTAGATAATCTTGATGTCATCCTAAGGCATGATTGAGAACTTAATTAATCTCCACTTGTTTACCACCCTTCATTAGTACTTACCCCACTTGTAGATGCTATTTCTAAGCATAAAACTTGATCAACATTAGATGGGAATACTTGGTGAAAATGGTTATGAAAACCTTGGAATGATGAGTCATTCTATTGAAATGTTTTGACATGTGTTTCCGAACACCAGATGATTTTGATGATGAAAATGTTGAGGCATGAGCCTTAGCCCTTTATAAAACTGATGGTTGTCTGGAGGCGATACCATTCCAATTTTATCGTAAAACCACAATACCCGAAAATTTGGTAGGGCTTGACTGGAAACTTATATACCTTAGTATGGGTTCCCTCACGGCCAAGGTCTGAGCTGAGGCTACCTTGTGAAGATTGTCCACCTGTGTAGTACCCAAGATGATAGTTGGTCATGGTTGGGAGGCCAAACTCACAGGAGAGGTGCCTATACTAGGGCATGTAATCGAAAGGTTAGGATTGATTATCCGCATACTGAGTATGGTGAATTCAGGATTTGTTCCTGACGGATGTATCGAATGTTGTGGTGAAAGTGTACAATCTCTGCAGAGTGTCAAACTATTCGAATAGCCGCGTCCGTGGTTATGGACAGTTGGAGTGGCCATACTGTTCCCCCGTCACATGTTTTCAAAATGACTTGTGAAATTAATTGAGACTTTGACTTGACCACAACAGAATTGTGATATGAAAATTTAAGTTCCCACTTAGGTGTTATAAAACTTCAACTAGCATTCTTTTCTTCTGAACTTAGTAGAGGTAAATCTGGCTTTTTGCAAAACAACCCTAGAGCTTAGTGTCCTACTAAAAAAAACCCCTTAACTTGTTAGTATTAGTTTGCGAGTACTTAAAGAGTACTCATGGCTTTGTCCCTGGCTATTCCCGTGGCCAGACTATGAAGAGGAGTACCAGGATGATGGACCCCAGGAAGGTTACGACAACTAGGATCATCTCCCATCGTCAGCATTTCCTGTGACCCTGAAGATGGAGCTTCGCCTACGCTACCTACGTTATTCCGCTGCTTGAGTTGTATTAAGAACTGGATCATGAGATCCTTATTTGTGTAAGACCTTATGTATGGTTTGTAATGGATGATGTACTGTGATATCCAAATTTGTTATGTCTGGCAAAAATGGTAATCCTGGGATTGCGATGTATGGCATAACAGGCATCTGGAATTAAAAATCCAGGTGTTGACAAGTTGGTATCAGAGCCATCCTGACCATAGGAGACCCTAGTTAGACTGGACGTTTCAAAAACTTAGTTTCAAAACCAAAGGAAGCAAATATTTACAAAAACTTATTCCCATTCTTATCACTTTGATTCTTTCATGAAAATTCATGTTCCTCAAAAACTCTTGAAAAATACATAAAATTTGACACACTTGATCACTCTACTAACTTACTCATCCTATATTCTTATAGATGGACGTGAAGTACAACAAGTTTTATCAGTTGGGGAATGGAGGAGACCTCATCTTTGAGCGGGATTTGGACCAGCTTTTAGAACTTCTGGAGCGTCCACACCCCGAGTTCTTCGGAGCTCAGCTCAATGATCAAGGAGGAGAAGATCTGCAGTGGCTAATTGTTGCAAGTCTCCGAGGAAAGATTGAACCTCCCACTGTAGAGGGAATTCAGTTCACCTTAAGAGAGAACAAATGGCTTGATAGACTTGCTAGGGCCATGCAGGAAGCTCTTGCCCGTCTGTGTGGGCAGAGTATCAACCAGATCAAGGGTACCCGCTTTGAGTTCTTTCCAAGGCGTGATGCTATGGGACAGCCACTGGAAGCCCCATACCACCACGATCTAAAGACTCAGTTGGACCACCTTAGCTTCATGATGTATGATCATCCGCAGGAGTTGGACAATGCCCGTGACTACTCCAACCACAAGTCCGCCATCATCAAGACGAAGGATCAGACGATCGCCAGGCTAGCAAAGGATCGCAAGTCTCGCCGCCGTCAGCTTGACAAGAAGGAGCGCATCATTGCCCGTCTTCGCCACTGTATCTCGGATTTGGAGGAGACCATCCACGAGAGAGACATGCAGTAGGAGGAAAGGGAGAATGCCGGAGAAGATCTTCGTGGAGACCCCTACTCCTATCTCAGCGATGATGATGATTTTCTGGAGGATCAGGCCATGGACTTCTTCACCGATGAGGAGGATTTCGCCTTCATCGATGACGATGAGGATGATGAGGATGACGATTACACCGACTCCGAGGAGTAGTAGCACTTGAGCACTAGCGTAGTGAGTTGTATTCGGTCCCACTGTATCGTAGTTTCCAGAATGGTTCTTAAAACCATCTGTTTTCCTTTGTTATGGTGTGTGTTGTATCGTGTGTTATGAATGAATGAATGAAAAGCAAGTTGCTAAAAAAATCTGAGTCAAACTTTAAAAACTTTCCAAAGTCCCTGAACCTTAGAAATGTCCCTCTTTTCTCATGATCTATCTCAATCTTCAGATGCCACGCGGAGGAAGTGGTTCATCCCCGAACCCTATGTTGCAGATCCTGCAAATGTTGGTTTCTAACCGCAAAGCTGAAAGAGCCGAACGTCAAGCCAACTTAGCCACCCTTCAGCAGATAGCTCAGCTGGCCCACAACAATCAAGGCCAAGGAAATCAGGACAACCATGGATCTAAGCTCAAGAATTTCTAGAACACCAACCCACCTATTTTAACTAAGTCGGAAGATCCCTTAGACGCAGATGATTGGCTGCAAACCATGGAGAACAACCTGAAAGTCGCCTTAGTGGAAGCTAACGAGAAAGTTCTGTTCACCACCCACTATCTAGCCGGAGATGCAAGAGCATTGTGGAATAGCGTTCGTGCAATCACCGGAGGACAGATGATGACCTGGGAGTAATTCAAGGTCAAGTTCAGCAGAACCCATGTACCACCAGGTTTGATCAAGAGAATGAGAGATGAATTCAGAGAACTGAAGCAAGGAAGGATGACCGTAATGGAATACCGTGACAAATTCTTGTCATTAGCTAGGTATGCCCCATATGAGATCGACACTGAAGCCAAGAAGAAAGAGAGATTCTTGAACGGTCTACATGATGAGATGCAGACGGTGTTGGTCAATATCCCCTTTGGTGATATTGAAGCCCTTGTTGACTCTGCCATCCAGATGGAAGGAAATATCAACCAAGCCAATGAGAACCGCAAGCGTCGCATGATGCATTATCCAGGAACCCATCATACCCCAAAGTATCGCCCCAACCCATCTCCAGGATTTGCCCCGAGAAACAATAGACTGTGGGGTTTCGTATCATGGAAAACAAAAAAATTCTACCGCATGAACACACAATCAAGATCTAATCTATGATCAAGCCAAGATCTATCTACTATATTGTAGCAACGAGTCAATAGAATACTAAACCTCGAAGATCCAAAGCGGTTAACGAGAGCAGATTCTCGTGGATGATGTAGTCGTACACTTCCGATCTCAAGATCACGTAGACGATCCTTCCGCCCATGCGTTCGCAACGCCCCTTGATCGGTCACACGTTCGGTACTTGATGAAGACCTTCCTCTCCCTTGTTCCAGCAGGCAGCGGAGGTTGTAGCACTCTCCTCGTGATTCCGGTAGCACGACGGCGTGGTACCGGAAGTAGAGGGGAGATCTCGCGGGGCTTCGCTTTAAGCCGGAGCGAGTATGGTGGACTATGAGAGAGCCTCGATGATCGAGGGTTTAGAAACACCAAGTAGAAGGGGCTAGGCCGGCGGCTAGGGAAAGGGGATGCCCCAAGTCGGCGGCTTGGGAGAAACCCTAGGGCGGCAGCTATGGTGGGCGGCGGCTAGGGTTAGATTTAGAGGGGAAGCTGTTCGTCTTGGAGGGGCAGCCCTGCCCCTCCTTATATAGGTGGAGGGGGCGCGCCAAGGGGAGGGGAGTCCCTCCCCAACTCGGCTTCCAAGGCCGGCGGTGGATGGAGAGGGACTTCCACTCCAAGTAGGTTTCCTACTCTCCCTCCACCAAACAAAATATCCGATTGACTTTTCAAATTGGCGTTTGAATTTTCAAAGTAGGATTTGATTTAACCCTTTATTTTGTTCAGCGATGACACCTAGTACATGATGCAACCATTCCAACTTGTTATGACACATTCATGTACCCTTCCTCTCCGGAGTGCCGGACCTTCCGGACCCTTCTAGAACATTCCCGGTGAAAACACCAGAATCATTCCACAACTCCGAAATAGGACTTTCCTTACATGAATCTTATTCTCCGGACCATTCCGGATCTCCTTGTGATATCCCGGATCCCATCCGGGACTCCGAACAACATTCGGTCTCTTACTCATCATTCCATAACTACTCAACAACATCGAATCCTTAAGTGTGTCTCCCTACGGTTCGTGAATTATGCGGACATGACCGAGACACTTCTCCGATCAATAACCAATAGAGGAATCTGGAAATTCATATGGCTCCCACATATTTCTACGATTACTTTGCGATCGAATGAACCACTTACATACGATGCCAATTTCCCTTTGTCTCACAATAGTTTACTTATCCGAGGTTTTGATCGTCGGTATCTCTGCATACCTAGTTCAACCTCGTTACCGATAAGTACTCTTTTCTCGTTCCCGTGATATGTGATCCCTTGTGAGCCATACACATGATTGCAAGCTAATTGGATGACATTCCACCGAGAGGGCCCAGAGTATATCTATCCATCATATGGATGGACAAATCCCACTCTTGATCCATGTGCCTCAACACATACTTTCCGAACACTCAATGCCACCTTTATAGCCACCCAGTTACGGTGTGGTGTTTGATGTCATCAAAGCATCCTTCCGGTGATGGTGATTAGCATGATCTCATGGTCGAAGGAATTAGGTTACTATGTATCAGAAAGCTTATAGAAAATGAACTATATTAAATGACTTGATCTTTATGCTACAGGAGTATGTCCGTCACATCATTCTCCTAATGATATGACCCTGTTGTTAATAACATCTCTATGTTCATGATCAGGAAACCATGATCATATATTAACCAACAAGCTAGTTTAACAAGAGGCTTTACTAGGGACTCTTTTATGTTTACAAATCACACAAGTATTAATGTTTCCGGTTAATACAATTATAGCATGGTATGTAAACATTTATCATAAGTTTGAAGATATAATAATAACCACTTTATTATTGCCTCTTGGGCATATCTCCAACAGTCTCCCACTTGCACTAGAGTCAATAATCTAGTTTCAAACCTTTGTGTATTCAACACCTATGGCTTTCTAGCGTCGTATGTACATGATTGTAGTGGTCAACTGATCTCCGGATCTGACACTTCCAGGTCCGTGTGTAATTGCATGTCTTTGCGTCTCTACGCATCACTCATTCTCTAATGAGATGGCTTTGTATAAATTTGGTCCTTTGGTGAGACCTTTAGTTCTTTGGGGTTAAAACATGTTGATAATATTGTCGTACAATATATCTTCATAGTATTATCCCGCTGTGAACTACACCTAGTTTGATAACAAACTAATTGACACAAATGCCCTCTTTAGCTGCTATAATAGCAGTCATATACTTAGCCTTTTGTTGCAGTATCTGTCACAATGTCTTAACTTTGGAACTTATCCAAATCCATTATGGAACTTACTTTCCATTATATTGTGCCACCCTTAGTTTAGATTGAGATAAACTTAATTTGTACTTTGTGACAAAACTAGTATCAATGTAGTACTTTTACAATGATCTAACCATCTATTTGTCACTTCTACAAATAATATACTCTTAGTTCTTCCAAAAAATCATAAGAATATCCTTACTATTGTCCAATGATCAACTTATGAATAATTATGGTATATGCTCATAACATTTAGAGTATAGGACATATCTGGATTTGTACATACCACAGTATGATCGATATAAATACTCCTTGCGATCAAGTATCAATCTATACTTGAATCTTTGTTTCACTTACCAAGCGTCAATACACTTGAATATATCATCAATATTGAACTCATTCAATCCTTTCTGTGCAACAAGAACCTTTCTTGTAGTTTCTATATTGAACTCATTCAATATATTATCTATGTACTTTCGGCACAACCATATTAGTGTCTATTGATGCCAAATATTTGGGTTTTGCCTAAGTCTTTCATCGGGATGAAATTCTTAATATGTGTTAATAAAAGATACATCATTTCCAATCAACAATATGTCTTCCACATAATGTATTAGAAATATGTCTTAGCGCTCCCACTTTAATTTCTTGCAAATGCAAGCATCTTCATCGTCTCCGACGAATTTAAACTCCTTTAACAGTTTCATCATAGTGAAGATTCCAACTCCGCAATGCTTACTTCAACAATTGAAGTTTGCATAAGCTTTTAGCATCCTTTGAATTAACAAAACCCTATGGACCGTGTTATGCACATGTCCTAGGTAACAATTCTATTAGAAGAACTTGTTTTGCTTATTCAACTACCACATAACAAAATTATATGTAGTGGTTGCTACATTAATCCGTCTAGACTAAATATCACTATGAAAGATCAAATCTTGTCATAGTCAACCTTTGAACATTCTTGTGAACTCTTTCCCAACATGTCGACTATTTCATAGATGTGCAACATCCATGTCTATTTCTTTATATATCCAAATACGACTATAAGGTCTTGTACCTTTCCAAAGGGTATTTCAATTTCAAAGCTTGATCTCTCGTATATGGAACTATCACGGATTCTATGGCTTCAAGCCATTTGACGGAGTCAGGGCCCATCATCGCTTCTTTGCATGTAGTCGGATCATTATTATCAAATAATGATTTAACTCCAAAATATTGGTATTTGATTGTTTACCCGACCTACTTGTTTCAATAGGAACTTAGACCTCTGTAACCGCAACCTTTGAGGCACGTGAGCCATGAGCATTGTTGCTTTCTAACACTTTTCTGCCATGCAACCTTGCACATATAGCTAAGGTTCTTTTAACCTCATCAAAGTTCTATTGTCCTCCCACTTAACTTTTCACGAAAAATTCCTTCTCTAAGAAACTTGACGTTTTAAGCGACAAACATTTTTGTCTCCGATGTTATGGAGGAGCAGTTATTCAAAATAACATACAAAGACAGGTTCATCCGACTTTGGTTGTAAACATCTTTCTTATGCATAGCATACCAATGTTTAAGAAAGGACAACTTGGGTTTTATCCCAAACCATAACTTTATATGGTGTCATTTCAACGGATTATGATGGAGCTCTTTTCAGTGGAAAAACGGTAGTCTCTAAAGCTTTTAATCTTTTAAAATATAATGGCAGTTTTATGAATTACACCTTTGATCTTACCATGTCAAACAAGGTTTAATTACATATCTCGAATGCTCCATACTCTTATGGTGTTTCGGGAAATGCAAATCCACGGAACGATTCCTTAAATATTAGGTATTATGCTAAACTTGTAACTCAAATATCTTCCTTTATGATCTTATCATAAACTATTTATATTCTTGTTACAATGATTTTGCACTTCATCTTGAAAGTCTTTGAACTTTTCAAATGTTTCATACTTCATCCTTATTAAGTAAATATTCATATATTCACTCAAATTTTCGGAGAAAGCATATGAAGTTGAAATCCATCGCTCTTGACTACACATAATGGACTTCGTACAACAATATGTACAAGTTCCAATAAGCTAGTCATTCGTTCCCTTTTTGGCCTATGAACGAAGTTTTAATTATCTCTAGGAAAGTTTCACAAGCGTCATTTGATCAAAATCAAAAGACTCCAAAGTTCCATCCACATGGAGTTTCTTCATGTTTTCTTTCCAATATAATTCAAACGGCGATGTCACTTCCTAAGTGATCTTTCAATCAATTTTGTCTTTCGACATTTTTAGCACTAGTTTTATGGATGTGATTTCTCGAACGAGATTTGTGAATCATCCATCTTTTATGGATTACGGCAATTATTTGAACAACCCTTTTGTTCTCATAATACCTGATAAAACAAATCTTGAAGGCAAGCTTTTAACGAGCAACACAATAACCCTTTATTTGTTCTCGATGAACATCATCACATATTCTTTTGCTAGTTACTTAGGCCATTGTAGTTTCATGAATTCTGTTGTTTCGTATGACGATTCATAAGAACAAATTCAGTATCACATACTTAAGAACCACAATGTTTAACAAGCAAAGAATATAGCCATAACATGTATATCATCTATATACTTAAGCTGAACAATTCTAGTCTTTTCTTTTCTGCCATATATTTATGAGATTCTCTTTCAGTATTTCCTTTTCTGTTTGAAAGAATCTATCAACATCAATAGTGGAGCCATAGAGTCCAAAGCATGTATAGTAAAATACCAATGTCTTTGGACTTGCACTTTGAAGTAGATCACCATCATCAAATGTTTGGTGTTCTTTCAAATTCCTTTCTTTAGTAATCTCTTGGTGTAGTAAACATTTTACCTACATCAAATATTCACCCTAATCATGGAATTATCCATGATCAAGCTACTTTTAGCTTATAACGATGAATCGTGAGTATAATGTTGCTTTCCAAAACCTTTTGGATGATTAGGACAACTAGTGTCTCCAACCTTTTGCAAATTCTCATCAAATATGAAAACATGACTTTTGCCATATTATACTCTATCATGTTGCAACCAAACTTCGTTTTAGATATCATAATATCTTCCACACATCATGGTTTCTGAAACAACTCTTTTAGATCCTAGATAACCTTGATATTAAGACAATCCTTTGAATATCAAGAATCATGGAGACAAACATGATACTCATACACTAACACTTGGAATTGTCACTCTTGATTTAATACCAATTATTAAACTTCATGGAGTAACTTCTTGAAAGTTTGCAATAGGACTTCTAAACTTTAGATTAACACTTCAAAACAATACGATACCAGTTCGTAAAGTAACTAACCAGAATTCTATAGTTCTATCATCTCAATTATAACTAAGCGCAAGGTGGTAAACGGATGCCAATTACTACAACAATTATGCAAATTCACTTGATTTAATTTATGATAAATAGTGTTCAACTTTTAATTATATTGCCGTTGAACTCCCACTCAAAACAATATCCCTCACATTGTTTTAGTGATCACACGAACCAAATCCACCATATCAAAACCGATCATGACGAGAGTTGATGTAGCTTCAATGGCGAACAATCAACATGTTCATCATATCTACTATATGACTCATGCTTTTACCTTTCAGTGATCTGTGTTCCGAGACCATATCTGTACATGCTAGGCTCGTCAAGATCAACCTTAGCTTCCGCATGAGCAAATCTGGCTTGCTCACGTTGTATACACTCGCATAATCTAACACACCCGATCATCACGTGGTGCTTCGAAACAACGAGCTTTAGCAACGGTGCTTACTAAGGATGAACACTATAAAACTTGAAATTGTGTGCTTGAGGGATCATCTTATAATGCTACCGTCGTAAAATAAGCAATACAAGATGCATAAAAGGATTAACATCACATGCAATTCATAATATGTGATATGATATGGCCTTTCTTCTTTGTGCTTCCGATCTCCATCTTCAAGCACGAACATGATCTCCATCATCACCGGCATTGCATCAAGGTCAATGACGCCGCTCCATGGTTGTCGTCCACTAGCTTCAACTATTACAACTACCTTGAATAGACACGCAGGTCTTAACAGAATTTAAAGACAACCACATGGCTCCTACCGGTTGCCACCTTACAATAAGGAACATTGCATACATCATATATAATCACAATCATGGCCATATCACATCACAGCACACCCCTGCAAAACAAAGTTAGACGCCTCTAATTTTCTTTGCATGTTTTACGTGGTTTGGGGCTTTCAATAAGTGTCGTTCTAACTTACGAACAAGAACCACAACATTTATACTAGTATTGTTAATCACCCGTTGTAAATTGAATCTTAACTATGTTGGGAGAAACAGGCACCCGCAAAGCCACTTATGCAATACAAGTTGCATGTCAAGCATGGAGCAAGTCTCATGAACGATGTCATGTAAGGTTAGCCCGGGCCGCTTCATCCCACCATCCCGCAAGATGCAAAGTACACAAGAAGTAATCGACAACAAAAGCATCAACACCCACAATGACCATTGTGTTCTACTTGTGCAACAGATCTACATATAGACACGGCTTTGATACCACTGTGGGGGTTTCGTAGCATGGAAAACAAAAAAATTCTACCGCATGAACACACAATCAAGATCTAATCTATGATCAAGCCAAGATCTATCTACTAGATTGTTGCAACGAGTCAATAGAATACTAACCCTCGAAGATCCAAAGCGGTTAACAAGAGCAGATTCTCGTGGATGATGTAGTCGTACACTTCCCGATCTCAAGATCGCGTAGACGATCCTTCCGGCGCTGCGTTCCGGCAGCGCTCCCGCAGTCGGTCACACGTTCGGTACTCGATGAAGACCTTCCTCTCCCTTGTACCAGCAGGCAGCGGAGGTTGTAGCACTCTCCTCGCGATTCCGGCAGCATGACGTCGTGGTACCGGAAGTAGAGGGGAGATCTCGCAGGGCTTCACTTTAAGCCGGAGCGAGTATGGTGGACTATGAGAGAGCCTCGGTGATCTAGGGTTTAGACACACCAAGTAGAAGGGGCTAGGCCGGCGGCTAGGGCAAGGGGATGCCCCAAGTCGGCGGCTTGGGAGAAACCCTAGGGCGGCGGTTATGGTGGGCGGCGGCGGCTAGGGTTAGATTTAGAGGGGCAAGGTGTTCGTCTTGGAGGGGCAGCCCTGCCCATATAGGTGGAGGGGGCGCGCCAAAGGGAGGGGAGTCCCTCCCCAACTCGGCTTCCAAGGCCGGCGGTGGAGGGAGAGGGACTTCCACTCCAAGTAGGTTTCCTACTCTCCCTCCACCAAACAAAATAGCCGTTTGACTTTTCAAATTGGCGTTTGACTTTTCAAACTAGGATTTGATTTAACCCTTTATTTTGTTCAGTGATGACACCTAGTACATGATGCAACCATTCCAACTTGTTATGACACATTCATGTACCCTTCCTCTCTGGAGTGCTGGACCTTCCGGACCCTTCTAGAACATTCCCGGTGAAAACACCGGAATCATTCCACAACTCCGAAATAGGACTTTACTTATATGAATCTTATTCTCCGGACCATTCCAGATCTCCTTGTGATATCCCGGATCCCATCCGGGACTCCGAACAACATTCGGTCTCTTACTCATCATTCCATAACTACTCAACAACTTCGAATCCTTAAGTGTGTCTCCCTACGGTTCGTGAATTATGCGGACATGACCGAGACACTTCTCCGATCAATAACCAATAGAGGAATCTGGAAATTCATATGGCTCCCACATATTTCTACGATTACTTTGCGATCGAATGAACCACTTACATACGATACCAATTTCCCTTTGTCTCATGATAGTTTACTTATCCGAGGTTTTGATCGTCGGTATCTCTGCATACCTAGTTCAACCTCGTTACCGATAAGTACTCTTTTCTCGTTCCCGTGATATGTGATCCCTTGTGAGCCAGTCACATGCTTGCAAGCTAATTGGATGACATTCCACTGAGAGGGCCCAGAGTATATCTATCCGTCATATGGATGGACAAATCCCACTCTTGATCCATGTGCCTCAACACATACTTTCCGAACACTCAATGCCACCTTTATAGCCACCCAGTTACGGTGTGGTGTTTGATGTCATCAAAGCATCCTTCTGGTGATGGTGATTAGCATGGTCTCATGGTCGAAGGAATTAGGTTACTATGTATCAGAAAGCTTATAGCAAATGAACTATATTAAATGACTTGATCTTTATGCTACGCTTAACTACAGGAGTATATCCATCACATCATTCTCCTAATGATATGACCCTGTTGTTAATAACATCTCTATGTTCATGATCAGGAAACCATGATCATATATTAACCAACAAGCTAGTTTAACAAGAGGCTTTACTAGGGACTCTTTTATGTTTACAAATCACACAAGTACTAATGTTTCCGGTTAATACAATTATAGCATGGTATGTAAACATTTATCATAAGTATGAAGATATAATAATAACCACTTTATTATTGCCTCTTGGGCATATCTCCAACACAGACCCCCGATGAACCGTCCGGCCTATCCCAACCGTGGAAACCCAAGGCCTGGAGGAAACCACAACAACCCTTGCAACTCTAACAACTTCAACCTTGCCCCACCCAAGTTCAACAACAACAATGCTACCACCAACCCAAACACCAACACTGCCCCGAGGACTGGAAGCAATGTTGTGCCTGTTGCAGCAAAGGACAAGTCGCAAGTGACTTGTTATGACTGTAGAAATAAGGGTCACTACTCCAATGAGTGCCCCAAGAAGAATGTCGCAGCCCCCAATGCAAATGCCCCAGCTCAGCAGCAGCGTCGTGTTCATCCTGGAAGAAGGTTTGCCCTAGGGAATTCACTCAACCGCAACGGCCGTCTTTTTCTCATGCATGATGAAGAAGCCCAGGAAGCGCCAGACGTCGTGTTGGGTATGTTTTCTGTTAATTCAGTACTTGCTAGAGTGTTGTTTGATTCTGGTGCATCGCACTCATTTGTCACCAAAGAATTTGCATGCACTAGTAAGATTCAACCAACCAAACTGAAGCATGTTATGATTGTTCAAATCCCCGGTTCAACCACCAAATCTAGGCAAATCTGCAAGGCCATCCCTATCCGAATCCATGGCATAGATTTTTATGCTAATCTGATAGTACTCGGAACTAAAGGTTTGGAAGTAGTACTAGGAATGGATTGGATGTCCAAACATAAAGGATTAATTGACTGCGCCAAGAAATCCATAACCATGACCAAGACAATGAACATCAGTCGAGCATGTATCTGAAACCTTACCTCGTCAATTCAAGTGCAACAAGAGTATAGCCCAACCTACCATTGACCAAGTCCGGATAGTCTGTGAATACCCCGATGTATTTCCAGATGTTTTGCCTGGTATGCCCCCAGATTGGGATATCGAGTTTCTCATCGAACTAATCCTCGGAACAGGACCCATAGCCCAGAGACCATATAGTATGAACCCGTCTGAACTAGCAGAACTAAAGAAGCAACTGGATGCCATGTTGGAAATTGGATTGATTCAACCAAGTGCGTCACCATGGAGATCACCTATCTTGTTTGTGGATAAGAAGGATGGAGATAATCGTTTGTGTACGGATTATCGGAAGTTGAATGATGTCACTATCAAGAACAAATACCCATTGCCCAAGATAGAAGACCTGTTTGATCAATTGACCGGTGCCAAAGTGTTTTCTAAGATTGATCTTAGAATTGTCTATCATCAACTCAAGATTCGCCCAGAGGATATTCCCAAGCCTGCCTTTACCACCAGATATGGATTATACAAGTATACTGTCATGTCTTTTGGATTAACGAATGCCCCCGCTTATTTCATGAATCTCATGAATAAGATTTTTATGGACTTCCTAGATAAGTTTGTCGTTCTTTTCATCGATGACATTCTAATTTATACCAAATCGGAAGAAGAACATGAGCTACACCTAAGGACCATTCTTGGAACCCTTAGAGAGCATCAGTTGTATGCCAAGTTTAGCAAATGTGAATTCTGGTTACGGGAGGTAGGATTCCTCGGCCACATTGTATCAGCCGGAGGAATTTCCGTTGACCCTGCAAAGGTGATAGATGTCGAAGATTGGCAAGCCCCATCCACTCAAACCCAAGTTTGTGCATTTCTCGGATTGGCAGGATATTACCGCAAGTTCGTAGAAGGATTCTCGAGTATCGCCAGACCCATGACCCAATTGCTAAAGATGGACAAGAAGTTTGAATGGACCGACAAATGTGAAGCGAGTTTTCAGGAACTAAAAAGGAGATTGATTTCAGCCCCAATCTTAATCATGTCGGATATCACGAAGCCCTTTGACGTGTATTGTGATGTATCCAAGATCGGTCTTGAATGTGTGCTAATGCATGAAGGCAAAGTCATATCTTATCTATCCCGACAACTGAAACAACATGAGAAAAATTACCCAACCCATGACCTCGAACTCGCAGTCGTAGTTCTAGCCCTGAAGACATGGAGGCACTACCTGATGGGAAATCGTTGTGAGATCTATTCGGATCACAAGAGTCTGAAGTATATATTCACTCAGAAGGAGCTGAATATGAGACAGAGAAGATGGATTGAGCTAATCAAGGATTACGATCTGGACATTCACTATCACCCTGGTAAAGCCAACGTGGTAGCAGATGCCCTTAGCATATTTCCGTGCCGCTTGAACTCCATGATTTTGAAGGAGCAACCAACTTTGCACAAAGTGATGGAAGATTTTCGAATGGAATTAGCGAGTGAAGGATTTTTGGCTAGCATAGAACTTTAACCCACTTTGATCAGCCAGATCAAGGAGGCCCAGAAAGGAAATGCTAGTATCGACGGAATCAAGCATCGTATCGGTACATGCAAAGTACCCGGATTCACTGAAGACGAAGAAGGAGTTCTGTGGTACAAAGGACGCCTTTGTGTACCAGCAAATTCTGAGTTGAAAGAATTTATTCTCAAGGAAGCTCATGATACTCTTTATTCTATCCACCCCAGAGGAACTAAGATGTATCAAGATTTGAAGGAGAAATTTTGGTGGCATAAGATGAAGAGAGAAATCGGAAGCTATATTGCCAAGTGTGATATATGTCAGCGAGTCAAGGCGGGACATCAACGACCCGCACGATTGTTGCAACCATTGCAGATTCCGGAATGGAAATGGGATTCCGTTGGAATGCACTTGATCACCAGATTACCTACTTCTAGTACGGGAAATGACTCTATTTGGGTCATAGTGGACAAATTGTCCAAAGTCGCCCATTTCTTACCCGTCAAGACCACATATCAGAGTTTGAAGCTAGCGGAGTTAAACATCGCTAGAATCGTTAGTTTGCATGGAGTCCCCAAGAACATTGTATCGGATCGAGGAACTCAGTTTACCTCGAGATTCTAGAAAAAAGTCCAAGAAGGTTTAGGAACCTGCCTAGATTTCAGCACCACGTATCACCCTCAGACCGATGGACAAACGGAGCGAGTAAATCAAATACTCGAACATATGCTGAGAGCATGTGTGTTAGAGTATGGATCTAAATGGGAAGACTGTCTGCCTTTGCAGAATTTTCATACAACAATAGTTATCAAGCCAGTTTGCAAATGGCCCCATTTGAATTCATGTATGGAAGAAAGTGACGCACCCCTTTGAACTGGTTGGAAGTAGGAGAGAGTCAGATTTTCGGACCCGACATCCTACGAGAAGCAGAAGAGAAGGTTCACAAGATTCGTGAACACCTCAAGACCGCTCAGTCAAGACAGAAGAGTTACGCTGACAAGAGACGTCGAGACCTCGCCTTCAACGTAGGAGATTTTGTGTATCTGAAGGTGTCGCCATTGAAGGGAATGCAGCGTTTCCAACTCAAAGGAAAGTTAGCCCCAAATATATCGTCCCCTTCAAGATTCTGAACCGTCGAGAAGAAGTGTCGTATCAATTGGAACTGCCCGAGGAGACGTCAGCCATGCACAATGTGTTCCATATCTTATTACTTCGCAAGTGTCTCGAAGTTCCAGAGAAGGCGGAAGTGTTCAAGAATATTGATCACCGGACCATAGAAATCAACGATGACCTGACCTATCCTGATGTACCCATCTGTATTTTGGAAGAAGCCTTCAGAACTACCAGAACCCGAAGCATCAAGTTTCTCAAGATTCAGTTGAGCAACCACACAGAAGATGAAGCTACCTGGGAGCGCGAAGATCACATCAGGACAGATTTTCCCGATCTCTTCAAATCCTAGGTAATCTTTTCGTCCTTTTTAAAATCTCGGGGCAAGATTTTGTTTAAGGGGAGAAGGTTTGTAACATCCCAAAAATACTAAACTTGGATCATCAAACTCTAATCTTCAAAATTAGGATTAACAAAAACTTTTCCAATTAAAAATATGAAAGCATTCATATGTGTATGTATTAAAATTTGGATTCTTTTGAATTGCCATGGTTCTGTGTTTCTTTGCTTGTAAAATGATTCTTAGGTGAAATAAACATCATCTAATCAAATCCCAAACTTTTCTCAAAGGCAAACAAATCAAAACAAACAAATTAAGTGAATGGTCACTTTGGCCAAATTAACTCCCATGCCTACTTTGGCTATCTCTAACTTTCAGAACTTAACATAAACATGTATAGATCTTTGCACCCCTTGATAGTACTCATAATAAGGTACCAAGGCCCACTTTGTGATCATGCAAAAACATTTGAATGCATAGTTTAAAGGACAATTTAAATTTCAATCTATCTCATATGGGAAGATCCCATTATTTCAAAAACCACTTAAACAAGTTGAATTTTCAAAACCCAAGAATCCACAGTATCACCAGCACATGCCTAGCACACACACCAAAAATCTTTTCAAAATTCAAAACTTAAGGTCATGCGGCCATTTCATCAAACAGGTTGCAGATTCAAATCAACAAAATCACAAACACTATTTTGAGCAGTGTTTTGAGCCAACCTTGTTCCCTCTCTGGTTACACTAGCCTCAGTAGATCATCTAGCAACCTTAACTAAGCTCTAGCACCTTTGTAAACTCGCCAATGTCATCAATGGTGAACAGGCCGAGAGAACCCATGTCACCCTAGTGTGGACAGCAAGATAGGAGAAGAACTAGCCGTGCCAACCTTGTTTGGGAGCTAGCCAGCACTCCATCGCCACTCCCTGTCCCAGCCGAGAGAAATGCCAGCCCCTAGACCACACGCCCAGGCCATGCCAAGCCGATCTGCAAGCATGCCAAGAGTGCGCCAGCGCGCCACCCTCGACACACGCCTATAGACCGCCCGCCGCCCTCGCCGCGTGCACGCGTGATCACCACCGCCCCAGCAACCTTGCAGACACCCCCGTTCGTCGCCCCATGCCTCACAACCACCGCTCTCCGTCGAAGACGCCGCCTTTGCCGCGCAGAGCACCGCGCGTTCCCGACCGTTTGCCACCGCCCCTACACGCGCATTTAAACCTTAGAACATTGCCAGGAGACTGCCCGTCGATCGCCAAACTTGGCCATGCCTCTACCCGCCCGTAGCCGTGTCACCACCGTCGTCTGCCCATCCCTCGCGGTCTCGCCGTCGAGCCTATAAAAGGAGACGATCCCAGCTTGATTTCTTCACACCATCTCACTCCTCTCACATCACTCATCGTTCCACCCCTTAGCCGGAGCAAGGCGAGCAGCGCATCGTCGGAATTGCGCCGGAGCAGGCCGCCTCTAGAGAAGAAGGGAGCCGTTGATTTCGTCCACCCCAGGAGCTGTCGCGACCACCCCTGAGTTCGACGTCGTCGACTTCGTCATTTGCCTGCCTCGCCGTCGTCACTGGAGCCCTGGTATGCCCCTATGCACCCCCATTGAGCCGCTAGGGTTCGAGCTCGTCGGTGACCTGTTCATCATTGACGATGACCCTCAGCCGTCGATCTTCATTCTAATCCAACGCACCACATCGCCCCATACCGCTTCGCGTCTAAAGAGTCACTAACCAGTAGACCCCCCTGTCAGTTGCGCCCCGCACTGCGGAGTGACACTGGGCCGGCCCAATAACCCTTCCCGCGCAGCCCACTCATTTGAATTTAGCTTTTTCTTTTTAAGTTCAAACATAGTTCTGTACCTAGTTTCAAAAATCAACCCAGCTCGATTCAGTGAACCAAATTGAATGAAACCAATTTTTTTAGCAAGGTATTGAAATGCTTAATCCAAGCCCGTTGGATTCAAATCATTTGGATCTGTAGATCAACCTTGGTAAAAATGACAAGGCGGAAACTTTTCTCCATTCAAACATTTTTCAAATTTAAATCATAATAGCTTTTGAGTTGATTCCAACTCTCAAAAATCATAATTGATCATACCTTTCAGAATATATAAAAATATATGGGTTTACTTACAGAAATAATGTTCAAGTAATAAAAGAATGCCACATAGGAATTTCTAGTCACTTTATTTTATTTAAAATAAAAGGTTAAAGCTTATTAAATTGTGACACCACTTTAAATCACATTCCCATGTACTGAAATATGTGTTGATGACATGTGTCAACATGATCCCATGTTTGAGTTGGAGAATATTAAATCTTAAGTAGTTTTTCAATGAGTAGAAATTACTTTTCTAAAAATAAAATAAATAAGACAAATGCTCTAATCTTGTAATATTAGTGATGATGCTATATCATCTATAGAACCCTTGTGTGTGATGATTGAAAGTAGTTAAGTATTGTTTGGTGATTGTGTACCTCGTATTTATTCATAGACGCTAGTACCGACCAAGGATACGAGGAGGAAGGAGGATACTACGAAGAAGAAGCCGAGGATAACTTCAACAACTGCTCTACACAAGGCAAGCCTAATACTACTAGTTGATTGAGCAAGCTAACACTTGCAAGATACTCTACTTATGCAAGCCTATACTGATACTGATGCAAGCTAATACTTGCTTGTTACCATGATCACTAGATGCCTTAAGCATATGTGATCATACCCACTTGATACCCCCTCCTAGTTTTACTTGCAAGCTTTCTACTTTATTTCTTTATCAAAACTATTACTTAGAGTCTACTACCGCAAGTTCGTAGAAGGATTCTCGAGTATCGCCAGACCCATGACCCAATTGCTGAAGAAGGACAAGAAGTTTGAATGGACGGACAAATGTGAAGCGAGTTTTCAAGAACTCAAGAGAAGATTGATTTCAGCCCCAATCTTAATCATGCCGGATATCACGAAACCCTTTGATGTGTATTGTGATGCATCCAAGATCAGTCTCGGATGTGTGCTAATGCAAGAAGGAAAAGTTATATCTTATCTATCTCGACAACTGAAACAACATGAGCAGAACTATCCAACCCATGACCTCGAGCTCGCAGCCGTAGTTCTAGCCCTGAAGTGAGGCATTACCTGATGGGAAACCGTTGTGAGATCTATTTGGATCACAAGAGCCTGAAGTATATATTCACTCAGAAGGAGATGAATATGAGATAGAGAAGATGGATTGAGTTAATCAAGGATTATGATCTGGACATTCACTATCACCTCGGTAAAGCCAACGTGGTAGCAGATGCCCTTGGCAGATTGCCGTGCCGCTTGACCTCCATGATTTTGAAGGATCAACCAAGTCTGCACAAAGAGATGGAAGATTTCCGCATAGAATTAGTGAGTGAAGGATTTTTGGATAGCATAGAACTTCAACCCATTTTGATCAGTCAGATTAAGGAGGCGCAGAAAGGAAATGCTAGTATCGACAGAATCAAGCGTCGTATCGGTATAGGCAAAGTACCCGGATTCACCGAAGACGAAGGAGTTCTGTGGTACAAATGAGGCCTTTGTGTACCAGCAGATTCTGAGTTGAAAGAAGTTATTCTCAAGGAAGCTCATGATACTCTTTATTCTATCCACCCCGGAGGAACGAAGATGTATCAAGATTTGAAAGAACAATTTTGGTGGCATAAGATGAAGAGAGAAATCGGAAGCTATATCGCCAAGTGTGATATATGTCAGCGAGTCAAGGCGGGACATCAAAGACCCGGTGGATTGTTGCAACCGCTACAGATTCTGGAATGGAAATGGGATTCTGTTGGAATGGACTTTATCACCGGATTACCTACTTCTAGTAGGGGAAATGACTCTACTGGGTCATAGTGGACAGATTGTCCAAAGTCGCCCATTTCTTACCAGTCAAGACCACATATCAGAGTTCGAAGCTAGCAGAGTTATACATCGCTAGAATCATCAGTTTGCACGGGGTCCCCAAGAACATTGTATCGGATCGAGGAACTCAGTTTACCTCGAGAGTCTGGAAGAAAGTCCAAGAAGGTTTAGGAACCCGACTAGATTTCAGCACAGCTTATCACCCTCAGACCGACGGACAAACAGAGCGAGTAAATCAAATACTCGAAGACATGTTGAGAGCATGTGTGCTAGAGTATGGATCAAAATGGGAAGATTTTCTGCCGTTCGCAGAATTTTCATACAACAACAGTTATCAAGCTAGTTTGCAAATGGCCCCATTTGAATTCATGTATGGAAGGAAGTGTCGCACCCCTTTGAACTGGTTGGAAGTAGGAGAGAGTTAGATTTTCGGACCCGACATCCTACGAGAAGCAAAAGAGAAGGTTCACAAGATTCGTGAGCACCTCAAGACAGCCCAGTCAAGACAGAAGAGTTACGCCGACAAGAGACGTCGAGACCTCGCCTTCAACATAAAAGATTTTGTGTATCTGAAAGTGTCGCCATTGAAAGGAATGCAGCGTTTCCAGTTGAAAGGAAAGTTAGCTCCCAGATATATCGGCCCCTTCAAGATTCTGAACCGTCGAGGAGAAGTGTCATATCAATTGGAACTACCCGAAGAGATGTCAGTAGTGCACAATGTGTTCCATATCTCCTCACTTCGCAAGTGCCTTGAAGTTCCGGAGAAGACTGAAGTGTTCAAGAACATTGATCACCGGACCATAGAGATCAACGATGACCTAACCAATCCCGAAGTACCCATCCGTATTTTGTAAGAAGCTTTCCGAACTACCAGAACCCGAAGCATCAAGTTTCTCAAGATTCAGTGGAGCAATCACACAGAAGAGGAAGCTACCTGGGAGCGCGAAGATCACATCAGGACGGAGTTTCCCGATCTCTTCAAATCCTAGGTAATCTTTTTCGTCCTTTTTCAAATCTCGGGACGAGATTTTGTTTAAGGAGGGAAGGTTTGTAACATCCTAAAAATATTAAACTTGGATCATCAAACTCTAATCATCAAAATTAGGGTTAACAAAAACTTTTCCAACTAAAAATATGAAAGCATTCATATGTGTGTGTATTCAAAATGTGGATTCTTTTGAATTGCCATGGTTCTGTGTTTCTTTGCTTGTAAAATGATTCTTAGGTGAAATAAACATCATCTAAACAATCCCCAAACTTTTCCTAAAGACAAACAACTCAAAATGAATAAATTAAGTGAATGGTCACTTTGGCCAAATTAACTCCCATGCCTACTTTGGCTATCTCTAATTTTCAAAACTCAATAGAAACATGTATGGATCTTTGCACCCCTTGATAGTACTCATAATAAGGTACCAAGGCCCACTTTGTGATCATCCAAAAACATTCAAATGCCCAGTTTAAATGACAGTTTAAAATTGAATCTATCTCATATTGGAAGATCCCATTATTTCAAAACCCACTCAAAACAAGTTCAATTTTCAAAACCCAAGCACCCACAGAATCCTCAACACATGCCTAGCACACCCACCAAAAATCTTTTCAAAATTCAAAACTCAAGTTCTTGCAGCCATTTCATCAAACAGGTTGCAGATATAAATCAAACAAATCACAAACACTATTTTGAGCAGTGTTTTGGCCAACCTTGTCCCCTCTCTAGCTCACAACAAACATCTAGTAGATCATCTAGCTTAGTTATTAACCTCTAGCATCACTATGAGCTTGCCAATGCCATCAATGGTGAGCAATCCGAGCCTCACCATGTCACCCCAGTGTGGACAGCAAGCTAGGAGAAGAACTAGCCGTGCAACCTTGTCTGGGAGGTAGCCCCTGCCTCACCACCCCCTCTCGACCAGCCCTAGCTCAAAGACAGAGACCAGAACCGCCAGGAACACCGCGCCCGCGCTGCTGTCGACCATGCCGACGCATACCCCAGTGCACGCGCTGTTCCCACGCAACCCGACCACCTCGAGCCCTTGCCACCCGCCAGCGTGCACCCCACCGTCCGAGGAGACCACCAGACATGTTCGTTTCATCGCCCGTACCCCGTAGCCACCGCTCGCCGCGGAGTTCGCCGCCTCTGCCTCGCATAGCACCGCACGTTCCCGACCAATTGCCACCGCCCCTAAGCTCTTCTTCAAGTTCTAGAGCATCGCCAGGAGACCTCCCGTCGATCGCCAACCGCATCCATGCCTCTAGCCGCCCGTAGCCGTGTCGCCACCGTCGCCTGCCCATCCCTCTCGGTCTCACCGTCGAGCCTACAAAAAGAGGCAACCTCCGCTCGATTTCTTCACACCATCTCACTCGCCACCTCTCACTGATACTTCCCACTTCTTTCCGGAGCAAGGCGAGCAGCGCATCGCCGGAATTTCACCGGAGCCCGCCGCTGCTGGAGAAGAAGGGAGCCATCGATTGGAGCCGCCGTAGAAGGAGCTGTCGGTGCCAGGAGAATCGCCGTCATAGACTTCGTCGTTCGCCCCCATCGCCGACCCTCGCCTGAGCCCCGGTGAGCCTCCCATGACCCCACCTGCCGCGTTAGGGTTCTGCCTTGCCGGCGCTGCCCGACGTGGACGATGAGTCGTAGACGTTCGATTAGACTTAGATCGTGCGACCGAGATCGCCCCGTACCGCTTCGCGTGTTATGAGCCACTGACGGGTGGAATCCCCCTATCAGCTGAGCCCCGCGCTATGGAGTGACACTAGGCCGGCCCATTAGCATCTCCCGCGCAGCCCAATCGTTTGAATTTAGGTTTTTCTTTTTAATTTCAAACATAGTTCTGTACCCAGTTACAAAAATCATTCCAGCTCGATTTAATGAACCAAATTGCATGAAACCAATTTTGTTAGAAAGGTACTGAAATGCTTAAATCAAGCCTGTTCGATTCAAATCATTTGGATCTGTAGATCAACCTTGGTAAAAATAACAAGTCAGAAGCTTTTGTCATTCCCATGTACTGAAATATGTGGTGATGACATGTGTCAACATGATCCCATGTTTGAGTGGAGAATATTAAATCTTAAATAGTGTTTCAATGTGTAGAAATTACTTTTCCAAAAAATAAAATAAATAAGACAAAGGCTTTAATCTTGTAATGTTAGTGATGATGCTAGATCATCTATAGTACCCCTTTGTGTGATGATTGAAAATAGTTAAGTATTGTTTGGTGATTGTGTACCTCGTACTTATTTATAGACGCTAGTACCGACCAAGGGTACAAGGAGGAAGGAGGTTACTACGAAGAAGAAGCCGAGGAGAACTTCGACCACTGCTCTGCAGAAGGCAAGCCTTACTAATCAAGTTGACCTATGCAAGCTAATACTTGCTTGTTACCATGCCAACTAGATGCCTTAAGCAGGGATCATACCCACTTGATAACCCAATCCTAGTTTTACTTGCAAACTTTATACTTTATTTCTTTATCAAAGCTTTCTCTTAGAGTTTACTTAAGTGACTTGTAGATTCTAGGAAGATAATTGAAGGTTGCATAAAGAGCATTAAATTTGGCCTAAGCTAGATAATCTTAATGTCATCCTAAGGCATGAGATTGAAATTAATTAATCTCCACTTGTTTACCACCCTTCATTAGTACTTACCCCACTTGTAGATGCTATTTCTATGCATAAAACTTGATCAACATTAGATGGGAATACTTGGTGAAAATGGTTATGAAAACCTTGGAATGATGAGTCATTCTACTAAAATGTTTTGACATGTGTTTCCGAACACCAGATGATTTTGATGATGAAAATGTTGAGGCATGAGCCTTAGCCCTTTATAAAACTGATGGTTGTCTGGATGCGATACCATTCCAATTTTATCGTACAACCAAAATACCCAAAAATTGGGTAGGGATTGACTGGAAACTTATATACCTTAGTATGGGTTCCCTCACGGCCAAGGTCTGAGCTGAGGCTGCCTTGTGAAGATTGTCCACCTGTACAGTACCCAAGATGACAGTTGGTCATGGTTGGGAGGCCAAAATCACAGGAGAGGTGCCTATAGTAGGTCGTGTAATCGAAAGGTTAGGATTGATTAGCCGCATACTGAGTATGGTGAATTCAGGGTTTGTTCCTGACGGATGTATCAAATGTTGTGGTGAAAGTGTACAATCTCTGCAGAATGTCAAACTATTCGAATAGCCGCATCCGCGGTTATGGACAGTTGGAGTGGCCATACTGTTCCCCCGTCAGATGTTTTCAAAATGACTTGTGAAATGAATTGAGACTTTTACTTGACCACAACAGAGTTGTGATATGAAAATTCAAGTTCCCACTTAGGTGTTATAAAACTTCAACTAGCATTCTTTGCTTCTGAACTTAGTAGAGGTAAATCTGGCTTTTTGCAAAACAACCCTAGAGCTTAGTGTCCTACTACAAAAACCCCCTTAACTTGTTAGTATTAGTTTGCGAGTACTTAAAGAGTACTCATGGATTTGTCCCTAGCTATTCCCGTGTCCAGACTATGAAGAGGAGTACCAGGATGATGGAACCCAGGAAGGTTATGACAACTAGGATCATCTCCCATCGTCAGCATTTCCTGTGACCCCGAAGATGGAGCTTCGCCTATGCTACCTTTATTACTACGTTATTCCGCTGCTTGAGTTGTATTAAGAACTGGATCATGAGATCCTTATTTGTGTAAGACCTTATGTATGGTTTGTAATGGATGATGTACTGTGATATCCAAATCTGTTATGTCTCGCAAAAATGGTAATCCTGGGATTGCGATGTATGGCATAACAGGCATCTCGGATTAAAAATCCGGGTGTTGACACATTATTCTATAAACTAAACTCTCAAGGCTAGAGCTAGCAGTAACAAAGTGATGCACTTTCATTGTAGCTAGATCAAGCCTCTTTGGTTCCAGCACTGTATCATTCAGATCATCAGAAAGTTCTAAGGCAGCAACTACACGTGCAGCAATAACACCCCCATAAATGGGTCCTCTAGCAGCTAGGCGGCGAGCAATGAGAGAACCAAGATTTTACCTGGTTTCATTGTTAAGTGCAGCAGCAAGAAAAGGCAAATGATAGTTGGAAATATTGCAAGTGTTCTCCCTACCAAGAACGCTAGTGGCAAGATAATAAGCAAAATATCTGATAGACGGGAGTTGAATATTTCTTATCTTCCCGTGCTGGGTTGTGGGGTCATAATCATTTGTTACCCCGCGGTAGAGAGATACAACAAATCAGCGGGTTGACCTTGAATCTTCTTCACCATCCCAGCCATTCCAATACCTATAATGCTGCAAAATATTTTTAGTTGCATTGTGACAGGCCTATCATAAATTTTGAATGAAACATCTGTCCTGAAAGGGGTGTTAGTGAAAGTGAAACTCTCCACAAAAGTTTTGGTGAGAAAATCATATTGCTCACTCTCATCCTGCATATAATCGGTTAGACCAACCCTCCGAACAAGAGTTAAGAAATCATCAAGCATCCCTGCACCTTGCAAAAAGGTAAAACAAGGGAAGGTAGAAGGGTGCGCATCCCCCTCATCTCCCTTGTTGCCAAAGCGTGGCGCAATAAGATCCTCATTTTATGATGGTCTAGCTCGAGAGGCTGATATCGAAGGCCTTGTCCTCCTAGGTGCATCACTTTTAAACACTTCTCCAAAGGTGTGGTTATCCATGGCCCTTTTTCTGAAATTTTTAGACAAACATCAAACCAAGTGATTTACAAGTTAATGAATGATGAGGAACTACTATAGGAACTTTCTAGAGGGCTAAACATGCATCAAAATGAAATCTCTAAGCATCGAAAAAGCATGCAAGCTCACACAACCTGTCACCTGCAATAGAAAAATATTCAAGATACAATCCACCAATCAAAAATCTAATTGGACATGCGGAGGAGGCACATACCATAGAGAAATCCCTCCAAAAATCAGCAGCAAATATGGGCTGAGCAAGGAGATCGAAAAACGGGAGCAAGAAAAGCAGGAACTTGAGCTTTGAGAAATTTTTCGGTGTTTTTCGGGAGAGAGAAAGAAGTGGCTGGAAGGAAGCAAGGTGGAGGGCTAGGGGTGGACCACACCTGGGCCAGGTGCCACCTGGGGCTAGCCGCGCCACTAGGGGGTGTGCTGGCCTGGTGGGTCCCCCTGGGTCACTCTAGGTGCCCCTCTTCCCCTTTTTCATGAAAACATTTAATATGGATTTTCTGGAATTTTTCGGGAAACTTTATTTTTGGCCAATTTTTAAGTTATGAAAATTGATTTTCTCACAGAAAAAGATTTTTGAAATACACAAAAATCAAACAAAACCAAAACTACAGAAGTTCTAAGACACTCTAAAAACCAAGCAACTAGCAAAACTAAGACGAACAAGACGAAGAGCAAAGATTAGAAAGGAGAAAAATAAAGGTGAGCAAGTATAATCATTGTGAAAGCATTGTTTTGTCCATTAAAATCCCTTTGTTAACAAGGTTGATAAAGTATTGTTACCAAAAAAAAATTATATGAGACAAAACTTTGCATTTCACAAAAATGATTGTGTTACCTCAATCTTGATAGCAATAGTCCCAATCATAATAGTTTCAAAACTTTCTTATGTACTGGGACAATATATTTCTCCAACTTTGATGCTCTCAATATTTTC
Organism: Avena insularis; assembly: GCA_023614405.1. Taxonomy (NCBI): domain Eukaryota; kingdom Viridiplantae; phylum Streptophyta; class Magnoliopsida; order Poales; family Poaceae; genus Avena; species Avena insularis. Next base: position 90,115,644 of record CM042685.1, on the reverse strand, counting down.
AATTGAATTTAGGCTATAACTCTAATCAATCTTCTTAGGGAAATAGACAGTACGCTCTTTGTCATTAATATTATAAGTTACTTTTCTTGATTAGAATTGATGAAAACACTTGCAGTATTAAGAAAAGGTCTCCAAGAATAATAGACATATTATCATCTTCAGGCATCTCAAGCACAGCTAAATTATTTAGAACCAAGCAATTATGTGCCAATTGAACAGGAACATCCTCACATATACCAACAGGAATAATAGTAGACTTATCAACCATTTGCAAAGATATATCAGTTGGTATGAATTTTTCTAGTTAAAGTCTCTTGTAGAGAGAAAAAGGCATAACACGAACTCCATCTCCCAAATTACACAAAGCAGTTCTAACATAATTATTTTTAATAGAGCAAGGAATAGTTGGAATACCTAGATCACCAAGTTTCTTTCGAACCTTACCATTGAAGGAATAATTATCACTCATTAAGAATCTTCCTTTTACTAAAGACAATATCCTTCATATACTTTCAATAAGGAGGCAACTTAATAGCATCACTCAAAGGAATATGCAAAAAATAAAGGTTTCATCCACTCACAAAACTTGTTATAGTGTTATTCTTCCTTTGACTTGTGTTTCTTATTAGGAAAAGGCATTGGTTTTTGCACCCAAGGTTCTCTTTCACTACCATGTTTATTAGCAACAAAATCTTCCTTAGTGTACTTAGTTTATTAGTGTGCTTCTCAGGTTCTTCTTCAATTTCTTCCTTATCAGGAGCATCATTGTTATTATTACCACTTTCAGTTTCAGCATGAGAGACAGATATACTATTAGGATCTATAGCAGGTTTAGAAGGTTCCTCAACTGTTTTATGTTTCTTTTTCTTTCTCTTAGAAGGACTACCACTATTTTCATCTTGTTGAGAATCATGCTCAATTCTTTTAGGATGTCCCTCAGGATATAAAAGATCTTGAGTGGTTGCACCACTCCTAGTTATAATTCCATAAGCATGTTTATCTCCAGAAGCATTAACTAGCATATCTTTTTGTACCTTAGCAAGTTGATCAATTTGGGTTTGAGCCATTTAGAAGTGTTTAACAAGCATTTTAACATCATTAGCAGTTCTTTCCACAATATCTTTCAACCCATTAATATCTCTACGCTGAGTTTGGTTGTGCAGAATTGGGGATCTGAATTGAATTAAGTGGTAATTCCAAATCCAATATAGAAAGTAAATGGTTTGCATTTGAATTCTGTTGTTTGGGTGTACTTGGAATTTGTTGTTGGAATCAGCAGGTTGTACCCGATTCCATTTCCCGTTTGGATGTAGTAACGATGGAATTTGATGTTTTGATGAGTTTATATGATGTGAACGATTATACATGTATGAAAAATAGCATGTTCTTATTACAATGTATATATATTGTATACCAACATTATTCGTTTTCTTCTGATTTGACATCAACTTCAATACAGTACATAGCATATCTAAAAATTGCACATGGTGCGCCTAATCGTTATAAACACATCATACAACCAAGAGTATGCATCACTGATTAGTTATCAAACATTCCCATAATTATCACTTGACGTGTCTTTGCTCTCCAAGGTTGGCCCAGTAACCAGTCGTCAAAGTCTATTCTTATACAGAACACAAAACAAGTCGTTGCTAATCTGTATCAAGGGAACAGAGGAAGCTAAGTGCTCCAAATTCAGTTGGCATTGTAAAACAGCAGTTTAATCATATTGAAGAAAACAAACAGGGGAGCGATGATAAATTATACCTTACACTGGTAATCTATAGTTTTTTTCAAACTAGGTAATCTGTAGTTCAAAGAGGTAAAATAGGATGAGAAAATTTGGCAAGAAATTTGGACTTCTGTAGAGCAGGGAAAGGAGGAGGAGGACAGGGACGGAAGGCCGACACCGTTCCCCTCCATTGGGCTAGGGCCACCGCCGTTCTCCCTCCCCATTCCACAGGCAGCCGCTACGGTTAGGGTTGGACTAGAGAGAGGGTACAGGGGAATCATCGAGAAGGGAACCACATGCCTGGGACGATGGAGAGAGAAGGGACGGAGGGGGATGGAGAAGGGGAGAGGGTCACCGGGGTAGGTACAAGGGGGAGAGGCGGTGGACCTACCTACCGGCTCTGGCGAGGTTCAGTTCCTGCTCGAGTTGCTTCTGCTCGCGAGTCCTGTTTAGCGCTCGGGACGAAACGGTATGTAGGAGGAGAGCGATTCCACGGCAATACAGAGGCTCCCCCCTCCGTATTCGGTCCTGTGGGATGAGAGGTGTGCGAGGCTATCTTGGAATTGGGCCTCCGATTCCATGCCTCAATACTAAGACAACCAAACAACCGAATTAGCTAGTTAATTCTGCAAATCCAATTCAGAGCCCCAATTCTGTGCATCCAAACACGGTGCTAGAGTTTTCCAATAAATGATTCTTAACTTGTTTATTAAAATTACCTTGTTTAAAAATAAAAATTTCAAGTTCCCCTAAGCATTGATCAGGAGGTTTACCATAAGGAATATAACCTTCATCAAAGTGTTGGAGATAGTGTACCTCAATAGTAGATGAGTGGGGAATTGGCTTACATAATTCTTCTATAGGAGGTAAATTCTTCGAATCTTTAGATCTAATACCCTTCTCCTTAAGACATTTCTTAGCTTCTTTCATCACTTCATCATTTAATTCAATCACTCCCCTCTTCCTTGGTTTTGGTGTTGGAGTTGGTTCAGGCACAATTGGTTCAGGTGTAATTGGCTCAGTTGTAGTCCAATCATCATAATTCTTGCTTATTTTAGCCATTAATTATTCAGCTTCTACAGGAGTTCTTTTCCTAAAAACACAATCAGAAAAACTATCCAGGTATGTCCTAGATTCATCAGTTAGTCCATTATAATTTATATCAAGAAGCTCATTTTTAGGTAATGGACATCCAGGATGTGCATGAATCAAGACACAGAACCTTGTCCATGACTTAGGCAATTTATCCTCTTCTCCCTGTTTTAAAATCAAAAAGTTTCTGCAAAACAGCATATCGAGCACTAGGAGGAAAATATTTCTGAAATAAAGTAGCAATTAATCAATCAGGGCTATCAAATGGATCTAGGAGGTAAACTATTAAACCAAGATTTAGCTTATCCTTTTAGTGAAAAAGGGAAAAATTTAGCAACAAATAGGTACGCATCTTAACATCATTAGAAAATAAGGCACTCATAGTAGAAAGCTCAGTCATATGTGCCACGGCCTTTTCATTCTCAATCCCACAAAAAGGTTCTTTCTCAACAATTATTATATAGGATAAATCAAGAGAGAAATCATAACATTTATCTTTAATGTCTATGGGATAAGTAGCAAACTTAGCATCGGGATATAGTTTAGGTATAATAGTGCGTTTCTCAAGGAGAATCCTAATAGCACTAGAACCACGTGTGTTTTGATATTCTTCAATAAATTCATCAGTCATTTCAATGTAACCATCATTAATATCATAGCTTTCTCTAGACTTAGGTGAGATAACAGGTGTAATAGTGTCTTAACTAGGAGTTTCAGTGTTTCCCAATATAGTTCTAGCAATTGTAGCATCTAGGAAAGGACCTAATGAACCACTCTCATCAAGCACAGTAGAAGTAGCATCATGAGTATCAGAAGCAAGTTCAGATTCAGCAGTATTAGCAGTGTGTGTAGCATGTGTATGTGGTGGTGGTGTAACAACCTTACTTATAACAGCCGGTGAATCAAGAGCAGCAGAGGTGTTAAGGACTGTACCTCTTCTTGTAGTCGATGGTAAAATAGGAAACTTTCCATCAAGAGACTTTCCCATGATGAAAAGGATAGCAGTGAACAATAATAATCCCAAGTGAACATACAAATAAAGCTATTCTCCCCGGCAATGGAGCTAGAAAATAGTCTTGGTGACCCACAAGTATAGGGGATCGCAACAGTCTTTGAGGGTAGTATAACCCAATATATTGATTCGACACAAGGGGAGCCAAAGAATACTTATAAGCCTTAACAACTGAGTTGTCAATTCAGCTGCACCTGGAAATAGTCTTGCTCATAGTAGTTTATCAGTAGCAATAGCAAAGTAACAGCAGTAGTAAAACAAAGGCAGTAGTAACAATAGTAGCAAATAGTAGGATTTGAGTGTGATAGGCATAGGGATGGATGGGCGGGCGTTGCATGGACAAGTATATTCATGTAACTTCAAGATCTAGGGCACTTGCATATAAATAAGATAAAGCATCCAAGTACTAAACAATTATTGGCATGTGTTCCATATGTAGTCATACGGGCTCACAATGAGTACTTGCACAACATCTTTTGTCCTGCCAGCCCGTTGCAGCGGGGCCTCAAGGGAATCTACTGGCAATTAAGGTACTCCATTTAATAGATTACTGGAGCAAAGCATTAACACACCATGAACACACATGATCCTCATATCACAGCCATCCCCTCTGTCTGTCCCAATTTCTGTCACTTCGGGGCCTTTGGTTCCGGACAATGATATGTGTACACAACTTGCAAATAAGATCAAAAATAATACTATCATCATGAATCAATAACATGTTCAGATCTGAGATCATGGCACTCGGGCCCTAGTGACAAGCATTAAGCACAACAAGTTGCAACAAAGTCAAATAGCACTAATAGAGATACTAGGCACCATGCCCTAAAAATCTTATTCGATTGCATGATAGATCTTATCCAATCCCTACCATCCCCATAGCCTACAATGGGGTATTACTCACTCATGGATGGGGGAAACATGGATAGTTGATGGAGAGGCGTTGGTGATGATGATGGTGATGATCTCCTCCAAATCCCCGTCCTGGTAGGGTGCCAAAACAGAGTTTGTGGTTCCGAATCACGGTTTCTGGTGGTGGCGGCGTAGCGGAACTCTATCTATAAAAACATTGAATCCCCCTCTGTTTTTAGGTCAGAAGGCTTTATGTAGGCAAAGAGGGAGGCCGAGGGGCTGCCCGAGGTGGCCACACCCCTCCCAGGTGCGGCCTGGCCTGGACTGCATGGCCAGGGGGTGGGGCCCCCTTGTGGACCTCCTCCGTCTCATCTTCTGGCTTCGTTAGTCTTCTGGTAAAATATGAGTTTTGCCATATTTTCTGAGATTTTTCCTGAAAGTTGATTTTCTTCACAAAAACTAGACACCAAAGAAATTCTGCTGAAAACAGCGTCTGTCCGTGTTAGTTGTATCCAAATCACACAAGTTAGAGGAGAAAAAATAGCAAAAGTGTTCGGGAAAGTAGATACGTTTTGGACGTATCAGCAGGGACTTTTGGCGACTCCTTCGGTGACACCTGCGGCCCCGTCTCAGGCCACCCCTAGATGCGATGGGCCACCACGGCTCTGCCCGCACCCATCCCGCCAGTTCCCTCGGAGCATGGGCCTGCACCATCATTCGTATCGACCCTATCCGTGCCAGTGACACCATCCACGTCGACCTCGTCCGTGTCGACATCGTCCGTGCCCTTCACATCGTCCACGTCAACCTCGTCAAAGTCGACATCATCTGTGCCCGTGCCTGCGACACTGTCTGCGTCGACCTCGTCCGCACCTTCGACCCCAGCCACCTCGGCCTTCGCCTCTATGCCCGCCTCTGGCTCGGTGTCCCCTTGACAGCCTTATCCCCGACGTCATCCCCTTCGACTGCCGACTGCCCGCCCCTCCACATGCGGGTGCTATCACTCGTGCATATGCGGTTGTGTGCCACCCATCTACTTACTACCCCTCCATCGAGTACATATGTGTGGCCTCTACATCCGCGCCCTCATCGGTGCTCTAACCGGTGCCCACTTTTTCTCGGGCTGCCCTTCGAGACCCGCATTGGCTCGCAACCATGCAGGAGGAGTTCGACGCCTTAAAGCACAACCGGACTTGGGCGCTCGTTCTGCTCCCCCTTGTGCAAATGTCATCACCGGCAAATGGGTGTTCAAGAAAATATTGCATCTTGATGGGACACTCGAGCGCTACAAGGCGCGCTGGGTGGTCCGCGGTTTCCGTCAATGCGTCGGCGTAAACTTCATCGATATGTTTGCCTCGGTTGTCAAACCGAGCATGATCTACACCATTCTGCACCTTGTTGCCTCTCGAGCTTGGCGAGTACATCAGATGGATGTCTCCAACACCATCCTTCATGAACACCTCTCCGAGCAGGTGTACTTCTAGAAGCCCACTGGTTTCATCGATGCCACCCACCCCAACCACATGTGCCTGCTTTCGTTCTCTCTGTATGGTCTGAAGCAAGTACCGCGTGCTTAGTACCACCGCATTGCGGTGTTTCTTCATGAGCTTGGTTTCCTCTCAACGCGCTCCGACGCGTCGCTGTTTGTCTTCCAACAAGGCACCGATGATTCCTACCTACTGCTCTATGTTGACAACATCATATGGACGAAAAGCACACCGCTCTTCTTCGACAGCTGAGTTCTCCATCAAGGACTTGGGACTGCTTCATTACTTCCTCGTCCTTGAGGTGGTACATCAAGCGGACGGGTTATTTCTTCATCAGAGGAAGTACGCTCATGAGATCCTCGAGCACGCCAGGATGCTTAAATGCAAACCTGCACCCACCCCTATCGACACGAAGGCAAAGCTCTCTGCAAGTGATGGATCACCGGCTCCTGACGTGTCTCTATACCGCTCCATTGTTGGTGCCTTGCAGTACTTGATGCCCACCGGACTGGAGTTACAATATTCTGTGCAGCAGGTGTGTCTTCACATGCGTGCGCCTCGTGATGCCCACTAGACTGCGGTCAAGCAGGTTCTGTGCTACATCTGTGGCACTATGGACCTCGGCCTCTCAATATAGACCTTGCCCTCCTCAGATACTGTGGCTTACTCCGATGTGAACTGGGATGTCTACCCCGACACACGGTGTTGTACCTAGGATATTGTGTTTACCTCGGCTTGTCGCTCATCTCCTAGTCATCCAAGCGACATCCCAATGTCTCTCTCTCTAGCGTTGAGGCTAAGTATCACGCCGTGGCCAATGTCGTTGCTGAGTGCACCTAGATTCTTCAGCTTCTCTTCGAGCTATCTTGTCCTGTTGACAAGGCTACCATTGTGTTTTGTGACAACGTCTCAGCTGTCTACCTCTCCGCCAATCCCATTCATCATCGATGCACCAAGCATATCGAGCTGGATATCCACTTCGTTCGCGAGCAGGTTGATCTCTGTCACATTTGAGTACTTCACATGCCAACCTCTCAGAAGTTTTCGGATATCATGACGAAGGTCTTGATGACGTCGACCTTTGGCGAGTTTTGATCCAGTCTATGTGTCAGTACTGACCGTTCAACTAGGGGGGGAGGTGTTGAGATATATTCGTAGTCCAGTTGACCTCCTTGTAACACTAGGATTGTACCCTGTAATTTCCTATATATAAGTGACACCCTTCCCTATTGGAGTTGTGCAATCTCCCGTAATCTCTGTACACTCCTCTAGTGGATGCTCATATGAGGTGCTCATCTAGGTGGATTATCATCTGAGGTGCTACATGAACATTTGTATACCGGAGCTGCATATTTTACTCTCCTGTGACTTTAGCAGCAAGGTACTGTCATTTGTAATATAACCATGATTATCTTTATGTAGCAAGGTACTGTCATTTGTACTATCATTTCCACTCTTGTGACCTTGGCAGCAAGCTTCATATGTTCAGTGCCTGAGTATGTTTTGTCATTTGTGTTCTGTCATATGCGATCTATTATGTACTATAACCATGCTCATCTTTGTATAGTTGTGTGTGTATGAGCAGTGTGACCTATGATCACATTAAGATTCTGAGGTGACCCAGCATACCACTGCATGATTTAGTACACTATAGTCGTTGACATAACACCAATGAAACACCGTTCACTAGTATTACATCCCTCAGAGTGGTACAACAGAAACACAACAGGTCCAAGACATGACTATAGGTTACAACTCGACTCTTTACAAAAGATCCAGAGAACACTCTAGGTTAAAGAGAGAAAGAAACATCTTACAAAGAAGAATCGGAAATAATAAACTCATAACTATCATACTAATATACTCTGGGCTTGCATTGCTGCTATTACAATACTCTACAGAAGTAGGTTCTATGGCTACAGATTATATTTCTATCTAATCAGCAACTTCTTCTTCACTTTAGTTGATGTATATGTTGACTTCATTGAAGACCTTGATCTATTGATGACGATTTCCTTGAGCAGAAGTTGATGTAGACATTGTCTGTATTGGCTTCAGAATCTAGCAAGGGTTAAGAAGATACGTTGAGTACGAGTGTACTCAACAAGTTGACTAAAAAGGAGTCTTTGATGAACTATATCTATGGCCACAGACCATAGGTCGTAGGCTATGCAGGTTTTCGTAAACATTTCTTCAAATGTTGCTTTTATTCTGAAAGCTATGTGCGTCAGCCTTCACAGGTTTACCAGAACTTTCGTGGAGTTCCTTTCCTGCCGTATTCGTAGATCCTTCCCGAAACAGGGAGTAACAAGGTACAGTTTTTACACTCTATAGAGGTGCGTTACTTTTCCCATGAGAGATCTTAAGCTTCGTTGCACGACCGGGAGTATGTCTCTGTTCAAAATTCCATGATTTGAGGCCCAATCTAAGATCCAAGCCAATCACTGCCTTCTCCGTGACCTACGTTATGCCCACAAATTGAATTATGGCAATGGTTAGTATAGACCGTTCAGATGCCAGAACTATCATGGGACGTTGAGGGTTCCCACTCATATGTTGCATATCCTCTATGAAATACCAATTAATGCATTCTACAAGGATAACAACCACGACATGTGCATCCGGCTACATGCGAGAGGGAAAAGATACAACTGACTTCTCCGTCCCATTCCAAATCTCATGGTCAACACGTAATATACAGTGCAAGAATCACTGGAGACATTGGTTGTTAAGTCCTAGGTAATATGTTCCTTTACCACCGGAACTTTCATAGTAGGTTATTACCTCATGGTAAATAACCTATATTCATATTATTATGAAAATAGTGTTTTCTGACCTTTTTGAAATGCAGGTGATGGCAACACTAGATTTGCAAAATATTTGATAGAAAATAACCAAAGGACATGAGCAAGCATGAACTTGACTTTTGTGATTGCAATATTATGCACTCACGGTCTTCAAGACAATATAAGATCTAATATCTGAAAGCAGCATCATTGGTCTGGTAAGGACTAATATTTAAAGAAGCAAGATGCTGTTATGCATAAGTAATGTAATACAATTTGATAAACTCGAATCCCTGGGGCAAACATCGATGAACTAGGGTTTGGAAACTAGAAATGGTTCCATTAGAATGTGTTGCCCTTTTAGATAAGTTTCATACTTGTACTTCTTATTAAGGCATGTGAGTGTGTGTGTGAAACAACATGTAAGTATAATAAGTAGCATACAATAATAAAGCACTCAAGTGTGGAGTGGTATCTAAAGACTCCTTATATGAAGGTTGGTATTTAAGTAGATTTATTTTGGATTGCTTCAGAATTACTTTTAGTGTATCTTAAAAGAATAAATTTTGAAGAAAAGTTGACTTATCTAAACAAAAGCATTTAAACTATAAGTTAACACTTTTAGGTTTCCTACTAGTTATAGTTCTCAAGAAAGAAAGAAGTACTTCATTTGAATAATGACCACACGAGTAGTTGAGACTTATCTATCTTGGTCATTAGATGGTATTATAATTTGTTCACTTCATATTGTTTCTTTAAGATTAATTAAGAGTGGTAGCACTTGTATTTGGGTAATGGTTTCTTATTATTATGATCGAATAGAATCATTTATCACTTTATAAATGAGTGTTTATGATTTATAAATATAGAAATATATTATTTAGTAACTTATGAATTATCTTTGGATTTTTAGTATGTTTATAACTTGTGATTGAAGTAATGGTAAAACTTTTTATTTAGTTAAAAACATCATTATTGAAGATTTTATAATATTATAAGAATCCTTTTAGAAAATAATATACACTTATGGGTGAATGATAATTCAACAAAATTGTATTTAAAATGTGTTAAACTATTTTGAGTTCATATTATCAATACTTAAGGCAAGTACTATTATTATACCTTAGATGTATAATATTAGAAATATGTGTAATTTGTATTTATCCTTCTATCAATTATCAATTAGGGAAATAATTTTTAATTTCAAGTATTAGAGTAATAAATTTTTATTTACCTCTAAAGTAAAATATTATAATTTTAATATGTAGATATTGTTTTTGTGATTATTTTGGTATATTATATGTATTTTTATGATTTTTAAATAGTAAGATATGATTTTTATAAGATTTATTACTATATAAACAATTAATAAATAATAAAAATTTAGTTAATTGATATAATATTTTATGTTTATAGTTTTACATTGTAGTTTTTATTTTTGTAAGAATTTAGTATATTATTTATATTTTTCTCATTTATCATTATTAAAATATGAATTTTCAAAGTTTTGTTACTTATAAAATCTTTATTAAAAATAATTATTTAAATAGTTAACATAATAATTTATGGTAATAGTTTTAAGTTGTAGATTTTATTTTTCTGAAAATTTGCATATATTAAACATATTTTTCTAAATTATAAAACAAAAGTTATTGATTTTCTAAAGTTTAATTGTTTTCTGAAATTATTAAAATAGAATAACTAAATGATTTACTGTGTCATTGCTGACGTCATCGCGTGAAGAGGTTATTTTTTACCGGCGCGGATTCTAGCCCCAGTCACTAACTGCTGGGCCATGTGGCCACGTCACACACACCACCTCAGCGAGGCAGCGCCCGCCAAGGTTTGACTGGGCTTCCCACACGATGGTGGTAAACCGACCTCGGCGACCATCCGGTGGAGGCGCTACCGTGCCCATGCGAACATGCAAAGATGCACGTTCGAACGAGGAGGCTGAGGCGATCCAACTGATGGTAACGCCGCTAAGAAACAGTGTCAAACGACGGCGAGCGGCAACGCTCAATGGAACTGGGCGTACAATCAACGCTAGCATGGTATAGTAAGTTACAGAGATGTGCTATCTTACCTTGATGCTCATACGGTGATACTTGAGGACCGATGTGGTCGGATGTGGGCTCTCCGACGAGAATTCCGACGAAGACCGATGAAAGGGAACGGCGAAATTCGCTCTCCTCCGATCTCCCCTTGATGATTTACTCCTACCAGAGGGTCTACAAGACCTGGCGCTTCTCCGGGACTACTTCATGGACCCTAGCATGCTCTCTAACACCATCTAGCCGGAGACCTCCGACGACAGAGCTTTGGTGTTGTGAAGAGATAGAGAGGAATAAGTAGATAGGGAAAAGGTGTGTATGAAAGAGGGCAGCGAGGCGATTTTTCTTAGTGGTTTTGTAGTTCCAGACGAGGTCGGATATGACGGCATGGCGGCAGAGATGGCCGAGATTCATTGGCGGAGTTCGAGCTTGATGTGGGCACGAATCGTTGCATTCTGGACCAGCTGGCAGACACCAAACGAGTTGGGTGAGGCTTTGAGACGTTCCTCGTGTTTGGGATGGTCCAGGATTGCGGCAGCGACATGGCTCGCCGGCGGCATGTGGACCATGCGGAGGAAGACGAGAACGACGATTCTCTCCTCATGCAGGCCCCACTTTCCAGAGAGTGAATAAAGGGATATCTGGGCTGGGCCGATACTAGTTTGCGACGAACCAACCGAGGAACTGCTGCTGCTATTCGCGGGCGTTAAATAGGTGAAGGAGAAAAATGGTCCACGTCCTGAAACTAGGATGATATGTTCCTTTTCTTTGTCTTTAACATTTTCTATATTATATTTTCTTTTCTAGCTTTTTATTTAAGCAATTGTTTCAAATTTTCTTTATGGAATTTCTCCTTTGGACAAATGATTATATGAAAATGTATTTAGGATTATTAAATAGTTTGTATTATAATAATGTATTTCATTTAGTTACATTATTTCTAATTTTCTAATCCATAACATATGGGAGGTGATTATTAGGTAGAGCAACTAGGAATTAGGGTTTTAATATTTTTGTTTATTCCAAAAGCCTTATGAAAATGATTCTATTTTCACCATGATAATAGTAATGGTAAAGATTTAAGATGATTAATGATATTCATGGAATAAATTTATACTTAGCACCATTTATCAACCATATTTTATGGTGATTTTAAATTCTAGGATTCTTAAAGTGTGAAATCTCCCTTACTTAATTTCCTCAAAAATGCTATTCATAACAATCCTACTTACTTTCAAAGAAAGCATGGATAATTTCTTAGCTAATGGTTCACTACCATTTGAAGTGTGGTTATTGTCTTGGTAGAATTAGCATATAAGGAGTTGTAGCAAGAATTACTTAAGTGATCAAGATGATTTAGTATCATGTATTAAGATAGGTTTTTGAGCTACAAATGCTTACTATAAATGTTATGGGATTTAATATACTTATCGTTTTTAATGAATATGGTATGAGATCAAGATTTAAGTACATTACTTCTAAGCTTATGATTATAATTTATATATTAATTTAAAGTGAGATGTTGAGATTTATTTCTAATGTGATCTTGACAGTTCCATGGTACTGAGTTTTCTGTTAGGGTTTAGAGGAATGAGATAGGCCTCGAACTTTGATATGAATTGTTATAGTCTTGTTTATAGGATTAAGGATGAGTCTTTACCAAGAATTCTTATCTTCCATACTTCATAAGTATTGACTCCTAATTAAGGAATTCCTTTCCTAGATATACTACTATTTCACAAGTATTTCTTACCAATACTTTCTCCTTAATCCATTTGTAAATCCAATGAGCTTGACACTAAATCTCTATATGATCTCCTCATAGATATAACTCTCATCTCTAGAATACTTCTTATGAATCCAGGTCCGCTTGAATGTTTACTCTCTTTCTTTACATATTACTTGGTACTCTCCCTTATAAATCTCAGAAGCTTGTCACTGAAGCTTTTCATAATATCTACACTTGGTTATATCAAACTACTATCACTAACTTCCAATCCAAAAATAGTTAGTTTTAACTCCATTCATACACTCCCTTTATCATCCATCACTAATATTCCTCTAATGGATGTATATATCAAAATCCTACTTCCTTCAAGTGTTTAGTATTCATTAAGAGAAATATACTACTTCTATAACCCAATATTGCTCTAGCATCAGCTTGGTAATACTATCTTATCTTTACTTGCCTCCAGTACGTTATATTCCAACTTCACAATTATATCATTGTGACTTGTCATTATTCACCTAGGATAACATATCTATACTAGGGTTTGATCATGTTCTATCCACCAATGTCACTTATGCATCATATAATAATTCACTCTTAGTGACTTAAGCATGATCATTAAAATCCTTTGATCATTTAGGGTTTAGGTTTCCAGTTGGCTAATTAAGGCTTTTATCAATCGATATTACAGTTGAATTATCATTATATTCTTAGTTTCTCTAACGGACTAGAAGATATTATTCATTGATTATACCTACTTGATCCAATAGTATTACTTCTGGTAACTATCTTCAGAATTCATCCTTATAATCCACTGGTTACCATTACATATCTTTATTCAATATAACTCTTCTATCCATTCAGGAGTGAGTTAACTCCCTCAATTATCATATTGCTTTGATTCTCTTCAAACACTCTCATCCTATAGATGATATCTAAAACTAGCATTACCAGTTACCTCTTCTTACTTCTTTATCTAAAGGCTTTAAGGTGAATGCTATGACAATAACAAGAGTTGATAAATCAAGGATTGATGAGTTGAAGATTGATAAATCAATAGTTGATTACTCAACATTGATGTTAATAGATATTAGAGCAAGGTTCAAAAGAGATGATAAGGATTGATGTGAAAAGAAAGATATGTGGTGAATGGTCTTGACTTGGTTTCCTTCTTACTCAATAAGTGATAAGGAATTAGTGTTTAAGAACTACCATGATGCTCATGGTAGGAATAGATAAGAGTAAGATAGGTCAAAATTTAGTTATTAAATTCTTGTTACTTGAGTTATATTCTTAACTTAGTATTGATGGGTTGCTGTGATGAATACTATGAGATGATCTCTTAAGGATATGATATTAATCATTAGATAATGTGTTGTGGTTTAGTTTTATTACATTTGGTCTACCCTTAGATCAAATGATCTTTATCCAAAATAAGATTTTAGCAAAGGTCATATTAAAACTTATTGCAGTCAATTTGATGATCTACTTCAATTCTATCAAGTTTAGAGAAGCTTCAATCACTTTGACAAGTTTTGCTCAAAAGCGCGAAAAGTATTCGGATTTTCTATGCATGTATGCAATGCACATATCTGAGTTCGGCTTATTTCTAAGCTCTAATACTGAAATGTTACAGCTTCCAAAATATCTTTAACTAAATTATACGAGCAACGATTGCAGCGATGCGTTTGCATGCATCTCCGGGCATATGTGGGATGATGTGTACCCGCATAAATGTTGCGGGCTTTCATGATACACCCTCTTAACATGTGCGGGACTATGCAGGTATAAGCGGGTCTCCTACGCGAGCAGTTCCACTTGCACCCAGACTAGAGATGCGAGATGTAGTTAAACTTGCTCGATCACCTGGGGATATCACGTTTAGTGGTAGAAACTGAAGCGGACTGAAGTGGTCAAGCTTTGGAGTGAACGGGATGAGGGAAGGTTTGAAATTATGTCCATTATTCAGGTGGTTGAAGAGCTCAACGGCAATTTGGAATTTTTTCAACTGAACTTCATTGCACGTGAGGCCAACGGAGGGGCACATCTTTGTGCCATCTACTAAAAATAGATGTTTATGAATCAATTACGTACTCCCTTGACCCATATTAGTTGACTTGAATTTGTCAAAATTTGGATAAACCGTTATACTAAACAGTGTCTAGATTCATTCAAATTTAAACAAATTTGATTCAACTAATATGGGTCGGAGAGAGTACCTTTTTTCTTATCTGTTTGTATGCAAAACGATTGTAACAACATGTAAAATGGTTATTTCTTACTTATATCTTAGATGTGCCATATAGGATGAATTGTGATGCGGAGGAGGAGGGAGAAAAAAATATGATTCTCTCCACCTATTTAGGACGTCAGATTGTCAGATAAAGATAAAAAATAACTCATTGTATATTATATTTTACTAGAAAATATGCTCGTGCTTTGCAATAGGAAAAAATCTACTTTTGCACAAAAAACTTCGGCGCAACCTAAATTTTGCACCAAATTTAATGAATCCTCAGTTTGTCGTTTTGTCTTTATTTTCAATACTTAGTTAATCTAATATTTTAGACTCTGCTTTGATTTAATATACTTTTATTTAAATATAATAATTTATCGTATTTTCTTCTCACATTTGTACTGGTCAACTTCATAGGTGTATGTTACCCTTAGCAAAGTTATTATTTATGTGTTGTGATTGATACACACGAGGAGCTACAATCCTCAGGTTTCATACTCCTTACATCAGGAAACAAGTGACTTGGGTTTCTACATTTTCATGCAATCTATACACTAAAACACATAATGATACATGTGAATTAAGACAAATCTAAATCACTTATGAACGAGGATAGTGTCATGGAAATTATCACGACAGACGCTACCACGGATAGCGAGTAGTCGGATTTGGAGTAAGAGCGATTAGCCATCTGCGGAGCGAGATGGGGACAAAGACACAAGGGTTTACCCAGGCTCGGCCCCCCGTAGGATAATGACCTACTCCTGCTAAACTATATTATTTCTTGAGTAGAATAATGGCGAGCTCGTTGGCTAGGTTGCGAGTCGTGGGGTGTATGATGGAACGTGAGTACAGAGAGTACCCTAGGGAGGTTTATATAGGGATACCTCGCTAGGGTTTATAGATATACAACCGAGTCAGTTAAGGACTCGAAGGATTTAACCTAATCCAACTGGGCCTATCTATGCTTCTGGGCCTCCAGCTTCCAGTCGTCGGGCTTCATCTTCAGCCGCATTCCAGTCGCGTCCTGCAGGCTCACTGGCCAGGAGTTTTTTCCAGTAGGAAACATCCTGCTGGGTATATCCCATTCGGCATATTTCCCATTAGTAGTCCCCGAGGCCAGCGTTAGTTCGGTGTAGGTGTTCTTTGGCAGTCGGAGTAGGCGGGTCCAATTTGGACGCCCAGTCGAATCGGCGGTGGACTCCCTCAATGAAGGAAGGAATCTCCTGTCTATGTCTTAAGTCGCAGCATTGGCGACCAGTCGAATCACAGCATCAGCGAGTGGGTCGGCGAGTCGAGTGTGTGAAGTTGGACCGTTAGCTTGGTCAAACTAGACATTAGGTAATCCAACGGTAATATCGGCATAATTACCGCGAGGTAACGGCTCCACTGTGACTGGCGGGAAGCGCCCCTTTATAAGGAGAGTGACAAGGGGAGCTGCGAATCTTCTTCGCATTTCTCTGCCACTGCATACCCTTAGCCTCCCGCCTTCTCCCTATCTAGAATTACCTGACCGAGCGAGTCTTGATCTTGTCGATGGCGCCTCCAAAGGATCTGTGGGGTAAATACAAATGCACCGTTACCTCGTTGAAATCCTTCCAGGAAGCAGGGATTCTTTGCAAGGGGAAATGGCGTATTCCTGCGGCTGGAGAGACGAAGCCCAAAGCCCGCCCCAGAGAATTCATCTGCTTCTTGAGCCACCTATAGAGGGGGCTCGACTTCCCCTTGTCGATCTTATTCCGTCGGTTCTGCACATATTGCGCGATCAAACCTTCGGATCTAGGGTCGCACAGCATCGAGCAGCTGGCCATTTTCATGGTGTTCTGGGAATACTATCTGGGGTATCGCCCCTACTTTCCCCTGTGGCTGGATCTGTTCCATGGACGCGTCAGCCACGAAGGGGCAGGCGGCCCAATCCTAGTGGCGGGCTGCGTTACCTTTCAATTGAAGACAAAGGCCACCTTCCTAGACCTAATGCTCCCGAAGAAAGCCGCCAGTGAGTGGAAGAAGAGCTGGTTCTATCTAAGCGAGTCGACGTCGGACAGCGAGGTGGTGCTCCCAATGTATACCATCGATAGGAGCGAGTCGTGCCGACTGCTGAAGACCAAGCTTCCCGATGACCAGAGGATGGTCATGGACGAAGATCCAGACGCTCAATAAGGAGGGTCTGGAAACCATCAATTTATACAATTGCTGGCTTGGGCGGCGACTGGTGTCGTTGGCTAGTCGGTCCCACTGGATGTACCAGTACACCGGCAGGGACGACGAAACAAAGGCGTGCTCAGTGAACTGGGATGTCGATGACTAAGCCGCCACGCTGAAGAAGATTACGGAGGCAGAGTACACCGACCCGAAGGCTATACTCGCTCCATATGCCACCACGGGGAAGCGCCTTGACTTCATAGTCGCAGAGTTATAGTCGCAGTTTCTTGATGTTTTCTGTCTTTGTCAATTGTTTCAGGTCTTGGAGAACTGGCTCCCTCCTATCGATGAATAAATCTCCAAGGAGCTCGGAGAAGATTCAGACGAGTCCTCCGATAGTGGGGACGAGGTGATGGAGGTAGCCGCACCTGCGCCCGTGGCTCGGAAGTTCCGTGGGCAGAAACAGCGTGAAATCGAGGCAAGTCGGAGCCTCGAGGAGCACGACAGTTATAAAGGAGACGTGAAGGAGCATAGCTCGCAGCGTGTGGCTACACTGGTGAAGACCGCGTGGAAGCCGAAGTCGCCAGCGAAGAAGGCAGCACCGAAGGTGGCGTCGCTGCCTAGATCGGCGGCGGTTTTTGAGTCAGATGAAGAGCTTGACATCACGGAGACTGGAGCCACGACGAAGGTTCCGGAGGATCTATCTCTGGTGAAGGGATTGGGAGTCGAGGTCGTGGTGGAGGGCGTGATCCCACTCGCGGCGATCCCGCCGCCATTCTCGATGTTTTCGGGGCCAGACGCTACAATGGCCACGGAGTCGAACTCCTCGCCATCGAGGGGGCTCCTATGTCGCCTAGGCCGGAAGTGCCCGCGGATGTGGCCTCGTCGTCGAAGAAGCCCGCGGTGTCATGGGCTGCAAGCGTTTCTGAGAGTGGGCTCACTCGCAATTTGGGCCCGGAGTTGGAGAAGCCAGCTCACATCTACACTGGCCCGCGCTTCATTCCTGTCGCCTAGTAAATTTGCGTTAGGTGGCCCGTAGTAGTTTCCGGGGTCGCTTAGTGGGTCACTAACCATGTCGTTTTGCAGGACCGATGCTAAGAAGATCAGTCACCCTTTGGTGTCCAAGGTTCCACCAATCGCCCATGGAGGGGAGGCCGACCCTTCCAAGAAGAGTAAGGGTGACGCAATCGAGGCGCCAGTTGAAGGCGTGAAGAAAAAGGAGGGCGACTCCGCTGCTATGGCGGAAGGGCCAGTCGATGCACCGGTCGAGGCGCCAGTTGGAGCCACCATTGCCTTGGACGGTGAAGCGGTCGCGAGCTCGTAGTTGGGCGAGTCGGCCGTGCCGGCAGGGGCATCGGTGCCCATGGCTAGTTCTCCAGCGGCAACGACTGCAACATTCCCTCGCTTCGTTGCGAGAGCATCTGCCGCCGCTGCTGGAACGTAGTCACCTCAAGTTCCTGAAATCATTGATGGTGATGTCGGGCAGCGACGTGGTCGTACATCGTTCGTGTTGTCTTCGGCCGACGCCATCGAGATTCACAACATGCTAGGTGTTTCCATCCAGGTATGTCCAGTCCTCGAGGATCTAGTCGCTGAATTTCAGTTGCTAGATTCTTAGATCTTTGGCTGTCTAGTCCCCGAGGATCTAGTAGCGGCTAGATTCTTAGAACTTTGATTGTCCAGTCCCCGAGGATCTAGTCGTTGAATTTCAGCGGCTAGATTCTTAGAACTTTGATTGTCAATTACATGTAGTTTCATGTGTACAGGGTCTTCAGTGTGAATCGGCTGTAGCGCGACCTTCAGGACTCGCAAGGTGCTAATCGACAGTTGCAGGAGACTACAGGTGAGTTGATTTCACCTCTACTAACTTGTATTCTTGTTGTTGTGTGAGTATTTGACTGCATACTTCATTCCGCTAGAGGACTGCACCACCGTGATCGCCAAGTCCCATGAGGGTTATTTTTCGGTCACGGAGCTAGAGTCTGTGAAGTCAGCACTATCCACAGCGGAGGGGCGGATCGCCTCATTGGCGAAGGAGCTGGAGACGACGAAGAAGGAGATGACCTCGTCAGAAGAGAGGGCCAAGGCCGCGATCGTCACGGTGGAGGGTGAGCGGAAAGTCTCCGATGCGCTCGTTGCTAGTTTGCAAAATCAGCTATTGGTCCTGGAGAATTTCATCACGGAGCGCTGCCATACGCTTCTTGGTGAGTGCCCTTTCCACGTTTTATTTTGGTGGTGGCGAGCGAGTCCCCAAGAGGGCGAGTACCATAGGTGCACTTCCTTGCCTATTTCAATTTCTGGTGTACCGGGCGCGATTTGTCAGGGGGATCCGGAGGTGCAGACATATGACGCCAAGCAGTGCGTGACCACAGTGATGGATGGGGCCATACTCTCGGTGACGTGCCTCCAGGCCATCCTCCAAGTGATCTCCCCCACCGAGATAATCCCTATTGGGTTGATGGAGGTGTGGCGCTACCTCAAGGAAGCGCCTGCTATGGTTGAGTGGATGACGCAGTCGTAGTTTCTCCACCTAGCCGCGATTGCGCTGAGTCTTGGACTCACGCACTTCCCCGACGACTTCAACCTCGATGATGTCACTAGCGGGTACCCGACGGTGACTGGCTTGGTGGAGATCATGGAGGTGCTGAAGTTGATCGCCAAGGCCGCTCCCTTCTCGGAGAGGGTGTTGGCGATGGGTGATTTACTGCCATACCAGGAGACCGTGGTGGCGTCGAATAACCCCGAACCGCAGTATCGTATCTGAAGTCGGACCAACCTTTACGTTCGGCGATTGTGAAGAGCTTGATGATGTATCCGGCGAACCCTTGGGAACCCTTTGTCCGGGTCAGGGGAGGTGGTGGTGCATCCTCTTCGAAGCCTGTGGAGTAGAAAATTTCCTTGGGGCATTATGTTAGTGGTAGAGACTGGGAGCTTTTGTGTGAACCTCAACAATGAACAATGTATTTTGCTGCTAAGGATAAAA
The DNA here is from genome assembly GCA_023614405.1 of Avena insularis. Taxonomy (NCBI): domain Eukaryota; kingdom Viridiplantae; phylum Streptophyta; class Magnoliopsida; order Poales; family Poaceae; genus Avena; species Avena insularis. Next base: position 90,095,539 of record CM042685.1, on the reverse strand, counting down.
AACATGAATCGTTTTGCATTGCTTTGTGATTTCTATTTGTTGTGTGAGTCCCCGAGCGCGTCCGCCCTTTAATGGGGTTTACCAAACATGTGTGTAAGTTTGTTTGTGTTAGACTGTGAGGTTAGTCAGAGTCGACTCACCATGGGTCGTCGAGCCATTCGCTTGGTGACCCCAAAGGGTGCTCTATACTTGGTTCATTTTCCTGATGCGAGCGGAGTCGGTTAGGCGAGTCCCCGAGCGTGGTAGTTAGTTGTTCTAGTCGCATGCCTAAGGTAGGTGAGGACATATTGCGTTGTTTATAACGTGTCTCTCCACCTGGCTCGGAAAGCTAGTCGTGTGGTGAGTCCAGGGCATTGCTCCCATACTTGGTGTGTTCCCGAGACACGTGGGTTTAGACTTGAGCAAGTCCCCGGGCGTGGTACTTAACCATTAAAGTTGCTATGAGCGAGGATGTGGAGGACCGATCGATGTGAGAAGCGTGTTCGGTTGTCTTGACCCGGCAGGCCAGTCGGGCGAGGAGGCTCCGATGGTGGCTCCGGGGGGCATTTTCGTGGACGACGCAAGGCCCAAGTATTTTTGGTGCCGTTGTGCCACTACTTAGCCGTACCGATATATTGACCAAGGGTTGAATTCTGTGGGTAGCATATTGCTAGATGTACGAGTGCGATTGGCACAAGAGTTTGGTGAGTAGGCACAATTTGTGCGAGTCAAATTTATTGCAATCTATAGAGGGGAGTACAAGTTTAAGTTCTACGTGTAAAACTTTCGAAGGAGGTTTACATTCCACGGCCGCTTGATGTCGAGTTGGTCGTCACCTCACACATCGATGAGGTAGTATATGTCGTTCCCGAGGACTCTCTCTATGGAGAATGGTCCCTACCACGGGGGAGAGAGCTTGTGCATGCCCTTGTTGTCTTGGACTAGTCGCAGGACCAGGTCGCCTTCCTGGAAGATACGAGTCTGGACTCGGCGGTTGTGGTATCAGCAGAGTCCCTGCTGGTAGATGGCGATGCGGGAGCGAGCTAGGTCGGGTGCCTCGTCGATCTGGTTAATACCGTCTTGGCGGGAGGTCTCATTGTCTTCCTCCGTGTAGTTGACAACTCGACGTGAGTCGTGCTCCAGGTCGGTTGGCTTGAAGCCCTTGGCGCCATACACAATGAATAAGGGTGTGAACCCTGTTGACCGGTTGACGGAGGTGCAGATGCCCCACACCACGGAGGGGAGCTCTTCGACTCAGCATCCTGGAGTTCTCTTGAGTGGAACCTACAGCCATGGTTTGAGGCCATGGAGGATGCTTTGGTTGGCACGCTCTTCTTGGTAATTTGACTCATGGTGGGCGACTGAAGCAAGGTGGAGCCGTATGTTGTGCTCCTCGCAGTATTCGCCATTGCACCATTTGCAAAGTTGGTGCCGTTTTCCATGATGATGTTGTGCAGGAATCCGTACCGATAGATAAGCTTGTGGAGGAATTTGGTGGCGGTCTTCCGATCGCATTTTCTGACTGGCTTGGCCTCGACCCACTTGGTGAATTTGTCGACTGCGACCAGGAGGTGGGCGTAGCCAGAAGGGGCCTTTTTAACGGGCCCACCATGTAGATGCCCCATATGGCGAATGCCTAGGTGATAGGGATTGTCTTGTGGTCCGAACCAGGGATGTGCGTCTAGTTGGCATATTTCTGGCACCTAACGCAGCATTGGACGATGTCGGTGGCATTGGCATGTGCGGTGAGCTAGTAGAAGCCGTGTCGCATGGCCTTGGCGACTAGCGACCGCTCTCCGGCATGCTGGCCGCAACTGTTGTGGATGTCTTGGAGGATCTTGTGTCCTTCGCTTGGTTGTATGCAGTGTTGGAACATGCCGGTCACCTTGCGCTTGTAGAGTTCGCCGTTGATGATGGCGAAGGATTTATAGCATCGCACTATCATGCGTGCCTCTATTTCGTCTAAAGGCAAAGTCCTGCTCTCGAGGTAGGTGAGGTATGGTGCATTCCAGTCACTAGGTTCTGAAACCATGGCGACCAGGGCATTCTCAGGCTATAGTGGTATCCCGACGTCGATCTCCTTCGACGGGGAGACCGAAGGCTTGTGGATGATGTCGTGGAAGACGCCTGCGGGTGGTGTTTCCCGAGCCGATATGATGTAGGAGAGGGTGTCGGCCTCCTCGTTCTTGCACATGTCGATACACTCGACGGAGTAGCCGGCAAAGTGCCCCCCAGATGGTCAACCGCTTGGCTGTATGCTGCCAAGGTGGGGGAGATGGCATCGCAGATACCAGCGACTTGTGTGGCGATGAGGTCGGAGTCGTTGTAGCATCGTAGGTGGTTGATGTTCATCTCCTTGGTGGCCCGCATGCCGTGGAGTAGGGCCTCGTATTTGGCTATGTTATTGGTGCAAGGCATGAAGTCGAAGTGTGGCACGTAGCAGAGCTTGTCTCCCTTGGGGGAGGTGAGTACGATCCCAGCTCCTACGCCGTCCGCGTTCTTGGATCCGTCGAAGTAGAGCGACCAGTAATGGAGATAGGGAAGCTTCTCCGGCTGCTGAGCTTCTTCCTAGTTGGCAAGAAAATCTGTCAGGGGTTGCGACTTGATTACTTTGCGTGGCTTGTACCTTATGTCGTGGATGCCGATTTCGATGGCCCACTTGGCGACTCGCCCAGTCACATAGCGATTGTGGATGATGTCATGCAGTGGTGCGGAGGATACCACCGTGATGGGGTGCTCCTAGAAGTAGTGCGGGAGACGTCGCTAGGCTCTGAATACCGCGTATACTAGTTTATGGTATTGCGGGTAGTGTTATCGTGAGTCTGCTAAAACTTCGCTCATGTAGTAGACCGGGCGTTGCACATGGCGTTCCTTGCCCTCCTCTGTCCGCTCGACGACCATCAGGGCGCTGACGACTCGTGTGGTGTCTGCGACGTAGATGAGCATTGGCTCCTTGTCAACGAGGGCGGCGAGTAGTGGTGCCACGAGTAGCACTTCTTTGGGTGCTGTCAGTGTGTTGTCCGCTTCTCTGTCCCATTGGAACATGGGGTTCTTGTGCATCAGGCGATAGAGAGGCATTGCCTTCTCACCGAGCCAGGGGATGAAGCGGCTGAGGGCCGTGTCGTGGTATTGCCGATGAGTACGCCATGGAGGGGTCCTCACAGTGTGTGTTTAGAGACGTGGGGTAAGGCGGGCGGTTGACGGGTACGAGGTAACACAGCTTACCCAGGTTCAGATCCCACAACGGTGGCGGAATCCTACTCCTGCTATAAATAACTATAATGGCAATACGCCGAGTTACAGAGATTAGGTTCGTTGTGTGAGTTGACTAGAGAGTCTAAGTTATCGTTTGAGATTGTGCCCTAAAGGCCCCCATAGGCCCGACTTATATAGTCGTTAGATCCTAGGGTTATAGGGAAAAGTCCTAGCCGGACAGGTTACAGAGTTCTACAATGTCTATTATTAGTCTTGTGTATCTTGCACTCCAAGGCTCCGGGTACGCTGGTGACTCCACCGTAGCCTTCCTTTATCCGGCATAGGCCTCCCTTCTGGATCCACCTAACTGGGCCGCCCAGCAGGCCATAGGCCATGCTACCGACTATGGGCCACCCGGGTTAGTCGGATAAGAGACATGCTATGAGGATACCCATATAGCATATCCCCAACAAGATTCCCGGAGAACTCCGAGATCTTGCGCCGTCTTGCCTCTTCTCGTGGAATGCTCCGTCTAGATGGATGTCGGCAAATCGTCAAGCAATATCTTGTAGTCCTCCCAAAGAACCCTGCAAAGGTTTTCTCCGTCTTCTATGAGTAAGTCGGAGAAATGCTGAATCTTCCATCGTACACTCCCATTGTCGGATCAAATCCGTCCATGCCGGAATTTTCGATGGGACGGTTCATCTACCATGTCAGTTAAGGCGACGTAGGCTGTAGGTCAGCGACGCCTCGTAACTCACACATGCAGAGAACGCAATCATATCCAATTTTCCCATGAGCTATAACCGCTGGCGGCGATGGTTGGAGACGTGGCGAAATTATCACAAGACGCCATGAACACGCTGCTCACGCGGCAACCGTCTGATTAGCTGCACGAATCTTGACGCAGAGTAGGATAAATAGTAACCGTGGGACACTTGCCACTTTTTCACCCCATTCCCTCGCGTCATCGTCTTCTTCCTCCAGCCGCGCGCCTCCTCGAGCTCTCCGCGAAAACCTCGAGAAACCCTAGCTTTCGCTCTCTGCACCAGTCGTGCTCTCTTCCTCCTCCATGGCCAGCAGTAGCTCATCCCCTTCAATGGCAAAGTCGAGCGAAGCCGCGGCGAAGCCGGCGAGCTCCGTCGTTGTGCCCCCAGAGGGCCTGGTCATCCCTGCATCGGCGGTGATAGAAACCACCGGCGGCGACCATAACTTGGCGGCGCTGGAGCCCCTGGAAGAGGAGCCTGACTCGCACAAAGGCGATTGGCGCGGGTCGGACATCACCACGCGCGACATCCAGGAGATGGTCGCCGAAGGTTACCTCCCCGCGACGGAGGGGCTCGCCTAGCGGGCGGCGCCGGCCGGCGAGGTGACTCCTTCTCCCCAAGATGGAGAGAAGGTGTACCTCAAGGCGCAATTGGTACGCGGCGTTTCTCTGCCCATCTCCCACTTCTTTCTGTCCGTCTTGAATGACTTCTAGGTCCAACCCCACAACCTCTCCCCCAATAGTATCTTAGTGCTTAGCAACTTCGTGGCACTCTGCGAGGGTTACCTAGGGATTAGACCTAGGTTAGATTTGTTTGTGTACTTTTTACCGTCAAACGTGAAGCCAGACACAGTAAGGAAGAGCTTAGAAACTGCGGCACCATAAGCTTCAAGATCCGTCCAGGCCGGCGGTTCCCCGACATCGTCGGCCACGAGTCATGCAAGAACTGGCAACAGACGTACTTCTACGGCCCCAACATTCCTTTGGCGGGCCGAGAAGTAACGTACCCGGACTTCGCGGATGGAGCCGCCGCCGAAGTTTCCACGTGGCGGTCCCATGCCTCCCTTCCCTCCGACCTCGACGCTTCCCGCGCAATAAGGCGGATCGAGTGGTTCGTAGATACGGGTCTGACCGGCTTGGACCTAGCCATGTGCTGGTTCATCAGGCGGATACAACCTCTGCAGCACCGCATGAAGTATATGCACGAGTACACCGGCGACCGTAGGGATTCCCTCCGGATCTCCGAGGACAACTTCTCGAGCGACTCCGTCAAGTTCCGCCTCAAGGACATCGTCAAGGTGAAGGACAAGAAGCGTGGGTTCACCCTCACCTACGACATGTTCGTAGACGGAAAGTGCCCAAAGGTAGACATTTATTTTCCGTGTATGACATTGCTCCATTTTTTCCGTCTTGCTAATACCATCTTGTCTAACACAATGATTTCTCACTTAACAGCTTAGCGATCTAGAGGAGGGCAACTTGGCTGCCCATATCTACGATCCCAAGATGAAGGAAGTCACGGTCGTGTCCGACGATGATGTCCCGTTGGCGCGAAAGCGGAAGAGCTCCACCTCTGACGATGTCGACGGAGGCAAGAAAAAGAAGACGGAGGGTCGAGGCTCCAAAAAGAGTACTGCCGCCCTGGAGGCGGAAAAGAAGAAAGCTACCGGGATGTTTGCTAAAGCGCCCCCCCTAGTGTAAGCTTCTCATTCTCCGAAATTGTCTTATTTATCTGTCTTATTCCTGTACTTATGCATTTTGCACGTTTTAGGAAGAAAGACACAACCAGCCTCAAGAAGTCCACCAAGACTCTTGGGGCTTCTAGAAATATTAAAGAGATGCTGCATCACGACTCTTCCCCCGCCATCGCCCCTGCTACTCCTGCCGTCAAGCCCTCCTCCGCTCCGACAAGCTCCCAAGCCAGAGGCACTGCATCTTCCGCCATGGAAGTGGATTCTGGCGCCTCTACCGAACTCGCAATTGTCGGCGAGCATGCAACGCAGGAGAGCGCTGCTCTTCAAATGACTGAAGCTCCGGCTAAGGATGCCATCGGTAGCGGCAAGGCAGTGGTGGGTGCTAGCACTTCTGCCGAAGGCGGTGCTTCTGCTCCCCAGAAACCCCTCGAGTTGCCGAAGATTATCTTCCCGGTGCTTATGCCGGGTAGCACAACTATGGTTCCTGGAGGAGTGTCGTCATCTCCGACATGCGGTCTTGAGGAGCTACTGCCAAGCGACATCTTATGGTAACAGCGTTTCCTTTGGCAAGCTGCTGGCCGAGAGTGCTACAAACCTCAAGATCATCGCACTTGTAAGTTTTACTTTACCTTTTGCATTTCACATGAGTATCCCACTATAGCTCCCGAGTATGTAGACGGAAAACCATTGGTTTTGCATCTATATTCTCTAAGAGTGACTAAGTTAGCAAAACTCTCACTGTAGCCCCCAAGCATTTAGGTGGAATGAATTATTCCGACTAGATGCTTTAAGAGTAGCATACACAGTGTTCATAAATTTAAGTGTTATAGCCCCCAAGTCTCTAGTTGTAACTGAATTAGTTCCGACTAGATGCTTAAAGAAAAGCTAAGCATTTTTTGAGTTAAAACTTTATACTGTAGCCCCCAAGCTTCTAGTTGAGAACTGAACTAGCCCCGACTAGATGCTTAAAGAAAAGCTAAGCATATTGCTAAGTTAAAATCTTTCGCTGTAGCCCCCGAGCACCTAGATGGAGAATCTCCGACTAGGTGCTCCAAGTAGACTAAACAACGACTTGACTTTGTATTTGTTTCCACAGAACGAGAATGCTCGGAGGGGCATGGCCAATGATAAGTACCAGAAGATGCGTGCGAACCTTGAAGCTGAAAAGGGTAAAACCGCCATCTTGAAGGAACAGATCATCAAAAACAAGAGTCTGTTTTCTTTTTGCGCATTTCCGTCTTACTTTTGTGCCTTCCTTCTTCGAGTACTCACGGTGTACCTTGTTTTGTCCGACTTGCAGAGCATGTAGCCAAGGCCAAGGATATTGTCGAGCAGTCCAAGCACATTCAGCAGCTGGACAGCGAGAACAAGATCCTTAAGAAGGAGAGGGAAGAAATGCAAAAGATGCACGAGGATTCCATGAAAGCCCTACAGGACTCCGCCTCCGCTGAGATCAATCGCTTGAAGTAGGAGCTTGCGATCCTAAAGGATCAGAAGCAAGCTGCCGATGAGCAAAACCTTCGCCACAGCGAGGCATTTAAGCTCCTCCAACAAGAGAAAGAATCATTGGCGGACGTCGTCTGGCAGTATAAGGCCAGCATCTTCATTAAGTATCCTCCGCCTTGGAGCTCTGTAGTCTGGGTACTTAGAATTTTTGAACTCATGCAATCGTTGTCGGAATTTTTAGCGCCCCTGGGTTTAACCCGCTCGCCTCCTTCGGACAAGGAATGCATGATTCTTGCCGGCAACTTCATCAACACCGCCATCATCCAAGCCAAAGAGATTGCCACGCCCCTGCAGATTTACATCAAGGCCTCGGATTCCATGGTGAAGTACTCGGAGATTCTGCGCCGAGCCCTCGAGCATGTCGCAAGCTGGAAAGCTTCATGTGCACGGGCTGGCGCAAGGATGGCACTGTCGATGGTGAAGGCACATTATGAAGATGCCGACATCGACACGGTAACCTCAGGTATCCCCGACGCAGATGCTGACGACAAGGAGATCGATCACGATGCTATCCTGTCATCACTCGTGGCGTATGACACCAGGGTTGCCGAGTTGGTGGACGTGGATGTCTTCGTGCCCAGAAATTTTCTCGACAATGCCAACCCGGAATCCTCCGAGTCTCACCATAGCACCGATGCTGAGGGTGATTCTCCGGCTGGTGATGATGCGGCCTCCAAGTCTCCTACACCCAAAGAGTGAAAAACACTTTGTAATTTCTGTTTCACCTTTGTCGTGTGCATGGAAAAAACTTGATGATGTAATCCTTAAGGCGGAGAACAACGTTTGTTGTATCCTGCTACTTAAGAATTAATGCTCAGTATGTATATATTTTTTAAGCAAGTGCTGGCTTATCCATTACTTTGGTTCTTATGCTTGACTTTTCATGAGTCGGAAGACTCGTTGTCGGAACCATGCGCTTTAGGTGATGATGCCCAATGGCACCGTCAATAACGTGAGCACAAAATCGCCGACAACAAGTGCCAAAAGTCACTACTCCAGAATCCACATAAAAACAACAAAGAACGTGTAGACCAAAAAACTTAAGCTAACGCCCGTAGGTGGAATTTTCACAAGTGCAATCGCAAAGCTTGTGCATAAAGGTTTATATGATCCAAAAAATGAACACTAAAGGAGGTAAAAGACTCAACAAAATGAGTGAACCAAAGAGCTTTATTTCATTGATCATATAAGAGGTACATGATTAGATAAAAAATGCTAAGTGTAGAAAGGACGTAGCTGTGCTATGTTCCATGGCCGATCAAGCTCCGGGTAGTCATCATCCGGGTCACGTCGCTTACGCTTATGATCCTCGTTGGGTCTATCCTTGAGTTCACGATTGTCGACAAGGTAGTAAGACCCATTGAGTAGCGCCTTGCTTATGATGAACGGTCCTTCCCATGGCGGGGATAATTTGTGTGACTTCTTCAGCTTAAGTCGGAGCACCAAATCCCCCTCTTTAAACGAGCGATGCCGGACGCGGTGACTATGGTAGCAGCATAGCTTCTGCTGGTAGATGACGGATCTTTGGCATGCCAAAACGCGCTCCTCCTCGAGAAGGTCCACATCTAGGCGTGTGGATTCTTCAGCGTCATCTTCGTCGTAGGCGGCAACTCTTGGTGCATCGTGGAGGATGTCGGAAGGTAGGATGGCTTCTGCTCCATATACCATGAAATAGGGGGTGTAGCCGGTGGATCTGTTGGGTGTAGTTCGTAAACTCCACAGCACAGATGGCAATTCTTCCTCCCAGGCTCCAGCTGCTCTATGTAGCGGCGCCTCAAGACGTGGCTTGATCCCCTGCAGAATTAATCCATTGGCTCGCTCAACTTGACCATTGGATTGTGGGGGTGCCACAGATGCAAGGTCAGGTCAGATGCATTTGTCCCAGCAATAGGCCTCCACTTCTCTGAGTGACAAGTTGCTTCCATTGTCGGTGATGATGCTATGTGGGAGGCCAAATCTCACCACCAGATCCCGGACAAACCTGGGGGCAGTTGCCCCATCAAGCTTTCTAATGGGTTTAGCTTCTATCCATTTGGTGAATTTGTCAACTGCTACAAGCAGATGCGTAAACCCACACGGTGCCGTTTGCAACGGTCCCACCATGTCTAGCCCCCAGACTGCAAACGGCCAAGTTATTGGTATTGTTCGCAATTCTTCAGCAGGAACATGTGGTTGTTGGGCATAGTACTAGCATCCTGTGCATGTCTCAACCAGCTTGTCGGCGTCGCCGCGTCACCACCAGTAGAATCCTTGCCGGAAGGCTTTCGCGACCAATGATCGAGGAGCGGCGTGATGCCCGCAATCTCCGAGATGGATCTCGCGCAGGATTTCCATACCTTCCAGCTGGGAGACGCACTTTAGGTATACACCAGTAGTGCTCCTTTTATAGAGTTGCCCATTGATTATGGTATAAAACTTTGCTCGTCGTACTATTTGCCGTCTTTCGACCTCGTCGTCAGGCAAAGTTTCGTGTTTGAGATATTCCATGAACGGTTTAGTCCAAGCTGGAGGGATCTTTGTCACCATGTTGACGAAAGAGTCAGCTCTATCCGGGTTGTCGATGTTTGCGCTATTCACGGATGGTGTGCGTAGATGCTCTAGGAAAACTCCTGGCGGAATTTGCTTGCGCCCTGATCCAATTTTAGACAGTAGATCAGCCGCCTCGTTTTGCTCCCTAGGCACATACTTGACTTCGTAGCGCAAGAAGCTCTTGGCTATCTCGTCCACTTCGTCGCGATATGCCGCCATCATAGGGTTCCGCGCATTCCAGGTGTCAGCCACCTGCTGGGCAACCAAGTCGGAATCTCCACAGCAAACTATGCGCTTGATGCCAATATCCTTGGCTACACGCAGTCCGTGAATGAGTGCTTCATACTCCGCCATGTTGTTTGTAGCCTCGAAGTGGATCTGCAGAACGTAGTGTACCTTGTCTCCTTTTGGTGATCAGAAAGACACCAGCCCCGAGCCGTTGAGCAACTTTGATCCGTCAAAGTGCATCACCCAGTACTCTGGTTCTGGCAACGGAGTAGCATCTGGCATTTCCGTCCAATCTGCAATGAAATCCGCCAAGGCTTGTGACTTGATAGCGTCGCGTCTCTTTTGGTGATCTCGAAGGTGGCAAGTTCAATGCCCCACTTCGCGACCCTTCATGTAGCGTCGCTGTTGTTGATGATGTCGGACAGTGGAGTCTTGCTCACTACTGTTATTAGGTGCTCTTGAAAGTAATGCCTTAACTTCCGAGAAGCAAGGAATACTCCATAAGCTATCTTTTGGTAGTGCGGGTAACGCTGCTTGGACTCTGTCAAGACCTCGCTTACATAGTAAACTGGTCGTTGCACTCTGTGCTCATAGCCTGGTTCCTTCCGCTCTACCACGACAACGATGCTGATAACCCGGTTGGTTGCCACCTTGTAAATTAACAGGGGCTCTCCAAGCTCGGGTGCTGCAAGGATGGGCGCTGAGGAAAGAATCTCCTTGAGCTGCTTCAATGTTGCATCTGCTTCGTCCGTCCATGTGAATTCGTCCGCCTTCTTCAGCAACTTGTACAGCGGCAGAGCCTTCTCTCCAAGTCGGCTGACGAACCGGCTAACTGTTGAAACACAACTTGTTAGTCGTTGGATGTCCTTTAGGCATGTCGGACGGTTTATGTTTAAGATGGCCTTGATTTTCTCCGGGTTGACCTCGATTCCGCACTAGGAAACGATGAAGCCCAACAATTTGCCAGCTGGAACCCCGAAGACGCACTTCTTAGGGTTGAGCATCATGTTGTATTTCTGGAGATTATCAAAGGTTTATTTTAATTCGGAGATTAAGTCATTTGACTTTTTAGACATCACCGCTATATCGTCCACATAGGCGTGAACGTTCCGACCAATTTGATCGTGAAGGCAACGTTGCATTCTCCGCTGGTAGGTAGCACCCGCGTTTTTCAGCCCAAAGGGCATCGTGACATAGCAAAACGTGCCGTAAGGGGTAGTGAACGAAGTGGCCAATTGGTCCGACTTCCTCATTTTGATCTGGTGGTATCCTGAGTATGCATCGAGAAAACACAAAAGTTCCGATCCAGCCGTCGAGTCAATGACTTGGTCAATGCGAGGCAAAGCAAACGGATCATTGGGACATGCTTTGTTCAAGCCGGTGTAATCAACGCACATTCTTAATTCATTGGTTCCCTTTTTGGGGACAAGTATAGGATTTGCCTCCCATCGGGTGTGAAGGACTTCTCGGATAAACTCAGCCTTAAGTAACCTAGCTATCTCTTTGCCAATGGCTCGTCTCTTATCATCTCCGAAGCATCGTAGAGGTTGCTTCACTGGTTTACATTTTGGATCTATGTTTAAGCTGTGCTCGGCAAGTTCCCTAGGTACACCTTTCATGTAGGCAGGTTGCCAGGCAAAGATGTCCCTATTCTCACGGAGGAACTCGACGAGCGCGCTTTCCTATTTGGGATCCAGGTTCGTCCCAATGGCGGTGACCTTGGAGGCATCGCCTACCACAAGTTCCACCGGCTTGGTCTCGATGGCGGCCTTGAATGCAGGAGCGGAGTCGGAGATTTGCTTCTTCGACGCGGGCATCTCTGAGTCATTGACCTTGCTCTGGATCTCCTTGAATTCTTCGCTGTAGAGGACAGCTTCTGCAACGGCTATTTCATTGATCTCGCAGTCCCTTGCCTTGGTAAAGCTTCCAGATATGGTGATGACACCGTTCGGTCTGGGTATCTTGAGCTTGTTGTAGACGAAGCATGGCTTGTCCATGAACGTATGGAATATGTCGCGGCCGAATATGACGTGGTACACACTCTTGAAGGGGACCACCTCAAAGGTCATGCGCTCTTGGCGGTAATTATTAACGTCGCCAAAGGCCACCTGAAGTGTAATGCACCCAAGGGACCGAGCCTCCCGTCCAGGAACTACGCCATGGAACATGGTGTTGGTCCGCCTTAGGTTTGCCTCCGTCAAGTTCATCTTCTGTAGTGTATCCAGGTACATGATGTTGATGCTGCTTCCACTATCCACCATGCACTTGGTGAACTCCATGCCGTCAATCAATGGGTTGATGACCATGGCGTACTGGTTCTCCGTGGGCACAAGGTCTGGGTGGTCCGTCCTGTCCCAAGTGATTGGAACCTCCAACCAGCGTAGGTATTGGGGAACTGGGGGGAGAGTGGCCATCAGGATCCTTAGATAGGTCTTCTGTTGTCGGATGGTGAGGGTGCCAAGGAAAGTGTGGTAGACTGGGGCCTTCTTTGCGAAGGGGTTCTTGCCCTTGTCGTCGCTCTTGGCGGCGTGTTAGTCAACGCCCTCCCATGTCACTTGAATCATTGACTCCTCCTTCTTCTTGCCCTTGCCTCGTGGTCTGCTTCCGACTTCGCTTAGCCGGACTCCGGTCTTCCTTGATGTCGTTGACGAACTTGCAGTGTCGATTGGTGTGGGTGGCCTTGCCGCTGCCGAGGTGTACGAGGTACGGCATATCGCGTACTCTTCAGAAGTTTGGGGAATGCGAGCGCGCCGGGTTGGTTTCACTTCCTTGCCGCCGCTGCCCGCCCTTCCTCGCCATGTTGTCCGCTTCACCTCGCCCCGCAAAAGTCATGGCGACCATGTTGGTAGATTGCTTTTCTTCCGAGCGTTTTCCGCTTTGTACTACTGTTCCTCCGAGCTTGATTTGAACGCGTTGCCGCAAAGAGCCACGAGCCGCTGCCGGCAGCTGCGAACTCACTAGCTAACTGAATCATCTGATTCAAGTCAAGCTGATGATTTTCCTGCAAGCGCTTCAGCTTATGTCGGAGCAACGTGCCCCTTTCCAACCCATCGATGAAGGCGGCCATGGCGGTCTGGCGCACTCGCGCAGGAATTCTTCATATCCAGCCAGCGGGAGAGGTAGGCGCGAGATGTCTCGTCTTTCTCTTGCACGCACCACTGTAGATCGCCCACCATACAGGGACGCTTGTATGTACCCTCAAAGTTCTTGGTGAACGCTTCTTGCATGTCCAGCCAGTTGTAGATGGATTTCTCCGGCAAGTCGTCGATCCACTAATGGGCTGTGCCCGCCAACATTAATGGGAGGTACTTGACGACGACGTTGGGGTTGCCTCCGGCAATCTCCACCGCGTTGCCGTAGTCCTGCAACCATGTGGCGGGCTTGGCGGTCCCGTCATAGGGCTTGATGGTCTTGTCAATCCGGAAACCTTTGGGGTAAGTTACGGATCGTATTGCAGGTCCAAAGCAACGTGGTCCCAGGTATGGTCCTTCCCGGGCCTCGTGGATCTTATCGATCCGCGAACGTGCGTCGTCTGGCTCCGGGTTCTTCTTCTTTTTGTCAACAGGGGATGGACTGCGTGAACGACGCGGGCCTCCTCCGCCATGGTGACTGCTTGGTGGTGACGGAGGCGGAGGTGGCGGTGGGTTAGCCTTCTTGCTGTTACCCTCCTACGACGCCTCGCGCCTGTCGCGGTTGCTTGTCGGACGTGGAGGTTCATGGTGTGACCTGCTCTTGTGTCCTTGGTGACGCTCTCCGTCATGACGGGTCTGCTCCGTGTTGTCACGGATGATGATGCCGCACTGCTTCGGTGGGGGCATATCCGTACGACGGTGAGTCTTGTAGTCTTCGTGACGTCAGGGGGATCGGGGCGGTGGCGATGGGCGGCGAGGTTAGGCTCTTTCTCCGTGGTCGGAGGATATGGGGATAGCATCCTTCCTGTTGCGCGCATCCCTCCGTCTTCGTTCTGATGAACCCGTCCGCGATCCGACATCCTGAGGAGATCTGTCCCTTGGTGGTTTGTACTGGCTAGATCGGCAGAGTGCTGGGTCAGACTCAAGCCTCTGAGAGGTGGCCTTTTCCTGCTGCTTTATCACCTTGGCCACTAGGTCATAGACCTGTTCCACTGCCTCAGGCGATCTATCCTGCTCCAGAAGGGTCTTGGTGATGGCGAGGTTAAGGAGTGGGGTGGGCATCACCTGCTTGCCTTCACTGTCAATGTATGGCTTGGCTTGTGCCGGCTTCGAGGGAGCCCATCCTAGGTTGCGCCGTACACCAGGATCATTGATGACGCGAGCCGGAGCCTTCTTAGCCTTCTGCTGCTGAAGCAGAGTCTTGTACTCGACCTCCATTACTCTAGCTTTTTCTATGGACTTCTGCGCGTTGACCAGATCTCGATCTAGTTTAGCGCCTTGCTCCGCGATGGCTTGCGCTTCCTCCAGCAGCTGCTGGCGCTTCTCGTCAAGCTGAGTCACGTTCCGGATATGATCAACAGTTAGTGGCTCAACGAGGAGATTTCCATACATCACTCTATCAGCTGGAGTAACATGGGCTGCTGCCGACGTAGATGCTGGAGGCGGCAAGTTTGCGGTGTTGTTGTTGCTCGGACCGGTGCCGAGTTCCTGCGGCTGTTGCACTGGATTAGGCGGAGGAGGCATGACTCTTGCGCCATCATCGTCAGCAGCAATAAGTGGCCCCTTCCCCTTATCCAGCGCCGTAGGCGGAGCTTTCCCGGGCTGGTCTTCATCCATCGCTGTCCCAATGGTGACGAACACCCCTCGGGACATGACGGTGTTATTAGCTTGTTCGTCGCACGAGTACTCCTCCTCCATCTCCTGCATGGCGGAGTCTAGCTCTTCTGGAATGAAGTCTATCTCCTCGGAATCTGCACTTAAATCAGCATAAAGCGCGTCAATGACAGAGTCGGAGGGTTCCAATACTTCCTCTATGACGGGCGGTGGAGGTGCAATGGCCTCGACGATGACTGGAGGTGGTGGCGCTGCTGCGACGAGGGCGGCCGGAGGCGGTGGTGGTGGCTGAATCGGAGGTGCTCCGTCAATGAGCGCAAGCGCTGTCTGAGCAGCCGCTTCAGCCTCCGCGTAGTTTTTGACGGTGTTCACCATGCCTTCAAAGGTGACGCGTGCTGACGCCTGTTGCCGTCTTAAAGAATGTCGGAGAAGCATGTCGTGGTCCAGTCCTTCCACAAAGTGATAGATGGCATCATCATTGGGGTAATTGGCCAGGTCGGCCCGTATACGGAGCCATCTGGCGAGGTAGTCGCGGGGGTTTTCACCCTCTCTCTGAACGCAGCGGGCCAGATCGAAGATGGTAACCACGCCGACGAACTTGGATATCTACTGTCCAGATGCACGGGCAAAGCCGGCGGATTTGCAGTGATCTTCCACCTTTATTTCCTGCACAGGGGCGGTTTGGGTAGGTCTTGAAATTTTCCGATCTTTGCCGGCAAACTCCGAGGAGAGATCCGACATCGATCCTTCCGCGAACGTATCATGCCAGTAGGCGGTCCGTGTGGGTCTTGATGCTCCTCCGACTCCCAGGGAGCTAGCACCCGAGTCGGTTTCGCCGATGAAGAGGTGGATGTCTTCGATAGGAACGATCGAACACCGCGTAGGGTTCGTCTTCACCGGGATCCAGAACTCGTCGGGGGGACGATCGGAACATTGCCGGAGAAGAGAACGCGACCGATGGCTACGGTTTCGCCGATTCCCGCAAAGACCTTGGTCCTCACCCGCTGAAGAGCCTGAAGCACCTCTTGCCCCACGGTGGGCGCCAACTGTCGTGGTATTGCCGACGAGTACGCCATGGAGGGGTCCTCACATTGCGTGTTTAGAGACGTGGGGTAAGGCGGACGGTTGACGGGTATGAGGTAACATAGCTTACCTAGGTTCAGATCCCACAACGGTGGCGGAATCCTACTCCTGCTATAAATCACTATAATGGCAATACGCCGAGTTACAGAGATTAGGTTCGCTGTGCGAGGTGACTAGAGAGTCTAAGTTATCATTTGAGATTTTCCCTAAAGTCTCCCATAGGCCCGACTTATATAGTCGTCAGATCCTAGGGTTACAGGGAAAAGTCCTAGCCGGACAGGTTACAGAGTTCTACACCGTCTATTATTAGTCTTGTGTATCTTGCACTCCAAGGCTCCGGGTACGCTGGTGACTCCACCGTAGCCTTCCTTTATCCGGCATGGGCCTCCCTTCTGGATCCACCTAACTGGGCCGCCCAGTAGGCCATAGGCCATGCTACCGACTATGGGCCACCCGAGTTAGTCGGAAAAGAGACATGCTATGAGGATACCCATATAGCATATCCCCAATAGGCCGTGACTGGGCCGACCAGTTTTTGGACGTCACGGAGGCACTCGAGTTTGCTGAGTAGCACTTCTTTGAGTGCTTGGAGACCATGTACCCAAGTAGATTTCCGTTGGGCACGCCGAAGGTGCACTTCCGTGGGTTGAGCTTGATCTTGTACCTACATAGATTTACGAAGATTTCAGCCAGGTCGACGAGCAGATCTCTCTGGCGAGTGGACTTTACCACCATGTCGTCGATGTAGACGTGGATGTTGCGGCCAATTTGGCTCGCAAGGCACTCCTGCATGCACCGCTGGTAAGTCGCGCCGGCGTTTTTGAGGCTGAACATCATGGCGGTGTAACAGTAGGTGCCAAATGTCATGATGAACGCGTCTTCTCCTCGTTCTCGACCGCCATCTTGATCTGGTTGTAACCAGAGTAAGCATCGAGGAAGCACAGTGACTCCGATCCCATGACCGAGTCGATGATCTGGTTGATGAGCGGGAGGACGAATTCCTCCTCCGGGCAGGGGCTATTGAGGTTGGTGTAGTCGATGCACATTCTCCAGGTCTTGTTCTTCTTCATGACAAGGACTGGGTTTGCTAACCACTTGGAGTACTTGATGGGCTGGATGAACCTTGCAGCGAGTAGATGATGCACTTCTTCAGCGATTGCTCGGCGGCTCTCTTCATTGAAGGGCCGCAACGACTGCTTTACATGTCGCGCTTTGGGGTCGGCATTAAGCTTGTGCTCAGTGAGTTCCCTCGGGACACCTGGCATGTCAGATGGCTTCCATGTGAAGATGTCACGATTCTCATGGAGAAACTCGACGAGAGTGCTTTCCTATGCGGGGCTCAGGCATGTCCCGACGGTGACCGTCTGGATGGAGTCGCCCGAGACCAGCTCGACGGTGCGTGTATGCGTGGTAGCTTCAAACGCTGTTGAGCCGGCGTTTTCTGCGTTGGGCTTCTTCAGGATCGTGGGATCATCCTTGTCGATGCCACTCGTGTATTTGGCAAGATCATCAGCGTGGTTGGTTTTTGCGGCGATGACGGTGTCCGCGAGTTTGGGGCCTTTCTCCTCACACTCCACGACCATGTCGAGGTCGCCGTGGACGGTGATGATGTCGCATGGCCCTGGGAGCTTCATCATGTTATACGCATAGTGCGGTGCCGCCATGAATTTGGCGAATGCTTGTCGCCCCAGGATGAAGTGGTAGGGACTGTGGAAGTTCACCAGCTCGAAGACGATCCGCTCGGTATGGAAGTTGGAGGGCATGTCGAAGGTGACAGGCAGCGTCACCTTGCCTATCGGGTATGCCTTCCGACTGGGGACGATGTCGTGGAAGGTGGTGAGGGTCGATTCGACCATCAACTGTGGGAGCTGCAGCCATTTGAACGTGTCTAGGTAGAGGATGTTGATGGAGCTCCCGCCGTCCATCAGTGTCTTGGGGAGCCAGTATTCAGCCACTTTGGGCTTGAACACCATGGCGACTCGCCCAAGGTAATTCATCTGTGGCGCGTGGTCCTTGTGGCTCCACATGATGCGCTGCTCGGACTACTTGAGGAAGCGGGGGATGTCGGCTTGAGTCACCGCATTCACAGTGACTGCGCACGCGAGAACCTTCTTCTCGTGCTTAGTGCTGAGCCTGGTGAATGTGTGTGTAACATCCCAAATTCAGCAACCCTGATTTGCTATCCAAAAGGCAAAAATCAGGGGGAACAAAAACTTTTTCTTATTAAGTGTTGCATTGTTTACTTACTGGTTTGCTTGAGTGCATGCAACTGATTGTGCATTAGGTACTCTACCTCTTATCTCAACTCTATTTGGCAAGGGCTATCTTACTATGGGAATGTCTTGGCTCATCTTTCATATTATCAAATGTTCTGGCATTTCAAAACCTGAGACAAGATGACTTTGACACAACAAAATACTCTACTAGTTTCTATTAACAAAATTATGGAGACCTATATATAATCTCCTTATGTTTTCAAGACAGATCTCCTAGCTACTCTTATCCCTAGGCTTTCCAAAACCTTTATTAAAACCTTTTCATTCCAATCTTGGTAGAAATACCAAGATGGTACTCATATTACTTCAAAGAAAAGCCAATTCAAAATACCCATCCTTACCTCAAGATAGTCTTAATGGTAACCCTAGTAGTAGTTGGATAAATTTGATAAAATGAATTGCCTTGATCTATTGTCTAAGGAATTGCCTTGATCTGTTGATTGCCTTGTTTGCTTAGGAACTAGAGTGAGCTAATCTAGTAGCTCATCCCTTAGGAACCAATCTATGTTTGTGATCATCAATCTCAAACCAAGCATCCAAATCAGGATCTATCCTAAGCCACTACAGTGACCATCTCATCTCCTAATCAGACCAATCTAGGGATAATCCCTTTTGACAGTTTCCTACCCAGTGGAGACCCAATCCAAGAATGGAATCCTTCTATTCAATATATACCCCAACATCAACCAATTGACGAAGAGGATAAACCCTTTCCACTCTCTCCAATGTTTCCCTTTTGCATACTAGTCAAAATCCACAAATCTGCCAAAATGGCTAAGTCTGGAGTTCTTATCTAGATTCAATCTTTGGATCTCTACCTATTCCAACCTATGTACATTCTAGATAATGTACTTGAACAATATTGTTGTACATAATTAGTACTACCAAATCCCACTCTTTCCCTTGGCTAATCAATTATAGTTCCCACCCATCCATGATGATTTTGTAGTCAAGATAATAATCTTTTCTACAAATCTTATCATCTTGCCTACTTTGGTAGAAGCTCACATCTATATGCTACCTCCCTTTGACCAACTCTTTTCATGGTTATGATCTACTAACCATGGTCTATCAATCCACTCTTCCCTTATTCCCATTTGAGCTTTGTGCTTCTTAAAGCCACATGGTTTAGAAGGCATCATGACAATCCTGCTATGGCAGCCTTATTTTCAACAAAGTTTGCCATCCATTCTAGACCACCTCAAATACAACCAAGACAAACTCTTGATGTCATGATAATATATATAAATTGTTATATCTATCCATCTATGCCTTGTACCAAGGTGAGTTCTGAGCTCCCTAATCGAACCCTGTTTAGGTGGCATAAATTTATCAAAACCCTATATCCTCCCAAATCTAGTTTCCATTTCCTTTTCACCACAATTCTTAAAAAATACAGGTTGGCCATGATGGATACATCAAGTTTACATCTTCTAATTTGGATATGGTAATTTTCCAAATAATTTCCATAAATGTTTGGAACCTAAAACTATTTAAATTCATCATCTTGCAAAATTCTCAAAATCTCTCCTATAAAGGCAAGTTTGTTTTTCCCCAAATCACTTTTCCAACCCAATGCACATTTGAGTTCTAAACATCATACCCCACCTTCCCATCTTAAAAATAAATATTTTTGAGTTTCCTTATTAATTCTTTTTGCCATTTTTCTTAAAGAGCAGAAACAAGAAATAATTGCTTAAAAATACTTTTATATCCAAATAAATTCCAATAAAATTATCCAAGGTGTGGTATGGTATTTAGGACCATATCACATAAAAGAAACACATGTACAATGTAAAAATATCAAATTAGCTTCTAGAAACTACTTCTGCACTTTTGAATAAATGGTATAATTATGCTATAAAATACTCCAATAAATCCCTCACCTATATACTAGTACCATTGCCCCATATGCACATGATCAAAATACAAGGAGTTCTTCATGATCATCAAGATAGCCAAAATCTAAAATTATTCAAAGGCATAAACAAAACCCTCCCAATCCCCACCTAATCTTGTCAAGCACTCCCCTCAGCCATCACCCCTCACTCTGGTCGACCACCCACTAAACCATGACACTGTATAAAGCCTTCTCCCTTGTCCCTTTACCATTGCAAGCATAGAGAGAGAGGGGTACCAAATATCTCAAATCTTGCAAAGTTAATGCAGCATCCGCCACCATCCCTCCCATGTCCTCTCTGTCGAATGCATGGCCCCACACACCCCTCTCAACCTCCCCTACTTCCCAATGGAAGGCCAACCCTATAGCATCCCAAAAATATTAAGCAAGTTTATCAATTCCAATCACCCAAATTTAGGGTTAACAAAAACTTTTGTAAATTAAAATCATTATGAATGCATGTGTGTATGTGATGAATGCATGAATGCTTGTGTGGACTTCTTTGATTGTTGTGAATGGCAAGGATTGGTTTAAAGATGAAAACAACATCATCTAAATCATTTCCAAGCAGAATCAAATCATTATAAATTCAAAAACAAACAAAATGAGCTAATGGTCATTTTGCCAATCTTGTTCACTAGACCACTTTGAGTGTTTCTAGTCCAAGATTTGAAACAGAAAAAAAATCCAATTATTTTCACCCCTTGCTATACCAAGTGAAAGTGAACCCAATCCCACCTTGCAAACCCACAGAAACAATTGGCAACCATATTTAAATGGCATTTAAAAATTGAATCTAGTTCATATGGTAAGATCACCATTTCTCAAAACCCAACCAAACCAGTGCACCTTGACAAATCCAATCAACCAGAGACTACCTAGTATGTGACCATTGCACCCACCAAGTTTCATCCAAAAATTCAAATATGAATTTCTTGCGGCCATTTCATCAAACACTTGGAGACAGAAAACAAATTTGGCCAAACTTCACTATTTTGAGCAGTGATCACCCCAAACCTTGTTCCCCATTGATCATACATGTCTCTCCCAGTGCCAACCAGTGCATTGAACCAACCTAGACCCCTACCCGGGCACACCCTTGCCAGCCAACCATGGAAATCTAGGAGGAGCAAGCGTCGTGCCTAGCCATCGTGTCCAAGAAGCATGCCACCGTCCACCGCCACCCTTATCCATCCCTCGAGCCTTGAAAAGCCATGGACCACCGAGAATGCATGCACCCAGTTTGTATCTGCCATGTCCAGAGCGCGCCAGCTCGCCGCACTCGACATGCTCGAACAGACCACGCCTCGCGTTCGCCGCCCATGCCTGCAATCACCACGACACCAGAAACCGCCCAAACAACCCTGTTCACCGCCACGCGACCCGTAGCACCCGTGCATTGTCAAAACCACCATCGGTGCCGCTCAGAGCGTCGACCCGTTCTGACCAACCTCGACCGCCCCTTGTCGCGCCATCAAGACATTGAGAACCGCCAGGAGACCGCGCACCTTCCCCCACCTTCAGCCATGCTCATAGCTCGATGTAACCCCGACCTCGACGAGCACTGCCCATGCCGCTCGACCTCTCTCGCTCGCCTATAAAAGGAGACCTTCCCTGTTTGTTTTCTTCACACCATCTCACTCCCCACCTCTCACTGATTCCTCCCACCTCTTCCCGGGGCAAGGCCAGCGCAGCATCACCGGAATTTCATCGGAGCCTGCCGCTGCTGGAGGAGAAGGGCGTCGTCGATTGGAGCCACCCCAGGAGGAGCTTCCAGTACTAGGAGAACCACCATCATCGAATTCAACTTTCTCCCCCATCGCCAACCATCGCCTGAGCCCCGGTGAGCCCCCCGTTGGATTCAAACATTTGAAATTATAGATCACCTATAGTGAAAATAACAAGGCAGAGACTTTTTTGCATTCAAATATTTTTCAAAATTCAACCATAAATGATTTTGAGTTGATTCCAATTCTCAAAAATCATATTTGACAAGACCTTTCTGAATATATAAAAATATCTAGGTTTACTTGCAGTAATAATGTACAAGTAATAAAAGAATGCCCCATAGGCATTTCTAGTCACTTTAATTAATTAAAATAAAAGGTTAAACCTTATTAAATTGTGACACCACTTTAAATCACATTCCCAAGTATTGAAATATGTGGTGATGACATGTGTCAACATGATCCCATGTTTTAATTGGATAATATTAAATCTTAAGTAGTTTTTCAATGAGTAGAAATTACTTTTCTAAAATAAAATAAATAAAACTATTGGCTTAATCCTTGTGATGATACTAGATCATCTAGTGTGAGCCTTTGTGTGCTAAATAGCAGTAGTTAAGTATTGTTTGGTGATTGTGTACTTCGTATTTATTTATAGACGCTAGTACCGACCAAGGATACGAAGAGGAAGGAGACTACTACGAGTAAGAAGCTGAGGATAACATCAACCACTACACTGCACAAGGCAAGCCATCCTAGAAAGCTACCACTTGCATGTTACTTATACAAGCTTCAGAATACAAGTTAACTTTGCAAGTTAACACTTGCAAGATAACTATGCCAAATAGATACCTTAGGCATATGTGATTATACCACCTTATTATACCAAATCCCAGTTTTAGTTGCAAGCCTAGTTATTTTATTTCTTTATCAAAGCTTGTTTACTTAGTGACTTGTAAATTTTGGAAAGATATTAGAGGTAGCATAAAGCGCATAAAACTTGGCCTAAGTTAGGTAGAACTTGTTGTCATCCTGAGGCATGAGATGTGTACTTAGATAAGTCACACCTGATTGCCACCCCTCATTAGTGTTTACCCCCATCTTTAGTGGCTAGTGCTAAACATAAAACCTGATCACCTTAGATGGGAATACTTGGTGAAAATGGTTATGAAAACCTTAGAATGATGAGTCATTCTAATGAAATGTTTTGACATGTGTTATTAAACACCAGATGACTTTGATGATGAAAATGTTGAGGCATGAGCCTTAGCCCTTTATAAAACTGATGGTTCTGTTCAGGATGCGATACCATTCCAATTTTACCGTACAAACACAATACCATAAATTGAGTAGGGCTTGACTGGAAGTTTATATACCTTAGTATGCGTTCCCTTGCGGTCGAGGTTTGAGCTGAGGCTACCTCGTGATGATTGACCACGTATGCAGTTCCCAAGATGACAGATGGTCATGGTTGGGAGGCGAAACTCATAGGAGAGGTGCCTATACTATGGTGTATAATTGAAAGGTTAGGATTGATTATTCGCATACTGAGTATGGTATATTTAGGATGGTTCCTGACGGATGTATCGAATATTGTGGTGAAAGTGTACCACCTCTGCAGAGTGTCAAACTATTCGAATAGTCGTGCCCATGGTTATGGACAGTTGGAGTGGGCATACTCTTCCATCGTCAGATGTTTTCAAAATGACTTGTGAAATGAATCATGACTTTGACTTGACCACAACAGGGTTGTGAACGTGAAACTTAAGTTCCCACTTAGGTGTTATAAAACCTTCAACTAGTTTTTTTACTTCTGAACTCAGCTAGAGATAAACCTGGCTTTTGCAAAACAACCTAGATCTTAGCATTCCTACTTGAACCACTTTACTTGTTAGTGATAGTTTGCGAGTACTTAAAGAGCATTCATGGCTTTGTCCCTGGATATTCCCGTGGCCAAACTATGAAGAGGACTATCAGTATGATGGACCGCAGGAAGTCTACGAAAACTAGGATCATCTCCCATCGTCAGCATTGCATGTGACCATGAAGATGAAGCTTCGCCCACGCTACCGTTATTATATTATTCCGCTGCGTTGTTTGTACTAAGACTGGATCATAAGATCCTCTATTTGTTAGACTTGTATTATGGTTTGTAATGGATGATGAACTATGGTACCAATCTGTTATGTATAGCAAAAATGGTAATCCTGGGATTGCGATGTATGGCATAACAGGCATCTGGGATTAAAAATCCAGGTGTTGACAAACCCCCTCCTCAAACTTTTCCATGGACATAGTCCCCCATAGAGCCTCCCCCTTTGGTTTAAAGGCAAGAGGCCAGCACAACATGCCTCTTCCCCTCATTTTACTCCCTATCACCCCCACTCAGGTCCCCCGAGCTCTCCTCCCCCCTTTCTTCTCCACAACTCTAGCCAAAGAAAGGAGAAAAGCAAGGTTCGGCCATTGCCAAGCTCAAGCTCAAGGTCGCTCCTCCCTACCCTCTCTCCTCTTGCATGTGGCTTAGCAGAGATCTGCTGGCTCTAATCTACTCTCTCATGCTCCCCCCCCCTTCTTCTCAGGTGCACCAGAGCACTCCCCACCACTGGAGCATGTCGGAGAGGAGTTTCCGAGCGAAGTCCACTCTCCTGAGATCCTACCAGGGTAACCATCCTTCCCTGGCCTCCCTCGGGAGCCTATACCTCCCCCTGATGCCCTACTTTTGTCATGCAGCAGCCTCGTCGTCGTAGGCCAAGCCGCGAGTGCCTCACGGCGGTGAGATCGCGCGAGACCCGATATTGCAGCAAACTGACTTGTCCATCCCCTCTTCGGAACCGGATCGTCACGCTGCGCATCCTCGTCGCTCCCCATCATCCTGGTAGGCCTTCCCGACCTTGTAACACCATCGCCTGATAAGCTGAGTTCATGTGTATGGTGCCAATCCCTGGATCGGTTCACTAGCACACACAATACAAAATGATACAAAATATAACTGTGCATCATAAATACAACGAATATTATCCAGAATTTACATTATATTACACAAGTACATAGCGAAAACAATAACAAGGTAGATCTCCATTCTTGAAATGTGCCACGGGTGGAGTGGAGTCTCGCGGCCTATAACGATCACTTAGAAATGATATAACCCGCAACATGAAAGGTTGTAGCCATGAATGGTCAATACTTTCAATGTATTGGAAAGTGTCACTAGTTTGAGGATATGAATGGAACCTATCAATTACACGCATATTTGGCTAAGTGGAGTTTCAGACTGAGTTGCAAAAAGCAATAGTTTTATCCTATCTTTTCAAAAAAAAAGTTTTAATTATTTCTGAAAATTGTCTAAACACATTGGCCAACACCAAGTGCTCCTAATACCTTGTTCAAACCATCAAATTTTATTAAGAAATTGGAATGTCGAGATCATCAATAAGCTTCAAGCCTTAGTTTCTCAATATTGTCCATAACCCGGGACACGGCTAATCAATTAGATTTATATCTTCTGCAGAAGTTGTACACTTTACCCACACGATACAACCTCGTCTTGACGCCACCAATGACTGCTGGTTTAGTACACACCAATTGGTATACCGGCATATTGAGAATGTGACGAAGTTTTTCCATAGAAGTTCTCCCAATACACAATACTAGCACGTCTAACAAATGCAAGGATATAACCTCCAATACACAATTCTAGTTAACCTGAAGATATACTAATGCAAAGGATATTCCGATATGTAATTAACTAAGCCATAGCCCATATTAGCATGTGGCTGTATACGGAAGCTACTGTATGAGAAACATATCAATCTCTATGATGCCTAGGTGGTCTTTTTTTAGTGCACACACGAGAGAGGTAGCCAAAGATACGGTCCCCTTTGTTGCGCCTTCTTCCAAACTCAACAACAACAATATTCCACCCAGGTGATTCATTAAGTACTTGTTTTATTATATAAAAACATAGCTTTTCCAAAATCTCATAATACTCATGACATGATATTCCACCCCGAATCTACAGCAGGGCTAAGCATACTACAATTACGATGTTTTCACTAAACAAGATACAAAAGTATATCCTAAATAGGACTTAGCATAGCATATAGTATAAAATATTACGACACATGCACTTCTACTAAAAACAACTACAATGCATAGGAAAATAAGTAGGACATTTATGATAGTGCTATTTGCCTTTAGCTGATGTAGTCCTTCAAAAAATCCTCACAACAGAAAAGGTTGCACTCGTCACAATCACAATAGTTGCACTCCTCGCAATCTAACGATTAAAAAAAGCATAACAAATACACCATTCAGAACAATGCAATTATGCACAATAGAACAAAACAATGATGAACAAATGCATGCATGACGAGTTAATATGTCACAATGGTTATAATTAGTTCTCTGAACATTACTAGATCATATGATGCATGCAGGAGATCATTTAATGCAATAGGATATTTACTATTAAATTCTTGATTGCCAATATAAAGGTTTTAAAAGTTCTGTTGAAACTTCTGTACTAATTGCCGTATTAAATTTGGGTCTGGGGAGTACTGGATAGAGTACATTAATACGAACCAATAGGAATTAGATTCACGCTAATCGAGTTGTAAATCTTTTCTATGATTTAATTACTATATAATAGAGTTTAAATCACTTGAATAGTTTAGGTTGCCTAAAATTAAAACTAAAACCAGATCTGTAATACACGAGATTGTGATTCCAGAGACATATTATTTATATTTTTATCACCTACAAGTAATTTACTATAGATTTTATACTTTAAAAGTCTATTAAAACTAATTAAATTACTACATTAATTTTTGCACTGTAGAAGTCGTATCCAACAGTATATTAATGTCATACATGAAATTAAGAAACCATAGATATGTTATTTGTATTTTTATGATCTATAGATAATTTTCTATGATTTATTTAGTCTAAAGTGTCCATTAAACTATTTAATTTATTATAGTAAATATGTATTGTAAAAGTTATATATAATCTCGTATTAATGTTGTACATAATTTTATGAATCTAGTGATATATCATTTGCAATTTTTGGACAAATATTCAATTTTATATGAATTTTACAAGATTTACCAATATTCTATCTATTTTATTTGTATAATAGAATATGCTGACTGTGCGCATTGACTGGGCACGTTGACTGGAGCTGACCTGCTGATGCGAAGCTGCTGACCGGATCGCCACGTGGCAGGTTCTTCTTGCCAGATACCCCTTTGCCAGGTCAATCTTATCTGGGGCGCGGATTCGATGGCTGTTATTATCCCGGGACTTGGTGGCAGTCAACGGCGACGGCGGCGGTCAATGGTGCCGGGCGGCTCAACGGCAGCGGCAGCGCTCGAGAGTTGGACGACAGAGGGGCTTCTGGTACTCGTCGGAGACAGATAAGGAGTCTACAGGGTGCGTTGCATCACTGGGAATTCTATGGTGACCACGAACACGTCTATTCCTTCTTGGTACAGAGACAACAGGCAAACGGAGGTTCTCGGGTGGTGGTAGCTCTGGCGAGGAAATGGAGCTCATGCGGCGATTTGTGCAAGGGTAATTGGGGTCAGGGGGAAGCAGTACAGCGAGGGGAGGAGCTTAGGACGTAGAGTAGGGAGGCGGGGTCGCTGGAACTTGAGTTCCAAGATCGATCTGAGAGCTCCCGGCGGCGGCGGACGGAACCTCAATGGTGGGCTAGGGTTTCGAGTAAAAACGAAAAAACGACAGGGGAGGGGCGCGGCGGTTTTTATGAGGGGCTTAGCATGCAGGAGGGGTTGGGACATCAACCAATTCGTTGATATTCTGGAGGAATCGGAGTCGGGTCGCGGCGTGTTCGTGTTGGCCTCTAGCGCCGGAGGTTGGGGACGACAGGGGCGGGAACCACCTGTCAGCGGGAGGAGGAGGGAAGGTGGGCTGCGCGGCGGGGCAAGCTTTGGGCCGGCAATGGGCTAGATCTTGCTCTACGCGCCGCTCGCGGGAAGGGGCGCGCGGTAGATAGGGTAGGTCTAGGTGGGCTGGAGTGCGACGTGGGCTGGGCTGCACGGTAGTTAGATTTTTTTTATTTTTCTTTTCATTTTCTGTTTTTTAGTGTTTCCTTTATAACTTTTGTGTAATAAGTCCAAATGACTTGAAATTTGTTTATAAAATTTTAGAATATTTAGTAGATCATTTTAGGATCATTTTTGTATCCTTTTATTTAGTGCAATAATGTTGGATTTATAAAATCCATATTTTTTCCCTATAGGAATATTTGTAAAACCTTTTAGGGTTAGGGTTTTTAAGTTCATTGTAATTTTTTTGCATGATTGCAATGCGATGCTCATATATGATATTTAAAAATATTTATTTTCTAGCCCCAATTTCTAAAATCTTGGGATGTGACAGACCCCCTCTGGCCCGCCTAGGGTTTGCAGCACCGTTGCACGCGTTCCAGCGAGGAAGACGGCGTCCAGGACGTCGATTCCCGTCTAATCTGATGGCTCTCACTCCCCTATACCGGTTCGTCCACCCACAACCATTAACAAGTGGGCCCCCTCCCAGGGATTTGAAAGTGGCACCTGCGCGCTCTTGCCTGCGAGTGGGCTGACCGGCGCTGCGCGGCCCACTGAGCCCCTCGATTTCCAGCCCACAGAACTTAGTTACTTCCTTTTTTCTTTTTAATCTATTCCCAGATCTATTATTTAGCCTGTTGCTTTAATTCAAAATAAAAATGTAAAGTATATGTATCTGTCCATAGAAAAATACTAACTTGTACCTTAGTGTTTTATCTAACATGTAGTGTCCTTAGTTGACTCCAATAATATCCAGAATTAGTCCAATAAATCATGTTCCTAGATGTATACAATTCCTTTATAAAATCTTTCTATGAAATTTATAACTCCCCTTGAGTTAAATCCTTTTTAGGATGAAGGGTATGATGAGTACCTTTCCTGTCACCCTAGCCCCACACCCATTTTCTTCCTAGATTACTTGTAGCAAACATAACAAAAACAGGGCATATATGCCTTTAGAAAATTACCTACGAAAAACCAAAAATAGTTTTGACCTAATTCCAACTTCCAGTATACATACTTTCCAATATGTATCAAACCCTAGGAGCCCCAAAATTTATTGAAATTTCTCTAATTTTGGTGAATTAAACAATTATGTGCATAGTTTATTCACTAATAAATTCACCACTTTAGTCTTTATTATCCAAAAAGGATGATTCCAATTTCTATAGAAAGGTATTGTAAATACCTAACATGTTTCTTTGGAATCACATCAAAAGCACTTATATATTTAATCTAGTGAAAAAGACAAATATCATCCGGAATTGACTTTGGGAATGTCCTAAGGGCGTTCTGGTAATTATTTTTGGACGATTCCAACTCCCCTTGAATCAGTCCACCAAATACTACTCCCTCAGACACATATTAGTTGACTCAAATTTGTCTAGATTTGGATGAATCTAGACACTATTTAGCATATAGGTTCATCCAAATTTTAACAAATCAAAGTCAACTAATATGGACCGAAGGGAGTACCTAATCAACCAAGGGAATAATTTTTAGAGCTCCAGAATTTTTCTGGTGAATTATTTTCTAAAACTGGAGTTTTATCCACTATAAAAATCATTATAAATCAATGAAAATTGATAAAATAGTGAAACCACTTTTGTTGGATTCATTTTATCAATACCTATCTGATGGTATTATTATACAGTGGTATCATACATAGCAAGCCCTTAGTCAAAAACCCCTCTCTTTGATAGTCCCTAGACTATAAATCCTAAAGGATCACCTTCTAATGACTCCAAATCTCCTACCAATCTAATCAAACCCATCAACCCACACCATACTGATGTATATTATGTGATTATCATTTTTCTTGTTGTATGGTTTGATGTTTGTATGCATTGTACTAAAGTTTGTATTGTTTGTTTGCATGTGTACTCGATAACGACGATAGTTTCGAATTGTGAGACGCCAAGAAGAATGAAGCATCGGGTTTCTTTTATTATTATTGTACTCGGTATTGTGGTTCTCTAACGCCATCAAGGGATATCTCGCTGGTCATAGGCAAGCCACCATTCCTGAACTACTATATTGACATATTCCTTTTTGCCAATTGTTTTATATCTCGTTTATGAAATGCACTATTAAATGCATGGTTTGTTTTATTTAAAAAGACATGAGTAACTTGGCTCCTCCAAGTTATGGATGAGTGTCCATTAGGACACCTACACTATTGACATCTACCTTTACCCTTTAGATCGAGGCTAAGATGCTTAGCATCTTCCCTCTTGGAAACTATGGGTTTTTCAATGATAAAACTATTTTGGGTTTTTCCCTACTACAAAGTTTTCAAAATAAAACCCTTAGAAAGAGGCATCATTTCTGAGTGGAGGTTTTATTAAAGAAGATAAGAGGAGGATAAAGAGAAGGTTGAGCAAGAGAAAGAAAAAGGTATGTTCTACGCCTTTACCGGAATAATTTATCCGTGCAACCACACTACCCTAGTCGTTGGGGCTTAGCTCGTAGTTTGTTGTCTTTAGTCAGCGCTGCTCGTACTCGCTAATGGGGATAAATCCCCTGAAATCCGGACTGTCGTGGACAAGGTGCCTGTGCAACAATTGGGTCTCTCGCGGATGGTATGACTTATTGTATGTACGGAAGGAAGTGAGTCAAATTACTATATGACAAACTACGGTTTGGGGAATAGGCTTGTACGGAAGGGAGGACTATGGCCGTCATGCCACATACTCTTGCCGGAGAGAACAACCCAAAAGGAAAAGCCGTCTTTGCTAGGGATGGACAAATGAAAAGTTAGGTTTGATTATCTAAACCCCCGTCTACCATGTGTAGCGGGCCATGGTTGTATCCTGACGGATGTATTGATTCTTATGGGTAAAGTGCACAAACACTTCAGAGTCTAATCTATTCAAATATCCATGTCCATGGTCAAGGACGGTTAGAAAGGTGATTGCTAGGAGTACCCTTGGAATATATATTGCGATGAATAAAAAGGATGTGACTTGGTCACGAGGAAAGATAAGAATGAGTTTGGTTTTGACCAGAGATGGTCAAAGATGCTTTAAAAAGGTGTTTTACTGTAAAACTGTTTTCAACAAAGTTTTTAACAAGGATATGGGAATATCTGGACTTTCTAAAAGGGGGCATATTTTTTCAAAAGCTCTTTTTCAACAAAGATATAGAGATTCCAATATTAGGCTATTCAGAAACAACTATAGTGTAGAGCTATCTCGCCACAGCCCAATATGCATTATCTTGCTATCTTGTCTTGGTGGTTTGAGAATACATTCAAAGTACTCACCGACATCGTCCCTGGCTATTTACTTGGCCAGATTGCACATGTTAAGAAGTGACGAAGGAGATGACGTCTATGCGAGCTAGGTCGTCTTTCCAGTTAGTCGCCTGTAGGTTAAGGCATGACATAGGCTTTGCGCTTGAATACTTCTGCTACTTATGTTGTATTTGCCATAATGGCCACTTTGTAAGTTTTGTAATCGTTACTTTGTAGATGATGTAATGATACTGTTCGGTTATGCTCATGGCTCACTGATCATGGGAACGTGAATTGTAGGCATAACGGGTATTCTCGGACCGTAAATCCGGGGTGCCATAGTGTGCAGCGAGCCGACTTCGTTGCTGAACCTACTAGCATTGCCATTTGGCGGGTTGTTGTTGGGGATTTACCTTGCTCGTCGTGCCTTCTCGATATCCTTCAGGGAGTGGAAGTCAGCGGTAGTGTGTGTGGCGGGTTCCCCTCCCTACTGTGGTAGATACAGGGCTAGTTGAGTAGAGCTGTGGGGTCAAATTTCGACTTCACGCGGTAATTTACGTTGTCGCGGTAGTTCCTTTGGTCGCGGCGGAGGTTCTTCGGGTTGCGTGGCGCGTAGCCGGTGTTGGCGACAAAGTCGACTCGCCTGTCACCGTGGTGCTTGCCGGTGAGGCGAGTTTTGATGTAGCGCATATCGCGCTGCCTCTCGTTGTCGTGGCCTCTTGCGCGGTGTCTTCCACCCGACTCGTCGTCAGAGTCTTGGTTGGGGTCCTCCTCCGCGTAGCGCATGGCAATTTTGAGGAGCTCGGGGATGTTTTTGAGCGTCCGGTAGACCCTCTTGATCTTGGCGACCAAGGGTTCATACCGGCACGTGTTCTTGAAGTTGTGGATCGCCGTGTCCAGGTGGATGCCGGAGGCATTGATCCACAGGTCCTGCCACCGCTGTACCCAGCGGCGGGTTGACTCGCACGGTCCCTGGCTGCAGCGCTCCAGGTCTTCGATGGTGGTGGCGTGGGTGTAGGAGCCCTCGAAGTTCTTGACGAAGGCCTCGTGCATGTCCTCCCACGAGTCGATGCTATTCGCGGGGATGGTGTTGATCCATTGTCGGGTCGCTCCCTCAATCATCAGGGGAGGTAGCGAGCGGCGAGCAGGTCGGTGTGGCCTGCGATCCCCATCGCAATGAGGTATGTGTCGAGCCACACCGCTGGATCGTACATTGGATCGTACTTTTCGATCTCCTTTCGATCCTTGAATTTGGCGGGGTACTTCATGCCTCGGATCATTGGTCTGAAGCACTGGGGGCCGACTCGGCTAAGGGAGCCTCTTGGTTCAGGGTCGCCGTAGTTGGTGAGGTTGTGCCTCAGGTCGTTGTCCTGGTGTGCCCCCCAGGTTTGGTTGTTGATGATGTGCGTTCATGCATCGATCGCCCCGACTATTGGCAGCGACCGTGTTGTTTGCCGGTCGTGGCTCGTTGCTGGAGAGAGCGGGGTGCACGGCCCGTGGATGGTGCTGCGGGGGCTCGGTTGGTGGGAAGTTGAGGGTGTTGGCAATCGTTGGGCGGGCGCTCGAGGCCATCCTGCTTCCGGACGAGCAGGAGTACATCCGTCCCTGGGTGTCGACTCCTGCAGCTTTATGCTCAACGGACCTCGTGAGTAGGGCCTGGGCGTACTTGACCTGCAGCACGCCCTCTCCCGTAATGTTGAGGTTGGCGACTGCTGCCTGCCCCGTGATGACATTGTCCATCGGGGTGGAGTACAGTGGGATCCCATTTGCGTTGCGGGCTTGTGGAGAGATGATGACCCTTGGCTGGCCAGGAGGGGGTGCGCGACCCGTGGGTGGCGGGGGAGCCCTAGTCGTTGGCGATCCGGGTGGGAGGCGACTGCTACCTCCCGGTGGCGCGTTCTCGTAGAACAAGCGATCGGCTACACGGGCGGGGTTGTTGCCATCGCTGAAGTTCAGGGCGCGGCCCAAAACATTGGAGTTTAGGTGGCTCCTGATGCGGCGCTGGTGATAGAGCGACAGCTCCTGCGCCGTTTCCTTCTCGAGGCAGAATTTCTCGCGCTCGGCTTGATCCTTTCACGCCGCCTCCTCCAGTCGCAGGCGGGCTTCCTCGACCTCCGTCGCCATTGTGGTTGGCGGGATCGGCGTGGAGAAGGGATCCAGCGGGGCATTCGTGTTGTCCGCCATGTAGGTCACGATGAAGCGACTGGATCTGGCGCGGAGGTTGACGGAGGACTCCAACCCGAGTCATAGTCAAAGATCTCGAGGATGGATGATCCCTCGAAATCCCCAGCGTTGGAGACTCGCGTGATGGAGCCCTCAGGTAACGCGGCGGTGATAGATCCGGCGACCAAGGCAGGGGTCATCGAGTCGGCGTCGGCGTGGAGGGCTGCGTCATCCACGGCCGCTTCGGTTTCGGCCGCGTTGCTGGTGGCCGAGTCGTACTCGGAGGAGAGACGGGAGATGGTGCGGATCTGGCCTTCCGAGAGCAAATCGCGATGTGGCGGTGACCACTGATGATCGCCGTCTCCGCTGGGGCGACGGCTTCCGTGAAGACGACGAACCGGTTGATGGTGTCGACCAGCATTATGGCGCTATTCTTGACCGGGCGTGACGCCGGGACGTAGCTGTTGGGAAAGATCTAGAGGATCTCGCCGCACGCGATCAAGCGTCGGTGGCGATCGACCGGTTGATTGGCGAATAGGGTCTCACCACAGAACTCATGCCGGATCGGCCATGCTCCACGGTGGGCGCCACTATTGTGGGAATGGCCACGACAAACGCTAGCAGGGGTAGCGAGTATTGGATTTGTTGGATTTGGGGTAACAACAATCAGCCATCTGCGGAGCGAGATGAGGGCAAAGACACAGGGGTTTACCTAGGTTCACCCTCCCCCCCATAGGGTAAATACCTACCGGTGGCGAGCTCGTTAGCTAGGTTGCGAGTCGAAGGGGTGTATGATGGAACGTGGGTACAGAGAGTACCCTAGGAAGGTTTATATAGGGGTACCTCGCTAGGGTTATAGATATACAAGCGAGTCAGTTATGGACTCGAAGGATTTGACATAATCCGATTGGGCCTATCTACGCTTCTAGGCCTATAACTTTCAGTCGTCAGTCTTCTTCTTCAGCCGCATTCCAGTCACCGTCCTATAGGCCCACTCGCCAGGGGCTTGGTCCAGTAGGAAACATCCTACTGGGTATAACCCATTCGGCGGCATATCCCATCAGATAGAGTATAAAATTTGTGCAACATTATGTCTTAATTAGCTAGTACAAACCAAATTAGGCGAACTGAGGAAGCTTTTTTTAGAATAGGTAACTCTTTACTTATACCAAGGATTTAACGCCGACTTTGTTATTTTGAGTTAACAGAACAAGCGAGAAGCAATCAGAGTGGAGCAACTCCGGAATGCACTACATGTGCTTGAGCCAATTTTATCAAGGTCTGCAGAGAACTGTTAGACACCATCCCTTATGGTCTCTGTGCACCATGCCCGCTGTCGAGCTCGTCAAGGAGGAGAAGATGACCGCTTTGACATCGATACGGACCAGGCTGACAGGCGATGGAAGCCATCTCTGTCCCGATTTCAGTAAGTGGGTATGAATACTTTAGATCTACTCCTTCCGTTTTAAAATATAAGATGTTTTAGGTTTGTAAAGAAAATGAATCTAGACTTGTTTTAGTGCGTACTAAAACAAGTCTAGATTTATTTTCTTTACAAACCTAAAACATCTTATATTTTAAAATTGAGGGAATAGTAGAAAAGTAGTAGGTACGTGAGGCTAATCAGGTCATAGAAAGGTGGATCAGGTTCATCTCAAGCAGAAAAGCGGAATTGGGACACGAGGTGACTGGTTCAGGAGGCTTCAGATGCTTATTCTTCTTTTTTGATGTGAGGTGACTCAATTTAGGGGGACGGCGAAAGGTGGAGGACCATTGGCTATTGCCGTAGTAAT
This sequence comes from Avena insularis, assembly GCA_023614405.1. Taxonomy (NCBI): domain Eukaryota; kingdom Viridiplantae; phylum Streptophyta; class Magnoliopsida; order Poales; family Poaceae; genus Avena; species Avena insularis. The sequence continues at coordinate 90,060,655 of CM042685.1, read as the reverse complement.
GCTAAGTTGAACGACTCCGGAATCAGGCGCAGCTCGTGGCCGAAATTGTAGGTAGCGCACAGCCAGAACCCAAATGACGGTCACCGGATCCGCTTGGCCTCAGTCCGCTCAACCCATTCCCTACCTCGCGCGGCACACCTCCCCGCCACCTTGTCTGTGACCTTCCGCAGCTCCCGCAGTCATCCCTTCTCTCGCCGCGCATCCTCGCCGCCATGGGCTCCGGCCAGGTGCCTCTCCGTCCCCGCCGCATGGAGCTCCAAAGCCCTGATAGCTACCTCGCATACACCCGCCTGGACTCCCCGCATGCGCAGACCTCTGCTGCCTTAGGCTTCACGGCGTGCCTTGCTTGCCTCCTCTCCATGGCCGCCTCCAAGCACGACGCCCTCGAGCACGCGAGGCCCAGCGCCTAATAATAATAATAATAATAAGAGAGCCTACTCTATTTTAAAAATGGGAGAAAGAAGTAATCTTTTTCTTATAAGCTGAGGGTGGCCTCCTCCCATAAGTGACATAGGACTAAACTTCGTGTAGCCTCATCGGTCAACAACATACTAACATCCTATCCCCTTGAGAAGCCTCTCAGAAAGGCACGATGATCGTTAGCTCTGATACCAGATGTTAGCAATCAAAAGGTCATCCCACACTCAATCAACCAGTGTATTCGGATGCTCAAGGCCTCTCTCATCCTAAAAGCCGCGACTGAAGGGAGAGGTTTGCCCTGCTATATAAGCTGGTGTCGGCCTCCTTCAACTAGCGAGGTAGAACTAAACCCCAGGCGCGTTCCACTGGACCATCCCCAGCCGTGCCACCCATCCGAGTGCTGATATCCCATCCTCCTAAATAGGAGCGATGCAGATCGCAACACACCTAATAGTGGTGCGCACGCTGGCTCTGATACCATATGTTAGTGACCCAAAGGCCAGCCTAGCACTCAACCCATGTTCTGGACGTTCATACACTCACAGCCCAACAATAAGAAGAGAGCTCACTCTATCCCAAAAGCCCGGACTGAAAGGAGGAAGAAATCTCTCCCTTATAAGCTGGGCGTGGCCTCCACCCGTAAGCAAGGTGGGACTAAACTTCGTGTAGCCTCACCGGTCAACAACAGCCTAACATCCCATCCCCCTGACAAGCCCCTCAGGAAGGCATGGCGATCGCTAGCTCTGATACCAGATGTTATGGCCCAAAGGCCAGCCCACACTCAACCAGTGTATTCGGAGGCCCAAAGCCTCTCTCATCCCAAAAGCTGCGACTGAAGGGAGAGTTTTGCCTAGCTATATAAGATGGTGTCGGCCTCCTTCAACTAGCGAGGTTGAACTAAACCCCAGGAGCATTCCACCGGACCGTCCCCAATTGTGCCACCCGTTCGAGTGATGACATCCCATCCTCCTAAATAGGAGCGATGCAGATCATCACACACCTAACAGCGGTGCGCACACTAGCTCTGATACTAGATGTTAGCGATCCAAAGGCCAGCCCACACTCAACCAGTGTATTCGGAGGCCTAGGGCCTCTCTCATCCCAAAAGCCGCGACTGAAGGGAGAGGTTTGCCCAGCTATATATGCTGGTGTCGGCCTCCTTTAACTAGCGAGGTGGGACTAAACCCCGGGCGCGTTCCACCGGACCGTCCCCAGCTGTGCCACCAATTCGAGTGCTGACATCCCATCCTCCTAAACAGGAGCAATGAAGATCGCCACACACCTAATAGAGGTGCGCACGCTGGCTCTGATACCAGATGTTAGAGACACAAAGGCCAGCCCACACTCAACCAGTGTCTTCGGAGGTCCAAGGCCTCTCTCATCCCAAAATCCGCAAATCAAGGGTTTGTCCAGCTATATAAGCTTGTGTCGGCCTCCTTCAACTAGCGAGGTGGGACTAAACCCCGGGCGTATTTCATTGGACCGTCCCCGGCCGTGCCACCCGTTCGATTGCTGACACTTGCTCTCTTCTCCACCATGAAGTGCGCGTCCGTCTCCATATGCACTTGCGCACGAGCACATCGTGTTAGCCATATCTACTATGTCGCGCCAGTGTCGTCTCCCGCAACCCGGCAAGCTCGTTGGCCGTTTGTTCCTCGAGCACGTAGCCATGCCGCTCCTCCATGGCCTCCAACCAAACAAGAGATCAAAGCAAGGAGCAGCAAGCGCCTACCCTCACGATTCGATATCGATGGAGAGGCGAGAGGCAGACGGCTGCGGTGCTCGGAGCTTCGAGCGGTGGGGCACCTTCCCGATCTGGGCAAGACTGCGGGTCCTTGAGGACTCGGTTGGATGCTATCCACAGAAGAGATCCAAATCGAGACGAATGGATTAGAAGGGGATGGGTTGACGGGGAGAAGACCAAGGGGTTCAGGGGCGGTGCTTTCGATGTAGGGGAAAGGAGGAGAGGTGTTTGGAATATGCCCTAGAGCCAATCATGTATGATATAATTCCCATTGTATACATAAAGTTATTTAAGTTGTCCTTGCATGAACATTTGATGTATATCATTGAATATGTGATTTAGTTGTGGAACTATACATTCATGTTGGTCATACTAAATATCCTTCTTCATTGAGGTTGTGTTGGACACACAACTTAGACTACTGTGAAAGTCGGCAGATGACTCGTTTCACTTGTCAGAGGCATGGTGATGCTATTCCGACTTGCACAGATTTGGCTAAAGAGTTTAGCAAGTCGGATTGACCCATATGGAGATACAACGATCAAGTCGTCATTTGTATGTCTCAATCAATGTAATTCTTAGACCCGAGGTTATTGCAGAATCCGAGTTGAGGATCACCGACTTAGGTTGTATCAAACACTGATCCATAATAGGAAAGTTATAAAGGAAGAGTTCGGGTCGACTGAGAATAGAGTTGTTTGATGTGAATAACCAAGGTGGGATTTTTCCCCTCCACTTGGAGAGATATTCTCTAGGCCCTCTCGTGGGATATGATTCGGAAAGCATGGACATGCTCGACTCGGTTAAGTGTTAACCAAGGCGATCGACTAAGAGTTAGTCAGATGAATCACTTATCTTGGATTGAGAAGAGAATCGGCCTATTTAAGGGATGGCAATTATTTGCCTATAGTCTGACAAGGTATCTCGTGAGGCAAAAGGGACTCGGATGAGAGTCACATTGGAAAGGCATGTAGTCATGAATTTTTGGTACTTGGAATTCGGCATGTTTTTCTAGGAACCACTACTGATTGATCGATTGAGAGTAGGACTCCAATCGTGTCCAAGTTTCCATGATCCTGCGGGGTCACACACTTAAGAGCGAGAGCAAGTTCGGATAGGATCTTAACCAGAAATCTGATTGGATTAGACCTGAGCCGGATTTGGACTGAGTCAGTGAGTCAGACTCACGATAACTAATATGGGATTTAGTGAATGGGCCACAAGTGAGTGGAGACCACTTTCACTCCCTATACATAGTGGGCGCATAAACCCGGGAGGGTTGACGGTTAGGTCATTCCATGTGTTGGAAACCCTAGCTCCACAGTAGTCCTATCATCGTACTGGACCTAGCAATCCACCGTCGGCGCTCCTCCTCGTACGTGTGGACACCAGCAGAGGCGTTGCACGATCAGCGCTTGGACGATCGTTGATTGAATCAAGATGCTACATCAACAGACATGCTACATCAGTAATCCGCAACTGCGCATCTAGTGGTAATCCTCGTGGCCTTCTTCCTCAGCTAGATCTTGGGATCACCATGTTAGAGGGAATTTTTTGTTTTATCTCTATGTGGTTGTTATAGAAACAGCAGTGCATGAGCAGGCTAGTTCGTGGTGCGGGATCGAGCAGGGAAGCGAGCGACGGCGTCCATAGGCGACATTGGGCACAAGCAAGTGTCGGGGACACAAGAAGTACCCAATTTCGGGGCCCTCACGGTGAGGTAACACCCCTACTCCTGTTGATCCGACTAACTGGATGATCACACAAAGAGCTACAAGTGCTCCTCAAGCTGTATTTGTCCTAACTAGTAGAGAATGAGGGTCCAACCCTTGCTAAGATGCCCCTACCGCCCCTTATATAGGACAGGGTGGCATGGGCAAAGACGATGCCGATTGGAGGGTCCCACAGGTGGGCCCGACCGACTATTCTAGTACAGTGATCTGCCTCCCTGAAGTCTGGTATAGTGCCACGCCTCCCGACCAGCACGGAAACAGTGGTGGCCGCCCTCGGCCGGCACGCAAACAGTGTAGGCCGCTCCGCCCGACACGGGCGGCGATCCCTGTTCCCGCCAGGCACGGGTATGGGTCGACTCCTTCGGTGTCGGTGCCGCTGCCTCCCGTCCTTCTGCCTTCCAGGGCTACTGGATAATGTGCCCCACGTCATATGTATGTCTTGAAGGTCCGGCTAGGTCGCCCTAGCCGGCTACTCTTCCCTGACCGGATGGTCGGACCCATCCGACTAAGCGCCTGCTCTTTGCTGTCTTATCCGGCTGGCAGCTCTGTCGACTCGCTCCTGACTTGTCTTGCCCTATCCGGCTGGCATGACCCAGCCAGCTAGAAGCCTCTGGGTTCACTACACCACAGCACTAGAACTCCAACAGACAAGTTGGTCGGGATAGCCGCTTACGCCGATAGAATGTTGGTCGGGAATCAGTTTTGCCGACCGACCTTGTCGGTCACCATAAGTCCCGTCGGGAAAGGCCTTTCCTGACCAACAAATTTTTGCCAACTGACGGTCCGACAGCACCCCTGGAGCTTTCCCGACCGATGTTTCTTTTGCCGACCGACACATTTTTATCGATCGACATTGTATTACCGACCGAACACCAGACAGCGCTAGGCTTCCCGACCGACTTTCTGTTGCTCCATTCCACGGGCTGCTTCCTTCTAACAGTTGTTCGGTGTTACTTTTGCCGACCAATTTTCCGTTGTCCCTTTCACAGATTGCTTTCCTTCTAACAGTCGATTGGTGTTTCTTTTGTACACCAACACATAGGTACTTTAGATATTTGAGTTGCAAAATTCAGTATATCTCATATTCCACAGAATCATACAAGCATATAAGAAATGAAAAACACACATGACACACCGATACACATAAAAATATACAATACTGATTGTTCATCTTGTCTCAATTGATTACAACATAGTCAAGTTCACAAAATATAAGGAGGTTTTACAAAATGGAAGCCAAATGACTACCATATAACCAGGTTTACAAAATGAAAGCCAAATGCCTACCACATAACCAGGTTTACAAAATAGAAGCCAAATGCCTACCATATAACCAGGTTTACAAAATAGAAGCCAAATGACTACCATATGACCAAGTTTACTCTATTACACAATTCATCTTGTTGATGGGAAACATCCAGGTACTTGGTAGTTTGCGGCAAAAGTTTAGCTATAATTCATCATATTTAAAGGGGACACCTGCACAAACAAGTACAAATAGATAAGAATCCATAGTTACACAGATTCTCAGTTTGCACAAACTAGTACACATCCTTCATTGAAGATGCCCACATAATGGTTGTGAAGCGAATCTGCGGAATACATTTTCAGCGGTTGTCAAAATCATAGATAAAATCCTATATAATATGCAAGGATGAAGGATCTTAAAACTACTATCGCCAATGTTTCATCGCTATATTGAGTTCATTTCAGTTAGTGATCAATGGAAATCATTGGTTGTACATCTAAAATATGGATGATCATCTAAATCAGGAGTTATATTTAAGGGCTCTAATTTTCTGTTTTCTTTGATTTCAAATGAGTTATCTCCAATTAACGTTCAGTTTTTGCTGCAGGCTGTGAGCACCAAAAAATCTTCCTAGAATTCGCAAAAATATATTCCAGAAATCTATACCACTATATAATGTGGGAGTTTTGTATCTGAAAGTACCCTATGCAACGAATCCCTACAATCTGAGCTGTTTATTTATTCCGTCCGACTGCTGGCGAGCAATGGGCCCTATCGTGCATGCTGACAGAGGTAGAAACTAGAAGCTGGTAGATTTACAAGACGATAACACCACCTTCGAACCGGGACTCATAGTCCTTGCTGCTGTACTAGCCCATACTTCACGTGAGCAACAAGGACTAATCTGGCCAATGTGTTGAAATAATATATGCTTTATAATGCAATTCCAGGGTACATGTGTTTAAAGAAGGGCTGGGTGGGTTTTCATGCTACAATTTGGGACTATTCTAACGCGTTTAACATCTAGAATATCTACTGATCTATAATAATCCATTTATTATGAAATGTGAATGGTATGCTTATAAAAGAGTCAAAACTTCCTGAAATGATGACAACAAGATAATATTTTTTGGGGATAATAGGATGATTGTTAATCGCATAAATATATAATCACGTTCTTAGCATGTACCACTTACTAGTCCTCTATAGAACCACGACATGGATTGCTCCTCCATTTCCACGACATGGTGGGGTTGTGTACATCTATGCCTTTGCTGGGCAAACTAGAAGCTAAAAGGTCATTTAACAAATTGTATGACAAGGAAATCACCATTCCAATCCTGGTGCATTTAGAAAGGAGTAACCCAAAAATTACTTTCTAGCTTTGATTGATGGATAAATTAGGCTGCTAGCACCTACTTGAACAATTATTTATTGACGTATAGTGTACTATATAAATCATCTAGTTATAAAAGTTTCACTCGCTATCACCTAACAAAAATGCAGAAACAACACAAGTATAGAAGTTTTACTCACATCATCTTTAGTTGCGGCAAGATGATCCAGACACAGCTGGTTTGTAGGGCTTAATTAGTAAAAATTTAGCAAGTCGGCATAACAGAAACAACTAAGGATGTGGATAAAACACACAGACATACATGGTGATTACCTTGCTAGATGGCCATGCAATGGACCTTGCGACAACATCGCTAATGCATAGTCAATCATCATACTGATATGGCATAATAGCATCTCTTTTAATAGCAACATTCATAATAACCTCATAAGTTGCAGGCCCAAGGGGCTCCCCACCCACAACTGTGTCTGGATCGACCGAGAGAACTGTTGCCTTAGCAACAGGAGATTCAGGACCAGTCCATGCATATAGAATCACATCCATCCCAATATGAATAGAATAATATGAAACAATGATGCATGAGAAAATTACAGGAACATGGAAGCGAAAAAACATTTAAATATGCAGTAAGGATGCATGAAAAGCTTACAAGGCTTTCATCTAGGTGGGCTGAAAAGCTTTTTGGATTTGCAACAAATCTTCTCTGAACATAGTCATCTTCGCCATCCTCTTCATCGCCTTCTTCGCCATGAATTTCTTCCTCAATTTCATCTCTTGAGTTCTGCAAAAACAATATTTAACTTACTGCATGAATGATGAATATGTAATGCAATGAATAGCTTAGCTATGTGCAAAACAGTTTATTACTTGTCGAGAATTAGAACCATATTGTGAGCTAGGAGCCTCCAAATTATGCCCTACTTGTTGCTGCATTTGGTTCATTAGTTGCCGCATTTGTTGCATCTGCTCCTCCAAAGTGCTGATGCGGTGTTCAGCTTCTCGACGTGCTATCATTTCAGCTAGAGTCCTTGTGCTCACTTTACCCCGTGTACCCGGTGTGCCCACATCTTGAGGTGTTGGCCCTAGACCTAATACACGGGCACGGCCCCTTGGCTCTTTCATTCCACAAACTCGTGCAAACAGATCACCTTCTTTCAAACTCTTGTCCTTCCAGTCAGGGTGTTCATCAGCTGCCTGTAAGAGTTTACTCTGCAGAATGCATTGCATTTACTATAATATATTTTCTAAATGATAAAAAGATAGATGAAAAAGAGACATACAATAACTGGAGCTGCTTGTGGCACGTGTTGTCCTTTGTTTGGTCCTTTCTTAAGCGTATGTGTTCTGATAAACACTTCATCTCTCCTAGGAGCATACCCAAGTTCGTCAGCCTACAACCATTTGTTGTTTCCCAACACGTATTAGTTCTTGAAACACAATATCACCTTCTTTACTAATTGGGACAATAATCTTACCATTTCTTGGGACAATATTGTTTCTTATCCGGCTGACTGGTTTACTAGCTTGCTCTTCATCTGGTCTTCTTTCTGGTCTATCTTTAGGTTTTACATCTAGCTGGATCAGCCAGCTAGCAGTTACGCTGCCCCTGCATCCTGTCTGATTAGCCTACCCGGGGTGATCCCCCTGACACTAGCCCCCGAGCGCGCGTAGATTCCACCCTTAGGAGAAATGTGCGCGGGCTCCAAAAAGCTGCGTTGAATTTTATCCTGGCTGGAATCTGGCGGTTGGACTGCTCGGCTGTGTCAGCACTAACGTCAGCCACGGCGCAATGATGATCGTGTAGGCGTGCGTCGACGGGTCGCGTTAGCACGTCCCCTCGGGAACCACTGCCAGCGCGTCGCCTCCTGCGCTCGGGATCCTCTGCGCACTGCACGCCGGCGCAAACGATCCGACCGCGGCTGGGGATGTGGGGGGCTGCCACGTGGCGAGCCGGCGGTTTGCCTCCCCGACCCCTTTAAGTAGCGGCCGCGGTGCCCCGTCGACTCCCACATGCCATTTGCCCCCTTTCTCCTTGTCGTCGATGCCGCACCCTCTTGCCTCCGCTTCTTCTCTGTCCTCGCGCCGCCGACGGGCTCACGCTGCCTCTGCTCCGCCAGCGTCGCCAGGCTTTTAATTGCCGGAGGGACAGGGCACTGCCACTCCTCCGCTCCTCCACTTCCGCCTTCTCCGCTTCCTCCTCCTTTTCCAGTATGCTCCGCCGTCGTTGACATGGCTAAGAGCCGCAGCGCCTGGTGTGTTTCTTCCGTCACGGAGGCCCAGGTCAAAAAGTACTGGTAGTCGTGCCTCTTGCCGACCGCCGGCGAGGTAGGGGTGCGCCTTGCCCCGACTGATTAAATACTGTCGGCTCCGCCAACCGGCGAGCGCATTATCTTCCTCGCGCATCTGGCGCGCGGCCTGGCCTTTCCGGCCAACGCCTTCTTTCTCTCCTTCTTGGCGCACTTCGATCTCCACCTCCACCATCTCGGCCCGAATGCAATCGGCATTCTGGCCCACTTAGTAGCATTCTGTGAATGCTACCTTGTGATCTAGACGGTTCTCGGGCTCTTCTGCCGGATCTTCCTCATCCGGCCACAAGTCTAATACGCCAAGGGGCCTCTTGTGCCTTGCGGTGGTGCCTCCATCTACTCCCGTGCCCAAACCGGCTACCCCAATTTCAAGCTGCATGTCACAGTCAAACTATGGCAGCAGACGTACTTTTACGTACGGAACTTGGGGTCCGACGACCACCTCAACCTCCCAGTCTTCCAGGATACGAGTCCATCCGGGAACACTGGGAGGAGAATATATTCAGCGCCAAGATGGAGTCAGATGCACTGCTTCACCGTATGAGGGCGCTGGTCATGGCCGGCTTGACTGGCGTCGACGTGACGCTCAGCTAGGCCAGCCGGCTAATGATGCCCCTTCAGCAGCGAGCACACAAGATGTGCTACTACTCCGGGCGCCTCGACCCGACCCGGCTCTCCCGCCACGATCCTCCTTCGCCAATCTCTACAAATGGGTGTGGATGATCACCAAGGAGAAGATCAAGGCTGACTGGAGCGTTGGTCTGGCTCCCTACACGCGCGAGAACCGCACCCCCCAGGTGAGTGCATCTTGCTTCCCTTCTTGTTTCTCTTTCATTCTTGTCATGTCCGGTTTTGTCGCCTTATCCGGTTCTAACTTGCTTCTTTCCTTGCAGATTTTCTCTTGCATCATCCGGGAGGAGGGCGATGCGCACCTCCAGGTCTTCACTACCGATCTCCCCTTAGCCGCTCCCGCGCCGGACCGGCAGCGAGGGCTCAGACGGCGAGGAGGGCTTCTTCCCCAGCCGGACCGACGAGGCGGTGGAGGACCCGCACGACCCCGTGTTGGAGGAGAGCGATGGCACAGCGGCGCCCGAGCCTACACGAAAGCATGTCGGAGAGGGGTCCTCGAGCAGCGCTGCTGCCGCTGAAGATCCGTCTTTGAAGCGCAGCTGGGTGGGGGTTCCTCCATGCCCCGACTGGGATATAGGTGGCTGAAAGAGATCCACACCCATGGTGCAGGGGTAGGTTTTCTTGCGTTTGCCCTTTGCCTTTTCTCGCATCTGCCTTTACTCCTGTCTTGACCTTATCTTCCTTTCACAGTTCCCTTCTTTCCTTCGCTGCAAGCCCGACTCGCAGGGCGCCTTCTTCCTCGCCACCTCGCGATCCTCCGCCCCAGCCGGATGCCCCCTCGACACTGGCTCCACCCCCCACAACTGAGATCACGCCCTCGCCAGAGAAGGCGATCGTGGTCCAGCCGACTCCCGCCACGCCCGAGCGTGCGGTGAGTTAGCCGGACGCGATGTCCAGCCCGGGTGGGGGCTCATCTGCCGGTGCGGGAGGCTCGTGTGCCGGCAAGGAGAAGGTCGTGGTGGAAGACGTCAACTCCGACAAGGAGGCGACGGTGTAGTTGAAGGTGTCCGCCCATGATGCCCCTACCGCCATAGCCGGACCCCTGGCGCCGCTTCCCGTAGAGGCCGGGTCTGCTCTTCAAGCTCTCGAGGTGAATCTCGAGGCCGGGCTCAAGGAATGCCAGCAGCTTCAAGCCACGCTGGCCGGCGCCAACGAGTCTGCCATGGCGCAGCTGGCGACGGCGCAAGGGACCGCGGGGAGTAAGTCTCCCATGTTGTATATTTTTTCGGCTACATTCTCACTTGCATTTTTCTTCCTTGCAGCCATTCTCGTCTGTTCCTAGCGCGAGATTGACCGGCTAAAGCGCTCTAACAGGCGCCTCAGCCGAGACAATTCCACTGTCTGGCTGCAGAATAAGGATTGGCACTCCTCGGTGAACCAGCTGGAGGCCACCCTCAAGGAGAGGGATGAATCCCTTGCCAGTCGGGCCACCGCGTTCGACCTCCTCGATAAGGAGGCCACCCGACTGAAGGAGCACTCCGAGTTCCCGGACGATGAGCTGATGAAGATCGGCCATGTTGCCAAGGATAAGTTCAACTGCCTTTGCTTTTCATTCTGTCCGACTGCTTTCTGCCAGATTGCCCTTTTGACTTGCCCCCTCTGATCACAAGGCTTATACCCCCAAGTAGATTCCCTTGCCTACGACCGGGTGCAGCAGGTTGCGCCGGGTGAGAAGGCCGCCGTCCGGGACCTGGTAGCACGGCTCGGGGAGGAAGCCGCCAATCTCCGCAAGGCCGGCGCCACCATCCACGACCTCATCTTCCCCGGGGAGCTCCTGCCGGAGACCATGGGCGCCTTGGCCATCAAGCTGGGCGACACGCCGAACACCATCGACCGGCTGCGCGACCTCGCAGCTTGCTCCGGCTCTGAGATGGCCCTGACCCTCATGCTTTCCTGGTACAAGGACGCCCGACTCGACAAGCTGGTGGACGGATTCTGAGCTGGCGCGGATCTTCCCATCGTGCGCTAGGCCAACCCTAGACTCCACTCCACCGCCATCATATATTTCCGGCTATGCTGACATCGACGAGGTGCTGACGTCACGCGGTCAGGCGGGGACCGGCTCGGCTCCTCCTCATGGCAAGGGCCCGGTTGCCTGAAGAAGAAGAAGACCCCGGGATGCCAGGTGTAATTGTAAATAGTTTTGCTTCTGGTACTTGTGCTCAAGAACTTGTATTTGCAGGGGCTTCGTCCCCCTCCATTTAATTAATCATCTGGCTGGGTTTGCCTTCACGCACCCATTTTGTGTGTGCCTTGTCTGAATAAGTTTATCCGACTGGTCCGTTCCAGCCGGTCTTATCTTGCTTTTTGCCTTGCTCTTTCCTTCTGCTATGCTTCTGATATGGTAGTGGTTTGTCGACTTGTTCTGGCCGGCTAGCTCACCTGCTAGCCGGGCACTACATTCTTCTAGTGGGGGTGCGCCAGCGCACCCACAGGGTGTAGCCCCCGAGATTCGGAATAGCTGGAGTAGCCAGGTGTTTCGAATCTTCAAAAAACTCTTTCCTTTCGCCTTGCTTTGCCGAATGTGACTTGCTTAGCCAGATTGGGAAAGTTCACCACAACCCAGCTATCATATCCGACTTGCTTTTCTCTATTAATTTCCTTATCCTATCTCTTTCTTTCCTCCTTCCATCTTTCTCCCTTTCTTTCTTGCCTCTTTCAATCTTTCTCTCTTTCTTTCTTTCCTTTCTCTTTCTTTCCTCCTTCCATCTTTATCTCTTTTTTCCTTCCTCTTACCATCTTTCTCTTGACAGGCTAGATCTGCCTGGTGCGCCCGACTAGCGGTGTTAGCCGGGCAAGAGGGTCTTGTCGCCTTGCTTTCTATCCGGCTTCTTCTTCCTCCGTCATTGGTGCACCCTCACGGACGGCGATGCTTTCCAGTGGGGCCAACAAGACTTCCACTGTAGCCCCCGAGATTCGGAGTGGCTACTGCAGATAGGTGCTTTGAATCTTCTCTTTCTTTGATTTCCGGCTCGGTGCGATTTGTGCAAAAAAGAAACACGTGAAAATGATTTCTTATCAATATGTTGTCATGTTGTACGTCCTTCTGTTACCCGACTGGTTTTTTTTAAACTAGATCGTGCTTTCCTGAACACTTAGTCACTTTCTCATGCGCAATGTTGTTTACGCTGCACCTTGCCGGACAGCCGGGTTGCGGTCTGGCGCCGGAACCAAAGGGATCTGACAATACATTTCTGCATGGTACTAGAGTCTTAGTAGCCGGAAAATACCGACTAGGCACATGGCCAGACTGCCCGATCTGTCACATCTTTCACTGTTTTTCGTGTGGGATGCCTCGGGCTTTTGCTCTTGCTAGAGTACAGCCGGATTGCGGTCTATATCTGAGATGAAGAGTGGGCCTCTGGCATCATCGCACACTACTCAGTCGGCTTACAAAATTGGCAGGGCGGGCCAACTGGCGAGCCCCCGCGATTTGGGGGGGTCGACAGAAGCCGGAAAAAATGCTACAGGGTTTTAATCAGAAAGGAACAAAAACAAAATTTCTGGCAAGGAGCCCCCGAGCATCAGCCGTGGTTCCACATCTTTTGTTCATTCCGGGTTACGGATACATACAATGATTTGCGACTAAGTGTAAAACGGTCGGAGCAGGTCTGCATTCCATGGCTGCTCCGTCTCTTCATCCGATTTGTCCATCTTGTTCTTGCGCGGCTGTTGCGCGTCTATGAGGTAGTAGGAGTTGTTGTGCAACGCCTTGCTGATGATGAAGGGGCCTCCCACGGAGGGGAAAACTTTTGCATGCCTTTCGTGTCTTGTATCAGCCGGAGCACCAGGTTGCCCTCCTGGAACGTGAAGGGCCGGATGCGGTTGGAGTGATATCAGTGCAGTCCTTGTTGGTAGATGGCTGATCTGGATAGGGCCAGCTCACGGGCCTCCTCAAGGAGGTCCACGCTATCCTCCATTGCCTCCTGGTTTTCCTTCTCTGTGTAGAGGAGCTTACGGGGTGAGTCGAACTTGATGTCTGCCGCGAGGACCACTTCTGAGCCGTAGGTGAGGAAGAACGGGGTGAAGCCGGTTGATCTATTCGGGATGGTGCGGAGGCTCCACAGCACAGCCGGGAGCTCCTAGATCCAGAAGTCGGGTGATCGCTCTAGTGGCTCGATTAGCCGGGGCTTGATTCCGGCTAGCACCAGGCCGTTGGCTCTTTCCACCTGTCTGTTGGACTATGGGTGGGAAACGGATGCGAGGTCTAGTCGGATCCCTTTGTTGTGGCAGAATCGGGCGAAGGCCCCCTTGGCGAAGTTCGTGCCTTTGTCGGTGATGATGCTGTGGGGATACCCAAACGGATGATGATGTCGCAGAAGAATGTGACGACCGTGGCACTGTCTAGATTCCGGATCGGCTTCACCTCGATCCACTTGGTGAAGTTGTCCACCGCCACCAGCAGGTGGGTCATGCCGGCTCGGGCTCGCTTGAAGGAGCCGACAATGTCCAACCCCCAGACAGCGAAGGGATAGGTGATCGGGCGCCTTCTTAGCCGGCATGGCGAGAAATGACACTGTGGATAGCATGCGCTTGAGGTCATGGAATGCGGCATCCGCCTGCGCAGTCCAGGTGAACATGTCAGTTTTCTTCATCAGCTGGTATAGTGGCAATGCCTTCTCCCCAAGTTGGCTGACAAATCGGCCGAGGGAATCCAAGCAGTCGGTGAACTTTTGGACACCGAGCAAGCTCTTGGGTGGCTGCATCCTCTCGATGGCCGCGATATTCTCTGGATTGGCCTCGATTCCTCGGCTCAACACGAGGAAGCCAAGGAGCTATCCGGCTGGCATTCCGAACACGCACTTCTCCGGGTTCAGCTTCATCTGGTACCGACGAAGATTCACGAACGTCTCACCGAGGTCTTCCAACAGGGTCTGCTTCTCCTTCGTCTTGATGATGACAGCATCCACGTACGCGTGCACATTTCGGCCGATCTGTGAGTGCAAGCATTTCTGCATGCAACACTGGTAGGTAGCACCTGCATTCTTCAAGCCGATGGCATGGTTACATAGCAGTAAGCCCTGTACGGGGTGATGAATGACGTTTTCAATTGATCAGCCGGATTCAGCCGGATCTGATTGTAGCTGGAATAACAATCAAGGAAGGAGAGCAGATCACAGTCGGCCGTACACTACTAGGAAAATGGCCGTTTGTGGCGCACCTGTAAACAACATCTATGGCGCACTAGGGGTGCGCCACGGGCCTCGCGCTACGGCTATCTCCTAGCCGTGGCGCACTGCCTTGTGCGCCACGGTTATGTCGAGATAGGCATAGCGCACCTAATAGTGCGCCACGGATATGTGGGCAGATGCGATACACTTTGGATCTTCTGTGGCGCACGTTGCAGTGCGCCACGACGATGGCGGGTGCGCTTTAGTTGTAGTGCGCCACAAAAGCTAGGACATGTGCGCCACTGGTGTCTTTTTTTTAATTTCAGAGCTAGATGATATACAATACAGATTATATATAATATTACAGGAAGATATACACACAGATATAATATATTCAGTTATATATATAAATACACAATTTGCAAAACAAGATTGAAACAAATACATATAGATAAATCTCATACATGAATACATAATATAAGTTACATTGTTTCGATCAAGTTACAAAGTAGTTGGTGACATGCGAATACATGTGTATCGAACAAGTTAGAGCTCGGAAGCTCGCCTAGACATCTAAACTAGCTAGACACAAACACGGGATAAACAACCAAAGACGATAAGCATGATCACCGCGACGAAGGTGTAGGTCTTCATCCGGTTCCTCGATCTAACTCCCACTAGATAGCGCTTGTATATAGCTTCCGCCTCGGCCATAGTGTTGTACCCTTTGTAGCTATTGCCGCTGAAACGGTGCACCTGTCTCCGGCAGTATTCCCAATCATCGTAGACTCCGGGAACCCGTCCCTTGTACACGACGTACCACGTCATCTACAAGTTGAAAAGACCAAACTCAAAAAGAATGCCTCATATATAAGAAAGTACTCCTAAATCGAAAATACCAAACTCAAAAAGAATGCCTCATATATAACTAGGTTGTTTGATATAGGAATATGCTACGATGGAACCGTCCGGCAAGTAGGATGCACAACACCTGGACCTGTGCATAGCACAAGGCGGACAATCCCATCGCAGCACATTCACATATATAGTGTGCCACGACATTTCAATCATCGGCATTATTCTCAAAAAAGACCAAAGTAACTCGAAAAGAATGCCTCATATATAACTAGCTAGGTCGTTGGACACAGGAATATGCTACGACGGAACAGTTAGACAAGTAGGATGCACAAGACCTGGACTTGTGCATATCACGTCAGAAATAACACATTCACATATATAGTATGCCACGACATTTCAATCATTGGCATTATTCTCGAAAAAGACCAAAGTAAATCAAAAATAATGCCTCATATATAGATACATAGGTCGTTGGACACAGGAATATGCTACGATGGAACTGTAAGCCAAGTAGGATGCATAACACCTGGACTTGTGCATATCACAAGGCTCACAATCTCGTCGTAGCATATTCACATATATAGTGTGCCACGACATTTCAATCATCGGCATTATTCTCAAAAAAGACTAATAAAGTAAGGGAAAAAAGAAGGACCAAAGTGAGCAAAGGACCAAAGAGTAAGCAAAAAAAACAAAGTATTGATTGATATATAATAATAATAAGTAAAAGAAGTAAGCGATGATTCATAAACCTAATAAGATAAGTAGTAGCATGTACACTTGTCCACACACACAAAGGTCATCTATAGTTTGTAACTACAACTAGGCCAACATCAAGCCTTCTGACTCGGCTTAGGGAACGGGAGGACGCCTTGTCTCGTCATGAACTTCCTATAGTCACCTTGCATCTCTAGGTGATCTTCTATGTCACGGTTATTCGGGATATTTCCTCCGTAGAAGATCCCCCCCCCCCCGAAGTCATGACATCACGAAAGATGATTGCCCCAAACTGCTGCTGGATGCGATACATCTTTTGTCTAATATCTGAATCAGTGATCTTGGACTTTGCTTCGGCCCACTGTTTGAGATGATCTGGCAGTGTAGAATTCTACTGGTCAAGTAGGAACACCCTCATGTGATGGAGTGCGTAGTAGGCTTCCTTTTTACTGTTTTCTGGGTGCTTCACGCAGGGGAACTCCGTTACGTGGTTGAAGACGTGCCTGCCGAACTTGACCTTCGTACGCACGAAGGTGGTGCCTTCCGTCGAGGCATAGCCAGTGAGAGCGTCATCCAGAACTTCCTTGATCTTGTCGTAGTTTTTCTTCTTTTCTAGACTCCCCGAGTCGAAATACGTGGCGTGCGCATGCTTTGGCGATAAGGAGATGAGCGCGCAGTGTTCATCTCTGCGCAAAAAATTCAAATGGAATGTGTTGGAAAAATAATGATGATAATCTAATAAATCTAATCAACGGTGGCGAGTGAATAACGACTTACTCGGGAAAGTAAGGCACGAGAATGTATTCCTTTGTCTTGTTTGCCACGAGGATTTTTTTTAGATATGAGGCCACGATACGTCGTTCAGCGGGGAACCCAAGCAGCCGTCACGCATGTAGTAGGGGTCCACTATAGCGATGCCCGGTGTGTTCTCTCTAATGATCTGCATGGCCAGGCTGAGAGAAAACAGGCGGACCATGGTATAGTGCAGCAGGTATAGGTCGAACATATTGAAGATGTCGTCGAACCGCAGGAAGAACAGATCCGCATGGGCATTGTCGATGAAGCCCAAGCCTGGTGGCACCTTAACCACGAATACCGGGTGCAAGGGATCTTTCTCCGCTAGAAGGCGTCTCTCTATCGTCAGCATGCCGTCATGCACACTCTGCAGTTCCGAACTGGCGAGCCTCCACAAATTCTTAGGTAGCATGGGCTCACCCGCCACATGAATCCTCCACATAATACCCTCGGGTCTTGGTGGCCCGTCCCGAAACCTGATCGGATTCGCAGTTGACGCCACCGGCTGGCTCGAGCTGCTAGATTTTCTTTTCCTGCCCTTTTTTCCTTTTGGAGAGCGGGCAGGCACCACAATCTGAGCACCGGCCGCCCTATGTAGTATGTTAGGGCTTAGAATAAAGGGCCGGTTGGTTGTATCAACTGGCTCTGTAAAGGCGCAAGCTGGAGGCATCTCCTAAGAACCAAACAGACGCTTGGTGATAGTGGCTTTCTCCATGGGGCCACCAGCTAGGTCTTCGTTGCTAAACTGAGTGCTAAAGAAGTGATCATTCCAATCTTCGTCGTCCTCGGCCGGATCCCGCGCCATGTGCATATCATCAACATGATCATCCGATTACTATTGGCTAGGGCTCTTTCGGATTCACACCTCTCCTTGAACTCCCGGAACTAATCTTCTGTAATCTGGGGGTCAATCTTTTGGATCTCCTCGAGACTTTTGCCTTCTTTATAGATCTTCTTCTTTATCTGGGTTCTCCAGCTAGCCAGGGCGGTGCTCATCTTTGTGAGGGCGGATTTGTTTACTTCGTTCCCATGATAATTTGTGTTCTGATACTTAGCGGGGAACTTGTATCTTGCGTGCAGCTTCTCGAAGAGGAGTGTGCGCAAGTGGCCATTATCTTTATGCCGGAGATTCTCGGCATTGATCGAGATGGTTTTCCGGGTGATCGCCGCCACTTGCCCACCGTACCCTCTGACGACAAGGTCGGGCTCCAAAGGAACCCCTGTTGGGCTCACTTTGGTAATTTCCTCCCTGACCGTGCCAACCGTGTTCGGGCGCCATTCCTTCGGCTTCTTCTTCTTCTTAGGAGGATTTCTACCACTCCCTGTGCCCTCGCCGCCATCAGTGGTTTCATCACCCGCCGTTCCTTCGACTTCTTCCTCCGCGTCTTCCATCTCATCATCCTCGCTCCGAAGGATGGTATTCTTCATCGTCTTCTAGCCGCTGGGCCGCCTCCGAGAATGTCAATTGTTTATTCGGAGGTCTGAGTTCTCCTTCAGCACTGATGCGCTTAGAACATCCAGCCTTGTCGTTGTCACACATCTTTGCACTAATAAAAAACAAATAATTGGTTAAATGCACGGAAAAATCCGGCATGACCTTTGCTAATTTTCTTAAACTAGGAGTGCCCGATTTCTGCCGAAACGGAAGTTAATCAACATTCCGGCAAAAATCAGGACTCATTTCATACAAGAACCTGCATACACAACATAATAAAGTGCTTCATATACAAGCACAAGCACAATTTCAAGTGCTACAATTATATCACCACAGATCAGTACTACTAGACCATCACCAGCAAGCAAACCAGTACTAAAACCATCAGCAGGATCAGTACTAAAACCATACAACATAACTAGGATTTCAGCAGGAGCATTTCATCAGTATATACACATTGTTTGAGCTATATATGTGTGGATACCATTCAACACTAAAACCATCACCATAACTAGGATTTCAGTAGGAGCATTTTAGATCATATATCTCTTGCTCTAAAACCTAGCCATAAATCATAACCAGGAGGTCACAAACCAGGATCATATTTCTCTCTCTTCGCTAAAAAAATCAATTCGAAACCTACAAGCCTAAACCTACAAGTTCTCTGTTTGCTAGGAATATGAACTAGTAATTTATTACATCAGGTTATGCCTAGCATCAGGTTTTCCATCAAGTTTAGCATCAGGTTATGCCTATATTAATCCAGCAACTACATCCAATAAAATGAAATGCTGATAGATAAAAGTACTGAAGCTAATAAAGATGTCGATACCCTCTCTGTTTCTACTTGCTGATCTTGGCCAGGGAACAAGACTTGCTCAAATGTATAACGAGGTTAGGAAATAAATTGCAAATTTATTTTCCAGCACTACCTAAGGGTAAATGGCTAGCATTGATATTTGTAAATGACTACAATTCTTCAAGATTCCAGCTATTTTTCACAGCCGATCGAGGAAGAAGCAAAGTGCTAAGCATTGGGAAAAAAGTTACTGAACACACATTGGGATGGAAAACCTGCAATATCTGAGAAAACTTTATATATGTAATCATGAAGCCTATTGATTCTTGGTGATCCTGGCAGAATCCCCCATGTCATTTATAAATAATTTACAGAGCATGAACGATTGTTATTGGCCTTTGGTTTCAAGAGTGGAAACGGTTCCAAGCATGTATTTGTGGATCACTTGCATATCCAACAGTCTTATGTGGAGTAGTACTTATAAGCGACAGGACGACAGGTTATGACACTGCAGATTATAGATGTAGTGGTGGAAGCAGTACAGCACAAGATCAACATATAGAGGACATGCATATAGGTCTCGACTCTCAGCAGTAGTGGTCAATGCAAGATCGAACAACAGACCCAGGCCAGGAACGATCGAACAGCAGACCCAGGCCAGGAACCCAAACTCACTCCAGGACTACAGTACCATGCAAGATGCAACTAAACACAACACCCACACTCGCTAGAAATAGTCAGCATCGACAGAACGCATAGAACACGACAGAACGCGTAGAAATATCAACTAAAGATGGGGGAGACATCGTAGCAGCTTACCTGGGTCTGCGTGGAGCCGCGGTGGAGTACTTGGATTGGGCGGTGCGTGCCCGGTGGCGTGGCGGCCTCCTCCTCCTCCTGGCATGGCGAACTCCTCCTCCTCCTAGCGTGGTTCGCTTCTCCTCCTCCTGGCGTGGCTCAATCGCTGCTCCTCCTCCTAACCTCCGGTTGCGGCCGCGTGGCTCACTGCTCCTCCTCCTGACCTCCGGCGGCGGCCGCGTGGCTCGCTGCTCCTCCTCCTGACCTCCGGCGGCGGCGCGTCGATGGGAATGGGGACGATGGGGATCTGTGTCTGAGGAGATGGGGATCGATCTGTGTCTGAGGAGATGGGGATCGAGGGCGAAAGTTGACTAGTCGTACCGTTATCAAATAAGAAGGCTCCCACCCCCATTGTTATCACTAGCACTACCTTATCACAAAGGTTCCGCCCACTGCTTTATTCTAAACCTGTGAGCACCCAGGTTCCAATCCTGGTGCCCAACTTTTTTATTTTTATTTTAAAAAAAAAATTAAATGTTCCAAAAAATGCCCAAAAGTGGTGATATATGCCATAAAAGTTTTGTTTTGTTTTTAAAATACTTTTAAATATTCCAAAAATGCCCAAAGGTGATAATATATGGCATAAAAGTGGTACCAATATGATTCAAATATGTCATAATAATTTGTCCATGAATATTACAATCTTTTTCGACCACGCGTTTTATAATATTTTTTGAGCTAGCGTTTTACAATCTTTTTTCCCTTCTTTGTCGCGGTTGAATAATTTAGCCCTGGCACTTTAATGTTTCTTCTTTCAAACGGGCTACCTTTTTTGGGTAGGGTTGTCCTTTTTCTTCTTGTGATGTATGTTGCTTCATCGTAGTCTTCGTCGTCTTCAATCTTTGGATCGCCGTACTGGTCGAAGTCTTGCTCGTTGGCGACTCCATACATTCTGCTGATCTTTCTTTTTCCTCTCCTCACGACAACACGGCTAGGCTTTGTCGGGTCGGTAATAAAAAACATTGGACCACTTTGGTAGCCAGTACCCACGGTTCATTTTGCGCGGCCACGTTCGCACCGGCGGCCTTGGATTTGGCTGCTTCGGGTATACCCATGGTTGTGAAATACCGGTCTTCTCTTTTGACGCTCTTTGCCCATCTGACACGGAACATCGGCACCTTTTCTCCACATTAATCGAGCTCCCAGATCTCCTTGATTCTTCCGTAGAATATTTCCTTCACGTTGTCATCGGTGTAGAATTCCGACGTTACGCCTGAGTTCTGATAATCACACTTGTTGTTCTTTTCCTCCATGTAGAATGTGTAGCCGTTGATATCATACGCCTGATAGGTAACTAGGTTTTGCATCGGTCCCTATGACAAGGTGAATATGATCTTTTCCATGTCAGAAGAATGCGATCGCGGGGGATTATCAAGGAGCGTCTGCCTAAATCAACGCGTGAAATATGAGTTGTGCTCTTTGATTATTTCTCCATGTGTCCTCTGTATGCCCCAGTCACTGTACTTCTTCTCGATTAACCTTTTGTGCTTCTGTACCCAAGGATCGACCAGTTCTAAATGTTGTAGCATGACGAGGTTTGCTCGATCAAAGTCTGTGCATCGAAAATCGAAGCCTGCATGCAGTATGCGACGACCCTCTCGGTGACCAGATCCGTCGAGCTTGCCAAGGTTCCTGTTGATGGGTTCTCGATGTCTAGATAATTCGTGCAGAAAGAGATGCATTCTTCGGCCAGAAAGCCCTTGGCTATACTTCCATCTAGACAGTACCTGTTGCGAACGTATCCTTTGATGTGTCCGTTCATCCTTTCGAACGCCATCATGATGCGGAGGGATATCGGCCCGAGTTGGACGATGTCCTCCGCAACATGGACCAGCAGATGCACCATAATGTCGAAGAATGTGGGTGGGAAGTAGACCTCAAGCTCGCATAGTATCACCACGATCTCCTCATGTAGCCTCCCGAGCTGATTCATGCCAATCGACTTCCTAGAGATGACGTCGAAAAACTTGTAGAGGCCAAATAACGTTTCACGGACGTGCTCGTCCATTATCCCTCTTAGTGCAACCGGAAGTACCTGCGTCATTAGCACGGCACGGTCGTGAGACTTCATGCCACTGAACCTCTGCTTCGCCTCGTCTAGGCATCTGCTAATCTTGCCCGCGTAGCCGTAAGGAAATTTGATTCCTAGAAGGCACTTGAAAAACTATTTGATCTCATCCTGGCTTAGAGTGAAGCAAGAAGGAGGGCAGTAATATTTGTTCTTCTTGAACTTTTTACCCTTCCGACGACCTTGTGTCGTCTTCGACTCATGATCATCGTCATCTTCCTGATCATCAGGAGTAGTGCGTCCTCCGTGAAGCTCCTTCCGGATACCCATGAATATCCGGTCGTGCCTTGCTTTCGGACCATCTTTCGTCCTATCTGGCATGTTGATTATGGTGGCAACCAGACTCTCGCACACGTTTTTCGTGATATGCATCGAGCCTATGAGGCGTGCGGAGAAACATCCAGTATGGCAACTCCCAGAAAACATACCTTGTTTTCCATACCTTCATTAGCGGCTTGTCTTGCTGCCTCTTTCGCTTATTTCCAGGCTTAGGACAATCTTTCCATTTTTTCAGCAACTCTTCCACTTCTTCGCTGCTCCTACGCTCTGGGATTCCTTGGGTCTCGGATTTGCCATCGAACAGGTCTCCACGTTTTATCCTTGGATCATTCTTGCCGAGCCACCTCCGGTGCGCCATGAACATGGTTTTCGAAGACCCTGGATCTTTCTCTAGTTGGAGATAGCTTGTGTTATCCATGCACCTAATGCATGCGCAGAATCCTTGGATAACCTGCCCCGAGATATACCCGCAACCTGGATAGTCTTGCACCGTAGTGACCAATGCGGCTCTCATAGTGAAATAATCTTGTGCGACGGCGTCGTAAGTATTGGCTCCAGATTCCCATAACGTGGCTAGCTCCTCTTTCAACAGCCCGAGATACAGTTTGATGTCAGTACCAGGTTGTTTTGGCCCTTGAATTAGCATACTCATTTGTATGTACTTCTTCTTCATGCACAACCATGGAGGGAGGTTGTACATCCATACAAACACAGGCCAAGTGATGTGCGCGCTGCTCTGGCTACCAAACGGATTGAGTCCATCGGTGCTTGCACCAAGCCTGATGTTCCTCGAATCTCCACCAAATTCTGGGAATTCGAGGTCCAATGCTTTCCACTGGCTAGCATCTGAAGGGTGCGTCAGCAGCTCATCCTTTTCGGGGTCATCGTCATCTCCTGGCTTCTTCCTTTCCGCATGCCATCGCATGAGCTTCGCTTCCTTAGGGTCCGCAAAATAGCGCTGCAGACGAGGAGTGATAGGAAAGTACCATACCACTTTTCGAGGTGCTTTCTTCCCTTTCTTGTATCGACTCACGCCGCACACCGGACATGTGGTTTTCTCCGTGTCCTCGCCCTGATAAATGATGCAATCGTTGATTCATATGTGATATCTAACGTGCGGTAGATCGAGAGGACAGATGGTTTTCTTGGCGTCCTCGATACTAGTTGGACACGTGTTCCCCTCCGGGAGACGATCGTGCCAGAATGCCATCATATCGTCAAAGCTTGCATCGCTCAATTTGTGTTTTGCCTTCATCTCCATAGCCTTGAGTGTTACATTCAATCGGGTATCATCGGGCCTGCATCCTCCATACAATGGAGTAACCGTGTCTTTCTCAAGTTGCGCAAGCTTGGCTTTCTCTCTAGTGGCAGCCCTGGCATTACTCGTCTGCTTGAGAAGCAGATCTTGCACATAAGGGCCCCGTACACAGCCTGACGTTGTTCCATCGTCGTCTGCTCCTCCGGCATCAAGATCATCATCATCCTGGTCTGCTTCCGCACCTTCACCAGGAGACTCTTCATCATCTCGCCCGTCCTCGCCGTGATGATCATCGTCATGTTGCCCACCTTCACCGTCTCCATCATCTTCGTCATCGCTTATCCAACGAGTGTATCCATCCATGAAACCATGGCGGAGCAGGTGCGCCTGCAGATTCCCGGAATCTGGGTCGATCACCCAGTTGAGTTTGCATCTTCTTCACGGACATCTTATATCCGTCTTGTTATTTCGTATCATGTCGGCCATCACACATTTCAAAAATCTAGCCACAATGCCTTCGCTCATTATGCGGACCATTTTTGCCTGCACGGTGTACACGGTACAATTAGAAGTCTATTAGAACCACATAATGAATGCATGCATGCATGCAATGGTCGATAGAAAATTTTGGCATGACCTATCCTAAAATTAGGACCTTTGCGAAATGCCAAAGTCTTGCCAAAATGGAAATGAATCAACATTTTGGCAAAACAAATGGCAACTTGTTCACACACAAACACAAGAGAGAGACCGATCCATACATACATGAACATATCATTATCCTCTCCATACACACATGCATATGAGCATCGATACTCTCCATATATATACACACACATGACCATCGATCCTCTCCATACACACATCATGAGCATCAATCATCTACATACATATGAGCATATCATCCATATACACATGAACACATCCTTACATGGACAACTTACCGAGATGAGAGACCGAGATCGCGAGAAGATGGAAAGGAGAGGTGCGCGCGAGACCGGAGAAGGAGATGCGAGAGACCAAAGAGCTTCCTCTATTACGTATGTAACATCCAAGGCAAGTTCTACATGCTAAAAATGGTGAATGAGTGGAGAAATTGAGGTGGGAAGGAGAAGGATCCCGACTAGATCTAAGGAGGAAGAAGAAGGGGAAAGTGAAGTGTGGGGTGGTAGATGATCACACATGTGCACAAAGTGTAGCTACAAAAAAATACTGGTCGACACAACCGTGGCGCACATGTCCCTAGTGCGCCACAGGAACAAAACAGAACCGTGGCGCACATGGCCCTAGTGCGCCACGGATGTGTCTGGCCATTTACAGAACAGAGGGGCCTCCAATTAGGCATAGCGCACCCCCTACACGTACGCCACGGTTAACCATAACATCAGTAGCGCACCTTCCCCATGTGCGCCACTTGATATGCTGACAGCGCCAGGCCTCGCCCACACACATCTGTGGTGCACCATCACCATGTGCGCCACGGATGTTGTAGTTACTAGTAGGGCACTTCCCACAGGTGAGCCATGCCTGTTTTACCGGTGGGGAACTTCAACCACGTGAGCCACGGAAGTTTGGATTACCTATAGCCCTTTTCCTAGTAGTGGTAGAGTCGATCACTTTATCAATACGGGGCAGAGCGAAAGGGTCTTTCGGACATGCCTTGTTCATTCTTGTGTAGTCGATACATATACGCCAAGTCTTGTTCTTCTTCAGCACCAAGACTGGGTTGGCCAGCCATTCCGGGTGGTACACTTCCATGATGAAGCCGGCATCAAGTAGCCGGACGATCTCGTCGCCGAGGACCTTCCTCTTGTCCTTCACGAAGCGACGGCGGGGCTGCTTGACCGGCTTGGTGTCAGGACGCAAATGAAGCGAGTGCTCGACAAACTCCCTCGGCACACCCGGCATGTCTTTAGGGGACCATGCAAAGATGTCCCGATTCTCACGGAGGAAGTCGACGAGCGCGCTTTCCTATTTGCTGTCTAAGCCAGCACCGATGGTGACGCACTTGGAGGGGTCAGCCAGGTCGAGCGGGATATGTCTGGTGTCCTTGGATGGCTGGAACGCCATGTCCCCAGTTGGCTTCATGCCATCTGGCACCTCTTGCTGCAACATGGCAATGTTGCAGCATCATCTCGCGCTTCTCTTCGGCGATGATCAGGGCTTCAGCTATATTGGCGCCTTCCTTTGCGCAAGCCATGGACTGTCTGTAGCATTCGGCCACAGTGATCACACCATTCAGCCCCGGCAACTTCATCTTGAGGTATGCATAGTGGGGACCACCATCAACTTTGCGAGGGAAGGACTCCCAAGAAGGACATGGTAGGTGCTGGCCAGGTTGACCACCTCGAACTAGATTGTCTCACGCTGGAAGTTCTACTCCAAGCCAATATGACATCCAGCCGAATCTTGCCCAGCGGGATGCACGGTGGCCCAGGCGTGACGCCTTGGAACACAGTGGTCGAGGGCTGCAGGTCGCACTCCCGGACGCCCAGCTTCTCCATGGAAGATCGGTAGAGCAGGTTAAGGCTGCTCCCACCGTCTACCAGCACGCGCGAGAATCAGCAGGTGTGCACATCGGAGATGATAAGAGGGTGTAGTACCATGGCGTATCCCCCGGGGTTTAGGAGAAGATCAGGATGATCCGCCTAGCTCCAGGTGATAGGAGTCTTGGACCAGTTGAGGTGCAGGGGGGCCGGTGGAACGACAGCGTTCACCTCTACGGTGTGTTGCTTCCGGCCACAATTGTCAATCTGCTCGGCCTTGAAGATGTGGTAGTTCTCGTGTTGCTGAGGGTAGGCCCCGTTGTCGTGGTTATTGCCGGCTGCCCTAGCTGCTGGTGGGGGTCCGCCGGGAGGGGGTGGGGGGAGGGGAGGCAAGCCAGCCCGCTCCTTGATCTGCCGGGTCCAGCTGCACTACCGAGTGGTATGCGTAGCTAGCTTGAAGGCACCGTTGTGGTACTTGCACGGCCCATCGAACATCTTATCGAAGGTGAAGGCGTTCTTCCACCTCTTGTCATTTCCAGCCGGTGCACCTTGCACCGCGTTAACTTGCCTCTGGTGGTAGCGCGGGTTCTACTGATCAACTGGACGCTTGCCCTGGTAGCGGTTGTCGCTGCCATGCCGTCTGGACGATCCGACATCTCCTCCTTGGACAGCCTGCTTTTCTCGAGCCGGCTCGGTAGGAACTGGTTGTCCTTCCGCGTTCACCCAGGGGGGCTTCTTCATTGCCGCATCCGTGATGGAATACTGGTCAGCGACGGTCATGAGCTCCGCCATGGTCTTGGGCTCGTCGCACAGCAGCCGGTGGTGCAGCATCGTGCCTTCGCGGCACCATTCGATAAAGAAGCCGATCGCCTGGTTCTCCGCCACCCCTTTGAAAGAGTTGCGCAGCTCGGTCCAGCGGTCGAGATACGCGTGATCCGACTCGCGGTCTCCCTAGACACATAGAGAAAGATCGCGGGGTCTTCCCGGGCGCTTGTAGGTGCCGTTGAAGTTCCGGATGAAGACCTTCTCGAAGTCAGGACAGGCGTTGATGCTGTTGGGTGCGAGGCTATTGAGCCAGGTTCTACCAAGCCGGTCAACATGAGGGGGATGTAGCGAACCACCACGCGCTTTTTGCCGTGGGTGATTCCGACTACGGTGACGTAGTCGGTTAGCCAGTCTTCCGGCTTCATGCTGTTGTCGTACTTGGGGGTGTCTCGTGGCAGGAAGAACTTGTCGGGGAAGGGCTCCTTCCGGATGCGTGGCCCGAAGCACACTCGGCCGGTAGCGTCTTCCTCCTTTGTGAGGCGATCTTCCATAAGGAGGTCGATACGGTCACGCGCATCCGGCTCAACCGGGTTGAGCGCTTCCACCCGGCCAGCAAGGCAGGATGGGTGAAGGGGGTCGAGGGGGTTTCTTGCCTACCGAGGGCAGATGGCTCATGGCACCTTGGTCGCCGCGGGGTTGGCTGCTGCCGGAATGGTGACGCTTCGAGCGTGGGGGTTGCTGGCCTGGAGAGGCAGAGGACTCGGTCTGGCGAGGTCCTCCTTGGATGTTTCCACCCGTACGGTTCCCTTGGGAGTCGGCTCCTGCCTCGAATGCGATTCGAGCGGCCTTGGCCTGCTCGTCAGCCACGCGTAGCATGTGTTGTACCTGCTGGAACTGGCGCAGCATTTCCTCCCCCTCCAGGTGGGGTAAGTCCTCCAAGACGGCTCGCGCTGCCCGGATGTTCTTGACCGCGATGTCATACATGGGCGGTGGGAAGTACGTGCGGGATCCCGACTCGGCATCTTGCTCGAAACGGGCGCCTAGCTCCTATCCGCGACGCTACACGGAGCCCAGCCGACTAGGATCTTGGTTAGCCAGGGTGAGGCCATGGGCGTGCTGATACTCATGGATGTTGCTCTCCATCCGGTACTTGGTGGAGGCCAAGCCCTGAGCTTGCTGAAGCAGACGCTCTCGCGCCGCCTCGATCTTGGCCATTGCCTCTTCCGGGTTTTCCCTAGGGTGGACCAGCTCGAGGAGTTCATCGATGACCTCATCCACTACGCCTTTCTCGCGCAGCGGAGTGGACGGGCCGCCTAAGTCGCTGCCGTGCTCGAGAGGGGGACGGCGGCCATGGCTGGAGCCGGCCATTATCACCTCCATGCTGCGAGGCGCGACGAGCATGCTGCAGGATGAGGGCAACGGCTTGGTGAAGGAGACGATCTCCCGAGGGAAACTCTCCGGCACGGTGGCAACATAGACGGGCAGGTCGCCGAACAGCAGGACGGAGCCGCCTGCCAGGAAGCTAGAACCAGCGAAGCAGCGAGCATTGTCGATGACGCGTTCGAATTTTCCCAGTGTGAGCATGAGGCCAGAAGCCACGCGCTCGCCGGACGAAGTACGGGGTCCCGTGCGGAACGTCACTCCGGTCGCCGCCATCCTCGCCCCATGGAGGGCGCCAACTGTCGTTGTTATGGAAACGGATGTGCCTGAGCAGGCTAGTTCGTGGTGCGGGAGCGAGTAGCGAAGCGAGCGACGGCGTCCATAGGCGGGATTGGGCACAAGCAAGCATCGGGCACACAAGAACTACCCAGGTCCGGGGCCCTCGCGGTGAGGTAACACCCCTACCCCTGTCGATCCGACTAACTGCATGATCACACAAAGGGCTACAAGTGCTCCTCGAGCTGTATCTGTCCTAACTAGTAGAGAATGAGGGTCCAACCCTTGCTATGATCCCTCTACCGCCCCTTATATAGGCCGGGGCGGCATGTGCAAAGACGATGCTGACTGGCGGGTTCCACAGGCAGGCCCGACCGACTATTCTAGTATCGT
Source organism: Avena insularis (assembly GCA_023614405.1). Classification (NCBI taxonomy): domain Eukaryota; kingdom Viridiplantae; phylum Streptophyta; class Magnoliopsida; order Poales; family Poaceae; genus Avena; species Avena insularis. The sequence goes on along the minus strand of CM042685.1, from coordinate 90,031,738 downwards.
GATCTGCCCCCCTAACGTCGAGTATAGTGTCAAGCCCCCCGGCCAGCACGGAAACTATGGCGGCAGCCCCCTGGCCTACACGGAAACAGTGTAGGCTGCTCTGGCCGACACGGGCGGTGATCCCTGTTCCTACGAGGCACGGGTACGGGTCGGCTCCTCAGGCGTCGGTGCTCCTGCCTCCCATCCTTCTGCCTGCCAGGGCTGCGAGATATTGTGCCCCACGTCTTCCGTCTGTCTTGAAGGTCCGGCTAGGTCTCCCTAGCCGGCTAATCTACCCTGACCGGATGGTCAAACCCATCCGGCTAAGCGCCTACTCTTTGATGTCTTATCGAGCTGGCAGCTCTGCCGACTCGCTCCTAACTTGTCTTGCCCTATCCGGCTGGCATGACCCAGCCGGCTAGAACCCTTTGGGATTGTTTCTTATCCGGCTGACTGGTTTGCTAGCTTGCTCTTTGTCTGGTCTTCTTTCTGGTCTATCTTTAGGTTTTACATCCGGCTGGGTCAACCGGCTGGCAGTTACGCTGCCCCTGCATCCTGTCTAATTAGCCTACCCGGGGTGATCCCCCCGACACTCTACGTGGCCCAATAGTGGTATCAGAGCGATAGCTTCTGGTTTAGGCTCGAAATCTTGCATATGTGATATGCGGTTGGCTATAGATTAGATCTATGTGTTGGTTTGGTGGTCGATTTATGAGATAGATCAGTTTTGTACGAGGTTGATTAGATCAACTATACTTGGTGAATGGATGATCTGGTTTCCGTGATCATACCATTGCGGGCGTGGAACAACATACCCCTACTGGTCCGCTTCCGCCATTGGGGTTGACTATGACACGTCAATCTAGAAGCGGTGGTCAAAGATCAAAAGAGTTTGATCAAATTGGAACATTGGTTGGAATCCATGTCCGGATTGTTGATGAGATCTATGTTTTCGAAAAAATCGTCAGGTGTTTCCCGCACCCACGAGGCGTGCTGCCCCTTCGATCCCCGCCCTCTATCCGGGTAGTGGGACCACCGAGTTCGACCTGTCATAGTGCCTTAGATGTCGTTGTGAGTTTCACAATACCGGTAGATACCATATCTATGCATAACTTGTTTTTGCAAGAAGTTGTGAATGGTATGGCTTATGTGCATTTGATGTGTGTAATCCATATGTGATCTGCGAATCACGGTTTTGTTAGCCGGCTGGAGCCTTGGTGATGTCATTTTATTTTATAAGGACCTGCATGTCAGATTCTCTATGTAATTTACTTCACTAAGCTAGTGTAGCTGTTTGGATAACCCAGATCAATTGCAGGTCGATGTACAAGTCGACGACATGGAGTAAGACGACAAGTAACAAGAGTTGGCACGAGTCGGATTACAGGCTTTATGGAGATGGAGATCGCCATGAAGAGAGCCATACCATTTCACATTATAATTTATTTATTTTGTGTTAGTGATATGTCTCTGTTTTACATCTATTAGATAGTCGGTAAAATTTAATCCCTCAAAGAAGGTCTTGTCGGTTTTCCTGCCAGTGTTTGCACCATCATAAGTCGGACATTTTTGGTAGTGGGCTCATAAAATTGAGGTGCTACCTTCTTTCTGACTAGGTGGGTTTGAGTCGGACTCTTATAGTAGAAAAACTCGGTAAGCTAGATGGGTCTATGACAACGGTTGTGGAACTCAGGGAAAATTCAGAAGGGAGCCAGGGCATGAGATGCCAACCGACCAACAGGACTCGTATGAGATACGATTGACAAGGAGTTGTCTAGCTAGATCACTTGGCGGCTAGCGGTGATTCTAAAGCTCACTAGCCGACTTGCTTATTTAGGATCCTGAATCACTAAGCAACCATCGAAGGGGTGTTGGTTCTAGTGGGAGCATAAATATTAAAAAAATTAATATGCTTGCTCTTTTATGAATAATTGTCTTAAGTGTTTTGCATTATTTTTATAGATCATGGCACCAAGTAACAGTCACCCTCAGATATTTGGGTTTTCTTTGAGAACCATTCTTGAGAAAGATAAACTGAATGACATTAATTTCACAACTGGTATCGTAATCTAAGAATTATTCTCAAATAAGAAAAGAAGGACCATGTCCAAGAAAACCCACTTCCAGATGAGCGGACTAAGGATGAGTCCACAGAAATTAGCTATCTTATGCTTGCTCACATGGAACCAGACTTGCAGCATCAGTTTGAGAATGTTGAGGCCTACGATATGATCGAAAGCCTCAAAAGTATGTTCCAGGCTCAGGCTAAGACTGAGAGGTATCAAGTCTCTCAGGCTCTGCTGAGTTGGAAGCTTAAGGATGGTGATCCACTGAGTCCGTATGTATCAAGATGTTTGGTTATGTGCAGTCTCTGGAAAGGCTTGGCTACCTCATTAGCGAAGAGTTCACTACGGATATAATTCTGAAACTCTCTTCCTAGTGTGTATGGTCAGTTCATATCGAACTACCACATGCATGGTATGGATAAGAAGTTCATTGAATTAAATGGGATGCTCAAGCAGGCAGAGGTGGATCTCAAGAAGGGTGCCAGTCAAGTGTTGATGGTGCAGAATAAGGCTAAGTTCAAGAAAAGTTCTTCGACTCAGGCAAGGCTCAGGACCCGGTCCCAAGCGCTTCCTCAGGGACTAAGCCATCTCCTTCATCCGGATCCACTTGATTCTGCTGCAAGGCGGATGGCCACTAGAAGAGGACCTGCAGCAAGTATTTGGCCGACAAAGCAAAGAATGCAGGTAGGACTTCCGACTCAGGTACACTTGTTTGAAATGTTATAGACATTTATCTTATTGATGGACCTAATAGTTCTTCGGTATATGATACCAGATTAGTTATTCACATCTACAACTTGTTGCAGGGACTGGTAAGAACTAGGAGCGTAGCAAGAGGAGAGGTTGATATCCGTGTCGGCAACAAAGCGGCAGTCGCTCTGTTGGAAGTCGGCATGATGCAACTTCATTTACCTTCCAGCTTCATTATGGATTTGAATAATTGTTATTATGTTCCAGTGCTCAGTCGAAACATTATTTCTGCTTCATATTTGATGAGGCAAGGCTATGAGTCGAATATTAAGAATAATGGTTGTTCTTTATATTTGAATGATATGTTTCACGTCTTTGCACCCGTCTAGGATGGGCTATTTATTTTGAATCTTAATGTTGAGTCGGGTTCTAACATAAATGTTAAAAAGGTTGAAACCAAATGATCTGAATAATAATTACTTTTGACACTGTCGGCTTGGTCATATAAGTTGGAAACACATGAAGAAGCTCCATGATGATGGACTCTGAACTTTGTTAGACTTGGAGTCATTCGAGACATGCGAATCTTGCCTACTCGGCAAATTGACGAAGACACCTTTTCCAAAGAGTTGCAAAAGGGCGTCCGACTTGTTGGGACTAGTGTAGGGGTTCGTAGCATGGAAAACAAAAAAAAATTGTCGCATGAACACACACAAGCCAAGATCTATCTACTAGATTGTAGCAACGAGTCGATAAAATACTAACCCTCGAAGATCTAAAGCGGTTAACGAGAGCAGATTCTCGTGGGTGATGTAGTCGTTCACTTGCCGATCTCAAGATTGTGTAGGCAATCCTTTTGGTGTCACTTTCCAGCAGCGCTCCCGTAGTCGGTCACACGTACGGTACTCAACGAAGACCTTCCTCTCCCTTGTTCCAGCAGGCAGCGGAGGTTGTAGCTCTCTGCTCGCGATTCCGGCAGCACAACGGCATGGTGTCGGAAGTAGAGGGGCGATCCCGCAGGGCTTCGCCTAAGCCGGAGCGAGTATGGTGGAGTATAGGAAGCCCCGTGATCTAGGGTTTAGAGGGCTGAGGTTTAGAGGTAGCTAGCAACTAGAGTTTAGCTAGTCGGTAGCGGTTTAGAGGAGATCTAGATTGGTCGCAACTAGAGAGGGGGCGGTGGCTAACCTAGGGTTTCTTGGGCGCCTAGGTCAAGGGGATACCTTGGGGTGAACCCCCACCCCTCCTTATATAGGTGGGGCGTCCAAGGGTGTTCCCAACCTAGGTGGAAACCCTCCCTAACTTAGAAATCCTCCCTAACTCGGAAACCATGTTGGGATTTGACTTTTTCGAACTACCTTTTTGACTTTAAAATTAGTGTTTGATTTCACTCTTCCAAGTATCCAGCCAAGTGACCTAGGACATGATGTAACCATTACACTTTGTCAAGGCACATCCATGTACCCTTCCCCTTCCGGATCGGTGAACCTTCTAGACCCTTCTAGAACATTCCGGTGAAAACACCGGAATCATTCCCGAACTACGAAATTGGACTTTCCTTATATGAATCTTATTCTCCGGACCGTTCCGGATCTCCTCGTGACATCCCAGATCCCATACGATACTGCAAACAACATTTGGTCTCTTTACTCGCATTCCATATCTACTAAACAACATCAAATCCTTAAGTGTGTCTCCCTACGGTTCGTGAATTATGCAGACATGATTGAGACTTCTTCTCCGATCAATAACCAATAGAGGAATCTGGAAATTCATATGGCTCCCACATATTTCTACGATTACTTTGCGATTGAATGAATCATTTACATACCGAACCAATTTCCCTTTGTCTCGCGATATTTTACTTATCCGAGGTCTGATCGTCGGTATCTCTGCATACCTAGTTCAACCTCGGTACCGATAAGTATTATTTTCTCGTTCCCGTGATATGTGATCCCTTGTGAGCCATTCACATGCTTGCAAGCTAATTGGATGACATTCCACCGAGAGGGCCCAGAATATATCTATCTATCATATGGATGGACAAATCCCACTCTTGATCCATGTGCCTCAACATATACTTTCCGAACAGTCAATGCCACCTTTATAGCCACCCTGTTACGGTTTGGTGTATGATGTCATCAAAGCATCCTTCCGGTGATGGTGATTATCATGATCTCATGGTCGAAGGAATTAGGTTACTATGTATCAGAAAGCTTATAGCAAGTAAACTATTTGAATGACTTGATCTTATGCTACGCTTAACTATGGGAGTATGTCCATCACATCATTCTCCTAATGATATGACCTTATTGTTAATAACATCTCAATGTTCATGATCAGGAAACCATGATCATATATTAACCAACAAGCTAGTTTAACAAGAGGCTTTACTAGGGACTCTTTTATGTTTACAAACCACACAAGTATTAATGTTTTCGATTAATACAATTATAGCATGGTATGTATACATTTATCATAAGTACGAAGATATGCTAATAACCACTTTATTATTGCCTCTTGGGCATATCTCCAACAGTATCCCACTTGCACTAGAGACAATAATCTAGTTTAAAAACTTTGTGTATTCAACACATATGGCTTTCCAGTGTTGTATTTACATGATTGCTTGTGGTCAACTGATCTTCGGATCCGACTCTTTCAGGTCCGTGTGTAATTGCATGTCTTTGCGTCTCTACGCATCACTCATTCTCTAATGAGATGGCTTTGTATAAATTTGGTCCTTTGGTGAGACCTTTGGTTCCTTGGGGTTAAAACATGGTGATAATATTGTCGTACAATATATCTTCATGGTAATATCCTGCTGTGAACCACACCTAGTTTGATTTCAAACTACTTAACACAAATGTCCTCTTTTGATGCTATAATAGCAGTCATATACTTAGACTTTTGTTGTAGTATCTGTCACAATCTCTTAACTTTGGAACTCATCCAAATCCATTATGGAACTTACTTTCCATTATATTGTGCCACCCTTAGTTTAGATTGAGATAAACTTAATTTGTACTTTGTGAAAAAACTAGTATGAATGTTGTACTTTTACAATGAACTAATCATCTATTTGTCACATCTACAAAAATAATATATTCTTAGTTCTTCCAAAGGATCATAAGGATATCCTTACTATCATCCAATGATCATCTTATGAATCATTCTGGTATATGCTCATAACATTTAGAGCATAGCACATATCTGGATTTGTACATATCACATTATGATTGATATAAATACTTGAATCAAGTATCAATCTATACTTGAATCTTTGTTTCACTTACCAAGTGTCGATACACTTGAATTTTGATTTAATCCTTTCTGTGTGGCAAGAACCTTTCTTGTCATTTCCATATTGAACTCATTCAATATCTCATCTATGTACGTTTGGCACAACCATATTAGCGTCTCAATCTATCTATATAGATATTTATGCCAAATATTCGGATTTTTCCTAAGTCTTTCATCGAGATGAAATTCTTAACATGTGTTAATAAAAGATACATCATTTCCAATCAACAATATGTATTCCACATAATGTATTATAAATATGTCTTAGCGCTCCCACTTAATTTCTTGCAAATGCAAGCATCTTCATCATCTTTGATGAATTTAAACTCTTTTAATAGTTTCATCATGGTGAAGATTCCAAGTCCGCGATGCTCACTTCAACCATTGTAGTTTGCATACGCTTTTAACATCCTTTGAATTAACAAAACCCTTTGGACCGTGTTATGCACACGTCCTAGGTAACAATTCTATCAGAAGAACTTGTTTTGTTTATTCAACTACCACATAACAAAATTATATGTAGTGGTTGCTACATTAATCCGTCTAGACTAAATATCGCTATGAAAGATCAAATCTTTTCATAGTCAACCTTTGAACATTGTTGTGAACTCTTTTCCAACATGTCGACTATTTCATAGATGTGAAACATCCATGTCTATTTCTTTATAGATCCAAACATGACTGTAAGGTTTTACACCTTTCGAGATGGTCTTTCAAGTTCAAAGGTTGATTTCTCGTGTATGGAACTATCACAGATTTTATGGCTCCAAGCCATTTGACGGAGTCGGGGCTCATCATCACTTCTTTGCATGTAGTCCGTTCATTATTGTCAAATAATGATTCAACCCTCAAATCTTGGTATTTGATTGTTTATCCGACCTACTTGGTTCAATAGGAACTTAGACTTCCGTGACCACAACCTTTGAGGCACGTGAGCCATGAGCATTGTTGTTGCCTCCGGAACACTTTTCGGTGTTGCGCAACTTTTCACATATAGCTAAGGTTTTTTTAACCTTATCAAAGTTCTATTGTCCTCCCACTTAACTTTTCACGGAAGATTCCTTGCTCAACGAAACTTGAGGTTCTAAGTGACAAACATTTTTGTCTTCGGTGTTATGTAGGAATACTCAACGATTATTCGAAATAACATACAAAGATATGTTTATCCGATTTTGGTTGCAAACATCTTTCTTATGCATAGCATACCAATGTTTAAGAAAGGACAACTTGGGTTTTATCCCAAGCCATAACTTTATATGGTGTCATTTCAATGGATTATGATGGACTCTTTTTAGTGGAAAAATGGTAGTCTCTAAAGCTTTAATCTTTTAAAATATAATGGCAGTTTTATAAATTACACCTTTGATCTTACCATGTAAAAAAGGTTTCATTACATATCTCGAACGCTCCATACTCTTATGGTGTTTCGGGAAATGCAAATCCACGAAACGATTCCTCAAATCTTATGCTAAACTTGTAACTCAAATATCTTCCTTTATGATCCTATCATAAATTCTTTATTTTCTTGTTATATTGATTTTTCACTTCATCTTTAATGTTTTTAAACTTTTCAAATGTTTCACACTTCATCCTCATTAAGTAAAAATTCATATGTTCACTCAAATTTTCGGAGAAATCATATGAAGTTGAAACCCATCGCTCTTGACTACACATAATGGACTTCATACAACAATATGTACAAGTTCCAATAAGCTAGTCATCCATTCCCTTTGGCCTATGAACGGAGTTTTAATTATCTCTAGGAAATTTACACAAGTGTCATTTGATCAAAAATCAAAAGACTCCAAAATTCCATCCACATGGATTTTCTTCATGTTTTCTTTCCAATATAATTTAAACGGCGATGTCACTTCCTAAGTGATCTTTCTTATCAATTGTCTTTCAACATTTTTAGCAATAGTTTTATGGATGCGATTTATCCAACGAGATTTGTAAATCATCCATCTTTCAAGGATTACAGCAATTATTTGAACAACCCTTTTGTTCTCATAGTACCTGATAAAATAAATCTTGTAGGCAAGCTTTGATGTTAACGAGCAACACAACAACCCTTTATTTGTTCTCGATGAACATCATCACATATTCTTTTGCTAGTTACTTAGGCCATTGTAGTTCATGAATTGTGTTGTTTCGTATGGCAATTCACACCAACAAATTCAGTATCCAATACTTAAGAACCACATTGTTTAATAAGCAAAGAATATAGCCATAACATGTATATCCTCTATATACCTAAGCTGAACAATTCTAGTCTTTTCTTTTTTGCCATATATTTCTGAGATTCTCTTTTAGTATTTCCTTTTCTGTTTGAAAGAATCTATCAACATCAATAGTGGAGCCATACACATGACACATCGTCCAAAGCATGTATAGTGAAATACCAATGTCTTTGGACTTGCACTTTGAAGTAAATCACTATCATCAAATATTTGGTGTTCTTTCAAATTCCATTTTTTAGTAATCATTTAGTGTAGTAAACATTTTACCTACATCAAATATTCATCCTTATCATGGAACTATTCATGATCAAGCTTCTTTAGCTTATAACGGTGAATCGCGAGTATAATGTTGTTCTCCAAAACCTTTTGGAGGATTAGGACGACTAGCGTCTCCAACCTTTTGTAAATTCCCATCAAATATAAGAACATAAACTTTGCCATATTATACTCCATCATGTTATAATCAAAACATCGTTTCAGATATCGCAATATCTTCCACATATGATGTTCCTAGATAACCTTGATATTAAAACAATCTTTTGAATATCAAGAATCATGCAGATAAACATGATACTTATATACTAACACTGGAATTGACTCCTGATTTAATACCAATTATTAAACTTCACGGAGTAACCGGAACTTACTGAAAGTTTGCAATAGGACTTTTAAACTTTAGATTAACACTTCAAAACAATATGATACCAGTTCGTAAAGTAATTAACCAGAATTCTATAGTTCTATTATCTCAATTATAACTAAGCGCAAGGTGGTAAATGGATGCCAATGACTACAACAACTATGCAAATTCACTTTGATTTAATTTATAATAAACAGTGTTCAACTATTAATCATATTACTGTTGAACTCCCACTTAAAATAATATCCCTCACATTGTTTTAGTGATCACATGAACCAAATTTACTAGGTCTGGTCATCACGTGACATGATATAGTTTCAAAGGAGAACAATCATCATGTTCATCATATCATCTATATGACTCATGCTTTACATTTCGGTATTCCGTGTTCGGAGACCATGTCTGTACATGCTAGGATCATCAAGATCAAACCTTAGCTTCCGCATGAGCAAATCTGGCTTGCTCCCATTGTATACACTCGTAGAATCTAACACACCCGATCATCATGTGGTGCTTTGAAACAACGAGCTTTGGCAACGGTGCCTACTAAGGATGAACACTCTATAACTTGATATTTTGTGAGAGGGATCATCTTATAATGCTACCATCGTGAACTAAGCAATACAAGATGCATAAAAGGATTAACATCACATGCAATTCAAAATATGTGATATGATATGGCTTTTCTTCTTGTGCTTCTGGTCTCCATCTTCAAGCACGAACATGATGTCCATCATCACCGGTGTGGCGTCAAGGTCAATGGCGCCGCTCCATGGTTGTCGTCCACCAGCATCAACTATTACAACTACTTTGAATAATAGACACGCAGGTCTAGACGAAATTAAAAGACAACCATATGGCTCCTGCCGGTTGCCGACTTACAATAAGGAACATTGCATACATCATATATAATCACAATCATGGCCATATCACATCACAGCACACCCCTGCAAAACAAAGTTAGACGCCTCTAATTTTCTTTGCATGTTTTACATGGTTTGGGGCGTTCATCAAGTGTCATTCTAACTTATGAACAAGAACCACAATGTTGATACTAGTATTGTCAATTACCCGTTGTAAATTGAATCTTCACTATGTTGGGAGAAACAGGCACCCGCAAAGCCACTTATGCAATACAAGTTGCATGTCAAGCGTGGAGCAAGTCTCATGAACGATGTCATGTAAGGTTAGCCCGGGCCACTTCATCCCACCATTCCGCAAGATGCAAAGTACACAAGAAGCAATCGACAACAAAAGCATCAACGCCCACAATGACCATTGTGTTCTACTCGTGCAACAGATATACATATAGACACGGCTCTGATACCACTGTAGGTGTTCGTAGCATGGAAAACAAAAAATTCTATCGCATGAACACACACAAGCCAAGATCTATCTACTAAATTGTAGCAACGAGTCGATAGAATACTAACCCTCGAAGATCCAAAGCGGTTAACGAGAGCATATTCTCGTGGGTGATGTAGTCGTTCACTTGTCGATCTCAAGATCGTGTAGGCGATCCTTTCGGCACCGCATTTCGGAAGCTCTCCCACAGTTGGTCACACATACAGTACTCGATGAAGACCTTCCTCTCCCTTAGTCCAGCAGGCAGCGGAGGTTGTAGCTCTCTCCTCGCGATTCTGGCAGCATGACGGCGTGGTATCAGAAGTAGAGGGGAGATCCCGCAAGGCTTCACCTAAGCCGGAGCGAGTATGGTGGAGTAGAGGAAGCCTCGGAGATCTAGGGTTTATAGGGACGAGGTTTAGAGGTAGCTAGCAACTAGAGTTTAGCTAGTCGGTAGCGCTTTAGAGGAGATCTAGATTGGTCGCAACTAGAGAGGGGGCGGCGGCCAACCTAGGGTTTCTTGGGTGCCTAGGGCGAGGGGATACCTTGGGGTGTTCCCCCACCCCTCATTATATAGGTGGGGCGTCCAAGGGTGTTCCCAACCCAGGTGGAAACCCTCCCTAACTTAGAAACCCTCCCTAACTCGGAAAACATGTTGGGATTTGACTTTTTCAAACTGCCTTTTTGAATTTCAAATTAGAGTTTGATTTATCTCTTCCAAGTGTCCTAGGACATGATGCAACCATTACACTTTGTCATTACACATCCATGTACCCTTCCCCCTCTGGATCGGTGAACCTTCTAGACCCTTCTAGAACATTCTGGTGAAAATACCGGAATCATTCCCAAACTCAGAATTTGGAATTTCCTTATATGAATATTATTCTCCGGACCATTCTGGATCTCCTCGTGATATCCCGGATTCCATACGAGACTCCGAACAACACTCGGTCTCTCTACTCACATTCCATCTACTAAACAACATCAAATCCTTAAGTGTGTCTCCCTACGGTTCGTGAATTATGCAGACATGATCGAGACTTCTTCTCCGATAAATAACCAATAGAGTAATCTGGAAATTCATATGGCTCCCACATATTTCTACGATTACTTTGCGATCGAATGAACCATTTACATACGGAACCAATTTCCCTTTGTCTCGCGATATTTTACTTATCCGAGGTCTGATCGTCGGTATCTCTGCATACCTAGTTCAACCTCGTTACCGATAAGTATTCTTTTCTCGTTCCCGTGATATGTGATACCTTGTGAGCCATTCACATGCTTGGAAGCTAATTGGATGACATTCCATCAAGAGGGACCAGAATATATCTATCCATCATATGGATGGTCAAATCCCACTCTTGATCCATGTGGCTCAACACATACTTTCCGAACACTCAATGCCACCTTTGTAGCCACCCAGTTACGGTGTGGTGTTTGATGTCATCAAAGAATCCTTCTGGTGATGGTTATTAGCATGATCTCATGGTCGAAGGAATTAGGTTACTATGTATCAGAAAGCTTATAGCAAGTGAACTATTTGAATGACTTGATCTTATGCTACACCTAACTATAGGAGTATGTTCATCACATCATTCTCCTAATGATATGACCTTATTGTTAATAACATCTCAATGTTCATGATCAATAAACCATGATCATATATTAACCAACAATCTAGTTTAACAAGAGGCTTTACTAGGGACTCTTTTATGTTTACAAACCACACAAGTATTAATGTTTCCGGTTAATACAATTATAGCATGGTATGTAAACATTTATCATAAGTATGAAGATATGATAATAACCACTTTATTATTGCCTCTTGGGCATATCTCCAACAACTAGTACATAGTGATGTATGTGGACTAATGAGCACGACAGCCAGGGGTGTCTATGAGTACTTCATTACCTTCACTAATGATTTGAGTCGGTATGGATATATCTACTTGATGAGACATAAGTCAAGAGTCTTTGAAAGTTCAAATCATTCCAGAATGAAATACAAAATCAACTCGGCAAGAAAATAAATTTTCTTAGGTCGGACCGAGGAGGCGAGTACATGATCCATGAGTTTGATGAACATCTGAAAAGTTGTGGAATAGTTCCTCAACTTACTCCGCCAAGAACACCGCAGAGGAACTGTGTGTCATAAAGGAGGAATCTGACCTTGTTGGACATGGTACGATCAATGACGAGTCAGACAGATCTGCCATTGTAATTTTGGGGTTATTGTTTAGAAACAGCAACGTTCACACTAAATAGAGTACTGTCAAAGTCGGTAGATAGGACTGTTGGGGATATGCATTCTAGGTATACCCACAGGACTCACTGACCAGGGTGGCCCACCAACAGGTTAGAGCTTTACTTCACGGGCGGCCCAGTTAGAGAAAGAGGAGGAGCCACTTCCGGCTACAACAAGGCCCAGAAGAGTTACCGACTTAGCATTGTAGTATTACTTGTAGTCCAAGATGTATCTAGTTACAGACTGTAGCTGGATAGGCTCTCCTGTAACCCTAGGTCCCGGTGACTATATAAACCGGCCCTATGGGAGTTTTTAGGGCACAAGACCAACTAGATCATAGATCAACCACAACCTACTCGCATAGGCAAACCTCTCTTATAATCCGCTGTAACATTCGGCTCTCACCGATATATTACTAGGTTGCTAGTAGGAGTAGGATCCGATCACCGCAGTCGGATCTGAACCTGGGTAAACTTGTGCTCACCGTTCCCGGAACATCCGACATCTCACACCACATCTTCTCAACATCGTCAGGACCCCCAATGGCATACTTGTCAACAATCCGATGACAAAGACACTTCATGAGATGTGGGCAAGCAAAAAGCCGAGTTTTTCTTTTCTTAAGATTTGGGGTTATGAAGCATTTGTCAAGCGACTTCAAGCGGACAAGCTTACGGCCAAGTCGAAAAAATGTTTTTTCATGGGGAATCCAAGGGAAACCTTGGGTTACTACTTCTACAATCGAGAAGAGGGCAAAGTGTCTGTTGCTCGGAACGGTGTCTTCCTTGAGAAAGAGTTTCCCAGTCGGGGAGTCAGTGGAAGCATAGTGCAGCTCAAAGAAATTCGAGAGGAACTGGCTAGTAGTGAGTCGGAAAAAACCTTGGAGGTTTAGCCGGTCGTGGTAGCTAAGCTGGCAGCAGCACCTGTACTACGAAGATCAGCAAGATTACGAAGTGTTCATGATGTATTACTGTTAGACAGTGATGAGCTGGCAAATTATTCAGAAGCGATGGTGGTATATGATTCCAAGCCATGGCGTGGAGCCATGAAATCCGAGTTAAAGTCGATGGATGAAAATCAAGTTTGGAACTTGTCTGATATGCCAGACGGTGCAAGACCCGTCGAATGCAAATGGGTCTTTAAGAAGAAAACTGATATGGATGGAAATGTTTCAGTCTATAAAGCACAACTTGTCGCGAAGGGGTTCCAACAAGTTCAAGGAGTTGACTATGATGAGACTTTCTCGACCGTAGCGATGCTTAAGTCAGTCCGGATCATGTTAGCCATAGTAGCCTATTTCGACTATGAGATATGGCAGATGGATGTCAAAACGGCTTTCCTTAATGGAAATTTAACCGAGGACGTGTATATGATATAGGTCGAGGGTTTTGTCAATCTGGCTAATGCTGATAAGGTGTGCAAACTTCAGAAATCCATTTGTCGGTTGAATTAAGAATCTCGGAGTTGGAACGTTCGTTTTGATGAAGTGGTCAAATTGTTTGGCTTCATCAAGAGTGATCATGGTTCTTGTTTATACAAGAAGTTTAGTGGGAGCAAAGTAAATTTTCTGATCTTATATGTGGATGACATATTACTGATTGGAAATGATGTTCGGATGTTGCAAGAAACCAAGGAATCATTGGAAAGGAGTTTCTCAATGAAAGACTTGGGTGAGCAAACATACATTCTCAGAATCCGGATCTATAGAGATAGATCAAGACGGCTCATTGGATTGAGTCAGAGTACATATTTGGACAAAGTGTGGAAGAAGTTCAACATGGAATCGTCTAAGAAGGGGTTCTTACCGATGTTCCATGGTATAAAACTTAGCAAGACTCAGTGTCCTTCGACGAATAATGAGGGAAGTCAGATGAGTGTGATTATGTATGCTTCTACAGTCGGATCCATCATGTATGCCATGATTAGTACTAGGCTAAATGTGTCCTATGCTCTAAGTGTTGTCAGCAGATACCAGGCTGATCCTAGAGAAATCCACTAGACAATGGCTAAAAATATCCTAAAGTACTTTAGAAGGACTAAGGATATGTTTTTGGTTTATGGAGGTGAAGATGAACTCAGTGTAAAGGGTTACACGGATGTGAGCTATCTTACCGACTCTAATGATTCTCGTTCGTAATCTAGATATGTGTTTGTGATAAACGGAGGGGTTGTGAGCTAGAAGAGTTCCAAGCAAGAGACCGTGTTTGCATCTACAACAAAGGCTGAGTATATTGCCGCCTTGGAGGCAGCAAAGAAAGTTGTTTGGATGAGTACTTTACTCATGGATCTTGGTGTGGTTCAGGGCTCGTCCAATCTGTTAGACGTGTATTGCAACAACAATGGTGTTATTGCACAATCCAAGGAACCTAGACAACACCAGAAGAATAAGAACATACTCATGCGGTACCACCTAGTTCGCCAGTTCGTGGATTAGGGTGATATCAAGTTATGCAAGGTACACACGGATGCAAATATTGCGGATCCATTGACAAAGTCGCTACCACAGCCGAAGCATGAGGCACACCTAAGAGCTATGGGCATTAGATGCCTAGACATGTGATGTCGGAAGATTTACTCTAGTGCAAGTGGGAGACTATTGGGAATATGCCTAGAGGCAATCATGTATGATATAATTCCCATTGTATTCATAAAGTTATTTAAGTTGTCCTTGCATGAACATCTGATGTATATTATTGAATATGTGATTCAGTTGTGGAACTATACATTCATGTTGGTCATACTAAATATCCTTGGTCATTGAGGTTGTGTTGGACACACAAATTAGACTAATGTGAATGTTGGCAGATGACTCGGATCCACCTATCATAGGCATGGTTATGCTATTCCGACTTGCACAGATTCGGCTAAAGAGTTTAGCGAGTCAGATTGACCCATATTGAGATACAAGGAACAAGTCGTCATTTGTATGTCTCAATCAATGTAATCCTTAGACCTGAGGTTATTGCACAATTCGAGTTGAGGATCACCAATTTAGATTCTGTGAGCGCTGATCCATAACAGGGCAGTTATAAAGGCAGAGTTCGGGTTGACTAAGAATCAAGCTGCGTGATGTGAATAGCCAAGATGGGATTTTGCCCCTCCACTTAGAGAGATTGTAACACCCTAGTTTTAGTTAATCTTATATTAGGGTTTTAATTGTGCATTCATGAGCATCATATTAAAAAATGCATGCAAGAAGGAAATAAGACAAAAACACTAAACCCTATTTCCCTCCCTCTCTAAAAGCAATTCCAAATGTTTTGAATATTGAAAACTACCAAAATATGTTTGGAGCCCAAATTGTTATAAGGACCCCTGTAATGTTTTCATATGTTTTATAAAACCCCTGGTATTTTTGAAATACCTAAAACAGTTTGCAAATTGGAAATACAGAGAGAAAAGGATTTCAGAAAATAGAAAAAGGTTTCTATAAAAAAAAACTGCAGTTAGAGCACTCCTTGGGTCGCAGCCCATCTTCCCTCTCCCCTTCCTGCCGCCCGGCGCAGCAGCCCGCGACCACCCATGGCCCAATCTGGCCCACTCGGCCCAATACCCCTTCGCCGTTGCTCACCTTTCTTCTTCCTCCACTAGAAGGACGCGACAAAGTAGCTGCGTGTCCCGCCGCCGTCCATCGATTCTCCGCGTGCTGTGATGCTCTGTACGTGAGGATAAGAACGCCCTCACCCAGCTACCTCTCCCCATACCCGTTTCGCCTCCTCTCGCTTCCTCTGCTAGATTTTCCCTTCCGCCCATAACCCTAGCCCTAGCAGCCGTTCGCCGTCGCCATCTCCGGCCACCCCGGGCCAAGCCGAGGTTGCAGTAGAGCTCCCCATGTTGTCCTAGGTCGCCTCACCGAAGCAATCGAAACCCCGCGCCCTCAGTCAAGCTCTTCGTCCGCTTCTTCTCCGACGATGGTCGTCGTCGTTGCCGTCGATTCAAGTCGTGCCTTGTGTCACCGACCTCATAATCTTGCTCCCGGTGAGCTTTTGAGTATGCCCATGATCCTCTACATCTCCCTCTGGCTCTAGTTCACTTCCACACCGTGCACCTGCCGCCGCCACCGCCGTTCGTCGTTGCCGGCCATGCTCTGGTGGTCAAGTTTGAGCGGTGCAGCCACTAAACGGCTCAATGCGCAAGCCCGCATCTAGCGCACCCGCCCCCGCTTGCCCGCCTGCACCCAGTCTCCCTCCCTGTCGCCGATCTGAGAGCAACCGCCGGGATGACGTCATGTCGACGTCATCATGACGTTAGCAGGGCGGTCAGCCACTTGTGAAACCCCCTCTAGGTCCCACCTGCCCACGTGGAGGCCAAGGTGGCCTAGGGCCCCTCTGTCAGCTGTTGTGGGTAGCTTCTGCCCCGGTGTAAATAGTTTTAGTTTTGTTTCTAATTCCATAAAATGGTTTAAATAATCCAGAAATTAGTATAAATATTGTAAATTCAATAAATAATTCATTATAAGTCAGAAAAATGTGTATAATATATCAAAATGTTCAGAAAAATGAGATCTATCTATTAGAGATGTAATCATGCATTGATGATCAACTTCCATAAAAAGTTTAATTATAACAACATCATAACCCCTCACAGGTGATTCCGGAGTTTCCCCGAGTTAGGTTTTGTACCCCTCGGAACCCCGATTAAGCTGTCGAGCATGTCTTAGGGTTACATTTCAATGCAATTTAACTTGTCATATCATCATCATTTCTTGAGCATTGCACCAATATCATGTGTTGATTGTTTTCCTCTCTTTCCGGTGTTTGGTTCTTCCTGGTAGAATACGATATCGAGATCAAGAATGAATACAGAGATCAAGACCATCGAAGATTGAAGATCGATGAACAATACTTGACCAATTGTAATCAAGTTGAGTACAATGATTCCGAAGATCTTCTTATTGGTTATCAACGGGAAAAGGCAAGCATAGCCCCACCATGATATAATCCTATGATTTCAAAAGCATTTCAATTTCTGCCATGATGCATACAATTCTACTATGGTCTTTTATCGATAGATAGAGTATCATATCTGTTGTATTACTCCCTTTGAGCTTATATTACCTGATCCACTACTCCTAGCATAACTAGGTTTGGCGTGTGTGCACTGCTAGAGCTTATATTTGTGTCCTGCTTAGCCATAGCTGCCAGTGCTAGTTCATCCAGATGATGTATCAGATGTAGAGAATCTAGTATGACAGGAGAACATGATGAGATAAGATCAGAGGTGATATGATTTAAACATGCTAAGGCTTGTATGAGAGGCCACGGTGGGATGTGGGTTTTGAAGTCCCATGCTCACCACCCTTTGGACCCGAGGTTCTTCCCTCTTGAACCAAGACGATCGTACAACCACACGGGGTTTATGGGGACCCCTCGATTCACTAACTTTCCTAGTCTGATCCATGAGTCCATAGTTAGCTATTTGGCGTCTACATATTTGGATGGGTTGAAGATGGTGCATCATATAGGGCATGACCAAGGAGGAAGGAGACTCCGGGAGTACTCCCGATCCTTGGACATAGAGATATGGGATGATGGAACCCTTTCTTGGAGACTCATGGATTTAGGAGAAAGTAAGGTAAAGGTCGGGGTCAACCACCCTTTGTCGGCCTTCCAAGGAAGAGGGCTAATGTACTAGCATTAAGAGTCGGTTGGTACATGTAGGTAAAGTTGTACACCCCTGCAGGGTAATAATCTTTTGGAAAGCCGTTTCCACGGTTATGGACGACTTGGGAACAGACATGATGATCATAGAGAACTTGAACCTAATCGTAAAACTTGGCATATCAACGTGTGCTTAAGGATGCTTCCTCATGGGTACGAGGGGGTGATCCTAGATAGGGTTCAGATGAAGATGACTTGGTGGATATCAAAGATGATGATCAATACTTCGGATATGTCGCTCTATTATCCCCTTTTAAAGTATTCTGATTAGATGAGCTTCTTCTCTCTCTTGTTTTATAAACAAAGATAGATTTATGCAAAACAACTCCACCAGCCATAAGTCTTGTGGAGTACACCCTGTACTAACCCTTGCTTTGTTGATACTTTTGGCAGAGTTAGTGTTCACCTGAAGATGAGTTTTGTACGACACCGACACCGATGAGTAGCTTGGGGTTCCCGGCCGGCAGCCTGGAATCTATGGGCTGGGACGTCATCATTATGCTTCAGGCCTCTTAGGACATTTGTTAAGTTTGCTATACTTAATAGCATAATTTTCCATCCGTTGTTTGATGTTTGTGGTCACTGACCTCTGCTTGTAATAATTTGGTTCTTTGCTTAGTTATGAGCTTGTTGTAATAATTTGGTTCTTTGCTCAGTTATGAGCTTGTTGTAATAATTTTGTGTCGTAGGGTCACTATTGTGTTACCGATTTGGCACTGGATATTCTCGAGCTCAAGGTTAATCTTATGTCAGACGGAGGTCTGGGATTTGTTTAGCCCTGATCCCGGGGGTGTCACAGGTTTTGGTATCAGAGCAGTATCGACCGTAGGAAAACTTTGCTATTAGTCGATGTTGAGTCTAGTGCTTGTGGAAACTACTTTAAAGATGAAAAGTATTTGCGAAAACTCTAGTATGCTTCTTTTATTTCTTATCCAGTTTCTCTCCAACTCTGGGTTATCTTATCTTGTGTTGATTTTGGAAAAGTTTTGATATCTCTTCTAGTATTTCAAAACTTAGGTGCCTTCTTGGCATGTTATTTCTCAGCTAGTTGACCTAGTGTTGAGTTCTCTAGAATTGTGTGTGTTGTGAATTCCTTGTCCCCCTTTGCTCCTGTTCACATGAGAGATTCCTTTCCATCATGATCTCTCTGTTTTATGGATCCTATAATATAAAGGATCCACAGTGTTTTGCTCTAGGCTTCGAGGTTTCTTTTCACCTCGTGTGCCTCCTTTTCGTTTGTTGGGTACTTCAGAAGTCGTTTCTTCTCTCGGAAGCTACCTCGTGATTACTATATTGTAGTGTACACTATGTCACACAAGTAGTAGTTACTACTTTCTTTGGGTTTTAACCCTTAGGCTTGAACTGAAGATCCCCGATTATGCTTGATTCTGGTGTTGTCAATCTTGTACATGACGTTGATCTATAATCCATGATCCAATCCTTTGACCCCTATCATTAATTATCACACATTACCTCAGGATGGCTGGTAATAGAATTCCAGTGTTCAAGCTTGTGGTATTTGTCTTGATTGAATTGTGACAACTGAGGACTTCCCCTACCACATGCTATGGCAGATGTTCTTTAATGGAACCAAATAGACCACTACAAGAGTACTCCTCGAGAGTATCGCATCTATACTCGTGACTCTGCCACACCTTACCTCTTTTGTGCATTCTTTTCCGGAAGATCGATAATCTATACATCCACATCTCGGGATTCAGTCCTGAGCATGTTAGTTTTTCCCTTGTTGCTTTCCGACCTTTGTCTACCAGTTGGTAGCCAAGTAGTAAATGTGCATCGGTGTCTTCCGATGTAAGATACTCTCGTGGTCCATCAAGACAACCATTTCGGGATGTCAGGAGAAACAAACTTCAGTACCTCGTCATATCTAGGACCAGGTCAAAGTGTTGTAGTCCGTAGATCAAGAATCATTGATTAGCTTCTGTCTGTTCTATCTTAAAGTATCACCCTCTTCCATACTAAGAGTTTGTGTTGAGTTTCATGATCCCTTAACGAAGTGATGCTTTTACACATCCTTACCCACCCTTCCTCTGAGCCGTTTAGGCTCATAAGTGATGTGTGTGCGTAATAATGTGGCCATCTAGGATGCTTAGCAATTTTGATTGCTTTGTACCCTAAGGACATTTGTGTAATTCTTAGTGTGATTGGTTAATCCTTTCACTAAGCAAAGGATGATTGTGCTACCAAGTCCTCTATTCCTGGTACATCTCTTTAGTCAAAGAGTTAGGCTTGTGCCGAAGCTCTAAGATTGTGTCTTATTGCCTTACAAAGCAAGTTTTCTCTCGAACTAAGTGACATATCGGTGGTTCGTGATGTTCTGGACGTCTTTCCAGAAGTATTGCCTTGTTGCCACATGACCGTGTTGTCAGGTTCTTGAGCAAGCAAGTTCTCTGAACTGCTCCTTTTCTCGAAGGATCTGTACTGGATACCCCTGAACTAATTGGTTGAGCTTAAACAACAACTTGGAGAGTTGTAAGCCAAAAGTTATATCCGACTCTGTTCCTTCTTTAGGGGATGCCTAGTTCTGTTTGTGCTGAAGAAAGATATTATCTCCTTCGTGGATATGATATCTTCCCCTCTTTTGATTTGATTTGGGTTATCGTTAAATCAAACCTAGTTTTAAGGACTATCTTGGTGGTGTTTCTACTTATGATGTTTCACTTGAGTACATCTTCATTCTTTGGTCTGACCAGTATTATTGCTTTATTCATGCCACATATGAGTTCATCTTCTTGGAGTGTCTCGATAAGTTTGTTGTTGAGCCCATCAACAATATCCTTATCTTCTCCATGTTAGATTAGATTCATATGGAACAATTGGGCATTAATGTTGGAAACTTTCGAGAACCTTCTTCGGGTCATTTCGAAGTATGAGTTCTGGATGGTAGAAGTAACCTTCTCTGATTCACGAGCAAATGCTGAAAGATGTCACCATGTATTTGAGAAGAGTTATCTCCATTCCTTAAGGATACATGTGTGTTTAAATTGTCAGTACTTTATGTGTGTGCAATTGTCCTTCGACATATATGCTAATACATGGGTATATCAATCTAGCTCAGTCTTTTGGACCTTGACATTGTAGTCCCTGTCTTGAGAATCTAGTAACTTTGCCTGGTGGTAAATGTTACGAACTTTCTATTTCGGACATGTTGAGTATGAAATAACATCTCACCTAACAAAATCTGAATCTCAAGCAGTAATGATAGTTGGTGTTCCTTAAGGTTTTGACATAGGTCTCTTTGTAAATCTGGCAAGAATGATGTAATGGTTGACACGCTTAGCCGAAAAGACCTATTGTCATATTCCTTGATTCAGCAATAACAACCAATCTTTATGAGGCTTACTCTATAATTTGATTATAGGAGTTGTGCTCATGGTTTCCTTTGTCTACGAAGTCCGACCTTTACTTGATGATTGATTTCTCAAACATCAAGGAGAACATTTGAAGTAGTGTTGTTGAATGTCTCTCGGTCGATCCTCTAGACCCTTTATGTTGGCAAGCATCTTGTTGTGCCAAGTAAACGAAGTCTGAGAGTGAAGTTTCTTTCTTCTCGTGTCATCAGGAATCTTCTTAACTATTCATCTCAGAGGTACAAAGTGATATTATGATCCTTGGCAAAGATTTTGATAAACCTGGATGAATAAAGAGTCGCCTTTGTGTTCTTAACCATGTTTTAAGAATGACTATGATTTTGGTAATCAGAAGTTCCTTTTGATACATGTTCTTTGTGACTCTTATGAGTCCTCTCCACAAAATACCTTTCTATCTTAGCCTTTTGCTGAATGAACGAGTGACCCTTCTGTTCAAAAGTAGTTCAACAGCTTGGTTTTGTTGACCCGTATCTCTGCAACCCAAAATATCTACTTAAGTCGTTTAGTAGAGGTTCCCTATCGAAGTATATGGTCATGATCATTCTGTTGTAACCTCTCCTTTTCAGAAGCTTAAACTCTTTTGTGAGCTCCATGGTATCAATCCTTATGAAGACCATTTGTCTAACAATTTGAAACCTTCTCCTCTTGTTCCCTCCGCTACCTTGACGTGTTTCATGTTTGTCATCTCAGAGTTGATTCTAAACACTCCATCCATGAGTTGACCCAGAGATACTCTGTGTGATGTTTAGTGTGTTTCCCTCTTATCCTTAGAGTCACCCTGTTTCTTCTCTCGTTGTCTCTCTTCCTACCTTTGGAATCTCGGGTCGAGATTCTCGTAAGGGGGATAGAGCTGTAACACCCTAGTTTTAGTTAATCTAATATTAGGGTTTAATTGTGCATTCATGAGCATCATATTAAAAAATGCATGCAAGAAGGAAATAAGACAAAAACACTAAACCCTATTTTCCCTCCCTCTATGAAAGCAATTGAAAATATTTTGAATTTTGAAAACTACCAAAATATGTTTGGAGCCCAAATTGTTATAAGGGCCCCTGCAATGTTTTCATATGTTTTATAAAACCCCTGGTATTTTTGAAATACCTAAAACAGTTTGCAAATTGGAAATACAAAGAGAAAAGGATTTCAGAAAATAGAAAAAGGTTTCTATAAAAAAGCTCCAGTCAGAGCACTCCCTAGGCCGCAGCCCATCTTCCCTCTCCCCTTCTTGCCGCCCAGCGCAGCATCCCGCGGCCACCCACGGCCCAATCTAGCCCACTCGGCCCTGTACCCCTTCGCCATTGTTCACCTTTCTTCTTCCTCTGCCAGAAGGACGTGACGAAGCAGCTGCGCGTCCCACCGCCGTCCGTCGATCCTCCGCGTGCTATGATGCTCGCCGTGTAGGGTTTGCATCATAGAAAACAAAAATTTTCCTACGATGTGAACTATGTACCAAGATCTAGCTATTAGATACAAACAACGGGTGGATGTATATCTGTAGAGAACATACCCTTGAAGACCGACAAAGCTTAACGAGTTCAACTCGTGGTTGATGTAGATGATCTCTTGCCAATCTCAAGATCGAGAGGAAGTCCTAGCACCGCAAATCAGCAGCGCATCCGTGCTCGCACACACGTTCAAGGCACCGAGCAACCTCCGCCTCCTCGCTCCAGTGATGCAGTGGAAGCACAACTCTTTCTTGCCGAATAGCCACCGGGAACATGTATCTCGCTAGTCTGAGACCATGGGGGATAAATTCTAGAGGGGGAGAGAGATCCTTCACGAGGAGGTGTGAGTGAGAAGTGAGAGGAGGGGCTCCTTTTATAGGAGGAGGGGGAACCCCAAGGGGGTGGCCGGCGCATGGGGGCTGCCCCCTTGCCCTCCCCTCTTCATGTGGGTGGACACTCCACTCACAAAAATCCATTCATATGCCTCCACTCAAAATCCCACTCAAACTTGCCATTAAATTTCCACCAAATTTAATGCAAACTCTCATTAAATAAAACTATTTTATTTTATTCAGAATTTTGTCAATTACTTTAATGACAAACATTCACAAATAACCCCTTGCTATAATTCTATTTCACATGCATAACCACTTTATGCAATTTCACCCAAAAACCTGTTTCGGTATCTAGTGAAATAAATTCCTGCGCTTGTTCATTCTTTCGGCATGAAACTTTTGCTCCAATTGGATGTAGGTGTCTCTTAAGTGTGTCACCCTACGGTTCGTGAATAGTGCGGACATGATCGAGACCCCTCTCGTGTCAATAATCAGAAGCGGGATCTGGAGACCCATACTGACTCCCACACATTCAACGATGACTTTCTTGTGATCATCGAAACCTTTTACGCTAGTATCTTAATCCCTTTGTTTCACGATATATTACATGTCCGAGATTCGATCATCGGTATCTCCATACCTAGTTTGATCTCGTTACTAACATGCACTCTTTTCTCGTTCCCGTGATATAACATTCTAGTGATCAAATCACTTGCTTGCAAGCTAATCAATGTGATATCACCGAGAGGGCCCAGAGTATATCTATCCGTCATCGGGATGAACAAATTCCACTCTCGATCCATGAGCCTCAACATAACACTTTATTAGTTCTGAATCCATCTTTATAATCACCCTGTTACGGTGTGGAGTTTTATGTTATCAAGAAACTCTTCCGGTGTTAGTGATTGACATGATCTCATGGTCTAAGGATTAGGATCACTTCGTAAGTTGTTATAGCAATATAAACTCAATGACTTTGATCGTAATGCTATACTTCGGATGAATGTTCATCACACCATTACACTAATGTTGTGATCCCGTTATTAACAACATCCAATGTCCATGATCAGGAAACCTTGATCATCTTGTTAATCAACGAGCTAGTTTATGAGAGAGGCATAACTAGGAACTTTCTGTTTGTTTATTAAACACACATGTATTAAAGTTTCCGTATTAATACAATTATAGCATGCAAAATAAACATCTATCATATACTTGGAATACACATAATAAACACTTTATTATTGCCTCTCAGGGCATATT
Organism: Avena insularis; assembly: GCA_023614405.1. Lineage (NCBI taxonomy): Eukaryota > Viridiplantae > Streptophyta > Magnoliopsida > Poales > Poaceae > Avena > Avena insularis. The sequence continues at coordinate 90,007,136 of CM042685.1, read as the reverse complement.
CCCTTCGGTCTCCCACTGGCACTAGAGACAATAATCTAGTTACATAGTGATAAATCTAACATCCATTGAGTTCTGGTGTTGATCATGTTTTGCTCTAGGGAGAGTTTTAGTCAACGGATCTGCTACATTGAGATCCGTATGTACTTTACAAATCTTTATATCTCCATCCTTGACATGCTCGCGGATGGAGTGAAACCGGCGCTTAATATGCTTGGAATGCTTGTGACACCTTGGATCTTTGGCATTAGAAATGGCACCATTCTTGTCACAATATATCACCATTGGGTCCTACGCGTTTGCAACCACTCCTAGTTCGGATATGAACTCCTTCATCCAAACTGCTTCGAGCCGCTCAAGCAAAGAACATATTCGGCCTCCGTTGTTGATCCCTCTACCACAGGTTGTTTGGAGCTCCTCCAACTAACCGCTCCGCCATTCATGAGAAATATGTATCCGGATTGAGACTTAGAGTCATCCGGATCGGTGTCAAAGCTAGTGTCAACATAACACTTAGCGACAAGCTCTTCTTCACCTCCGTATACAAGAAACATATCCTTAGTTCTTCGTAAGTACTTAAGGATATTCTTGACCGCTATCCAGTGTTCCGAACCTGGATCCGATTGGTACCTACTAGTCAAACTAATAACATGTGCCACATCCGGTCTTATAAATAGCATGGCGTACATTATAGAGCCTATGGCTGAAGCATAGGGGACTTTGTCCATTATCTCTCTTTCTTCCGCCGAAGCCGGACTTTGAGTCTTACTCAATGTCTTGCCTTGCAACATAGGTAAGAACCCCTTCTTACTTCCGTCCATTTTAAACTTCTTTAAAATCTTATCAAGGTATGTACTTTGCGATAACCCTATCAGGCGCCTAGATCTATCTCTATAGATCTTTATGCCTAATATGTATGACGCTTCACCTAGGTCCTTCATTGGACATTTGCTGTTTAGATAACTTTTAACACTGTTTAAAAGATCTATATCATTTCCGATCAATAATATGTCATCCACATATAATATCAGAAATGCCACATTGCTCCCACTCACTTTCTTGTAAATACAAGCTTCTCCATAAGTTTGGACAAATCCAAACTCTTTGATCACCTCATCAAAGCGGAGATTCCAACTTCGTGATGCTTGCTTCAATCCATAGATGGATCGCTGAAGCTTGCACACCTTGTTAGCATCCTTAGGATCGACAAAACCCTTTGGTTGTATCATATACAACTCTTCTTCAATATTACCATTGAGAAACGCGGTTTTGACATCCATCTGCCATATCTCATAATCGAAATATGCAGCAATTGCTAACATAATCCTAACTGACTTTAGCATCGCTACGGGAGAGAATGTCTCATCGTAGTCAACTCCTTGAATTTGTCGAAACCCCTTTGCGACAAGTCGAGCTTTATAGACGGTCACATTACCATCAGCATCAGTTTTCCTTTTGAAAATCCATTTGTTCTCCACGGCCTTTCGGTCGTGAGGTAATTCCACCAAGTTCCAAACTTGATTTTCATACATGGATTCCATCTCGGATTTCATGGCTTCTAACCATTTGTTGGAATCCGGGCTCATCATCGCTTCTTCATACGTCGCAGGGTCATCATTTTCATCAACCATGAAATTCATGACAGGATTTCCGTACAGCTCGGGAGCTGCACGCGTCCTGCTTGACCTGCGAGGTTCGGTAGTACTCTCTTTCGGAGTTTCATGATCATTATCATTAGTTCCCTCTTCAACAGGTGGAGCCAACTCCGGAACAACTTCCGGCGCTGCGCTACTCGCCATACTTTGAAGAGAAGGTTCAATAACCTCTTCGAGTTCTACCTTCCGACTACTCACACCTTTCGCGAGAAACTCTTTCTCTAGAAAGGATCCATTCTTGGCAACAAAAACCTTGCCCTCGGATCTGTGATAGAAGGAATACCCAATAGTTTCCTTAGGGTATCCTATGAAGATGCATTTTTCCGCTTTGGGTTCGAGTTTATCCGGTTGAAGTTTCTTCACATAAACATCGCATCCCCAAACTTTAAGAAATGACAGCTTAGGTTTGTTTCCAAACCACAATTCATACGGTGTCTTTTCAACGGATTTAGATGGTGCCCGATTTAAAGTGAATGCAGCAGTTTCTAGTGCATAACCCCAAAATGACAACGGCAAGTCCGTCAGAGACATCATAGATCGAACCATATCTAATAAAGTACGATTACGACGTTCCGACACACCATTTCGCTGTGGTGTTCCGGCAGGTGTGAGTTGTGAAACAATTCCACACTCTTTCATGTGAGTGCTAAACTCGTAACTTAGATACTCACCTCCACGGTCGGACCGTAGAAATTTGATCTTTCTATTATGATGATTTTCCACTTCATTCTGAAATTCCTTGAACTTTTCAAAGGTTTCAGACTTGTGTTTTATCAAGTAGATATAACCATACCTACTCAAATCATCCGTGAAAGTAACAAAATAACGATATCCACCTCGCGCCGACACACTCATTGGACCACATACATCAGAATGTATGATTTCCAATAAATCTGTCGCCCGTTCCATTGAACCGAAAAACGGCGTTCTAGTCATCTTGCCCATAAGGCATGGCTCACATGTATCAAATGATTCAAAATCAAGTGATTCCAAAAGTCCATCCGAATGGAGCTTCTTCATGCATTTAACGCCAATATGACCTAGACGGCAGTGCCACATATATGAAGATATATCATCATTAAGTTTAATCCTTTTAGCATCAACATTATGAATATGTGTAAAATTATCATCGAGATCTAATAGAAATAAACCATTCATCATCGGTGCATGACCATAAAAGATTTCATTCATATAAATGGAACAACCATTGTTCTCGGATTTAAATGAATAACCACTTCGCATCAAACACGATCCAGATACAATGTTCATGCTCAGTGCAGGCACCAGATAACAATTATTCAAGTTTATAACTAATCCCGACGGTAAATGGAGAGGCAGCGTTCCGACGGCGATCACATCAATGCTTGATCCATTGTCGACACGCATCTTGACCTCACCCCTTGCTAGCGGTCGCTTGTTCCGCAGCCCCTGATTCGAGTTACAAATATTAGCAACTGAACCGGTATCAAATACCCAGGTGCTACTGCGAGCACTAGTCAAGTACACATCAATAACATGTATATCATATATACCTTTGTTTGCCTTGCCGGCCTTCTTGTCTGCCAAATACTTGGGACAGTTGCGCTTCCAGTGGCCAGTCCCCTTACAATAATAGCACTCGGTATCAGACTTAGGTCCAACTCGGGGTTTCTTTTCAGGCACGGCAACAGGCTTGCCGCCCTTACTTCCCTTCCGTTTTCCCTTCTTGTCTTTCTTGAAACCATTGTTCCTATTGATCATCAACACTTGATGTTCCTTTTTGATCTCCACTTCTGCAGTTTTAAGCATTGACAGAAGCTCGGGGAGAGACTTCTTCATGCCATGCATAGTATAGTTCATCACAAAGCTCTTATAGCTAGGAGGCAGAGACTGCAGAACACGATGGATGCCTAAGTCAATGGGAATCGTTATTCCCAAGGGCACAAGCTTATCTGCGTAACCCGACATCTTGAGTACATGCTCACTAACGGAGTTGTGCTCTTCCATCATGCAGCTAAAGAACTTTTCTGAAGCGTTGTAGCTCTCTACAGCAGCATGTGTGTCGAAAATCATTTTCAACTCACCCATTGTATCAAATGCATTGCCGTTTTTGAAACGCTTTCGAAGTTCCGGCTCTAGCCCATACAATATGCTGCAATGAACTAAGTTGTGGTCCTCCTGAAGAGTCTGATAGACATTCTTCTCCTCGTCAGGGGCATCCTCAAAAGGTGGGGGGGCCTAGTGGCGCTTCTAGCACATATTGCTTTTGTGCAGCAGAGAGGAGAATCCTCAAATTCATGGCCCATTCGGTAAAGTTGCTACCGTTCGTTACTAGTTTCTCTTTCTCCATGAACACATTGAAATTAAAAGCAGGTGGTGCCATCTACAACAGAATTTGTAAAGTTTAGACTAAGTGTATGATAGATTGAGTTCAACTAATCCATATTACGAATGAACTCCCACTAAAAAACGACATCCCTCGTACCTTTTGGTGATTACATGAACCAAATCCACTATACCAAGTCCGATCATCACGTGAGTCGGTATAGCTTCAAAGGCGAGCATCAAATGGGCATCATATCAACTATATGACTCATGCTTAACCTTTCGGTCCGTGTTCCGAGGCCATGTCTATACATGCTAGGCTCGCCAAGTTAGAACCTTAGTATTCGCGTGTGTAACTGTTTTACACCCGAAATATGGTCGGGGATCCAAGAACACCCGATCATCACATGATGTCTTGGAGCGACGAAACATAATCGGTGCATACTAAAGGAAGAACACATTCTTATCTTGATATTTAAATGAGGGATCATCTTATTATGCTAACAAAGCGCTAAACAAGCAATATAAGATGCTATCGAACATCACATGTTTATTAGTGAAATGTTATGGTTCCCGCAGATGATCTCTATCATGTGCATCGTGGTATGATCACTATCATACCTATATGTGTAAATCCAAGGTCTATGGAGTTTACACGCTATGTGTGTTGTAAGAGTATCATCTCATACTTCTACCTACAACATCACCATATCATAACACTAGCCCAGCAACAATCTAAACTAGACGCCTCTAATTTATCCATTGCAAGTTTTACGTGGCTTAGGGCTTTCGAGATAGAACCGTTCTTACCTACGAACATGAACCACAACGAGGATAACCAAATTGTTGACAACTCGTTTGCAAAATAGATATTGACTATAGTAGGAGAGACAGACACCCGCTAGCCACTTATGCAAACTAGTTGCATGTCAAGCGTGGAACAGGTCTCATGTGCGAGGACATGTAAAGTTTGTCCGGGCCGCTTCATCCCACTATGCCACCAATATCCAAAATTACAACTAAGGAGCAACAACATGATCATCATCGCCCACATACTCATATGTGTACTACCCATGTAAAGCATCTACGCATAGACCGGCTCTGATACTACTGTAGGGTTCGCAGCATAGAAAACAAAAAATTTCCTATGATGTGAACTATGTACCAAGATCTATCTATTAGATACAAACAACGGGCGGATGTATATCCGTAGAGAATATACCCTTGAAGACCGACAAAGCTTAACGAGTTCAACTCATGGTTGATGTAGACGATCTCTTGCCGATCTCAAGATCGAGAAGAAGTCCTAGCGCCGCAAATCAGCAGCGCATCCGTGCTCGCACACACGTTCGAGGCACCGAGCAACCTCCACCTCCTCGCTCCAGCGATGCAGCGGAAGCACAACTCTTTCTTGCCGAATAGCCACCGGGAACATGTATCTCGCTAGTCCGAGACCATGGGGGATAAATTCTAGAGGGGGAGAGAGATCCTTCACGAGGAGGTGTGAGTGAGAAGTGAGAGGAGGGGCTCCTTTTATAGGAGGAGGGGGGAACCCCAAGGGGGTGGCCGGTGCATGGGGGCTGCCCCCTTGCCCTCCCCTCTTCATGTGGGTGGACACTCCACTCACAAAAATCCATTCATATGCCTCCACTCAAAATCCCACTCAAACTTGCCATTAAATTTCCACCAAATTTAATGCAAACTCTCATTAAATAAAACTCTTTTATTTTATTCAGAATTTTGTCAATTACTTTAATGACAAACATTCACAAATAACCCCTTGCTAGAATTCTATTTCACATGCATAACCACTTTATGCAATTTCACCCGAAAACCTGTTTCGGTATCTAGTGAAATAAATTCTTGCGCTTGTTCATTCTTTCGTCATGAAACTTTTGCTCCAATTGGATGTCGGTGTCTCTTAAGTGTGTCACCCTACGGTTCGTGAATAATGCGGACATGATCGAGACCCCTCTCGGATCAATAATCAGAAGCGGGATCTGGAGACCCATACTGACTCCCACACATTCAACGATGACTTTCTTGTGATCGTCGGAACCTTTTACGCTAGTATCTTAATCCCTTTGTTTCACGATATATTACATGTCCGAGATTCGATCATCGGTATCTACATACCTAGTTTGATCTCGTTACTGACATGCACTATTTTCTCATTCCCGTGATATAACATTCTAGTGATCAAATCACTTGCTTGCAAGCTAATCAATGTGATATCACCGAGAGGGCCCAGAGTATATCTATCCGTCATCGGGATGAACAAATTCCACTCTCGATCCATGAGCCTCAACATAACACTTTATTAGTTCTGAATCCATCTTTATAATCACCCTGTCACGGTGTGACGTTTGATGTTATCAAGAAACTCTTCCGGTGTTAGTGATTGACATGATCTCATGGTCTAAGGATTAGGATCACTTCGTAAGTTGTTATAGCAATATAAACTCAATGACTTTGATCGTAATGCTATACTTCGGATGAATGTTCATCACACCATTACACTAATGTTGTGATCCCGTTATTAACAACATCCAATGTCCATGATCAGGAAACCTTGATCATCTTGTTAATCAACGAGCTAGTTTATGAGAGAGGCATAACTAGGAACTTTCTGTTTGTTTATTAAACACACATGTATTAAAGTTTCCGTATTAATACAATTATAGCATGCAAAATAAACATCTATCATATACTTGGAATACACATAGTAAACACTTTATTATTGCCTCTTAGGGCATATTCCCTTCACGCCGCCGCCTCTGGACGTGAGGATAAGAATGCCCTCACACAGCTGCCTCTCCCCATACCCGTTTCCCCTCCTCTCGGTTCCCTTGCTGGATTTTCCCTTCTGCCTGTAAGCCTAGCCGCAGCAGCCGTTTGCCATCGCCATCTCCAGCCACCCTGGGCTAAGCTGAGGCTGCAGTCGAGCTCCCCATGTTGTCCTAGGTCGCCTCACCGAAGCAATCGAAGCCCCGCGCCCTCAGTAAATCTCTCTATCCTCTTCTTCTCCGACGACGGTCATCGTCGTTGCCGTCAACTCAAGCCATGCCTCGCGTCACCGACCTCATAATCTTGCTCCCGGTGAGATTCTGAGTATGCCCATGCTCCTCTACGTCTTCCTCTGGCTCTGGTTCACTCCCGTCGTTCGTCGTTGCCGGCCATGCTCCGGTGGTCAAGTTTGAGCGGCGCCGCCACTAAACGGCTCAGTGCGCAAGCACGCATCCAGCACACCCACCCTCGCTTGCCTACGTGCACCCAGTCTCCCTCCATGTTGTTGATCTGAGAGCAACCGCCGAGATGACGTCATGCCGACGTCATCATGACGTTATCAGGCGTGGTCAGCCACTGGTGAAACCCCCTCTAGGTCCCACCAGCCCACGTGGAGGCTAAGGTGGCCTATGGCCCCTCTGTCAGCTGTTGTGGGTAGCTTCTGGCCCGATGTAAATAGTTTTAGTTTTGTTTCTAATTCCAGAAATTGGTTTAAATAATCCAGAAATTAGTATAAATATTGTAAATTCAATAACTAATTCATTATAAGTTATAAAAATGTGTATAATATATCAAAATGTTCAGAAAAATGAGATCTATCTATTAGAGATGTAATAATGCATTGATAATCAACTTCCATAACAAGTTTAATTATAACAACATGGTAACACCTCATAGGTGATTCTAAAGTTTCCCCGATTTAGGGTTTGTACCCCTCGGAACCCCGATTAAACTGCCGAGCACGTCTTAGGGTTGCATTTCAATGCAATTTAACTTGTTATATCATCATCATTGCTTGAGCATTGTACCAATGTCATGTGTTGATTGTTTTCCTCTCTATCCGGTGTTTGGTTCTTCCTGGTAGAATACTATATCGAGATCGAGATCGAAGACAGAGATCAAGGCCATCAAAGATCGAAGACCGACGAACAATACTTGACCAACTGTAATCAAGTCGATTACAATGATTCTGAAGATCTGCTTATTGGTTATCAACGGGAAAAGGCAAGCATAGCCCCACCATGATATAATCCTATGATTTCGAAAGCATTTCAATTTATGCCATGATGCATAGGATTCTACTGTGGTCTTTTATCAATAGATAGAGTATCATATCTGTTGTATTACTCCCTTTGAGCTCATATTACCTGATCCACTACTCCTAGCATAACTAGGTTTGGCGTGTGTGCACTGCTAGAGCTTATATCTGTGTCCTTCTTAGCCATGCATAGCTGCCAGTGCTGGTTCATCCAGATGATGTATCAGATGTAGAGAATCTAGTATGACAGGAGAACATGATGTGATAAGATCAGAGGTGATATGATTTAAACATGATAAGGCTTATATGGGAGGCCACGATGGGATGTGGTTTTTACAGTCCCATGCTCACCACCCTTAGGACCCGAGGTTCTTGCCTCTTGAACCAAGACGAGCGTACAACCACATGGGGTTTATGGGGACCCCTCGATTCACTAACTTTCCTAGTCTGATCCATGAGTCCGTAGTTAGCTATTTGGCATCTGCATATTTGGATGGGTTGAAGATGGTGCATCATATAGGGCGTGACCAAGTAGGAAGGAGGCTCCAGGAGTACTCCCGATCCTCGGACATAGAGATATGGGCTGATGGAACCCTTTCTTGGAGACTCGTGGATTTAGGCAAAAGTAAGGTAAAGGTCGTGGTCAACCACCCTCTGCGGTCCTTCCATGGAAGAGGGCTAATGTACTAGCATTAAGAGTCGGTTGGTATGTGTGGGTAAATGTAACACCCCTAGTCACTCCGGACCGACGGTTGTCACTTCTGTCAGCTCAATAGGATCTGTAGACTAACCCCATAGACCAACACTAGTCTTTTCCGCGCACTTTGTCCTCACTCATGCGCACTCGGTACCCACTTCCCGGTCGGTCACCAATCCTAGAATTGCTCTAGGCCAAGCACGCTTAATCTTAGAGTTCTTTTCGAATGAGCTTCCAGAAAATAAGTTGAAACTTGTTGGTACGGGTTTCCTATCAATCCTATTGAGCCAGGTGCCAGGGTATCACATACACCCACCCTTAGAAGATCGACGTCCTCGTCGATCAACCACAAGTCAGTAACGTCCCCTCTTAGCACACGTCTGTGCGTCTAGTGCCGGCACATTGCCATGTCGTGTCCACTCCGGGCCACATGTGCCATGCTACACATGTCCGCCACTGACCCGCACACGCCCATGTAACCGCGAGGGTCGGCTCGGATACCACTTGTAACACCCCCAGTCAGTCCGGGCCGACGGCTGTCACTTCTGGCGGCTCAATAGGATCTCTAGTCTGACCCCACAGACCAACACTAGTATTTTCTGCGCACTTTGTCCTTACTCATGCGCACCCGGTACCCACTTCCCGGTCGGTCACCCATCCTAGAATTGCTCTAGGCCAAGCACGCTTAACATTAGAGTTCTTTTCGAATGAGCTTCCGGAAAAGAAGTTGCAACTTGTTGGTATGGGTTTCCTATAAATCCTATTGAGCCATGTGCCAGGGTCTCACAGTAAAGTTGTACACCCCTGCAGGGTAATAATCTTTCGGAAAGCCATGTCCACGGTTATGGATGACTTGGGAACGGACGTGATGATCATAGAGAACTTGAACTTAATCGTAAAACTTGGCAGATCAACGTGGGCTTAAGGATGCTTCCTCATGGGTACGAGGGGGTGATCTTAGATAGGGTTCAGATGAAGATGACTTGGTGGATATCAAAGATGATTATCAATACTTCGGAGATGTCGCTCTATTATCCCCTTTTAAAGTATTCTGATTAGACGAGCTTCTTCTCTCTCTTGTTTTATAAACAAAGATGGCTTTATACAAAACAACTCCACCAGCCATAAGTCTTGAGGAGTACACCCTGTACTCACCCTTGCTTTGTTTATACTTTTGCAGAGTAAGTGTTCACCTAAAGACGAGTTCTGTATGACATCGACACTGATGAGTAGCTTGGGTTTCCCGTCCGGCAGCCTGGAATCTATGGGCTGGGACGTCATCGTTATGCTTCAGGCCTCTTAGGCCGTTTGTTAAGTTTTCTATACTTAATAGCATAATTTGCCTTCCGTTGATTGATGTTTGTGGTCAGTGACCTCTACTTGTAATAATTTGGTTCTTTGCTCAGTTATGAGCTTGCTATAATAATTTTGTGTCGCAGGGTCACTATTGTGTTACCGATTCTGCACTGGATATTCTCGAGCTCAAGGTTAAGCTTATGTCAGACGGAGGTCTAGGATTTGTTTAGCCCTGATCCTGGGGGTGTCACGGATATATTCTCTGGGCCCTCTCGTGGGATATGATTCAAAAAGCATGGTCATGCTCGACTCGGTTAAGTGTTAACCGAGGCGATCGACTAAGAGTTAATCGGATGAATCACTTATCTAGAGATTGAGAAGAGAGTCGAACTATTTAAGGGATGTCAATTATTCTCCTATAGTCTGACAACATATATTGTGAGACAAAAGGGACTCGGACAAAAGTCGCACTGGAAAGGCATGTCGTCATGACTATTTGGTACTTGGGAGTCAGCATGTTTTGCTAGGAACTGCTACCGATTGATCGATTGAGAGTCGGACTCCAATCATGTCCAAGTTGCGATGAGCCTGTGGGTTCAATGATACCTTCGATCTAGATTACGGATGTAGTATAGATCGTTTTCCCTAGTAGACCTAGGTTATCGAATCGTTAGGAAGCAGAAAGCATGGCGAAGTTACTTTAACGGACCTTCGGAAGTTTTAGGATTCTTTTAGTGTTTTACCGGACCAAGAGTTTGCGATATTTTGTTGTTGTCGATGATGGAGAGAGAGGTACTATGGCATTCAGTTTCACATGTAGCTATGCAAAACATCTGATGGGAATAAAAGATAATTATAAAGTACGCATGTAATCATTAGAGCAAGATAATTATATGTGGGCAGTGCATCCATAACTGTTATTGCCTCCGCAACCTCTTATAGCAATAGCCTATTAGTCTCATCCACAGAAGAAAGGGATCTAATGATATGCACATTGGCATCACCGTTAATCCCAAATAAATCCCTCACATACAGCCGTACTACCCTTTCTGTCATTGGGGTTCCCATACTGCAGATTAGTCATTACTCGTACTCCTTATACCTAGATCAATCCTTGGGGTCTTGGGTACCTGACAAGTCGACTGAGGCAAGAGAGGATACAATAATCATCATGTCATACAAACTAATACATGATCCCACCTATGATAAATAACATGCACAAACTACATGGCTAGACCCAAGCCCTTAGCCCAAGGCGAATTACTCACACATAGAGATGAGATCAACAATCATAAACATTGTATTGGAAATCATGAGATTGATAGTAATAGTCTTACAATGTCACCAATTGGACATGAAATCTACTATTACAAGTGGTGGACTATGGCTATTGTGGTGGAGAAGGGTTGTGATATTGGATCTAGATCTATTCCTCCGGAGGCTCTTCGGTGTTGTGTTTTCTGGCTCTCCTCCTATTCTCCTATCTCTCATCACGAGAGGTCTCTTTATATAGGGTTCCCTTCATGAAAATTGTTCGGTTTGACCTTGCGATGTCGGTGGAAACTATACGGCTGGAAATATATGGCCGGAAAAATATTCCCACCATATAGTTGGTTGTTAAAGCCATTTTTAACCTTCACGGCCCCTGGTTTCTTTGGGTTGTTGGAAATCTCGTGTCTTTGACTTCAATGTTGTGATTCCCATCATCAAACATTATTTCCCGCGCAGGGGAAAATGGAAAGACAAGATTACATGCCCCTTTGATCATTAGGCATTAGTGGCAGGATTTAGAGAGATATTTCATGAAAAGTATGAATAGTATCTAGTTTAAATGTGGATGTGGATGGCTATATTTCATAGCCATCAACCTCCCCAAGCTTAAACTTCATCGTCCTCAAGGAAGAAAACCAAAATCAGGAACTCAACATTTAAACTGAAATAACAAGATGATGATCTTACTCATGATAGGTAGTCTTATGTTTCCTCCACTTTATTAATCTAAAAAACTAAGCATAGATAGAGTAATGGTAAGAATATCATACGGGTTTTAGTAAATCCTTATAGAGCAGCAAGATTATTGTTAGCATGGATGATGGGGATATGCCGAGTGGTGTACACCCACCAGAACGTTCCCTACTGGATTATACTCCCAGCGAGTGGGCCTGCAGGACGGCGACTGGACCACGACCCAAGAGGAAGCCAGGCGATTGGAAGCTGAAGGCCTAGAAGCGTAGCTAGGCCCAGTCGGATTAGGTCAAAACCCTCCCGAGTATTTATCCAACTCAGTTGTAGATCTGTAAACCCTAGCGAGATGACTCTATATAAACCTCCCTAGGGCACGCATAGCACTTACGTTCCATCATACACCCCATCGACTCGCCGCCTAGCCACCGAGCTCTCCCTTTGTAATCTCTTAGCAATACAATCTAGCAGGAGTAGGTCTTTACCCTACGGGGGGCGAACCTGGGTAAAACCTTGTGTCTTTGCCCTTAACTCGCACCGCAGATGGCTGGCCGCCCTTGACCCTCGTTCTATTACTCACTACCACTCGCAGCATCTATCGTGGACATTCCCACGACAGTGGCACCCACCGTAGGGCCTGGCCGGTCAGGCATGTGTTCTGTGGCGAGACCCTACTTGCCCATCAACCGAACGATCGCCACCGGCCGCATGATCCCCATCGCTGAGATCCCCTTGCCCAGTAGCTACGTCCCGTCGTCACGCCCAGTCACCCATAGCGTCATCATGTCGGTCGGCACGATCAGCCTCTTCGTTGGCTTCACCGACGTCATCGTCTCAGAGGACTCGGTGCTCATTGGTGAGTCGTCGCCACGTGATCGGCTCTCTGAGAGCCAGGTACGCACCATCCACCGCCTCGCCTCCGAGTACGACTCGGCCAACAGCAACGTGGCCGAGACCAACGCGGCCACGGACGACGTGGCCCTCAACGATGACGCCAACTCGGCGACCCCGACTTCAGTCACCGGATCCATTGTTGCCGCGTCACTAGCGAGCTCCATCACCCAAGTCTCCAACATGGGGGATTTCGAGGATCCATCCTCGGGATCTTCGACTCCGACACCAGAACGGAGAACTCCGGCGACCTCTATGCCGGATCTGGTCGCTTCATCGCGACCTACATGGCGAGCGGCACGAGTGCCCCGCCAGACCCCTTCTCCACGCCGATCCCACTAACCGCGACGGCGGGGGAGGTCGAGGAGGCGCGCCTGCACCTAGAGGAGGTAGTACGCAAGGAGGAAGCCGAGCGCAAAAAAAATCGCCTCGAGCAGTCCACGGTGCAGGAGCTATCGCTCTACCAATAGCGCCGCATCAGGACGGCCTGAACCCCACCATTTAGGGCCGCGCCCTAAACTTTGATGACGACAATGACCTAGCTCGTGTAGCCGACCCTGCAATCTGCGAGAACGCGCCGCCAGGCTTCAGCGCCCGGCCACCACCAGGTGCACCAGCGAGTGGATCTCCCCAACCGCCACCAGGCCGCGTGCCCCCTCCCAACCAGTCGAGAGTCCTCATCTATCCACAAGAGCAGGATGCGAATAGCCTCCCGCTATACTCCACCCCGATAGACAACGTCATCGCAGGACAAGCAGCAGTCGCCAACCTCAACGTCATAGGGGAGGGCGTGCTGCATATCCAATACGCCAAGGCCCTACTCGCCAAGTCCTTGAGCATCAGGTCATAGGAGCCGACTCGCGGGGGTGCATGTACTCCTGCTCCTTCAGAAGCAGGGCGGCCTCAAGCGGCCGCCCATCAATGGCAAACATCCTCAATTCCCCGACCCCTGAGCCCTTGCAACACCAACCGCGGGTGACGAACCCGACACTCTTCACCAACGAGCCGTGACCATCAAATAACACGTTCACCTCCAACGCGCACTCAGTCGACGCGCGCACCCACGTCATCAACAACCAGAGCTGGCGCGCCCACCAGCCCAATGACCTGAGGCACACCCTCACCAACAGCAATGACAACGAACCAAGGGGTTCGCTCAGTCGAGTCGGACCCCAGTGCTTCGGACTGATGATCCGAGGCAAGAAGTACCCGGCAAACTTCAAAGCGCCGAAGGAGATCGAAAAATACAATCCCACATACGACACGGCTGTGTGGCTAGACACATACCTCATGGCGATAGGAATCGCCGGCCATACCAACCTCTTCGCTGCTCGCTACCTCCCCCTGATGATGGAGGGATCGACTCGGCAATGGATCAACACCCTCCCCGCGGACAGCATCAATTGCTAGGAGGACATGCACGAATCCTTTGTCAGGCAGTTCAAGGGCTCCTACACCCGCGCCACCATCGAGGACCTAGAGCGATGCGTCCAGGGCCCCCGCGAGTCAATCCGCAAGTGGGTCCAACGGTGGCAAGACATGTGGTTCAACACGGCCGGCATCCACCCAGATACGGCGATCCACTGCTTCAAGACCTCGTGCCGCTATGAGCCCCTGGTCGCCAAGCTCAAGCAGGTGTACAAGACACTCGACAACATCCTAGACCTCCTACATATTGCCAAGCGGTACACGTAGGAGGATCCAAACCAAGAAACCGATGATGAGTCGGGTGGAAATCGCTGCCTAAGCGGCCATGACAACGGCATGCAGCGTGAGCTGCGCTACAACAACACTCGCCTCACCGGCAAGCGCCGCGGTGACGGGCGAGTCTACTTCGTCGCCAACACCGCGATGGCAGAAACCCAAGAGCTTCCGCGGCGACGGAGGCTAACACCGCGATGGTGAAAACTACCGAGTGAGGACGAAATTCGACCCCGCAGCTCTCCTCAACCAACCATGTGTGTTCCACATTCCCTACCACTGCGTCCTGGGGCGACAAGCATTCGCCAAGTTCATGGCAGCGCCGCATTACGCGTACAACACATTGAAGATCCCGGGGACATGCGGCATCATCACCATCCACGGCGACCCCGACATGGCCATCGAGTGCGAGGAGAAAAGCGCACAGCTCGCGGACGTCGTCATCTCCGCGGAGGCCAACCACGCAGAGGAGCTCGCCAGATACGTGAGCGGGGTTGAAAAATATGACCCCACCATACTAAAGAAGCCCAAGACGGAGAACGGCGGCTCGACCGCGTTCGAGGCCACCACACACACCCGCACCGTCGAGCTGGTCCTAGGCGACTCGAGCCAAATGGTCATGATCAGGACAGACATGATCCCTACATAGGAAAGCTCGCTCATTGAGTTCCTATGTGAGAATCGTGACATCTTCGCATGGAAGCTATCCGACATGCCAGGTGTCCTGAGGGAACTCGCTGAGCACAAAGTCAACACCGACCCCAAAGCACGACCTGTCAAGCAGTCGCTGCGGCCCTTCAATGAAGAGCGCCGCTGAGCAATCGCCGAGGAGGTGCAGCGTCTACTCGCTGCAGGATTCATCTGTCCCATCAAATACTCCAAGTGGCTGGCAAACCCAGTCCTGGTAAAAAAAAGAACAAGACCTGGAGAATGTGTATTGATGACCCACAAGTATAGGGGATCGCAACAGTCTTCGCGGGTAGTATTACCCAATTTATTGATTCGACACAAGGGGAGCCAAAACTTGCAAGCCTTAACAACTGAGTTGTCAGTTCAGCTGCACCTAGAAATAGTACTTGCTCACAGAAGTTTATCAGTAGCAACAGCAAAGCAACAACAACAGCAACAACAACAGTGAAACAGGAGCAATAATAACAGTAACGGTAACAGTAGGATTCGAGTACGGTAGGCATAGGGATGGATGGACGGGCATTGCATGGACGAGTCTAAACATGTAACTTCAAGAACTAGGGCATTGCAGATAAATAATAACAAGCATCCAAGTACTAAAAAATCCTAGGCATGTGCTCCAAATATAGTCATATGTGCTCGCAATGAGAACTTCCACAACATCTTCTGTCCAGCCAGCCCGTGGCAGCGAGGCCTCTAGGGAACTACTGGCAATTAAGGTGCTCCTTTTAATAGAGCACCGGAGCAAAGCATTAACACTCCGTGAACACATGTGATCCTCACACCACAGCCATCCCCTCTGGTTGTCCCAATTATGGTCACTTTGGGGCCTTTGGATCCGTACAATGATATGTGTACACAACTTGCAAATAAGATCACAAACAATACTATCATAATGATTCAATAATAAGTTCAGATCTGAGATCATGGCACTTGGGCCCTAGTGACAAGCATTAATCACAACAAGTTGCAACAAAGTCAAATAGCACTAATAGAGATACTAGGCACTATGCCCTAACAGATCTTATTCGATTACATGATAGAACTCATCAAATCCCTACCATCCCCAAGCCTACAGCGGGTGATTACTCACTCATGGATGAGGGAAACATTGGTGGTTAATGGAGATGCATTGGTGATGACGATGGTGATGATCCTCTCCAAATTCCCCGTCCCGGCAGGGTGCTAGAATAGAGTTTCTGGATCCGAATCTTGGTTTCTGGTGGCGGCGGCGGAGCGGAACTCTTTCTAGAAAACTATCGAACCCCCTTAGTTTTTAGGTCAGAAGGCAACTTATAGGCGCGGAGGGAGGCCGAGGAGCTGCCTGGGGTGGCCAAACCCCCTCTAGGCGCGGGGTTAGGTGGGCCCGCGGCTGGGGTAGGTCTGGGCCCCCCAGGCCTCCTCTCTGTCTCCCCTTCTGGCTTTGTGGATCTTCTGGTGAGAAATAGTTTTTGGCATATTTTCCGGGATTTTTCCTGATAGTTCATTTTTTGCACAAAAACAAGACACCAAGGTAATTCTGCTAAAAACAGCGTCAGTCCATGTTAGTTGTATCCAAATCACACAAGTTTAGAGAAGAAACAATAGCAAAGTGTTCGAGAAAGTAGATACGTTTTGAACGTATCAACTCCCCCCAAGCTTAGCTTATTGCTTGTCCTCAAGCAATTCAGTTGAAAACTAAATGCGATAAAAGAACTTTCACGAACACTTTGCTTCATATGATGTAAATATTCTCATAACAGGAGTAGATGCTTAGACAATTCATAATAAGGAGTATGCAACTAAGTCTACTCAATAGTCATTGCAAGCTATGAAGAGAAACCAACTCAATAATAATAAGTAGCATGAAACATAAATTTAAGCAACATTGCAACACTCATAATAAGATATGATAGAGTGGTATCTCGCTTTCCTTTGTTTGAAGAGCACAATATAAATGCCAAGACACCTCTAAAGTTCAAGTGAAGACTAGAAGTAAATATATCAGAGATACAAGCATCAAAGTCATGACATAGTTAACCAAGTTTTGGAACAAACACAAAAATGACAACTATACTCTCAAGAAGGTGCTCATAGAATAAGTGGTGACTCACCAAGGTTGTTAAAACGGTTTTGTGAAGGTTTGAAAGGCTGCCCAATGCTAAAAGGAAGGTACTCGTTAGCTTTGAGCTCTCATTGCCCCTATCATAGGCATCTTCATGTGGTTAAGGTGAAAGTGAGGTCTACTCTGAATAATATGCTTGACAGACCATAGACTAGAAATCCCATGTACCTTGAGTACGAGGGTCGCTCCGCATGCTACTCAACTTTGGTCACCTGAAAGTTCTTGTCATTGTAAATACATGCATATCATCGAGAACCAGCGGGTACCCTTGCACATGGTACAGGAGCTTTCCCATAACCAAAATGACAAGGCAAGCAGACAATGAGCATCTTAGCAATCTTTTTATTTACCATATGCATAACATTTTATTGAGGACGCTTCATAGATGCACATTATAGTGATGATGCAAGTTTCCACCATGATTAGGCATGGCTTAGGATAGCGGCCCGGTCGTTTCTCTAACACAATGTATAAACTCCATGAACTAACAGCTTCCCCTTTTATTTCACATCGTCTACATCCATATACAAAAGAGCAAGGAAATCAACTGGATGAGATATCCAAAAAGTGTTGAAAGCATTCGTCGTGGCAGCACGGTTCTGCTGACTCCCAATATATAATTAGCAAGCATATAACTTTCATGGACTAGTCACAATGGTTCAGAATTATTAAGCGCAAGAAATAAAGTGTGTCATCAAGTTCGTGAGAGCTTTACTAACTAACTCTCTCAAAACAGACAAACACTTTATTTTGGAAGAAAACATGGCATATGGAATATGCACTGAAATAGCAAATGATGCTAATAGGTAGGTATGGTGGACACAAATGGCAATATTGGTTTTCGGGAGTTGGAAGCACAGGTAGAGCACATACTCAGTGCAAGTGAAGGCTAGCAATAGAGAGGGAGCGACAAATGAGAGAGCAATAGCTGTCATAATCATGCTTGCAACAAAACAGGACTAACTATGGCATGAAAGTGATACAAGAACTCTGAGGCAAAATATATCATCGAGGCTTACTGACTATTGATTAGTCATATGCATGCGTGATCATGTGCCAAGTCGATTCACATGAACAGTCAGAGGAGGATACCACAATGTCATACCAAAGTATGAATAAAACAATGCAAGCAAACATTCATATGACATGCTACAAACTATTAGCAAGCTGGAGCTAATCATATACAAGCATCCATAATGACATACACCTTACACAAATAGGCTAAGCATGCTCACAATGATGAGTGTATGTACAAAAATGAAACAAATAGAGTTCGTTACCAGCCTCTTACCACACCTCGATTTGTCTTAATCTTCATTATTTCCCTTCACTTGTGTGACTTGAATAATTAACATGAAACCAAAATCCACTAAGGACGGCTGAACCCTGCAAAGAACTCACAAAACCAAAGAAGAAGAACAAATATTTTTGGTGTTTTCGATTTTTTTAGAAAAAAGCAAACAAAGAAAAACCAAACAAAAACAAATCAAACCAAACTAAGCAAAATAAACAAAAACCAAAAACTAAGACGCTCCAAGAACAACACAACTGTGCATGAAACAATAAAAACGAAGTGTCTAGAAAGACCTAAGATTTTTATTGATGAAGAAGGGGATGCCTTGGGAACCCCCAAGATTGTACCTCTTGAATATTTCTTGGGGTGACACGGGGTGGCTCCCCCCAAGCTTGAGCTTTTGTCCATTCTTCATCTTATTACATCATCCTCTCTCTACATCTGAAATTTTTCCTTCATACAAAACTTCACACAATCTTCATTAGCAATATTAGTTTATTCAAAAGATATTAGACCTCTGGCAAATCTTTGGAACAGCAAGACCTTTCATTAAAAAACAAAATATACTGTAGCAACTCCTTCAAAAAGCTCAACTTCCCAAAAAGAACCCAAAAAGGAATCAATAAGAAGCAAATGCAAATAATGGCAGAAATCTGTCAAAACAGACCAGCAGGTAGAAACCGATTTGTTCGAAGACCTTATGTTGCTCAAATCAAAAAGTTTTGATCTAACGAAAGTTAGCTAACATACTTGGAGATTTATTCGTAAATTTGCAGATCAATCCTACTTACAGAGACTCCTCACGAATTTTTATGGTGGAGGACAGAAATCTGTTTCGGGACAGCAACTCCCCAAATCTTACTTCCCTCTCATTAGAGGTCATTCTTGGCACAAAAGAGCAAACAAAAAGGATAAGGAGAGGTCATTACTGAATTAATAACTTCCAAGACACAAGTAAACTCTTGGGTTATCTCCCAACAAGTACTTTTCTTTAACGCCTTTAAGTTAGGCACAACGAAGAGCGAAGTTTGGAAAGGAGAAAAGTAAAAGTGAGCAAGTATAACCACAGTGAAAACATTGTTTTGTTCATTAAAATCCTTTTGTTAACAAGGTGATCAAGTCTTGTTACCAAAACAATCTTATATGAAGCAAAACTTTGCATTCCACAATGTGATTATGTTACCTCATACTTGATAGCAATGGTCCTAATCATATTAGTTTCAAAATTCTCTTGTGGAATGGGACAATATATTTCTCCAACCTTGATGCCTTCAATATTTTCAATGGAATTCATGCAATAGATCTTAACAACCTTCTTGGCGAAATAGACAGTGTGCTCTTTGTCATTAATATTGAATGTTACTTTTCCTTGATTGCAATTGATGACAGCACCTGCAGTATTAAGAAAAGGTCTCCCAAGAATAATAGACATATGATCATCTTCAGGCATTTCAAGCACAACAAAATCAGTTAAAACCATGCAATTATGAGCAACTTGAACAAGAACATCCTCACATATACCAACAGGAATAGTAGTTAACTTATCAGCCATTTGCAAAGATATATCAGTTGGTATCAACTTTTCTAGCTAGAGTCTCTTATAGAGATAAAAAGGCATAACACTAACTCCAGCTCCCAAATCACATAAAGCAGTTCTAACATAATTATTCTTAATAGAGCAAGAAATGGTTGGTATACCTGGCTCACCAAGTTTCTTTGGAACCTTACCATTGAAGGAATATTTAGCAAGTAGAGTAGAAATCTCCTCATTAGGAATCTTCTTTTTATTAGAGACAATATCCTTCATATACTTTGAATAAGGAGGCAACTTAATAGCATCAGTCAAAGGACTTTGCAAGAATAATGGTTTCATCCACTCACAAAACTTGTTGTAGTGTTCTTCCTCCTTTGACTTGTGTTTCTTACCTAGAAAAGGCATAGGTTTATGCACCCAATGTTCTCTCTCTTTACCATGTTTATTAGCAATAAAATCTTCCTTTGTGTACCTAGTGTTCTTAGTGTGCTTCTCAGGTTCTTCCTCACCTTCCTCCTTATCAGGAGACTCATTATTATCATTACCACTCTTAGTTTTAGCATCAGAGACAGATATACTATTAGGATCTATAGCAGGTTCAAGTGGTTCCTCAACTCTCTTATGTTTCTTTTTCTTTCTCTTACGAGGACTACCAATATCTTCACCTTGTTGGGAATCCTGCTCTATTCTTTTAGGGTGTCCTTCGGGATATAAAGGATCTTGAGTAGATGCACCACTCCTAGTTCTAATTCCATAAGCATGTTTATTTCCTGAAGCATTAACTAGCATATCCTTTTGTACCTTAGCAAGTTGATCAAGTTGGGTTTGAACCATTTGAAAGTGTTTACAAAGCATTTTAATATCATTAGAAGTTCTTTCCACAATATCTTTCAACTCATGGATAGCTCTAGAGTTTTCCAATAAATGATTTTGAACTTGTTTATTAAAATACCCTTGCTTAACAATAAAAGTGTCAAGTTCCTCTAAACATTGATCAGGAGGCTTACCATAAGGAATATCACCTTCATCAAAGTGTTGGAGAGAGTGTATCTCAATAGTGGATGAGTGGGGAATTGGCTTACATAATTCTTCTATAGGAGGTAGATCCTTCACATCTTCAGCTCTAATACCTTTCTCCTCTAGACACTTCTTAGCTTCATTCATCACTTCATCATTTAATGCAATAACTCCCCTCTTCTTTGTTGTTGGTGTTGGAATTGGTTCAGGAACAACTGGTTCAGGAGTAATAGGCTCATGTGCATTCACCTCAGTTGAAGTCCAATCATCATAATTCTTGCTTATCTTGGTCATTAATTTTTCAGCATCTGTAGGAGTCCTTTTCCTGAAAACACAATCAGCAAAGCTATCTAGGTAGGTCCTAGAATCATCAGTTAGTCCATTATAATAAATATCAAGAAGCTCATTATTAGGTAATGGACATCCAGGATGTGCATGAATCAAGGCACAGAACCTTGTCCATGACTCGGGCAATTTCTCTTCTTCTCCCTGTTTAAAATCAAAAAGTCTCTGCAAAGCAGCATGTCTAGCACTGGGAGGAAAATATTTATGGAACAAAGAAGCAATCAAGCAATCAGGGCTATCAGTGGAACCAGGAGGTAATCTATTAAACCAAGCCCTAACTTCTCCTTTTAGTGAAAAATGGAAGATCTTAGCAACAAAGTACTTGTGCATCTTAAAATCATCAGAGAATAAAGCACTCATAGTAGAAAGCTCATTCATATGAGCCACAACACTCTCATTTTCAGTTCCACAAAAAGGTTCTTTCTCAACAATATCTAAATAAGATAAATCAAGAGAGAAATCATAATCTTCATCTTTAATATCTATGGGAGAAGTGGCAAACTTAGGATCAGAGGACATCTTAGGCATAATAGTACGTCTAGCAAGGAGACTCTTCATAGCACTAGTACCATGTGTGTTTCAGCACTTTTCAACAAAATCATCAATGAGCTCAATGTAACCATCATTAATATCATAACTCTCACTAGCCTCAGGTGAGCTAACAGGTGTAACAGTGTCTTCACTAGGAGTTTCGGTATTTCCTAGACTAGCCATAGTAGCATCTATAAAAGGACCTAATGAACCACTCGCATCAAACACAGTAGAAGTAACATCGAGCATCAAAAGCAGTTTCAGACTCAGCAGTAGTAGCAGTGTGTGTAGCATGTGTATGTGGTGGTGGTGTGACAAGCTTACTTATAACAGACGGTGAATCAAGAGCAGCAGAGGTGTTTAGGACTGTACCTCTTCTTGTAGTGGATGGTAAAATAGGAAACTTTCCATAACGAGACTTACCCAAGATGAATGGAGTAGCAGTGAACAATTATAGATCCAAGTGAACTTACAAATAAATCTATGCTCCCCGGCAATGGCGCTAGAAAATAGTCTTGATAACCCACAAGTATAGGGGATCGCAACAGTCTTCGCGGGTAGTATTACCCAATTTATTGATTTGACACAAGGGGAGACAAAGAATACTTGCAAGCCTTAACAACTGAGTTATCAGTTCAGCTGCACCTGGAAATAGTTCTTGCTCACAGAAGTTTATCGGTAACAGTTTGTAGTAGCAAAAACAGCAACGATGAAACAGGAGCAATAATGTGATACTTGATAACGATGGGATTGAGTGCGGTAGGCATAGGGATGGATGGACGGGCGTTGCATGGACGAGTCTAAACATGTAACTTCAAGAACTAGGGCATTGCAGATAAATAATAACAAGCATCCAAGTACGAAACAATCCTAGGCTTGTGCTCCAAATATAGCCATACGTGCTCGCAATGAGAACATGCACAACATCTTCTGTCCAGCTAGCCCGTGGCAGCGGGGCCTCTAGGGAACTACTGGAAATTAAGGTGCTCCTTTTAATAGAGCAGCGGAGCAAAGCATTAACACTCCGTGAACACATGTGATCCTCACACCACATCCATCCCCTCGGGTTGTCCCAATTATTGTCACTTTGGGGCCTTTGGATCCGGACAATGATATGTGTACACAACTTGCAGATAAGATCACAAACAATACTATCATAATAATTAAATAATAAGTTCAGATCTGAGATCATGGCACTCGGGCCCTAGTGACAAGCATTAAGCACGAAAAGTTGCAACAAATTCGAATAGCACTAATAGAGATACTAAGCACTATGCCCTAATAGATCTTATTTGATTACATGATAGAACTCATCCAATCCCTACCATCCCCAAGCCTACAGCGGGGGATTATTCACTCATGGATGAGGGAAACATCGGTGGTTGATGGAGATGCGTTGGTGATGATGATGGCGATGACCCTCTCCAAATTCCCCGTCTCAGCAGGGTGCCAGAACGGAGTTTCTGGATTCGAATCTTGGTTTCTGGTGGCGGCGGCGGAGCGGAACTCTTTCTGGAAAAACTATTGAACCCCCCTGAATTTTTAGGTCAGAAGGCAACTTATAGGCGCAGAGGGAGGCCGAGGAGCTGCCTGGGGTAGCCAAATCCCCTCCAGGCGCTGGGTCAGGTGGGCCCGCGCATAGGGTGGGTCTGGGCCCCCCAGGCCTCCTCTCTGTCTCCCCTTTTGGCTCCGTGGATCTTCTGGTGAGAAATAGTTTTTGGCATATTTTCCGGGATTTTTCCTGATAGTTCATTTACTGCACAAAAGCAAGACACCAAGGTAATTCTGCTGAAAACAGCGTTAGTCTGTGTTAGTTGTATCCAAATCACACAAGTTTAGAGAAGAAACAATAGCAAAGTGTTCAAGAAAGTAGATACGTTTTGGATGTATCTTGTATCGACTACACAAACCTCAACAGCGCCTGCCCAAAGGAGTAGTTCGTCCTCCCGCGCATCGATCATATCATCGACTCAACCGTGGGCTCAGAGTCGGTGTGCTTCCTCAACGCATACGCTGGTTACAACCAGATAAAAATGGCAGTCGAGGACGAGGAGAATACAGAGTTCATCACGCCATTCGGCGCCTTCTGCTACACCGACATGACGTTCGGCCTCAAGAATGCTGGAGAGACCTACCAGCGGTGCATGCAGGAGTGCCTTGGGAGCCAAATTTGCTGCAACATCCAAATCTACATCGATGATATGGTGGTAAAGTCCAATCGCCAGAGCAATCTACTCGTCGACCTGGCCGAAACGTTCGCAAATCTGCGGAGGTACAAGATCATACTCAACTCAGGGAAGTGCACCTTTGGTGTACCCACTGGATAGCTACCGGGGTACGTAGTCTCCAAGTGAGGCATCGAGGCGAACCCCACCAAGATCGACATGATCGCCCGGCTCGGCAAACCTGAGTGCCGCCCAAGTGCTACTCACGGACCTGCTACTCGCCGCCCCCGTCGACAAGGAGCCAATGCTCGTCTATGTCGCGGCATCCGAGCGAGTCGTCAGTGCCGTCATGGTCGTCGAATGTCAAAAGAGGGTAAGGAGCGCCCCGTGCAGCGCCCAGTCTACTACATCAGCGAGGTCCTCATCGACTCGTGACAGCGCTACCTGGAATACCAAAAACTGGTGTACGCGGTCTTCCGAGCCTAGCGACAGCTACCGCACTACTTCCAGGAGCACCAAATCACGGTCGTCTCCTTCGCGCCGTTGTAGGACATCATCCATGACCGCGAGGCGACTGGGCGAGTCGCCAAGTGGGCCGTCGAGATCGGCATCCACAACATCAAGTACGAGCCGCGCAAAGCGATCAACTCGCAGGCTCTTGCGGACTTCCCTGCCGTCTGGGAAGAGGCGCAGCAGCCAGAGAAGCTGACGTACCTACACTACTAGTCGCTTCACTTCGACGGGTCCAAGAACACTACTAGTCACTCACCTTCCCCAAAGGCGATAAGCTCCGCTACATGTTGTACCTCAACTTCACCCCCTACACCAACAACATGGCCGAGTACGAGGCCATCCTTCACGGCATGTGAGCCGCCAAGGAGATGAACGTCAATCGCCTACGATGCTACAGCGACTCTGACCTCGTCGCCGTGCAAGTCGTCGGTACCTACGACGCTGTCTCTCCCACCATGGCGGCATACCGCCAAGAAGTGGACCAGCTGGGGGGGCCACTTCGCCGGCTACTCCGTCGAGTGGATCACCGACGCAAAAACAAAGAGGCCGACGCCCTCTCTCGCATCAGGTCGGCTCGTCAAACGCCACCCGCTGGCGTCTTCC
This sequence comes from Avena insularis, assembly GCA_023614405.1. NCBI lineage: Eukaryota > Viridiplantae > Streptophyta > Magnoliopsida > Poales > Poaceae > Avena > Avena insularis. The sequence continues at coordinate 89,981,792 of CM042685.1, read as the reverse complement.
TCGACACCATCCACAAGCCCTCCGTCTCTCCCCCGAAGGAGATCAACCTCGGGATCCCGCTGCAACCAGAGCCGGCCCTGGTCGCCATGGTCGCAGAACCCAACGACTGGACCGCCCCATACATCGCCAACCTTGAGGGAGGGACCTTGCCAGCAGATGAGACGGAGGCACGTATGATCGTGCGCCACTTCAAATCCTTCGTCATCATCAACGGCGAGCTCCACAAGCGCAGCCTAACAGGCGTGTTTGAACGTTGCGTGCAGCCTGGGGAAGGATGCAAGATCCTCCAAGACATCCACGCCGGCGACTGCGGCCACCATGTCAGCGCCTGGTCCCTGGTCGCCAAAGCCATGCGACACAGCTTCTACTGGATCACCACGCACGCCGACGCGGTCGACATCGTCCAACGCTGCGTCGTGTGCCAAAAGTACGCCAACCAGACGCACGTACCCAGCTCGGCACTCAAGACCATCCCCATCACCTGGCCATTCGCCGCATGGAGCATGGACATGGTGGGCCCCAATCAACACCCAGATTTTTAATCACAGATGCCTGTAATGCCATACATAGCAATCCCAGGATTACCATTTTTGTGAGACATAACAGAATGGATATCACAGTACATCATCCATTACAAACCATACATAAGGTCTTACACAAATAAGGATCTCATGATCCAGTTCTTAAGACAATTCAAGCAGCGGAAAAACATAATAGTAACGATAGCATAGGCGAAGCTCCATATTCAGGATCACAGGCAATGCTGATGATGGGAGATCATCCTAGTTGTCGTAACATTCCTGTTGTCCTTCTTCCTGATACGCCTCTCCATATTCTGTCCATGGGAATAGCCAGGGACAAAGCCATGAGTACTCTTTAAGTACTCGCAAACGAATACTAACAAGTGAAGGGGTTCTTGTAGTAGGATACTAAGCTCTAGGGTTGTTTTGCAAAAAGACAGATTTACCTCTACTAAGTTCAGAAGCAAAGAAAGCTAGTTGAAAGTTTTATAACACCTACGTAGGAACTTGAATTTCATGTCACAACACTATTGTGGTCAAGTCAAGTCACAAATCATTTCACAAGTGTTTTTGAAAACATCTGACGGCGGAACAGTATGGCCACTCCAACTGTCCATAACCGCGGACGCGGCTATTCGCATAGTTTGACACTCTGCAGAGATTGTACACTTTCACCACAACATTCGATACATCCATCAGGAATAATCCTGAATTCACTATACTCAGTATGCGGATAATCAATCCTAACCTTTCAATTACACGCCCTATTATAGGCACCTCTCATGTGAGTTTGGCCTCCCAACCATGACCAACTGTCATCTTGGGTACTGCACAGGTGGACAATCTTCACAAGGTAGCCTCAGCTCAGACCTTGGCCGCAAGGGAACCCACACTAAGGTATATAAATTTCCAGTCAAGCCCTACCCAAATTATGAGTATTATGGTTATACGGTAAAATTGGAATGGTATCGCATCCAGACAACCATCGGTTTTATAAAGGGCTAAGGCTCATGCCTTAACATTTTCATCATCAAAATCATCTGGTGTTCAAGAACATATGTCAAAACATTTCAATAGAATGACTCATCATTCTATGGTTTTCATAACCATTTTCACCAAGTATTCCCATCTAAAGTTGATCAAGTTTTAAGCTTAGAACTAGCATCTATAGGTGGGCGTAAATACTAGTGAGGGTTGGAATACAAGTGTATCTTATCTACGTTCAATCTCATGCCTTAGGATTACATCAAGCTGATCTAACTTAGGCCAAATTTTATGCTCTTTATGCTACCTTCAATTATCTTTCTAGAATCTACAAGTCAGTAAATAAACTTTTGATAGAAAGCTTTAATAAAGAGAATAAAATACTAATCTTGCAAGTAAAACTATGATGTTTTGTCAAGTGGGTATAATCACATATGCTTAAGGCATATAGTTGGCATAGTAACAAGCAAGTAGTAGCTTCCTAAGCTGCAAGTGTTAGCTCGCCTTGTGCAAAGCAGTGGTTGAAGTTCTCCTCGGCTTCTTCCTCGTAGTATCCTCCTTCCTCCTCGTATCCTTGGTCGGTACTAGCATCTATAAGTAAATACAAGGTACACAATCACCAAACAATACTTAACTATTTCTAATCATCACACAAAGGTTCACACTAGATGATTTAGCATCATCACTAACATTACAAGATTAAAGCACTTGTCTCATTTATTTTATTTTAGAAAAGTAATTTCTACTCATTGAAAAACTACTTAAGATTTAATATTCTCCAACTCAAACATGGGATCATGTTGACACATGTCATCACCACATATTTCAGTACATGGGAATATGATTTAAAGTGGTGTTACAATTTAATAAGGTTTAACCTTTTTATTTTAATTAATTAAAGTGACTAGAAATGCCAATGTGGCATACTTATATTACTTGATCATTATTTCTGTAAGTAAACCTATATATTTTTATATATTCTGAAATCTATGGTTAAATGTGATTTTTGAGAGTTGGAATCAACTCAAAATCTCTTATGGTTGAATTTTGAAAAATGTTTGAATGCAGAAAAGCTTCTGCCTTGTTATTTTTACCATGGGTGATCTACAAATCTAAATGGTTTAAATCCAACAGGCTTGGATTAAGCATTCCAGTACCTTTCTAACAAAATTGGTTTCATGCATTTTGGTTCAGTGAATCAAGCTGGGTTGATTTTTGAATCTAGGTACAGAACTGGGTATGATATTAAATGAATAAATCTAAATTTGAATTAGTGGGTCACGCAGGATGTTTAACTGGGCCGTCCCACTACACACAGCATGCTTGCGGGCTAGTTAAGTGAGCGACCCCACTCGTCAGTGAGACAACGAGGGGCGAAGCGGTATGGGGCGATTAGGATCATAGGATCTAACTCTAATGGAACGGCTCTGGTTCATTGGCCACGTTGGGGAATGTCGGCGAGACAAAACCCTAGCGCGGCTAGTGAGGGTCATGGGAGGCTCACTGGGGCTCAGGCGATGGTCAGCGACGAGGGCGAACGACGAAGTCGACGACGGCGATCCTCGTGGTACCGGCAGCTTCTCCTGGGGCGGCTCCAATAAACGGTGCCTCTACTCCTTTGCAGCGGCAAACTCCGGTGAAATTCCGGCCACCTGGTGCTCACCTTGCTTCAGGAGTGAGTGGGTGTGATCTGTAGAGGTGGGGATTGAACTGGTGTGAAGAAAACGAGTGGGGGAGGCCTCCTTTTATAATGGCTGAAGGGGACCGAATGGCGTGGGTGGAGCTCGTCGGTGTCTACGGCACAGAGTGCTACTGACATGGGCGACGATAGGGGCGGTGCTGTGCTCCCTGGTGAAGCTCAACGGCGTGGTCTTGCGGCATGGGGCGATGCTGAACAGTCGGAACGTCGCAGCGCTCTGGGCGGGTCCGACGGCAATTTGAATGGCGCTGTCGTCTGATCGCGGTGAGATCCGCGGGGTGCGCCGGCGGCTCTGGGGGATCTTGCACGTCTACAAGCGGCAATGGCGGCTCACGGTCTATGGTCTGATGTCCCTAATGGCGCACTGGCGCGCTCTCGGCTCGCACGCAGAGAGACTAGACGCATGCTTGGCGGGTGGTCCAGTGGCTGGCTGCGCTCGGGGCTTGGACAGGGAGTGGCGATGGACGCTGCTGCGTGTCCCAGACAAGGTTGGCGAGGCTAGTGCTGCCTCTAGCTCGCTGGCGACATGGGGGTGACAATGGTGCTCTCGGCATGGTCACCATTAATGGCTAGGCTTGCTCACAGTGGTGCTAAAGCTAGTTAGATTACTTTGATCATTTACTGAGAGTGTAGAGTGAGCTATAGAGGGAGCAAGTTAGGCACTGATCACTGCTTACTATAGTGTTTTGTGTTTGTTTGTTTGCTGATTACAAGGTGTTTGATGAAATGGCCAAAAGAAATTCAAATTGGAATTTTGGATTCAAACTTGGCGGGTTTGCTAGGCACATACTAGGGAGTATCTGTTTAGTTGGATTGGTCAAGGGGAACTGGTTTGGTTGGGTTTTGAAAAGGTGTGATCTTCACATATGTTAAAGATTCAATTTTGAATTGTCCTTTGAATGGGTTTGCCAAATGTTTCTGCAAGTTTGAAAGGTGGGCTTTGATTCACTTTTACTTGGTCTAGCAAGGGGTGAAAAGAATTGGAAATGTTTCTGTTTGAAATCTTGGAATAGAAATACCCAAAGTGGCCTAGTGAGCAAGATGGGAAAAAATGACCATTTGCCTTATTTGATTTGTTTTTGATTTTTTTCTTGATTTGTTTCTGCTTGGAAATGTTTTAGATGATGTTATATTCATCTTTGAACCATTCAGTACTATTTAGTTGAATCAGACAAGTCCATTCATGCATTCATCAAATCATCACATACACACATGCATTCATTTGGTTTTTATTTAATCAAAGTTTTTGTTAACCCTAATTTTAGTGATTAGAGTTTGATGATCATTGTTTCATATTTTTGGGATGTTACAAACCTTCCCTCCTTAAACAAAATCTCATCCCGATATTTGAAAAATAAGAAAAAAGATTACCTAGGATTTAAAGAGATCGGGAAACTCTATCCTGATGTGATCTTCTCGCTCCCAGGTAGCTTCTTCTCTAGTGTGGTTACTCCACTGAATCTTGAGAAACTTGATGCTTCGGGTTCTGGTGGTTCTGAAAGCTTCTTCCAAAATACGGATGGGTACTTCGGGATATGTCAGGTCATTGTTTATCTCTATGGTGCGGTGATCAATGTTCTTGAAAACTTCAGTCTTCTTCGGAACTTCAAGGCATTCGCGAAGTAACGATATATGGAACACATTGTGCACTGCTGACATTTCCTCTGGTAGTTCCAATTGATATGATACTTCTCCTTGATGATTCGGAATCTTGAAGGGTCCGATATATCTGGGGGCTAACTTTCCTTTGAGATGGAAATGATGCATTCCCTTCAAAGGCGAAACTTTGAGATACACAAAATCTCCGATATTGAAAGCGAGGTCTCGACGTCTCTTGTTGGCATAACTCTTCTGTCTGGATTGGGGGTTCTTAAGGTGCTCACGAATCTTGTGAACTTTCTCTTCTGCTTCTCGTAGGATGTCGGGTCCGAAAATCTGACTCTCTCCTACTTCCGACCAATTCAAAGGGATGCGACACTTCCTTCCATACATGAATTCAAATGAGGACATTTGCAAACTAGCTTGATAACTATTGTTGTATGAAAATTCTGCGAAAGGCAGACAGTCTTCCCATTTAGATCCATACTCTAGCACACATGCTCTCAACATATCTTCGAGTATTTGATTTACTCGCTCCGTTTGTCCATCGGTCTAAGGGTGATATGTTGTGCTGAAATCCAGTCGGGTTCCTAAACCTTCTTGGACTTTCTTCCAGAATCTCGAGGTAAACTGAGTGCCTCAATCTGATACAATGTTCTTGGGGACTCCGTGCAGACTAACGATTCTAGCGATGTACAACTCCGCTAGCTTCAAACTTTGGTACGTGCTCTTGACTGGTAAGAAATGGGCGACTTTGGACAATCTGTCAATTAGGACCCAGATAGAGTCATTTCCCCTACTAGAAGTAGGCAATCCAGTGATAAAGTCCATTCCAACGGAATCCCATTTCCATTCCGAAATCTGTAATGGTTGCAACAGTCGTGCGGGTCTTTGATGACCCGCCTTGACTCTCTGGCAAATATCATACTTGGCGATATAGCTTCCGATTTCTATCTTCATCTTATGCCACCAAAATTGCTCATTCAAATCCTGATACATCTTGGTGCCTCCGGGGTGGATAGAATAAAGAGTATCATGGGCCTCTTTCAAAATAACTTCTTTCAACTCCGAATCTGCTGGTACACAGAGACGTCCTTTGTACCACATAACTCCTTCTTCGTCCCCGGTGAATCCGGGTACTTTGCATGTGCCGATACGACGTTTGATTCCATCGATACTAGCATTTCCTTTCTGCGCCTCCTTGATCTAACTAATCAAAGTGGGTTGAAGTTCCATGCTAGCCAAAAATCCTTCACTCACTCACTAATTCCATTCGGAAATCTTCCATCTCTTTGTCCAAACTTGGTTGCTCCTTCAAAATCATGGAGTTCAAGCAGCACGACAATCTGCTAAGGGCATCTGCTACCACATTGGCTTTACCGGGGTGATAGTGAATGTCCAGGTAATAGTCCTTGATTAGCTCAATCCATCTTCTCTGCCTCATATTCAGCTCCTTTTGAGTGAATATATACTTCAGGCTCTTGTGATCCGAATAAATCTCACAACGGTTTACCATGATATAATGCCTCCATGTCTTTAGGGCTAGAACTACGGCTGCTAGTTCAAGGTCATGGGTTGGATAATTCTGTTCATGTTGTTTCAGTTGTCGGGATAGATAAGATATAACTTTGCCTTCTTGCATTAGCACACATCCGAGACCGATCTTGGATGCGTCACAATACACATCAAAGGGCTTCGTGATATCCGGCATGATCAAGATTGGGGCTGAAATCAATCTCCTCTTGAGTTCTTGAAAACTCGCTTCACATTTGTCCGTCCATTCAAACATCTTGTCCTTCTTCAGCAATTGGGTCATGGGTCTAGTGATACTCGAGAATCCTTCTACGAACTTGCGATAGTATCCCGCTAATCCGAGAAATGCACGAAATTAGGTTTGAGTGGTTGGGGCTTGCCAATCTTCAACATCCTTCACCTTCGTAGGGTCAACGGCAATTCCTCCAGTTGATACAATGTGTCTGAGGAATCCTACCTCCTATAACCAGAATTCACATTTTCTAAACTTGGCATACAGCTGATGCTCTCTAAAGGTTCCAAGAATGGTCCTTAGGTGTAGCTCATGTTCTTCTAATTTGGAATAAATCAGAATATCATCAATGAAAACAATGACAAACTTATCTAGGAAGTCCATAAAATTCTTATTCATGAGGTTCATGAAATAAGCGGAGGCATTGGTTAATCCAAAAGACATGACAGTATACTCGTATAATCCATATCTGGTGGTAAAGGCAGTCTTTGGAATATCCTCTGCGTGAATCTTGAGTTGATGATAGACAGTTCTAAGATCAATCTTAGAAAACACTTTGGCACCACTCAACTGGTCAAACAGGTCTTCTATTTTTGGCAATGGGTACTTGTTCTTGATGGTGACATCATTCAACTTCCGATAATCCGTACACAAACGGTTACCTCCATCTTTCTTGTCCACAAACAAAACAGGTGATCTCCATGGTGACGCACTTGGTTGAATCAATCCAATTTCCAGCATGGCATCCAGTTGCTTCTTTAGTTCCACTAGTTCAGATGGGTTCATACTATATGGTCTCTAGGCTATGGGTCCGGTTCCAGGTATTAGTTCAATGATAAACTCGATATCCCGATCTAGGGGCATACCAGGAAAAACATCTGGAAATACATTGGGGTATTCACAAACTATCTGGACTTGGTCAATGGTTGGCTGGGCTATACTCTTGTTGCACTTGAATTGGCGGGGCAAGGTTTCAGATACATGCTCTCTCGATATTCATTTGTCTTGGTCATGGTTATGGCTTTCTTGGCACAGTCAATTAATCCTTTTTGTTTGGGAATCCAATCCATTCCTAGTACTACTTCCAAACCTTTAGTTCCGAGTACTATTAGATTAGCATAAATATCTATGCCATGGATTTGGATAGGGACGGCTTTGCAAATTTTCCTAGCTTTGGTGGTTGAACCAGGTATTTGAACAATCATAACATGCTTCAATTTAGTTGGTTGAATCTTACTAGTGCATGCAAATTCTTCACTAACAAATGAGTGCGATGCTCCAGAATCAAACAACACTCTTGCAAGTACTGACTTAACAGAAAACATACCCAGCACGACATCTGGCGCTTCCTGGGCTTCTTCAGCATGCATGAGAAAGAGACGGCCGTTGCGGTTGAGCGATTTCCCTGGGGCAAACCTTCTTCCAGGGTGAACACGATGTTGTTGATGAGCTGGGGCATTCACATTAGGGGTTGCGGCAATCTTCTTGGGGCACTCATTGGAATAGTGACCCTTGGTTCCACATTCATAACAAGTCACTTGGGACTTGTCCTTTGCTGCAACAGGCACAGCATTGCTTCTAGTCCTTGGGGCAGTGTTGGTGTTGGTGCGGCATTGTTGTTGTTGAACTTGAGTGGGGCATGGTTGAAATTGCTGGGGTTGCCGGGGTTGTTGTGGTTTCCTCCGGGCCTTGGGTTTCCATGGTTGGGATAGGTCGGACGGTTCATCGGGGGTCTGTTCGTTCTTGGGGCAAATAATGGAGATGGGTTGGGGCGATACTTTGGTGTATGATGGGTTCCTGGTTGATGCATCATGCGACGCTTGCGGTTCTCATTATCTTGGTTGATCTTTCCTTCCATATGAATGACAGAGTCAACTAAAGCTTCAATATCATCAAAGGGGATATTGGCTAACACTGTTTGCATCTCATCATGCAGACCATTCAGGAATCTCTCCTTCTTCTTGGCTTCAGTGTCTATCTCATCCGGTGCATACCTAGCCAATGACAAGAATTTTTCACGGTATTCCACTACTGTCATCCTTCCTTGCTTCAGTTCCCTGAATTCATCTCTCATCCTCTTGATCAAACCCGGTGACACATGGGTTCTGCTGAACTTGACTTTGAACTCTTCCCAAGTCATTAGCTGACCTCATGTCATTGCGCAAACGCTGTTCCACCATGCTCTTGCATCTTCGGCCAGATAGTGGGTAGCAAACAACACTTTCTCGTTAGCTTCCACTCCTGCAACTTCCATATTGTTCTCCATGGTTTGCAACCAATCATCTGCATCTAGGGGCACTTCTGACTTAGTGAAAACAGGTGGATTAGTGTTCTGGAAATTCTTGAGCTTAGATCCTTGGTTGTCCTGATTTCCATGGACTTGATTGTTGTTGGCCATCTGAGCTATCTGTTGAAGGGTGGCTAAGTTGGCTTGACGTTCGGCTCTTTCAGCTTCGCAGTCAGAAACCAACATTTGCAAGAGTTGCAACATCGGGTCCGGGGCTGAAGTGCTTCCTCCGCGAGGCATCTGAAGATTGAGATAGATCATGAGAAAAGAGGGAAATTTCTAAGGTTCAGGGGTTTGGAAAAGTTTTCAAAATTTGACTCAGATTTTTCTAGCAACTTGCTTTTCATTCATTCATAGCACACAATACAAACACACACCACAACAAAGAAAAAACAGATGGTTTTAAGAACCATTCTGTGAAACAACGATACAGTGGGACAGGATACAACTCACTAACGCTAGTGCTCAAGTGCTACTACTCCTCGGAATCGGTGGCTTCATCCTCATCATCGTCGATGAAGGCGAAGTCATCCTCATCAGTGAAGAAGTCCATGGCCTGATCCTCCAGAAAGTCATCATCATCGCTGAGATAGGATTAGGGGTCTCCACGAAGGTCTTCCCCTGCATTCTCCTCTCCTCCAACTGTGTGTCTCTCTCGTGGATGGTCTCCTCAAAATCTGTGATCCGGTGGCGAAGACGGGAAATGATGCGCTCCTTCTTGTCGAGCTGATGGAGACGAGACTTGCGGTCCTTTGCTAGCATGGCAATGGTCTGATCCCTCTTGGCGGCGATGGCGTACTTGTGGTTGGCGTAGGAACGGGCATTGTCCAACTCCTTCTGACGGTCATACATCATGAAGCTGAGGTGGTCCAATTGACTCTTCAGCTCATGGTGATATGGGGCCTCCAGTGGTTGTCCCATAACATCACGCCTTGGGTTAAACTCAAAGCGGGTACCCTTGATTTGATTGATACTCTCCCCACACATACGGTCAAGAGCTTCCTGCATGGCCCTGGCAAGTCCATCGAGCCAGTTGTTCTCTCTTAAGGTGAACTGAATTCCCTCTGCAGTGGGGGGTTCAATCTTTCCTCGGAGACTTGCAACAACTAACCACTGCAGATCTTCTCCTTCTTGATCAGTGAGCTGAGCTCCGAAGAACTCGGGGTGCGGACGCTCCAGCATCTGCGACAGCTTGTCCAAGTCATGCTCAAAGATGAGGTCTCCTCCATTCCCCAACTGATAAAACTTGTGGTACTTCACGTCCATCTATAAGAATATAGGATGAGTAAGTTAGTAGAGGGATCAAGTGTGTCAAATTTTACGTAGGTTTGTAAGAATTTTTTAGGAACATGAATCTTCATGAAAGAATCCAAGTGATAAGAATGAGAATAAGTTTTCGCAAATACTCACTTCCTTTGGTTTTGAAACTAAGTTTTTGATTCAAACGTCCATTCTAACTAGGGTCTTCTATGGTCAGGATGGCTCTGATACCAACTTGTCAACACCAGGACTTTTAATCACAGATGCCTGTTATGCCATACATCGCAATCCCAGGATTACCATTTTTGCGAGACATAACAGATTGGATATCATAGTACATCATCCATTACAAACCATACATAAGGTCTTACACAAATAAGGATCTCATGATCCATTTATTAATACAATTCAAGCAGCGGAAAAACGTAATAGTAACGATAGCGTAGGTGAAGCTCCATCTTGAGGGTCACAAGCAATGCTGACGATGGGAGATGATCCTAGTTGTCGTAACCTTCCTGTTGTCCTTCTTCCTGATAATCCTCTTCATAGTCTGGCCACGGGAATAGCCAGGAACAAAGCCATGAGTACTCTTTAAGTACTCGCAAACTAATACTAACAAGTGAAGGGGTTCTTGTAGTAGGATAATAAGCTCTAGGGTTGTTTTGCATAAAGCCAGATTTACCTCTACTAAGTTCAGAAGCAACTAAAGCTAGTTGAAAGTTTTATAACACCTACGTAGGAACTTGAATTTCATGTCACAACACTGTTGTGGTCAAGTCAAGTCACAAATCATTTCACAAGTGTTTTTGAAAACATCTGACGACGGAACAGTATGGCCACTCCAACTGTCCATAACCGCGGACGCGGCTATTCGCATAGTTTGACACTCTGCAGAGATTGTACACTTTCACCACAACATTCGATACATCCATCAGGAACAATCCTGAATTCACCATACTCAGTATGCGGATAATCAATCCTAACCTTTCAATTACACGCCCTAGTATAGGCACCTCTCCTGTGACTTTGGCCTCCCAACCATGACCAACTGTCATCTTGGGTACTGCACAGGTGGACAATCTTCACAAGATAGCCTCATCTCAGACCTTCGCCGCAAGGGAACCCATACTAAGGTATATAAATTTCCAGTCAAGCCCTACCCAAATTTCGGGTATTGTGGTTGTACGGTAAAATTAGAATGGTATCGCATCCAGAAAACCATCAGTTTTATAATGGGCTAAGGCTCATGCCTTAACATTTTCATCATCAAAATCATCTGCTGTTCAAGAACATATGTCAAAACATTTCAATAGAATGACTCATCATTCTAAGGTTTTCATAACCATTTTCACCAAGTATTCCCATCTAAAGTTGATCAAGTTTTAAGCTTAGCACTAGCATCTACAGTTGGGGGTAAATATTAGTGAGGGTTGGTAAACAAGTGTATCTTATCTATGTTCAATCTCATGCCTTAGGATTACATCAAGCTGATCTAACTTAGGCCAAATTTTATGCTCTTTATGCTACCTTCAATTATCTTTCTAGAATCTACAAGTCACTAAGTAAACTTTTGATAGAAATCTTTAATAAAGAGAATAAAATACTAAGCTTGCAAGTAAAACTAGGATTGTGTTTCAAGTGGGTATAATCACATATGCTTAAGGCATATAGTTGGCATAGTAACGAGCAAGTTGTAGCTTGCTAAGCTGCAAGTGTTAGCTTGCCTTGTGCAGAGCAGTGGTTGAAGTTCTCCTCGGCTTCTTCCTCGTAGTATCCTCCTTTCTCCTCGTATCCTTGGTCGGTACTAGCATCTATAATAAATACAAGGTACACAATCACCAAACAATACATAACTATTTCTAATCATCACACAAAGGTTCACACTAGATGATCTAGCATCATCACTAACATTACAAGATTAAAGCACTTGTCTCATTTATTTTATTTTAGAAAAGTAATTTCTACTCATTGAAAAACTACTTAAAATTTAATATTCTCCAACTCAAACATGGGATCATGTTGACACATGTCATCACCACATATTTCAGTACATGGGGATCTGATTTAAAGTGTTGTCACAATTTAATAAGGTTTAACCTTTTTATTTTAATTAATTAAAGTGACTAGAAATGCCTATGTGGCATTCTTTTATTACTTGATCATTATTTCTGTAAGTAAACCTATATATTTTTATATATTCTGAAATCTATGGTTAAATGTGATTTTTGAGAGTTGGAATCAACTCAAAACCTCTTATGGTTGAATTTTGAAAAATGTTTGAATGCAGAAAAGCTTCGGCCTTGTTATTTTTACCATGGGTGATCTACAAATCTAAATGGTTTGAATCCAACGGGCTTGGATTAAGCATTCCAGTACCTTTCTAACAAAATTGGTTTCATGCATTTTGGTTTAGTGAATCAAGCTGGGTTGATTTTTGAATCTAGGTACAGAACTGGGTTTGATATCAAATGAATAAATCTAAATTTGAATTAGTGGGTCGCGCGGGATGTTTAACTGGGCCGACCCACTACGCACAGCATGCGCGCAGGCTGGTTAAGTGAGCGACCCCACTCGTCAGTGAGACAACGAGGGGCGATTAGGATCGTAGGATCTAACTCTAATCGAACGGCTCTGATTCATCGTCCACATCGGGCAACGCCGGCAAGACAGAACCCTAGCGCGGCTAGTGGGGGTCGTGGGAGGCTCACCGGGGCTCAGGCGATGGGGGCGAATGACGAAGTGGACGATGGTGATCCTCCTGGTACCGACAGCTTCTCCTGGGGTGGCTCCAATCAACGGCGCCTCTCCTCCTCTGCAGCGGCAAACTCCGGTGAAATTCCGGCCACCTGGTGCTCGCCTTGCTCCGGGAGCGAGTGGGTGTGATCAGTGAGAGGTGGGGAGTGAACTGGTGTGAAGAAAACGAGCGGGGGAAGCCTCCTTTTATAGTGGCTGAAGGGGACTGAATGGCGCGGGTGGAGCTCGTCGGTGTCGACGGCACAGAGTGCTACTAACATGGGTGACGATAGGGGTGGTGCTGTGCTCCCTAGTGAAGCTCAACAGCGTGGTCTTGCGGCGTGGGGTGGAGCTGAACGATCGGAATGTCGCGGCTCTCTGGGCAGGTCCGTCGGCAATTTTAATGGCACACAGCGTGCGTGGTCCGCGCGGTGACGAACGGGGTTGTCTGGCGGGGTGTTGGGATCTGGCGAGCACATCTGCAAGCGGCAATGGCAGCGCACGGTCTGTGGTCTGATGTCGCTAACGGCGCACTGGCGTGCTCTCGGCTCACACGCAGAGAGACTGAACACATGCTTAGCGGGTGGTCTAGTGGCTGGCTGCGCTCGGGGCTTGGATAGGGAGTGGCGATGGACGATGCTGCGTGTCCCAGACAAGGTTGACGAGGCTAGTGATGCCTCTAGCTCGCTGGCGACATGGGGGTGACAATGGTGCTCTCGACATGGTCACCATTAATGGCTAGGCTTGCTCATAGTGGTGCTAAATCTAGTTAGATTACTTTGATCATTTACTGAGAGTGTAGAGTGAGCTATAGAGGGAGCAAGTTAGGCACTGATCATTGCTCACTATAGTGTTTTGTGTTTGTTTATTTGCTAATTACAAGGTGTTTGATGAAATAGCCAAAAGAAATTCAAATTGGAATTTTGGATTCAAACTTGGTGGGTTTGCTAGGCACATACTAGGGAGTATCTGTTTAGTTGGATTGGTCAAGGGGCACTGGTTTGGTTGGGTTTTGAAAAGGTGTGATCTTCACATATGTTAAAGATTCAACTTTTAATTGTCCTTTGAATGGGGTTTCCAAATGTTTCTGTAAGTTTGAAAGGTGGGCTTTGATTCACTTTTACTTGGTCTAGCAAGGAGTGAAAAGAATTGGAAAAGTTTCTGTTTGAAATCTTGGACTAGAAACACCCAAAGTGGCCTAGTGAGCAAGATTGGCAAAAATGACCATTTGCCTTATTTGATTTGTTTTTGATTTTTTTCTTGATTTGTTTCTGCTTGGAAATGTTTTAGATGATGTTATATTCGTATTTGAACCATTCCTTACTATTTAGTTGAATCAGACAAGTCCATTCATGCATTCATCAAATCATCACATACACACATGCATTCATTTGGTTTTTATTTAATCAAAGTTTTTGTTAACCCTAATTTTAGTGATTAGATTTTGATGATCATTGTTTCATATTTTTGGGATGTAATAGCCCCTTCAATAAGGCCCCCTCTGGTTACACCCACCTCCTAGTCACAGACAACGAATTCACCAAGTCGGTGGAGGCCAAGCCAGTCCGCAAGTGCGACGGGAAGACCGCCGCCAAATTCCTCCGCGAGCTCATCTACCGCTACGGATTCCCGCACAGCATCATCACGGACATCGGCACCAACTTCGCCAAGGGTGCCATGGCCGAGTACTGCGAGGAGCACAACATACGGCTCGACCTCGCTTCAGTCGCCCACCCAGAGTCCAACGGCCAGGCGGAACACGCCAACCAGAGCATCCCCCACGGCCTCAAGCCACGACTACAAGTCCCCCTCGAGCGAACTCCAGGATGCTGGGTCGAGGCGCTCCCCTTTGTCATCTGGGGCATCCGCACCTCCGTCAACCGATCGACTGGGTTTATGCCTTTCTTCATGGTGTACGGCGCCGAAGCCGTCATGCCAACTGACCTCGAGCACAACTTGCCTCGTGTCGTCAACTACGCGGAGGCCTACAACAAGGTCGCACGCACGGAGTCGACCAGCTTGACGAAGCACGCGACCTGGCTCGCTCTCGCACCGCCATGTACTAGCAGGTACTCCGCCACTACCACAGACGCCGAGTCCAGACTCGCACCTTCTAAGAAGGCGACCTGGTCCTGCGACTAATCTAGGACAAGAAGGGCATGCACAAGCTCTCTCCCCCATGGGAGGGACCATTCGCCATAGGGCGAGTCCTTCGCAACGATGCCTACTACCTCATCGACGTCTAAGGCGGCGGACAACTCGATGTCAAGCGGTTGTGGAATGAAAACTCCTAAGGAAGTTCTACACCTAGAACTCCGACCTATATTCCTACCGCCATACAATAAAAATATTCGACTCGCAAAAATTGTGTCTACTCTCCAACTCTTGTGCCATTCGCACTCGTAAATACAGCATTACACTAATCACGGAAGTCAACCCTTGGCTACGCGACCGACACGGCTAAGTAGTGCTACCCAAGGGCATCGACGAAATTCGGGCCTTGTGTCGTCCACAAAAAACGCCAACCCGGAGCCCCCATCGGAGTCGCCCCGCTCGACTGGCCCGCCGGGTCAAGACAACTGCACTCGCTTCTCACAGCGACCTGGTCCTCCGCATCCTCGGCGCAGCGACTCGAACGGTCAAGTACCATGCTCGGGGACTCATGCTAGTCCAAACCTACGCGGCTCGGGAACACACCAAGTATGAGAGCGCGCCCTGGACTCGCCACGTGACTGGCTCCTAGAGTCAGGTGGAGTGACGCGCCAAGTACAACGCGCTCCGTCCTCACCTACCTTGGACATGCGACTAGAATGGCTAAGTACCACGCTCGGGGACTCGTCCAACCGACCGCGTTCGGGAAAACGGATCAGTACAGATCATCCCTTGGGGTCGCCAAGCGACTGGCTTCCCAAGCCACGGCGAGTCGACCTCAACTAACTAATAGTATACAAACAAACATTCACAGAAAAACACGAGGTAAACCCCATTAAAGGGCGGACGCGCTCAGGGACTCGCACAACAAAATAATCCAAACTAAAATCAAAACTGACTCAAGTATACTTCCATTCCTTATGGCAACAAAATATTGTTCACTTACAAGGGCAGAGATACACTTATTTATACTAACGCCAATCGTCAAGTTACCTACTATGCAGGCTTCGAAGACGACATGCCATTGCCACAATGAACACGGATGAAGGGGACCCAAGGGTTCGACGGGGACATTGTCAAGCTACCCGCCATCACCGACCAGAACGACTGCTCCGTCTTGAAGTCGCGATGCGTCGGTTCGGCATCTTTCGGGGCAACGACCGTCTCCTGGTATGGCAGGAGGTCGCCCATCGCCAACACCCGCTCCGAGTACACAGTTACCTTCGCGGTCAACTTTAGGACTTCGGCGATTTCCACCAAGTCGGTCGCCGATGGGTACCCGCTGGTGACATCGTCGAGGTCAAAGTCGTTGAGGAAGTGCGCAAGAGCAAGGCTCAACACAGTCATGGCCCCGCGGCGGAAAGCCAACCACGACATGTACTCAACCACCGTCGGCGCCCTCTCCAGGCAGCGTCACACCTCCGTGAGCTCGCTCAGAATCACTTCCGTGGGCGAGATCAACTAGAGATACGCGCGTATGCAGGTCACCGAGAGGGCGGCAGAATCCACTAGCATGGTGACGCACTGCCTAGCGTCAATACGTCTGCGCCTCGGGCTCATCGTCGAATATCTTCCCTACAATCAACAACAACTTAGCGTCAGAACGACACACAACTCTAGGCTCACCCACTCGGGGACTCGACGGCATAAGCGACCCGCATGCTCGGGGTCTCGCTGACACAATAGCTACAAGCCTAAGAAACTCACCAATGAGTGGACGGAAGTGCCCCGTGATGAAATCTTGAAGACCCGACAAATCGTCCTGCAGCCCTGCGACAAGAGCGTCGGAAACCTTCCACTCGCCAGCCACGGTAGCGACAGCAGCCTTGGACCTCTCCTCCGCCGAGCTTGCTTCTGCCTTGGCGGCCTTGACCTCCTTATCTAGCTTGGCAACCCGCTTCTTTGTGGCGGTCAACGACGACTAGGAAGCCTCCACCTCTCCGGCCGGGACAAAACCCTCGCGGGCCTTGGCAACCATGGCAGAATGCCCCTCTGCAGCAAAACAGGGTTGAGACCTCAATCAAGCACAAGCAAGGAATAGAGAAGGTAACTCGAATACCTACCCGCGGTCGTCTGCAGCTGTTGGTTCACCTCCTGCATGGATTGGAGGTCGCGCTCCAGAACCTCTTTGGCGGCCAGTCACTCTGCCGATTCACGCTGGAGGCCCTGCAAATACGGAAAAATATGAGCAAGCACCGAAAAGTTTCCTAAGTGTCTAACCGCTGAAATTCAGCGACTAGCCACTCGGGTACTAGACATCGAAAAAATTTCTAAGTGCATAGCCGCTGAAATTCAGCGACTAGCCACTCAGGGAATGGACAACAAAAAGCAATAAGAATCTACCCGATGAAATTAAGCGAGCAGATCTTCGGGGACTGGACATACCTGAATAGCTGCACCCAGCATGTTGTGCAGCTCGACCACGTCTACCGATGGCAGCATGAAGGGCGTGCATCCACGACGTTCCTCGACGTCCGAGCCCAATATTTCGGGCACTCGAGGTGACTGCGCCGCGGCACTCACAGTGGAGGCCTTCGCCATGAAGCGAGGGAAGGTCGCCACCGCCGCTCCCGAAGCACTCGTCGTGGGTTCTGACGCCCCGACCGGCACCGCCGTCTCCACCTGCTTCGACCCCGAGTCCACGTCGGCCTTTGCGGACGTGTACACTCCAGTCAGAGCTTCACTTGGCGCATTGGCCAGCTCGTCCAAGATTATGACGCCGTTGTCGCCTTTCTTCTTATTCACGCCCTCAGCGGGCGCCTCGGCGCCGTCGCCCTTCCTCTTCTTCGAGGGATCAGCCTCCATCCCGGAGGCAACTGCTGGTACTTTGGCCACCGAAGGGTGACCAATCTTCTTCACACCATTCCTGTAAAAGAAGCTATTAGCGACTCAAGCGACATATACAAACTAGTAATCCAGGTCGACATGGCAAACACGTACCTGGCGACTGGGATATAACACAGACCGGTGTGGATGTGCGCCGGCTTCTCCAATTCTAGGCCCATCTTGCGGCTGATGCCTGTATCGAACAGGGCTGGAGCCCATGTTACCGAGGCCTTATTTGTCGACGAGGCCACGGCAGCAGGAAGTTCCGCTCTGGCCGACGCGGGTGCCTCCCTCAACGGCGAGGCCTCTGCGACCGAGACAGATACGAGGCCCGTGACTGCTGAGAACGAGGGGAATTGACGCTAGTGGCATCTCGTCCTCCACCACGGTCGGGCCCGCCGTCTCTGGCGCCTTCGTCGATGCCTCAGCCCCTGTGTCAGCGGCCTCGCTGGTCACCTCGGAGCTAGTCGCTGACCGAGGAGGAGACACTGCCTTGGGCACTTTCTTCTTCTTTGGCAATTTCTTCTTCGACGGCATGGCCACGCGCCGCGAACTGTGTTCGTGGGCATCGTCCTCACCTCCATCGTGACCCTCGAGGCTCTTGCTAGCCTCGATCTCGCTTTGCTGCTGCCCGTGATTTTTCCGAACTATGGGTGCGGCAACCTCCACGGCTTCATCATCATCATCGTCATCGTCGTCATCGAAGGAGGACTCGCTCTCGTTCCCCTCGACCTCGTCCGAGCTCTCATTGTCGGCGGGAGGGAGCCAGCCCTCAACAACTTAGAATAGCTGAAATAGTGACACATGTTAGCAAACCGCGACTGCATTTCTGCGACTGCGAAAATAAACAATGTAAAACAGACTCACCATTGGCTCCTTGTGCTTTGCGGTGTATGGGCGATCCCGACCTTTGGGTCGCTATACTCCGGGTCCGTGATCTTCTTCAAGGCGGCGGAGTAGTCTTCACCCTTCCACTTGACGGAGCAGGCCTTGGTTCCGTCGTCCCTGTCGGTGTATTCATACATCTAGTGGGCATGACTGGCCAGTGGCACCAATCGTCGCCCGAGCTAGCAATTGTACAAATTGATGGTCTCGAGCCCATCCTTCTTCAGCTGATGAATCATCATCAGCATTTCGTCCACGACCATCCTCTGGTCATGCGGGAGCTTGGTGACCTGCAGCCGGCGTGGTTCGGTTCGCTCGGTGGAGTACGCCGGGAGCGGTACCTTCGGCAGCATGAGGTCAAGGAAGGAGGCATTGGGCTTCAGCTGGAAAGTAAGGCCGCCCGCCGCCAGCATCGGGTCACCTGCCCCATTGCGACTAATCCGTCCGTGGAACAACTCCTGCCACAGGGGGAAGTACGGGCAGTAACCCAAGTAGCGTTTGTAGAAAGCCATGAAAATGGCGAGCTTCTCGATGCTGTGAGGCCCCAGATCTGATGACTGGATGTCGTAGTAGGACCAGAATCGGTGAAAGAAGAGCGAAGTGGGGAATCCAAGCCCCCTCTCGAGGTGGCTGGTGAAACAAATAAATTCGTTGGCGCGCGGATCTGGTTCCACCTCCCCGGCAGAGGGAACTCGCCATCTTCCGGCGCAGAGAATCCCTACGTCCTCGAAGGACTTCAGCGTTGCCCTAGTGCACTTGGACTTCCCCCATAACTTGTTCGGAGGCGCCATCGGATCGAGGATCTGGGCTCGCTGGATCGCTCTAGAGGTTCTGGAGGAAATGGGAGACTAAAGGGCGCGCGGAGTCGGAGGAAATCTAAGGAATACTCACAACTCACCCGTCACTCTCCTTATATAGAGGTTGGCTCCCGCCAATTTCGGGGAGCCGTTACCGCGCGATGATTACGCTGATATTACCGTTGGATTACCCAACAACTAGTTTGACCAAAATGACGGTCCAACTTCATCTACTTGACTCGCCGACCCATTTTTCAAAGATGTGACTCGACTACTTGCCAAATTGGAGATTCAACTGGTTGCCGATATTGCGACTGGAGATACATGTTGAAGGTTATTTCTCTCATTGAAAGAGTCCATCGCCGATTCGACTGGGTGTCCGAATTGGACCCGAATACTCCGACTGCCAAAGAACACCTGTGACGAATCAACGACGGCCTCGGCGACTACTGATGGGGATATGCCGAGTGGGGTTTACCCAGCAGGACGTTCCCTATTGGATCATATTCCCAGCGAGTAAGCCTGCAGGACGGCGACTGGACTGAGACCCAAGAGTAAGCCAGGCGACTGGAAGCTGAAGGACCAGAAGCGTAGCTAGGACCAGTCGGATTAGGTAAAAAGCCTCCGAGTCTTTATCCAACTCGGTTGTAGACTGTAAACACTAGCGAGGTGACTCTATATAAACCTCCCTAGGGCACGCATAGCACTTATGTTCCATCATACACCCCATCGACTCGCCGCCTAGCCGCCGAGCTCGCCCTTTGTATTCTCTCAGCAATACAATCTAGCAGGAGTAGGTATTTACCCTCCGGGGGTGAACCTGGGTAAAACCTTGTGTCTTTGCCCTCATATCGCACCACAGATGGCTGGTCGCCCTTTCCCCTCGTTCTACTACTCGCTGCCACTCGCTGCATCTGCCATTGCCATTCCCACGACAATGGATGATTCAAAGGAGTAAACTCTATTCCACGTCATGTAATCAATTCATAAGCTTGCCTTTGAACAATAAAGTATAATCATGTAAAATTGAGAGTGTGAGAGTTTGTCATGAAAATCATATACACTAAAGTATCTCAATTCTCCCACATAAATAAGTCAAGACTTTTCAAACACTACTTTTCTATTCATTGTCCTTCAAGAATTTCAGTTCTTAAGTAATTGAGAGCATGCCAAAAAAATTACTTAGTTCATCGGGCTATGATGGACACTCGTGGAATTACCAAGGTTTTTGTTCCTTTTGCATAATGATTACTCATATCAACCATAGGAGTGATTCCATCATCAAAATAGCTACATGAGGATGCCAAGAATCTTACCCATTAACGCATTGCTGCTACATATGTTTAATCAACTCATAGCCGAAATCTAGGAGTTTCCCCCATGAAGATCGTTCGTAGGCTATCAGAGTTGTTGGCATACCATGAAGTTTGACACGCATAAAGCTATATCATTCTTATGATTCATGAGTCAAACTTTGGCATGCTTACAAAAAAAACCGCTAAACATTAATTCTATTGAACAAATCCTTTCAAAGAGAGCTATCAAGTCAATCATTATTTCCATGTTGTTGAGTGTCTCTAGGAATAAGCTTTCAAGAATAAACACTACAACACCCAAGCCTTCAATTGTGAGACTTTTTCTTATTATAATTGTTTAGCAAATTTTTAGGCAAGACTTGGTTAACTACAAGAGCTGGAACAAAACATACTCAACTAAATACCCATGCAAACAAAATTTTACTCCAATATAAATACTCACTCCACCAATATAATATCTTAACATTTACTACTAACTAGCATGGGTTTCTCAAACTTCAAAAGTGGGGAGTCATAAGGCATACCTCTCATGATTGGTTCCACTTCTCTCTTTCCCTTTTATTCGTTTCTTGGAATCCCAAAGTCAATCACTCTCCTGCAAATACGCGAGAAACACGAAGAGAATATAAAAAAAGAAAGAGGGAAAATAAAGATAAATGGAAAAATCTTTTTGTTGTTTTTAAGAGAGGGAATTAAAGAATAGAAAATTGGCGACAAAGCTCGGCTAGAAAATCTCGAAAACAAATAAAAATATCTAAAGAAAAAGTGTTAGGGAAACCAACACGATTTCTTATAAACTCAAACTAAAAGCATTCCTCGAAATATTAAAAATAAACGCCAAATAAAGATAATGGGGAGACTTCCCCAAGCTTAGGCTTTTGCAAGATATCAAATTGAGTTGATAAATTACTAATGGTTTCTCGGAGGTTCATGGCGAGATTATGCATCCCCTCCATAGTTCCTCCAAGTTCTTGGAAATCTTGATATGTAGCGAACCGGTTTGGTGGCTGCTCCTCTTGATCAGGAACTCCTTGCTCCTCTTCTTGGTCTTCATCCTCATCCAGAATGTCCTCCTAGGGTTGGTGTTGTTTAAACTGCAAATCATATAGCAAATGTCCTTCCTCGATAGAGAAAATACCATTAGGCAAAGGAACGGGGTAGAGAGGCCCAGCTCTAGTAATATGCAAGTAGTAACTACCACCTCTCTTAGTGAGAATTCCACAAGATATTAAAGTAGAGAAAGCAACACGTCGCTCACCTAGCAATGGTTGCAACTCACCTAGGTCGACACCCAAGGTAATGGCAAGCACGGTGATGACGCCTCCACATGTGATTGGCCCTTGGCTTTGGGAGGATTGGTGCTCCAAGTAGCGCACAAGAATTGTGCCCAAGTTGAGTGACAAGTTGTTGTTGTTGAAAGCAACTTTTGCGAGGACCAAGATGTCCTCCTCATCGAGTCTTGTAAACTCATTTCGTTCCTGCAAGGTGCTAGCAATAACATAGAACAAATAGCGAATAGAAGGATGTTGAATATTCTTCCGCTTGTTGACTCTAGAAATAAAACTCATTCTATTATAATAATAATCTGGGGAAGGGCTCATGTTAGCAAAAGATGTGTGTAAAGCATTAACAATATTGTTTGGTAAATTAAAATAATTGCACTATCTATCAAGTGATAATGTATAATTGTTGTTTATAAGTTAGAAAGAAACCATGTCCTCTCCGTATCATGTTTTAACGGTGCTTTTCAAAAAACTTAAAAATTCAAGAGTTAACCAGCAATAAGTAGTATCATATTGGAATACAAAGTTTTGTAGGCCAACTCTACTGCAAAGTAAATTGAAGTCATTAGAAATACCGAGTTGATTCAATATAATGGAACAAGCCCACTTGGTTGTCTTCACTTCTCAGTTATTGATCCTATTGAAGCGATCATGTTGGAGCTCATCCCTAAACTGTATCCCCATGCAGTCTTGAGCTACAGTGGCAGCCCGAGAAGAACTCGCGGCGGCACAAGCTCGTGATTGGCTCCTTGTGTTCATCATCCTAGATTGATAATGACAACAGATCGGAGATGAATTTGCAAAAATTAATTGGAGGATCGGAGGAGAAACATACTGTAGATCACTTGTGTGCGAGGAAATCGAACGAATTTGAGTAAAGATAAAGATCTCTTGAGGTGTTGAGAGAGTTTGGAGGTAGAAGAAAGAAAAAGGATTGAAATTTTGGTGTTAGGGGTAACTTCCCGTGGAGTTTTTGTGGTCGCACAAACTATATGGCCAAAACTATATGGACGGAACATTTATCCCGCCATATAGTTGGTCTAACATCAATAATTTGGGGTTTCTTAGGGTTTCCTCCTGGCGGCGCAAGCTATACGGTCGGGATTTTTTTTCCTGCCGTATAGTTGGTCGTTAAACTTATTGTACCCTAGAAAATAAATTTGACAAAGGCATTGATATCTATACGGCTGGAACTATACGGCCGTAATTTTTATTCCCGCCGTATAGTTGGTCGTTAAACCTATGATATTTTTTGAAAACTGAAGGGGTGATGTTGAAAAAACTATACGACCTAAACTATACTGTCGGAATTTTTATTCCCACCATATAGTTGGTCGTTAAACCTTTTGGAGTCGCCAAAATTTACATGTTTCTTCGAGAATTCGTTCTTAACCTGAAACTTAGCGAAACACCATGTTTTGACAAAAATAACAGCTTAAATTTTCGACCAACAACGGCATGTATAAGACAGGTATTTCATTACCACCGAACATCTCCTCCTCAACTGGAGTTTTCTAGCACTCTTTATTCAACATGAATCTTAAACTAAAACTTAAAAATTTATTCAAACTTTTATTTCACATGATTTACCTCCCATGAAACGCTCTTTTATGCTCAATAGCTTGACCATGATGTTGCTCACTTAGGACAAGTGAGTGGAACACCCACTCCAAAATAGTTGGCCTTCAAAGTGATGACCTCCTTCTCATCATGTTTGGCTTTCTTCTTTCTGGGAAAATGAACAACAAAAGGATCTCGCGAAGGCAATTGAAGCTTCACGTTCCCTTTATGTAAATTAATAAAAGCCTTAATAGTTCTTAAGAATGGACAGCCTAACATGATAGGAGCAGTAGCATGTTCAGGCATGTCAACAATAACAAAATCAATAAGAGCAGGACAGCCTTTAATGTATACTAAAGTATTCTCTTTAATTCCTACAGTCTGTTTATAGGTAGAATCTGCTAAATATAATTTTAACTCAGTGATTTCAAAAGATCCAAGATTTAACTTATCAAAAAAAACTTTTTGAAATTGTTGAAACACTTGCACCTAAATCACAAAGTGCGCGCTATCTCATTAGTCCTAATCTTAATTTTAATAGTAGGCTCAAATATATCAGCAAGATAAACAGGTATTTTTTTAAAAAAATTCTTATATTCATCCTCAAGCTCACGTACCTTTATTGCTACCTGATTAATGAAACGTTGATACATAGCTTCATCATTTTCTTCACTTACGGGAATCTTGATATTGATCCTTTTCATAAGATCTTCAACCGTGTAATTTGGTGAAGGGGCATTGCTATAGTCAAGTTCTTCAGGCTCCTCCCTTTGGATTCTTATCATCTTGAGGTCTTCAACCGGATTGGGCTCAACTTTACCTACAAATTTAGCTAGAATGAGAGTTTGACTCTCGGTTATATTACCTAGTTGTGCCTCAACAAGCTTTGTTCTTTCTTGAAGGGCCTGCAAATCATTCCTCAAACTCATAGCTTAGTTAGAAAATTTTCCAAGCATATTATCATGGTTCTCTATTATCTTAACAAGGATATTGTTTTGCTCAGTTTGCGAATTCATAAAGGACTTAAGTGTTTCTTGGATACTACCATTACTTGATCCAATATTATTAGAGTTACCTGCAGGGCTAGAATAATGTTTTTGGAAATTCGGATTATAGTTCTTCTTCCAAGCAAGGTTATAATCATTACGAGCTATAAAGTCTATTTATTCAATATTTGATTCTGAGATAGCTCTTACCTGGGTTTCCTTACCCTTGATGGCTAATATGAGCTTATCCAGCTTAGCAGTGATTCTTCATTTTCCTGCGGTGTGACAGAGTTCATCTTCTTTGTGTTTGATCTTTCTACATGCCATTGGGCATGGTTGTCTTCCTATTGTCTAGCAGCTGCTTTGCTTCAGCAATTTGTTTGCCCATAAATCTTCCTCCATCTGCAGTATCAATCATAGACTTAGACACAGGGTTAAGAGCATTATAAAATAAATGGAGAATTAACCAATCTTCCATCCCAGGCTAGGAAAGTTTCTCATGCATCCTTTCATTCTCTCACATGCAAGCGCTAGTGACTCACGCTCTTCCTGTCTAAAACCAGTAATATTAGATCTTAGTTGCATAGTCTTTGTAGGTGGGAAAATTTTAGTCATAAATAAAGAAGTAAATTTCACTCATGATGCAATAGTATTTTTAGGCAAAGATAGCAACCATTATTTTGCTCTTATACTCTAACAGAGAAAGGAAATAAATGCAGCTTAACCGCATCGGGGTCAACATATTTAATGTTCATCATATCACATATTTCAGTAAAAGTATTCAAGTGCATACCTATGTCCTCAACAATAGAGCGTCCAAATTGATTCTGTTGAACCAAACTTAAATAGTGGGGCTTAATTTCATAGTCCTCAGCAGTAATTGTTGGCTGGATAATAGGAGTACGCAAATAATCATTGTTGGGAGTTGCAAACTCCCCAAATTTCTTTTCAGCCATATTTCCTATGTTTTTGGGTTTTCTTAAACAAAAACTTATGATAGTAAAAACAAGAATTTACAGACTAACTAATTTTTTTGATTTTTCAAATAAATATTGAAAGCAAACTAACAAAATTAAAAACAAGAATTAAAACTAGCAAGGTTCCTAGTATTAACCTTACCAGGGTAGCTATTGCTTCCTCGGCAACGGCGCCAGAAAAAGGGTTGATACCTTCGATCCGTATTATGGATATAGTATAGCTCTTTTTCCCTAGTAGACCTAGGTTATCGAATCTTCAAGAAGCGGAAATCATGGTGAAGTTACTTTAACGGACCTTCGGGATTTTTAGAATTCTTTTAGTGTTTTACCGGACCAAGAGATTGCGATCTTTTGTTGTTGTCAATGATGGAGAAAGAGGGCCTAGGGCATTCGGTTTCACCTATAGATATGCAAAACATCTGATGAGAATAAAAGATAATAATAAAGTACGCATATAATCGTTAGAGCAAGATAATTATATGTGGGCAGTGCATCCATAACTGATATTTCCTCTACAACCGCTTATAGCAATAGCCTATTAGTCTCATCCATAGAATAAAGAGATCTAATTATATGCGCAGTGACATCACCATTAATCCCAAGAAAATCCCTCACATACAGCCGTACTACCCTTTCTATCACTGGGGTTCCCATCCTGTAGATTAGTCATTACTCATACTCCCTATACCTGGATCAATCCTTGGGGTCTTGGGTACCTGACAAGTCGATTGAGCAAGAGAGGATACAATAACCATCATGACATACAAACTAATACACGATCCCATCTATGATAAATAACATGCACAAACTACATGGCTAAGCCGAAGCCCTTAGCCCAAGGAGAATTACTCATACATAGAGATAAGATCAACAATCATGACCATTGTATTGGAAATCATGAGATTGATAGTAATAGTCTTACAATGTCGCCAATTGGAGATGTGATCTACTATTATAAGTGGTAGACTATGGCTATTGTGGTGGAGAAGGATTGTGAGATTGGATCTAGATCTATTCCTCCGGCGGATCTTTGGTGTTGTGTTTTCTCGTTCTCCTCCTCTTTCCCTCTCATGAAATTTATTTGGTTTGACCTAGTGATGTTGGTGGAAACTATACATCCGGAAAAATATTCCCGTTGTATAGTTGGTCGTTAAAGCCACTGTTTTATCTTCACGACCCCTAGTTTTTTTGGGTTGTTGAAAATCTCATATCTTTTACTTTAATGTTGTGATTCCCATCATCAAACGTCATTTCATGCGTAGGGGAAAATGGAAAGACAGGATTGCATACCCCTTTGATCATTAGGCATTAGTGGCAGGATTTAGAGAGATATTTTATCAAAAGTATGAATAATATCTAGTTTAAATGTGGACGTGGATGACTATATTTCACAGCCATCAGTCACACACTTAAGAGTAGGAGCAAGTTCTGGATCTGAACCATAAATTTGGTTGGATTAGACCTGAGCCGGATTTTGACTAAGTTAGTAAGTCGGACTCATGGTGACTAATGTGGTCTTTAGTGAATGGGCCACAAGTGAGTGGAGCCCACTTTCACTCTCTATATATAGTGGGGCGCAGAAATCCAGGAGGGTTGACGGTTAGGTCATTTCATGCGTTAGAAACCCTAACTCCACAACAGTCATGTCGCCGCACTGGACCTAGCAGTCCACCGCCGGCGCTCCTCCTCGTACGTGTGAACACAAACAGAAGCGATGCACGATCAGCGCTTGGACGATAGTTGATTGGATCGAGATCGTGAGGACTGCACTACATCAACAGACGTGCTGCATCAGTAATTCGCATCTGCGCATATAGTGGTAATCCTCGTGGCATTCTACCTCAGCTAGATCCTGGGATCACCTCGTTAGAGGGAATTTTGCCCAACAAGAGGCGGCGTCGCGCTCGAACGCGAGCAGAGGTGCTTGAGTGGCGGCGGGACTGGGCCGCATGGGAAGTAGGTGGAGATGGCGACAAAGCTCGATCAGAATTTGGGGGCAGGAAAAACATTTCCTTGGCACTGGTGCATAATATGGGATTTTTTGGAGGGCATAATCGTCTGAAAAAAAAGCTGGTTGACATAAACGTTAGGTATTTACTAGTTGAATGTCCATGCGTGGCCACGGCATCTCAAGGCCAAGTCTTGCCGCGCATCCCCTTTTTAATTTTTGCGTTCAACTATTTTACTAGAAAAAATAATAACCTTTTTAAATCTCCTTGGATTAGTAGGACAACAATGCAAAGCCATTATAGTTGAATTTCACTATTATCTATCCACTTAGATGTCATATGAGTAGTTCCTACTCTAATAAGATGCACATCTAATATTATCACTTACATCCATTCTCGTATATTTTATTATTTTTCTGAAACTATAGGATCTTTATGTTCATCCTTGCTAAAAAAATCATCTTCGAAGTCTAATGGACTGGGAGTCTTGTACAACAGGCGCCGGTTGCTCCTGATGTGTGATACCAATCAGACTCTCATGACAATTTGGTTTATCGTTCCTTTTATTAAACATATCGAGAAAGCTATGCGAACCATTGAAACACCTGCAATCAGTTACAACAGCCAACCAAAAATTCCAACATCATAGTGAAGTTCTTATATTGTTATACTGAACCAACCCAGCATACAAAAATTTAGTAGCAGTAGGCATAAAATTTGAACAAGTGCAGCAACGTCCCATCTCTCCTTTCTTCACCAACCCCTCGTCTCTCCTCAGCTCCTCCATGTGCGGAGCTCCTTTCCGCATGCAATAAGAATAAAAAGCAAGTAAAAACGGCTACCATTGCTTCGGAGAAGAAATTAAAAAAAACCTTGGCCATGGCCAATTTGATGATGATTGGTATGGGTTTAGCCTTTTCACCGATGCTCACCTTCGAGTCTTGGGTCTTCTTCTGTTGTGCTTCACGATTTCATACTAACCTGCAACACCGAAACGATGAACAATTACTGAGTGAAGAAAATGCTCAAAAATTAATCAGTGGTATTCCAATTGTGCTACTCCCTCCGTCCACAAATGTAAGTCGCTGACACCGATTAAAAAGCCCCAAAGTACAAAACTACCCCCGTACCCGATCGATTTGATTGGAAATTCAAAACACAACGAGATCACGTCCTTCCTCGGTTTCCTCTCCACGCCACCTGTACTGGGATCGATTGACCGTCCAGCGCTGATCGATCATGATGTCCCTGTTGTATTTGTACTTGTTCCCTGTGTCGCCTATACCAGTATTTGGCGTCACCGATCGATAGCCCCATCTTCAAAAGCAGCTCTGCCGGCACCAGCAGCACTAGCCGCCATCCCCACATGCAGCAGCACCGGCTGGACCCAGCAGCAGCAGAGCCCCCTTCTTCTTCCTCCGCTCCAACCAGGAAACCGCCACGACATGCTCACCATGGCTAGACCGGTTGAGACCATCTCTCTCCCTCTCGTTTTGCCCTCTACTTTCCCCTCTCTCCCATGGTGCTGATGCTGCCTTCGGTTTGTTCCAAGGAGCCCATGAAGATAGACGTCGTAGACCACATTTCTCCACCATTTTGGCCGCTTCGGCGACGGTGGCCGGATCTGGACAGGCAGCAGCAAGGAACAGTTAACTGCATTTTTTACAGTGAACACAAGTGAAAGCACTGTTTTTAACAAGAATAATGCATGAATATTCATGTACACCATGCACTCATTTAAATAAGAGCAAGATGACAGAAATTTAGACAGAAACTAGATGGATTGTACCGATATGTGTCATATCTGGCAGCTAGTGTAGTTGAAAAATCACTAGTCACATGCATCACGAGTATAAAGAATTTATCTGAGAGTGAGTCCTTCGATGGGTAAAGCAAAAGCCCATCTCATACCCTGGACCTGGTGCTGCCCCGGCACGCCTTCTTCCCGCTCACGCTGCCTTGCTCCGCGGCCGCCATTGGGTAGCTTGCATTCTGCTGATGAATTGTGAAGGCGGAGACACGATCTAACTGAGCTAGATACAATAGATGATTTCTAGCAAAATCTAGACCAGCACAAGCACGGTATGCCACTGAACTCACCATCAAACAGCCAAGAAAAGACATCACTAATTGTTTCAGAGTTTAACACTTGACGGTGGGCAAGCATCACAACTCACAGCAACAAGTGAGGGGATCAAGAACAAAACTTATGCAGATCAACGGGTTACCTGTGAGGTCTGTGTGGAAGAAGCTGGAGCCTTTGAAGTTGGTTTGTTGCAGCAAAGAACACAAATTCAAGAAAAATATACAGCAGAACACTCTAAACTATTGTGTTCTATTCTGAAAGTTCAGTCAAAAATTTGTTAAGTACTTAATCACTGCAAAGAAAGAAACTCAAGAGTTTCTCATTTCCAATAATGAAATAGGTTAATTAATTCCTCTACAAAATCACTCCTCTCACTAACAATCAATCCAGGCAACATCAATTATTAATTAGCACAGAACATTCTACATCTAGCTTAAAACACACAACCGATTCTTGGTGAACATAATAGATCGACGGTAATGGAGCAAAAAAAAGAGGACGACAACCGCCTCCCTTGTGCAGGATACCCGCAATTTCATGGTCAAACATGACAACATGCAAAGGAGAAGGAAGATTACAGGTCAAAGGAGGAGAAGTTCTTAGCTGGTAATTACCCCATGATGGAGAACTTGATTGTCTACGTGATGGCGATTCAGAGCAGCGTGGTGATTAGGGGATAGTTGTGGAAGACGACGCGGTAGGAGAACCCCGCGGCTAAGGCGGCATCCGGAAGATCCAGTGGCGGCGCAGGTAGGTACAGCGCCGACGCATCAAAATGCGACCTTTGTCGGCGCACACGGGGCCTCGTTGCGGCTGCTCCACCAGGTAACCAGGATGAGGGGCACTGGGGTGACGTTCGTTCCGGGAGATGAAGGCGGGGGAGAATCCCTGCCGGCGGCGAGGAGCAGGGGAGCTGGCGGCGGTTGAATCTGGATCGGCGGTGAGGAGCGTGGTGCTCTGTGGGTGAGGCGTCAGAGGGAGAGGAGTGTTGTGTTCGTGACTGCTCGGGGAGTGTGGTGACGCGGGGGCAGTTTCGGAAAATCAGAAAATTTGTTAACGTGACAGAAGCTGTGCGTGGTTTCGTTCCGTGACTTACATAAGTGGATGGAGGGAGTACTCTTTTTTTTTTTTAACAGGGAAGGGTCCTGAAAGACCTGGAAACTGCATTCATTCACTCGGTGGGATTACAACGAGGACCTCAGCAGAAAATAGAAGTACAACACAGCCCTCACATTTTCTGAAAAGGACCCTAAAGTAACAAACAGAAACGCAATCGAGTCCTTCTCCACCTCTGATGCGATTCGATCTCAAAGCACGGCCATCCACCTCGCCGCCGGGGACTATGCCACTTGGGGCAAGGCAGATGAGGAGCGCCGCACTTGAGTCGATGAAGATCCTCCCGTATGGCTCACTTGCCAGGAGGAAGAAAAGCCCCAAACACACATGGCAGCCAGGCGCGGAGTGGCCTCCCCTTGAGCCAAGGATAACGTCGGCTTGAAGACGCCGCCGTTGATGAACTCCGCCGTAGATAGCTGCAGCCTCACGCACTTCCCAAGAGCCTCCAGATCCTGGCATCATCCCTCTTCTCCCGCCACCGCGACGGACGGATCGAGGAAGAACACCAAGAACAGGAGCTCCACCGAGCTTATTGGGGAAGCCTCCACCAGATCGACGCCTCTCTTTCCTCTCCTCCATGGAGAAATCGTGGAGAAGCTCGCCGGCCAACCCAAGTCGCCGCTCGCTAGCGACTGGACTCGACTTCCAGGAAACGGCATAATGCCAAACGCCATATAGGCAACACGGGATCTACCCCAGGACCTACAGCTACTATATACAGAGGAGACCCGGCCTCCTCTCCCATCCCTACTCCGGCCGGGAACGCCGGCGGAGAGGAAGGGGAGAGGAGCCGGAGGCGTCGAGGCGACTCTCAAGAGGTAGGCAGGAGAGAGAAAGAGAAAAGAGGAAGAGTTTTGACTGTTCCTGGAGGGAGTACTTGTTCTGAAGTTTCACCGAGTTTGGATTGCGGCGCATGACTCTTCCGAGAAGTTGAATTGCTGGAGTGATCGATTAGCATTCAGGAACTTTAAGGGGGACGAAGATTAAAAGAAAATTAATGTAACAATGATCATTGAAAGAAGCATGTCATGCATTTTTAAATTAAACAAGTATGTACATGCATGTTTCCATCTTTACAGCTAGCAACGAGCAAGATTGTAAAAAGACTCAGAGCAACAGCAAGGCACACATGGCTAGAAATTATCAACAAAATAAACACACAGAGCACCAATGAGGAACATCAGTAAAGCATATAGAGCCCCAATTTCTCTGTCTAATCTCTCCTCTGAATCTCTCACACGCAGTAGCAGAGGCACTCAATCTTCCGCTGCCAGCATCAATGTAGGATCACGACAAGCATAAGCAACAGTGTGAAAGAATACAATTTCTAATTGCAGCCAGTAACTTCAGTAGCACGAACATGACATTTTTTTTATCAAACGAGCACGATATCCCCTACGCGACCCATGTCGGATCCCCATCTCATCCTCCGCCTCCATGCTCCACCTCTGCTGTAACCGGACTCCCTTCTCCATCTTCTCCCTACTCCACCTCTTTAGGAGCTGGCCACCCAACCACCTCCCCCACCGGTGCCCTTCCTCCCCTCCGTCGAGCTCCACGTGGTGGAGGAACACGACTAGCTCGAGCTCCGAGCAGCGGAGGAGGGCGAGCTCATCAAGATATACTAGCACACCGGCGTGCAAACCAGTCATAGATCCTGGCCTGCACCCGGCCGCTTGTGTGTGCCGGGGTTGTGGCCCATCTTGTGTGGGAGTTGGAGGTCTAGAAGAGATCTTTCACGGATCTGGGCGAGGCAATGCGAGTGGGGGACACGCGCCCTCGATTTATGTTTGCATGACTAGGTCCCGGCGTCTCCGTGCCATGGCCTCGAGAAGAGACAACGCGGCGGTTGTTGCGGGCACGGCGGCAGGAGAACGAATCATCGGCAGAGTGCCAGGGGCAAAACAGTCATAAATCCAGCAGACCGAAAATTTTGTTGTGTGACGAACGACGTGAATCTTTATAGTAGTATTTTTACTATTAAATTTGAGTTGGTGGCTCACTTTGCTCATCAAATATTAGGAAGATCTTGACCATCCAACGATACCATCAAACATTTGGAAAATCTGGAGCGTCTAATCACCAAACACCGGGCGAGCATTTTTCTGGAAAGTCGACGCCACACAATCTATCAAATTGTAAGATGCCAAAAAATTACACCGAGTCTGATCTCCCATAATTACTCCACCATCTCCCTCTATAAATGACTGAGATGTTTCCATCTCTATTTTACGCCACGCCAGGCGGTTTTCCCCTCTGGGCAAATTCCGTTCCCTCTAATCACGTCTCCACACTCCCCTAATCATGTATCAATTTCTCCAAAATAATAGGTCTAGCGCCCGAATAAACAGGGCATCGAGGCTACCGACGTAGACCCTCTCTCCTCGCATCGCCCCAACCCACCATCCCCGCCTCCGTCTGGTGTCTCTGCTCCTCGCCCTACCCGCCGACTGCACGCGTCCTGCTCCACGTGCCCCATGCACCACCGCTGCGGTACACCGTCCAGGATGCATCAAGTACCAACGCTTACAAGGATTGAAGACATGAGGGAAAACACATATTCTTAGAGTTTGGCTGGTTTATGGCTAACGCGGAACCTAAGCAGCCATTTGTTGATAGATGGATTCTTTAGAGTTTAATGGTGTATGTTATTTTTGGATCTGATACTAGTTTCCCATGGCAACTCTCTTTCCTCTCTCATATTTCTGCCTTTCTCTCTGGCTGGTAAATCAGAGGTGATTCAAACTTGAGAGGAGGAATCAATCAGTCAAGTACAACAATGTAGGCCAATGAAGCTTTTCTGATAAATCAGAAGTGATTCAAACGGCTGACTTTGCTGGTAAGCTGAGGACGTCATGTGGGGAAAAAGAAATGCCTAAATCATTTTTCCTCATCTGAATGATCATCGAAACTGATTATTATTTTTGTTCATCTGTGTTTGAATGTTCATCAGTCATAGTGGGTGCATTATTTCTTTTCCTTTTTGCCATCCAGTTCTGAACTTCAATCGGACTGCTTTCTCGGGACGACAACACGAATAATATGGAAGTATCATCTCTCCAGGTATTAATTACAGTATCAACTCGATTCTATAATGATTTTTATAATAGCCTCATGCTTGTTTAGTATACTTGATTTGTATGAAAAAACTACTACGAATAGATCAAGCAATGCACTATATAACAGCCAAATAAGTTCTATGGAAATGAAGTGAAAAGAAACAATATATATAATGTGCCCCTAATGTTCAGAGAAGTTTCTCAACATAAATGACAGAGCAGTTTTTTGTTCTTGTATTCACTCTGTCAATAATTAGTTGGTTTAGAGGTCTGCCAGTTGAAACAAATCGAAAGTCTGCAAACTTGAAATCATGTATTACCATTATCTGTTAATTTTAACAGGTGGTTCTGTGCTTGTGGATACATACATTCATGCAAACTTTTTTGATTAGCATTTTTCATTTCATTTCAAATACATCTAATCCACCTTAAATTTATGTTCATGCTTCTGAATTTGGTAGCCTAATTTGGTATTCCATTGTGAATGATCGTCTCGTGGGAGTAAGTTCGGTCAGTGTTGTTGGAAGATAGCTATGAGGACAAAAACTTGTGCGGAATCAGCTTGTGTGGGAGATATCATTGCAGGCGATGTGGTACCGCTAGAAGCATCTTCGTCGGATGCCACTCAGCGAGAATACATGAAGATCCGCCTGGACTACCCGGAAGTTGCTCTACAATGGTTGGGTGCAAGCATACAAGGGATTCTGTTCCTGATTCAGACACCATTTCTAAAGAAGAGGGGGTCGAGTCAGCGGCAATGCCGGTGACATGTCATGGAGGCCATGGATGGACTAGGAGGTACTGCATTTTAGCACAGAAAATGCTATTGTATAGTCTTTGCGCACATATACATTTATCTGTTGCCTCTGATTGGATTATGTTAATTGTCAATATTAATGGCCATGGAAGAAAAAAATGCATTTGTACGAAATCATGTGCCTGAAAGACGTGCTAATTGGCATGAAAGTCGGTTGTGCAACACAGTTTTGCGCATTTTTCATAGTTTTCTTGTTTTATAATTGTTGGCACTTTTATTTCTTCTTGTCTTCGTAGGCAAGAGGGGGGCTACGCTTCCTCCTAAAGTATGCTACATCAACAAGAGCTTGCAGCCAGCAATCGAGGAGGTGCGGTCTACCTAGATTTTGAACTGATCAAAATCTTATCATGTCCCTTGCACTTTTTTTTCCAAAAAAACAACTACTATTAACCATTTTATGTTCTCTATGATGATTTGTGATAATTCGTATGCTTGCCTTTGGTTGCAACCGCAGTTTGTTCCATGCAGGCACTCGTCGCATGCAAATGAAGAGCTGGTATTTGAGGTCATTTGCTAAAGGTCTTATGATCATCAGTTGGTGTGCAATAGAGAGAGAAGATCTCATATATCTACAGAGGAGCGCACACTTCTTTATCTATTTTTCTGGTTCAAATTTCTTTTTGAACTTAATTATTTTTGTCCTTCTGAATATCTGCTTAGTAAGTTATACATAAGGAATAGAGACTGAGAAGCATATGCTAGCTTGTATTGTTTGCTGATAGGTTAACGAATTGATCTATCTGTAGATAGTGCAATGGGATGTGTAGAGGTGATAGGAAGGGAAGACATGTATTACTACTTACGTGCCAAAATGCAAGCCTTTTTAGTAGTTCAATTTGAACTACTAGAAAGGCTTATATTATGGAATGGAGGTAGTACTATATTGAAACATTCCATATTAAAAAAATTATTTTGTTTCATTTACTTGTTGCAACGTGATATGGTTTGTACAAGATATCTTGTAAGGGTGAGTTAATGCAAAACAAATTTACCATATATTCCAGTCTAACCCCCTTGAGCGGAGAAATTGGTTTGAAAGATTATTTATTTGGAAAATTGGTGATGTGAGTATGAGTGTATTTGGAGTACTCCTTTACCCGTAAGAACTTTGAATCCAAACCAGTTCAAATTTTTGAATAAAATGTTCATATTTAATTTATTAGATGGTAGTGGTACTTGCTTGTGTTGTTTTCATATTTCGAGAAGACACATTTTCATGGAATGTTTTTATTTATTCATCATATACTCAACCTTCTGGAAAGAATGAATGGTAGAATCATTTTGTGTGTGCATATTATTTGGCTTACCTTTAATGTTATTTTTTTCATAAAACATTTATGTAGAAGTATGTGGCCCATCTTTCCATTGATGTGCATATGCCTTCGGTTTTATGCTTATATAATGAAAAGTGTTACTGATTGTCTTATGCAAAGATGGATAATATGATGTGAAGTCTTTAGATTGCACGCTGGATAATGTAACACATGACGGGATAAGAAATGATAAAAAAAAGGACATAAAGAATACATGTTGGTTATTAGAGTGTTAGAATAAGCAAAACTACAGCTATATATTATTGGTTATTAGAGTGTTAGAATAATCAAAACTACGTGGAGTATTTGAAAACTATAAATATGCCAATATATAATGTGTGGTATTTGGACACTATAATTGGAAAACTATAAGTTATCGTGGTTAGAGGGTCTAACGAAATAAAATGATTTTTTTGAATGTCTTATTTTTCCGTAGCAACGCACGGGCATTTAATTAGTAGACTATTAAATTCGAGTTGGTGGCTCATT
The DNA here is from genome assembly GCA_023614405.1 of Avena insularis. Classification (NCBI taxonomy): domain Eukaryota; kingdom Viridiplantae; phylum Streptophyta; class Magnoliopsida; order Poales; family Poaceae; genus Avena; species Avena insularis. Next base: position 89,945,334 of record CM042685.1, on the reverse strand, counting down.
TTAGGGTCAAACATTGGCACCCACGACCATTGAATCACCCTAAATAACACCCACCAAACATTGAGACAATCATGACCACTCAATCGTCCTCCTCCTTAGCGCGTCAAAACTATATGGTAACCAACAATTAAGAATCCCTCAAATCATGGAAAAGCAAAACGGTGAGACCAAAAACCACCATACAATTAGTGGAAAAATTAATTACTCCATGTATGGCTCCATCCTATTACATACGTGTAATCTCTCCTAATATTTTCCAAAATATAAGCACATAATAGGAGTAGGGCGGACCAGAGGAGGCGATATTGGTGGCCTTGGAGGAGCTATGGGCTTGCACTTGGACGCAGGCAGTCACTACCATAGAGAGGTCGACAGCAGGAAGGCAAGCCGTCTACAAAATCCATGAAGCTCTCCTTTCAAGTTCATGGTTTGACGGTCTCCGATTTGCTGCCTCATAATTTTACTACATGGTCAAATGTAGCATTCGGGTAAATTCACTATTACAAAATCGCATGTCTTATATTTATGCATTATCATGACATCAGCATGTATCTATCGGTCTAAAACTATTTTGCTAAAAGCCCTATTTATTTTTTACAAATATTCCTCTCTTTATTCAAATACGAAACATCCAGCCTTCCCAGATATTTTGTTTACCTAACTATTTATAAAAGGTTTAAAAAATAAAAATAAATACAGATATAAAAGTTTGATAAAACTAAGGGAGGAAGACACCTGTCAGGCCCAACGGCCCAACGGGAGTCTACCTACAACCCTAGCTAACCTAAAACCTAGAAACCCTAGATAGCTACCAACCGAAACCCAACCATCCCACCCAAACCTGAAACCCTAATCTGGCAACCCTAAATCCCAAACCACCCCACCCCGCCAGCTACCCTAGCCGTCACACACATCCTGGCCCGACTCAACCTCACCCGACCCGGCCTAAACACAACTAACGCCGCACACCACCCCACCCTCTCCTGGTACACACACGCACCCAACGCCACACCCGTGTCGTGGCCGCCTGCAACACGGCGCACTCAACGGCTCAACGCAAGCATGCACGCGGACCTGGGCCCACCACTCTGATCGATCCCGCGATACCCGCGCCTCATCTCCCTCTCGCCTCGCTTTCCCCCTCGATCTCCACCCCGCCTCGTCTCCTCTTCGCCACCAACTCCCGAGCGCCGCCGCCTCCCAGGTTCTCCGCTTCAGCCCCCTTCCTCTCTGCTCAGGTCATCTCTCTCTCCCTGTTCCAAGATGCCCTCGCCGTTGCCTCCCTTGCCGACGCCTCCCTATGCGCGCTGACAGCCCGCGCTCAAGCCACCAGGACCCCGACGCCGGCCACCACCTCGCCATGGACCCCATCGCACCATGCTCGCCCTGGCGCCCTCCAGCCTGCCGTCGCCTTTTCCTACCCCGCGCTGCGCCTCCCTCCGCCGCCACGAGCGCCGCTGTCGTGAGCCTCCCTCCGCCCGGATGTTTCTGCCGCAGCCGCCATGGTCGTGCCCGTTTGCCCCTTCCTCGACCCGCGACCCGCCCAAAGCCAGCAGCCCGCCTCCGGCCTTCCTGCCACGAACCAGAGCTTCCTCGACGCCGCCTGTGGCTGCTGCCACCCCGGCCTCGTTGTGTTGTTCTGCAGTCCGCTTGGGTGCAACAGAGTCTGGCTACCCGATGGTATGCTGCTACCCGATGCAGCGGCGAAGGACGAATAAAAAATAAGGTCAGGCAAACTACAAAGTATATAAAAAGATTGATACAAAAATCCAAAATTGTGTAGTCATGTTAATACTTTATATGATCTTAAGCATAATAACTTGGTACAATGGTAATTACAATTTATTTAAATAGAAGTATAACCTTCAAACATACCGATAATGAAGCGTTAATGTCGTCTAGAAGTCCCGGGCAATGACAAAGCTCTACCTTCTTTTTGAAAATCTTTTTTAATTTCACCAAGATCAAGACTTTTGAATATTCCTCGCTCAATATAGCACACCATCAAATCATTAAGCCAACCATCAGACATCTTGTTGCATAACTCGGTTTTGATGATCTTCATAGCTGAGAATGCCCTTTCAACTGTTGCCGTTGCCACTGGTAAAAGCAATGCCAACTCAATGAGACGGTAAACAGTAGGAAACATGATATGTCTTTCAAGTTCAACCATCTTTTTAGCTAGGCCTTCAATATCAAGACAAACTCTGAAATCTTCAGTTCTCCTCATATGAATAATGAATAGCTCGAGAGCATCTTGTATATGTTCACGCTCGTAATCAGAGAAATCCTCATGGTAAATCTCTGTAAGACGAGCAAGCTTTTTCACATTGAACCTAGCAAACGAGTCTCTTGGATCAAGACAAGAGAAGTTTTGAACAACCTCCGAAGATATCTCATTAAAGCGATGATCAAACTCAGTGATAATAGAGTCTATGGCAGTATAGAACGTGTCAACACGATAAAAATGATCAGTGGTGACCTGGAATTTCCCTCTTTTCTTGTTTTACCCCATTTTGTTACCATTTGATCCATACTTGGGATTGTTATCTCATTTTCAGTGCAAAATGATTTGACATCTTCCAAGAGTTGCTCCCAACCATTATTCCTCCAATTCACCAATCGTGTTCTCACATCTGTAACCAAAGACATTGCCTGAAATGATATAATTAAAAATTTAAGATCAATAAAGTAAACATAGGGAGTACAACCATAAAATACTACTCATCACATACCTGAACAATATTCTGATCCTTCTTTTGTAATAGAAGAGATACATCATTTGTCATACGCAGCAGTTTTAACATCATCTTCATCATGAACACAAAGCTAAAAGTCTCCATTTTATGAACATAACCTCCTACCTTAGTTGGATTACGAGAGTCATCCTCAACAATGCCCAAAACTTCTATCACTGCATCCCACATTGATTCAATACGAGATAAGGTTGTGTAGTGAGAACCCCATCTTGTATCTCCAAGTCGGCATAAGGTTGTTTCCTGATTTCTCCCTCGTCTCGTGGGCATCTCTCCGCCCTTAATCTTAGTTAAAAGAATCTCTTTGTGCTTATCAAGCAATATATCCATCCTCCTGCAAGATGAACTACAGAGATTGGCAATCTCTTTCGCATCGTCAAAGAAATCCTCAAGACCTTTGCAACATCTTAATAAAGCAACAACTACCAACTGCAACTGGTGGGCAAAGCAATGAATGTAGAAAGCATACGGGTTCTCATTATGAATTAACTTCTGAAGGCCATTAAATTCTCCTCTCATATTAGATGCTCCATCATACCCTTGCCCTCGTAATCTTGCAATAAGTATACCATGTTTGACAAAAATCTCCAAAAGTGCCTTATTTAAAGCCACAGATGTTGTGTTTGGGACATGCTTAATACACCAAAATCTTTCTATAATCGCTCCACTTTTGTTCACATACCTGCAATAATATGATACAGTTAGTTGGACTATACCACATTAAACAAAAGTAAACACATAATTACTTAACATATTTGAAGACATACCTCACAACCACAGCCATTTGTTCTTTGACCGAGATATCACGAGATTCATCAATAAGAACAGTGAAAAGACAACCATCCATCTCCTCTTTGATATATTTCGTGACTGCCTCCGCACAATGTTTGGAAAGTATTTTCTGAATATCTGAGGAAATCATCTTTGCATTTTTAGGACATAGCTCATCAAATGCAAGCTTCACTTCCCTATTCCTTTCTTTATACCAATCAAGCATTTCCAAAAAATTGACTTTGTTCAAAGAAGAAGAGGACTCATTGTGTCCATGGAATGGTTCACCTTGCAATGCTAGATAACTTACAATTCCCAAAGAAGTATCAACGCGAGTTTCATACTTGACTAGGGAGTCTTTGCTGTAAGTTATAACTTTGCTTTTCACACTTGCCCTTTGATTCTTAAAATCACCACAAGCTGTTCTTGAATTATTATGGATGCTACAAGACCCACCAACATGCTTACGGAATGCCGCCACCGCATTTTTCCAATGGTCATAACCCAATTTGGTGAAAACATCATAACCAAATTTGGCATCCATCCGATCATGTTTAAAAAGATAACAATAGAAGCAATATGCCCTATCCTTGTCCACACTATATTCCAACCAATTAAAGTTCTTATAGCATTGTGGCCGAAAGCTTCTAGCATCTCTATCTTTGGGAAAATTATGACAAGTTGGTTGAGTTGGACCCTTCTCTAGATACGCAAATATAACATCATCTCTAATATTGGGATGGAATCGATCAATTGGAATGCGAAGTCCTGGATCAAATTTGATGTCATCCAAACCAAAATGAGTAATACCTTGTTCTTATTGAACATCAACATTCTCTTCAACAACAGCTTCGACCGTATCTCTAGTATCTTCTACCACTTGTTCGGCGGCTCTAGAATTTTCTGTCTCCTTTTCCACTTCTTGTTCTTTCTCTTCATTTACCATAATATTACCACTCTCGTGTGTGCTTGGCTTAGAGTTAATGCCACTAGAAATTGGCACAAAATATCTTGTGAGACCTGCAATTCATAATTCACAAATTACAAATTCATCAAATAAGAACTAGTGTTCTACCGGATTGCAAAATTTCAGAAAAAATACCTTTTCCTCCCTTTGGTCCCTTTCCCTTTCTGTTCATCTCCAATTTTACTCAATTGCTCTGCTTAGAATCAAATGCTGAAGTGTGGCCTCACCCTGCTGTGGATTACGGTTGAGAAGAGACACTACTGTCAATTACAATTCAGAATTTAAGAAGCCAATCGCGGTGGCCTACCTGCGTCGTTCATTGGTGCCCTGCTGCTGTTGCGAGTGACCAGCTTCTGGGATAGGTTCAGCTACCTTCGATCAGGCGATCCGGCGGTCCGGCGATCCGGCACCTGCACCTGGAGATCACGCCGCCGTGAGCGAGCGATTGCCTAGGTTTCTCTGATCAGGCGAATCGACGGGAACGCGAAAACAACGGACGCACTGAGGACGGAGCAGTTCAAGTCTGGAACTCTGGAAGCCAACGAGTGGTGCGGCAGGCCCAAAGCCGTACGGCCCATCCGGCCAGCAAGTCAATGAATCGATCAGCTTTAGCACATATACACAGTACAAGTAAAAAAAATCGATCGCACGTCCGCGTCACAGCTTTGCGTATACGTATAGGAAGAAAATCGTCGGGAGACAAGGTAGGGCGGGCGCCATACCTCGCCCTACCGAGAGCCTCGCCGCTGACCCGATGGTGTGCTGCTGGGTATCTCTGTGAATTGATCTTAGTGTGTGCAATTTGTCGATGATTTGAATGTGCTACCTCAACTACCTCCACACCATCATCGACAAGGAGGATGTGACCGCATTGCCTGGATCTTCCGGTAGAAAAGACCGACCCGGTCGAAGCCTTCTTTATGGACTGCCATGAACACCGGCGCCGAACCCGAGTCCGACGACTTAGGCCCCGAAGGCATCTCGAAACCGCAAGATCTCTCTCATAGACACGAATATCGAACCTCGGCGTTTTCTTCCTCCTTCCCGGATCCAACATTCCAGTCCTTGATCCCGAATCCGAAGACCCCAGAGACATCCTGAACCATCGGCGAACCCCAATATCACCGATACCGATGTGTGACCCCTTTTTCGAAACCAAAATTTTTATCATACATAATATATTTGTTTTGCATGTAAATTAAGCATCCTTGCATACATATTCTGTGGTCTAGGGGCATTATGTCGTTTCACCTTCTAAATAAATATGGAGACCATATGCGGGCTTTCTAATTTTTATATTGGCCTCATTTAAATTTGTGTAGCGAACCGATGATATATTTTGCATTGATAAGACAACATTTAAATTGCGGGGTATCTAAAATATAAACCTAATAATTAATTGTCGGGACCCCGGTTCCTCTTAATATTGTCTAATTGCATCGCATCTTTGACATGTCATACATCATACATGTATTATGCCTGATCTTCTGCCGTAGTATTAAATAGTGCATCCGGTGTTTCTTCTAGTGTTTTGCTTCTTCACGGATTAGGCCGATGAGTGGATGCGAGTGTCGACCCGATCTTTGGTGAATCTCCGGCTATGTTTTCAGGCGAGCATTCTCCCTCTTTCTACCTATCTTACTTTTATAGTCTTTATTTCCTCTTGTTGATCTATTATTGTTATCTGTGTTGCGATGCTCTAGTTTCTGTACTCGTGATATCCCTTGCGGCCACTATATTGCCTTGGACACCTTCTATTACCTGTTGTTTGATAGATAGTCGGTCTTGTGTGTCGTAGTCACTTGCTCAGGTGTTATTGCATGTTGTCAAGTACCACAATTGCTGAAAGGTTGCCATATGCTTTATGTTAGAGATGATCATGACTTAAATTACAACTGATATTAAAATGCTGGGAATAGTTAGAACTAATGTAGAGGCATCGGTGGGTGATGACCCACAAGTATAGGGGATCGCAACAGTCTTTAAGGATAGTATAACCCAATTTATTGATTCGATATAAGGGGAGCCAAAGAATATTTATAAGCCTTAACAACTGAGTTGTCAATTCAGCTACACCTGGAAATAATATTGCTCACTGTAATTTATCAGTAGCAACAGTTTTATAGTAGTAATAGCAAAGTAACAGCAGTAGTAAAATAAAGGCAGTAGTAGCAATAGTAGCAAACAGCAGGATTTGAGTGGGTAGGCATAGGGATGGATGGACGGGCGTTTTATGGACAAGACTATTCATGTAATATCAAGATCTAGGGCATTCGCAGATAAATAAGATAAATCATCCAAGTACTAAATAATCATAGGCATGTGTTCCATATATAGTCATACATGTTTGCAATGAAAACTTGCACAACATCTTTTGTCCTGTCAGCCCGTTGCAGCGGGGACTCAAGAGAATCTACTGGCAATTAAGGTACTCTATTTAATAGAATACCAGAGCAAAGCATTAACACTCCGTGAACACACGTTATCCTCATATCACATCTATCTCCTCCAGTTATCCCAATTTTTGTCACTTCGGGGCCTCGGGTTCCGGACAATAATATGTGTAAACAACTCACAGATAAGATCACAAACAATACTATCATCATGAATCAATAACATATTTAGATCTGAGATCATGGCACTCGTGCCCTAGTGACAAGCATTAAGCATAACAAGTTGCAACAATGTCAAAAAGCACTAACAAAAATACTAGACGTGCCCTAACAATCTTATTCAATTACATGATAGATCTCATTCAATCCATACCATTCCCATAGCCTACTGCGGGGATTACTCACTCATGGATGGGGGAAACATAGATGGTTGATGGAGAGGCGTCGGTGATGATGATGACGATGATCTTCTCCAAATCCCCGTCCCGGTAGGGTGCCAGAATGGAGTTTCTGGTTTCGAATCGCGGTTTCTGGTGGTGGCGACGCAGCGGAACTCTATCTGGAAAAAGTCGAAACCCCTTGTGTTTTTAGGTCAGAGGGATTATGTAGGCGGAAGGAGAGGTCGAGGGGTGCCCGAGGTAGCCACACCACCCCCTAGCGTGGCCTGGCCTGGCACGCGCCACCAGGTGGTGTGGGCCCCTCGTGGCCCTTCTCCGTCTCGTCTTCTGGCTCCATGAGTCTTCTGGTAAAATAGGAGTTTTGCGATATTTTCTGGGATTTTTCCTGAAAGTTGATTTTCTGCACAAAAACTAGACACCAAAGCAATTCTATTAAAACAGCGTTAGTCCGTGTTAGTTGTATCCAAATCACACAAATTAGAGGAGAAACAATAGCAAAAGTGTTCGAGAAAGTAGATATGTTTTGGATGTATCAGTGGGAAATATATGCTATTTGTTTTTTAACCGCTCACTGGTGTCCCGTAGGACCCCGAGTACTTGATACATGTTCCTTAATTATCGCACTATCTGCATGTGGGACCATGAATCCCCTTAGTTAGAGCTTGAATCATATATTATTTCTTAGGGCCACAAAGTAGTTTGGGGCTTTATTACTATCATGTACTTATGTCATGCTACTGCTTTATTTACTATTGTTGATCGTGGAGAGCGTTTACTACTGTACTGTTTTGGAACCCTGTGCCACGTTTTCGCGCTATCAACAAGCCTAGTCACACTTTCGAGTTCCTAGTCGTTTACAGTCGTCGTCACAAACCTTTGGGTCTGTCTCGGAGCCAGCCAACTTCGTCGCGGGTAGCTTAGTGGTGGCCCCAAAAAATATTATATGAATCTTGTGATTGCTTTGTCGTGATGCCTCGTTGGGTTTTCATTTGGTTTTTCCAAGGTTGATTGTGCGTGTGTTGCTATTTGTGCCCCCTGCCGGGTAAAACTTTTTGAAAGCCGTGTCCGCGGATATGAACGACTTGGAGCACAGTATCTCGATCATAGACAACTATAACTAAAGTAATGCTATAAATTTGACTTCAAAATGACTAGTAATCAGCTTCACTACAACGGAATGGCTAAATAAAAGTGTCAACAACTGCTGGTTTTGGGATGTCTCATGCTATTTGTATCTGACTAGTAAGTATTGCAACTACAACGGAATGGTTAACTAGACTGCCCACTACTTATAACATCATGATGACTCATGCTATCTATACCTGACTAGTAAGTGCTGCAACTATAATGGAAAAAATAAAACTGCCAATTGTGTGAGTTTCTCGTTTTGACTTTCTCGTTTGGTCTCGAGGGGGAAATATCAAGATGGGTATGTTTGCTGTTAGTATCAGGTTGGATCTGAATAGGTCTATCTTATCCCTCTCTGATAGCCGCCAGATGTATCGAGTCTCTATAGGTTGTTTAGCGCATGCTTCGCTACCGTATTAGTCCACCATAGCTATGTAGGCGGGGACCACCGAATTCTGAGTCTCACTATATACTGTCCTTAGTACTGACCGTTCTCTTTTTCCTTTGTCCTTTACCGGCTCCCCTTTTGTTTAAGCAGGCTTGAGATCGACGTCGTTAGCAGGGTTATCCTTTCGGCTTGGCCTAGGCAGAATGATGGATGCCATTGGTTATTCTTCACGGCTCTTAGCCTCATTTTCTTCTTGTCTATACTCGGATGTTGTACCGATTTCGAGGCGATTTGGATCTTTGTACTATATATCTGTATTCTTGACTCATGGAGTCGCTGTTGTATATATCTGTTCTGTAGGTTCCATCATGGACTACTCTGTAATGGTATTGCTTCGTTTTCCATCCGCACGAAAGTGCCTGATGGGCACCTTTGAATCAATACTATACGGATTTGGCGGGAAAATGGCTCCACACGGATCAGGAGTTTTCTATCAAGATATGTAATGTAATTGATTGCCAAGCTTCTAGATTGAAGCACGTTGATCTATATAGTCAAGGCATGTAATGTACTTGATTGCTAAGCTTCTTAATAATACTCTATGCAGTATATGCAATCTATTCCTTTAAGGTGTAACGATTTGATTATTTAAACTTAGAAAATTCATAGTTAATAAAAATCATAGTTTTCATGAAAAGATGTACTATGCCACTAATCTATATAGGATTTATGAAATTTAAAACCAACAGACGCAGGAGGCAACAAGTTAACGATATTTTTTCTCAAAGCATACAAAAGAGCTACATGCATATATAAGAAGAAGAAAGCCAAAAAAATTGACAGGTCTACAAGTATGGCCATCAGACATATACGAAAAGAGGAAAAGAAAAACATTCGACCATGCCCTACAAATTTTTAAAGTCGAAGACAACCTACATTGAAGCTCCATACACACTAACATGAAGGAAACTAACGGTTGAGAGAAACGACTAGATCTGACTAAATTTGAGCCAAGACACGCATGTGCACCTCAACTGAGAGTCACGGTAAAGAGAATGTCTTACTAGAGGGAAATCAACAGTTGTAAGTGATTTGACCTAGTTCATTTTTTTTATCTTATTTCAGTTTAAGTGCATATATATTTTCTTTGTTTTTTCTACCATTAGAAAGAAATAATAAGTTTGGAAGATAATTTTGGCAGACTTATAAGAATGATTGATCTTCTACCCAAGATGTAAATTTGACTAATATGATTTTTCTATTATTCATGTACTGCATTGTAAGACTAGATGATCTCATGTCAAACCTTTTAGTGTAATTCATCCTTTCTATGCTAGATGATGGTGATGTGTATCAAATAATCAAAGCCAACCTAAAGATTGACACCCACTTCTGACTATATATATAGTTTTAAGTATTATTTTTTTAATTGTTCTTTTGCATGTGATTTTGCTGGCCAGTAGGTTGGTATGTGACGTACTTATTAACACATGTAAGCACACTAATGTAGAAATGCTTTAGTATGATTGTTCCACTTGGTTTGGTATTCCCCTACCAAGTGTTATCTTGCAATCATTTGTCTTTATTGGTGCTGATACCAGTAGGAGTTCAATTCCTAGACAGTTTAATGAGCAAAGGAACCGTTTATTTTTACTTTGTGACATTAGCATGCTTTATAAGGATATATATATCGAAAGACTTGATTGTGTTTAATGTCTTTAAGTTCCTCCAGAAAAGAAGGGTCTCAAGGAAGCAACATCAGGCCTGATTAATTGGTACATTATATCATGGAAAAACTACAAGTAACTTATATCGATCCTCGAGGACAGTTCAATACTCAATTAGCTCTATCTTTTCTAAGAAATTCCCAGAGCTGGAGAAACAACCATGCACGATTGAATGTGGACTATGAAACACCATGGCAGTGAACAAATAACTTTGTGACCGTGGCAACGCACGGACATTCAACTAGTTTGGTATAGATAGTTATGTTTAGATTACGTGACGAAATTAAGATAATTTATTATATATTATATTTTATTTTTATGTCTAGATTACGTGGTGGAATTAAGATAAAAAAGGTAATACGCACCACTATACATACCCTAAGCCTACTGATTAATGAACGAGAACTGTCAACAATCCTCTTTAGTTAAAGTATAACTAACTTCTCTGAACTGATTATGTCATCAGAAAAATTACTTCATTCAAATCACTCCTTCCAATCTAAAATAATGGACTAAGATTTGTTTGATTCAAATTTATCAAGTCATGTTTTAGCGCTAGACAAATCTAAGATTAATGTGGAGGGGAAGGACTACACTTTTTGTTGAACAAAAGGGTGGAGGGTACCCTAATGTTCACCCTCTAATTTTCTATTTTACTGATCTCACCTTCTACACTCAGACTTATAAATTACTCCCTCTGTCTAGAAATAACTGACTTAGGTTTGTCAATTCGAATGTATCTAGACGCATTTTAGTGTAAAGATACATTCAAATCTAAACAAACTCAAGTCAGTTATTTCTATAGGAAGGGAGTAATTAAGAATACTCAATTTGATGACATATAAAATATCTCGCCCACCCTCACATAGCAGCTTACATAGTGCTTTTCCAGCATCTAGTTACTTCACAACTAAGCATCTATTGTACAGATATGCACAAATGAGAAAATCCCGTAAAAAAAGGGGCTCTTGATATAACTCTGGCAGTGCTCGCAACGACTTCCTACTCAAGGCTTCGTCCATCAGCTATGTACATCTCTCTCCTTTCTCTGTTTGATGCCTTCGTCCATCAGCTCGCGTCGCCTCAAGGTGCCGCAGGTTCTTTTTACGCTGGCGGGTGATGTGAACAGGGACATGTACAAGTGAACTACGATTGACAAATACAAATCTTTCGATTTCACTTTTATTTTTGTCTCGTGTGCTCATGTGCAGCTCCCTTAAGCCTGAACCACCCCGGTAGATTTCTTTTCCTACAATTGAATTGGATGAAGTAATCATGTTAGGCTCGTACGAAATACTGAAGAAGTGTATATCCAACCATTGACAATCCTTCTGCACACAAGGTAATTGATTTTCAAGAGAACATCAAAACACTCTGTCATTGTGGTAGAAATTCATGCTGTGATCATTCATATGATTGTGTTTTCATCCCATCCATATGAAAAATTTCTGAGTTATACCCTTTCCTTACTATTTCCAGATTTAATTTTGCAAGTGCCAAATATTGATATAAGTATACTATTTAGGTTTGACAAGATTATTCTACTGGCAGTAGAACCGATGATTTACAATTTCATTTGCGTGGACGATGACTCTGGTTAATGGTTGCAATACGCTCGGTGTCATGCGCAGCGGTGCCATAAAAATCGCGAATGGTGTAACATCCCAAAAATATTAATCAAGATTATCAAGTTCTAATCACCCAAGTTTAGGGCTAACAAAAACTTTTGTTATTAAAATTAATATGAATGGATGTGTGTGTGATAAATGCATGAATGCTTGCAATGACTTTTTTGATTGCTATGAATGGCAAGGATTGGTTTAAAGATGAAAATAATATCATCTAGATCATTTCCAAGAAGAATCAAAAAAAGAGAAACTCCAAAATAAACAATATAAGCAAATGGTCATTTTGACCAAAGTTAACCACTAGACTAATTTGAGTGTTCCTAGTCTAAGTTTTCTAACAGAAATAAATACAATTTTTTCACCCCTTGCTAGACCAAGTAAAACTGAACCCAAGCCCACTTTGCAAACCAACGGAAATAATTACCAAATCTATTCAAATGACAATTCAAAACTGAATCAAGTGTAGGTACTAAGATCACCATTTTTCAAAAACCACTAAAACTAGTTCACCTTCACAAACCCAAGCAACCCGATAATACCAAGCATGAGACCAGAGCACTCACCAAAGTTCAGCCAAAAATTCAAATTCAAACTTCATGCGGCCATTTCATCAAACAGATGGTGAGCACAGTAAACCACTGCCTAACTTCTACTGTTTTGAGCAGTGTTTGATCAAACATTTGTCCTAAACTTCCTCCCCTTGTCGTCCCCAGTGATCACACTCGCATTGAAGTAGCTACCACCCCTACCCCTTCACCAGTGCCATGACACCCGAGCCCCCCTTGCCGGTCGACCATGGCTAGCACCCAGGAGGCAGCGCCGCGCTCGTCCACGATGTCCAGGAGGCAGGCCACCGTCCATCGCCACCCCCTGTCCAACCCTCAGGCACAGCCAGGCCCTGGACCACCTGACAATCGCCGCGTCCATTTCTTCTCTGCCATGTTGTGAGCGCCGCGCATGCCTGCACTCACCGCGACACCAACTACCCCCTAGACATGCCCGTTTGCCGTCGCGTGACTAGTAGCCACTGTGTGTCATCGAAAATGCCTTCGGTGTCGCTCAGAGCACCAAGCCGTTTCAACCATTCTAGACCACCCCTTGCCGCGTTGTTAAGCCCTTGAGGATCGCCAGAAGACACCGCACCGGCCTACGCCCTTTGCCGTGCCATTAGCTCACTGCACCGTCATCACTGACGAGCTCTGCCCATACCTCACTGTCTCTCTCGCTCGGCTATAAAAGGAGGCCACCCCCGCCTCAATTCTGCACACCACCTCACTCCCCACTTCTCACAGACCACCCCCGACCCTTCCCCAGAGCAAGGCAAGATCCGCAATACCGGAATTTGGCCGGAGTCTGCCGCTGCCGAGGAGGAGCGGAGCCATTGATTGGAGCCACCCCAGGAGCCGCCGCGGCCACCATTCGAACCGCCGTCGTCGACAACGTCGTTCGCCCCTATCGCCGACCCTAGCTGGAGCCCTGGTAAGCCGCCGAGTACCCCCACCATTGTCGTTAGGGTTCGTTCTCGCCGGCGTTGTTCGACGGAGACGACGCACCCCAGCCATAGGATCTAGTCTAATCGCATGGTCCAGATTGAAACTTACCCCTTCGCTTAGACTGAGCCGCTGACGCGTGGGACCACTCTGTTAGCAGCCCGCTGCGTGCCTGATGTGCAGTTGGGCCAGACCAGTTTAGTTCTCGCGCTCAGCCCAGTAATTCAAACCGAGTTTTTCTAATTTAGTTCAAACCTAGTTCTGTTAGTAGATTCAAAAATTAATTCAGAGAGTTTTACTAAACCAAATTGTATGAAACCAATTTGTTAGAAAGGTACTAAAATTATTAATCAAAGCCCGTTGGATTCAAACCATTTGAATTTATAGATCACCTATAACAAAAATAACAAGACACTGACTTTTCTACATTCAAACATTTTTCAAAAATCAACCATAAATGCTTTTGAGTTGATTCCAACTCTCAAAAATCACATTTTACCAGATCTTTCTGAATATGTAAAAATATTTAGGTTTACATACAGTGATCTTGGACAAGTATTAAAATAATGCCCCATAGGCATTTCTAGTCACTTTAATTATTTAAAATAATAATGTTAAACCTTATTAAATTATGACACCACTTTAAATCACATTCCCAAGTATTAAAATATGTGGTGATGACATATGTCAAAATGATCCCATATTGTAATTGGATAATATTAAATCTTAAGTAGTTTTTAATGAGTAGAAATTACTTTTCTAAAATAAAATAAATAAGACTAGGTCTTTAATTCATGTGATGATTGTGATGATGCTAGATCATCTAGTGTGAACCTTTGTGCACCAAATAGAAGTAGTTAAGTATTGTTTGGTGATTGTGTACCTCGTATTTTTTATAGGCGCTAGTACCTGATACGCCCAATTTGCATCACCATTCTATATCATAATGTACCTCTATTCATTGATATTTGTCTTATTATGGGGTATTACTTATGATTGTGGTGTTGGATGATTCTTGGAGGATGGACTGCTGGAGTCTGGATTCTGACGGAAAAGAAGGCGTTTCGGTGCAATTTCGCGAAGATCAGAAAAATATGGGAAAATATTATTTTTCCAGAAGAATGAGGAAGCCAGAAGGAGGGACGAAGAAGGGCTACAGGGGGCCCACACCCCCTAGGCGCGGGCCCACCTGACCCCGTGCCTAGGGCATGTGTGGCCCACCGGCCCGGCTCCCGACTCCGTCCCTTCGCCTATATCTTCCCTACGAAACCCTAAGCCTCGGGGAGCGACCACAAATAGATTTCCACCGCCTCTGGGGGGGGCGGGGCGGAAAACACCGTGAGAGAAAGATCTCTCCGGCAGATAGATGTCTGCCAAGGGAATTCCTTCCTGGAGAGGGAAGATCGTCGCCATCAACACCTTCATCAAGCTAGGCTTCATCGGGATCATCATCATCCACACCATCATCTCCACCAGCACCATCATCACCACTCCGTCCCGCTGTAACAATTGTGTTGGATATTGCTTTAGTTCTTAGGGGAAACATTCTCGGTGTTAATTACTATTGTAGTTAATGCTTGTGAGTGGAACCATTGGATTATTGTTTATGTTCAGATTGTTATCCATTATCATATCATCTTTGATCTTGATCCATATGATGTCTTGTGAGTACTTCGTTGTGTTCTTGAGGACATGGGAGAAGTCAGTTGTTATTAGTGGATTTGTGTTGAGATATTATTCAATGGTTTAGTATTTAAGTTGTGGTGCTATTCTTCTAGTGGCGTCATGTGAATGTCGACTACTCCCTCCGTTTCGGTTTTCAAGTCCTGCACGTAGTTCTATGTCGCCAAATTGAGCAACTTAGTATGATGTATATATTACAAAAATTATATCACCGAAAACTTTAGACTTTGTATTTTCCAATGATATAATTTTTATATTATATAATTCAAATTATATAGGTCAAATTGATAACCTAGATATACGCGTAGGACTTGTAAACCGAAACGGAGGGAGTACATGATACTTCACCATTTATGGGCCTAGGGGAATGCATTGTGTATTTGGCTACTAATTGTGGGATTGCCGGAGTGACAGAAACCTGAACCCTCGTTAGGACACCTTTGCACAAGGGAGTGTAGGATCTCAGAGTTTAAGGCTGTGGTTAGATTTATATCTTAATTACTTTCCTGTAGTTACAGATGTTTGTAGGGGGTTTAATCACAAGTATGTATTAGTCCAAGTAAGGTCGGTACATTAGCACAGGTTCACCCACACAACACTTACAACACCAAAGAAGAGTACTCATCTATATGAAGCGAAATCACTTGACAGAATTCCCATGTGTCCCCGAGAAGGTTTGGTCCTTATAAGTATTTCCACTGGCTTGTCCTTTGCTAAGAAAGGATTGGGACACTTGGTGCGTTTGTTCTTTATTACTTGCACTTTGTTTTGTTGCCTTATCAGAAAACCACTAAAAATCTGTTTGCTAAGTATTTGCAGAGAGTTCCTGCTCCATACCACTATTCAACACCTTCTGCTCCTCGTTGGGATCGACACTCCTATTTATCGGAAGTACTATGATACACCCCCTATACTTGTGGGTCAGCAAGACTATTTTCTGGCGCCGTTGCCGGGGAGTGAAGCGCTATTGAAGAGTGGAACTGGTAAAGGAAACTTCTACTATGAGTATTTCTTTTGTTACTGCTTGTTTCTTTGTTTCCAATATGGATAACCCACTTGGTTTTCTGTTTGGGAAAACTACTACCACTGCTAGGGTAGTAGATGAACCACCACCTGTTGAGATAGATCCTTTTAAGATACCTACAATATTGTTAATCGTGTTATGGATAATTATTATTTTGGGGATGGAACTGTCAATCCTGGTGATCACTTACTTTTTATCCACGAATTATGCGGGTTGTTTAAGTGTGCATGTATCACAATTGAACAGGTGAAGAAGAAGTTGCTCTCCATATCCTTCAAAGGGAGAGCTGAAGAATGGTATAAGCTGCTAAAGAATGGATAATCCATGGAATGGGAGGAGATGGCTTCTCTATTTTATTCTAAATTCTATCCTCCCAGTGAGATTCATAAGGATAGAAATCTTACATATAACTTTTGGCCTCGTGATGGAGAAAGTACAGCTCAAGCTTGGGGGATATTGAAGTTACTAATGCTTAAATGTCATATTCATGAACTCCCTAACAATATTATTATCAATAACTTTTATGCTAGGCTTTCTCTTCATGATAAATATTTACTAGATGCTTCGTGTGCTGGATCATTCACACGTATGAAGGAAGAAGCTAAATGGGATCTACTAGACCGTATTCAAGAGAACACTGAAGCTTGGGAGAATGACAAAGGAAGAAAGTCAGGTATAAACTATGATTATGAATGCATTAAATATTTTATGGGAACTGATGACTTCCGTGATATTAGCAATGAGTTTGGCCTTGATTCCCAAAGTATTGTCAACTGTTTTAAAGCCTTTGACTCTTACATAGAAATTCCCAAGAAAAAGTGGAATAAGTACCATGCTCCTTATAAAGATGTTGTTAGTCATGTTCCTGTAGAAGTACTCAAGTTTGTACTACTAATCATATTGTGCATGAATCTCTTGTTGAGAAAGTTCCTTTCCCAGCTAAGGTAAAGGAGTATTCTATGATTATTACTGCAAATAACAAAGGTACAATGAAAACTGTGGAGCCTGATAAGCAATTGAATGTTGAACCTATAGTAGCTATTGTAAAAGACACTGTCACTAGAAATATAGAGGATGAGCACATTGTCTTCTGTAAAGACGCTTCTAATATTATCTCTCATCCTAGTAAGGCTAGAAAAGCTAGTATTTCTGTGCTTTCTGTTAAAATTGGTGATCATTGCTACTATGGTTTATGTGATATTGGTGCTAGTTCTAGTGCTATTCCTTATGAGTTTTACAGGAAAATTATGCATGATATTGGTTCTTGTGAGCTTGAGGACATTGATGTGGTTATACACCTTGATAATAAGGAAACCATTTGCCCTATTGACATTGTAAGAGATGTGGAGGTTCTCTGTGGTAAGATTAAGTATCCTGCTGATTTTCTAGTGCTTAATTCAGCAGCTAGCAAAACTTGTCCTATCATTTTTGGTAGACCTTTCTTGAACACTTGTGGAGATATTATTGATTGTAAGAAGGAAAAAGTTTTAACTAAGTTTGATGGAGATTCTTATGAGTTTAACTTCTCCAATTTTGCTAAAGCTCCTTGTGAAAACAGCTTGCCTAATAAAGATTTCAGGATGGAACAACTTGCTTCTATTGATTCAGTTTATGACCTTGGACCTCTTTTTGGTGACTGTAAGTATGCTTATTCTGATGATAAAGTTGTTTCCAGTGACAGTTATATTGTCAACTTTATTCAAAGTGCTACTGAAAGTTATTACGAGAGAGGGAAACATGGTTTTATGCATCTCAATAATGTTAAGTTTCCCCGTTTTATATTGAAAGCTTTGAAGTTGCATTTGTTTTGTCTTCCTATGCTTGTGGATTTTTGTTTCAACAATTTGTTTTCTCATGATACTCCCATGCATAGGAAGTGGGTTAGACTCAAGTGTGTTGGTTATTTGCTTCTTGATGCGCTCTTTCACTTCAAATATATATATCCTATGTGAGCATCTTTGAAAGTTTCAAGCCTAACTTAAAGGCATTAAAGAAAAGTACTTGTTGGGAGATAACCCAAGAGTTTTGTCGAGTCTTAGAAGTTATTACCTCTGTAATAACCGCTCCTTATCCTTTTTGTTTTGGTTTTTGTGTCAAGTTCAACTACTTTTGTGAAATAGAGGAGTTGTGAAAAGTGGCTGTCCTGGGACAGATTTTTGTGCTGCACCGTAAAACTTCATGAGGGAGATCAGTACGTCGGATGGATCTGTATTTTTATGAGCTTGTTCTCCAAGTTGTTACCCAACTTTCATTAGTTCTGCACTTTTTGATTTGAGCAACAAAAGTTTTTCGAAAAAATCAATCTTTACTTGCTGGTCTGTTTTGACAGATTTCTGTTATCATTTGCATTTGCCTCTTTTATAAGCCTTTGTTTCGATGGATTTCAGTTGAAGTGTGAACCTAAAGGTTTGTTGTTTTGCTTACACTAATGTTGCCATTGAAGTTTGTGTATTGCATTGTGAGGAAAGGAAAATTCTAGGAGAAGGAGAAAACGAGTCTGTAGAGTTCGTCTTTGAATAGGTAAAAGTGGTGAAAACAGAAGGTTCGTGAAATCCCAATCTTTTTATATTTTTGATGTTTTTAATACATAAGGAAAGCTACAAGACGGAACTAAAGAGGAAACGGAGTCCGGGGTGGACAAACCCACCCCAGGCGCGGGCCCAGCCTGGCCGCGCCTGGACCGTCTCCGCCTTGTTTGCGTGTCAAAACCTTCCTTATGCCTTGAAACTTCGTAATATATAACCCCCCGGATCCCCTGAGGTTCGTGCATCGAGTTCCCGTCGTGTTTTCGTTTCGATCTGTTTCTGTCAGGAAATCTTCTCAAGTTTAGAGCACCATGGTCTCCGCCAACGACAAAGGCAAGAAGCCTGAGGAAGACGATCCTCACAAACCCAAGGAGGAGGAGATTTTGGTAGGTTATGAAGGAGACATGGAGGAGGACAAGCAACCAGACACCCTCGCTACCCTCGCAAGCATTGGATTGGTGGCAATACCTACCAAGCTTAAGAGGACAACATGGATGTCTACAGAAGGGAAACCTTCGCGTCTTGCCTACAATCCACGGTCATCTCCTCCACGCACCAAGAGACCTTTCCATACTCTTATACATGAGCGTCAATATCAATATGTGCCTAAAGGGAACTTTCCCTCGATGTGGGATATGCCTCGTTCTAACCATGCAAGGGAGTAACACACTAAGAAAGAAGAGTGGGGAAAGAATAGCAAGGACTAGAACTCTCAGTCCGACATGATTATGAACCGCATTGAGCAAAACTCGGAGTTAATTCGTACTCTAACCTTTGAGATTGAGGAGTTGAGGAAGCTTATTGAGGAGCTTATCAAGAGAACACCACCACCAAAGGAGTAATTCGTCATCAGGTTTGGCATCCCCTTGGCTTGTTCCAAGCTTGGGGGAGTGCCGCGGTATCACCACCATTATCTTTTATCTTTTACCTTTTTAGTGGATTCGTATCTTTGGTAGAGAGGTTATCTTATGGTTTGGTTTGCATGTGGAAGTATCTCTCCTTTAGTTGATTATCTATGTATCCCTTGGTGTGAGTGCCTTTATTGGAATATTAATGAGAAGCTTCATCTTTTACTTTTTGCACTTCTTATTTTAGTTTGCAATCTCTATTATATGATGGATCTTGTTGATCAGTATTGGCATCACTTTGGGAGCATCAAGTGGATCTAAATTGGTTTTGGCAAACTGAGTTCTGGTCAGTAGCAATACTTTTTGAAGTTTGAAAGAAAAATAGAAAAAGCTTGCAGGTATTTTGTATCATTTGTTTTCTTTCTTGGTGGCTCATAAGCTTAGTATTCTTTATTTAAGATCTTTCGTGTCTTCAAGTAAGATTGCATGTTTGTCTTTATTACTTGTATGTTTGCTTGTTTCTTTTAACTCTCTTGCTTGCTACCCAGCCTTGCTAGCCAAAAACCTGTTTTGAGAAGGCATACTTCTCATGTTTCCAAATCCCTTTGAACCAAAACCTTTTCCACTTGTGTCCACCATATCTACCTAGTAGCTTTTGCTATTCAAAGCAAATTATCAAGCTTCATCTACCTTTCAAATTAAAAAGTATTTTTTATGTGAAAACTAGTTAGTAAAGCTCTCACGAACTTGACGACACACTTTATTTCTTGCCCCTAATAGACTTGAACCATTGTGCCATCAAAGTTGTATATGCTTGGAATTAATAGAACCGTGCTGTCACGGGGAACGTTTTCAACATTGCACCTGTACTTTGTACTCAGTTGATACCGTGCTCTTTTGTCTATGGATATCAACAGTGTGAAATAAAGAGGGAACTTGTAAGTCCATGGAGTTTGTATTTTGTGTTAGAGAAACGCCTGGGATGCTAGCCTAAGCCATGCCTAATCATGGTGGAAACTTGCAGCATCACCATAGTGAGCTATCTATGAAGCATCCTCAATAAAAATCTATGCACATAGTAAATAAAAAGATCGCTGAGATGCTCACTGTCTGCTTGCCTTGTCATTTTGGTTATGGGAAAAGCTCATGTACCATGTGCAAGGGGTACCCCGTTGGCGGTTCTCAATGATATGTAAATACTTACAATGACAAGAACTTACTTGTGACCAAACTTGAGTAGCATGAGGAGTGGCCCTCATATTCAAGGGACATGAGATTGCCAACTTATATTTCGTCAAGCATATACTCCATATTTGTGCACTTTAACCTTAATCATCTTAAGATGCCTATGATAGGGGCAATGAGGGCTCAAAGCTAGTAAGTACCATAATATTTTGGAAGATCTTTATGACTTGTAATCCCTGCTTCCCTCTATGAAGGGACCTTTCTCCTAGTTACCAGGTTGAGTCAGTAAACCTACTTCCTCACTATCTCCAGCAAGCATTTGAGTTGTTGTGTTTCAAGCATTCATATGGTGATTTATTCAATCATGTCCTTTATCTTCCTTGTTTGCACAAAACTCTTATCTATTGAGTATTAATTTGAAAGCTTCACTTGTGAAAAACCTTTTTGAGCAAAGAGTGCTCCTATTGAAAAACTTCTACAAAGAGTTTTTTGTGAAACTGTTTGCCAGGTGTTCTCTGACCAAGAACAAGTTTGCCAATTCCAATTATGATTTATCTTTATGCATCTCTATTGTGACTGTTGTACTTGGTTGCAAGCTAAGTTATATAATGGTGAGTTGCTTTCTTCTATGAGTTGTGTAATGGTAAGTGTGATTCTTCTTGTGTGTATTATTTTATCGATACTTCACTCCATAAACCTATCGACATGTTTACTGAGCTCAGTTTTCGCTTGGGGACAAGCAAAGGTCTAAGCTTGGGGGAGTTGATACACCCAATTTGCATCACCATTCTATATCATAATTTACCTCTATTCATTGATATTTATTTTATTATGGGGTATTACTTATGGATTTTCATCTGTTTATGCATGTTGGATGATTCTTGGAGGATGGACTGCCGGAGTCTGGATTCTGATGGAAAAGAAGGCGTTTCGGTGCAATTTCACGAAGATGAGAAAAATACCAGAAAAATCTAGGAAAATATTATTTTTCCAGAAGAATGAGGAAGCCAGAAGGAAGGACGAAGAAGGGCTACAGGGGGCCCACACCCCCTAGGCGCGGGCCCACCTGACCCCGCGCCTAGGGCAGGTGTGGCCCACCGGCCCGGCTCCCGACTCCGTCCCTTCGCCTATATCTTCCCTACGGAACCCTAAGCCTCGGGGAGCAACCGCAGATAGATTTCCACCGCCTCTGGGGGGTGGAAAACACCGAGAGAGAAAGATCTCTCCGGCAGATAGATTTCTGCCAGGGGAATTCCTTCCTGGAGAGGGAAGATCGTCGCCATCAACACCTTCATCAAGCTAGGCTTCATCGGGATCATCATCATCCACACCATCATCTCCACCAGCACCATCATCACCACTCCGTCCCGCTGTAACAATTGTGTTGGATATTGCTTTAGTTCTTAGGGGAAACATTCCCGGTGTTAATTACTATTGTAGTTGATGCTTGTGAGTGGAACCATTGGATTATTGTTTATGTTCAGATTGTTATCCATTATCATATCATCTTTGATCTTGATCTATATGATGTCTTGTGAGTAGTTCGTTGTGTTCTTGAGGACATGGGAGAAGTCATGTTGTTATTAGTGGATTTGTGTTGAGATATTATTCAATGGTTTAGTATTTAAGTTGTGGTGCTATTCTTCTAGTGGTGTCATGTGAACGTCGACTACATGATACTTCACCATTTATGGTCCTAGGGGAATGCATTATGTATTTGGATACTAATTTTGGGGTTGCCGGAGTGACAGAAACCTGAACCGCTGTTAGGACACCTTTGCACAAGGGAGTGTAGGATCTCAGAGTTTAAGGCCGTGGTTAGATTTATATCTTAATTACTTTCATGTAGTTACGGATGTTTGTAGGGGGTTTAATCACAACTATGTATTAGTACAAGTAAGGTCGGTACATTAGCACAGGTTCACCCACACAACACTTACAACCACTGTTCAAAAAATAGGCCGAATCAGCGATTAATAGGCCGATTAATCGCTACTAGGGACCAGACCGTGTCGATTACCACTAATCCTTTGTGTTAATCGTTTAGCCCGATTAATAGGTCTGACATTTCGATTACTAGGTATGTTCCCGATTAACCACTACACTTGGTCAAAAAAGTTGCAAAATTATCAACACATATCGCCCATCCATCCGCTATCCCGCCCTAATGAAGTAGGTTTTGCGAAGCTCCCGTTCGATCCCTGCCTCCAGGAGCTTGATTTCATCCATCACCAACTATTTCCTTGTCGTTGTTGACCAGTTCCTCGTAGTTGCCGACTAGAACTCAGATACAAAAACTCGAGCGCCTTGAGGATCTCATCCGGGAGCTTAAGGCTGAGGATTCATACGTGTTTTAGGTTCTGATTTTTGTAGGCTACACCGATTAATAGATGACCGATTAAATCATTTAATCGTCCGAATTCCGATTAATTGCTACTCCCAAGCCAACCGAGCAGCTAACGATTACCGATTTCCAGCATAGTGCTTACAACACCAAAGAAGAGTACTCAGCTATATCAAGCGAAATCACTTGACAGAATTCCCATGTGTCCTCGAGAATGTTTGGTCCTTATAAGTATTTCCACCGGCTTGTCCTTTGATAAGAAAGGATTGGGCCACTTGCTGTGTTTGTTCTTTATTACTTGCACTTTGTTTTGTTGCCTTATCAGAAAACCACTAAAAATCCGTTTGCTAAGTATTTGCAGAGAGTTCCTGCTCCATACCACTGTTCATCACCTTCTGCTCCTCGTTGTGATTGACACTCCTATTTATCGAAAGTACTACGATACACCCCCTATACTTGTGGGTCATCAGTACCGACCAAGGATACGAGGAGGAAGGGGACTACGAAGAAGAAGAAGAAGAGAACTTCAATCACTGTACTACTCAAGGCAAGCTAAGCTAAACCATGCAAGCCATCCTTGTGAGCCTAAACCTACTAGTTAACCTATGCAAGATGCCTTGGGCATACTTTGGTTATGCAACCTTGATTATACTAAATCCTAGTTTTACTTGGAAGCTTTATTATTTTATTTCTTTATCAAAGCTCTTTATTACTTTTACTTAGTGACTTGGGAGTTTTTCGAAAGATATTATAGGTAGCATAAGATCATAAAACTTGTCCTAAGTTAGCTAGAACTAGATGTCATACTGAGGCATGAGATTGGATTTGGATAAGTCACACTTGATTAGCACCCCTCGTTAGTGATTACCCCTAATTTAGTAGCTAGTGCTAAGCATAAAAGTTGATCATTTTATATGGGAATACTTGGTGAAAAATGATTATGAAAACCTTAGAATTATGAGTCATTCTAATGAAATGTTTTTACATGTGTTGTTAACACCAGATGATTTGATGATGAAAATGTTGAGGCATGATCCTTAGACCTTTATAAAACCGATGGCTGGGTTCGGATGCGATACCATTCCAATTTTACCATACAACCACAATACCCGAAATTGGGTAGGGATTAACTGGAAGTTCATATATCTTAGTATGGGTTCCCTTGCGGAATAGGTTTGAGATGAGGCTACCTCGTGATGATTGTCCACCTGTGTTGTTCCCAAGATGATAGATGGTCATGGTTGGGAGGCCAAACTCATAGGGGAGGTGCCTATACTAGGGTGTGTAATTGAAAGGTTAGGATTGATTATCCGTATACTGAGTATGGTGATTCAGGATTGTTCCTGACGGATGTATCAAATGTTGTGGTAAAATTGTACCACCTCTGCAGAGTGTCAAACTATTCAAATAGCCGCGTCATGATTATGGACGATTCAGTGGCCATACTTCGTAAATCGAGATGTTTTCAAAATGACTTGTGAAATGAACTATGACTTTGACTTGACCACAACAGGATTGTGAACATGAAAACTAAGTTCCCACTTAGGTGTTATAAAACATTGAACTAGTTTTCTTTACTTATAAACTCAGTTAAGAGATAAACCTGGCTTTTTTCAAATAAACCTACAACTTAGGACTCCTACTCAAACTACTTACCTGTTAGTATTAGTTTGCGAGTACTCTTGGCTTTGTCCCTGGCTATTCCTATGGACAGACTATGAGGAGGACTACCAGGATGATGGACAGTAGGAAGTCTATGACAACTAGGATCATCTCCCATCGTCAGCATTGTCTGTGACCCTGAAGATGGAGCTTCGACCATGCTACTATTATTATTATTTCCACTGCGTTGATTGTATTAAGACTCGATCATGAGATCCTTTATTTGTAAGACTGGTTTGTAATGGATGATGAACTATGGTACCAATATGTTATGTCTCGCAAAAATGGTAATCATGGGATTGCGATGTATGGCGTAATAGGCATCTGGGATTAAAAATCTAGGTGTTGAAAAATTGGTATCAGAGCCATCCTAACCATAGGTTACCCTAGTTAGAATGGACGCTTGAATCAAAAACTTAGTTTCAAAACAAAAGAAGTGAGTATTTATTAAAACCTATTCTCATTCTTATTAGTGAGATTCGTTCAAGAAAATTCATGTTCCTCAAAAATTCTTGCAAATATTACATAAAATTTGACACACTTGATCACTCTACTAACTTACTTATCCTACATTCTTATAGATGGGCGTGAAATATAGCAAGTTATACTAGTTGGCCAATGGAGGATAGCTCATCTTCGAGCGTGATTTAGACCAACTCCCGGAACTTCTTGAGCACCCGCACCCCTAGTTCTTCAGAGCATAGCTCAATGATCAGCAAGGAGGAGAACTATAATGGCTGATAGTTGTAAACCTCACAGGCAAGATGGAGGTACCCACCTCAGAGGGGATCCAATTCAGCTTAAGAGAGAACAACGCTAGGGCTATGCAAGAAGATCTTGTCCGTCTGTGTGGACAAAGCATCAATCAGATCAAGGGCACTCGCTTTGAGTACTACGCAAGGCGTGATACTATGGGACAACCATTGGAGGTGCCATACCACCCGGAGCTGAAGCATCAGGTGGATCATCTCAGCTTCATGCTGTATGACAGGCAGAAGGAGTTGGACAACGCTCGCGCATACGCCAAACACAACTATGCCATTACAGTTAAGAAGGACCAGACCCTTGCCATCCTTGCGAAGGAGCGCAAGACATTTCGCCATCTGCGTGTCAAGAAGGATCACATCATTGCTCGCCTTCATCACAAAGTGTCAGACTTGGAGGGGACCATCCATGAGGGGGACATGTATCTTGAGGAGAGGGAGAATGCAGGGGAAGATATTCGTGGAGACCCTTACTCCTACCTCAGTGATGATGATGACTACCTGGAGGACCAAGCCATGGACTTCCATACTGATGATGATTCTGCCTTCATTGATGATGACGAAGACACCGATTCTAATGAGTAGTAGCACTTGAGCACTATTGTAGGTGTGAGTTGTATCCGGTCCCACTGTATCGTAGTTTCATAGAATGGTTCTTAAAACCATCTGTTACCTTAGTGTGGTGTGTGTTTGTATTTTGTGCTATGAATGAATGAAAAGCATGTTGCTAGTTGACAAAACCAGAGTCAAACTCAAAGTTTAAAAACTTTTCAAAAACAAATCCATGAACCTTAGAAATTTCCCTCTTGTCTCATGATCTATCTCAATCTTCAGATGCCTCGCGGAGGGAGTAGCTCATCTCAGGACCCAATGCTGCAAACCTTGCAAATGTTGGTTTCTGACCGTGAAGCTGAAAGAGCCGAACATCAAGCCAACTTAGCTACCCTTCAACAGATAGCTTAGATGGCCAATAATAATCAAGGCCATGGAAACCAGGATAACCATGGATCCGAGCTCAAGAACTTTCAGAACACCAATCCACCAATTTTTAGTAAGTTTGAAGAGCCATTAGATGCTGATGATTGGCTGCAGACCATGGAGAACAACTTAGAAGTCGCAGGAGTGGAGGCCAATGAGAAAGTACTGTTTGGCACCCATTATCTGGCAGGAGATGCAAGAGCTTGGTGGAATAGCATTCGCACCATGAATGGAGGACAGATGATGACTTGGGATGAATTCAAACTCAACTTCAGCAGAACCCATGTGCCATCGGGTTTAGTCAAGAGGATGAGAGATGAGTTCAGAGAATTGAAGCAAGGGAGGATGACAGTAGTTGAGTACCATGACAAATTTCTATCATTATCTTGGTATGCACCAGATGAGATTGACACTGAAGCCAAGAAGAAGGAGAGATTATTGAACGGTCTGCATGATGAGATGAAGACGGTATTAGTCAACATTCCGTTTGCTGACCTTGAAGCCTTAGTGGATTCTGCAATCTAGATGGAAGGCAAGATCAACCAAGCCAATGAGAATCGCAAGCGTCGGATGATGCATCAACCAGGAACCCACCATACCCCGAAGTATTGCCCCAACCCGTCTGCAGGATATGCCTCGAGAAACAATAGACCCCCGATGACCCGTCCGAACTATCCCAAACGTGGAGGAGGAAACCCAATGCCCGGAGGAAAGCACAACAACAACCCCGGCAACTCCAACAATTTCAACCGTGTGATGACCCACAAGTGTAAGGGATTGATACATTGGAAACGTATCTATAATTTTTGATGCTCCATGCTTGTTTAGTATATACTTTGCTTTACTTGTCCACACTTTGAGGTGCTTTTTACATGTTTTCTGGTACTAACCTATTCACAAGTTGCAACAGTGCTAGATGCCTGTTTTCTGCTGTTTTTGGTTTCAGAAAAGTTAGTAAAGAAATATTCCCGAAATTGGACGGGACAAAGAACAAAGTCAATTACTTTCCATGGGGAACAAGAAGTCCAGAGGAGATCCGGAGGGGCCAGCTAGGGGGCAGACCCACCCCAAGCGCGGTGGGCACAGCGCTAGGGTTCTTGCTGGCCTGGCCGCCTCCGGTCTCGCCCTTCTATAAGAATCCCCGATGCAGAAACCACGAGTACCGATCAGAAATCCACGAAACCGTCTGTAGCCGCCACCATCATCCCTAGATCGGGAATCTGAGCTCTTCCGGCACCACAGTCGAGAAGGAGATCATCCCGGAGGCCTTCTCTCCGGTATGATGCGTGAGTAGTTCCACCTTGGACTATGGGTCCATGTAGTAGCTATATGGTTGTATATCCTCCTTTGTTCTTTCATGTATAGATCTTGTGAGCTCCGTTCATGATCAAGATCTAATCTATTTGTAATCATGCATGTTGTGTTTGCGGGGATCCGATGGATATTGAGATTATTATGTTGGTTTGATTAATGGTCTTGTCTTTATGATTCTATCATGTCTTTGTTGTTTGTGATCTTGCATGCTCTCTGTTGCTAGTGGTTATCTTGGCCAAGTAGTTGCTAGTGACTCCAAGAGGGGGTATTTATGCTCGATAGTGGGTTCATGCCTCTAGTTTCCAAGGGAAGTGACAATAATCTCTTCGGTTGTAGATG
The DNA here is from genome assembly GCA_023614405.1 of Avena insularis. Taxonomy (NCBI): domain Eukaryota; kingdom Viridiplantae; phylum Streptophyta; class Magnoliopsida; order Poales; family Poaceae; genus Avena; species Avena insularis. The sequence continues at coordinate 89,917,022 of CM042685.1, read as the reverse complement.
TGTTGTTGCTACTAGGGAGAAAACAACGGTCTCTTGTTCATGGAACATGTAGACTGTTTAACTTACACACTTTGCTTAGCGGTTATGCATTGCTTGCAACTTATCTTTGGAGGGGTTCGGATGATAACCTGAAGGTGGACTTCTAGTCATGGATGCAGTTGGATGTAGGTCTATGTATATTGTTGTATTGCCCAATCAACCTCATAGGATCTTTCTGACTAGTAATTTCATTGTTATTCCTTGCTCAGTTCCTGTCAATTGCCCCGCTGTAATTTATTTACCCTTCATGCCATGTTGTTTATCTAAGGAGAGCACCTCTAGTGAACTATGGACCCCTGTCCAATCTTTACCATTGATACATCTTCCACTGTTACCTGTTTACTTGTTGCAAACCATTACATTCCACACCATACGTTTAATCCTTTGTTACAGCAAACCGGTGAACTTGACAACCTCACTGATTCGTTGAGGCAAAGTCTTGAGTTTGTGTTGTGCAGGTCTCCGCGTTGCTTGCAACACCTATGTGATGTTTCCTTCCTCCTACTGGTTCTATAACCTCGGTCTCAACTGAGGGAAGACTTGTTGTTGTACTCTTCACACCTTGCTCTTGGGGTTCCCAATAAGACTCCACATCAAGCACCAAGTTCTCTAGCACCACCAAGGAGTCATCAACAAGTTTTCTGGCACCATTGCCAGGTAGGCTAAGGACGTCTTCACTAGGGTAGTCCTTCACTTCCTTTCTCTTTACTTTGTTTTTAGTTTTATTTGCTTCTTTTGCTTGGTTTTGTTTGCCTCTTTTCAAAAAACTCAAAAAAATAGTCTAGTTTGGTTTGCTTTCCTTATTCAAAAACACAAAAAAATTAGTTCCTGCTCTAGTTGCCACCTTGCTCTAGCTCACCATGTTGCTCCCCAAGTTCACCCAGAAAGACCTTGCAATAGGTAGTGGCTCCATAATTGGCAAAGACAATATTGAAGAATTCTTTAATTATGTTAGCAAGCATGAGGATATTGAGGATTAATCTATAGCTGAACTTGCTCCTAATTATGAGATTGCTGCAGCTTCTGTAGTTCATATGTTGGAGGCTAGGTTTGTTAGCCTTAACCCCTTCATACAATTCTTGTTCCTAAAACTAAAAGAAGAAAAGAATGCTGAGAAGAGAGAATTCATCCTTGAAACTTTATCAAAAAAAATTCATGATGTTGCTAGGGAGGCCAAAAAGGGTTTTGAACATTTCAATATGCTAGGTTCAAGTGTAGATGTTGTGGGTATTTCTGATAAAACCAAGCCTAGAGAGTAATTCAATATACCCATACCCTTTAAGCTTGTTGGAATAGATGAAGCCTTTGAAAAGAATTTTGATTGGATTGCTCCTGAAAATCTTTTTGATGAAGGTAGTAGACCAAAGAGATATGAGAAAGGATCCTCCAAAACCCATTTGGATGAGATACCTTTCATAGTTGAAGATTTTGCAAGTATGAATGTTAATGCTTCCTCATTTGAAAATACTTGATTCTTCTTGCTTCTTGTGCCTAACTTAAAGGCGTTAAAGAAACGTACTTGTTGGGAGATAACCCAAGAGTTTCCTTGAGTCTCGGAAGTTATTACTTATGTAATAACCTCTCCTTATCCTTTTTGTTTGCTTTTTGTGCCAAGAATGACCTCTAATGAGAGGGAAGAAAGATTTGGAGAGTTGCTGTCCCGAAACAGATTTCTGTTCTCCACAAAAAATATTTGCGAGGAGGCTTTGTAACTCGGATTGAGCTCACAATTTATGAATAAAACTCCCAGTATGTTAGATAACTTTCGTTAGTTCAACACTTTTTGATTTGAGCAACCGAAGATGTTCGAAAAAATCGGTTTCTACCTGCTGGTCTGTTTTGACAGATTTCTGCCATTATTTGCATTTGCTTCTAATTGATTCCTTTTTTATCTCTCTTCAGGTAAATTGAGTTTTTCGAAGGAGTTACTACAGTAGCTTGTGTTTTTAGTGAAAATCCTTGCTGTTCCAAAACTTTTACAGTGGTCTAATATCTTTTGAATAAACTAATGTTGATAATGAAGATTGTGTGAAGTTTTGTATGAAGGAAAAATTTCAGGTGTAGAGAAAGAATGATGCAATGAGATGAAGAATGGACAAAATCTCAAGCTTGGGTATTCCACCATGGTGTCACCCCAAGAAATATCCAAGAGGTACAAGCTTCAAAGCTTGGGGATGTCCAAGGCATCCCCTTGTTCATGAATAAAAAGCTCAGGTCTCTCTAGACACTTCACTTTTATTGTTTCATGCACAATTGTGTTGTTCTTGGAGCGTCTTAGTTTTTGTTTGCTTTGCTTAGGTTGTTTAGTTTGCTTTAGTAGTTTGGACCCCCGCTCTCGCTGTGTTTTTTTGCAAATAAGGTTGCTTGGTGTTTGGAAAGGAGTAGTAAGTTCTTGCTTGAAGTGCAAGAGGAGCTTGCATTGACTGTGACTTAGACTTTAGCATGACATGCTAGCTATTGTTTTAGCATTATGCTTAGTGATTATTGCTATAGCATGTCTTGTTCCAAACAATTGGGATTGCTTAGTGTGCCTTGAAGAAATTATGCGTTGTTTTAGCATGCAAAATCATAGTATTGTGGAATTCTCCTTTGATGTTTTGCTTGGGTTGACTTGGCACATGCTTACACCATGTTATGACTCTCACAAGTCACCATTAGCCTCTATGATAATTTAGTCCTTGACTTGTAGTACCACTCTTTGCTTTGATTAGTATGCTTTGTTGAACTCCATGATTTTGGCCATTATTTCTCTCTTAGTTGGTTGCTCCCAGTCTTTTGCTAGCCTCCACTTGTATGAGTAAGTTCTACTCATGCCTCCAACTCCCAAGAAACCAAGTTTTTCCAAAGTGTCCACTATAAACTCCTATGTATGGTGCGTTACACCATTCCAAGTATATTCTTGTTTTCAACTATCTTCCAATTAAAAACTATTTTGTTATGTGAAAACTTAGTGATTAAAGCCCTCACGAACTTGATGGCACACTTTATTGTTTGCCCCTAATAAACTTGAACCATTGTGACAACTTTGTTGTATATGCTTGCACTTATAAGTTGGAATTAGCAGAACCGTGCTGTCACGGGGAACGTTTTCAACATTGCACTTGTACCTTGTTGTACTCAGTTGATATCATGTTCTTTTGTCTATGGATTTCACCGGTGTGAAATAAAGAGGGGACTTGTAAGTCCATGGAGTTTGTATTCTGTGTTAGAGAAATGCCTGGGCCGCTAGCCTAAGCCATGCCTAATCATGGTGGAAACTTGCAGCATCACCGTAATGAGCTATCTATGAAGCATCCTCAATAAAAAGCTATGCATATGGTAAATAAAAAGATTGCTAAGATGCTCATTATATGCTTGCCTTGTCATTTTGGTTATGGGAAAGCTCATGTACCATGTGCAAGGGGTACCCCGTTGGTGGTTCTCAATGATATGTAAATACTTATAGTGACAAGAACTTACCTGGACCCAAAGTTGAGTATGCATGAGGTGTGGCCCTCGTATTCAAGGGGCATGAGATTGCCAACTTATACTTCGTCAAGCATATACTGCAACTTTGCCACTTTAACCTTAACCACTTCAAGATGCTTATGATAGGGGAAATGAGGGCTGAAAGCTAACAAGTACCATAATTTTTGGAAGCTCTTTTTGAAACTTGTAATCCCTGCTTCCTTTAAATAAAGGCCTTTCTTCCACCATTATTGAGTCTCCACCTTCTACCTTTAGGCACCATTAAGAGAGCATAGTTGTCATTCTGTGTGTAGTGTTCCAAAGCTTATTAATTGATGCATATTGTGTTATTACTTGCTCTTGTGCTACTTGTTTCTAGTTACCCTTGTGAACTTTGCAGGTGTCCTATGCATCTATTTGCTACTCTATGAGGGACAAGCTGATTGCCACTATGCTATGTTTTCTGCATGTGAAACAAACAAACGTTTTTCAATGCATGTTATTCATGATCTTTGTTTGTAGCTTGTCATGTTGCATGCATAGTTACTATGTCCTATTGTTAGCACTCCATCTTTCATGCACATGTTTAGAGTTCTTTAATCCCAGCTTTCAATGCTTGCAAATGGTTAGATCTTTATTGTGAGGGTGCATGTCACCTAAAAAATTATTCTATTTATCACTTACCTACTCGAGGACGAGCAGGAGTTAAGCCTGGGGATGTTGATACGTTGGAAACGTATCTATAATGTTTTATGCTGCATGCTTGTTTAGTATATACTTTGCTTTACTTGTCGACACTTTGAGGTGCTTTTTACATGTTTTTTGGTACTAACCTATTAATAAGTTGCAACAGTGCCATATGCCTGTTTTCTGCTGTTTTTGGTTTCAGAAAAGTTAGTAAAGAAATATTCTCGGAATTGGATGGGACAAAGGACAAAGTCAATTACTTTCCGTGGGGAACAATAAGTCCAGAGTAGAGCTGGAGGGGCCAGCCAGGGGGGGGGGGGGCAGACCCACCCCAGGCATGGGGGCATGTGGGCCTGCACCTGGCTAGGGATTGGTGGCCCTGGCCGCCTCCCGGTCTCGCCCCTTCGCCTATAAGAAGCCCCCGATGCAGAAACCCTGAGTAGCCGATCATAAATCCACGAAACCGTCTGTAACCACCGCCACCATCGTCCTTAGATCGGGGGATCTGAAGATCTTCCCGGCACCCTGCCGGAGGCGAGATCATCCCGGAGGCCTTCTCTCCGGTATGATGCGTGAGTAGTTCCACCTTGGACTATGGGTCCATGTAGTATCTAGATGGTTGTATCTCCTCCTTCGTGCTTTCATGTATAGATCTTGTGAGCTCCGTTCATGATCAAGATCTAATCTATTTGTAATCATGCATGTTGTGTTTGCGTGGATCCGATGGATATTGAGATTATTATGTTGGTTTGATTAATGGTTTTGTCTTTATGATTCTATCATCTCTGTGTTGTTTGTGATCTTGCATGCTCTCCATTGCTAGTGGTTATCTTGGCCAAGTAGTTGCTAGTGACTCCAAGAGGGGGTATTTATGCTCGATAGTGGGTTCATGCCTCTAGTTTCCAAGGGAAGTGACAATAATCTCTTCGGTTGTAGATGTGTTGTTGCTACTAGGGAGAAAACAACGATCTCTTGTTCATGTAACATGAAGACCGTTTACCTTACACACTTTGCTTAAAGAAGTTGTCTGTTGCTTGCAACTTAATACTGGAGGGGGTTCGGATGATAACCTAAAGCTGGACTTCTATTCATAGATGCAGTTGGATGGCGGTCTATGTATATTGTTGTATTGCCCAATCAACCTCATAGGATCTTTCTGACTAGTAATTGCGTTGTTATGCCTTGCTCAGTTCCTGTCAATTGCCCCGATGTAATTTGTTTACCCTTCATGCCATGTTGTTTATCTAAGGAGAGCACCTCTAGTGAAGTATGGACCCCGGTCTAATCTTTACCATTGATACATCTTCCACCGTTACCTGTTTACTTGCTGCAAACCATTACCTTCCACACCATACGTTTAATCCTTTGTTACAGCAAACCGGTGAGCTTGACAACCTCACTAATTCGTTGGGGCAAAGTCTTGAGTTTGTGTTGTGCAGGTCTCCGCGTTGCTTGCAACACCTGTGTGACGTTTCCTTCCTCCTACTGGTTCGATAACCTCGGTCTCAACTGAGGGAAGACTTGCTGCTGTACTCTTCACACCTTGCTCTTGGGGTTCCCAACAAGACTCCACATCAAGCACCAAGTTCTTTGGCACCACCAAGGAGTCATCAGGGATTGCAACAATCCTCGCGGGTAGTATTACCTAATTTATTGATTTGACACAAGGGGAGCCAAAGAATACTTGCAAGCCTTAACAACTGAGTTGTCAATTCAGCTGCACCTGGAAATAGTTCTTGCTCACAGAAGTTTATCAGTAGCAACAGTTTGTAGTAGCAACAACAAAGCAACAGCAGCAGTAAAACAAGAACAATAGTAACAGTAATGGTAACAGTGGGATTCGAGTGTGGTAGGCATAGGTATGGATGGACGGGTGTTGCATGGACGAGTCTAAACATGTAACTTCAAGATCTAGGGCATTGCAGATAAATAATAACAAGCATTCAAGCACTAAACAATCCTAGGCATGTGCTCCAAATATAGTCATACGTGCTCGCAATGAGAACTTGCACAACATCTTCTGTCCAGCCAGCCCGTGGCAGCGGGTCCTCTAGGGAACTACTGGCAATTATGGTGCTCCTTTTAATAGAGCACCGGAGCAAAGCATTAACACTCCATGAACACATATCCTCACACCACAACCATCCCCTCCGGTTGTCTCAATTATTGTCACTTTGGGGCCTTTGCATCTGGACAATGATATGTGTACACAACTTGCAGATAAGACCACCAACAATACTATCATAATGATTCAATAATAAGTTCAGATCTGAGATCATGGCACTCGGGCCCTAGTGACAAGCATTAAGCACAACAAGTCATAAAAAAGTCAAATAGCACTAATAGAGATACTAGGCACTATGCCCTAACAGATCTTATTCGATTACATGATAGAACTCATCCAATCCCTACCATCCCCAAGCCTACAACAGGGGATTACTCACTCATGGATGAGGGAAACATCGATGGTTGATGGAGATGCGTTGGTGATGACGATGGCGATGATCCTCTCCAAATTCCCCGTCCCGGCATGGTGCCAGAACGGAGTTTCTAGATCCGTCTAGTGGCAGCGGCGGAGCAGAACTCTTTCTGGAAAACTATCGAACCCCCCTTGGTTTTTAGGTCGAGAGACAACTTATAGGCGTAGAGGGAGACCGAGGGGGTGCCTAGGGTGGCTGTACCCCCTAGGTGCGTCCAGGAGTGGGATCGCGCCTGGCAGGGGTGTGGGCCCCTAGGCCCCTTCTTCGTCTCTTCTTCTGGCTCCACGGGTCTTCTGGTAAAATATAATTTTTGGCATATTTTCCAGGATTTTTCCTGATAGTTGATTTTCTGCACAAAAACAAGACACCAAGGTAATTCTGCTGAAAACAGCGTCAGTCCGTGTTAGTTGTATCCAAATCACACAAGTTTAGAGGAGAAACAATAGCATAAGTGTTCGGGAAAGTAGATACGTTTTGGACGTATCAACTCCCCCAAGCTTAGCTTATTGCTTGTCCTCTATCAATTAAGTTGAAAACTGAGTGCGATAAAAGAACTTTCACGAACACATTTGCTTTATATGATGTAAATATTCTCAGCACAGGAGTAGATGCTTAGACCATTCATAATAAAGAGTATGCAACTAGGTCTACTCACCAGTCATTGCAAGCTATGAAGAGAAACCAACTCAATAATAATAAGTAGCATGAAACATAAACATAAGCAACATTGTAATGCTCATAGTAAGGTATGATAGAGTGGTATCTCGCTTGCCTTTGTTTGAAGAGGACAATATAAATTCCAAGGCACCTCTGAAGTTCAATTGAAGACTAGAGATAAAGATATCAGAGATACAAGCATCAAAGTCATGACATAATTAACCAAGTTTTGGAACAAACACAAGAATGACAACTATGCTCTCAAGAAGGTGCTCATAGAATAAATGGTGACTCAACAAGGTAGTGAAAATGGTTTTGAAGAGTTTGAAAAGGCTTCCTAATGCTAAAAGGAAGATACTCATTTTCTTTGAGCTCTCATTGCCCCTATCATCGGCATCTTCATGTGGTTAAGGTGAAAGTGAGGTCCACTCTGAATCATATGCTTGACAGACCATAAACTGGAAATCCCAAGTCCCTTGAGTACGAGGGCCGCTCCGCATGCTACTCAACTTTGGTTACCTGCAAGTTCTTGTCATTGTTCATACATGCATATCATAGAGAACCCATACCAACAAGTTGCAACTTATTTTCTGGAAGCTCATTCGAAAAGAACTCAGGTTAAGCGTGCTTGTCCTAGAGCAATTCTTAGGATGGGTGACAAACCGAGAAGTGGGTACTGGGTGCGCAAGAGTGAGGACAAAGTGCGCAGAAGAGACTAGTGTTGGTCTGTGGGGTTAGTCTAGAGATCCTATTGAGCTGCCAGGAGTGACACCCCTAGGGCCCAGTGGACGGGGTGTTACAAGTGGTATCAGAGCCGACCCTCGCGGTTACAAGGGCGTGTGAGGGTCAGTGACGGACATGTGTAGCATGGAGCATGTGGCCCGGAGTGGACACGGCATGGCAATGTGCCGGCACTGGACGCACAGACATGTGCCAAGAGGGGAAGTTCCTGGCTTGTGGTTGATCGACAAGGACATTGATCTTCTAAGGGTGGGTGTATGTGAGAACCTGGCGCATGGCTCAATAGGATTGATAGAAAACCCATACCAACAAGTTGCAACTTCTTTTCCAGAAGCTCATTCGAAAAGAACTCGGGTTAAGCGTGCTTGGCCTAGAGCAATTCTAGGATGGATGACCAACCGGGAAGTGGGTACCGGGTGCGCACGAGTGAGGAAAAAGTGCGCAGAAGAGACTAGTGTTGGTCTGTGAGGTTAGTCTAGAAATCCTATTGAGCTTCCAAGAGTGACAGCCATCGGTCAGGAGTGACCGGGGGTGTTACAACCGCCAAAGGGGTACCCCTTGCACATGATACAGGAGCTATCCCGTGATCAAAATGACAAGGCAAGCAGACAATGAGCATCTCAGCGATCTTCTTATTTACTATATGTCTAGATTTTTATTGAGGATGCTTCACAGAATTCTCATTATGGTGATGCTGCAAGTTTCCACCATGATTAGGCATGGCTTAGGCTAGCAACCCAGGCGTTTATCTAACACAATGTATAAACTCCATGAACTCACAAACTCCCCTTTTATTTCACATCGTCGACATCCGTAAACAAAAGAGCAAAGTATCAACTGGATAGGATATCTAAAAAGTGTTGAAAGCGTTCCCCGTGATAGCACGGTTCCCCTGACTCCCAGCATATAATTTGCAAGCATATACCTTTCATGGACAGGTCACAATGGTTCAGAATTATTAAGTGCAAGGAATAAAGTGTGCCATCAAGTTCGTGAGAGCTTTACTAACTAACTTTCTCAAAACAGACAAACATTTTATTTGGAAGAAAACAAGGTATATTGAATATGCACTGAAATAGCAAACGATGCTAATAGGTAGGTATGGTGGAAACAGTTGGCAATATTGGCTTTGGGGAAATGGAAGCATAGGTAGATCTCATACTCAGTGCAAGTGAAGGCCAGCAATAGAGAGGGAGGGACAAACGAGAGAGCAATAACTATCATAATCATGCTTGCAACAAAATAGGACTAATTATGGCATGAAAGTGATACAAGAACTCTAAGGCAAAATAAATCACCGAGGCTTACTAACTATTGATTAGTCATATGCATGCGTGAGCATGTGCCAAGTCGATTCACATGAACAGTCAGAGGAGGATACCACAATATCATACCAAAATATGAATAAAACAATGTAAGCAAACATTCATATGACATGCTACAAACTATTAACAAGCTGGAGCTAATCAAAAGAGGGCAAGAACTAATAAGCATCCATAATGACATACACCTTACACAAACAGGCTAAGCATGCTCACAATGATGAGTATATGTACAAAAATGAAACAAATAGAGTTTGTTATCAGCCTCTTACCACACCTCAAGTTGTCTTAATCTTCATTATTGCCCGTCACTTGTGTGACTTGAATAATAACATGAAACCAAAATCCACTGAGGACGGCTGAACCCTGCAAAGAACTCACAAAACCAAAGAAGAAGAACAAATATTTTTGGTGTTTTTGATTTTTCAAAGAAAGCAAACAAAGCAAAACCAAACAAAGAAAAGGTCAAACCAAACAAGAAGAAAACAAAGAAAAATCTTTTTGGATTTTTGTTTTAAGGCAAACCAAAGCAAATAAACAAACCGAGAGAAACAACGAAAATATTTTTGGTATTTTTGTGTTCTTGAGAAAGCAGCAACAAGAACCAAAAACAAAGCGAAACAATGGATATACAAAGAACCGACCGAACATGATATATAGATGAGTGTGACGTCGGTATACCTCCCCCCAAGCTTAGGATTTTGGCCTAAGTGGGGTTCAATAGTACATGTAGTAACCCCATGCTGGTGGCTCATCATAGGAATGATCATAGTCAGGCGCTTGCGATGAAGAAGAAGACACGCCCCAATCAAATGAGGGTTGCTGGTATGAAGACTCTCTCAAGTTGGAGGGCTGAACCAAATTGTCTTCGGCATCCTCTTCAACATTCTCCTCTTGCTGGGAGAGCTCCGCCACATATGTGTCAACCTCCTCCTCCGTAAGCGACCATCCTTGCCTATTATCAAAGTTAAACAATGCAGGTGCAGGCAAATAAACTATTTTATCAGTCCTACCCTTTCTCCGACCTTGCTGGGCAAAACATAATTCATACGGTAAACTTCTCACATTAGCCCCCAAGGAAACAAAACCATGCTGAACCATGGATTCAAGATCCAGCCTCTCTATGGGGAACTGATAATCTGAATAGTGAGGCTCTAAACCATGGAAAGCTAGCAATCTAGAAGCAATGAGACCTCCACAAATTCCACCCTTCTCGCGGTTGGTGGTGAGACGGTGAGCTATCAAAGCACCCATGCTATAATATCTATTCCTATTCAGAGCAGTTGCGATAAAAGCTAGATCAAAAGAAGACAACTTTCTAGCAATCTTTCTAGCAAGAACACACTTGGTAATGAAATAGGCAAAGTATCTAATAGCTGGGAACTGAATGTTCCGAATTTTACCACTTCCCTTTGAGAAGTCGAAACCTTGGCAAATCTCAGCATATAAATCCATAAGTGACTTGGGCCTTTCCTTGATCTTCTCACAAGATCCCCATTGAGGTACTCTAATTGCTGCACAGAATCAGCAAAAGGCAGGTCGACAAGTATATTATATATTTTGTAATGGACCATGGGATTAGATGTAGACCAAGTGAACCGGAAGTCCTACACAAAAGCCATGGTTAGCTTAACAAATTGAAATGGTTCACCTTCAACAAAGTGTTCCAACCCTGCATTCGCAATCAAAGTTTGGAAATCCTGGGAGATTCCCGCGGTTCTCATAAATTCATGGCATGGATATATGGAAGGAAAATCTGCCTCCTCATGATGAACCTTCATTGGCTCAGGCACCATCAAGTCATATTGGTTCAGTGGATAAGTACTCATCTTCCTTGCTAAATTTTTTAGACAAACATCAAACCAAGTGATTTCCATGTTGATAAATGGTGAGCAACTACTATAGGACCTTGCTAGAGGACTACCCATGCATCAAAGTAAAGTTTCTAAGCATAGAACAAGCATGCAAGCTCAAACAACTTGTCACCTATAGTAGAAAAATACTCAAGATACAATCTACCAATCACAAATCTAATTGGACAAGTGGAGGAGGCACATACCAAGGAACAATCTCTCCAAAAATCAGCAGCAAAGATGGGCTAAGCAAGGAGATCGAAAATCGCGAGCAAGAACAACAATAACTCGAGCTTGAGCAAGTTTTTCGTTGTTTTTGGGAGAGAGAGAGAAGATGTCTTTGAGGAGGCAGCCTGGAGGGGCCCATGTGGGCCAGACCCCCCCAGGCGCCGCCCACAGGTAGGCCACGCCTACCATGGGTGTGGTGGCCTAGGGTGGCCCCCTGGGTAACTCCGGGTGTCCCTCTGCCCCTTTTTCGAGGAATTTTTATTTTGAATTTTCCGGGATTTTTCCGGAAACTTTATTTTTGGCCAATTTTCAGGGTATGAAAATTGATTTTCTCACAGAAACGTTTTTTTTAGAAGAAGCAAAAGCAAACCAAAAGCCAAACTACAGAAGTTCTAAGACACTCTAACAAGCAAACAACTAGCAAAACCAAAGCTAGCAAAAGAAAGGCAAAGACTAGGAAGGATAAAAGTAAAAGAAAGCAAGTATAACCATAGTGGAAACATTATTTCGTTCATTAAAATCCTTTTGTTAACAAGGTTGATCAAGTCTTGTTACCAAAACAATCTTATATGAAACAAAACTTTGCATTCCAGAAGGTGATTATGTTACCTCATACTTGATAGCAATTTTCCCAATCATAATAGTTTCAAAAATTTCTTGTGGAATGGGACAATATATTTATCCAACCTTGATGCTCTCAATATTTTCAATGGAATTTAGGCAATAGATCTTAGCAACCTTCTTGGGGAAATAGACAGTATGCTCTTTGTTATTAATATTTAATGTTACTTTTCCTTGATTGCAATTAATGACAGCACCTGCAGTATTAAGAAAAGGTCTCCCAAGAATAATAGACATATTATCATCTTCAGGCATTTCAAGCGCAACAAAATTAGTCAAAGCCAAGCAATTATGAGCCACTTGAATAGGAACATCCTCACATATACCAATAGGAATAGTAGTCGACTTATCAGCCATTTGCAAAGATATATCAGTTGGTATCAACTTTTCTAGCTGGAGCCTTTTATAGAGAGAAAAAGGCATAACACTAACTCTAGCTCCCAAATCACATAAAGCAGTTGAAAGGACATTTATTGTCATAATCACTTTTGGTGTTTGTTAACAACAAGTAGATCATTTTACAGTTTGTCATTGTCCATAGGTTGGTATTATGATAAGTGAAAAGTACCTTTACACTTTGGAAAGATTCCTGCTAAGTGTGACACAGTTTTGGAAATTCCAGACCGGAGTCTCCGGTTTGCCTAGACCGGAGTCTCCGGTGTGGTCCGGAGTCTGCGGTGTGGTACGGAGTTTCCGGATGTGTCCCCGGTGGAGGCTTTAGAATCATAGCTGGGACATTCTGTATTGGGGTGCGGAGCAAGGTCTGGAGGCTTCTCCAGAATCTCTGATCTTGGCTCAGACCGGAGTCTCCGGTGCTGGAGGACCGGAGTCTCCGGCCAAGTTGGGTCGTTCCTGGCCCTGGTCATTCAGATGGGCAGTCCGGAGGCTAGTCCGGAGATAGGCCGGAATCTCCGGTGTAGACCGGAGTCTCCAGTGTATAGACTGGAGTCTCCGGTCTAGTTCTTCTCCAACAGTCAGAAAACGGTTAGGGACCCTCCGCGGTGCCTTCTGCCGGAGGCAGGGAGAGTGTCCACGGCACGAGCGATGGATGGGGAGGAGGGCAGCCGGGTTAGCAACAAGGAGGCACGGGGCTGGCCAGAGGTGATGAGGTGGTGGCTCGGCGCAAGGTAGGGGAACTGCGGCCAGCGGCTACTACTCGGGGTCGCAGCCAGGCTCGTCGATGGGTCGGAGGAAGCGAACGAGCAGCGCATGAGACGAAGGAGCGGGGGATGATGAGGGGTGAGGAAGCGGGGCGGCGACGCGGGAAGGTCTTAGGCGGAGCGGAGGCAGAGAAGTAGGGGAGACAGGGTCGCGGGGGAGAGAGAGAGCGGGGGGTTTTGTGTCGCTAGCGACGGGAGTGGCGGGGCCAGGAATTGCGGCGGACTGGGGGTCTGTGGAGTGGGACCGGGATCGATGGGTCATGCGAATTGGCAGGGCGTTTCCGTGTTGAGCGATGTTGTGTGCGTGTAGGCGAGGCATGTACACGTACGTGTGCTTGCGTATGTGTGGTGTGTGTGTGTTTGGTACAGGGGAGAGGTGGTGCGATGTTGCACACCTCTAATTTGAGTTTCCACAAAAAAACACAACTTCCATACAAAAGAAAAGAATGGGGGATTTACCCTCACTCATTGGAAGAGGAACTCGGAGGAGAAGGTACCCGGAGGTGATGGAAAGAAAATCCAGGGAGGGGCCAGAGAGTTTGGTTATCGAAATGACTCCGGGGAGGGTCGGGCAGCCGGCGGCGGATGAGTTAGAGGCAAGAGTTCAGGGTGGAAGTTCTTATCTATTTGAGCCATTCCCCCCATCGCCCTAGCCTTAAGAGACGAAATCCGCCCGGGGCTGATTATCCGTCCCCCACAAGGAGCGTATAATCCGGCCCACTCTGAATCTTCTGTTATACACAAACTTAGTCTAGTGCACCCCAAACAAAACCCTCGCAAGTGTACCAAAGGACTTGTGTGAAAGATAGATGGCTCTAGGATAGAGGAAAGTTTAGGTTTAGACATCCAAACTATGATGGTACTACACACCCAAAACGTAAAAGTCAAAACAAATAAAATCCATAATTGGGTGTATTTTCCATAAGAACACAAGATATGCAATAAAATCCAAAAAGATACACAAGAAACCAACTCTTCTCAAGGAAGAGGGCGGTGGCCGAAGCCACCATGTTGGAGTGGATGGTATGACACCGCGAAGATATATCTTGGGTTCATGACCAATACTCATCAATAAACTCACATATCACATAATGATATTAAGAGAAATGATTTTTCTTGCTTTTGGCATTACGGGGGAGGGTTAGCCCAATCAATTAGGACCACACTCCCCCTATGTCCATGCCCACACCTAAACCAAATAAAGGAAGAGATATAAGTGAGTATGCAAGGGTAATCAAGCCAAGCTCCTTGAATCCATGATATTTAGCTCATTCCCAAGTAACAAAATCTTTCTTCATCAAGTGGCTTCATGAAAATATCAGCAAGTTGATCCTTCCTGCTCACAAAAGATAATTCAATATCACCACGAGCAACATGATCCCCAATGAAGTTATTGTGAATCTCAATATGCTTTGTTCTTGTATGCTACACCGGATTGTAAGAAATTTTGATTGCACTCTCATTATCACACAGAAGAGGCACTTTGTCACAATTGACACCATATTCTTTTAAATTTTGCTCCATAGTAATTGAGTGCACGCACTAGCAGCAGCCACATACTCATCTTCGGCGATGGAAAGATATATACACTTTTGTTTCTTCGAAGACCAACATACTAAAGACCTGCCCAAGAATTGACACGCTCCAGAAGTTGATTTTCTATCATCCTTGTCACTAGCCCAATATGAGTCTGTATAACCACATAAAGAGAAATTAGAGCCCTTGGGATACCACAGAACAAAGTTTAGGGAATGAACCAAATATTTGAAGATTCTCTTGACCGCCACTAAGTGGCTTTCTTTAGGAGCAGCTTGATATCTTGCACACACACACACTCCTACACTCAACACAATATCGGGTCTAGATGCACAGTGGTAAAGAAGAGAGCTGATCATGGACCAGTATACCTTTTGGTCCACATCTTTACCACTGGTGTAGCAACGCCATTAAGATCCGTCATCTTGAACCTCTTGAGCATGTCTTGGATGTATTTTACTTAATTAATGAAGGTTCCTTCTCTTAGTTGCTTGATCTAGAATCCAAGAAAGAACCTTAATTCTCCCATCATAGACATCTCAAACCTGTAAGTCATAAGCTTTGAAAATTCATCATTAAAATCTTGGTTCGTAGAGCCAAAAATAATGCCGTCTACATATAGTTGGCATACGAAGAACTCCCCCGTAACCTTCTTAGTAAAAAGAGTGGTATCGACCTACCCAAACTTGAAGCCACAGTCTAACAAAATCTCTTTAAGGTGCTCATAAGATGCACATGGGGCTTGTTTAAGGCCATAGAGCGCCTTATCGAGTTTGTAGACATGGTTCGGAAAGTTGGGATCCTCGAAACCTAGGGGTTGCCTAACATATACCAAGTCATGTATAGGAACATTAAGAAAAGCACTCTTAATGTCCACTTGCTGTAATTTAAAGTTATGGTGAGCTGCATAAGCAAGGAGGATACGAATAGACTCAAGGCAAGCCACTGGAGCATATGTTTCGCCAAAGTCGATGCCTTCCACATGAGAGAAACCTTCTGCTACCAATCTTGCCTTATTTCTTACAACAATTCCATTCTCATATTGCTTGTTCTTGAATATCCACTTGGTGCTGATAACATTGCGGCAATCTTTGGGCTTCTCTACTAACTTCCAAACCTTGTTGCGCTCGAAATTATTGAGCTCTTCATGCATAGCAACAACACAATATTGATCTTCAAGAGCTTCAAAAACCTTCTTGGGTTCTACCATAGATATATGAGCTTGATGACCACTGAAGCTTGCCAGTTCCCTTCTTATGGTCGCCCTTCTTCTTAGGTCGCCTACAACTTTATCAAGTGTATGACCTTTTAGTTCGAGGTTTCTTTTAGCACGAGCTTTGCGACGAATTTCAATTTCCTTGTTGTTTCTTGAAGGAATTTATTCATCATTAGAGTCTTCGTCTTAACCAATCTTGACATTGATCAGTAGTTTGTTACACAGACAGGTGATGGAGAAGCTTGTTCTTGATCTTGACCAGCAGCCATAACGGGAGGCTCCTGTGCTGAATTCTCAGGGTCGGATAATCCGGCGGAGGGAGGGGCCAGATAATACGGCCTGGGAGTTTCTACCTCCGCTTGATCTTCCTGGCTTTTCCTGGCACGAGATGGAGAAGGGCCAGAAAATCTAGCCTCGGGAGGAAAATCTGGCCTGGGAATTCCAGTTTCTTCAGTTCATTGGTGAACTTCAGGAGGTTGTTATGTTGGTGCACTAGTTTCTCTAGCAGGTGGAGCTTGTTGATCTTGTGTAGATGAGGGATCTACTTGAGTAGAGCATTTTCCTTCCCGATCCACCACAAGGGGTTCCTCAATGGGGCAGAAAAATCCCACACTCATTCTTCTTATGGTATATTGGGGTATTTCAACATCTGCATCACAAACATCAACTTGCCCCACATGGGATCCATCATTTTCCTCAAACACCACACTACAATATTCTACAATAGTTCCGGAGAGATTATTGTAGACTCTATAAGTGTGGGATTCAACACCATAACTAACAAAAATACCTTCTAAAGCCTTAGACTCAAATTTAGATAAATAACTCCTTTAATGAGAAAGAAACACTTACAACCGAACACTCGGAAATATGATATGTTGGGCTTGTTACCGGTAAGTATCTCATAGGGTGTCTTGTCCAAGATCTTGCGGAGGTAAAGCCAGTTTGACGAGTGACATGCAGTGGATATAGCTTCATCCCAGAAGTTGTATGGTGACTTGAATTCATGCAAAATAGACCTTCCATGTCCATTAAGGTCCGGTTTTTCCTCTCGGCTACACCATTTTTTTGAGGGGTGAACATAGCGGAATATTAGTGTCTTATCCCCTCTTCGCTTAGGAGTTCATTCAGAGTGTAGTTCTTGAAGTTGGAGCTGTTGTCTCTTCTAATTGCCAATATTGAGACATTGTGTTGACACTGAATCTCGTTGGCAAAGTTGATGACCGTTTTTTAGTCTCACTCTTCAGCTTGAAGAAGTAGACCCATGTGTATCTTAAGTAATCATCAACTGTGACAAGGTAGTATTTCTTCCCACTGAGGCTTGCATGAGACGGAGGACCAAAGAGATCCACATGATGGAGCTCCAAAATCCTCTTTGATGAGATAATAGTATTCCTCTTATAGGGAGAATCATGCATCTTTCCTTCAACACATGCCCTGCAAACACGATCTTTGGCAAAGTAAACATTTTGTTTTAGTGCAAGGATGGGGCCACCCTTGTCAAGACTTTGCAAAGTTCTCATATTGACGTGGGCTAGACGGCGATGCCATAACCAATCCACGTCGGCCTTTCCAAATAAGCACATCAGACCCACAATGGTTTTCCCCGAAAAGTCCACCACATACGGGTCATTTTTGACGTACCCAACAAAAGCGACCTTTAGAGACTTGATCCACAAGAGTACCACTAAATCATCATCAATGAAAACATAAAATCTCATCTTACCAAGGGCACGAATAAGAAGTAAATTATAACCAAGGGTCTCAACAAAAATGACGTCCATGAGAGAGATATCGTGAGCAACCACAACCTTGCCAAGACCCAATACCTTAGACTTCGATTTACCACCATAGGAGACGGTTATTTTATCATGATTAGGCCTCATCTTCGTGATTATATCATTGCTTCAGGTCATATGACTTGTGCATGCATTATCGAGCACCCATCTAGATCCACTCGAAGCATATCCCTACAAGAAAATTACTTCTTGGTTTTAGGTACCCATTTTTCAATGGGTCCTCTCATGTTAGTAACAAGGGTCTTTGGAACCCAAATAGACCAAGCAATATAATTATAAAAAGTACCAACATAACTAGCATAGACATCACCATAATAATTGGGTGCACGCACTTGCAGCAGCCACATATTTAACTTTGGCGGTGGAGAGAGATATATAATTTCGTTTCTTCAAAGACCAACATACCAAAGACCTGCCCAAGAATTGACACACTCTAGAATTTAATTTTCTATCATCCTTATCACCAGCCCAATCTGAGTCCGTATAGCCATATAAAGAAAAATTAGAGCTCTTTGGGATACCATAGACCAAAGTTTGGGGAATGAACCAAATATCTGAAGATTCTCTTGACCACCACTAAGTGGCTTTCTTTAGGAGCCTCTTGATACCTTTCACACACTCCTAAACTCAACACAATATCGGGTCTAGATGCATAGAGGTAAAGGATAGAGCTTATCATGGACCGGTATACCTTTTGGTCCACATCTTTACAATTGGGATTGAGCTCAAGATGGCATTTAGTTTGCATCGGTGTAGCAACGCCATTAAGATCCGTCTTCTTTAACCTCTTGAGCATGTCTTGGATGTATTTTTCTTGATTGATGAAGGTTCCTTCTGTTAGTTGTTTGATCTCAAATCCAAGAAATAACCTTAATTATCCTATCATAGACATCTCAAACCTGTTCGTCATAAGCTTTGAAAATTCATCATTAAAAGCTTGGTTAGTAGAGCCAAAGATGATGTCATCTACATATAGTTGGAATACGAAGAACTCCCCCTTAACCTTCTTAGTAAAAAGAGTGGGATCGATCTACCCAACCTCAAAGCCATGGTCTAACAAAATCTCTTTAAGGTGGTCATACCATGCACATGGGGCTTGTTTAAGGCCATAGAGCACCTTATCGAGTTTGTAGACATGGTTCGGAAAGTTGGGATCCTCGAAACCCGGGGGTTGCTTGAAATATACGAACTCATGTAGAGGACCATTAAGAAAAGCACTTTTAATGTCCATTTGCTATAATTTAAAGTTATGATGAGATGCATAAGCAAGGAGGATACATATAGACTCAAGGAGAGCCACTGGAGCATATGTTTCGCCAAAGTCGACGCCTTCTACTTGAGAGAAACCTTGTGCTACCAATCTTGCCTTATTTCTTACAACAATTCCATTCTCATCTTGCTTATTCTTGAATATCCACTTCATGTCGATAACATTGCAGCAATCTTTGGGCTTCTCTACTAACTTCCAGACCTTGTTACGCTCGAAATTATTTAGTTCTTCATGCATAGCAATAACCCAATATGGATCTTCAAGGGCTTAAAAAACCTTTTTAGGTTCCACCATAGATATATGAGCTTGATGATTACTGAAGCTTGCCAACTCCCTTCTTGTGGACACCATTCTTCTTAGGTCAGCTACAACTTTATCATGTGTATGACCTCTTAGTTTGAGATTTGTTTTAGCACGAGCTTTGCAACGAATTTCAATCTCCTTGTTGTTTCTTGGAGGGATTTCTTCATCATTAGAGTCCTCGTCTTGACCACTAGCTTGACCTTGATCAATAGTTTGTTTAGCATGGACAAGTGATGGAGAAGCTTTCCCTTGATCTTGTTCAGCAGCCATAACATGAGGCTTTTGTACTGAATTCTTAGGGTCGGATAATCCGGCCGAGAGAAGGGCTGGATAATTCGGCCTAGGATTTTCATCTTCTTATTGATCTTCCGGGTTGTTCATCGCACGATATGGAGTAGGGACAGATAATTCAGCCTCGGGTGGATAATCCAGCCTAGGAATTCCAGTTTCTTCAGTTGATTGATGAACTTCAGGAGGTTGTTGTGTTGGTGCAGTAGTTTCTCCAGCAGGTAGAGCTTGTTGATCTTGTGTAGATGAGGGCTCTACTTGAGTAGAGCATTATCCTTCCCGATCCGCCACAAGGGGTTCCTCAATGAGGCAGAAAAATCCCACACCCATTCTTCTTATGGCATCTTGGGGTATTTCAACATCTGCATGACAAACATCAACTTGCCCCACATGGGAGCCATCATTTTCCTCGAATACCACACTATAAGATTCTACAAACAGTTCTGGAGAGCTTATTGTAGACTCTATAAGTGTGGTATTCGGCACCATAACCAACAAAAAATCCTTCTAAAGCCTTAGACTGAAATTTAGATAATCGAACTCCTTTAATGAGAAAGAAACACTTACAACCAAACACCCAGAAGTATGAAATGTTGAGCTTGTTACATGTAAGTATCTCATAGGGTGTCTTGTCCAAGATTTTGCGGAGATAGAGCCGGTTTGATGAGTGACATGCGGTGGATATAGCTTCATCCCAGAAGTTGTATGGTGACTTGAATTCAGCCAACATTGACCTTTCCATGTCCATTAAGGTCCGGCTTTTCCTCTTGGATACACCATTTTGTTGAGGGGTGTATATATTGGAATATTGGTGTCTTATCCCCTCATCACTTAGAAATTCATTCAGAGTGTAGTTCTTGAACTCGAAACTGTTGTCGCTTCTAATTGCCAATATAGGGTAATTGTGTTGACACTGAACCTCGTTAGCAAAGTCGATGACCGTTTGTTGAGTCTCACTTTTCGTCCTGAAGAAGTATACCCATGTATACCTTGAGTAATCATCGACAATGATGAGACAATATTTCTTCCCACCGAGTCTTGCATGATATGGAGGACCAAATATATCCACATGTAGGAGTTCCAAAATACACTTTGATGAAATAATCGTCTTCCTTTGATGGGGAGAGTCATGCATCTTTCCTTAAACACAAGCCCTACAAACACGATCTTTGGCAAAAGAAACATTTTCTTTTAGTCCAAGAATGTGTCCACCCTTGATAAGGCTTTGCAAAGTTCTCATATTGACAAGGGCTAGACGGCAATGCCATAACTAGCCTGCGTCGGCCTTTCCCAATAGACACATTGGACCCATAGTGGTTTTCCGCAAAAATTCCACGTCATACAGGTCATTTTCCATGTATCCAACGAAAGCAACCTTTAGAGACTTACTCCACAAGAGTACCACTAAATCATCATCAATAAAAACTACAAAGCCCATCTTACCAAGTGCACGAATAGAAATTAAATTATAACCTAGGGTCTCAACAAGCATGACATGCATGAGAGAGATATCATGAGCAACCACAACCTTGCCAAGACCCAATACATTATACTTCAATTTATCACCATAGGAGACGATTATTTGATCATGATTAGGTCTCATATCCATGATGATCTCCTTGCTTCCGGTCATATGACTTGTGCATCCACTATCAAGCACCCATTTTGACCCACCGGAAGCATAGCCCTACAAGAAAATTACTTCTTGGTTTTGGGTACCCATTTTTCAATGGGTCCTCTCATGTTAGTAACAAGGGTCTTTGGAACCTAAATAGACCAAGCAATATAATTATCAAAAGGACCAACATAGCTAGCATAGACATCACCATAATCATCACAAAATAACTCATAATGAGGATTATTATACCCTACAAAAACATTATAATCAGTTTTGTCCTTCATGATGTTCTTTTCAGCGGTGCTTATCTTTGCTTGAGCATTCTTGGCCTTCTTCTTGGTCTTGGGGACATAGACAAGTCCCTATTTTCCAGTATTCATCCTTTGCTTGCTAAGAACCTCATCTAGAACTTCCTTACCTTTGGGAAGTGATGCCTTGGCAAGCTCATTTTTTGTAAGACCCCACCTTTATAAAGGTAAAGGTCCCTGTGATTGCAATGCTAGTCCCTGTATCAAATGCTAGCATCCACAGTTTAAGATGAAGTACACAGAAACAAAGGTCATTATTACATCGTCATTCCAGAGATAACATAGTCTTTTACAACTCCATAGCCATAGGCTAGTACAAGAGTTTAACTTAACAATATAAATAAAAGTCTGCATCTTCATGTGCCACAAGCAAGCATGTTGAGTGTAGACTCCTAACCCTAATCCTTATCAGAGTAACCTGCAACATCACAAGTTACAGCCACAATGGGTCAATACATTGGAATAGTATTGGCAAGTGATACCTTAGTAGAATAATAGTTTCTAGCTTCTACATGAGTTTGGCTAAGTGTATCTTAGGCTTGCTTTGCTCAAAATGGGTTTTACCTATCAGTTGAAAAACACTAAGTTTTTGTTTGACAAAAACTCCCAAGGAACCACCAATATACATTGGTGAACCTTTACCCTTGTTCAACCACAAGTTTTTAACTTAGAAAATTGGGATGAGGATATTCTTGATAGCTTCCATGTCTTGATGCTCAAATTGTCCATTGCTGGGGACACGGCTAAGTACTTAGATTCTTCTTCTCGAGAGGTGGTGCATTTCCCCACCAGACTCGACATGCATCGAGACAAGACCTTTCAGAAGCCTTCCCTTAGACCAAAATGGACGCGTTCCAAACCTATCACCCCCTACCACCAACTGTTCATTTGGCTAAGTTATTGCAACCTATATGATCCAGGCAAAGCCCATAATGCCATGTGGCTGCACTAGAACCTTCTTAACATATGACATCTCAAATCCCTTTGTTCCTGGGTGGCTTTCCACAAGTGTGATACACAAGGTAGACCATAGATATGGGCCTTGTGTAATGACTCAACATAACCCAAACATACCATTCCACCTAGGTGTTTCATTCACTTAGTTGTTTTATTAAGCAAAACTCAAGTCAAAGACTTAACAATATTTTTCCATAGCATGTATATGTTCCACCCTTGGTTGCTACTAGCTAGGATAAGCATGGAAATATATTAAGTATCTTAACTTAGAGAAAATTCTAACAATTCTACAACTACTAGGATTTTCCAAGCATAGCATATAGATACTTAGCAAAATTTATCATGCAAGCCCTATACAAAATATCACTAATGCATAGTCAAAATATTGGGACAAAATTATGAAGCACCACTTGCCTTGATAGTTGGGGAGTAACAACAATCTTCACAATCACAATCACCACTAGCACCAAAATCTACACATAACATGATAGCACCAAATTCATATTTCAAATAATCAAGCAAAAATATATGAATGCATGAAAATGCCATGTGATGAAGTTTTCTAAACTAAACAAGATAAGTAAACAGTACTGGATCACTAAACCAAACAATTACACACTAAATAAACTTAATTTGGCTTTTAAAACATTTTCCAAATAATTTTTATACACAAAATAGGCCTATAAATGTATCTTTATAAAATCCTATTTTAATAGAAGCAAAATACAAAATCAAGCCTACAAATGTCTAGGATTTAATTTTGTGATTCCAATGGTATATTATTTATATTTTTTGGATAAACAGAACAGAAGTTATTGAATTTATAATTTTGAATAACTAATAGATTCAAAAACAGATTTTAATTTAAAAACCCAGACACATGGGTGTATCTGATTGGCCCATACCGGTTCGGCCGGATCGATCAACAAGAGCCGCAGGATTTAAATGAAATCGCATGAGCCAGATCTAATCGTACCCCTTCGATAAGTGATCTAATCTAACGCGCTAGATCTAGATCCAACGGCCCACGACGGTTGGCCAAGAAATGGCGGCGCGCATGGTTGCAGCGGCGGCGGCGCTACTGTCGGCGACGGTCCAGCGAATACAGGAAGGGCTGGGGGTTGTGGTGTGGCTTACCAGACTCGCAAGAACACGAGGAAGCTCAACGTGCTACTGGCGTGGACAGGGGCGTGCTATAGCAGTGGCTGGCGCTCGTTGGAGTTGCGGGCGGCGTCGGGTTCGTGCGGACGGCGACGTTGACGACGTTCTGGATCGCCCTAGCACAAGCCAAGAGCATCAGTGTGTGCACAAGGATCAGGCGAACACGATAGGGTTAGGAAGAAGGAATGGGGCGCTCGGGTTTTAACTAGATTGCTCGACGGAGTTGAGCGGTGGACGGGGACGACGACCTGGGTCACGCGCAGGAAAACCAAAGACATCAGAAGATGCACAAAGACATAAGGATCACGCTCGTTTGAACCAGAAGCAAAGGGGCGGTCGGGGCTCACCATAATCGCTTGCCGGAGCTCGTCGGACAGCGGCGGTGCGGTTCAAAATGCGGGCAGCCTGGTGGCGGAGCGAGTGTGTTGAGTGAGGGGAAATGACCGTGGGTTCTGGGGTTTAAGTAGGAGGCAGCGCGACAGGAAACGCTTGCAGAATCAAGGCTAATTACGCCGCGCCATTATCGGCAGCAACGGCAATGGCGACGTGGTCCGCGGGTGCGAGATTTGGGGACGACGATGACGGGGCATGTGGGACCAACACGTCAGTGAGGGGAGGGTGTGTGTGCGGGTGAGAAATAGAGAGGAGAGGGGAATCCGGGTGGGCTGGCTTTTGGGTCATTTCTGCTGTTGGGATGGAATGGTGGCGCCGGCCTTTTCTTATTTTCTTATTCCTGTTCTATTTCTGATTTGATTTTCTGAATCCATTTTTAAATGATATTCAAATGAGTTTGAATTAAAACTTACTCTGGATTTTTGTAAAGTGACCCTAGCACATATTTGTGTATAAAACATTTATGTTTGTTCACAAATACATTGGCCCATTTAAAATAGCATTAAAACCATGCCTTATTTAAATATTTATAATGGCATATAAATGGTTTTAAATTTAGATTCTAGTTTTGAAACTTTAAACAAGCTTTGAAATCAACATTCAAACCTTTTCTAGTTGAAACAAAGTATTATCATGATTTAAAAATGGAATTGAAGCCTTTGCCTTTCTTACATAAAATAATAGGCAAACTGACATGGTTATACCCTACAGGTACACGACCTTAGTATACCTGGTCTAGCCCAAGGAAGGCCCGCAACAAATATGCGCCAGCCCATGAAGATTTTCGGGTGGCCAGGGCCCATGACGCCTTCGGATCCTTGGAGAGCAAGACTAGAGTAGATAGAAAATTCAAAGGGGTAAACCCTAAAGCACATGACTCGATCACAGGACCTGCAGGCCTACCTCTATATAAAGGCCAGAAGGGCACGACGAGGAGGCTCTCTTACAATCTCTCGCACACCACCGCATACACACCTCCACACCAGATTGCATCTGCGCACCTTGTAACCTTCGGTTCCATCATAATCAGAGAAGACAAGCAGGAGTAGGGTTTTCCCTCCGGGGGCCTGAACCTGGGTAAACCTCGTGTCCCCATGTTGCTTGTTTGCTAACCGTTCCGCGATCTTCAGCATCCCCATCTTCTCCAACACCCAAGTCCATAACAATGGGCATTGACAAGATTAAACCTCATCAATTGGCGCCGTTTGTGGGAAGTGGGGGCGCTGATTGTGCGATCGTGATGGTCCCAACCAAAGAGATCTACAACTCCGCAGCGACGGAGAGTCATCTCCTCTTCGGCGCCTTCGACTTCACCGCCCGCTCGCCAGCCACCCTGAAGGACTTCGAGCCCGTTGGCGACAGACTCGAGATCTTGTTCGGGAGCTTCTGATTCTAGGTGGGGCAGATCGGCACTCTCCGCCTCCCAGAGCGGGTGCCCCTGCCATCGATCAGGCCTGCTTCATGGGCTCCACACCCCGTGCTACACACATCACCATCGACAGATGAGTCCTATGACAGCAGCAGCTGCAACTCAGATCTGTGCGATCCACCATCGGATGAAGGGACCTACGGTTCTGGATCCAAAAGCTGCGGTAGCAGCAATCCGATCTACGAGCGCTACCAGTGCACCGCAGTCATCCAAGATTAGGAACACAATCCGCCACCCAACCCGTAGGGTATAAACGGCGAGAACAGAAGAAGCCAGTCCCCCCACTCAACGGGGATGACACCGATCGGGTCATCCACCTCAGCAAGGAGGGATGGGCTCAAGCACGTGAAGCCGTAGCAGGCAACAAGATCCTGCCCGTGGGTGCCTCACGAGACCTGCTGATGGCATACCACATGCTCCTAATTGAGGAGCACAAGAAGGAGGTGAAGATGCAAGAGGTTCTTGACAAACGCAAGCAAGCAGCCTCGGAGTCCAGTGCGCGGCGAGCTGCGCTCTCCGCCATGGGCATCGGCTCCAGCTCGCATGGCAATCATGGCAACAAGAACCGTTCTCGGATGGAGAACATGGACCCCAAGGAGCGTCGCGAGGTGACTCGGGCCCTCAACGCGTCCTTCATGGAGATGGCTGCCAACGGCAACATAATCCTGAAGACACCGCAAGCCGCAATCATGGCGGCCACTACATACCTCGCGCCCCATCCACCTCCGGAAGGGGACCCGAAAAGGGCCATGCATAAGTCCGCACTTACCGGACTCGGACTCGTTGGAGCTGCGCTCCACGGAGAAGCTCCTGCGGAGCCAAAGAAGAAGGCTGCGGTCAGGTTCAACCGCAGCCCCATGCACTCATCCGAAGATGAAGAGCATGACCTTCCTAGAAGGCATAAGAGCTCGCGCCATCGCAGCCGCGATTAGGACGCTCGAAGCAAGCTAACCCAGCGCAAGATCGACAAGGCACGTGCCAAGCGCGTATGCTCGTCTGAATCCGAGGAGGATGATGACGAAGGAGAACGATGCTTTAGCAGATCTGTCCGGTGGACAAGGATGCCGTGAAACTTCAACCTTCCTTCGAACACTCCGAAGTTCGATGGCACACAGGACCCCTAGGCGTGGCTCAGCGACCACTTGTCGTCCGTCAAGCTGCACGGTGGAAAATAAGAAACCGCCATGCAATGCCTTCAGTTGCAACTGACAGGCGCAACCCGGATCTGGCTCAGCAGCCTATCCTCGGGATCCATCCGAAGCTGGGAGGAGCTGGCATACAGTTTCGTCCGAAACTTCAAGGGCACCAGCAAGAGGCCTTCCTCGATCGAGGAGCTGCGGGCCTACACCCAACGAACGGGCGAATCCATTCGCTCGTACATACGGCGCTGGTCCAACAACAAGCACTCCACGGCTCACATCTCTGAGGAGAGATCCATTGACGCCTTCAAAGATGGCGCCAAACGCCAGGACTTCAAAGAAGAACTTGGGGGCGTCAAGACCAAGACACTAGACCACCTCATGGACATCGCCAACAGGTGGGCCGACGGCGAGGACTCCGTCCATCGGGTACACTCGGAGGAGGAAGACGACTACGGTCGGCGACGTGAGCGTCGTATCAAGAGGAGATCACGCGTCCACGACGATCGCGATGGACCCGACATGGTCGTGGCTAGCTACGCCGACCACCGCAGCGACGGCAACCGCAGCAATGGCGGATACCACGGAAGCAACTTCCGTGACGGAGGACGCCGAACACGGTCATGGCAATGCCATGGCCGTGATGACGGACCCTCAGCATACGATAAACTGTCGGGTCCATGCACCATCCACTTCTACATCGACAAGAAGGATGGCAAGGAGAAGGCAAGCTACATGCTCAAGGACTGTCGCGAGTTCCAGAAACTCAGCGAGAGCATGACCCAGATGAGGCAGCAAGCCCCGAACCCTGGATACGGGAATGCACCCGCGCCAGGCGAGATCGCACATGGAGATCCTCCACCACCACCTACGGGACCTTTGAACCACCCAATCGCACCCGCGCAGAATAACGGTGGGCACGGGTACCCCGCGCCAAAAGGATCGCTGATGATCCAAAAAGGGCGCCCAACAAACAGGGTGCAGAAGAAAATCACCCGCCAAATTAACCTGGCCGTGACCGCTCCGCCCGCCATCCCTGAGTACCTCAGTGGATCGGAGTCCTGTATCATGTTCAGCCGTTCGAATCACCCTTGCCAGGTCCCTCGCCCAGGTCATGCTGCCCTGGTGCTCGAGGCGCAGATCGACGGGTTCGACATGATCCGCATCTTCATGGACGGCGGAAGTGGCATCAATCTGATCTTCGCCAGCACCTTGGCAGCAATGCGGATCCCGCTGTGCATCCTGGAACAATCTGATACAACGTTCCACGACATCGTCCCAGGGAAGGGTGTATTCCCCCTGGGAAAGATATGGCTCGACGTCATCTACAGCAAGCCGGATAACTTCCGATGCGAGCGACTCGAGTTCGAAGTGGTGGACTGGCCATCACAATACCATGCCATCCTCGGGCCCGTGGCATTTTCAAGATTCCTGGCGGTACCGCACTATGCGTACCTGCTACTCAATATGCCAGGACCCAGGGGCGTCATCATGGTCCACGGGAGCTTTACCCGATCGGACCACTGCGATAGGGACTTCAACAGAATCTCCTAGTCCTTCGGCATGCAGGAGGAGCTCGTAAGGCTCCGCGAGGTGACGAACAACGGTGCACCCCCAGTCGCAAGACAGAACGCACCAGATATGTCCTTCGACTCCACCGTCAACACAAAGAAGGTACAGGTCCATCCTACGGATGCCTCCAAGACGGCGCTGATCGCCAACGACCTCAGCTCCGCATAGGAAAGCGCGCTCATCGAATTCCTCCGTGAGCGCTGGGAAATCTTCGCCTGGTGTCCTGTGGACATGCCAGGAGTTCCCAGGGAATTCGCCGAGCACGCACTCAATGTCTTTCCAGACACCAAGCCCGTCAAACAGTCCATCCGACGACTGTACGAACCACGGTCCGAAGCAATCGGAGTCGAAGTGAACAGACTACTCGATGCAAATTTCATCAGGGAGATCAATGAGAGCGAGTGGCTCGCCAACACCGTGATGGTCCCCAAAAAATACACAGACATCCTGCGGATGTGCGTGGACTTCACATCGCTGAACAAGCACTACCCGAAGGATCACTTCCCTCTCCCTCGGATCGATTAGATCATCGATTCGACTGCAGGATGCGAAAAACTCTCCTTCATCGACGCCTACTCAGACTACAACCAGATTCGACTAAAGGTCGAAGATCAGGAGAAAACAATGTTCATCATGCCGTTCGGAGTGTTTTGCTACAACACAATGCCCTTCGGGATGAAGAACACATGCGCCACGTACCAACGGTGCATGCAGGCCTGCCTGAAGGACCAGATCGGCCACAACATACAAGTCTATGTCGGCGACATAGTCATCAAAACAAGGGAGGCCAAGATGCTCATCGACGATATCCACGAGACGTTCGATAACCTTGATAGATACAAGATCAAGTTAAACCGAGAAAAATGCGCCTTCAGCATCCCATCTGGTCAGCTGCTAGGCTACTTCATCTCCCAGCGAGGGATCGAGGTGAACCCGAAGAAAATCTGGGCCATAATGGCCATGGAGAAGCCGAAGAACCTCAAGGGCGTCCAGCAACTTGCCGAGCAAATCGTGGCATGAGCAGGTTCATCAGCCGCATGGACAAAAAAGCCCCGCCGTTCTATCAGCTGCTACGCAAAGCAGAAAAATATGAGTGGACGCCTGAGGCGGACGATGCATTCGAAGATCTAAAGCGGCTGCTCTCTACCTCGCCCATCTTGGTTACGCCAAAGGAGCGCGAGCCTTTACTGCTGTACATAGCAGCCACACACCAGGTGGTAAGCACCATACTGGTGGTCGAGCGACCCGAAGAAGACAAGACCCATGGGGTCCAACGTCCAATCTACTACCTCAGCGAGGTATTGACACCGACAAAGAAGAGGTACCCTAACTACCAGAAACTCGCCTACGGCGTGTTCATGACGGCTCGTCGGCTGAGCCACTACTTCCAGTAGCATCAGGTGATGGTCATCAACGAGGCACCCTTGAACGGCAACCTGAACAACCCGGAGGCCACAAGACGCGTGGCCCTGTGGGGCATCGAGCTATCACCTCTAGACATCATCTACGAGAAGCGCCATGCGATCAAGTCTTAGGTCCTTCCGGACTTCCTCGTCCACTGGATGGAACTACAGCTGCCAGACACGCCGGACATGACACAGTCATGGACGATGCACTTCGATGGCTCCAAGCGCGAAGCTAGAGCAGGAGCAAGAGTCATACTGACCTCCCCGCAGGGCGACAAGACGAAGTACGTCCTCCGGATGAAATTTCGAGCTTCCAACAATGAGGCCGAATATGAATCCCTCATCCACAGCATGAGAATGGCCAATATATGTGGCACAACGCACCTGGTCATATACGGAGACTCGAACCTCGTCGTCCAGCAGACGATGAACGAGTGCGACGCACACGCCGCCAACATGATCGCGTACCGCGCACTCTACAACGCACTCGAAGGAGAATTCGACGGCTGCGAGCTTTAGCACATTGGAAGAGAAAGCAACGAAGAGGCCGACAGACTCACCAATATCGGCTCCACCTGTGCACGGGTGCCACCAGGTGTGTTCTCGAACAGATCTGCGTGCCATCCATCAAAAGGAAATTCCCCAAGGGATCACCCGAAGAAGAAGAACACTCGGGGGCTGTGCTACCCGAAGGACAGGAAGGACCCGAAAAGCTCAATACAGAGGTTGCAGCGGTCAACCTAATGCAGGTCATGGCAGTCGAAGAAACTTGGACACGGCCATACCTCCGATATCTGATAGACGGGGAGCTGCATGACAGCCCGACAGATGCCCGGCGCATATCTCGCCGGTCCAAGGCCTTCACCATCATCAACGGCGAGCTGTAAAAGCGTAGAATTTCGGGTGTACTCCAAAGGTGCGTCACCATCGGTGACGGCAAAACCATCCTCCAAGACATCCACGAGGGCATCTGCAGCCATCATGCGGGCAGCCGCGCCCTTGTCGCCAAAGCTCTACGAGGTGGATTCTACTGGCCAACGGCCATGAAAGACGCCAAGGACATCGTCCGAAGATGCAACGGGTGCCAAAGGTTCGCAGATAAACCGCACGCACCTGGATCAGAGCTCAGGCCCATACCTTTGGCCTGGACCTTCGCCCAATGGGGCCTCGACATGATCGGAAAACTGCCAAGGTCCTCGAATGGAGGTCACGTCTACCTCCTGGTCGCAGTCGACAAATTCACCAAGTGTATTGAGGCCATGCCCGTCAGTAACCAAAAGGGCAAAACTGTCGTCAAGTTCTTTGAAACCACTGTCTACAGGTTCGACGTGACGCATAGCATCATCACCGACAATGGGTCGAACTTCATCTCCAAAGAATTCCAGGACTTCTGCGAAGACCTCGGAATCAACATCACATACGCCTCCGTGGCGCACCCGCAAACGAACGGGCAGGTCGAGAAGGCCAACGGCCTCGTCGGCGCTGGCATCAAGAAGCGCCTAATGAGCCCGCTCGAGCGGCTCGCCAGAGCCTGGACACAAGAGCTTCCCTCTGTCCTGTGGAGCCTGCACACAATGCCAAACAGCTCAACTGGCTACACGCCTTTCTTCATGGTGCACGGAGCCGAAGCCGTGCTGCCAGCAGAGGTACGCCACAAGGCCCCACGGGTCGTCGCCTACAGCTAAGCCGAATCGATGGCCGCACTTGAAGACGTCGTTGACACACTCGACGAGGCGCGTGACATAGCAGCAGCTCGGTCAGCGGTATACCAACAGAGTCTCCGCAACTACCATAGCCGACAGCTACGCCCAAGGTCCTTCGTCGAAGGAGACCTAGTCTTGCGACTCAAGGAAGAGCGACCGAAGAAATTCGAGTCACCATGGGAAGGACCCTACATCATCACTGAAGTCATCCCAGGTGGCGCCTATCGCCTCAAGCACGTGGAGTCTGGAGTCGCATACTCCAACCCATGGAACGTCGCACAGCTGCGACGCTTCTACCCCTAGCTACCTCCCTGTTTTACTTTCAATAAGGCTATTCAGCCAAAGCTACTCAGCCGAACAATGTACCTCCTCCTTACGAAATGAATAAAGCTAAGTGTCTCGCCCCAAAAAAAATCACCTATTATCTGCATTTTACTCCATATTATAACACACTCGGGGGCTCCCCCTACCTCACGACTTCGTTGGCTGAGGATAGCGCGTGTACACCTGAGTAGCTGACCATGTCAGGCTAACGAAAAGGATACGTATACAAACAAAGCACCACGTGCTACACAACAATAAACCTTCATAATATAATAAAGGGCACAACACGCCCAGTTGAATATATACAAATTTTACATCTATCTCTTTTACAGGTCCTACCTATTCTGCAGAATAGCCCGCGCACGCTGCTCAAACAGATCTACAATTTGTTCGGCATACTGCCTTACAGCCGCATAGTGGGGACGCATATCCCACTCGCCGCCATCCGGCCGAAGAGGCGGCCCATCCGCTATAGCAGACAGATCTACGTCAGGACGATGCAACCGCACAAGGGAGAGCGCAACCTTCACCCCCGCGACAAGCTGATGCCAAACCAGTTCCCGGACATGATGCACATTTCGAAACTTCGACAGCAGGCCACAGAGAGTCGATGGCGCCTCATCCAGCGGAAACATCACATGCAGAACTGACGCCAACGAAGACTGCACCTGACGAAGCACCCGCGATACCTGGTGGACACGATCCTGCACCGTCGCAAGGACCATGGCACGATCACGGTCCATCCAGAAGAACCCGCCGGCCTCCATGTCCTGCTGGGTAAGGCCGTTGATCCGAACAGCAACACGCTCCTTTTCCTCCCTCGGAGCAAGGTTTGCACCTGCAATACTTGCAAAAAGTAAGATATAAGGCCAACAGGCGCATCCGAAACAATGAGCAGCAGCTCGAAAAGCTCACATTGCAGTTGTTCGGACAAACCACGCAACTCCGTCATCAAATACTCCTCTCTGGCAGCAGACCGCTCTGCCTTTGATTTCCAAACATCAGCGTGGCCGCGCACCCCAAGCAACTGTTTTTCAAGGCCACGGACGCGGTCTAGAAGAAATACAAGTTGCGACGCACCATGCAGGGATGGCCGCAACTGCGGTGAAGGCGAAGTATCAACGGGATCATCACCCGAAGGACCCTAGAGTAACAGAAGACAAGGATATGAACAAGCAGACGAAGGGGCACAGAACTCGAAAATTCATTATGTGCAGCAAAAAGCCACTACGTGGCACAAGGATCGTTCATAGAGATAATTACAACAAAAGAAACGAAAGCTATTCTACAACTACAAGGCCTACGAAGGTGCATCCTGAGTAGCCTCGGATCCGGACTGCCTCCCCTTGGCCTCTCCCTGCTGCCTCAACGCGTACTCAGCCAGCAAGTCAATCATCTTCGGCCCATAACGCTTATAGTGAGCAGCATAGATGGCGAAGGCTACCTCGGATCCGTCAGCAGCCGTTGGCATCCGGGAGGTGACCTGATGAAGATCCAGCTCCGCTCCAGAGGCCAGGGCGCCAGCCCGACAGACGCACCAATGCCTTTCTGCTTGTGCCTGTACGCTGCAGGAGCTTCGGCTGACAATGCATCCGCCAAGGCATCAACATCTTCGAGGGCGACGCCCTTGGGGACGAGCTCCTTATAGAAGCGCCCAAGAAACTCCTTGGCCTTAGCAAGCGAGCCGACCATGGTACCATAGCGGTCTTCGACCGCCACAGTGGCATCATCCAGAGCACTTCCGTGCTCCAGGACACCATAGTCAAACTCGATGCCCGCGGCATCTAAAAGAAAAGAAAGGGCAACATAAATAAAAGCACAACAATGAAAGACAAGGATGCCGAAAAAGGGAAGACGAAGCAACTCACCCGAAATAGCTTTGGCGGCCGCCATCAGCTTGTCGGCTACCTCCTTCTTGCGCGAAGCCATGGCAGTAGCGAGTTGCTTCTCGCGGTCCGTAGCCTCCTGCTGCAGGCGCTCCTTGGCTGCGGCCGCTTTGGCTAGCTCTAGCTCGAGGCGCTCCTTCGCACCAACAACGACCTCGACCTTCTTCTCCGCTTGCTCAAGCTCACGGAGAGAGGTATTATGGTCCTCTGCAGTCAGCAAAACACCTATCAGATCGCAG
The DNA here is from genome assembly GCA_023614405.1 of Avena insularis. Taxonomy (NCBI): domain Eukaryota; kingdom Viridiplantae; phylum Streptophyta; class Magnoliopsida; order Poales; family Poaceae; genus Avena; species Avena insularis. Next base: position 89,883,240 of record CM042685.1, on the reverse strand, counting down.
GGCAAAGAAATACAAGAAGAAGCAAAAAGATCAACTCGTGAACATACCTTGAAGCTGTTTGAAACTGGCCTCCAATGCCAGGTGCTGCTGCACCAGCTGGTTGACGCCTTGCACCAAAGGCTGCAAAAGGCACTACTCGTCAAAAGAACGGCTCGGGGGCTACGCCCAAAGAACGAGCAAAGCAAGTTGAACATACAAAAAACGCTCGGGGGCTCCCCCCCGAGACAAGAAGCAAAAACAAAATGATCAGCAGATCACCCGAAAACGCCCGGGGGCTCCCCCGGCGGCAAGAGCATAGAAACTTACGTGGTTAGACGGTGATTCCGAAGGTCCAGCCAAAGTCTTCTGGGGGACAACCACCCGAGCCTCCTGCGGAGAAGGGTTCGGAGCAGCGCCCTCAGAGGTGGCCACCGTCTGAGGAGGAGGATCAACCTTCGACTCCCCCACCACCTCCCGAGCGCCATCGCTGGAGGAGCCGTCGGAGGAGTGGCTACAAAAGAAAAAATCAGCCAAGCATAAAGCAAACAGACAAGAGAAAGCAAAAAAGGACTGAGGAAACTTATGAGTCGAGATCGCTCAAGTCCAAGACAGGAGGGGTCTTCCTGCCCTTCTTCTCTTCCTTCTTCCGCTTCGCCAGCGGGTGCGGTGCCACAACCCACACGGGCACGGCCGAAATAGGAGAGGAAGAGCCCACATGACCCCCGCTGTGACGCTCAAGGCATAGCGGATTCCTAGGGGTCAGCGGAGTCAAAGCATCCGACGATTCGCTGGAGCTCCGTGTCCGCTTACGAGTGTGATCCTCGCTTGACTCGTTGGCCTCCTCAGCCGGCGATCGCGCCAATGGAAGTTCAGACATGGAGTCCACTACCTCATTGTCCGCTTCATCTCGGAATACTTCGGGCAATGGAGGCGACATGCATGGCACCTTGAATTCCTGCGTAAGAAGTAAACAAAAATTTCAGCACAAAAAGGTGCAAGGAAAACGCAGTTGAAAATAGCGCTGCGCGCACATCCGAGATCTACACCTGCGGAACCGGACGAGAAGCAGAGAACGGAGGAGTCAGCGACTTCCCCGAGATATCCTCTCCAGCCTTGTATTTCAGCAGCGGGCGAAGAACCCCGTCGAGATCCCCCTTGGAGAACTCCTCAGCCGAAACCCTAGTCGGATCGCGACGACCCGAATAAAGAAACATCGGGTGCGCCCTAGCCTGGAGCGGCTGCACCCGATGTTTGAGAAAGGTGCGGATGATATCCACACTGTTCACCTCTTTCTCCGGAATCAACTGGAGATCCTCCACCCGACGATAGAGTCCCTCTATCTACGCCACCTCGCCATCTAAGATCTGGTTCTTCCAGGACCTCTTTGGCTCAATTTTTTGGAAGGGGTCGGAAGGATCAAGACCAAAATCCTTCCCAGGCACCGTGGAGTCGCGAATGTAAAACCATCGCCTCCGCCAGTACTGGACAGATTCAGACATAGAAAAGGAGAAGGAAAGAAGATTGGATTTGAGGGAGATGATGCAACCCCCAATGGGATAAACACCATCGGAGCCAGATTGCCTCTTCACGGAATAGAGTTTCCGGAAGAGGCCAAGGTGCGGGTCAATACCGAGCCAGCACTCACAGAAAGTGACGAAACAGGCGACATGAAGAAGGGAGTTGGGAGAAAGATGATGCAGCTGGATACCATAAAGAAAAAGCAATCCACGAAGGAAATCATGGACTGGGAAGGAAAAGCCCCGAAGGACAAAGGCGAGGAACATAACCCGAAACCCAGCGGGAGGACGGGGAATTACCTCATTGCCGGGAATTTTGATGGCCTCCCTATCCTGCGGGATCAAGCACCACTCACGGAGCTTGCGGAGATCACTTTCACGCGTCTCCGATCACCGCCAGCCACCATCGGTGACACGGGTGGCGGAGGAACCTTTTTTTCCGCCGGCGGCCGCACTAGTACCAACTGCAGAGGAGGACTTCTTGGGCTTCCCCATTGTAGTGCGACGGTGATGGCGTTGAGCACGCAAAATCAAGGAAGGAAAAGATCGAGGAAATTCCAGTGCACAGTGAGAACACTCAGAGAAGATGGGAGCAGTGAAACAAGAATGGCTATGGTGAAAACAAATTCACCTTTTCCCCAATGATTATAAGGACGAGAACGATGCACGACGATCGTCCATCGGGAAGACCTAGAGCCAACATCAAGATCTGGCCGTCCACGTGTCAGCACAGCAGCGAACCGTTGCTCACACGCCGTCCACTATCCACGGAAATCAAGGTGACGCCATAATTATCTCCACGTCGCGCGTGACTAGTCAACTCAAAGTCAGAAGGTGGGACCCATGTTCGTCTAGTCAAGTCATCTCTGGCACCGTAGACGCTTGAGGTCATCGATCGGCAGCACTGACGTCATCAAAAGTTATACTAGCAACGGTTAAAATTCTTCGGCTACATAGCTAAGATTACTCACTCGAATCTATGATTCGATTAATTACTCGGGGGGCTACTCCTATTAGGAGCGCTGGCCGCGCACCCGAAGAGCTGAAAGTACTACACCATTGAACTATTTCTTTGAGTCCTACGTCGAGTCTACGACTCCACTATGGACTCGGGGGCTACTGCCATAGGGAGGATGGATTTAAGCATCCGAAAAATTTGTGTCCTACAGACCCGAAGCCAAACAACGGTTGAGTTAAAGTCTCTGCTCGAGTCTGCGACTCGAACAGACACTCGGGGGCTACTCCCATAGGGAGCGCTGGTCGCGCACCCTATGAATCTTCGACTACGATCCTTCGGATCAGCACGCAAAAACTTTTCGGCAACTCTGCCCCAGCCAACGCTAAGTGAGTAAAACATCCTCCTTGGCCACCGGAAACACCTCCACGGTGATAAAATTTCAGATGTTGTGTCTGCGACACAAAGATAAGACCTACAGATATTATCTGATGGCCTAGCAACGCACACGACTGCGCTTAGCTAGTGAGAACCCATGCCAGCAGGCGCGATGAAAAATCCCAATGGACACGTTGGGTACATCACTTAATTATCGGAATTCCACTCCTGTAAGTCCTCCGCGGCCTGAGTCAAATTGCGCCAGCATATGTTCCGGATTCGAGTCGAGGGACTCGAATCTGAAGAAGATCGTGTTGTTTGTCCTAAGACAGTTAACTGACCCTGATCCGCCCGGAGAGTCAGGCACACGCATCAACAATCCCTACACACTCAAATCATTCTCTAGCAAACATAGATAGCCGCACACGAAAGAATGAGGAGTCCTCAGCCGAATCTACGATTCGACTGAACACTCGGGGGCTACTGGCATGGTTATACCCTACGGGTACACGACCTTAGCATACCTGGTCTAGCCCAAGGAAGGCCCACAACAAATATGCGCCAGCCCATGAAGATTTTCGGGTGGCTAGGGCCATGACGCCTTCGGATCCTTGGAGCGCAAGACTAAAGTAGATAGAAAATTCAAAGGGGTAAACCCTAAAACCTGTAACCGACTTGATCTGTGCCTGGGACCTGCCTACCTCTATATAAAGGCCAGGAGGGCACGATGAGGAGGCTCTCTTACAATCTCTCGCACACCACCGCATACACACCTCCACACCAGATTGCATCTGCGCACCTTGTAACCTTCGGTTCCGCCATAATCAGAGCAAACAAGCAGGAGTAGGGTTTTCCCTCCGGGGGCCTGAACCTGGGTAAACCTCGTGTCCCCGTATTGCTTGTTTGCTAACCGTTCCGCGATCTCCAGCATCCCCATCTTCTCCAAAACCCAAGTCCATAACAATGGGCATTAACAAGATTAAACATCGTCACAAACAATTTGGCTTCTGTTTTGCAATCTTGTTTGAAATTAATTTAAAATGCATGAGGATGCATGAATGATGTGCAAACTTTATAAATCATGATTTTTGGGATGTTACATTTTTCAACCTAGCATTTTCTTCAAGAACTTCTTCATCTGCACATGTTGATGTAGAAGTCCTAGGACCGTCATACTTGGTCAATCGAGTTTGGAGCTGATCATGAGACTCATTTAGAATAGAATATTCACTCTCCACTGCCTTGTGAGCAATGTCACGTTTATCTAATTTCTCGGAAAGTCTAGCATGAGCAGCCCCAAATTCAACCTTTTCCTTCTTTAGTTTATTTTCCTTGGCAATGGCATTATCACATTCCTTCACAAGCTTGGCCACAATATCGTCATGTGACTCCTCAATTGACTCAAGTCTCTCCTCTAGAGAAATTCGAATCTCTTCTTTTTCTTCTAGAGCATTCTTCAAGGATGCAATTTCCATTGCATACTCTCGTTAAATTGTGCCCTATTCACCGAGGAGCTCTTCGGAATGTATAAGTTGATCTATAAGAGCCTTCAAATGAATTTGTGCTCACCTTGCAAGTTAGTGATAAAATATTCCAAATCAATAACTTCTTCCATAACCATAAGACTAGTGGAGTCATCCATATCGACATTCATAGTAGTCTTAGGAAAGGAAGTGATAGAAGGTGATACCTCAAAACCTCTTGCCATAAGGCAACTAATGTTCTTGTTGATGACATTCTCATTGGGAGAATCAAAGAGAGACATAGGTGTAGATGTGGTGGATATGGCAGCCACCTCTCGTGAGCTATCATCCTCTTCGTCTTCACTTGCAGAAGAGTACTCCTCTTATGCTACCAAAACAATCTTCAATTGCTTCTTGTAAGGAGCATTTTTCTTGACAAATGGATTCTTTGAGGTGACTTTTACTTCTCTTTGAGAATGAGCCTGACCCCATGATCTTCTCGACTTTGATAAGGACACTTAGCTACAAAGTGAAAACGGTTTCCACGGTTGTATCAAGATATCAGTTTTGGACCATTTCCCCGCACTCTTGCGTTCAAGGTCATATTTGGCTTTGGAGGGGTCATTCCAAAAGTTCCTTGCATAGAATGCCATGTACTCTCCATGCGCCCGCTTGACATCCTCGGGACAGTCCATAGCAACAATATCTTCATATTCTTGCTCAACAATATTTACCTTCAAGGCGACATTTACTCCCTTTTGCATTCCAATGGCTCAAGCACAAGCATCTTCAGCGTTCTTGGCGGCGACTTTGAAAGTAGCCATTTCTTGCATGACCTCATTGGAAGTCATTTGGTGGTAATTGTGCCTACCATGGAGGCTCTTCAAATCTGTAGGCTCAAATGGCATAAGTGCGCTTACGTATTTTCTCTTGATCCAAGCGTCATCAACATGGGTTGCCCCATGGTTTATGAATGTAGTGGCAATAGATTTGATCCTTCTATACATATCTTCATGGTCCTTGCCATCCATCATATAGAAGCTTTCTGCTTGGTTACTTAATGCATCAAACTTATTTCTTCTCATAACTTCATTCCCAATGAATAGTTCAGTGAGGGCATCCCAAGCTTCCTTTGCAGTGCTAAGATGTTCTATATGTGGAATGTCCTTGGGACCCACACCAAGTTGAATCATGTGTAGAGCCATTGCATTGAGTTGGTTGTCCACAACCTCTCTTCTTGTCAAGTTGTTTAGTTCTCCAACATGAAGACCATTCTCTATGATTTTCCATAACTCAATGGAGGAGCTGCACACATGAGACTTCAACAAAAATTGCCATTGATTAAAAGGAGATGCGGTAAGATTGGGTGGATCACCCTATTGTTTATATGAGGGTGAGGGCTTGGTGGATCACGTGAATATATGTGAGGAACCCCACTATATTCCTCCTTACCACTCCCCTTTTTTTGAGGAGGAGATCTTGCTATTATATTCACCCTCCAACTAATCTTCTTTTGAGTTAGTGTTAGCTTTGTCCTTATAAGGAGTGGTGGACGCTGAGGCAGATGGAGGAGGGGTTGTGGATGGAGAGAGACGCGATATCATTTCACGCATATCTTACATTTTTTTCTCCATGGATTTAAGCAAGGTTGTTTCCAACATCTTGAGATCATCCATGGTGACCTTGTCCACAGCCTCACTACCATCATCCCTAGTACCCATACTCTCTTAGGCGGTAAAGCCCGAATAAAGAGCCGAGGCTCTGATACCAATTGTAATGGATCGTATGGGCACCAAGAGGTGGGGGGTGAATAGGTGCTACTCCAAATTTTAATTCTTTTCCAATTTTAGTCTTGACACAAAGGTAAATTCTCTAGATATGTAACTACAGAGAATTTCCCTATATGCAAACGTAACTACTAAGTGAGTAAAAACGAGGAACGAGGTAACCGTAGTGGAGCACACGGAGATACATGATTTTTTTGACCATAGTTCCTTCCTTGTTAAGGGAAGTACGTCTGCATTGGAGGGGTGGGCGGTACTAAGACCACCATGCCACAATAGGCCTCACCCCATTCTCCGATGGATCTCGCCGCCACAGGCCTGATCCACCTTTCCACTATTGGTAGCCTTCGAGGCAGGAACCGGTGCCTTTATAACACTAGTGGGGCACACATCCACAACTGAATTGGAGGCTTCCGTGATGACAACAAACTTCCACAAGAACAAGTATTATCAATAACTGAAAGTGATATCTAGATATTTGCAAGAAATAGTAGATCAAGAATCCTCCAAGTTAATGGAGCGGAAGTGAAGACTTGATTGGTGTTGATGAAGATCAAAGCCTCCTCCTTCGATTCACCAAAGATCGGAGCCTTCGGGTGGACGAATATGGAAATCTCGGTTTGGGACTTGAAGAATAGTACTGCCATTTTTCGTATGAATCAAGAGATCTGACAAGAGGAGAAATTGGGGTATTTATACCCACTGTTAAAACTTAGTAGTTGGAGATTTGGGTCCGGATTATCTGTCCTAAGTGGGGGGTGGATTATCCGGTCGGGGTAAAAATCCGCCCCCTATATACCGCGTGACGCGCCTTGGCTCCCTTTGCAAAATTTCCTAGGGGGCGGATTATCTGGCCCCCTTGAGGGATGGATTATTCGGCCCACACAAAAACTCCGGCCCTGGCCGGATAATCCGTGGGAAAGTCCACCCCCCATATAGCATGACATGCCTTGGCTGCCTTTGTTGATTGAGCTAGGGGCGGATAATCCGGCCCTTGGCTAGGGCGGATAATCTGCCGCCCCCCCTAAACTCTGATTTTGTATCTTTTTGAATGGACAATTATCTGCAGCACTGAACACACATTAAATATTCCTTGGTATTTTTATCTAACACACAAAACACTAGAGATCATGAAATGTTATTTCAACTGCTACGAGCTCAAGAAGCTCCACGACATGCATAAAAACCATAGGAGGCGGAGACAGGGCAGCTAGTGAAGTGGCTCGCGAGGTGTCTACCAAGGGGAGAACGTTGGAACAAAAACTTCGGTGGCTGCGATGTCCCCCGGGCAGGTTAACAGGCCAACACCGTATAACAGCTTCCTCACCCTCAGGAGAAAGGTCATGCAGAGGATACCAGGGGCTACTAGGATCCAAAGGGCGCCATAGCCTGCATCCTCGGTGGCTCCTCGGCTCTGGCGTCTAACCGGCACTTCAAGCTTCTCACTCGCGAGGTCGGAGCCACTAGACCAGGGATTCCGTCCCCAAAGCTCAAGTAGTCCCAATGCTCCATCACCTTCGATGCTAGCGATCACCCCACTTCCACCAGGCCCATGGGCATACTACCCATGATCTACACTCCCACCATCAACAACATCGTAGTCACGAAGACCCTCATCAACGGAGGCGCGAGCCTAAAGGTGATTTCTACCGAGGCGTTCGCCAAGCTGCAGGTGTCGTATGATAGGCTGATGCTAACCATGCCGCTCTCTGGAGTGACCAATGGGACCACCATACCCATCGGGCAGGTGCGCCTCTCCATCACGTTCGAAACGCGCGACAACTACCGCACAGAACTCATCGACCTCGACGTGGCATACATCGGTCTCCCGTACAACGTTATCCTTGGCTATCCTGTGCACGCCAAGTTCATGGAGGCCACCAACCATGCCTACAACATCATCAAGATGCCTGGGGGTAGTGGTGGAGTCATCACGGTCCGCTGCGACAAGGTGGAAGCCTTGCACTCTCTCGAGCACGCCTACAAGACTACGGCTACTACCTACCCGGAAGATGTGGATGCCCTGGACTATGTCAGGGGATCCACGAGGAGGAAGCAAATGGTGGACCAGGAAAACGCCATGCAAAGAGGGCGGCAGCCTATCTGTTCCCATCTCTCGAGGAGTAGAGCATGATTGACGCCCGCACCATCAGGAGGGACTCGGGGCCTTTGCGGCCAACCCTCGTGAGTTTTTAAGAGGCTCCCGAAGAATTGCATCGACCTGGGAGCTCTGGACTTCCCGCTGGACTGCACTCAGTGCACGTACGACTTTGACCGCCTCCCCGACGACGTCTAAGCTACCCGCTGAGCGGGACGATCCGGCTGCTAGAACTTGGACAAAACTCTCCGTACAACATGCCTGACTCCTCGACTTTTTCAAGGTGACCCCCCAAACTTTCATCCCTTACAGCCTTATCTCTTGTAAGACCCCATGTGAGCCATGGCGGCATTGTAATAAGCTCGGACTTCTAGCGGTTTTTTGGATCTTGCACTCTGCTCAGGTCTTGCTATTTGGTTTTCCCTCGGAAAAGCATTTCTCCAAAACTGTGCCTGCTTGAGTTCCCTCTCATACACCACACGAGTAGGTGGCTAGGCACGGTGCTCATCACCTTCTCACTCCCCATCAACCTCAAAGCCTAAAGTGTCAATCTCTGAACTTATGGTCTAGTTCCGGCAATAAGTCACCTCACCCACGGTTTCTGGTGCTTGAGACCCTCGCGCGGAGCATGTATCGAGCCCCAATGGTAAGTGTATTTTCCATACGACCCACTCCTGGTAAGGTCTATGAGATGGTTCGTGAGGCACATTCCCTCCAACAGCCAAAAAAGTACAGGACCTAAAGTGTCAAGCTCTGAACTTACAGACTGGGTCTAGCGACGAGTCACCTCACCCATAGTTCTTGGCACCTAGAGTCCTTGCATGTCATATGCTCAGGGTTTCACTAGTGCGTGTTTTTTTCCTACGGGTCGGCTCCTGAGGCATAGCCCCTCGAGCGGCCCATGCTCTCAGGACCTAAAGTGCCGAGCTCTGAAGTTGCTGACTCGATTCAGCAGTAAGTCACCTCACCCATGGTTCCTGATATTTTAAAAAGACATCACCGAGATGGCTCATGAGGCACTGCCCCTCCACGGCCCAAGCTCTCATGACCTAAAGTGTCGAGCTCTGAACATGTCGACCGGTTTTGATGGTAAGTCACCTCAACCACGACTCCTAATATTAAAAAAAAAACCTCACACTAAACCTACAACCCGTCTACAATGGGCCAAAAGGACAACCATTTTCCCTGTGACATTCTCCTCGGGAGCCTTATGGGGTGGCTCGTGAGGCACACTCCTCCAGCGGAAAAAACTCTACAGTTCCCATGGTGTCGAGCTCTAAACTTACGGTCCTATTTTGGCAGTAAGTCACCTCACCCATGGTTCCTAATAGTCAAAAAACTCCTCGTGCGAGTGCATTTCAAGTCCACCTCGGCATGCATGTTTTATCCATAGTCATCTCCTTGAGAGGCTCTACATAGGGCGCACTAGGCAAAGCCCCCTGGTGGCGCAATCATAAGACCTACAGTCCGAATTGACCAGCGAATAGTTACCTCATCCATGGTAAGACGCCTTCCCTACGGTACTCCCACCGGGAGGCTCACCGGACGGTTCATGAGAAAGACCCTTGTCACTAATCTAAATGAAGGCAGCACCAACGGCCGTGGCAAACGCTTGAACTCGCACCCCTTTACCTCGAGAGGAGGCTCGCGAAGTGAGGGCACGCGCAAGCCACGTAAGGTTACCACCGCTCAAACAGCTGGGCCCAGAGACTAGTATAAGGCCCCCTCGTGAGAGCACGCGCCAGAACAACTTACGGCTGAAAGGCCCAAAACCCTTCACGAGGGCAGGGGCTACATCCCTAGAAATGTGTGGAAGCTCTTCGTGAGCTAGTGCACAGAGCACAACGCATGACAGTCAAGGCTATCAGCTGGAAGTGCTCCAAGAGAGCAGCGTCTCCCTAACGCCACCCTCGGGAGTAAACTGATCAGGCGCCTCCACGAGCCTCCCCTTGCTAGGATTGTTGTCCTAGAATCCTCCACCCCCTCGACAGGAACTCAGTGGGGCTCGCGAGGCCCGCCACCTGGGAAGACCATATAGGCAACCGCCTCTAGCTCCGTCAATCCGTTGTTGCATCATGGACACTCACGAAACTCTAGCATTACAACAAGAACATGCAAAAGGATAAGCAACAAGCATGAAGATACACTTATAGACATCCATGACATTCTTCCTTACAACCTTACTATGATACATGAAGCTAAGGGATACTACAAATCCTACACTAGCAAAAGGCTCGTGCCCCAACAACACCGCTATAGCCACAACATAAACTCCGCCCAGGCCCTTTTGGAGGTGGTGGGGTAGTAAACACGGCATGACATGGGTTCATACACAATCATCGAGAAGTCCTTCTTGACGTCATAGAGAAACCTCAGTACAGATCCGCGCCCGATCTCTTGGTTGTGGATGAAGCTCTTCCAACCGGAGGAGATGTGCATCTCCCTAACAAGGGGATCTCGAGCTCCACGGTCCACTCGTTGCTGCCTCATAAATGCCACAGCCGCACAAAATCCTGGAGATGGACCCCTATAGCAAGGGTGAAGCGCGAGGGGAGCCGCGCCCTGGTGGACCAATCGTCGTCCTTCAGGATGAGGATGAAGTCGGTGACCTGCTCGGGCTTGCCTCCACCCTCAATCTTGATCCCAGACTAGGGATGGTGTGGGGACGAGGGCGGCGCTCGACCTGGACTAGTCCTCGGGCCGGAGTGATGGATCTGGTAGCCGCAGCCCGTGCACACCCGACTGCGCCTCGCAGATGCGCTTTGTCCCACTACCAGAGCAGTAGGGACGGGGCAGCACCCTAAGGTGCATGGCAATCTCTGCATGCCCCGAGGCTACTCCCACATGGCCGGCCTCAGCCACGCTTCCTTGACCGGGCCTCCTCCATCCTGGCTTTACCCTTCTCGGCAGATAAGAAATGTTTGGGCAACATTTGTAGGATAGGCCTACGCATGGACCCTCAAGAAGGAAGAAGGGGAATGGAGGCGTGGAGTGAGAAGATCGAGTGCCCACACCCCAATATAATAGGCCTAGTTGAAAAGACGTGCCGTTGTGCCAGACACGTGGTGTTAACTTCTGGGCCCCATGCACCGTCATGCTGTGGGAACAACACCCAGGGTGGAAGCATCGCACCCAAGATCTATGGCTAGGGGCACATAGCCGTTTCGAATCCATAGCTAGGATAAGGGTGTGGCAGAACCGTGTTAACCAAACGGGTTCCAGGACCCGTCAACCATCATAGGCTGCTTGCCCCTTTGAGTCCACCGAAGGACACGTGCAAGTCAAGCGCCCCGGGGCTACTATCGGGGTCCTGGAATCCGGGGTGCCACGTCCCCATGTTTGATAGGTCCAGTGCTAGGGCAGTTGCACCCTCGGGAGGTTGGAGTGCCTCTGGAGGCGGCACAGCCAAGTGAACCTTCGTGAGGCCCCGCTTCGTGAGGAGACGTTCTCCAGGGGATGCGTCCAAGAGAAGGACTCCTCTATAGTGCTCCACTATGCTGACGGGCTTTGGATGCCTTGGAGTGTGCCAAGGTACTGTTTTGTAATCTCACCGGGCAGCCGGCATGTGGGGCAGAACCTGACAAGGGGCACAATGACCTTGCGCTTTCTATTCGCCTCGGTAAAGGAAGGTTCGGTCCGACCCCTTTTCTGTAAGGGGAGGATGGAAGACCTCAGCACGGCTGGCGCCCACCTTTGAAGTTTTGGTGCAAGGAAGAAAAGAGGCAGCGCCAGATGAAGAAAAATGAAGCTAAAGAAGGCCACTTTACAAGAGGACGGGGTAGCACCCGGCGTCCAAAACCTAGTCCACCAAAAGTAGTCTTGTAGACCGAGATCTCGAGGATCGGCACTATGGTAGACCTTCCCTCCCAAGGATCTGGGGAAGAGGCCCGACGCCGCTATATAAGAGACCCTCCTTGTACCTTAGAACAAGTCAATCCCAGAGATCTGAAACCCTAGGCTTTTATCCTCTATTTTACCCTCATGAAGCACGTGAGAAATACAAAAAAGAAGGAGTATGGGCTTTACCTCCTCACGGGGGTCCCGAACCTGGGTAAAACACCCATTTGTCACCTCTCTGTCGTGTGCTTGCTCCGCCACTGCCACCGTCGTCGAGGCTTCCTGAAACCGCGTGTTCAGCCCCCTCATGAACCAAGGGATCGTTGGACCCTAGTTTCCTTCACGGGACAAAACTCCGATAGCGAGAAGGGGTCACAACATGGGATGGTTCCAAGAGGAAAGATGAGCCAGGGAAAATTTAGAAGTTGCCGCCCAAAATATGCATAGGTATGGTAGGAACTTATAGGAGCGCACACGACACACGGTGTCCTCTTCGTCCTTGCATCCTCGCACTGACCCTCATACCCAGGACCCAAGTGCAGCGGAAAGAGACGAGTTGCAGAAACCACCATTGATCATAGATAAAGAAAAGTGAAGGTGTGGGGTTAGGATTTACCCGATCCATGTGTAGCGTCACTTGTACACCTTTTACACCAGCGAGACTATGTCGCACCCTATTTCATTGGAGGCGCAACTGCCATTGATGCTGTTGCCTCCTCCTCATGATCGCCCTCCATCACCGACACCATCACTCTGGCCTTGATTCCTGGATAATCACAAAAGAAACAGCGGGCATTATCACCTATGCATTATGAGAAACCAGGTGGGGAGAAATAAAAATATCTACAAGCAAGTGACAACATTTATATAAGGTGCCGGCTGAAAAGAGGAGGCAAACCGATAATCGGACAATACCACTACACCTACAAGGGAAAGTTAGGAAGGACGAAAGTCGACCACAATCCCTGTCATTACACTGCCACCGGCAGTTTCAAGGAGAGGCGGAAATGGAAGGGGAAACGACAAGGCAATCAATCGGGTGGAAGTAGAAACGAAACAAAATGTACAGATGCCCGATTATCGGGTGGAAGGCAATCAAATCTGGGCCGTGCGGTGGTAACTTGGCCCAATTCATGAGAAGATGTTTAAATCGGTTTTTGGAGCAACTGCCCAGCAATGTTGCGTGCACCTGTATGAGCGGGACTCCGGGCATGTGGTGATACGACCGAGTGATATGGAGCGTTTATATACGTGATCAGACAATCCATAACATGAAATCGCTCTGAGATCTCCTAGGTAGCTTAGTTTTACTATTTCTTAATTTGGATCTTGCCTAAAGACGTTGCAATATATTTCTATTTCTAAACTTTCTCCTTTTTAATTCGTTTTAGCGTTGTTTCCCAATGTTCAATTAAACCTAGGTCTACTAAGGAAAAGACTATTATACTATATCTGTGAATCTGGATCGAAGGTATCAACCCTTTTTCTGGCACCGTTGCCGAAGAAGCATTTTGCTATCCTAGTGAGGTCACTAGAGACCTTATTTTAGTTTTATTTTTTGTCTGTAGTTTACTTCTTGTTATCTATTTTAAACCACCAAAAAAATTAGTTACTTGTTTAGTTATTTATCTTACTTTAAAAATACCAAAGAGAAAAGAGTAATGGCTCAAAAGAAACTTGGGGAGTATGCTACTCTTGCTGATGATTTTATTTGTGAACCTATTACTCAGCCTGCCGTTAGTGCAGAAGCATATGAAATTAAGCCTAACTTTTTGATTTTGGTTCAACAGAGCCAATTTAGAGGCTCATCTTCTAAGGATTCAAGTTTGCACCTAAATACATTCACTAAAATTTCCGACATGATGCATATTAAGGATGTTGATCGAAATATTGTTAAATTACGATTGTTTCCTTTCTCTCTTAGTGGAAAGGAAAAATACTGGTTGCTATCTCTATCTAAGGGAACTATTACTTCTTGGGAGGAATATACTAATATTTTTATGGAAATTTTTCCCACGGATAAAACTATGCAACTAAGATCCAATATTTCAAGTTTTACACAGGAAGACAGCGAGCCACTAGCGCTTGGATGGGAAAGGATGAAAGAAGCTGTAATGAACTGTCCTAGTCATGGGATGGAAGAGTGGCTTATATTACATTTATTTTATAATGGCCTTAACCCAATGTCTATGTCTATGTCTATGCTAGATACTCTAGCAGGAGGAACAAACATGGGAAAACAGATGAGTGTTGCAAAAAAATTACTTGATAATATGCAAAACAAACATGCTCAATGGCATGTGGAAATAACCTCAAAAAGGGTGAATGCAATCACCGAGATAAATAATGGAGAGCTTACTGCAAAGGTAGATGAGTTACTTAACATAGTAAAGGGTAAGAAAGATACCGAAGTTAATGCTATCACTACTGATGTTAATGATGTTAATTTTATAGCTTGTAGTCCTTATAATCATGCATGGAAAAATCAAAATTTTGCTTCTAATGTTAACATTATTCCAATATTGCAGGAGCTCCTTATAGTAACTATGATAATCATAATGGATCAAACCATGGCAATCTCTCATTTGAACATTGTTAGAAATTTTATGCAAGATTAAACTGAGAAAAATAATATGCTTATTAAAAATTATGGAGAACCATGACACTAGTATTAGTAAATTCTCTAATCAAGCCGTTGCAATTAGAAATGATGTGCAAGATCTATAGGGAAGGACAAAGACCATGGAAGCTTAATTTGGCAAGGTAGCCGAGAGCCTAGATCTCATACTTGCAAAATTCGCTGGAAAGCTTGAGCCAAATAATGAAGAGGAGCCTAAAGAGATAGATTATAGCAACGCACCAACACCAGAATATACCGTGGAAGATCTACTAAAGATGATCACCGTGAAGAATCCCGGTATTGAAAAAGGTAATGATGCTACCTATCAACAATTGATTTAACAAGTAGCATCTAAAGTTAGAGAGTTAGAAATGGAGTATAAAAGATTAGCTGATAAGCTTTCTGCTTATCTAGATGATAAATTTGAGCCTACTATTAAAATTAAGGTTGGTATTAATGAGATATCTTCACTTTGTGATCTTGGTGCAAGCGTCTCATCGATTTCCAAATGCCTATTTGATAAATTAAAACTGGGGACTTTTACAACTACTGAAATGAGACTCTATCTAGCTGATTCAACTTATAAACAATCTATTGGGATTAAAGAAAATATAGTTATAGAAATTAAAGGTAGTCCCACGCTTATTGATCTTGTTATAGTGGACATGCCCGAAGAACCCATAGGGCATATAATTCTATGTAGGCCATTCCTAAGAAATATTAAACATTTAATTAATTTACATGAAGGGAATGTGAGAATAGGACTACCATCTAGAGATCCTTTTATAGTACACTTTCTTAGGAAGAAGAAGGCCAAGCCTAATAATGATGATGATGGTACAATCACGCTGAAAGCTAATTACTTTGGAGTGGGTGTTCCACTCACGAAACCTAAATGATCACCATCTGGGTCAAGCTAATTGACCTTAACTAGAAGTGATTCATGGGAGGCAACCCATGTGAAATAAAAGTTTTTATTCTTGTGTTAGTTTCATTCTGTTTGTTTTGTTTGGTTTTGTTCTTAATAAAGAGTATTTAAGAAGACCTATGGAGAGAGGAGAAGAAAATAATGCAATCCTTGATTTTATATTTTGCTAACACATGGCCTTAAGATATTGCTAATTTCTACAAAGTATAGTTTCTGCTATTTTTCCTTTTGCTAAGATGTGCAAAGGCGCGTGAAGCTACTAATCAAATTCCTCAAGTTTTTGCAGCTTCTAAGCACATAACGACCACTGTTGCGGTTGGAGATCACGTACTGCGTGTCTGTACCACATCACAGCATCGGAAAAATTGAGGTGTTAATTTTTTTCGCAGTATACAGTGGTCATAACAACCACTGGTACAGCCGGAGTGGCCGTACCACCCACCCGTATAGTACCCTTGAGAAAAATATCAAACTTGCAGCAAATGTACTGACCGTGTAACAACCAGTAATATGGGCATGCGCGACCATACCACACGCCCGTACTGAGTGCATCACTAGGAGGAAAACGTCGACCCCAAGGTATGTACTCGGTACGGGAGGGCTCCGGCCATACCGCCCGCCCGTACCACATACTCGTCCGCCATATGACCCTAGAAAGAGGTAACCTAAAATTCCGAAAATACTATTCTCTTTCTTCTACCTCCAAACTCCAAACTACTTCATTGGATCTTTAATTCTACTTGTTTTTTCATTGATTTTGTGCACCCAATCGATCTAAGATATGTTTATCCTCCGATCCCCAACTTATTTGCATCCAAACCTTTCTCAATCTTTCACCATTATAAATCTAGACTTAGGTCTTGTTCTTGAGCTAATCTTGATGTTGAGCATGTTTAGTTAGTTTTTAGAGGAGATTCTTTTGTAACTAGTGTAGAGGATTGACGAGGGTTTGACTCGTCAATGACCATTATAATAGACTTGGGTTTTGGAGAAAGAGGGAATGTTGGAGATCGCGTAAGAGATTCGCAATACGAAGACACGAGGTTTACCCAGGTTCAGGCCCCCGAAGGGAAAAGCTTACTCTTGCTTGTCTGTTCTTGATTGATGGCGATGCCAAAGGTTACACGGGTGCGCAGATGAGATCTGGCGGGTTGTGTGCTAGAGTATGAGGTGAGAACTATAGATCTATTGTGTCGTCTTCTGAGTTGTCACCCTCGTTGGACCCTCCTAGCCTTTATATATGGGGAGGCTAGGTCTCAGGTACCAATACGAGTAGGTTACAAGTTGTGTTCAAATTCTAGTCTTGATCTTTCCTTGTCTTGCGTGTTTGAGAGCCTGTGTCTATATGGCTTCGTTCCAGCCGAACTATCATGTCTCACGGACCTTGGAAGGTCATCGAGTGGGCCTTCCATTGAGCCGTACTAGGTAGCCTGTAGTCGGGTGCCTGTTGGGCATACCCATGCTAGTAGCCCCCGAGTGTCCATCCGAATCGTTGATTTGGGTGGAGACTTAGTTGCGTTTCAGCCTTGCATTTGGATGTCAGAGTCGAAAGTTGTGTCGAGTGCAAAGCACTTCACCCGAAAGCTCATCGAGTCAGCTGAATTTGTTTGGTTGTTGTAAAGGCGTCGGAATTATGGATGTAGTCAACAAAATGGAGTATATGGTGTGTGACCAGCGCTCCCTATGGGAGTAGCCCCTGAGTGTATATTCGAGTCGTAGACTTGAGCAGATACTTATAGTCTTCGGTTGCGCAATACGGTGATCCGGAAGTTCTTCGGATGATCTTGCAAATGTCGTCAACACCGGCGTTTTTTGAATGCGTGACCTGCATGCCCTATGGGAGTATCCCCCGAGTCCTCGTTCGAGTCGTAGATGCGAATGGGAAATTGGAGCATGCTACTCGAAAATCTTGTATGTGCGCGACCAACGCTTCAGCTCGGAGTATCCTCCAAGTGTCTGGCGGAGTCGTAGACTCGGGCAGAGACTCGAGTCATGTATCGTGCAGCTGTACTCGACAATCTTGTGGGTGTACCGTTGGCCCGGAAGTACATCGGGTGCACGACCAGCGCTCCTGATAGGAATAGCCCCTGAGTGTCTAGTTGAGTCGTAGACTTGAGTGGAGACTCATGCAAGGATAAACCACTAACCCGGAAGTGCATCGATTCAACGTCTCATAAATAAGGAGCCAAGAATCAATGATATAGTCGGAGTCGACATAGAGGAGTCATGCCACATTCTAGCTGGGTGAGTCGATGATGTGGATGAATTCGATTCAGTCGCTTCTGTCGGGTGTGCGGCCAGCGTTGAGTCTGTCGACAACTGACGTGGTCATCCGAACAAAGTGTCGACTCGAGTCTTGATTTCTATGAACGTGACTGACGTTGGTCGACTCTGTTAGAGGATCCAATAGAATAGCTTAATGCAGTCGACATCCTCGTAAGCTGGAAAAACATGAAGAATTGTGAAGTACTTGTATCTTATAAATAATATTTGTCTGTTAGCTTGTAAAGTAAAATTCTGGTGCCAATCGAGTCGACACTTTTGCACTGTATGCTAGAAATTTTCGTTAGCTTATTCTCAGTACCTTTTCGAGGTACTCGGAGTTCAAGGATTCGATGGTGAGGCAGAATCAGCTACTCGGGCTATCGCGTATGAGGTGGTTGAGTGCGTGGCACGTTAGGTTACTCGAAGAGGGTGCATCCCCCGAGTGTATCGAGTGTGAGTTAAAAAATAAAAGAATCAACTCTGAGTGGAGGGAAACTTAGCTTTGTTGGTTGTCGACAGGGTGAACAGGTCACATGAGCCAATGTGATCGGTGGATCACAGGAGCCAAGGCAACCGGCGTGTTGTGGTCGAGGATTGTAGTGGATCGCCATAGCCAATGGCGGCAGCGGGTTGCCGCAGCCAAATATTGTAGCGGCTCGCAGTTGCGGAAGCCGAGGGAGCCCCCGAGCCCTGAGTCGTTGGAGTCAAAGAACGTAGCGGATTGCCAGAGTCGAAGATTGCAGTAGGTCGCGAGATCGATGCCAGACGAGTATTCAACGTGGCGGTCGAGAGTTGTGCAGCGGACATGTAGTCGACGTGGCATCGGGTGATGTGGCAGACGTAGTCGATGCGACGGACCGAAGTGGCGTGGTGATGACGAGTTGCCGTATCCGAAGACTGTAACGGGTCACAACAGTCGAAGACCGCATCGGGTTGCCGCATCCAAAGACCGCAGCGGGTCGCTCAAGCCAAAAACCGTAGCAGGTCACGTGGTGGATGGAATCGACACATCATCGGATCGGCGCAGCACCCAGGCGTAGAGTCAATGCGATCGGACGGAGTCGAAGCGGCGGTGTCGTCGGATCTTTGTTTGGAGGGAGTCGACGTGGCGGCGAGTCGCTAGAGCCGAAGACCATAGTGGGTCGTCGCAGTCAAAGACTATCGCGAATCGTCATACCTCGGAAAGTGTCATGCAGCAGAGTTGCCAGATTTTTATCATAGGGAGCACGCTCGTTAGAAAATCTATGCATGAGCCAAGTATTTAACTGATCATTGCCTCCATGGTGATTATGCATGTAATTAGCATTGCGGCTGCAAAATACATACACAAAGCATATATCCGTACGTGGCTTCCTGTGTTTGAATTGATAAATCATTGCATGTACTTCAACACGTGGAGGACATAATGCTACACTCCACGTGAGGATCGAGTGGTTTTTCATGATAGTGTTTGTTTTGATTACGTCTCGGGGTGTGCCTCCATCGATGATTTGACCGTAGTTGTCTGATTGAATAGCTGGTTGTATTGGCGAGTCACGGTTTGGATCATGAGCTATCCGTGGAACGCGACAAAACTTCTCGATCTTTGTAGATCCAATCAACTGCGTACTAAGACGGTGGAGATGAATTCGAATGCAGCGGAGATGTTGATGAAGAAACTCCACGTACCGGCACAGATCTGTTCTCGCAAAACTGACGAATCATAGATTGCTAGTGATGGCACTGCCACGACCGCACGATCAACATCTCTAGTTTTCATAGATGGCGCCAATTGATGAGGGTTTGACTCGTCAATGCCAATTGTTATGGACTTGGGTTTTGGAGGAGGGGACGCTGGAGATTGCGAAATGCCTAATAGATTTATAATACGGGGACATGAGGTTTACCCAGGTTCAGACCCCCGGAGGGAAAACCCTAGTCATGCTTATCTGTTCTTAATTGATGGCGATGCCGAAGGTTACATGGGTGCGCAGATGAGATCTGGCGGGTTGTGTGCTAGAGTATGAGGTGAGATCTGTAGATCTATTGTGTCGTCTTCTGGTTGTCCCCCTCGTTGGACCCTCCTAGCCTTTATATATGTCGAGGCTAAAGGGAATATGCCCGAGAGGCAATAATAAAGTGGTTATTATCGTATTCCTTGTTTATGATAAATGTTTATTTTACATGCTATAATTGTATTAATACGGAAACGTTAATACATGTGTGTTTAATAAACAAAAAGGAAGTTCCTAGTTATGCCTCTCTTATAAACTAGCTCGTTGATTAACATGCTGATCAAAGTTTCCTGATCATGGACATTGGATGTTGTTAATAACGAGGTCACAACATTAGTGTAATGATGTGATAAACATTCATCCGAAGTATAGCATTACAATCAAAGTCATTGAGTTTATATTGCTATAACAACTTACGAAGTGATCCTAATCCTTAGACCATAAGATCATGTCAATCACTAACACCGGAAGAGTTTCTCGATGACATCAAACGTCACACCGTAACTGGGTGATTATAAAGATGGCTTCAGAACTACTAAAGTGTTATGTTGAGACCCATGGATCGAGAGTGGAATTTGTTCATCTCGATGATGGATAGATATGCTCTGGGCCCTCTCGGTGATATCACATTGATTAGCTTGCAAGCAAGTGATTTGATCACTAGAATGTTATATCACGGGAACGAGAAAAGAGTGCATGTCGTGCTTGAGATCAAACTAGGTATGGAGATACCGATGATCGAATCTTGGACATGTAATATATCGTGAAACAAAGGGATTAAGATACTAACGTAAAAGGTTCACACGATCACAGAAGTCATCGTTGAATGTGTGGGAGTCAGTATGGATCTCTAGGTCCCGCCACTGATTATTGATCGGAGAAGGGTCTCGATCATGTCCGCATTATTCGCGAACCGTAGGGTGATACACTTAAGGGATACCGACACCATTCAGAGCAAATGATATGCCAGAAAAAGAAAAGGAAAGCGCAGGAATTTATTTCACTAGACACCGGAACTGTTTCGGTTGAAATTGCTGAAACTGGTTCTGCATGTGAAATGGAATACTAGCAAGGGGTTTTATGTGAATGTTTGTTAACTAAAGTAATTAACAAAATTCTGAATAAATAAATAAAAGAGTTTTATTTAAATGAGAGCTTGCATTAAATTTGGTGGAAATTTAATGCATGTGAGTGGATTTTTTGAGTGGAGGCTTTTTAATGGGAGTGGAGGCTTTTCATTTTGAGTGGGAGCTCCACCCACGTGAATGTGGAAGAGGTGGGGGCATCCCCATGGCTAGGCGCCATGCCCTTGGGTGCCCCCCTCTCCCCTATAAAAGGCCCCCCTCTCCTCCTCTCAAAGCACACCTCCTCGCGAAGGATCTCTCTCCCCCCTTTAGAATTTCCCCATGGTCTCGGATCAGCGAGATACATGTTCCCGGTGGATTTTCTGGAAGGATTTGTTGCTTCCGCTGCTTCGCTGGAGCGAGGGCGCGGAGGTTGTCGGGGTACCCGTACGTGTGTGCGATCACGGATGCACCACTGCTTTGAGGTGCTGGACTTGATCGTGCTGTACCGGCTGGACCAGACAGACTTCATCACGATCTTGAGATCGGCAAGCGTTTGTCTATATCATCCATGAGTACAACCTCGTTAACGCTATTTGGTCTTCGAGGATATGTATTCTATGGATGTATAACCACCCCGTTGCTTATATCTAGTAGATAGATCTTGGTACTTAGATGTTCCCATCGTAGGAAATTTTTTGTTTTCTATGCTGCGAACCCAATAGAGGCTAGGTCTCAGGTACCAATATGAGTAGGTTACAAGTTTTATTCAAACTCTAGTCTTGACCTTTCCTTGTCTTGCGCGTGTGAGAGACTGTGTCCACATGGCTTCGTTCCAGCCAAACGTCATGGTCTTACGGACCTTGGCAGGTCGTCGAGTAGGGCTTCCGTTGAGCCGCACCAGGTAGCTTGTAGTTAGGTGCATGTTGGGCATACCCATGTCAAGGATCGTAAATAATATTTTTATATTGGATCAAATTTTTGATTAGCACTTTTATTTATTTTTGTTATTATATAACAAGGATTCATACACGTGTAAGGGCTGTGGAACAAACCTCATCAACTGTTGATACGCTAACCCCCGAGTCACTTTATATCGAGTTCACCAAGCAGTTTTAGTTGAACCGTTTCAACCGTCTCAAGCTCCGAGAAATCAAGTCCACCAAGTGGGTGTGTCCCTTTATCCTGAACCAACTTGGAATCCGTCTTGATTCCAATTTATTGTGCAACAATATTGGTTTGATGATTTTGTATTTCGGGATTGCTCCATGTACCACCGCTTGACGCTTGAGTTTCTTAGCACTTTGACGCATTCGGTGACTTCTTATTACTGTCCCGAGGAGAAAATTCCTGGAGTTGATCACATCAACTTCCGTCTTATGAACTATGAGTACTCCTTGACACTCAGCCAATGGGCTCATTCCTTTGGGTTTGCCAACAACAACACCGACATATGCTCCACCACTTTTATTTGAATCCTACACCCTTGGGTTATTTTAATAGAATCAGAGTTCATGTAAACACAACCAAGGGAAACCAAATTGATCATCCAGCTGTTCATTATTTGTTTTATGTTATTGCTAACACCATGCAGGCATGTTGTGAGTTTACTAGAGTCAATGAGGAGGGCATGATGATCCTCACTAAAGTTATTATTCCTAATTGTAACTTGACGCCAAATCTAGCGCACTTATCTTTTTTATCTTAATCATTAGGAGCTTGAATCTCGTTGTCACACATGCATAGGAGGAGTCATAATCATGCTTGCACATGCAATCCAAGTCAACCTAGGTAACATCCAACCATTGTCTGGAAACCGCTGTCATGGTTTTCTACCCTCATAGCTTGTGATATGATTTCTAGAACCAATGGTAGATATTTCTTTGATATACCTAGAGCGAATCACTTGGTCCCTTCTCCCTTTCCTAATGGTCTCTTCTCTATCGAGGAGGGATGTTTGCGTTATGATGCGCAGGTTGAAGCAAGTCTACACAACAAGAAGTACCTATGGATGAAGAAGAAGAATATGATGAAGAAGTGGAACAAGAAGGACCTGAACAAGATGTGCAGTCACCAAACTTCTACACCACCTATATATATGCTCTTGAAGAAAATATCCAAAACATGAACGACATATCCATCAACCTTCGAGATGCTACTGCCAACCTCAGTACTCGGTTCCATGATTGGAGCAGCCAATGGAAGATGGGTAACTATCCACCACCACCACAATGAGCAACAAAAGGGCTTGCGAAATCCTGATCTTGGGGATGTGTCCCTTGGCAATTTTATTTGTGTAGTAATGATATTATACTTAGCTCCTATTGAGCTTTGAAACACTCGTGTTGGTTTGTTCCAACACTTTTCTTTTTTCTTTCATTTTTAGTTTACTTTCGTTCTTCGTTTGATTGCTTTAGTTTCTCATTTATTTTTGTTTTCTTAGTCCCTTGCTTGGTCGCAAGTTATTTTCTATTCTTTAATCCCTATCCTCAAAAAAATAGAAAAAGATTTTTCTCTTTTTCCTTTTTCGTGAAAGTGGATTTGCACTTTGCTTCTTTGCTTCAATTTTATTATGAGAGTGATTTTTCTTGAGTTTTGAAGGAACACATCCCTATAAGGAAGAGGATTAGAAAGTCACTCATGAGAGGTATGTCCTATGTCTCCCACTTTTGAAGTTTGAATTGTTTATCTTAGTTAGTTGATTTGCTAAGATGCTATGCTAGTGGGAGAAATTCAAAATAGTTAGAGTAAAGCTTTTTATTATTATGAATGATTAGTTGTGGAAGCTTTTTCTCTAGTTCTTGTATCTAACCGAGTCTTGCTTTGGAAATAATTTTGCCAAACAATTAGAATAAGAAAAAGTCTGAAATTTTATGACTTGTTGGATGAGTGATTGTATTGAGAGTTTACCTTTGAGGATATTTCACCCCATAGATGTTTTTATAGACTTGAAGGCACTCGTAAAATGAGTTGTTTGATTGAAATGAAGTATAGTGGTAATTGTGATTGCATGCCAAAGCTAACCTTGTGGATCAAACTATGATACTATTTAAAAAAGCTTTATGTTTTCCATGCACACCTTTGGATGCCAACAACTCCGCTAGATTTTGAACAATCTATGGTATATCCCCGGATTTCGGCTATGAGTTGATGACATGGGTGGCATACATTTCACCATATGGGCAAAATTATTGGTACTCTCGAAGGTTGTGCAAACAGTTGTTTAAAAGCATCACTAAATGATCCTTGTTGAGAAATATCCTTGAAAGAAGTAAGGAAAAACAAGAGAAAGAGAAAAAATATAATAAAAATATGATGATCCACAAAACAAGTCTTTGGTATGGTCTCGTTACTACTTTATAAATTTTCTTGAGAAGCAATGATTGGAATAGTAGTGTTTCAGATAGTCTTGATTTACTGATGTGGGTGTCAATAAGGTACTTAATTGTTATGCTACTTGGTACATGAACTCTCTTACTCAATATTGCTATAATAAACATCCTAGTGTTCCTTGGCAGGATGAGAGTTAACTAGAGGAACTGGATTCATTATTACACTTCTAGTTATTTATACTTATATTAAACTCTACTTTGATTGTCTCGAGTTATCAAAGCTTGTCCAATATTCTTAGCAACTCTCTAACTTTGATGAGCTTTTCAAAATGGAAGAAGTGTTGGATGCATATGGCTAACGACTGTAAGTGAATTCGTATTCTCGTTGTTTCAAGTTTAAATGTTGAATTCCTTAAAGTTATTTTGTTCTTCTTGCTTGAGGGTGATCAAGGTTTGAGCTTTCGGGACGTTGATGGCTCCAAAAATTGCCATTTTCTCCGCGTTTAAACATTGTTTTTCGTCAAGCAATTGATATTAGTCTCTCTTGATTTGCCACTAATGACTAGTTATTGCATATGCAAAACCTTGCTTTGATTTGTGTTGTGCAGGAAATCACACTTTTATTGCGAAATCTGGAGTCATAAATGAAGATTTTGAGGAAGTTTACACGACCAAGTAATCTTGACACATATGAAAAGGCGATACGACCTTTGATGCAGTACGACCCACCCATAAGGCCCGCTAGTACAAGGTGGCGGCGGCTTCATCTCGTCAAGCCCTACAACTCTCATGAAGGCGATTATATGAGGTCCCAGCCGCCCTGCAGGGGGGCGCCATTCTTAGATTGCATCATAACACCACCAAAGGAGATTCACACCATAGTTCATCCCTTCCATTCCCCATCCTCTCCATTAGCCATAGCCACTACTTTGTATTTGAGATCTCCTTGTAATTAGGCGACCATTGTAAGAATATTTGGTTTTAATCTAAGTATTTTGCACAATATTTTTTATCCTTGATCTTATTGTTATGAGTGAGTAGTCCTCACGGGCTATGGGTTGGAGAGAAACCTCGCAGCGATTATGTGCATCTAATCTATGGAATTATTGTGTATTTTTTGAAAGAGGGATTTGTATCTTTTGTTTCTTTGTCTCTTTCCTCGATATTTGGACTTGTAGGTACCCAAGACCCTCGAGATTGATCAACGCTTGAGGTAAGATACTTGCCTAGCGATGATCTTATAGGAAACCTAGTGACAGAAAGGGCTATACGGTCTTCGCTTAGCAACCCATTCGGGATCAACAGCAACATCTCTCCTTAAGGTTTTGATCTGTGTTTATCACTTAATAGCTGTTTGTAACCCGGTGCTTCGTGGTATAACCGGTTAAATCAAAAGGCTATCGCTATGCATCTCGCAGGGGATTTAGTATATTAGGATGTGCTTCCTATAAAGATTATCTCTATTGAAACATTATACATGACTATACTTATTATTATTTTTTATCCTATATGATGTGCAGATGCAGGTGAATCTTCGACCCTGGCCTATCTCCATCCATTGAATCAACCCACATATAAAGTAAACTAGATTGGTCCGGTAAACAAAGGTAAAACAAAAAATAAAGTCTTGTAGACGTGTTCTTATTTTTATTCCTATTAGTGTTGTTTCCCAATGTTCGATTAACCAAGGTCTATTAGGAAAAAAGCTATTATACTGCATCCGTAATCCGGATCAAAGGTATCAACCCTTTTTCTGGCGCCATTACCATTATTTGGTCGCTATGGCTATGTAGAAATAACAAGATTTTTAATAACATTGTATCTTCTCCTTTGCAGGTTATATATCGGGTCACAGTTAACCTCTGATCATAGACTATTCTCCAACGAATGGAATTTTGCGACTTGTTTGTGGAGTGGTGTACGCATTTGGAGGATACATCGAGGGATATTTTTTTCCGACATGGATGGCCACGTGATTTGCGGATCGATCTGCCATAGATCGAGGCCGTTTATTTTGATTGCGATTTTTGTAATTTTAGATTACTTTCTTTATTCTATAGTTATGTGGTTTGTGCAGCTGTGTGCATCTTAATTATGCAAAGGCCGGATGTAAACATTACTCGAAGTAATAAGAGCGTCCATTTCCAAAAAAATAAATACAATTTCCAGATTTGCAAGTAGACCATGTTAGAGCATCAAGCAAACTAAAACAATCAATCTATCTATTTTTTACTGAAAACCTACATACTAATCTATCTTGGCAAACCTTCAAAAAGGTAAATGAATGTAATCCAAGCTGAAAGTGCATTCACTAATTTTCTAGACAAATATAGCAAGCAATACGTGAAATACAAATGATCTCTACTTTCATGAGAATGACAGAACATAGATATAGAGGTACCTCTAGAACCACGTTGCAACAAGACATCTTTGGTAAAATGATTTCTTTTCCTTAGAAACGCAAGGCACAAAATGACAAAAACGATCTATTTTTTTCAAGATAATTCACATTCTTAATGACTTGATTATTTTCATGTGTAAATATTTGCGAAGTATTTTTCTTATATTGTTGTCTTTTAGAGAACTTAGTTTTAAATTCCAAGGAGAAAGTACGGGCAAAATGAGTACAATCATAATTTATCATTAACTCTTCTAATAAAATGGAAACCTTTACTTTTGAGCCGCGAGTGACTAGGCGAACTTGGCTGTGAAATGTATACATTGTCCAAGTCATACTTATCGTACATTGGGTGGGTAGGGAGAAGGCTTGCAAAAGTTTTTCGTCTGATTTGGTCCAATTTTTATCTGGCGTTTTCAGGCCAAATCCGACACATAGGGTGTCGCCTGAAAATGCTGAAGGGAAGAAAAAATATGGGTCAACCCTGTCGGCGAGATATCCTACTTCCCCACCGATATTCGGCTCTCCCGTAATACAGAGTCTTCTCCCTACCCACCCTCGCCGCTATGTCGCCGTCGGTGATGCCCTGCACTACCCCGCCAAACCTACTCCGATAGAAAGGTCTACCACCGCTGCAACATCCTCTCCCCTCACAGTTGGCCTTGTTTTGCCTTCCCTCAGCGTTGCTGGCAGCTCGGCTCTGTTCCTAGCTCGTGTCCACCGCGCCCGTGAAGTGTTCAGTGTTTTGCCTACTCGGCCATGGAATCCGACGACATTAATGTCCTCCGGTTCTCTACTGTCTTCGCCAAGATTGTTGAGAGTCATTCTCCCCTAGTGGACTTCGAGATCAATGGGAACCACTACAACAAGGGATATTATCTTGTCGATGACATCTATCCAAGATGGTTAACATTTGTGAAGACTATCTCAAGCCCTATGATTTCCAAGTATTCTCAATTTTCTAAGGAACGAGAAGCTTGCCGGAAGGACGTAGAGAGGGCATTTGGTGTGCTCCAATAGAGATTTGTGGTTGTCCGGTTCCCTGAGATGACCTGGTGGAAAGATCAGATGTGAGAAGTGATAAACTATTGTGTGACCTTGTATAACATGATCACTGAGGATGAGTGGAATCATCCAGTGGATGAGGTTGAGCAGGAGCAATCATACTATAGACAGGGGCCTCTTGCAGAGTCAGATCACCAGGTGCCAGCATCATGGGTTTCCTTCATCACTATGTGTCAGGAGATCCGAGACCCAACATTGCATCAATAGCCGCAGGATGACCTAGTTGAGCACATATGGATACGCAGAGGCAACACATAGCTGCAGGATGATCTGGCCAAACTTTGTCGAACTATGTTGTGTTTCATTCTACGCCAAACTATGCTGGGTTTTAATTTATACCAAACTATGTTGAACTATGCTTTGTATTCATTTTTATGCCAAATAATGTGAAATGTCGCTAAATTAGCTGAAAACATGCCTGCCTGGAAATGACAACTAAAAACACGAGCGAAAATTCTGATACTCCCATCCGACCCTAAATAGCGCCGGATTTTGGTATGGAAACGCCAGCTCTAAACCAGCTCTGGGTGGACCGCCGGTACACCACCTCACGTTCCGCATGGTCCAAAATTCCAAGTTTCCGGCTAATCCATACACATGGATGTCCACCGGTTTGGATTGGACCAGACTCGTGACACTTTGTCATGGGCCCATTAGCCCATAGGACTGGTGCAGGGTTGTCCCAACGGCTAGGGCGCACACACAAGGTAAGCCAGCGGTATCCAGCTACGGAGTAGGCGACATAGGAGGGGTGCAGGGACACGCTCCAGGTATCAAAGAGGAGAAACTTGAACATGGATCTGCTACTTTTCCCCTTGTTGTATCTTCTCTCCCAACTTGGCTCTATTTCCCTCCATAGTTCCTGCTGAAATACTTGTATCGGACCTAAATTCCTCTTTGTGAATTGAGAGTGTGGCGGTGACAATCTAGTATCAGATATTCTCATCCTGGCACCCCGGCATCGCCCCGTCCAGGAAATCATGGGTGAATTGGAAATGAAGGAGCAGCTCGTTGTGCTGGTGACCGCGATCCACGAGCAGACCGCCAAGCTCGATGGTCTCTCTGGAAAGATGGAGACGGTGGAGGACAAGGCCGTGTCGCTGGAGGATATCAAGCCGGTGCTAATTGATTTCGCTCTTTGGAAACCCAAGGTCGACCAAGCGGTGGACGCTCTCCAAGCTGATCTGGCAGACCTATGGCTCACCCTCGACCGCCTCGCCAACGACTGCCTCGCCCACACCACGCCGAATCTGTCGACCATGCTTCCACCTTCATCACCATCCGAGCGAAGGCCGGACCTGCGCGTCGGCCTCAACCTGGTGACGACGGATGTCACGGGCCAGGTGGCCACCGCATCGACACCACAAACCGGGGTACAGTGATGGCTCCTCTACCCCACATGACAACGACCAAGGGTACGTTGTAAGATCCCTCCTTTATAAAGGAAAAGGATCTCTTAATTGCAATGCTAGTCCCTGGATCAATGCTAGCATCCACAGTTTAAGATAAAGTACACAGAAACAAAGGTTATTATTACAGTCATTCCAGAGACAATATAGTCTTTACAACTCCATGGCCACAGGCCTAGTACAAGAGTTTAAATAAGTAAATAGGTAAATAAGTCTTCATCTTCATGTGCCACAGGCAAACATGTTGAGTGTAGACTCATGACTCCTAATCATCATCAGAATAACCTGCAACATCACAAGTTACAGCCATAGTGGGTCAATACATTGGAATAGTATTTTAACAGAAACAAATAGGCCTACACATGTTTCTGTAAAAATAACCATTTTAACAGAAACAAAACATTAAACACATTGCATATATGGAAAGGGCTTTCTCTTCTGATTCCATTGATATAAAATTTGTCAAATTTGGACGTGGGAAACAAAAGTTATGATTAAAACAAGTTTAAACATCTAATAGATTCAAATTCTGATTCTAAATCTAAACCCTAGCCACGCGGCGTGTTCCTATTGGTTGGTACCGGTTCGGGCGGATCGATCAACAAGAGCCACACGATCTAAATGAAGATGCACGGCCAGATCTAACGCGTACCTCTTCGACACAAATCTAATCTTACTCGTTAGATCTAAATCCTACGGCCCTAATCTAATTGACCACAGACGGGCGGCGCTAGCGGCGGTGACTAGCGGCGGCATCTCTGTCAGAGCTGCTACCGGCGTTCTAGGTCGCGCGGGAGAGGGAGAAGGGGCTTACCAAGCTTGCCGTGTGCTTCTGATGCTCAAGGTGAGCTTTGTTAGCGAAGGGGCGCGCAGAGGTGGTCGCTGGAGCTCGTCGGAGTTGCTGGCAGCGTCGGGTGCTTGTTGATGAAGATGTTGCCGAGGTTCTGCGTCGGCCTAGCACGAGCCAGATGGGTTAGGAGGTGCGCAAGGTCTTGGCGATCAAGACAGCATCGAAGGGAAGGCAAGGGAAGGTCGCGTTTTACCTGGATTGCACGTCGGAGTCGAGCGGCGGATCAGGTGTTCGCGGGCATGAACGAAGACGTCGCTCTGGGTCACGAGAAAGCAAACAGAAGGCATCAGTGAACATGCAAGGACACGCTGGTCACGATGGTTTGAGCCAGAGACAGGGGGCGGTCAGAACTCACCGAGATTGGTCGCCGGAGTGGGTCTGTGCAGCGGCGGAGTGGTTCGAATTCGTGCAGCCTGGTGGCGGAGTGGTGGCGCTAGGTGAGGGGAAATGCTCGCGATGCAGAGGGGGTTAAGTAGCTAGGAGGGGGGCGGCGATTACGCGCTGTATCAATGCAATTTACGCGCGGCATCAGTGCGGGGGAAACGGCAGCGGCGAGGTGGTCGTCGGCGCTGATTGAGGACGAAGGGTGACGCGGCAGTGAGGCCCAGTCGTCAGCGAGAGAAAAGGTGTGGGAATGGGTCCAGGCTGTCAGCGACCCAGTGGGTTTGCCCGCGAGTGAGAGAGAGAAAAGGGGAACCCGGGTGGGCTAAATGGGCTGGTTCTGCTGTTGGGCTAGATAACTGGCGCCGGCCTTTTTACTTTTCTTTATTTCTTTTCTATTTCTATTTGCATTTCCAGAATTCATTTTCAAATGATTTCAAAAGCTATTTGAATTCAAACCTTTTCAGGATTTTTTGTAGAGTGCAACCTTCATATTTCTGGGCACAAAAACATGTGGTTTCTCTGTACAAGCTTGGTTCTTTTGATCAAACAAAATAAACAGTGACAAAGCACTAGTTTTAAATAGGTTTTGAAAATGGTTTTCAAACCAAATTTGCTTTGTAATTTTTTTGGTTTAAGTGTTAGAAATCAAGCAACACAAATTGAAAGTAACAAGGTTTGATTTATGAACAACAATCCCTCATTGGAGAGTAGCATATGCTCCTGTTTTTGAATTGTTTTTGAAATGAAATCCTACATGATCATGGATGCATGGATGATATGCATGAGTTTCGAAACATGATTTTAGGGATGTTACAAATCTAACCCCCTTAAGGTGAATCTCGCCCTCGAGATTCGGATTGGCTAGCAAATAGGTGAGGGTGGTCTTTCCGAAGATCATCTTCTCTTTCCCATGTTGCTTCCTCTTCGATATGATGGTTCCACTAAACTTTGCAGAACTTGATAATCTTAGTCTGAGTAACTCTTTCTACAGTCTCAAGAATCTTGATAGGTTTGTCTTCATAAGTAAGATCACTTTCCAATTGGACCTCTTCCAAAGGTATGGTATCCTTCAAAGAAGTCTCTTCCATTTCTGGATGGCATTTCTTAAGCTGACTCACATGAAACACATTATGAACTGCTGACAAAGACTCTGGCAATTCAATCTGATAAGCAACTTCTCCTTTACGACTCAGAATCTTGAATGGTCCAACATATCTTGGGGCCATCTTTCCTTTGACTCCAAACCTCTTCACCCCACGAAGTAGTGACACTCTAAGATAAGCTCTGTCACCTACTTCATAGGTGACTTCTCTACGCTTAGGATCTGCGTAGCTCTTCTATCGGGATTGTGCTATCTTCAATATGTCCTTAACAAGTTTAACTTTCTCTTCAGCCTCTTTGATTAGTTCTGGTCCAAACAAACTTCTTTCTCCCACACCATTCCATAGAAATAGGGTGGTACACTTTCTCCCATAGAGAAACTCAAATGGTGCCATCTCAATACTGGCTTGATAGCTGTTGTTGTAAGAAAATTCTGCGTAAGGTAGACTTTCATCCCAACTGGCTCCATAGTCTAGGGCACATGCCCTCAACATATCTTCAAGAATCTGATTAGTCCTTTTAGTCTGTCCATCAGTCTGAGGATGAAAAGCGGTGCTGAATTCCAACCTCGTTCCCAATGACTCATGTAGTTGCCTCCAAAAATGAGAGGTGAATTGGGTTCCTCTATCCGATACAATACTTTTGGGTACACCATGTAGACACACAATTCTACTCATATAAATCTTGGCTAACTTAGCACTTGTATAAGTTGTCTTCATAGGTATAAAATGATCCACTTTAGTTAGGCGATCCACTACTACCCATATAGAATCATATCCTGACCTGGTCCTTGGCAATCCGGTAATGAAATCCATACCAATCTTGTCCCACTTCCAATCAGGAATAGGTAGTGGTTGAAGCAACCCTGCTGGTTTCTGGTGTTCCGCTTTCACTCTACTACACACATCACACAAAGCAATATGTTCGGCGATGTCCTTCTTGAGATTATTCCACCAAAATCTTTCCTTCATATCCATGTACATTTTTGTGTTACCCGGATGAATGGAATACGGTGAGTTGTGTGCTTCTTGTAAATCAGTTTCCGAAGCTCCGGATCTTGTGGAACACAAATACGTTTTCCATGCCATGAAGTACCCTGTTTTTCTTCATGGAATCCTTTGGATTTTCCTTTGCCAATCTTTTCCTTAATCTCTTCAATTTCCTTATCAGTCTTCTGGGCTTCTTTGATTTTGTCCAACAAAGTGGGTTGAACATCCAAAGACATGAGATGTCCTTCAGGCACAGTCTCCAATCTGAGGTCTCTAAATTGGGCACACAGATCGTCTGGCAATTCTCCCTTAGTAAGGCCATTCACGAAAACCTTACGGCTTAGAGCATCCGCTACAACATTTGCTTTACCAGGGTGGTATTGCAAACTTAAGTCATAGTCCTTAATAAGTTCTAGCCATCTTCTTTGTCTCATATTAATTTCCTTCTGGGTGAAGATATACTTCAAACTCTTGTGATCTGTGAACACTTCATATAGCTTTCCCAACAGATAATGTCTCCATGTTTTGAGTGCATGGACAACAGAGGCTAACTCTAAATCATGAGTAGGGTAGTTCACTTCATGAGTTTTGAGTTGTTGAGAGGCATAGGCCACAACTTTCCCTTATTGCATAAGTACTGCACCCAAACCATGATGAGATGCGTCACAATAGACTTGGAAATCTTTTTCCAAGTCTGGCAAACACAAGACTGGTGATGTCCTTCTTCAATTCTTGAAAGCTGATTTCGCAACCTTCAGACCAAGCAAATTTCTTGTCTTTCTTTAGCAATTCTGTCATAGGCTTAGCTACCTTGGAGAAATTCTCGATGAACCTTCTGTAGTAACCTGCTAAGCCAAGGAAACTACGAACTTCTTTCACTGACTTGGGAGATTCCCATTCGGTTACAGCTGACACTTTAGTAGGATCAACTGCTACACCATCTCCTGACACAACGTGTCCAAGAAAACCAACTTCATTCAACCAAAATTCACACTTGCTGAATTTGGCATACAGCTTATGTTCTCTAAGCTTCTCAAGTATCAAACGTAGATGTCCTTCATGCTCTTCTTTGCTCTTGGAGTAGATCAAAATATCATCATGAAAACGACAACAAACTTATCAAGAAATTCCATGAACACCTTGTTCATCATATTCATAAAGTATGCTGGTGCATTGGTCAAAACAAATGGCATCACGGTATACTCATACAATCCATACCTTGTGGTGAAAGTTGTCTTGGGTATGTCTTGCTCTCTTATCTTGAGCTGGAAATAACCTGACCGGAGATCAATCTTTGAGAACACACAAGCTCCTTCTAACTGATCAAACAAGTCATTGATTCTAGGCAAAAGGGTATTTGTTCTTGATAGTCACCTCATTGAGTGAACGGTAATCTATGCATAGCCTTTGACTTCTATCTTTCTTTTCCACAAACAAAACTGGTGCTCCCCAGGATGAGGAACTTGGTTGGATAAAACCTTTTTGCAACTGTTCTCCAAGTTGCTTCTTGAGTTCTTTCAACTCATCAACTGACATCTTGTACGGTCTCTTTGCTATTGGTCTAGATCCTGGTAGCAAATCAATGAGAAACTCCACATCTCTATCTGGTCGCATTCCCGGCAATTCTTCCGGAAACACATCTGGATATTCACTCACTATTGGCACACTGTCCATGCTAACCCCCTTAAGAGAATTTAGCTTACTTCTTTTTGATTCAAAGTTGGTCTTGAATCTGATCCTTTTATTTTCTAGAGTTGTGAGTGAGACAATATGGTTGGCACAATCTATCACTCCCTTGTGCTTAGTCATCCAGTCCATTCCCAAAATGACATCCAATCCTTGGGAGTTTAGGATTATCAAGTTAACGGGAAACTTATACTTCCCAAACTTTATGACTAGATCATGACATCCTGAATTCACTATCATTTCTCCGCCAGGAGAACTTACTTTTATAGGACACCCAATATTTTCTACCGGTAATTCATTTCTTTCAACAAATGCTCTTGATATGAATGAATGAGATGCACCAGTATCAAAGAGAACAAATGCTGGAACAAAATTGAGTTTGAACTTACCAAAGAACTTGATCAGGCTCCTCATAAATTTCCTCCACATTGATGTGGTTCACTTGTCCCTTTTGAAAAGGGTTGGGCTTGTTGGGTCCTTCAACTTTCTTTTCTGGGCATTCATTTGCATAATGCCCCATCTTCTTGCACTTGAAACACTCAACCTGACTGATATCCTTCTTGACAGGCTGGCTTCCACTGCCACTTCCACTACCACTGTGGTGGCTCTTATATCCACCCTTGTGATTCTTGTACTTGTCATTGTCATGACTACGGTGACTCTTGTTGTCATGATGACGGTTGTGGTTGTGGTGCTTGTTGAATTTCCCATGCTTGTGGGATCCTGAGCTTCCACTATCATCATAATGGGAACGCTTGTGAGACGATCCCGAGCTGTGCTTGTCCGAGTGCTTTCTCTTCCTACTCTCAACTTGTTTCATTTTGTTCTCCAAAATAGCAGCCTTATCACAAAGAGACTGGTATGTGGGAACATAGGCCACTTATAGCTGCAGGTTCAGTTCATCATTCAGGCCTTCAAGGAACTTTTCCTTCCTCTTAGCATCAATGTCAACTTCATCCGGTGCATAACGCGCCAGATTGTTGAACTCCTCAATATACTCTGCCACGCTGCGGTGGCGCTGCTTCAGGTTATGAAACTCTTTCTTCTTCAGACTCATCACTCCGGATGAGATGTGAGCATTACGGAAACCATCTTCGAAGATAGCCCATGTCACATCCGCAATGGGAGTGGTGATCTGGAAGTTATCCCACCATGTGGCTGCTGGTCCTTCCAACAAGTGAGCTGCAAATCTGACTTTCTCTTCATCAGTACAACCAACTGTTACCAAGTCCTTGTTCACAGAGCGTAGCCAATCATTGGCCACCATAGGATCAGTTGTTCCTGAGAACTTTGCTGGCCTCAATCTCAAGAACCTTGTAAGCATGTCAAAACCCGGTGGGTTGTTGTTGTTGTTATTGTTGTTATTGTTGTTATTGTTGTTGTTGTTGTTGTTCTGATTCTGGATGAACGTAGTCATCATTTGCATCAGCTGAGTCTGAGTTGTCATCATTTGCTGCATCTCAGGGGTGATGCTGTTGTTGTTGTTGGGGTTGGGATTGGCACGATGGGGAGGCATCTGTGGTTGGTTCAATAGAGATAAGAATGAGATACCCATAGATGCTAACATGCACAATACATCACATAAACAATCACCAAACATGCATCATAATAATAGTTCAACAACATAAACGACAAGTTTGCAAAGTAAACACACCAATAGCAAGCCATCCACATGTTGGATGGTCATTGCGACTCAAATAAAAGTATGATAAATAAATAATAAATGAGTAGTCAACACTACTCCTCGGCATCAACCTCCTCCTCAACAAATGTAAGACCTGCATTCTCCATAGCGGTCTTGTATTCCTCGACATTGGTGGTCAAGGTCTCTACTTTGGCTTTGAGAGCCCTCTTCTGAGAACGAAGCCTCTCGATCACAGTCTGCTGATGCTCGAGCTCTAAGTCCTTGTTCTCTAGTTCTGCAGTCATGTCTCGAATCCTCTTGTTCCTATCTTGGACTCGCTTCTCTTGACTCTTGAATTTTCTGTCCTGACTCTCGAACTTGGCCTCCATCTCCTTGACTATCTCATCTTGCTCCGCGAAGAGCTTGTCCTTCTCACGAAGCTGCACCTGGAGTTCGTCATTGCTAAGCATGACATTGGTCCTATCAGTGTCCATGTGCCTAAGAAGAACCTCTAAGTCCTGGAGGTATAGACGAATCGGCTCTGCCGTCTCCCTCGAAGTGTCCTCGAAGTCGATGGCCTCTCCATCCTCATCACGTCTACCGAAGGCGTGGAAGTGAGTACCTCTAACCTGTCGAGAGTGTCTCCCTAACAGACGTCCAATCAAGTCCTGCATGACTACCTCAAGGCCTCTCTCCTTGTCATCATGCATGAGCTTGAAGATGATTGCTTCCGTGGTAGGCTCAGTCTGGCGTCCGGGCTGATTGACCTTGAAGCCCCAAAGGTCTTTCCTCTCAAACTTGGTGAGGGGAAGTACCATGATGGTAGGAAGAGGGAGATTGAGCAAACTAGTGAGCTCAATAATACGAGGGCCAAAACGAGTTCCCGAGAACTCTTCAACAATGCTGATGGTAACATTAGGCATCTATTTAATAAGATAGAAAAAGTTAGAATCAACAAAAATTTAAGACAATCACAAGACAAGGCATCACATGCATAATTTTTGGAAATCAAAACACACAAGTCATAGCATACATAAAATCCATTACAAGCATCCAAGGTTCAACTTATTTAGACAACATTTTTGGAAAATAAAATGATAAGTATGGTGGTCCAACTAACGAAGTACGCTTACAATCCCATCTCACTTGCCAAGTTGGCTAACAGGATATTTCTAGAAGCAACCTGTCTATCTAAAGCACATGACTCCATTACTAAGTCTATAATGTCTCCTCTTAAGGTTTGGTTGGTAGCCTCCAACTCTTGGGTATGTTTCTTTTCTTCTCTAAGGTCATTCTGGGTGTTAAGCATTCTGCACTTGATTCTATCACCAAGTTCTTTGATGGCTTTCCAAGCTGCATCCCTTGCTGAATCAAAGAATGTGGTGTGCATCATTGAATTGGTGACCATGCAGAATCCTGATTCTTTGTGGTTCTCTTCCTTGTTTTTATACAAGTGAAGTTGCACCCACCAGTACTCAACTCCTTCATCCATCACAGGAAAACCTTTGTACACAGCTGCACCATGTATTCCCATTGCAACCATGAGGTCCTTGAGAGCCTTGGGGAATTCTGTCTCACATTCCAAAGTCATTGTCATGAGTGTTCCCTTCCTTATGGCTTCGTTGATGGAGTTCATCTACAAATAGAGATGAGAAAAAAGATTAGAAAAGTTTACGAGAAGAAAAGACAAGTGTGGAAGTTGTCAAAAATTTTCCTTAGTGGTTTCCAATCCTAGGGTCATAATCCTACAGGCAACACAATGCTCTGATACCATCTGTAAGATCCCTCCTTTATAAAGTAAAAGGATCCCTGTGATTGCAATGCTAGTCCCTGGATCAATGCTAGCATCCACAGTTTAAGATGAAGTACACAGAAACAAAGGTTATTATTACAGTCATTCCAGAGACAACATAGTCTTTACAACTCCATGGACACATGCCTAGTACAAGAGTTTCAATAAGTAAATAGATAAATAAGTCTTCATCTTCATGTGCCATAGGCAAACATGTTGAGTGTAAACTCATGACTCCTAATCATCATCAGAATAACCTGCAACATCACAAGTTACAGCCACAGTGGGTCACACATTGGAATAGTATTGGCAAGTGATACCTTAGTAGAATATTGGTGGACTAAAATACTATATGCATTTTGGCTAAGTGTAGCTTAGGCTTGCTTTGCTCAAAATAGGTTTTGCCTATCAGTTGAAAACACTAAGTTTTTCTTTGTCAAAATTTTTTCCCAAGGATCCACCAATAGACATTGGGGTCCTTCACCCTTGTTCAACCACAAGTTTTACTTAGAAGTTGGGATGAGGAGATTCTTGATAGCTTCCATGTCTTGATGCTCAAATTGTCCAATACCAGGGACATGGCTAAGTACTTAGATTCTTCCATCTGCAGAGGTTGTGCACTTTCCCCACCAGACTTGATTTTCACCAAGACAGGACCTTTCAGAAGCCTTCCCTTAGACCAAATGGACGCGTTCCAACCTATCATCCCACTACCACCAACTGTCCAAATGGCTAAGTTATTGCAACCTATATGATCCAGGCAGAGCCCATATTGCCAAGTGGTTGCACTAGAAGCTTCTTAACATTTGGCCTCTCAAATCCCTTTGTTCCTAGGTGGCTTTCCACAAGTGAGATACACAAGGTAAACCATAGAAATGGGCCTTGTGTAACCACTCAACATAAACCATTCCTTCCATTCCACCCAGGTGTTTCATTCACTTAGTTGTTTTATTAAGCAAAACACAAGTCCAAAGACTTAGAAATATTTTATCATAGCATGAATAGTTTCACCACCCTTGGTTGCTACTAGCTAGGCTAAGCATGGCATAGATAAACATCTTACTTAGAATTTCTAGCAATTCTACAACTACTAGGATTTCCCAAGGATAGCATATAAGACCAAAATTCATCCATTCAAGTCTAGCAAAATATTTCTAATGCATATTTGAAAAACATAGGAATAAAGTCATGAAGCACCACTTGCCTTGGTAGTTTGGAGAGTAGCTACAATTCTCACAATCACAATCACTATTTGCACCAAAATCTACACATAAAATCATAGCACCAAATAAATACAAGAAAAAATATATTAATGCATGCAACATGATATGAGATGATTTTCTATACTCAACAAGACAAGTGCACAGTACTGGTTCATAAACAAGTTCTAAACTTGCCAAACAAACTTTATTTGAACATTAAACCATTTCTCAAATAATTACTACACACAAAATAGGCCTACACATGTTTCTATAAAAATAACCATTTTAACAGAAACAAAACATTAAACACATTGCTTATATGGAAAGGGCTTTCTCTCCTGATTCCATTGATATAAAATTTGTCAAATTTGGACGTGGGAACAAAAGTTATGATTTAAACAAGTTTAAACATCTAATAGATTCAAATTCTGATTTTAAATCTAAACCCTAGCCACGCGGCGTGTTCCTATTGGTTGGTACCGGTTCGGGCGGATCGATCAACGAGAGCCACACGATCTAAATGAAGATGCACGGCCAGATCTAACGCGTACCTCTTTGACACAGATCTAATCTTACTCGTTAGATCTAAATCCTACGACCCTAATCTAATTGACAACAGACGGGCGGCACTAGCGGTGGTGATTGGCGGCGGCGTCTCTGTCAGAGCTGCTACCGGCGTTCTAGATCGCGCGGGAGAGGGAGAAGGGGCTTACCAAGCTCGCCGTGTGCTGCTGATGCTCAAGGTGGGCTTCGTTAGCGAAGGGGCGTACAGAGGTGGTCGCTGGAGCTCGTCAGAGTTGCTGGCGGTGTCGGGTGCTTGTTGATGAAGATGTTGCCGAGGTTCTGCATCGGCCTAGCACGAGCCAGATGGGTTAGGAGGTGCGCAAGGTCTTGGCGATCAAGACAACATCGAAGGGAAGGCAAGGGGCGGTCGCGTTTTACCTGGATTGCACGTCGGAGTCGAGCGGCGGCTCAGGTGTTCGCGGGCGTGAACGAAGACGTCGCTCTGGGTCACGAGAAAGCAAACAGAAGGCATCAGTGAACGCGCAAGGACACGCTGGTCATGATGGTTTGAACCAGAGACAGGGGGCGGTCAGAACTCACCAAGATTGGTCGCCGGAGTGGGTCTGTGCAGCGGCGGAGTGGTTCGAATTCGTGCAGCCTGGTGGTGGAGTGGTGGCGCTAGGTGAGGGGAAATGCTCGCGGTGCAGAGGGGCTTAAGTAGCCAGGAGGGGGTGGCGATTACGCGTTGTATCAATGCAATTTATGTGCGGCATCAGTGCGTGGGAAACGGCAGCGGCGAGGTGGTCGTCGGCGCTGATTGAGGATGAAGGGTGACGCGGCAGTGAGGCCCCGTCGTCAGCGAGAGAAAAGGTGTGGGAATGGGTCCAGGTCGCCAACACCAGTGGGTTTGCCCGCGAGTGAGAGAGAAAAGGGGAACCCGGGTGGGCTAAATGGGCTGGTTCTGCTGTTGGGCTAGATAACTGGCGCCGGCCTTTTTACTTTTCTTTATTTCTTTTCTATTTCTATTTGCATTTCCAGAATTCATTTTCAAATGATTTCAAAAGTTGTTTGAATTCAAACGTTTTCAGGATTTTTTGTAGAGTGCAACCTTCATATTTCTGGGCACAAAAACATGTGGTTTCTCTATACAAGCTTGGTTCTTTTCATCAAACAAAATAAATGGTGACAAAGCACTAGTTTTAAATAGGTTTTGAAAATGGTTTTCAAACCAAATTTGCTTTGTAATTTTTTTGGTTTAAGTGTTAGAAATCAAGAAACACAAATTGAAAGTAAGAAGGTTTGATTTATGAACAACAATCCCTCATTGGAGAGTAGCATTTGAATTAATGCTGATCACATAAAATAATGAGCTCATATGCTCCTGT
Source organism: Avena insularis (assembly GCA_023614405.1). NCBI lineage: Eukaryota > Viridiplantae > Streptophyta > Magnoliopsida > Poales > Poaceae > Avena > Avena insularis. The sequence goes on along the minus strand of CM042685.1, from coordinate 89,842,637 downwards.
TTTTGAAATGAAATCCTACATGATCATGGATGCATGGATGATATGCATGAGTTTCGAAACATGATTTTAGGGATGTTACATACGTATTCCTACCAAGTACCTGAATCGTATCAGTTGAGACTAAGAGATGGTCGAGATGGTAGGGAGAGAGGCAAAACACCATGAGTAGATTGCCCAGGTTTCAATGGGGAAGGACCGCTGGAATGGAAAATCAAGTGTGAGTCATAATTTACTGGATAGGCAGCGCTTTGGCTCCAATGGACCAATGCGCACATCTTAGCAGTGTCTTGGGAAGATTTTGTGAGTAGGGTGTGCGAGAAGTTTGGTCGACGGGAGTTTGAGAAGCTGCTTCAGCAATTCTCTCGACTTCGTTAGATAGGAACTATTGTAGAGTATGCTGTGAAATTCAATACAGCGATAAACTGCTTAATTGTGCAACATTAGTCCTAGGACCCCCTTTATTTTGACACAATTTTTTGATGGGCCATGTTCTGATATTCGTGTAGTAGTGATGGTCGAGCAGCCAAAAGATTTGGATTATGTCGTTTCTCTCACTGTACTGCAGGAGGAATCAATGGAGCTCACAAGAGATCTACATGCATGGGGAGTGGGTAGGCCACTTTTCCTAGGATGCGCTAGACCACTGCCACCAGGTGGGCGACCTCTAGGGCCAGCTGTGGGAGCTTGGGCTAAGGACCGCCATGGAGCGGCGAGCGCGCATACGCCAACAACTGACGACAAGGTGCACGCAATGCATGCTTACTGCCACGTGCGAGGGCTCTGCTATACTTGTGGCAAGAAGTGGGCAAGGGATCACACCTGTGGCCCAACGGTGCAGCTCCATGTCATCGAGGAGCTATTGGAACTTCTGGATGGCGAGAGGGAAATGTATTCCTCGTCGTATGGCCCAGGAGGTGAACTTTGTGTTATTTCTAATGCCGCATTACAAGAAGTGGAACCACCTCAGACTGTCAGGCTAAACGGCACCATGAATCATCAAGAAGTGTTGATGCTGGTTGATTCTAAGAGCACACGCAATTTCATTAGTGAAACTATTGCTACAGCATGGCTAGAAGTGTGTCGTTGCTGGCCAATGGAAGTTAAAGTGGCAGATGGGGGCTTGTTGAGGTGTGACTTGGAGGTACCTGATTGTGTGTGGCAATTATAGGGTGTAGAGTTTGCGACTACTCTCCGATTGTTTCCTCTAGGCTGCTATGACATTATTCTTGACATGGATTGGCTCGCAAGTATTGGTGACATGAAAGTGCATTGGGATTTGAAGAAATTATCATTCCAGCATCATGGGAAAACAATATTGCTGCAAGGTCTTACTCCTAACACCACTTCCTAACCAGAAATCACCATTAGTCAACTTGAAGTTCTGGAAAATTCCAATTCAGGGTGCCATCTGGTTCAGTTGAGTGAGATCAAAGAACCCAAGGAACAAGCACTTTGTCCTCCTCAAATTTCTGGACTATTGTCTGAATTCGAGACTCTGTTTGCAGAACCACAAGGTCTGTCGCCACGCAGAGAGTTTGATCATAAAAATTACTCTACCTGCGGGATATCAACTTGTCAATCAACGGCCATATCGGTATAACCCAGAACAGAAGGACGAGATCGAAAAACAGATTGTTGAGATGATTCGACAAGGGATCATTCGATTCAGTACTAGCCCATATGCTTCGCATATTCATCTTATACAAAAGAAAGATGGAACATGGCGGTTCTGCATTGATTTCTGCTATTTGAATGCTTTGACACTAAAGAATCGCTATCCCCTGCCTATTATTGATGAGCTGCTAGACGATCTCTTTGGAGCAGCGTGGTTTACTAGTTTGGATCTTCGATCTAGGTACCATCAGATTCACATGGCAAAAGGAGAGGAACACAAGACGGTATTTCAAACCTACCAAGGTCATTATGAATTTAGAGTCATTCCTTACGGATTGACAGGAGCCCTGGTGATTTTCAAAATCCAATGAATATAATATTTGCCCCTCTCCTATGAAAATGTGTGATAGTGTTTATTGATGATATTCTCATTTATAGCTCCACACTTGAGTAGCACTACGGGCACCTCAAGGCTGCGTTTGAACTCTTGGAAAAACATCAACTCAAGGTGAAAAGATCCAGGTGCACTTTTGCACAGCCGCAGCTGAAATATCTTGGTCATATTATCTCGTCAAACAATGTGGCAATAGATCCTTTAAAAATTGAGGTCATTCGATTATGTCTAGTACCATAAAATGCCAAGGAGGTACATAAATTCTTGGGGTTAGCAGGGTACTATAGGAAGTTCGTGAAGAACTATGGTCTTATTAGTCGCACACTCACAAATCTCTTGAAAAAGAATGAGCCATTTCTCTAGACGCCAGATCATCAACAAGCTTTTACCTCGCTCAAGCATGCCCTATTGATGACACCGGTGCTAGCCCTGCCCAACTTTGAATGTCCTTTTGTGGTCGAAACGAATGCAAGTGAACGAGGGATTTGTGCCATGCTTATGCAAGATCAACACCCTGAAGGGAATATGCCCGAGTGCCAATAATAAAATGGTTATTATCTTATTCCTTGTTTATGATAAATGTTTATTTATCATGCTATAACTTTATTGATCGGAAACATTAATACATGTGTGTTTAATAAACAAATAAATTGTTCCTATTTATGCCTCCCATATAAACTAGCTCGTTGATTAACAAGATGATCAAGGTTTCCTGATCATGGACATTGGATGTTGTTAATAGCGAGGTTACAACATTGGTGAAATGATGTGATGAACATTCATCTGAAGTATAGTAATACGATCAAAGTCATTGTGTTTAAATTGCTATAACATCACTACATGTAACTTTAGTCCTTAGACCATGAGATCATGTTAATCACTAACACAGCAAGAGTAGCTTGATAACATCAAATGTTATAGTGTGATAGGGTGACTATAAAGGTGGGTTTAGATACTCCGATAGTGTTATGTAGAGGCTCATGGATCAAGAGTGGGATTTTTCCATCCAAATGACAGAGATATATACTCTGGGCCATGTTGGTAATACGACATTGATATAGCTTGCAAGCAAGTGTTGGGGATAACTAGAATATTATATCACGGGAAGGAGAAAAGAGTACATGTCGGTAACGAGATCAAACTAGGTATACCGATGAGTGAATATTGGACATGTAAAATATCGTGCGACAAAGGGATTTAGTTACAATGTTAAAGGTTCACACGATCACAAAAAGTCATCGTTGAATGTGTGGGAGTCAGTACGGATCTCCAGGTCTCGCTGCTAATTATTGATAGGATAGGGGTCTCGATCATGTCTGCATTATTCATGAATCGTAGGGTGACACACTTAAGGGATACCAACACCATTTGGAGAAAATAAGATGCTAGAGAAAGAAAAATAAAGCACTAGAATTATTTCAATGGACACCGAAATTGTTTCGGGTGAAAATGCTGAAATTGATTCTGCATGTGAAATTGAAATGTAGTAAGGGGTTTTATGTGAATGTTTGATAATTAATGTAATTAACAAAATTCTTAATAAATAAATAAAAGAGTTTTATTAAATGGGAGATTACATTAAATTTGGTGGAAATTTAATGGATTTTGAGTGGGGTTTTGAGTGGAGGAAATGGAGGGCCATATGGGTGAGTGGGAGCTCCACTCACATGAATGAGGAAGAGGTGGGGGCACCCACCTTGGCCTCCATCCAAGCCATGGGGTCTGCCCCCTCTCCTATAAAAGGGCTCTCTCTCCTTCTCACTAACACCTCCTCATGAAGGATCTCTCTCACCCTCGAGAATATTACCCATGGTCTCGGATCAGCGAGATACATGTTCCCGGTGGCTTTTTTTGGAGCAAGGATTTGTTGCTTCCGCTGATTTGCTGGAGCAAGGACTCGGAGGTTGTCGGGGTACCAGATGTGTTTGCGATCACGGATGCACCACTACTTTGTGGTGTTGGACTTGCTGGTGCTAGACAGGCTGGACTTCATCACGATCTTCAGATCGGCAAGTGAACGACTACATCATCCATGAGAACCAATCTTGTAACGCTTTGTCAATATTTGAGGGTAAGTTCTCTATGGATGTATATCCACCCATTTCTTGTATCTAGATAGATAGATCTTGGTGCTCAGTTATTCATATCGTAGAAAAAAAATTCTATGCTACGAACCCAACAGTGGTAACAGAGTCGGATCTATGCGTAGATGCTTTGCATGGGTAGTATACATATGTTTATGCGGGCGTTGATGCTCACATTATTGCTTGTTATGTGTATTTTGGATATTGGTGGCATAGTGGGATGAAGCCGCCCGGACAAACTTTACATGTCCCCGCACATGAGACATGTTCCACACTTAACATGCAACTAGTTTTGCATAAGTGGCTTACGGGTGTCTATCTCTCCTACTATAGTCAATATCTGATTTACATCGAGTTGCCAATAATTTGATTATCATTGTTGTGGTTCCATGCTCTTAGGTATGAACGGTTCTATCTTCGAAAGCCCTCAGCCACGTAAAAACATGCAAAACATAAATTAGAGGCGTCTAGTTTTTTCATTTTTTGGGCAAGTACTATGATATGGTAGAATTATAATTTGTAGTATGGATTCATACTATTGGAAATTATAATATGTCAAAGTGTAAGTTTCATTGACCTTCTCCTTACACAGATAGGAATGATAAATATCATACCACGATGCACAAGATAGTGATCAAGTGCAAGAACCATATCATATCACTTTTAGCATATGATGTTTGTTTGCATCTTATATTGCTTGTTTAGTGCTTTAGTAGCATTATAAGATGATCCCTCATTTAAATATCAAGATAAAAATGTGTTCTTTCTTTAGTATGCACCATTGAAAAGTTCGTCGTTTTGAGTCACCACGTGATGATCGGGTGTGATAGACTCAACGTTCGCATACAATGAGTGTAAGGTAGTTTTACACATGCAAATACTAAGGTTCTTACTTGGCGAGCCTAGCATGTATAGACATGGCCTCGGAACATGAACCTAAAGGTAAAGCATAAGTCATATGGTTGATATGATTACCATCTAGATGATCGCCTTTGAAAGTACAACAAATCACATGATGATCGTTCTTGTTGTAGTGGATCTGGTTCATGTAATCACCAAAAAGACACGAGTGACGTTGTTTTTGAGTGGGAGTTCAAATAGTAATATGATTAAAGTTGAACTCAATTTATCATAAATTAAATCGAAGTGAATTTGCATAATTTGTTGTAGTCATTGGTATCCGTTCTCTACCTTATGCTTAGTTATAATTGAGATAATAGAACTATAGGATTCTGGATATTTACTTTACAAAATGGTATTGTATTGTTTTGAGTGTCAATCTAAATTTTAAAGTCCTATTGCGAACTTTCAGCAAACTCCATTTACTCCATAAAGTTTAATAATTAGTATTAAATCAAGAGTAACAATTCTAGTGTTAGTATCTAAAGTATCATATTTGCCTCCATGATTCTTGATATTCAAGAAATTGTTTTAATATCAAGATTATCTAGGAGCTGAAAGGATTGTTTCAGAAACCATCATGCGGGGAAGATATTGTGATATCTGAAACAATGTTTTGGGTGCAATATGATAGAGTATAATTTAGCAAAATATATGTTCTCATATTGGATGAGAATTTGCAAAGGTTGGAGATGCTAGACATCGTAATCCTCCAAAAAGGTTTTGGAAAGTAACGTTATACGCACAATTCGCCTTTATAAGCTATAGTATCTTCATCATGAAAGTTGTCATGATAAGGATGGTTAGAAGATGTAGGTAAAATGTTTACTACACTAAAAGATTGCTAAAGAATGGATTTTGAAAGAATGCCAAACATTTGATGATGGTGATCTACATCAAAATGCAAGTCCAAAGGTATTAGTATTTGACTATACACGCTTTGGACTATGTGTCATGTGTATGGCGTCACTAGTGATGTTGATAGATTCTTTTTAAAGGAAAGGAAATGCTGAAAGAGAATCTCAGAAATATTTGACAGAAAAAGAAAAGACTGGAAATGTCTAGCTTAGGTATATATATGATATACATGTTATGGCTCTATTCTTTGCTTGTTAAACAATGTGGTTATTGGGTATTGGATACCAAATTTGTTGGTGTGAAGTGTCATACAGGACAACACAATTCATAAACTACAATGGCTTAATTAACCAGCAAGAGAATATGTGATGATGTTCATCGAAAACAAACAAAGTGTTGTTGTATTTCTCGTTGACATCAAAGATTGCCTTCAAGTTTTTTTAATAATTATTATTTTGTTCAGGTATTATGAGAACAAAGGTTGTTCAAATAATTACCCTATTCCATATAAGATGGATGATTTACAAGTCTAGTTGGAGAAATCATGTCAAAACTATAGATTTCTATTTTCGTGCCCCTAGTTCATTAGCTGTACTCACTTTTCCCTAGCCACTTAATTTTTCCTCACTTTTGTCCAGCTCCTATTATGGAACTCTCGCATCGGTCTGAAACTCGCTCTCCGTCAGGTCCTGTTAGTAGACCCTCGTCGTTACATGCTGAAAAGTGGGGCCGCATTCAGGTGGGTCCCGTAGTGAACCCTCGCTGTTACGTGCTGACAAGTAGGACCCCCCGTTACGTGATGACAAGTGGGGCCACGTTCAGTCGGGTCTCGTAGTAGCACCCCCATGGTGTGGGTCCGGCTTGTTGGGAACGCGTTTTGGGGGATGTGGTGTGGGACCAAGTGGGCGCGTATGGTAGTTAAGTGCGCCCTGTCGCCTAAATTGGAAGATTTATTTTTGTGATTGTCCTTTTTAAGAGCGTCTTTTCCCCTTTATGTCGCTAACAGTTGTTATTTTTGCCCAAAAAGGCAGCGAATCTAGAGCAGCTTCTCTCTTCATTCATGGTTCCTTTTGGCCCTCGTATTTTCCCAATCTGGCAGTAAATCTAACCAGCACCATAAATATGTAGATAAACAGAGAAGATGTAGATAAAGAAGCTAATAAAAGATTATATAGTACGATACTTAAACCAGGTTCGAAAATTAGGCTGCTCAGCAGCAGTAGCTTACAAGTTCAATACAGACAACAAAACAAAAGAAGCTACTTTACAACAGCAGCATCAGCACAAGATCAGTGGCCCCTCATGGCCTCCGCTAGGAGGGCCTCCGCCTCCTCCTTTTGGCGCTTCCTCCACTTCCTGCTGCCCAGTTCCTTGACCTTGGGCGCCTTGGGATTGATCGAGGGCATGCAACCCTCCTCGATGGCCACCTTCTAGAGGTTGCGGAGGTGAAAACCGAGCGCCTTGTGCTGGGCTCTGAAGGCGTTGGCATTCTTTGACAGGCCACAGGTCTTCACGTCCTCGGCATGCATCACGAGGGAGTTGAAGTCGGTGGCGAGGCTCCTGGTGCAGAAGGGGCACCTGTAGACGTCACCGGCGAAGAAGCCGTTGAATTGGCCGGATTTCGGCTTCCTCAGCACCTGACGAGTCTTGGTGTCTGTGGACTCATCGTCGTTGCAGACGTCGCTGCTATCCACCTATTACAAAAAAACATTAGCGTGCAATAAGGACATGATTGAGATACCGTGATTATCGGGATTGATTACTTTCCATAAATTAACCGATTGAGACCCCCTTATTATTCCCCAATCCCCAAATCTCAAACCAAATCGAATACTGATCCCAACTATAGATCGGTGCTAGTATTGATCCCAACTAGGGGCATTCATCGAAATACGAGATCTAACACAAGAGGATTAGCTACTGTAAAAACACCTAGCATCCAACGATTGAAAATACGAATAGGTAAGCCCTAATAACACATGATCTAGCATCCAACGATGGGAATGGGGGAAGAACAAAGGAAGGGGAGAAAACCCTAGTTCCCTCTGACCATGGGTCGGCTAAGATGATGTCGAAGGGGTTCTCCGGCCTTATGTAATCATTGTCCTCGTAGGGGTCCCAGCCGTGCGGGATCTGCAGGAGAATGGCGGGGGCCTGTACGGGGACGAGGGCCTCCTCGCCGGCGGCTATGGCGGAAGCAGGGACGGGGGTCTGGAAGGGGATGGCGGCTGCCTTCAATGCCTCGATGGAGGCCTGTACGGGGAAGGGGGGCTCCTCGTCGTCTGCCTTGGAGGCAACGATGGCCACCATATCGTTCTTCTCCATCGCCGGCGTGGTTGGGATTTTCTTGGGGGTTTGCAGAAGGTGATGGGATGGTGGAAATGGTTGCGTGAGTGAGTGAGCGAGTGAGTGATGAGTGGGAGTGAGGAGGCCTCTATAAAGGTGAAGGGAGGAGACGTTTTGTTGCACCACCGTGCACCGCGTAACCGTGTGCGCTACCACACCGTGCACAGCCACACGCATCCGCTACCGCCCCATGCACCGTGACACGCGTACCGTGCGTCACGTTTTCCCCCTCGTGTCTAACGTTGGCCACTTAGTTGTGCTCAGTTATACCCTTGACTATAGCACTGGCAGTTTGGTTGTACTCAGTTTTGCCCTCCAGTACTAACACTGCCGTGTGTAATATACTCACTTTTACCCTCCGGTGGCTGGTCAACAGAGAGTCAACAAATGGGTTTTAGCTAGCTAATTGAGTCATTTTATGCACAAAAAATTCAAAAAGATCAAAACATAGTGGCATCTACCCAGGGAGTCTTATTATGTGACCTGCCACCATAAGAAATGTATATAAATCAAGTTTTAACCTAAATCACCACTTCTCAAATCACCTACTATCTATGAAGGTTCATGGCTTTCTACTCAAGCCTCTCCCCAAAACATCCCTCCCCAAAACATAATTTGTCTGAATGAGGCAATAATTGTCAAACTGGTATATATTTAAATTGCAAATAGTTTGATGTATGCCAATATGTATTTTATTGTATAAAAGAAGCATTTTCCATTTTTTAAAATCTCTTTTTGTTTTCTATTTGAACCCCCTTGTCAGTTTTTCCCTTGGTTTTAAAGTTCTACTCAGTTTTCCTCTCCCTCTTAGTGACAAACTCTCACACCTGTGTTCATCTTGGCTGCTATGCTATGATTGGTCGAGACAGTTGTCGTGTGGATCGTACCCACCAACCGTTGATCCTCTGATTGATCCTCTGTGATCTAGCAGACAGGATAACCCCTATATCTATCGGGGGCACCCTCTATCCATGCAAAATAACGAGTTTGCCACCGATGCTTTAACTCCATAAACAAATGATTTTGAATATAATTTGAAGGGAAAGTGTTCAAAGGTGTATAATTTTTGCATTATATTTCTCTCCATGTCCTAAGTGCGATTTCAAAGAGTTCAAATGTGTATAATTTTTTTGCCATATGCAAGTTTATGCATTACATTCTATGAAAATGATAATCTCTCAAGATTTTCTTAGCACATCATTATCATGTATTAAGTGCGATTTCATAGTGTTCAAAGGTTTATAATTTTCGTATACTCAAGTTTAGGGATCACTTTTCACAGTATAAAAATGGTAAACACCCTTTTACATTAAGAGTTGTATAATTTTTCAATTTGAAAGTGTTCAAGAGTAGTGTCAATTATAAACACTCTTTTACATTAAGAGTTGTATATATTTTTAATTTCAAAGTGTTCAAGAGTAGTGTCAATTATAAACACTCTTTTACATGAAGAGTTGTATAATTTTTTCAGTTTGAAAGTTTTCAAGAGTTGTGTCAATTATAAACACACTTTTACGTTAAGAGTTGTATGATTTTTTAATTTGAAAGTGTTAAAGAGTAGTGTCAATTATAAACACTCTTTTATATTAAGAGTTGTATGATTTTTTCAATTTGAAAGTGTTCAAGAGTTGTGTCAATTATAAACACTCTTTTACATTAAGAGTTGTATGATATTTTGAAATTTGGAAGTGCTCAAGAGTTGTGTAAATTATAAACACTCTTTTACATTAAGAGTTGTATAATTTTTTAAATTTGAAAGTGTTCAAGAGTTGTGTCAATTATAAACACTTTTTTACATTAAGAGTTGTATAAATTTTTTTAATTTGAAAGTGTTCAAGAGTTGTGTCAATTATAAACACTCTTGTACATTAAGAGTTGTATAATTTTTTTAATTTAAAAGTGAATCGCTAGTCGTGCGAGAGTTGTGTCAATTATAGTTTCAGACCACGCGAGAGTTTCATAATTATAAACACTCTTGCAAACCAACTGAATCGCCACTGCTCTGGGAGAATTTACAATAGATTTTATCTATCTCTAAGAGATATGGAGGTTGCAACCACCGCTGGGAAGTAAAATCCAGAGAGATATTGTTCACAACCACGAATTACGCTACCACTGGATCAATCCTATTCGAAAATCAAGGCAGTTAGTTGAGCACCAGCGATTCGCATTCAAATACTGCCAATAAGCAACCCACAAAAGAGAAATGATGCTTACCCAGATGGAATCCATGCGTTAGATGATTCCACCCAATCTTCTCCGTGCTCGACACGGATGGACGGTGCACTAGCCAGCATTGCATACTGTTCCACAAAAGGGGTAGATCTAGCAGGGGCGGGAGCAGAGCCGGAGGTGGAGTGGGCTCCACGACTAGGGGGAGGTGGCGGATCTAGGGCCGAGGACGACATAAGGTAGGAGGGCATGACGGCAGGACAGCGGAGGGGCGGTGTGGGATCTGTTACAGGCTCGGGGGGACGTGAATGCTTTGGGTGAGCCAGAATGGCTGGTCCGACGTGTCTCCATGCGGCCCCACTCTTCACCACGTATGAAAGACCCGTCTCAACGTGGCCCCACCCTTCACCACGTATGCAGGACCCGTCTCAACGTGGGCCCACCGGTCAGGCATGTAACGGTCAAGGCCTCCTAACGTAACGCTCAACGGCCGACTCGCCCCAAAGCGGTCCCACCAGTCAGCATGTAATGGTCAAGGCTTTGACCTGACGACATCCCTCTGTCCGAGCGCCCGCGAGGGTTTCTTAACATGGCGAGGGGAAAAGTGAGGAAAAGTTAAGCGGTTGGGGAAAAGTGAGTACAACTAACAAACCAATGACACGAAAATAGAAATTCCTAAAAACTAATGATAAAAATGTCGCAAGACAAATGATTGAAATAACACTTACAAAGTGACATTGCTATTTAAATTATTTGAAAGAAAAACATGAAGAAACTCCATGCTGATGGAATTTTGGAGTCATTTGGTTTTGATCAAATGACACTTGTGAGACTTTCCTAGAGATAGTTGAAATTCCGTTCAAAGGCCAAAGAAGAATGAACGACTAACTTATTGGAATTTGTACATATTGATGTATGTAGTCCATTATATATAAGTCATGAGTGACAGATTTCAACTTCATATGCTTTCTCCGAATATTTAAGGGAATATATGTGTATATTTACTTAATGAGGAGGAAGTGTGAAATATTCAAAAATGTTTAAAGACTTTCAAGATGAAGTGGAAAATCATTTTAACAATAAAATAAAGAGTTTATGATTGGATCATAAAGGAAGATATTTGAGTTACATGTTTAGAAAAACACCTAAGATTTGAGGAATCGTTCCATGGATTTGCATTTCCCGAAACACCATAGGAATATGGAGTGTTCGAGATATGTAATGAAACCTTGTTTGACATGGTAAGATCAAAGGTGTCATTTATAAAATTTCCATTATATTTTAAAAGATTTAAGCTTTAGAGACTACCGCTTTTACACTGAAAAGAGCACCATCGTGATCCATTGAAATGATACCATATAAGTTATGGTGTGGGATAAAACCCGAGTTGTCCTTTCTTAAATTTTGTTATGCTTGGCATAAGTAAAATGTTTACAACCGAAGTCGGATAAGCACATCTTTGTAGGTTGTCCCAAAGAATTTTTTGGGTATTCCTCCATAACACCGAGGACAAAGAAGTTTGTCGCTTGGAACGTCAAGTTTCTTAAGAAGGAATTTTTTGCAAAAGTGGGAGGATAATAGAACTTTGATTAGGTTGATGAACCTAAGAAACATGTGCTAAGTAGCGCAGCGCAGGAATATGTCCCAGAGGCAGCCACAACGCTCATGGTTCTCTTGCTTACAAAGTTTGTGATCTCAGAGATTTGAGTTTCTATTGAACCAAGTAGATCTAGTGACAATCAAATAATAAGATTCGAAGAATAAGTTGTTATTGTTTTGACAATGATGAACTGACTATATGCAAAGAAGCAATGATGGGCCCTGACTCCATCAAATGACTAGAAGTCATAAAGAATCTGTGATAGTTTCCATAAACGAGAAATCATGTTTTGAACTTGGAAGACCCTCCGGAAAAGCATGAAGCCTATCAATCGTATTTGGATATATAAAGAAACATACATTGATGTTTCATGATGGGGATGTGCCTACCGGGGTATACCCAGCAGGCCGTTTCCGACAGGCACAAGAATTGGCGAGTGGGCCTGCAAGACGGCGACTGGATTGAAGCCCAGCGAGGAACCAAGCGAGTGGAAGCTGAAGGCCCAGGCGAGTAGATAGGCCCAGTCGGATTAGGTTAAACGAGTACCGAAGCTTTAACTGAATTGGTTGAGATATGTAAACACTAGGGGAGGTGAGCCTATATAAACCTCCCTGGAGGACGAGTGGAGATACGTTCCATCATACCCCCAAGCGACTCGCCGCCTAGCCGCCGAGCTCGCCCATTGTACCACCTCCATAATACAATCTAGCAGGAGTAGGTCTTTACCCTCCGGGGGGCCAAACCTGGGTAAAACCCTGAGTCTCCGCCCTCATCTCGCACCGCAGATGGCTGGCCGACCTTGCCCCTCATTCTACTACTCGCTGCCGATTGCAGCATCTGCCGTGACCATTCCCTCGACAGTGGCGCCCACCGTGGGGCCTGGCCGGTCTGGCCGGTGTTCTGCAGCGAGATCCAATCTGCCCATCAACGAGACGGTCGCCACCGGCCGCATGATAGCGATCGGCGAGATGCTCCAAATCTTGCCGAGCAGCTATGTCCCGGCGGCGTGACCCGTCACGCACAGCGTGATCCTGCCGGTCGGCACGATCAGCCTCTTCGTCGGCCTCACCGACGTCATCGTCTCGGAGGACTCGGCTCGCATCCGCGAGTCGCCGCCACGCGATCGGCTCTCTGAGAGCCAGATCCGCACGATCCATCGCCGCCCGAAGTACAATTCGCCCACAGCGACGCGGGCAAAAACTCAGCCGCGGGAAGACGCCCTCAACGACGACGCCGACTGGCGACCAAGGCGTCACTCGCCGGGTCCATCACCGCTGCTTCACCCGGGCTCCATCACCCAGGTCTCCAACGTGGAGACTTCGAGACCCTCCATCCTGGGATCTTGAATTCGACTCGGTCCGAGAACTCCGACGACCTCGGACGGAACCGCCGCCACGCCGCGACCTACATGGCGACCGCACCGATCCGCCGGAGGATCCATTCTCCACCCCAATCCTCCCTAACGCCACGGCGACGGAGGTCGAGAACTCCGCTGAAATCGGGCGGAGGCATGCAGTAGCAAGCCGAGCGCGAAAAATTTCGCCGAGCAGGTGACGGAGCAGAGCTATCGCGCTACCACCAACAGCGGATCAGGTCGCGAACCCCACCGCTCAGGCGCGCCCTGAACTTTGACGACGAAACGACCGCCCGCAGGCGAAGCGCGATCTGCGAGAACGCGCCACCAGAGGAAGTGCCCGACTTCGCCAGATCGACGGGGCGCGCCTGGCCCACCCAACCGCACACCCCTGTGGACCAGCGGATAGTAGTCTCCTCACGGAGCGAGACGCAAACGGCCTCCCACTATTCTCCACCGATGGACAACCTCGTGGCAGGCCGGCAGCAGCGACAAGATCACGGCCACCGGCGACGGCGCCCTGCAGATCCAATACGTCAGGGCCCTGCTCGCAAAGGCCGTCGAGCAGCAAAGAGCGGGCGCCGACTCACAGGGTCGAGTATACTCGCGTTCGTCGGGAAGCAGGGCGGCCTCAAGAGGCCGCCCAGCGGCGGCAAACACCCTCAACTTCCCACCACCAGAGCCACTACAGCTCCAACACCGACCCGCGAACGCGGCACTCTCCACCAACGACCCTAGGCCAGCGACCAACTTCGTCGCCGCCAACGGGCAACCCATCGACGCCCGCACCCATATCATCAACAACCAAAGCTGGCGCGCACGCCAGCCAGACGACCTGCGACACACCCTAACCAATCACCGCGACGGCGAGCCCATGGGGTCGCTCAGTCGACTCGGCCCCAAGTGCTTCGGACCAATGATCCGAGGCGAGAAGTACCCACCAAACTTCAAGGCGCCAAAGGAGATAGAAAAGTACGACCCCTCGTACGACCCCGCCGTCTGGCTCGACACATACCTCATGGCAATGGGGATCGCAGGCCACATCGACCTGCCGCCTGCTACCTCCCCGATGATGGAAGGACGTGCAGGCAAGTGGATCAACACCCTCCCCAGTGATGTCGACTCCTGGGAAGAGATGCGCGACGCCTTCGTCAGGAATTTCGAGTGCTCCTACACCCGCGCCACCACCATTGAGGACCTGGAGAGATGCGTCCAGGGACCCCGCGAGTCGACCCGCAACTGGGTCCAACGGTGGCAAGAACTCTGGTACAACGCGGTCGGCATCCACACGGACACCGCGATCCATTGCTTCAAGACTTCGTGCCGCTACGAGCCACTAGTCGCCAAGCTCAAGCGACACTCTCGCACACTCGACAACATCACTGACCTCCTCGAGATCGCCAAACGGTACGCGGAGGAAGATCCAAACCAGGAAACTGACGACGAGTCAGGAGGTCAACGCTGTACGAGCGGCAACGACAGCGGACGACGATCCGACCTACGCTACAGCAACACTCGCCTCACCGGCAAGCGCCACAGTGACGGGCGAGTCGACTTCGTCGCCAACGCCGGGCACGCGCAACGTGAGCCCAAGAGCTTCCGCCGCGACGGAGGACAACGCCGTGATGGAGGCAACTACAAGGCCAAGCCAAGGTTCGACCCCGCGGCCCTCCTTAACCAACCATGTGCGTTTCATAGCAGGGAAGGGAAGCCCGCAACGCACACCACCGCCGACTGCCACACCCTCAGGGAGATCGAGAAGGCATGGCGAGCATGGGAGGACCCCGACAACGACCCGCCAAACGGCGGAAAATTCGGCAAAGTGGCCGGCTCGCTCCACACCTTCACGGGCTTCAACACGAAGCACGAGAAGAAGGTCATCTCCCGCGCCGTCGCCGTCAACGCGGTGGCCCAGGTGGACGTTCCCCAGTTCCTCAACTGGTCGGAGCAGCCCATCACCTGGAGTCGACAAGACCACTCGCCACGCATCGAGTACCCAGGTCGAGTCGTCCTGGTGGTCAAGCCTAAGGTTGGCGACTACTGGCTCCCCAAGACATTGATGGACGACGGAAGCTCCATCAACATCCTATACCTAGACACCTTCAGGCGGCTGCGGCTCCTGCAGTCGATGATCAAGACGACCCACACCACGTTCCACGGCATCGTCCCCGGTCGGAAGGCGTACCCGATCGGCAAGGTCACGCTGCCAGTCACCTTCGGCACACTAGCAAACTTCCGCACCGAGCGGATCGTCTTCGAGGTCGTGCCCTTCGACAACCCCTACCATTGCGTCCTGGGGCGCCAGGCGTTCGCCAAGTTCATGGCAGCACCCCACTACGCGTACAACGCGATGAAGCTCACCGCGCCGTGCGGCGTCATCACCATCAACGGCGACCCCGACATGGCCGCCGAGTGCGAGGCCAAAGGTGCCGAGCTCGCTGACGCTGTCATCGCGGCGGAGACCAACCACGCTGATGAGCTCGCCAAGTACGCGAGCAGGGTCAACAACGACGACCCCACCATACTCAAGAAGCCCAACTCGGAGGGCGCAAACACCTCAACCTTTGAGGCCACTACGCACACCCGTACCGTCGAGCTAGTCCCGGGCGACTCCAGCCAGACGGTGACGATCGGGACGGGCATGAGCCCGACATAGGAAGGCGCGCTCATCGAGTTCCTCTGTGACAACAGGGACATCTTTGCATGGAAGCCCTCTGACATGCCCGGTGTCCCCAGGGAGCTCGCTGAGCACAAGCTAAACGCCGACCCCAAAGTGCGACCTGTCAAGCCGCGCGCCCTTCAATGAAGAGCGCCACGAGCAATCGCCGAGGAGGTGCAGCGTCACTCGCTGCAGCTTCATCCGCCAATCAAATACTCCAAGTGGCTGGCAAACCCAGTCCTGGTCGAGAAGAAAACGGACCGGAGGATGTGTATCGACTACACAAACCTGAACAGCGCCTGCCCAAAGGAGCAGTTCGTCCTCCCGCGGATCGACCAGATAATCGATTCCACCGCGGGCTCGGAGTCGCTGTGTTTCCTCGACGCCTACTCTGGTTACAACCAGATCAAAATGGCTGTCGAGGACGAGGAGAAGATGGCGTTCATCACGCCATTCAGAGCCTTCTACTACACCGCCATGACCTTCGGCCTCAAGAACGCCGGGGCGACCTACCAGCGGTGCATGCAAGAATGCCTTACGAGCCAAATTGGTCGCAACATCCACGTCTACATCGACGACGTGGTCGTAAAGTCCGCTCGCCAGGGAAACCTACTCGTCGACCTGGCGGAAACGTTCGCCAACTTGTGAAAATACAAGATAAAGCTCAACCCAGGCAAATGCACCTTCGGTGTACCTGCAGGACAACCATCGGGTACGCTGCTCCAAACGAGGGATTGAGGCGAACCACACGAAGATCGACACGATCGCTCGGCTCGGCAAACCCGAGTGCCTGCGCGACGTCCAGAAACTGGCCGGGCGAGTAGCGGCTCTCAGTCGCTTCATCCCCCGCTTGGGTGAAAAGGCGATGCCCCTATACCGCCTGATGCGCAAGAACCCCACCTTCCAGTGGGACAAGGAGGCGGACGACGCGCTCCGCGATCTCAAAAAGGTGCTACTCGCCGCACCGCTACTCGCCGGGGGGGCCGACAAAGAACCCATGCTGGTTTACGTCGCGGCTTCCGAGCGCGTCGTCAGCGCCGTAATGGTCGTCGAGCGACCGGAGGAAGGAAAGGAGCGCCCAGTACAGCGACCGGTCTACTACATCAGCGAGGTCCTCACCGAGTCGCGGCAGCGGTACCCCCAGTACCAAAAGCTGGTATACGCGGTGTTCAGAGCCCAGCGGCGCCTGCCGCACTACTTCCAGGAACACCCAATCACGGTCGTGTCCTCAGCACCACTGCAAGACATCATCCGCAACCGCGAGGCGACCGGGCGGGTCGCCAAGTGGGCCGTCGAGATCGGCGTCCACAACATCAAATACGAGCCACGAAAAGCGATCAAGTCGCAGGCCCTAGCGGACTTCATCACCGACCGAAGAAGCCCAAAGAGAAGCTGCCATACCCATTTTTTCATTACTGGAGCCCGCACGGCTCCAAGAACGCGGACGGCGCAGGCGCAGGGATCGTGCTAACTTCACCAAAGGGCGACAAGCTCCGCTACATCCTCTGTCTCGACTTCACACCCTGCACCAACAACATGGCCGAGTACGAGGCCTTACTCCACGGCATGAGAGCGGCCAAGGAGATGAATGTCAATCGCCACGCTACGGCGACCGACCTCGTCGCAGGCAAGTCGCCGCACCGCGACGCCGCCTCCCCCACCATGGCGGCGCATCGCCAAGCAAAGGGACAATTTGGCGGACACTTCACAGGCTACTCCGCCGAGTGGATCGACAGCGGAAGAACGAGGATGCCGACGCCTCTCGCATCGGGTCGGCTCGACCGCACCACCCGCCGGCGCCTTCCTCGACACGATCACCAAGCCATCGCCTTCCCCAAGGGAGATCGACATCAGAGTCCCGCCCTGGTCGCACTTCGTCAACGAGCCGCACGATCGACCAAGCCCTACATCGCCTAGAAGCCGCACCTTGCGCAGACGCAGACGGAAGCTTCGGATGATCGCCCGTCGATGCAAGTCCTACGCTATCATCGACGGCGAGCTCCACAAGCGCAGTCAGCGGGCGTGTTCCAACGCTGGCCCAACCCGTCAAGGACGCAAGATCCTCCACGACATCCACTCCGGTGATCGGCCACCACGCCGGCGCCGCTTCTTGTCGCCAAGGCTATGCGACATGGCTTCATCGCCCATCGCGACACGCCGACGCCGCCGACATTGTCCAGCGGTGCGCCGGGTGCCGGCACGCCAACCAGACGCACGTGCCGAGCTCAAGACTCAAAACAATCCCCATCACCGCCATTCGCTGTGTGGGTATGGACATGGTAGGCCCTTCAAGAAGGCTCCTCTGGCTACACCCACCTCTTGGTCGCGATCGACAAATTCACAAAGTGGGTGGAAGCCAAGCCGTTCGAAATGCGATGGGAAGATCACACCAAATTCCTACGCGAGATCATATATCGCTACGGGTTCCCAAACAGCATCATCACGGACAACGGCACCAACTTCGCCAAAGGAGCCATGGCCGAATTCTGCGAAGAGCACCACATTCGGCTCGACCTCGCCCACCGAATCCAACGGCCAGCGGAACGAGCCAACCGTAGCATCCCCATGGCCCGAAGCCGCGACTCAAGTACCACTCGAGCGCACTGGGTGCTGGGTCGAGGAGTTGCCCTCCGTCATCCGGGGATCCACACCTCAACAGTCGACAGGTTTCACCCCCTTCTTCATGGTCTACGGCGCCGAGGCAGTCATGCCTACCGACCTCGAGCACGACTCGCCGCGGATCGTTCACTACACGGAGGCCGCAAACGAGCTCGCCCGCCATAACGGGGTCGATCAACTCGACGAGGCACGTGACCTGGCTCGATCACTATAACTACCTCGGTGAATTACGCTCCTAGTTACAAGCATGGATGAGCGGAAATGGTTAAAATAGTACGGTGGGGCCCAAATGCCACTCACAGGTAGACCTTTTGGCCGTCCTAACCATTTCCAAACATCGCGACAAGAACGGGCGCGAATCGGCAAAGTAAGGGATCAACTACATACACAAATGAGTATGTATGCAAGCCACCATACAACAGTCCTCAGAGCCATTCCATCTAAAAGAAATAGAAATATTGCAACGCCATACGGCAAGATCCAAATATCCTAGATAGATATAATAGTTTAGGACATCTCCTCATACATCCACATCAGAGTATCAAGCGGAAGCGGAAAACAAGATCCGAGTAAGGATAAGAAGCAAATCGGCATAAGATGCCCCATAAATAAACACATCCCGCCCACAGATCTCACGGATCCCCGTTCCCGAAATCTCTACACCGAATGATCGTTGCACACATCGTCCGTCTCCTCCATCCAGTATCCATCTTGCGAGCTTACCTGTTCATCTGAATCAAACAATTTATCGTGTGAGACCCTAGGGGTACTCAGCAAGACTTTATGCCTCTAAAGGGGACACAACCTGTGGTGACGCAATTGCAGCAAAAGATAAACCCTAACAATTCTATAGATACTCGCTATCCATCCGCCTAACCATAGATAGACGGATGTCCGTGAATTAATAACAACAGTTATAACAGCAATATTAACAGATCCATCCTCCTCCTCGCTTACCGACGAGGAAGCGGACGAACAGCCCCCCCATCCGTTGGCAGTTTTATTATCCATTCCATGAGAGTTGCACTATTTACTAGTCCGGTACTTAGTCAAATTAAAAGCGGTACTTTAGTTATACTTGTCTATGATCGAGAAACTGTGCTCCAAGTCGTCCATAACCACGGACACGGCTTTAAAAGTTTTACCTGTAGGGTGCACAAATAGCAACACACACTCGATCAACCTCGAAAACCAAATCAAAACCCAACGAGGCAGTCTCGACAAAGCGATCACAGATTCAGAATATTTCAGGGGCCACCCCATTAAGCTACCCGAACGGTTGGCCGGCCACTTAGACGGACTCAAGGTTTGTGTGGACGGTTGTAAACACTGGAACCCGAAGTGTGACTGGCTTGTCGATACAAAACGTGTCACGGCCCTAACAAAGACAGTGCATTCCTCGCACAATTTAAAATAAAGAAGTAAACAATGGCATAAGAACAGCATAGTAAATAAAACCTCAAACTAGTTTGTGGCCCCAAGAAATAAGAATGAATCAAGCTCGCTCGGGGGTTCATAAGCCTCCGGATGTGGATAGCGCGAATATTCAAGGAACAGGAATCAAGTACTCGGGTCCTACGGGACACAAGTGAGCCTGAAAAACCAAATAGCAAACATGGCTCACCGATGCCACTTTCATTAGTCATCCCATCACTACTTAGGTTAAGTTGTTTAGGTACCTCGTTATCCATCAGACACTCACATACCCTACACATGCTGTTCTACGACTCGCATGGCTCAAACAACTCCTGTAGTAATGGCTCATGGGATGGAGGAACAAGCTTCGGTGGGGTTTAAAAATAAAGGCTATGCAATACTTGGGATTCAATATAATGCAATCGCGACTCAATGATGCAAGAATAAGATAGAGGCAATAGGTACTATATGTATGCAAGCATGTGGTAGTGCTTGCCTGGCAGCTCAGTTGAAGCGAGAGAAGGATCTGGGTAGTGCTCTTGGGTCTCTTGATATATCCCCTGCTCAGCGTCTATTCGAAGAAGAACCAAACAAACAAGGGCCAACATAAATAAAGTGCACAAGCATATGAATAAAATGCATCAAGCATACAATCATGCCATGATGAATGATGCACAATTTGCATGGCAATAATGTGGCATGGCATGGGTGAGGTGTGGAATACAAGTATAAATCATTTTGTTGAGTTTTAATCATGTTTTAACCTCAATTAAGTTGCTGTATACATTATATTTATATGATGCATGCTGCAATTCAGAACATGGAATGCATAAACAGAAAGGTCTCGTCGAGCTAATCATTTTAGACATATCATTTGTCAAATTTGGAGTTATAAAACAAAAGTTATTAAATAATTAAGAAAAAGGGCATTTTATTGTAATTTTAATCAACTCGAAAATTTAAAGTGTTCAAAATATATTTTGAAGGACATATTTGAATTCCTCATATTTTTCTGATTTCAAAACATATATTATTTGTATTATATTTTAAAAGTTATTTGAAAACAGATTTAAATTTGAATTTGAATTAATTTGAAAAAGGTTTAAATTAAAACAGATATAAACAGAAACTTTTTGTACTCAGGCAGATCCAGACCCAGCCGCTGACGGGTGGGCCAGTTGCTGACTGGGTGACACGGTGGCGGAACAGGGTTTCCTCACTGCGAGCTAAGCCAGCCTCAGCGAATGACAGGTGGGACCAGCGGCCACGGGGTCCACGTGACAGCGGTGAGAGGGGCAGGAACTGACAGGTGGGGCTGGGCTGGAGCGCGGGTTAAGGTTTACAAAAGTCAGGGGGTTTTCTGGAAGAAGGTCACGGCGGCTGACTAGTGGGCCACGAGGTACCGCGGGTGGAGCAGAAAACAAAAAGGGGGGCGATCTGTAAAACTACCACGGTCGTACTGTTCCTCTTCTTTCTCTGCCTCGAGCGACAGATCGGTGATACGGCGGGCGGGATCGATCCTGGACCTGGGCTCGTCTTGAGGCGGCTACCGTTGGGCTAGGGAGAGGTCGGTGTCAGGAGGGCGGACGGGGCCTAGATAGGGTTTTGCGCGACGTGGGAGCGAGCAGACGCGCGCGCTCGTCGGTGCACCGAGGGTGTACGACGGAAAGATCAACGCATACAGGGGACGATGACGACAACGCGGATGTCTAGGAGGGTCGGGTGCTCACCGAGAGTGTGTCGGTGGTGGCGGATCGGCTTGGGACGCAGGGGATCGGCGACGATGCAGACGGCCGGAGTTCTAGGGTTTGGCGTCGGTGGCGGCGATGTTCTTCGGCTCCGGTGCTTCTCCTCTGCGACGGCGCGTACAGGGTGATGCAGTGGATGCTCCACGGCTCCTCGATCGCCCCCACGAAGTGTCCACCGGCTGGAGCGACGGAGCAACGTGGTGCTGGCGGTGGCCGGCGAGAGAGGTTGGGCGTCAGTGGAGAGGGAGGGGAGGAGCGGCAGGCGCCCTGGGGTAGATCTGGGAGAGGCAGCAGGCGAGAGAGAGAGGGAGTATATAGGGACGGAAGAGGAGAGGGGGTGCCATGGGGGAGTGGTTAGGGATAGAGGTGGCTTCGGCCACCTTTTCCCTCCTCCTTCACGTGCGCTAGCTGGCTCGGCAGGCAGGGCATGGGGGTAGGCATGGCAGAGTGGGCCAAAGCAGAGGAGAGGCTCGGGCTGGTGGGGCATGCAAGGCAGAGAGAGAGAAGAAAGAAGGAGAGGGGAGGCATGGAGCTCGGGTGGGAGCTAGGCTCGGTTAGGGTTTGCACTAGGGGAGGGGTAGGGTAGCTCGGGTTGGACCAGGATGACCAGGTGGGGCTAGCTAGGTGAGAGCGGAGGGAGGCCGAGAGAGAGAGGGTGGAAACTAGGGTTAGCTAGAGAGGGGCTCGGGTTAGGTTAGATGATGCCCATGGTGGTGGTAGGGTGTAACTAGGGTAGATGAGGGGTTAGGTTTAGGGTTTAGCTTAGGTGAGAGATTTTGGAGAAAAGATTAGGGAGGGAGGGTATGGTTTAGGGTTTAGGCATGATCCACATGACCATGCAAGGATGGAGGTGAAAAGGGAGGGGAAGATGAGGAATAGAGAGAGGGAGAGAGGGAGAGAGATGAACCACTCAAGAATTCAAATAAAAATCCAAAAAGACTTAATTGTGGTGGCACTTGCATGTCCCATGCAAAATATTTATTGCCATGTTTATTCTTGTGAGAACAATAATATTAACATGGCATTATTATTATGCATTCCCAAAAATATGGAATTAAGCCAAGCAAAAGAATTTAAAGGAAAGTTCCAGATGGAGTAGATGGAGATGATCACATTTGATTATAATTGGGACTTGCTAGTGTGTATATTCCACTAGATGTTTAATAGTCCCAAAAATATCCCAACATGCTAATAACCCCAAAACAACCCATATGGAAGCTAGGAAAAGGTTCCACTCACAAGGCATGCAAAGGTGGCCAGGTGGCTCTCATAAACCAATAATGTGGGAACAATATGGTGCATATATGAGAGCATGTGGAGATAGAATTGGATCCATCCCAACCCACATGAGCAAGAGGTAACACCAAATAAATTGCAATGCTCATATTTGGTTGGATGGTGGAATTATGGGGTGATGACAAGAAAGGTGGTGGAGTTAATAAAAGATATGTCCCCAACTCAACTTGGGCATTTAAACAGTATATCAATAACCAAATACAATATCAAGAGGCAAATACAATTTACAATGCATATGAGAGAAGAACCAAAACAAAAGGGTTTTATATGATGCTCAAATGCAAGGTGGCATGATGACATGAGCATGATATAATTATGATGCAACAATTATATAAAGGAAGTAGCCATTATATAGACTAGGCTAGTAGCATTGCAATTGTTAGACAATTGGGATGCTACAGTCACGCACCGCTATCTACCAACAGGGACTCCGCCGCTACCACAGCCGGCGGGTGAAAACTCGCACCTTCCAAGAGGGCGACCTGGTGTTACGCCTCATCCAGGATAAGAAGGGCATGCACAAGCTCTCCCCTCCGTGGGAAGGGCCATTCGCCATCGGACGAGTACTCGGCAATGACGCCTACTACCTCATCGACGTCCGCGGGGACGGCGAACTCGACGTCAAGCGACCTTGGAATGTAAACCTCCTACGGAAGTTGTACTCCTAGAACCCCACATATGTATTCTCCAGTCGCTATGAAATAAAAAGAAACGGTTACCGCAAATTGCGCCTACTCTCCATGTCTTGTGCCACTCGCACTCGTAATAACAGCATTACGCTAACCGCAGAAGTCAACCTTTGGTACAGCGATCGGCACGGCTAAGTAGTGCGGTGCAAGAGCACTGAGTCACCTCAGGTCGTGCATCGTCCACGAAAAACGCCTACCCGGAGCCCCATTGGAGTCGCCTAGCCCAACTGGTTCTACGAACCAAGACAAGTGCCTACGCTTCTTACAGCGACCATGGTCCTCCGCATCCTTGACATAGCGACTCGAACGGCTCGGGGACTGCAGACCAGTTCACCTCGAGGACTGCAGACCAGTTCACCTCGAGCGGTCCGGGAAAACGCCAAGTAGGAGAGAATGCCCAGGACTCGCCACGCGACTGACCCCACAGGCCAGGCAGGAGTGACGCGCACAAACTAACGCGCCAAGTCCTCACTCACCCTCGAGTCGCGCCTGGAACAGCCAAGTACCACGCTCGGGGACTCGGCCACCCGACCTCGTTCGCGCACGGGAAAACGGCAAAGTACAGAGCGTTCAAGGGAGTCGCCTAGCGACTGGCTCTTCGAGTCTGGGCGAGTCGACCACAATAATAAAACACACAAAAACAACAAACATATCACATACGAGGTAAACCCCGCAAAAGGGGGGACGCGCTCGGGGACTCGTTCAAACATCAATGACAAACACTTGACAAATACCAAAATAGACACGATGTCTCATTCGATAGCATGTTGCATTGTCTCATATTACAAAATATGCCCGCATGGCAGACCTACCGCTAATGCTACAAGGAAAATTATCCTATTCTGCAGGCTTAGTCGACGACTCGCCAACATCCCGGCGATTGCGGATGAACGGCGTGTACGGGTTCGACGGATACGTCGTCAGATCACCCGCCATCGCCGCGCGGAAGGGCTGCTCGACCTTGAAGTCACGATGCGGCGGCTCAGGGTCGCTAGGCGCGACGACCGTCTCCTGGTACGGAAGGAGGTCGCCCATTGCCCAGACACGCTCCGAGTACGTGGCAGCGCGGTCCTGTAACTTGAGGACCTCGGAAAGCTCCACCGCGCCAGTCGACGATGGGTAGCCACTCGTCACATCGTTGATGTCGAAGTCCTCGGGGAAGTGGGCAAGCCCAAGACTAAGTGTCGTCGCCGCTCCACGCCGAAACGCCGACCGCGTCATGAACTCAACGACCGCGGGCGCCTTCTCCAAATACTTCCACACCTCAACGAGGTCGCTGGGAATTACTTCCGTGGGCGATATATCTTGGAGATAGGCACGGATGCACGTCGCCGACAACGTTGCCGAGTCGACAAGCGTGCTTACGCACTACCCCGCGTCGAACGAGCTTGCCTCTTCCGCGCTATCGATGATGTGACTTACGAGTAGAAGACAATAATAAATACGACGGATACCACAAAAGGCACAACTACTGGCAGAGGCAGACGCACTTACCAATCAACGGGCGGGCGAGATCCGTGATGAAGCATTGAAGCGAAGTGTGGTCGTCCTGAAGCCCAGCAACAAGGGCGTCCGACACCTTGCGATCCTCTTCGGCGGCTGCAATGGCGGCCTTGGCTCGCCCATCAGCCGAGCTCGCTTCTTCCTTCGCCTCCCGCAGCTCGCGCTCGAGGACGGCGATCCGCTGTTCAGCAGAACTCAAAGCCGATTGCGCCGCTGCCAATTCACCCGGGACACGTCCCCCGACGAGCCTCCTCGCCTTGGCAACCGCCTGAAGCCCGTTGTTCGCCTCCTGGACGAGGGCCAGTTCCTTCTCCGCGCGGTGCTTCGCTGCCAATCGATCAGCCGATTCAAGCTGCAGACCCTGCACATCACCAAAAAAAAGGTTAATCGAAGCAAAATTCCTAAGTGCCCACCCACTGAAATTCAGCGAGCACGCACTCGGGGACTGGCATTCAAGAAAATTCCTAAGTGCCCACCCGCTGAAATTCAGCGAGTGCGCACTCGGGGACTGGCATTCAAGAAAATTCCTAAGTGCCCACCCGCTGAAATTCAGCGAGTGCGCACTCGGGGACTGGCATTCAAGAAAATTCCTAAGTGCCCACCCGCTGAAATTCAGCGAGTACGCACTCGGGGACTGGATACGAAAAATAAATATAAGACACTAAAAGAATCAGGCCGTTGCAAAGCACCGACCTGATCCTCGGGGACTGGATGTACCTGGATGGCTGCGCCAAGCATGCCGTGGAGTTGTATCGCGTCCACGGACGCGAGTAGAGCCGGCGTATGCCCACGACGTTGGTCGACTTCAGCATCGGCGATCCCAGGAGCGTGGCTCGATGGCGAAGTTCCACTCGCCGCCTTGGCCATAAAGCGCGGGAAGGTGGCGATAGAGGCACCCGCCCCAAAGGAGGTCGGCTCGGCTGTTCCAGGCAAGGGAGCGCCCTCCTTCGTGGACGCGGCCGCCTCTGTTGCGGGTCCAGCCGGTGCGGCCGCCGTGTCGTCAGAAATCGTGACGACGGTGTCACCCTTGGCCTTCTTGCCACCATCCGCAGGGACGGTGACTTCGTCCGCTTTCCTCTTGCGGGAAGAATCCTCTTCGCTGACAACGGGTGGCACCTTAGCCACGGTCGGGTGACCCATCCTCTTCACTCCGGTCCTGTACATCAATCGTATAAGCGAGATAATTCAAGCGATTTTGGAAGACGAAGGAAGGCGAGTGTACTCACTTGGCGACCGGAATGAAGCTCTGCCCCGTAAGGAGGCCGGCTGGCTTCTCCAGTTCAGGGCCTAGTCGGCGGCTGAGCCCCATGTCCAGGACGTCGCGTGCCCAAGACACGGACGGCTTCTTCGTCGTCGAGGCTGCAACCGGAGCCTCTGTAACCTCTTCGACAGGAGCTTCCCTGCGAGGCGAAGCCGCTACGGCAGGAGCATCCCCCAGCCCCGAGACTGGGGCGAATGGCGGAGGCATCGTTGCCAGGGGCACCTCGATGGTGGCCGTGTCCAGCGCGGCCGTCGGCGGCGGCGTTTCATCCTTGGCCGAGCTGGGGGCGTCAGAACTGCTCGCTGAATGCGGTGGCGAGGCCGGCCTTGTCGGCTTCGTCTTCGCCTTCCTCGGAGGGGCCTTCGCTTCCTTTCCCTTCTTCTTCTTTTTCGATGGAGTAGCTTGGCGGCGCGAGGTGGTTTCTGGAAGCTCGTCGTCATCGTCATGGCGCTCGAGGCTTTTGCTTGCCTCGAGCTCGCGTTGACGCTGCCCACGGGTCTTGCGGAGCAGCGGGGCGACTTCTTCTTTGGATTCATCATCGTTGTCGCCCTCATCACTCCCGGCATCACCCTTGGCGGGAGGCGACTCGCCCATGTCTTGGACGGACGAGCTCGAGTTCTCGTCGTCTGAAGGCGGGAGCCATCCTTCCACCACTTGGAATAGCTGCAAAGAACACAAGATGAAATCAGAATTACCGCGACTGCAAAAACTGCGACTGCGAGCAAAGTAAAGCGATTACCGTTGGGGCTGGACGCTTCGCGGTGTAAGGGGCGACCCCGGCCTGTGCGTCCAGGTACACACCGAGTGATTTTCTTTCTTTGGGAGGTAGTCTTGAGCTTCCACTTTCGTGAGGCAGGCCTTCGTCGAGTCGTCCCGACCGGTATACTGGTACATGTAGTGCTCGCGCCGCGCCAACGGGACGAGCCGCCGCCCGAGCCAGCAGTTGTACAGATTTATCGTCTGGAGGCCCTTCTTCTTCAGACCGCGGATGGTCTGAAGCATTTCGTCAACGACCATCCGCTGGTCGTTGGGGAGCTTGCCGATTTGAAGGCGGCGCGGCTCGGACCGGTTGGCGGAATACCGCGGAATCGCCGACTCGCCCTCCGGGGTCGCCTCGGCTACGTAGAACCACGATTTCTTCCAGTCGCTCGCCGCCTTGGCGGGCAGCATCAGGTCGAAGAATGAAGCCTTCGACTTCAGCTGGAAGGTTAGGCCACCCGCGGCTAGCATTGGGCCGCCCGCTTCCTCGCGGCTGATCCGTCCATGAAACAGATCTTGCCACAGAGGGAAGTAGGGCCGGCAGCCCAAGTAGCACTTTCATGAAACGCCACGAAGATGGCGAGCTGCTCGATGCTGTGGGGACCCAGATCCGATGGCTGGATCCCATAGTAGGCGCAGAAGCGACGGAAGAATAGGGACGTGGGGAACCCTAGCCCCCGTTCAAGATGGCTGGTGAAGCAGATGAACTCCCTCTCTCGCGGGTTCGGAGTCACCTCTCCGGCCGCGGGGATGCGCCAAAGAGCTTGCAGGATCCCGGCCTCCTCGAAGGAAGCCAGTTGCGCCCTGGTGCACTTTGATCTGCCCCAAGGTTCGGTGGAGAGGGCCATGGCGGAAAGATTTGTGGGGGCTCGGAGGATTTCTGGTTGGCTGGGTCGCGATTCGGAGGGAGGTGAAACGTGCGCGCAGTCGGAGGAAATGGTGAAGGTGGATTTCTGATCGCCTGCCATTCCTCTTATATAGCGGTTGTTACCCGCCAAATCAGGGAACCGTTACCGCGCGATGATTATGCCAAAAGTTACCGTTGGATTAATCCAACGGCTAGTTTGACCACGTTTAACGGTCCAACTTCAGCCACTCGGCTCGCCGACCCAACCACTATGACAGTTTTTCGCCGACTCGACTCGCCAAAGCCGCGAGCAGTATGACTAGTTTTTCCTTTATACAGGAGCCCGCCGCCGATTCGACTGGAAGTCTATTCAGCAGCCGTATGCTCCGACTGCCAGCAGCCACCTACGCCTAATCGACGCCGTCCTCGGGGACTACTGATGGGGATGTGCCTACCGGGGTATACCCAGCAGGCCGTTTCTGACTGGCCAAAGAATTGGCGAGTGGGCCTGCAAGACGGCGACTGGATTGAAGCCCAGCGAGGAACCAAGCGACTGGAAGCTGAAGGCCCAGGCGAGTAGATAGGCCCAGTCGGATTAGGTTAAACAATCAAAGCTTTAACTGAATCGGTTGAGATATGTAAACCCTAGGGGAGGTGAGCCTATATAAACCTCCCTGGAGGGCGAGTAGAGATACGTTCCATCATACCCCCAAGTGACTCGCCGCCGAGCTCGCCCATTGTACCACCTCCATAATACAATCTAGCAGGAGTAGGTCTTTACCCTCCGGGGGGCCAAACCTGGGTAAAACCCTGAGTCTCCGCCCTCATCTCGCACCGCAGATGGCTGGCCGCCCTTGCCCCTCGTTCTACTACTCGCTGCCGATTGCAGCATATGCCGTGACCATTCCCTCGACATTTCACATCTATGAAATAATCGACATGTCGGGGAAAATTTTAGACAATTTTAAAGGAGTTGAATATGATAAGATTTGATATTTCATAGCGATATTTAGTATGAACGGATTAATATAGCAACCACTACATATAATTTTAGTATATGGTAGTTGAACAAACAAAACAAAGTTCTTCTAATAGAATGGTTACCTAGGACGTGTACATGACATGATCCAAAGGGTTTTGTTAATTCCAAGGATGCTTAAGGGCATGCAACCTTCAATGGTTGAAGTAAGCATAGCGGAGTTGGAATCTTCACTGTGATGAAACTGTTAAAAGACTTTAATTTCATTAGAGACGATGAAGGTGCTTGCATTTGCAAGAAATTAAGTTGGAGCACCGAGACATATTTTTAATACATTATGTGAAAGACATATTGTTTATTGGAAATGATGTATCTTATATTGACACAGGTTAAGCATTTCATTAAAATTTGATTTTGATAAAAGACTTAGGCAAAATCCGAATATTAGGCATCAATGTCTATATGGATAGATTGAGACACTAATATGGTTGTGCCAAATGTACATAGATGAGATATTGAATGAGTTCAATATGGTAACGACGAGAAAGGTTCTTGTCGCATGGAAAAGGTTTGAATCAAGATTTAAGTGTATTGACACTTGGTAAGTGAAACAAGATTCAAGTGTTTTAACACTTGGTGAGTGAAATCACAAGAATATTTTGATCAATCATACCATGATATGTACACATCCAGATATGTATTATGCTCTAAATGTTATGAGAATATACCAGAATGACTCATAAGATGATCATTAGACGATAGTAAGGATATCCTTACGATGTTTGGAAGAACTAAGAATATATTTATGTAGAGGTGACAAACAGTTACAAATATTTCATTGTAAAGTGTTACATTGATACTAGTTTTGTCATGAGATACAAATTAAGTTTATCTCAATTTAAACTATGGGTGGCACAATGCAATGGAAAGGAGATTCCATGATGGATTTGGATGAGTTCCAAAGTTAAGACATTGTGATGGATACTACAACAAAAGGCTAAGTATATGACTACTATAGGGTATTTTTGTTAAGTAGTTTGTTATCAAACGAGGTGTGGTTCATAGCAATCTAACATTATGAAGATATATTGTGACGATAGTATCAACATGATTTAACACCAAGGAACTAAAGGCCTCACCAACAGACCAAATTTATACAATTCCATCTCATTGGAGAATGAATGATGCGTAGAGGCACGAAGATATATTGTATGACGATAATATCGACATGATTTAACCCCAAGGAACTAAAGGTCTCACAAAGAACCAAATTTATACAATGCCATCTCATTGGAGAATGAGTGATGCGTAGAGACGCAAAGACATGCAAATACACACAGACCTGAAAGTGTCAGATCTAGAGATTATGTTTACCACTAGAAAACGTGTATATACAACACCATAAAGCCATAGGTGTTGAATGTGCAAGTTTTTAAAACTAGATTATTGACTCTACTGCAAGTGGGAGAGTGAAGGGAATATGGCCGAGAGGCAATAATAAAATGGTTATTATCTTATTCCTTGTTTATGATAAATGTTTATTTCTCATGCAATAATTGTATTGATCGAAAACATTAATACATGTGTGTTTAATAAAAAAATAAAGTGTTCCTATTTATGCCTCTCATATAAACTAGTTCATTGATTAACAAGATGATCAAGGTTTCCTGTTCATGGACATTGGATATTGTTAATAACGAGGTTACAACATTGGTGGAATGATGCGATGAACATTCATCCGAAGTATAGTAATACGATCAAAGTCATTATGTTTAAATTTCTATACCATCATTACAAGTAACTTTAGTCCTTAGACCATTAGATCTTGTCAATCACTAATACAGGAAGAGTAGCTTGATAACACCAAATGTCACACCGTAATATGGTGACTATAAAGGTGGGTTCAGATACTCCAATAATGTTATATAGAGGCTCATGGATAGGGAGTGAGATTTGTCCATCCAAATGATGGAGAGATATACTCTAGGCCTTGTCGGTGATACCACATTGATATAGCTTTCAAGCAAGTGATGGGAATCACTAGAATGTTATATCACGGGAATGAGAAAGGAGTACATGTTGGTAACGAGATCAAACTAGGTATGGGGATACCGATGATCCAATCTCGGACATGTAAAATATCGCAAGACAAAGAGATTTAGTTACAATGTTAAAGGTTCACACGATCACAAAAAGTCATCGTTGAATGTCTGGGAGTCAGTACGGATCTCTAGGTCCCGCTGCTGATTATTGATCGGAGAGGGGTCTCGATCATGTCTACATTATTTTCGAACCATAGGGTGACACACTTAATGGATACTTGGAGCAAATAAGATGCTAGAGAAAGAAAAAGAAAGCGCTGGAATTTCAATGGACACCGGAATTGTTTCAGGTGAAATTGCTAAAATTGTTTCTGCATGTAAAATTGAAATGTAGCAAGGGGTTGTATGTGAATGTTTGTTAATTAATGTAATTAACAAAATTCTGAATAAAAAGAGTTTTATTAAATGAGAGACTACATTAAATTTGGTGGAAATTTAATGGATTTTGAGTCGGATTTTGACTGTAGGAAATGGATGGCCATATGGGTGAGCGGGAGATCCATTCACATGAATGAGGAAGAAGTGGGGGCACCCACCTTGGCCTCCGTCCAAGGCATGGGGATTCCTACCCTCTCCTATAGAAGGGCTCCCTCTCTCCCCTTCTCACTCAAACCTCCTCGTGAAGGATCTCTCTCCCCCTCTAGAATGTTCTCCATGGTCTCGAATCAGTGAGATACATGTTCCCGGTGGCTTTTTCTGGAGCAAGGATTTGTTGCTTCCGCTGATTTTCTTGAGCAAGGACTCGGAGGTTGTCGGGGTACCGGACGTGTGTGTGATCACGGATGCACCACTACTTTGTGGTGTTGGACTTGCTGGTGCTAGACCGGCTGGAGTTCATCACGATCTTGAGATCGGGAAGTGAACGACTACATCACCCACGAGAACCAATATCGTAATGCTTTGTCGGTCTTCGAGGGTAAGTTCTATGGATGTATATCCACCCATTGCTTGTATCTAGATAGATGGATCTTGGTGCTCAGTTGTTCATATCGTAGGAAATTTTTGTTTTCTATTCGGTAAACCCAACACACCCAATAGCATTTTTGAGTAGATCACTTGGTATGTGGCTGCAATAGCTATCTACCTATGAAAAAGAAAGTCTAGCTATACTCCTAGCAGTGGATCATTGGCGACCCTATCTGCGTCAGTCACCCTTTGTTGTTCGTACAGATCAAAGGGCTCTATACCACTTGGATGAGCAACGACTGACAACTCCATGGCAACAAAAAGCAATGACCAATCTTTTAGAATTACAATACAACATTGATTACAAGAAAGGTAGCAACAATCAGGTGGTTGATGCACTATCTAGGCATCCAACTATTCCTGTGGTGTAAGTTTTGGGTATAACTATGGGCACTGCAGAGTGGTTGCAGGAAATTAAGGAGGGATATGCCATAGACTTGGTTACTTAGCAGATTCTTCAGCAGAGAAAGAAACCAGATAGCAAGATCAAGCATCTAGTATGGGATGCGGACATACTGAGATATAAAAGACGTATCTAGGTTGGAGGTAATGCAACCATGCAGAAAAAGATACTACAATCCTTGCACGTAGGTGCTATTGGGGGGCATTCAGGAGTGCAAGCCACGCTGCAGCGAGTGCGGCAACTTTTTGCTTGGCCATGTATGAAACTATCAATTCATCAGTATGTGGATAAGTGTTCCATTTGCAAAAAGGCTAACCAGAGAGAGTGCGCTATCCTGGCCATCTCAAGCCACTGGATGTGCCAAATGAAGCTTGGCAAGTTGTTTCTCCTAACTTTGTGGAAGGTCTGCTTAGGTCTGTTGGTTGTAATTCAGTGCTAGTAATGGTGGATAAACTCATGAAGTATGCAAATTTCTTACCTTTAGATCACCCTTACACAGCTATCCAAGTGGCTTAAGTATATATCAACAATGTGTTCAAACTCCATGGTATGCTTGAAGCTCTCATTTCTAATCGTGATCGGATCTTCACAAGACACTTCTGGCAAGCTCTGTTTCGATTTTCCAAGACTGAGTTACATATGAGCACAGCCTATCATCCGCAGGCAGATGGACAGACGGAACGGGTAAATCAATGTCTCGAGAAGTACCTACACAACTTCATTAGTGTTTGTCCAAAATAGTGGAGAAAATGGCTATCTCTAGCAGAATTTTGGTACAACACTTGTTACCACTCTTCCATCAAGACCACACCATTCAAGGCACTGTACAATCATTCCTGATGCTATTTAGGTATTACAGAAGCCTCTGTGTCAGTGAAGGAACTCCTTGAATGGTTACAAGAGAGAAAACTGATGACAGCACTACTGCGTCAACACCTCCAGCGAGCTAACCATCACATGAAATATTTTGCTGATAGTAAACAATCATATGTTCATTCCAGGACAGTGATTGGGTTTATCTACATTTGCAACCTTATATCCATAGATCATTGGCACTGCATGCAAATTCTAAGTTATCCTTCAGGTTCGTCAACCCTTTTCAAGTGGAGCAGAAAGTGGGCGACCGATCATGCCATCTGTCATGGTATTGCCAATGAGGACGCCATGGAGGGGATCCTCACAGAGCGTGTTTAGAGAGGTGGGGAAGACGGCGATTTGGCGGGTAGGAGGTAACACAGCTTACCTAGGTTCAGATTCCACAATGGTGGTGGAGTCCTACTCCTACTATAAATCACTATAATGGCAGTACGCCGAGTTACAGGGATTGGTTCACTGTGCGAGGTGTATGAATTGATGCCCTAAAGGCTCCCAGAGGTCTGGCTTATAAAGGCGCCAGAACCTAGGGTTACAGGGAAAAGTCCTATCCGGATAGGTTAAAGAGTTCCATAGTAATACAAACTAGTCCTACGTGTCCTGCATTCCAAGGCTTCAGGTTGGTTCATGACTGCACCATAGCCTTCCTTTATCCGGCATGGGCCTCCCTTATGGATCCGTCTAACTGGGCCGCCGAGCAGGCCATGGGACTTTTTACCAACTGGGGTCACCCGGGTTAGCAGGATTAGAGACATGCAATGGTGATACCTATTTAGCATATCCCCAACAGTAGCCCCCAGAGAACTCTGAGATCTTGCGTCGTATTGCCTTTTAGTTTGAATGCTCCGTCTAGGTGATGTCGGCAATTCGTCAAGCAATATCTTGTAGTCCTCTCAAGAACCATGTAATATTCTCCGTCTTTGATACGTAAGTCGGATTATCACTGAGTCTTCCATCTTACTCTTCTCGTAGTTGGACAGGATCCGTCCATGTCGGAATCTTCAGATGGGACTGTTTGTCTACTGTTGTCAACAGATGACTTAGGTTGTAGCCTATGTTTCCTCGAAACTCACATATGGCAGCTAACATAATCATAGAGATTTTACCATGCGTGAAATCTGAAACGTCAAGCGGCAACGGGGGGAACATGGCGAAATCTCGGTGCAGGTTCGCACACACGTCATCATGCATCAACCATTGGAATATTCCGCATGATTCTTGATGCTAGGGTTATATATTTTTCATTGTGTAGGTCATTTTATTTTACTCGTATTTTCTCCCTCGCATCGTCTTCTTCCTCTCGCCAAGAATCTCCTCGAGGTCCTCTCACGGGAAAACCCTAGCCACTTCTCCATCTCCCATCTCCCTCACCTCACCAATGGCCAGCAGCAGCACTCCCACTCCCGTGGAGGCGACCGGCGAGGCTTCTAAGAAGCCATCCACCATGGTGCAGATCCCGCCAGAGGGGGTGGTGGTGGAAACCACCGGAGGTGACCATACTTCGGCAGTGCTCGAGCCGCTGGAGGAGGAAAGAGACTCCCACAAGGGACTTTGGAGGGGCTTGAACATCTCTGCAGCAGACATCAAAGAGATGGTCATCGAGGGTTACCTTCCCGCGATGAAGGTCCTGGTCTGGCGGCCGGCACCGGTCGGCGAGGTGATCCCTTCTCCCCAATTCGGAGATAAGGTGTACCTAAAAGCATAGATGGTGCGCAGAATCGCCCTCCCGTTCTCCAACTTTTGCCTCAAAGTTCTCCAGCACTCTCGGGTTCTTCCTCACAACCTCTCTCCCAGTAGCATCTTCTCACTTAGAAATTTTGTAGCTTTGTGCGAGGGATAACTAGGGATTAGGCCTAGGTTAGATTTTTTATCTACTTCTTTACCATCAAGAGGGAAGTCGAAGACAGCAAAGATGAACTTAGAAACTGTAGAACAATTATCTTTAATAGACGGCCTGGAAGGCAGTTCCCCGACATCATGGGACACGAGTCCTTCAAGAACTGGTAACGAAGCTACTTCTACGACCCAGATATCCCTCTAGCTGGCCGAGAAGGCTCATACCCGGACTTCACCGACGGGGCCACTATTGAAACCACCACGTGGAGGTCCCAGGCCCTCCTGCCCTCTAACGACGAAGCCTCTCACATCGTAAGGCGGATAGAGTGGCTTGTTGACTCGGTCTTGACCGGCTTGAACCTAGCCATGTGTTGGTTCATAAGGTGGATCCAGCCTCTGCAGCACCGCGAGAACCTGATGTTCTAGTACACTAAGGACATGAAGGATACCCTCAGGATCTCTAAGGATAACTTCTCCAGTGACTCCATCAAGCTCCGCCTCAAGGACATCATCAAGGTGAAGGAGCGGAAGCGCGGCTTTGCCATCACCTATGACATGTTCGAGGACGAAAAGTGCGCAAAGGTAATTTT
Source organism: Avena insularis (assembly GCA_023614405.1). Lineage (NCBI taxonomy): Eukaryota > Viridiplantae > Streptophyta > Magnoliopsida > Poales > Poaceae > Avena > Avena insularis. Next base: position 89,806,769 of record CM042685.1, on the reverse strand, counting down.
GATTCTTTCATTGTTTGACATATACTCCAGTTATCCTGCCTTTAATGCATCAGTACATCTAACACAATGACCACTTAACAGTTGGGGGACTTAGAGGAGACCGACATGGCTCCCCAAGTCTATGACCCCAAGATGAAGGATGTCACTGTCGTGTCCAACGATGATGCCCCGGCAACACGGAAGTGGAAAAGCTCCACCTCTGATGCTGCTACCAGAGGCAAGAAGAAGAAGAAGAAGAAGAAGAAGAAGAATATAGAGAGTGGAGTCTCCAAGAAATCCACCTCCTCCCTGGACACGGAGAAAAGAAAGACTATTGGCATCCCTTTAACCAAGGAGCCAACTATTGTGTAAGCTTATTTTCCTCCGACTTTGTAATTTGCATTGCTTCTTCCTATACTTATACTTGTCATTTGTACGTTTCATGAAAAAGACTAAGTTGAGTTTGAAGAAGACCTCCAATATTGTTAGATCTTCTAAGAATATTCGTGGCATGCTGACCCAGGCTTCTCCCGCCATCGCTCCTCCTACTCCTTCCATCCAACCCGCTGCTGCTCCTGTCGGATATCCGACTATGACCACATCTGAGCCCTCTATCATGGAGGTGGACAATAATTCCTCGTAGGATGTACCATATGCTACCGAGATGGTTGTCGTTCCCGAAGGCCAAGCAACACAGGAGAGAACCTCCTCCCAAGTGGTTGAAGCTCTGGCTAAGGATGCCACTTAAAAAGGGAAGGAGTTGGTGGTGGGAAGCGGATCTATGGTGACCACGAGCCAGGCGGAGGCCTCCAAGCCTATAAGCCCAACAATTATTCCAAGGCCAACTACCTCAGCTCCCGGTGCAGCACCGACTTCTCCTACATACGGTCTTGAGGAGCTGCTCAAGCAGGCGAAGATCCTTTGGCAAAACACAATCGCCTTTGGAAAATTGTACTCATATGCCGCTAATAACCTCAAGATCATTGCCTTCATAAGTCTTTAATACCTTTTCATTTCATGTATAATATCCCACTGTATCCCCCGAGGAATTAGACAGAAAACCATAGGTCTTTTTGTCTGAGTAATCTAAGAGTGACTAAGCAAGAAACTTGGTACTGTAGCCTCCAAGTATTTAGTTTGAGTGAATAATTCTGAGATACTTTCAGATTAGCATACATAGTGTTTTTAAATTTTGATACTATAGCCCCCAAGACTCTAGTTTAAACAGAAATAGTTCCGACTAGATGCTTTTGAAAAGGACTAAGCATAGTTTTGAGTTAAAAACTCGTACTATAGCCCCCGAGCCTCTAGGTAGAACTAAAAAATTCCAGCTAGATTCTCCAAGTAGACTAAGTATTTCTATCTCTGTAGAATGACAATGTTTGGAAGGTCTCCACCAATGAGAAGTTCGCCAAGATCCTCAAGAAGGTGAAAGCTGAAAAGGGTAAAACTACCTCCATGAAGGAACATATCACCAAAAACAAAAGTATGTTTTCTTTTTAGTTTCTTTCTCAACTTGGTATCATGATTACATTCTCTGAGTACTCATTAATCTTGTTATTTCTCTAACTTGCATAATCTATTGCCAGAGCCAATGACATTTTCGAGCCATCCAAGCAAATCCAAGAACTGGAAAGTGACAACAAAATTTGTAAGCAAGAAAGGGCCGATGCGCTCATGATGCATGAAGAGGCATTGGTGGCCGTGCAAGAATCTGCCAGCACAGAGATGAATCGCCTAAAGGAAGATATCAAGACACTCAAGGAGCAGAAGATAGCTGTCAACGAACAAAATGCTTGCAACCTTGAGACGTACAAGACTCTCTGGCAGGAATGGGACTCTATGGTGGAGATTTGCCAACAAGCCGAGAGTAGCATCTTTGGTAAGCCTCTTTCATGGGCTCAGATCACTGTAGAGCCTCGTTGGCAGACCCCAAGAGCAAAGTGTGATGAGCAAGCAGCAAGTCTTCCCTCAGTTATGAAACCAAGGTTATCGAACCAGTAGGAGCAAGGAAACAACTCCAAGGTGTTGCTAACAACTTGGAATCCTGCACAACACAAACTCAAGACTTTGCCCCAACTTACAGTGAGGTTGTCAATCTCACTGGTTTGCTAAAAACAAAGGATTAAACATATTGTGTGGAAGGTAATGGTTGTTGGTAAAAAGTAAACGGTAACAGTAGATGATGTAACAATGGTAAAGATTGGACCGGGGTCCACAATTCACTAGAGGTGTTCTCCTTAAGATAGATAACATGCTGGGTGAACAAATTACAGCGGGGCAATTGAAAGACTGAGCAAGGCATAACAATGCAAATATTAGACATCATGATTCCTATGAGATTTGTTTGGGAATTACAACAATATACATAGACCGTCATCCAACTACATCTATGACTAATAATCCACCTTCAGGTTATCATCCGAACCCCTTCCAGTATTAAGTTGCAAGCAACGGATAATTGCATTAAGCAATGTGTGTAAAGGAAACAATACAATTGTTCCATGAACAAAAGATTGTTGTTTTCTCCCTAGTATCCAAAGCACATCTATAACCTTAGAGATTCCTGTCACTTCCCCAGGTTACTAGAGGCATGAACCCACTATCGAGCATAAATACTCCCTCTTGGAGTCACTAGCATCTACTTGGCCAAGATAGCTACTAGCAATGGAGAGCATGAAAGATCACAAACAACATAGACATGATAGAATCAATAATCAATATGACATGATAGAATCAATAACCAATCTGACATAGTATCTCAATATCCATCGGATCCCCGCAAACGCAACATATCTGATTACAAATAGATGATATTGATCATGAACGGAGCTCACAAGATATAAACATGATAGCACATAGAGAGGTGTTTCAGTACCATGAAAACTTCTACAACCATATTTTCCTATCTCATAATAATTTTCAGTAGCCTCATGAATAAACTCAACAATATAACTATCACATAAAGTATGCTTTTTATGATCTACAAACACATAATTTTTATCAAGCTCAAAAATAGTGGGATTAAAACCTTCAAACCCACTTTTAACAATTTTATAACAAGATGACTGATCATTCTCAAGAGGTATGGGGTTCCAAGATAAAGTTAAGACCTCTACAATCTCATTTTCAATAGTAGTACTATCAATATTATTAACCAGTATAGGACCATCATCTATAACTTTATCATAAACATTTTCTATGCAAAACTCTTTAGTACCATGCATTTCGAAATTAGGCGCAAATAAAGGATTATCGTAGATAACAGGAGCACAATTATTATCACAGGTTTTACCCATAGTAGACATTTCAAAAGAATCCATAGGAACATAACATTCATCCTCCTTTGGTAAGAATGGGGTACAATCAAATAATGTAAGGGATAAAATGTTACTCTCATTAGAAGGTAGGCATGGGTAGCTAATCCATTCTTCCTCTTGTTCATCACTCTCCTCTTTTTCATCTAATGAGCTTCCAGTTTCAGCAATCTCCTCTTCCATAGGCTCCTGCAAGGCATTAGTCTCTTCCGTTTGTTGAAAGCATCTATTAATATATTCAAGAATATAGACATTTTCTTCCTTGTAATTATCAAATCAAAATTTAAGTATATCATAAACCTCATATTTATAAGGTGAATCATCAGTATTTTCAAGCAAACTAGCATCAAATGCACCCTTCCAAGCAATAAATTCTTCAATTTGTTCCACATCATAAAAGTCATAATTTACTTTAACATAAGAAGATATGGTAACATTATAATTATACTCACATTGAAATGGGAGGTGTTTATACCTCCTACAAGAACAAGATTTATCAAAGCAATAAGTAACATTATAAGTAGAGCACACGTTTCTAGCAATGGTATTCAATTTATCAATTTGTTCACATAAATGTTTCCCTTTTTGTGACAAGCGGTGTTCCTTATAATAATACTTTTTTATTCCGTGAACCCACCATGCCAATATGAACTAGTTTCAAAGAAACCAACCACTGATAGAAAGCAAGGCAATAACAGACCAACAACTATAGTAGGAACTAATTTTTTTGTGTTTTTGAAAGAAAGAAACAAGCAAAACAAAGCAAAAGAAACTAAGCCAAACAAAAATAAAGTAAAGATAATGGTTGTGAGAGACTCCCCTTGCAAAGCTTTCCTTAACTCCCCGGCAACGGCGCCATAAAATCTTGATGGGCTTAGATCACTGTAGAGCCTCGTTGGGAGACCCCAAGAGCAAGGTGTGATGAGCAAGAAACAAGTCTTCCCTCAGTTATAAAACCAAGGTTATCGAACCAGTAGGAGCAAGGAAACAACTCCAAGGTGTTTCTAACAACTTGGAATCCTGCACAACACAAACTCAAGACTTTGCCCCAACTTACAGTGAGGTTGTCAATCTCACTGGTTTGCTAAAAACAAAGGATTAAACATATTGTGTGGAAGGTAATGGTTGTTGGTAAAAAGTAAACGGTAACAGTAGATGATGTAACAATGGTAAAGATTGGACCGGGGTCCACAATTCACTAGAGGTGTTCTCCTTAAGATAGATAACATGCTGGGTGAACAAATTACAGTGGGGAAATTGAAAGATTGAGCAAGGCATAACAATGCAAATATTAGACATCATGATTCCTATGAGATTTGTTTGGGAATTACAACAATATACATAGACCGTCATCCAACTACATCTATGACTAATAATCCACCTTCAGGTTATCATCCGAACCCCTTCCAGTATTAAGTTGCAAGCAACGGATAATTGCATTAAGCAATGTGTGTAAAGGAAACAATACAATTGTTCCATGAACAAAAGATTGTTGTTTTCTCCCTAGTATCCAAAGCACATCTATAACCTTAGAGATTCCTGTCACTTCCCCAGGTTACTAGAGGCATGAACCCACTATCGAGCATAAATACTCCCTCTTGGAGTCACTAGCATCTACTTGGCCAAGATAGCTACTAGCAATGGAGAGCATGAAAGATCACAAACAACATAGACATGATAGAATCAATAATCAATATGACATGATAGAATCAATAACCAATCTGACATAGTATCTCAATATCCATCGGATCCCCGCAAACGCAACATATCTGATTACAAATAGATGATATTGATCATGAACGGAGCTCACAAGATATAAACATGATAGCACATAGAGAGGTGTTTCAGTACCATGAAAACTTCTACAACCATATTTTCCTATCTCATAATAATTTTCAGTAGCCTCATGAATAAACTCAACAATATAACTATCACATAAAGTATGCTTTTTATGATCTACAAACACATAATTTTTATCAAGCTCAAAAATAGTGGGATTAAAACCTTCAAACCCACTTTTAACAATTTTATAACAAGATGACTGATCATTCTCAAGAGGTATGGGGTTCCAAGATAAAGTTAAGACCTCTACAATCTCATTTTCAATAGTAGTACTATCAATATTATTAACCAGTATAGGACCATCATCTATAACTTTATCATAAACATTTTCTATGCAAAACTCTTTAGTACCATGCATTTCGAAATTAGGCGCAAATAAAGGATTATCGTAGATAACAGGAGCACAATTATTATCACAGGTTTTACCCATAGTAGACATTTCAAAAGAATCCATAGGAACATAACATTCATCCTCCTTTGGTAAGAATGGGGTACAATCAAATAATGTAAGGGATAAAATGTTACTCTCATTAGAAGGTAGGCATGGGTAGCTAATCCATTCTTCCTCTTGTTCATCACTCTCCTCTTTTTCATCTAATGAGCTTCCAGTTTCAGCAATCTCCTCTTCCATAGGCTCCTGCAAGGCATTAGTCTCTTCCGTTTGTTGAAAGCATCTATTAATATATTCAAGAATATAGACATTTTCTTCCTTGTAATTATCAAATCAAAATTTAAGTATATCATAAACCTCATATTTATAAGGTGAATCATCAGTATTTTCAAGCAAACTAGCATCAAATGCACCCTTCCAAGCAATAAATTCTTCAATTTGTTCCACATCATAAAAGTCATAATTTACTTTAACATAAGAAGATATGGTAACATTATAATTATACTCACATTGAAATGGGAGGTGTTTATACCTCCTACAAGAACAAGATTTATCAAAGCAATAAGTAACATTATAAGTAGAGCACACGTTTCTAGCAATGGTATTCAATTTATCAATTTGTTCACATAAATGTTTCCCTTTTTGTGACAAGCGGTGTTCCTTATAATAATACTTTTTTATTCCGTGAACCCACCATGCCAATATGAACTAGTTTCAAAGAAACCAACCACTGATAGAAAGCAAGGCAATAACAGACCAACAACTATAGTAGGAACTAATTTTTTTGTGTTTTTGAAAGAAAGAAACAAGCAAAACAAAGCAAAAGAAACTAAGCCAAACAAAAATAAAGTAAAGATAATGGTTGTGAGAGACTCCCCTTGCAAAGCTTTCCTTAACTCCCCGGCAACGGCGCCATAAAATCTTGATGGGCTTAGATCACTGTAGAGCCTCGTTGGGAGACCCCAAGAGCAAGGTGTGATGAGCAAGAAACAAGTCTTCCCTCAGTTATAAAACCAAGGTTATCGAACCAGTAGGAGCAAGGAAACAACTCCAAGGTGTTTCTAACAACTTGGAATCCTGCACAACACAAACTCAAGACTTTGCCCCAACTTACAGTGAGGTTGTCAATCTCACTGGTTTTCTGAAAACAAAGGATTAAACATATTGTGTGGAAGGTAATGGTTGCTGGTAAAAAATAAACGGTAATAGTAGATGATGTAACAATGGTAAAGATTGGCCCGGGGTCCATAGTTCACTAGAGGTGTTATTCTTAAGACAGATAACATGTTGAGTGAACAAATTACAGCGGGGCAATTGAAAGACTGAGCAAGGCATAACAATGCAAATACTATACATCATGATTCCTATGAGATTTGTTTGGGCATTACAACAATATAAATAGACCATCATCCAACTGCATCTATGACTAATAATCCACCTTCAGGTTATCATCCGAACCCTTTCCAGTATTAAGTTGCAAGCAATGGATAATTGCATTAAGAAATATGTGTAAAGTAAACAATACAATTGTTCCATGAACACAAGATTGTTGTTTTCTCCCTAGTAACAATAGCACATCTACAACCTTAGATATTCCTGTCACTTCCCTAGATTACTAGAGGCATGAACCCATTATCGAGCATAAATACTCCCTCTTGGAGTCACTAGCATCTATTTGGCCAAGATAGCTACTAGTAATGGAGAGCATGCAAGATCACAAACAACACAGACATGATAGAATCAATAACCAATCTCACATAGTATCTCAATATCCATCGGATCCCCACAAACACAACATGTATTATTACAAATAGATGATCTTGATCATGAACGGACCTCACAAGATCTAAACATGATAGCACAAAGGAGGAGAAACAACCATCTAGCTACTGTATGGATCGATAGTCCAAGGGTGAACTACTCACGCATCATACCAGAGGCTGGCATGGTGATGAAGAAGGCCTCCGGGATGATCTCTCCCCTTTGGCCGGGTGCCGGCAAGAGCTTCAGATCCCCCCGATCTAGGGAAGATGGTGGTGGCGGCTACGGACTGTTTCATGGAGATCTGATTGGGTGCTTAGGGTTTCTGCATTAGGGGACATTTATAGGCAAAGAGGAGAGGCAGGAGGGCGGCCAGGGGGCGCACACCATAGGGCGGCGCACCCTAGGGTGGGCCCGCGCGGCCCTAGGGTGTGGCCACCCTATGGCACCCTTTCGGCTTCCCTTCGGTCTCTGTGTTCATTCCGGTAAAATATTGACTTTGGCTTTTGTCCCGTCCAATTCTGAGAATATTTCCTTACTAGCATTTCTGAAACCAAAAATAGCAGAAAACAGGCAACTAGCACTGTGGCATATTGTTAATAGGTTAGTCCCAGAAAATGTATAAAAATACCTCAAAGTGTAGACAAAGCATTGCAAAGTTGATACTAAACAAGAATGGAACATCAAAAATTATAGATACCTTTATGATGTATCACTCCTCCGTCTTCATTTTCCTGCAAGATAAGTACTTTGAACAAAACTGTTGAACTCATGACTCCTCTGTCTTTGTCGGAAATGCATCCCCCATTGGCCCAGCCAACTTGGGTGAGAATGATCCGCCTCTAAAGGAATGCATGGTTCTCATAGAGAAATTCATCAATACTGCCATCGCCCAAGCCAAAGAGATGGACAAGCCTCTAGATATCAACATCAAAGCGGTGGATTCGGTGATGAAGTACTCGGAGATCCTCCGCCGATCCCCCAAGCATATTGTAAGATAGAAAGCTTATTGTATCCAGGATGGCGCTAGGATGGTGTTCACGATGGTCAAGGCACATTATGACATTGCCAATATCAACATGGTGACCACTGGTATGCCCGACATGGATGAGGATGGACGCAAGGTCGACAATGATGCAATCTGGTCCTACCTTGTCGGCTATGATACCAGGGTCACCTAGTTGGTCAAGGGGGATATCTTCATGCCTTTGGAGGTCATCGATAATGACATGGCTGGCTCCGAGTCACTGAAGACCACCGACTTTGTTGCTAATTCACAAGATGGATCTCCTGTCTCGGATAATGCAGCTTTGAGGTCTCCTGCACCAGAAGAGTGAAAAACACTTTGTAAATATTTGTCTTCTAGGGATGTAATATGCGGAAAACAATGGTGATGTAAGGCAGAAAACTTGGCGTAAAGCCTCCAACTACTTATCTAGTTCCATCATGTATAGTTGTATATTTTTAAGCAAGTGCTGGCCTATCCAGTATTTTGATTTTTATGCTTGACCTTTTGTGAGTCGGAAGACCCTTAGCCAGAACCATGCGCTCGGGCGATGATGCCTAATGGCACCATCAAGAACCTAACCACAAAATCGCTGGCTTAGAGTGTCAAAAGTCACTACTCCAGAATCCACATAAAGACAAAAGAAAACGTGTAGACCAGAAAACTTAAGCTAACGCCCATAGGCAGAATTTTCACAAGTTCACATGCAAAGATTGTTCATAAAGGGTTTTACATCATCCAAAAATGAACACTAAAGGAGGTAAAAGACTTAGGCATATGAGTGAACCAAATGCTTTATTTCATTGATCATATAAAGGTACATAGTATATAAGAAAATATGCTCTGTGCTATGTTCCATGGCCGATCAAACTCCGGGTAGTCATCATATGGGTCACGTCGCTTGCACTTATGATCCTCGTTTGTCCTATCTTTCAACTCACGATTATTGATGAGGTAATAGGAACCATTGAGCAGCGCCTTGCTTATGATGAACGATCCTTCCCATGGCGGGGATAATTTTTGACTTTTTCTGCTTAAGTCGGAGCACTAGATCCCCCTCTTTAAACGAGCGATGCATAACGCGACGACTATGGTATCTGCATATCTTCTTCTGGTAGATAGCGGACTTCTGGCATGCTAGAATGTGTTCCTTCTCGAGCAGATCCATAGATAAGCATCTGCATTCCTTAGTGTCATCCTTGTCATAGGAGGCAACTCTTGGTGCATCATAGAGGGTGTCGGAGGGTAGGACTGCTTCTTCTCCATATACCATAAATAAGGGGGTGTAGCTGGTGGATCTATTGGGAGTATTTCTTAAACTCCACAAAACAGATGGAAATTCCTCCGCCCAGGCTCTAGCTAGTCTATATAGCTGTTCTTCTAGACGTGGCTTTATTCCCTACAAAATCAATCCATTGGCCCGCTCAACTTGAACATTAGATTGTGGATGTGCCACAGATGCTAGGTCAAGGAGGATGCCTTTATCGTGACAGTAAGCCTCGACTTCTCCGAGTAACAATTTGCTACCATTGTCGGTGATGATGCTATGTGGCAGACCAAATCTCACCACTAGATCCTAGACAAACTTAAGGGTTGTTGGCCCATCGAGCTTTCTAATGGGTTTAGCTTCTATCCATTTAGTGAATTTATCAACTTCTATGAGCAGATAGTTAAACCCACAAGGTGTTGTCTGCAGGTGCCCAACCATGTTAAGCCCCCAGACTGCAAACGGCTAAGTTATTGGTATAGTCCGCAATAATACTGACATCCAATGCATGTCGCAACCAGCTTGTTGGCATCCGCCTTCATGGTCAGCCAATAGAATCCTTGTCGGAAGTATTCGGAAATCAAAGATCGGGGAGCGGCATGATGCCCGCAATCTCGGAGATGAATCTCACGAAGGATATCCATCCCTTGTTGCTAGAAAACGCACTTTAGGGATACTCCTGTGGTACTTATTTTGTAGGGCTGCCAATTTATTATGGTATAGCCCTTTGCTTGACATACTATTTGTTGTCTTTCAACTTTGTCGGCGAGAAAAGTTCCGTCTTTGAGGTAGTCCATGAATGGTTTCGTCCAAGACAGAGGGACTATTATTACTGCATTAACAAATGAGTCAAATCTATACGGATACTCGGGGTCCGCTCCCTTCACGGATGGGGTCCATAGATGCTCTAAAAATGCCTGGCAAAATTGGTTTGCGAGCGGATCCAAGATTTGACAACAGATCTGCCGCCTCATTTTCCTCCCTTTTGACGTACTTGACCTCATAGCCTTTGAAGAACTTGGCTATATTGTCTACCTCATCTCGATATGCCATCATCATAGTGTTCCGTGTGTTCCAGGTGCTAGCCACCTGCTGGGCAACCAAGTCAGAATCTCCATAGCAAACTATACGCTTGATGCCAATATCCTTGGCTACACAAAGTCCATCAATGAGTGCTTCATATTCCTCCATGTTGTTTATAGCGCTGAAGTGGATTTGCAGGACATATTGTAGCATCTCTCCTGTTGGTGATTGCAAAAATACACCAGCCCCCAAGCCATTGAGTAGCTTTGATTCGTCAAAGTGCATTACCCAAAATTCTGGTTCTAGCACAAGAGTATCTTCTGGCGGTTCTATCCAATCTGCAATAAAATCCGCCAATTCTTGTGATTTGATAGTGTCACGTCTTTTGTAAGTGATTTTGAAGGCGGCAAGTTCGATGCCACACTTCTCCACTCTTCCTGTAGCGTCGCTATTGTTGATGATGTTATACAGTGGAGCCTTGCTCACTACTGTAATTGGGTGCTCTACGAAATAATGCTTTAGCTTCCGGGAAGCAAGGAAAACTCCGTAAGCCAGCTTCTGGTAGTGCGGGTAACGCTTCTTGGACTCCGTCAAGATCTCTCTTACATAGTAAACTAGTCGTTGTACGCCGTACTCATGCGTTGGTTCCTTCTGCTCCACCATGATGATGATGATAACCCGGTTGATGGACGCCATGTAAATTAACATAGGCTCCATTGACTCTAGTGCTACGAGTATCGGTGCGTAGGAAAGTATACTCCTCAGCTCCTGAAGTGATACATTTGCCTCGTCCGTCCATACGAATTTATCCGCCTTCTTTAGAAACTTGTATACCAGCATGGCCTTCTCTCCAAGTCGGTTGATGAACTGGCTTACTGCTGCGATGCAGCCTGTGAGCCATTGAATGTCCTTTAGGCATGTCGGACACTTAATGTTGAGGATGGCCTTGATCTTCTCTGGGTTGACCTCGATTCCACGATGGGAAATGATGAAGCCTAAAAATTTGCTGACAATAACCCCGAAGACGCACTTCTTAGGGTTATTTACCAAAGGATTCCTTTAAGTCAGCGATGAATTCATTTGATTTCTTTGACATCTCCGCGATGTCTTCCGTGTAAGCATGAATATTCCGACCAATTTGGTCGTGTAGGCAATGTTGCATTGCCCGCTGGTACGTAGCACCTGCGTTTTTAGACCAAAGGGCATTGTGACCTAGCAATAAGTGCCATAGGGTGTGATGAACAAAGTGGCCAATTGGTCCGACTTTTGCATCTTGATTTGGTTATATCCTGAGTATTGTAGCACCCCAGGTAATTCCACTACTAGAAAATCGCATGTCTTATCTCTATGCATCATTATGACATCACCGTGCATTTATTTTTCTAAAAGTATTTTTCTAAAAGCCTATTTTTGTTTTCTAAATTATCCCCTCTATTTCAAATGTAAAACCCTCAATCCCCTCGAATCTTTTGTTTGCCTAAAGTATTTTACCAAAAGGATATTTTCAAACTAAATAAAATAATAAAACTATTTTGACCGGGGAGACAGTTTAGCTTGTCAGGCCAGAGGCCCAACCAGACCAGAGTACCTACCACCCGGTCCACCTAAACTAAACCCTATTTCCAACCTACCCCCAGACCAAACCCTAACCCTAGATCTATTCTAGACCAAACCCTAAACATGATTCTCAAACCCCCAATTCCCCTCCCAGCCACCTTGCCCACTCACCTCACATGCATCCACCGCCAGCCCTACAACTCACCCCAGAACCCACCTACCCCTACAACGCGAAGCGCCTCCCGCGATGCACCACAGCAACCGCGCGGACCTACCCCGATCCCTCTCATGTTCTCTCTCGCCTAAACCCAACCCCGGCCTGCGTGAACACCCGCAGACCCCGTCCCTGATTCTCCTTCCTCCCTCTCGTCTCTCGCCCATTTCTCGCACGCTCCCGCAACCAAAGCCCATCCTCAATCCAGAACCCGCCACGCCTTCTTCTCCTACTTTGAGATGTCGCCCCACTCGCCCTCAGAACATCCCAAAAATATAAAACAATGATCATCAAACTCTAATCACTAAAATTAGGGTTAACAAAAACTTTGATTAATTTAAAGCATATGAATGCATGTGTGTATGTGATGATTTGATAAATGCATGAATTAACTTGTGTGATTAACCTAAATAGCAAGAAATGGTTTAAAGATGAATATAACATCATATAAAACAATTCCATGCAGAAACAAATCAAGAGAAAATCAAAAACAAATCAAATAAAGCAAAAGGTCATTTTTGCCAATCTTGCTCACTAGGTCACTTTGAGTGTTTTTAGTCCAAGATTTCAAACAGAAACTTTTCCAATTCTTTTCACCCCTTACTAGACCAAGTAAAAGTGAAGCAAAGCCCACATTTCAAACTTGCAGAAACATTTGGCAACCTCATTCAAATCACAAGTAAAAATTGAATCTTTATCATATGTGAAGATCACACATTTTCAAAACCCAGCCAAACCAGTGCCCCTTGACTAATCCAACTAACTAGAGACTCCCTAGCATGTGCCTAGCAAATCCACCAAGTTTGAATCCAAAATTCAAATTTAAATTTTTTCGGCCATTTCATCAAACACATAGTGATCAGCAAACAAACAAACACAAAACACTATAGTGACCAATGATTTTGGCCTAACTTGTCCCCTCCCTAGATCTCACTAGACTCTCAGTAGATCATCTAACTATTTTAACCAGCTCTAGCTCACTATAAACCAGACCATGCCATCAATGGCAAGCATGCCAAGAGCAAACTTGCCACCCCAATGTCGCCAGCCAGCTAGGAGCCTCACTAGCCTCGCCAACCTTGTCTCACAGACGCAGCACCGTCCATCGCCACTCCCTGTCCCAGCCCCGAGCACTGCCATCCCTTGGACCACACGACAAGCTCATGACAAACCTCTCTCCATGCGAGCCGAGAGCACGCCAGTACACCACCCTCGACCAGCACCCACAGGTCACACGCCGCCCTCGTCACTTGCGTGCGTGATCACCATCGTCCCAGCAACCCCGCAGACATGCCCGTTCGCCGCCGCACGACCAGGAGGACCCGTGCGCCATTAAAATCATCGTCGGACCCGCCTAGAGCATCGACGCAATCTGACCGATCAGCACCGCCCCACGCCTCGCCACCGCATCGATGAGCTTCGCCAGGGAGCACAGCACCGCCCCCTATTATCGCCCATGCCATTAGCACTCTGTGCCGTCGACCACGATGAGCTTAGCCCGCACCCGTCGGTCCCCTTCAGCCACTATAAAAGGAAGCCTCCCTCGCTCGTTTTCTTCACACCAATTCACTCCCCACCTCTCACTGATCACACCCACTCACTCCCCGAGCAAGGCGAGCAGCACATCGCCGGAATTTCACCAGAATTCGCTGCTGTAGAGGAGGAGAGGCACCGTCGATTGGAGCCACCCCAGGAGAAGCTGTCGGTACCAGGAGAACCACCGTCGTCGACATCGTTGTTCGCCCCCGTTGTCGACATCGTCGTTCGCCCCTGTTGCCGACCATCGCCTTAGCCCCGGTGAGCCTCCCACAACCCCCACTGACCGCATGCTCGTGCATCCTGTTCAGGCGTGGACGATGAACTCGAGCCGTTCGATTAGAATTAGATCCTACGGTCCACATCGCCCCATACCGCTTCGCCCCTCGTTGTCTCACTGACGAGTGGGGTCGCTCACTTAACCAACCTGCGCATGCGCTGTGCGTAGTGGGCCGGCCCAGTTAAACCTCCCGCGCGACCCAACAATTCAAATTTACTTTTATTCATTTATTTTCAAACAAAGTAGTGCACCTAGATTCAAAAATCAACCCAGCTCAATTCACTGAACCAAAATGCATGAAACCAATTTTGTTAGAAAGGTACTAGAAAGTCTAATCCAAGCCCATTGGATTCAAACCATTTAGATTTGTAGACACCCATGGTAAAAATAACAAGGCAGAAGCTTTTCTGCATTCAAACATTTTTCAAAATTCAACCATAAGAGCTTTTGAGTTGATTCCAACATTCAAAAATCACATTTGACCATACCTTTCAGAATATATAAAAATATATAGGTTTACCTACAGAAATAATGATCAAGTAATAAAAGAATGCCACATAGGCATTTCTAGTCACTTTAATTAAATAAAATAAAAGGGTTAAACCTTATTAAATTGTGACACCACTTTAAATCACATTCCCATGTGCTGAAATATGTGGTGATGACATGTGTCAACATGATCCCATGTTTGAGATGGAGAATATTAAATCTTAAGTAGTTTTCAATGAGTAGAAATTATTTTTCTAAAATAAAATAAATGAGACAAGTGTTTTAATCCTTGTAATGTTAGTGATGATGATAGATCATCTAGTGTGAACCTTTTTGTGATGACTAGCAATAGTTAAGTATTGTTTGGTGATTGTGTACCTCGTATTTATTTATAGACGCTAGTACCGACCAAGGATACGAGGAGGAAGGATGATACTACGAGGAAGAAGCCGAGGAGAACTTCAACCACTGCTCTGCACAAGGCAAGCCTATACTTGCAACCTTGCAAGCTAACACTTGCAAGATACCCTACTTATGCAAGCTACTACTTGCTTGTTACTATGCCAATTATATGCTTTAAGCATATGTGATTATACCCACTTGACACACCATCCTAGTTTTATTTGCAAGCTTAGTATTTTATTTTAGCACTAGATTCTAGAAAGATAATTGAAGGTAGCATAAAGAGCATAAAACTTGGCCTAAGTTAGATAATATTAATGTCATCCTGAGGCATGAGATTTACTTAGATAAGACACACTTGTTTATTACCCACCATTAGTATTTACCCCCACTTGTAGATGCTAGTGCTAAGCATAAAACTTGATTAACTTTAGATGGGAATACTTGGTGAAAATGGTTATGAAAACCTTAGAATGATGAGTCATTCTACTGAAATGTTTTGACATGTGTTTCTGAACACCAGATGATTTTGATGATGAAAATGTTGAGGAATGAGCCTTAGCCCTTTATAAAACTGATGGTTGTCTGGATGCGATACCATTCCAATTTTACCGTACAACCACAATACCCAAAATTTGGGTAGGGCTTGACTGGAAATTTATATACCTTAGTATGGGTTCCCTTGCGGCCAAGGTCTGAGCTGAGGATACCTTGTGAAGATTGTCCACCTGTGCAGTACCCAAGATGACAGATGGTCATGGTTGGGAGGCCAAACTCACATGAGAGGTGCCTATACTAGGGCGTATAATTGAAAGGTTAGGATTGATTATCCGCATACTGAGTATGGTGAATTCAGGATTGTTCCTGATGGATGTACCGAATGTTGTGGTGAAAGTGTACAATCTCTGCAGAGTGTCAAACTATTCGAATAGCCGCGTCCGCGGTTATGGACAGTTGGAGTGGCCATACTGTTCTATCGTCAGATGTTTTCAAAATGACTTATGAAATGGTTATGACTTTGACTTAACCACAATAGAGTTGTGACATGAAATGCAAGTTCCCACTTAGGTGTTATAAAACTTTCAACTGGCTTTCTTTGCTTCAGAACTTAGTAGAGTAAATCTGGATTTTTACAAAACAACCTTAGAGCTTAGTATATCCTACTATAAAAAAACCCTTAACTTGTTAGTATTAGTTTGCGAGTACTTAAAGAGTACTCATGGCTTTCTCCCTGGCTATTCCCGTGGCCAGACTATGAAGAGGAGTATCAGGATGACGGACCGCAGGAAGGTTACGACAACTAGGATCATCTCCCATCGTCAGCATTGCCTATGACCCTGAAGATGGAGCTTCGCCTACGCTATCATTACTATTACGTTATTCCGCTGCTTGAATTTTATTAAGAACTGGATCATGTGATCCTTATTTGTGTAAGACCTTATGTATCGTTTGTAATGGATGATGTACTATGATATCCAAATCTGTTATGTCTCGCAAAAATGGTAATCCTGGGATTGCGATGTATGGCATAACAGGCATCTGTGATTAAAAATCCGGTTGTTGACTCTCTCCCCCTCCGTGGCCGGCCGTCGAGCCTACCCTTGTCTTTCCCGAGCCCCCTTGCAAGCTCCTCTCCACCGCCTACCTCGCGACCTCTGGCGAGCCCCCTGCTGCCAACCTCTCCTGCCCGCCTTCCTCTACATCGAGACCGTGATGTTGCTGGGCGCAGCCGCCTCCATCCCCGAGCTCGCCTCCCCCTTTGTCGTTCTCGCCGCGTCCGTCGCTGGCCTCCTCGTCTCCCTGTCGCCCTTTTCTCCTCTGTAGACTCACCTCCCCGGCGCCCCTGCGAGCTTACATGCCGCTGAAGCCAGCACGTGCCTACCAAGTTCAGCCTTGAGCCCCCAGTGCCGCGCTTCCCCGTGTACCTCCAATGGATGTCCTTGTTCTCGATCCGGGGCCTGCAAGTGCCCCTCGTCCTTTTGCTAGAACATTGCTGCCGCCTTGTGCAGGTGTTGCTGTACGGGAACCTTTCTTGCATGCTCCCACAACTAAAGCCCATCCTCATTCCAGAACCCGCCGCCGCCCCTTCTTGTAGGGGTTTGTAGCATGGAAAACAAAAAAATTCTACCGCATGCACACAAACAAGCCAAGATCTATCTACTAGATTGTAGCAACGAGTCGATAGAGGAACTCACCCTCGAAGATTCCAAAGCGGTTAATGAGAGCAGATTCTCGTGGGTGATGTATTCATACACTTGCCGATCTCAAGATCGCGTAGACGATCCTTCCGATGCTGCTCCCGCCAAGGCTTCCGCAATGGTCACACGCTCTGATTACTGATGAAGACCTTCCTCTCCCTTGTTCCAGCAGGCAGCGGAGGTTGTAGCACTCTCCTCGTGATTCCGGCAGCAGGACGGCGTGGTGTCAGAAGTAGAGGGAAGATCCCGCAGGGTTTCGCCTAAGCTGGAGCGAGTATGGTGGAGTAAGAGAGGGCCTTGGCGATCTACGGTTTAGAGGCACCAAAGGGGGTGGTGTGGCCGGCGGCTAGGGCTTGGGGAAGCCCCAAGTTGGTGACTTGGAGGAGGCCCTAGGCGGCGGCATCACTTGGAGGTGGTGGCACCAAGGAGCTAGGGTTTTGGGTGTGAGGGTAGGGGGCGCCCTACCCCTCCTTATATAGGTGGGAGGAAGGCAGTTGGGAGGAGGGAGTCCTCCTCCAACTCCTACTCCTTGGACGGCGGGTGGAGGGAGTGGGACTCCTACCCTAGGTAGGTTTCCTACTCTCCCTCCACCAAGCAAACTTCGGATTTGACTTTTCAAATTAGCGTTTGACTTTCAAACTTGGATTTGATTTCTCTCTTCATATTGCCCAGCCAAGTGACCCAGTACATGATGCAACCATTCCACATTGTCATGACACGTCCATGTACCCTTCCCCTCCGGAGTGCTGGACCTTCCATACCCTTCTAGAACATTCCTGGTGAAAACACCGGAATCATTTCCGAACTCCGAAATAGGGCTTTCCTTATATGAATATTATTCTTCGGACCATTCCATATCTCCTTGTGATATCCCGGATCCCATCAGAGACTCTGAACAACATTCGGTCTCTTACTCATCATTCCATAACTACACAACAACATCGAATCCTTAAGTGTGTCTCCCTACGGTTCGTGAATTATGCGGACATGACCGAGACACTTCTCTGATCAATAACCAATAGAGGAATCTGGAAATTCATATGGCTCCCACATATTTCTACGATTACTTTGCGATCAAATGAACCACCTACATACGATACCAATTTCCCGTTGTCTCACGATAGTTTACTCATACGAGGTTTTGATCGTCGGTATCTCTGCATACCTAGTTCAACCTCGTTACTGGTAAGTACTCTTTTCTCGTTCCCGTGATATGTGATCCCTTGTGAGCCAGTCACATGCTTGCAAGCTAATCGGATGACATTCCACCGAGAGGGCCCAGAGTATATCGATCTGTCATATGGATAGACAAATCCCACTCTTGATCCATGTGCCTCAACCCATACTTTCCGAACACTCAATGACACCTTTATAGCCACCCAGTTACGGTGTGGTGTTTGTTGTCATCAAAGCATCCTTCCGGTGATGGTGATTAACATGATCTCATGGTCGAAGGAATTAGGTTACTATGTATCAGAAAGCTTATAGCAAACGAACTATTAAAATGACTTGATCTTTATGCTACGCTTATCTATAGGAGTATGTCAATCATACCATTCTCCTAATGATATGATATTGTTGTTAACAACATCTCAATGTTCATGATCGGGAAACCACGATCATCTATTAACCAACAAGCTAGAATTATAAATAGGCTTTACTAGGGACTCTAATTTAGTTTAAAAATCACACAAGTATTAATGTTTCCTATTAATACTATTATAGCATGAATGTAAACATTTATCATAAACACAAAGATATAATAATAACCACTTTTATTATTGCCTCTAGGGCATATCTCCAACAGTCTCCCACTTGCACTAGAGTCAACTAATCTAGATTACATGGTAATATACCGAACACCCATGGCAGTTTGGTGTTGGTCATGTTTTGCCCTCGGGAGAGGTTTAGTCAACGGATCCGCCACATTCAGATATGTGTGTACTTTGCAAATCTTTATGTTACCATCTTGGACATGCTCTTGAATAGCGTGAAAACGTAGCTTGATGTGCTTAAGCTTCTTGTGTGACCTTGGTTCTTGCGCATTGGCTCGCCCATGTTATCACAATAGATAGACATTGGGTCCAGCGCACTTGGAACCACACCAAGCTCTGTAATGAACTCCTTCATCCATATTGCCTCTTGTGAAGCCTCTGAAGCAGCTACGTATTCCGATTCAGTTGAAGATCTCGCCACAACGCTTTGCTTTGCACTCCTCCAGCTAATTGCTGCACCATTCAAAGTAAATACGTATCCAGATTGAGATTTAGATCATCCGGATCGGTGTTCCAACTAGCATCGGTGTAACCATTAACAACGAGTTGTTCATCACCTCCATAAGAAAGAACGATATCCTTAGTTCTTCTCAAGTACTTAAGGATGTTTTTGACCGCTGTCCAATGATCCACTCCTGGATCACTTTGATATCTGCTAGTCAAACTAACAACATATGCAATGTCGGGTCTAGTACATAGCATGGCATACATTAGAGATCCTATGGCTGAGGCATAGGGAGTCTTACTCATCCTTTCTCTATCTTCTGCCATTGCAGGACTATGAGTTTTACTCAAGGTCGTATTGGGAAACATGGGCAAGAACCCTTTCTTGCTATCTTCCATTCCAAACCTCTTTAGAACTTTGTCCAAATATGTACTCTGTGACAATGATATTAGGCGCCTCGATCTATCTCTATAAATCTTTATGCCTAATATGTAAGCTGCTTCACCAAGATCTTTCATTAAAAACTATTATTCAAATAATTCTTGACACTATTAAGAAGGTCTACATCATTCCCAATCAACAATATGTCATCTACATATAGTATTAAGAATGCTACAGAGCTCCAACTCACTTTCTTGTAAATACAAGCTTCTCCATAAGTTTGTATAAAACCAAAACTTTTGATTACCTTATCAAAACGCTGATTCCAACTTCGGGATGCTTGCCTCAACCCATATATGGATCGTTGAAGTTTGCATACCTTTTTAGCATCTTTAGGATCGACAAAACCTTTGGGTTGCATCATATACAACTCTTCATCAATGTCTCCATTGAGGAACGCCGTTTTGACATCCATCTGCCATATCTCATAATCATAATATGCAGTGATTGCTAACATAATCCTCACAGACTTTAGCTTCGCTACTGGTGAGAAAGTCTCATCGTAGTCAACTCCTTGAATTTGTCGAAACCCTTTTGCGACAAGTCGAGCTTTATAGACAGTAACATTACCATCAGCATCTGTTTTCTTCTTGAAAATCCATTTGTTCTCGACAGCCTTTCGGCCATCCGATAAGTCCACCAAAGTCCATACTTGGTTTTCTTACATGGATCCAATCTCGGATTTCATGGCTTCTTGCCATTTATTGGAATCTGGGCTCATCATCGCTTCCTCATATGTCGCAGGGTCATCGGTGTTATCCACCAACATGACACTCATAACGGGATCATACCAATCAGGAGTGGTACGAGTTCTCATTGACCTGTGAGGTTCCGTAGTAACTTCAACCGAAGTTTCATGATCAACATCATTAGCTTCCTCTCTTATTGGTGTAGGCGCCACAGGAACTACTTACGGTGCTGCGCTACTCGCAAGTTCGAGAGAAGGTTCAACAACCTCGTCGAGTTCTACTTTCCTTCCAGTCACTTCTTTCGAGAGAAACTCCTTCTCTATAAAGGATCCATTCTTGGCAACGAAGATTTTTCCCTCGGATCTATGATAGAAGGTATACCCAATAGTTTCCTTCGGGTATCCTATGAAGACGCATTTTTCCGCTTTGGGTTCAAGCTTGTCCGGCTGTAACTTCTTTACATAGGCTTCGCAACCCCAAACTTTAAGGAACGACAATTTAGGTTTCTTCCCAAACCATAATTCATACGGTGTCATTTCAACGGATTTATATGGTGCCCTATTTAAAGTGAATGTGGCTGTTTCTAATGCATAACCCCAAAACGATAGCAATAAATCTATAAGTGACATCATAGAGCAAACCATATCTAAGAGAGTTTGATTACGATGTTCGGACACACCATTATGCTGTGGTGTTACCGGTGGTGTCAATTGTGAAAGTATTGCGCATTTCTTCAAATGCTCGCCAAACTCGAACTCAGATATTCACCTCCACGATAAGATCGTAGAAATTTAATCTTTTTGTTACGTTGATTCTCTACCTCACTTCGAAATTCCTTAAACTTCTCGAAAGTTTCGGACTTATGTTTCATGAAATAGATATACCCATATCTACTCAAGTCATCCGTAAAGGTAAGAACATTACGATAACCACCGCGCGATGCTACACTCATTGGGCCACACACATGGTTATGTATGATTTCCAATAAGTCCGTAGCTCGCTCCATCATACCAGAAAATGGAGTCTTAGTCATTTTACCCATCAGACATGCTTCGCATCTTTCAAGTGATTCAAGAAGTCCATCGGAATGGAGTTTCTTCATACGCTTCACTCCAATATGACCAAGACGACAGTGCCACATATAGGTCGAGTCATCGCTCAATTTCAAACGTTTAGTTTCAATATTATTAATGTGTGTATTACCACAATCGAGATTCAATAAGAATAGACCATCTATCAAAGGTGCATGTGCATAAAACATATTACTCATATAAATCGAACAGCCATTATTCTCGGATTTAAACAAGTAACCATCTCGCAATAAACATGATCCAGATATAATGTTCATGCTCAACGCAGGCACCAAATAACAATTATTTAAGTATAAAAATAATCCCGATGGTAGATGAAGAGGTAGCGTGCCGACCGCGATTACATAAACCTTGATACATTTCCAACGCCAAGAACCGAACCAAAGATCAAATACCTGGCACTACTACGAGTACTAGTGAGATACACATCAATAACATGTATATCGGATATACCTTTCTTCTTGATGTTGCCGTTCTTCAAATCTGCCAAGTACTTTGGGCAATTCCGCTTCCAGTGACCCTCTCCCTTGCAGTAAAAGCACTCAGTATCAGGTTTAGGCCCAGCCTTGGTCTTCTTCTCCGGCGCGGCAACTTTCTTACCGCCCTTCTTGAAGTTTCCCTTTTGCTTAGACTTGCCTTGCTTCTTGAATTTGGTGGTCTTATTGACCAACAACACTTGGTTGTATTTCTTGATCTCCACTTCTGCAGATTTCAACATGGAGAAGAGTTCTGGCAATGTCTTGTCCATGTTTTTCATATTGTAGTTCATCACAAAGTTCTTGTAACTTGGTGGTAGTGATTGGAGGACACGGTGAATCCCCAAAGAATTAGGAATCACTATACCCAAGCTTTGGATTTTGTTTGCGTGCCCAGACATCTTAAGCATGTGCTCACTGACGGAGCTGCCCTCTTCCATCTTGCAGTTAAAGAACTTTTCACAAGCCTCATAACTCTCAACTACCGCGTGAGCCTCAAATATCATTTGGAGTTCACGGACAATATCATGTGGGTCATGGTTCTCAAACCTTTTCTGAAGCTCCGAGTCCAAACCATACAAGATAGCACACTGAATTATGGAGTACTGATTCTTCCGAGTAAGGTAAACATTCTTTACTTCATCGGTAGCAGTAGCTGCAGGCGGGTCACCTAGCGGTGCATCCAGCACATAGGTCAAATTACCAGCATTGAGGACAATCCTCAAATTGTGGAACCAATCCGCGAAGTTTCTTCCATTGTTTTTCAACTTTTCTTTCTCTAGGAACGCATTAAATTTGATGGTAGGGGCCGCCATTGATCTACAACATATTTGCAATAGTTTAGACTAAGTTTATGACAAATTGAGTTCTAATTAATAGTTAAATTAATCTAGGTGAACTCCCACTCAAAACAATATCCCTCAAATTGTTTTAGTGATCACACGAACCAAATCCACCACATCAAAACCGATCATCACGAGAGTTGATGCAGCTTCAATGGCGAACAATCAACATATTCATCATATCTAATATATGACTCATACTTTAACTTTCCGTGATCCGTGTTCCGAGACCATGTCTGTACATGCTAGGCTCGTCAAGATCAAACCTTAGCTTCCGCATGAGCAAATCTGGCTTTCTCACGTTGTATACACTCGTAGAATCTAACACACCCGATCATCACGTGGTGCTTCGAAACAACGAGCTTTAGCAACGGTGCTTACTAAGGATGAACACTTTAAAACTTGAAATTTGTGTGCTTGAGGGATCATCTTATAATGCTACTGTCGCAAACTAAGCAATACAAGATGCATAAAGGATTAACATCACATGCAATTCATAATATGTGATATGATATGGCCTTTCTTCTTGTGCTTCCAATCTCCATCTTCAAGCACGAACATGATCTCCATCATCACCGGTATGGCGTCAAGGTCAATGGCGCCGTTTCATGGTTGTCGTCCACCAGCTTCAACTATTACAACTACTTTGAATAGACACGCAGGTCTTAACGTAATTTAAAGAAAACCATATATTCTCGCCGTTGCCAACTTACAATAAGGAACATTGCATACATCATATATAATCACAATCATGGCCATATCACATCACAGCACACCCATGCAAAACAAAGTTAGATGCCTCTAATTTTCTTTGCATATTTTACGTGGTTTGGGGCTTTCAATAAGTGTCGTTCTAAGTTACGAACAAAAACCACAACATTGATGCTTGAACTATCAAGTGCCCGTTGTAAATTGAATCTATACTATGATGGGAGAGACAGACACCCGCAAAGCCACTTATGTAATACAAGTTGCATGTTGAGCGTGGAGCAAGTCTCATGAACGATGTCATGTAAGGTTAGACCGGGCCGCTTCATCCCATCATACCGCAAGACGCAAAGTACACAAAAAGCAATTGATAATAAAAGCACCACCGCCCACAATGACCATTGTGTTCTACTCGTGCAACAGATCTACATATAGACACGGCTCTGATACCACTATAGGGGTTCGTAGCATGGAAAACAAAAAAATTCTACCGTATGCACACAAACAAGCCAAGATCTATCTACTAGATTGTAGCAATGAGTCGATGGAGGAACTCACCCTCGAAGATTCCAAAGCGGTTAACGAGATCAGATTTTCGTGGGTGATGTAGTCGTACACTTGCCGATCTCAAGATCGCGTAGATGATCCTTCCGGCGCTGCATTCCGGCAGCACTTCCGTAGTCGGTCACACGTTCGGTACTCAATGAAGACCTTCCTATCCCTTGTTCCAGCAGGCAGCGGAGGTTGTAGCAGTCTCCTCGTGATTCCGGCAACACGACGGCGTGGTATCGGAAGTAGAGGGGAGATCCCGCAGGGCTCCGCCTAAGCCGGAGTGAGTATGGTGGAATAAGAGAGGGCCTTGGGGATCTACAGATTAGAGGAACCAAGGAGAGGTGGTGTAGCCGGCGGCTAGGGCTTGGAGAAGCCCCAACTCGGCAATTTGAAGGAGCCCTAGGTGGCGGCGGCAACACTTGGGGTGGTGGCGTCTGGAGCTAGGGTTTAGGTGTGAGGGGTAGGGGCGCCCTACCCCTCCTTATATAGGTGGGGGGAGGCGGTTTGGGAGGAGGGAGTCCTCCCCCAACTCCTCTTCATGGCCGGCGGGTGGAGGGAGTTTGACTCCTACCCTAGGTAGGTTTCTTACTCTCCCTCTACCAAGCAATGTTCGGATTTGACTTTTCAAATTGGCGTTTGACTCTCAAACTTGGATTTGATTTCGCTCTTCATATTGCCTAGCCAAGTGACTTAGTACATGATGCAACCATTCCACATTGTCATGACACATCCATGTACCCTTCCCCTTCCCCTTCCGGAGTGCCGGACCTTCCAGACCCTTCTAGAACATTCCTGGTGAAAACACCGAAATAATTTCCGAACTCCGAAACATGACTTTCCTTATATAAATCTTATTCTCCGGACCATTCTGGATCTCCTCGTGATATCCCGGATCCCATCCGAGACTCCGAACAACATTCGTTCTCTTACTCATCATTCCATACCTACTCAACAACATCGAATCCTTAAGTGTGTCTCCCTACGGTTCGTGAATTATGCGGACATGACTGAGACACTTCTCCGATCAATAACCAATAGAGGAATATGGAAATTCATATGGCTCCCACATATTTCTACGATTACTTTGCGATCGAATGAACCACTTACATACGATACCAATTTCCCTTTGTCTCATGATAGTTTACTTATCCGAGGTTTTGATCGTCGGTATCTCTACATACCTAGTTCAACCTCAAGCATCGATAAGTACTCTTTTCTCGTTCCCGTGATATGTGATCCCTTGTGAGACAGTCACATTCTTGCAAGATAATTGGATGACATTCCACCGAGAGGGCCCAGAGTATATCTATCCGTCATATGGATGGACAAATCCCACTCTTGATCCATGTGCCTCAACCCATACTTTCTGAACACTCAATGCCACCTTTATAGCCACCCAGTTACGGTGTGGTGTTTAATGTCATCAAAGCATCCTTCCGGTGATGGTGATTAACATGATCTCATGGTCGAAGGAATTAGGTTACTATGTATCAGAAAGCTTATAGCAAACAAACTATTGAAATGACTTGATCTTAATGCTACGCTTATCTATAGGAGTATGTCCATCATACCATTCTCCTAATGATATGATCTTATTGTTAACAACATCTCAATGTTCATGATCGGGAAACCAAGATCATATATTAACCAACAAGCCAGTATTACAAAGAGGCTTTACTAGGGACTCTAATTTAGTTTACAAATCACACAAGTATTAATGTTTCCGGTTAATACTATTATAGCATGAATGTAAACATTTATCATAAACACAAAGATATAATAATAACCACTTTTATTATTGCCTCTAGGGCATATCTCCAACAGTCTCCCACTTGCACTAGAGTCAACTAATCTAGATTACATGGTAATATACCGAACACCCATGGCAGTTTGGTGTTGGTCATGTTTTGCCCTCGGGAGAGGTTTAGTCAACGGATCCGCCACATTCAGATCTGTGTGTACTTTGCAAATCTTTATGTCACCATCTTGGACATGCTCTCAAATAGCGTAAAAATGTAGCTTGATGTGCTTCAGCTTCTTGTGTGACCTTGGTTCTTGCGCATTGGCTATGGCTCCCATGTTATCACAATAGATAGACATTGGGTCCAGCGCACTTGGAACCACACCAAGCTCTGTAATGAACTCCTTCATCCATATTGCCTCTCGTGAAGCCACTGAAGCAGCTATGTATTCCGATTTAGTTGAAGATCTCGCCACAACGCTTTTCTTTGCACTCCTCCAGCTAACTGCTGCACCACTCAAAGTAAATACGTATCTAGATTGAGATTTAGAATCATCTGGATCAGTGTTCCAACTAGAATCGGTGTAACCATTAACAACGAGTTGTTCATCACCTCCGTAAGAAAGAACGATATCCTTAGTTCTTCTCAAGTACTTAAGGATGTTTTTGACCGCTGTCCAATGATCCACTCCTGGATCACTTTGATATCTGCTAGTCAAACTAACAGCATATGCAATGTCGGGTCTAGTACACAGCATGGCATACATTAGAGATCCTATGGCTGAGGCATAGGGAGTCTTACTCATCCTTTCTCTATCTTCTACCGTTGCAGGACTTTGAGTTTTACTCAAGATCGTATTGGGCAACATGGGCAAGAATCCTTTATTTCTATCTTCCATTCCAAACCTCTTTAGAATTTTGTCCAAATATGTACTCTGTGACAATGATATTAGGCGTCTTGATCTATCTCTATAAATCTTTATGCCTAATATGTAAGCTGCTTCGCCAAGATCTTTCATTGAAAAACTATTATTCAAATAATCCTTGACACTATTAAGAAGATCTACATCATTCCCAATCAACAATATGTCATCTAAATATAGTATTAAGAAAGCTACAGAGCTCCCACTCACTTTTTCTTGTAAATACAAGCTTCTCCATAAGTTTGTATAAAACCAAAAAATTTGATTACCTTATCAAAACGTTGATTCCAACTTCGGGATGCTTGCTTCAATCCATATATGGACCTTTGAAGTTTGCATACCTTGTTAGAATCTTTAGGATCGACAAAACCTTTGCGTTGCATCATATACAACTCTTCATCAATGTCTCCATTGAGGAACGAAGTTTTGACATCCATCTGCCATATCTCATAATCATAATATGCAGCGATTTCTAACATAATCCTCACAGACTTTAGCTTCGCTACTTGTGAGAAAGTCTCGTCGTAGTCAACTCCTTGAATTTGTCGAAACCCTTTTGTGACAAGTCGAGCTTTATAGACAGTAGCATTACCATCAGCATCTGTTTTCTTCTTGAAAATCCATTTATTCTCGACAGCCTTCCGTCCATCCGGTAAGTCCACCAAAGTCCATACTTGGTTTTCGTACATGGATCCAATCTCGGATTTCATGGCATCTTGCCATTTATGGGAATTTGGGCTCATCATCGCTTCATCATATGTCGCAGGGTTATCGGTGTTATCCACCAACATGACACTCATAACAGGATCATACCAATAAGGAGTGGTACGAGTTCTCGTTGACCTGCGAGGTTCTGCAGTAACTTCAACCGAAGTTTCATGATCAACATCATTAGCTTCCTCTCTTATTGGTGTAGGCGCCACAGGAACTACTTCCGGTGCTGCGCTACTCGCAAGTTCGAGAGAAGGTTCAACAACCTCGTCGAGTTCTACTTTCCTTCCAGTCACTTCTTTCGAGAGAAATTCCTTCTCTAGAAAGGATCCATTCTTGGCAACGAATATTTTGCCCTCGGATCTATGATAGAAGGTATACCCAATAGTTTCCTTCGGGTATCCTATGAAGACGCATTTTTCCCCTTTGGGTTCAAGCTTGTCCGACTGTAACTTCTTTACATAGGCTTCGCAACCCCAAAATTTAAGGAACGACAATTTAGGTTTCTTCCCAAACCATAATTCATACGGTGTCATTTCAACGGATTTAGATGGTGCCCTATTTAAAGTGAATGCGGTTGTTTCTAATGCATAACCCCAAAACGATAGCGGTAAATCTGTAAGTGACATCATAGAACGAATCATATCTAAGAGAGTTCGATTACGATGTTCGAACACACCATTACGCTGTGGTGTTCCCGGCGGTGTCAATTGTGAAAGTATTCCGCATTTATTCAAATGCTCGCCAAACTCGTAACTCAGATATTCACCTCCACGATCAGATCGTAGAAATTTAATCTTCTTGTTACGTTGATTCTCTACCTCACTTTGAAATTCCTTAAACTTCTCGAAAGTTTCAGACTTATGTTTCATGAAATAGATATACCCATATCTACTCAAGTCATCCGTGAAGGTAAGAACATAACGATAACCACCGCGTGATGCTACACTCATTGGGCCACACACATCGGTATGTATGATTTCCAATAAGTCCGTAGCTGGCTCCATCATACCAGAAATGGAGTCTTAGTCATTTTACCCATCAGACATGCTTCGCATCTTTCAAGTGATTCGAAATCAAGTGATTCAAAAAGTCCATCGGAATGGATTTTCTTCATACGCTTCACTCCAATGTGAACAACACGACAGTGCCACATGTAGGTCGAGTTATCGCTCAATTTTAAACGTTTAGCTTCAATGTTATTAATGTGTGTATTTCCATAATCGAGATTCAATAAGAATAGACCATCTATCAAAGGTGCATGTGCATAAAACATATTACTCATATAAATCGAACAACCATTATTCTCGGACTTAAACAAGTAACCGTATCGCAATAAACATGATCCAAATATAATGTTCATGCTCAACGCAGGCACCAATAACAATTATTTAAGTATAAAACTAATCCCGATGGTAGATGAAGAGGTAGCGTGCCGACCGCGATCACATCAACCTTTGATCCATTTCCAACGCGCATCATCACCTCGTTCTTCGCTAGCTTTCGTTTATTCTGCAGCACCTGCTTCGAGTTACAAATATGAGAAACCGAACCAGTATCAAATACCCAGGCACTTACTACGAGTACTAGTGAGATACACATCAATAACATGTATATCGGATATACCTTTCTTCTTGATGTTGCCGTTCTCCAAATCCGCCAAGTACTTTGGGCAATTCTGCTTCCAGTGACCCTCTCCCTTGCAGTAAAATCACTCAGTATCAGGCTTAGGCCCAGCCTTGGTCTTCTTCGCCGGCGCGGCAACTTTCTTACCACCCTTCTTGAAGTTTCCCTTTTGCTTAGACTTGCCTTGCTTCTTGAATTTGGTGGTCTTATTGACCAACAACATTTGGTGCTCTTTCTTGATCTCCACTTCTGCAGATTTCAACATGGAGAAGAGTTCTGGCAATGTCTTGTCCATGTTTTGCATATTGTAGTTCATCACAAAGTTCTTGTAACTTGGTGGTAGTGATTGGAGGACACGGTGAATCCCCAAAGAATTAGGAATAACTATACCCAAGCTTTGGAGTTTGTTTGCGTGCCCAGACATCTTAAGCACATGCTCACTGACGGAGCTGCACTCTTCCATCTTGCAGTTAAAGAACTTTTCAGAAGCCTCATAACTCTCAATTACCGCGTGAGCCTCAAATATCATTTTGAGTTCACGGGCAATATCATGTGGGTCATGGTTCTCAAACCTTTTCTGAAGCTCCAATTCCAAACCATACAAGATAGCACACTGAACTATGGAGTACTGATTCTTCCGAGCGAGGTAAACATTCTTTACTTCATCAGTAGCAGTAGCTGCAGGCGGGTCACCCAGCGGTGCATCCAGCACATAAGTCAAATTACCAGCATTGAGGACAATCCTCAAACTGCGGAACCAATCCGCGAAGTTGCTTCCATTGTTTTTCAACTTTTCTTTCTCTAGGAACGCATTAAAATTGATGGTAGGGGCCGCCATTCATCTACAACATATTTGCAATAGTTTAGACTAAGTTTATGACAAATTGAGTTATAATTAATAGTTAAATTAATCTAGGTGAACTCCCACTCAATACAATATCCCTCAAATTGTTTTAGTGATCACACGAACCAAATCCACCACATCAAAACCGATCATCACGAGAGTTGATGTAGCTTCAATGGCGAACAATCAACATGTTCATCATATCTACTATATGACTCATGCTTTACCTTTCGGTGATCCGTGTTCCGAGACCATGTCTGTACATGCTAGGCTCGTCAAGATCAAACCTTAGCTTCCGCATGAGCAAATCTGGCTTGCTCACGTTGTATACACTCGCAGAATCTAACACACCCGATCATCACGTGGTGCTTCAAAACAACGAGCTTTAGCAACGGTGCTTACTAAGGATGAACACTTTAAAACTTGAAATTGTGTGCTTGAGGGATCATCTTATAATGCTACCGTCGCAAACTAAGCAATACAAGATGCATAAAGGATTAACATCACATGCAATTCATAATATGTGATATGATATGGCCTTTCTTCTTGTGCTTCCGATCTCCATCTTCAAGCACGAACATGATCTCCATCATCACCGGTATGGCGTCAAGGTCAATGGCACCATTTCATGGTTGTCGTCCACCAGTTTCAACTATTACAACTACTTTGAATAGACACGCAGGTCTTAACGGAATTTAAAGACAACCATATGGCTCCTGCCGGTTGCCAACTTACAATAAGGAACATTGCATACATCATATAGATTCACAATCATGGCCATATCACATCACAACACACCCCTGCAAAACAAAGTTAACCGCCTCTAATTTTCCTTGCATATTTTACGTGGTTTGGGGCTTTCAATAAGTGTCGTTCTAACTGATGAACAAGAACCACAACGTTGATGTTTGAACTATCAAGTGCCTGTTGTAAATTGAATCTATACTATAATGGGAGATACATACACCCGCAAAGCCACTTATGCAATACAAGTTGCATGTTGAGCGTGGAGCAAGTCTCATGAACGATGTCATGTAAGGTTAGCCCGGGAAGCTTCATCCCATCATACCGCAAGATGCAAAGTACACAAAAAGCAATTGATAATAAAAGCACCACCGCCCACAATAACCATTGTGTTCTACTCGTGCAACAGATCTACATATAGACACGGCTCTGATACCACTGTAGGGGTTCGTAGCATGGAAAACAAAAAAATTCTACCGCATGCACACAAACAAGCCTAGATCTATCTACTAGATTGTAGCAACGAGTCGATATAGGAACTCACCCTCGAAGATTCCAAAGCGGTTAACGAGAGCAGATTCTCGTGGGTGATGTAGTCGTACACTTCCCGATCTCAAGATCGCGTAGACGATCCTTCCGGCGCTGCGTTCCGGCAGCGCTTCCGCAGTCGGTCACACGTTCGGTACTTGATGAAGACCTTCCTCTCCCTTGTTCCAGCAGGCAGCGGAGGTTGTAGCACTCTCCTCGTGATTCCGGCAGCACGACGGCGTGGTGTCGGAAGTAGAGGGAAGATCCTGCAGTGCTTCACCTAAGCCGGAGCGAGTATGGTGGAGTAAGAGAGGGCCTTGGCGATCTACGGTTTAGAGGCACCAAAGGGGGTGGTGTGGCCAGCGGCTAGGGATTAGGGAATCCCCAAGTTGGCGACTTGGAGGAGGCCCTAGGCGGCGGCATCACATGGAGGTGGTGGCGCCAAGGAGCTAGGGTTTTGGGTGTGAGGGTAGGGGGAGCCCTACCCCTCCTTATATAGGTGGGAGGGAGGCGGTTGGGAGGAGGGAGTCCTCCTCCAACTCCTCCTCCTTGGGCGGAGGGTGGAGGGAGTGGGACTCCTACCCTAGGTAGGTTTCCTACTCTCCCTCCACCAAGCAAACTTCGGATTTGACTTTTCAAATTGGCGTTTGACTTTCAAACTTGGATTTGATTTCTCTCTTCATATTTCCCAGCCAAGTGACCCAGTACACGATGCAACCATTCCACATTGTCATGACACATCCATGTACCCCTTCCCCTCCGGAGTGCCGGACCTTCTAGACCCTTCTAGAACATTCCTAGTGAAAACACCGGAATCATTTCCGAACTCCGAAACAGGACTTTCCTTATATGAATCTTATTCTTCGAATCAATCCGGATCTCCTCGTGATATCCCGGATCCCATCCGAGACTCCGAACAACATTCGGTCTCTTACTCATCTTTCCATAACTACACAACAACATCGAATCCTTAAGTGTGTCTCCCTACGGTTCGTGAATTATGCGGACATGACCGAGACACTTCTCCGATCAATAACCAATAGAGGAATCTGGAAATTCATATGGCTCCCACATATTTCTACGATTACTTTGTGATCGAATGAACCACTTACATACGATACCAATTTCCCTTTGGCTCACGATAGTTTACTTATCTGAGGTTTTGATCGTCGGTATCTCTGCATACCTAGTTCAACCTCGTTACTGATAAGTACTCTTTTCTCGTTCCCGTGATATGTGATCCCTTGTGAGCTAGTCACATGCTTGCAAGCTAATTGGATGACATTCCACCGAGAGGGCCCAGAGTATATATATCTGTCATATGGATGGACAAATCCCACTCTTGATCCATGTGCCTCAACCCATACTTTCCGAACACTCAATGCCACCTTTATAGCCACCCAGTTACGTTGTGGTGTTTGATGTCATCAAAGCATCCTTCCAGTGATGGTGATTAACATGATCTCATGGTCGAAGGAATTAGGTTACTATGTATCAGAAAGCTTATAGCAAACGAACTATTGAAATGACTTGATCTTAATGCTACGCTTATCTATAGGAGTATGTCCATCATACCATTCTCCTAATGATATGATCTTTTTAACAACATCTCAATGTTCATGATCGGGAAACCAAGATCATCTATTAACCAACAAGCCAGTATTACAAAGAGGCTTTACTAGGGACTCTAATTTAGTTTACAAATCACATAAGTATTAATGTTTCCGGTTAATACTATTATAGCATGAATGTAAAAATTTATCATAAACACAAAGATATAATAATAACCACTTTTATTATTGCCTCTAGGGCATATCTCCAGCACTTCTCCCTCGCCCGAGACATCGCCTTGCCGCCCCACGGTGCCCCTCTCCCCCTCCGCGGCCGGCCGGCGAGCCTACCCTCGTCTTTCCCGAGCCCCCTTGCAAGCTCCTCTCCACTACCTGACTCGCGATCTCTGGCGAGCCCTCTGCCGCCAACCTCTCCTGCCTGCCTTCCTCTACATCGAGACCGCGATGTTTATGGGCGCATCCGCCTCCATCCCCGAGCTCGCCTTCCCCTTTAGCGTTATTGTCGCGTCCGTCGTTGGCCTTATTGTTTCCCCGTTGCCCTTTTCTCCTCTGCACTCACCTCCCCGGTGCCCCTGCGAGCTTACACGTCGCTGAAGCCAGCACGCGCCTGCCAAGTTCAGCCTCGAGCCCCCAGTGTCGCGTTGCCTCGTGTACCTCCAATGGTCGTCCTTGTTCTTGATCCAGGGCCCGCAAGTGCCCCTCGTCCTTTTGCTAGAACCTTGTTGCTGCCTTGTGCAGGTGCTCCTCTATAGGGACTCATGTTTGTTTCGCTCCCTCAGTGCCTTGCGAGCACCCGTATGGTTGCTTTTGGTGTCGTCACTTGGACAGGATATCTATGTCTCAGCCCCAAATCAGCTTTTGTGGTGGTATCATGAATATGTTGTGGTCGAAGACCAAGGGGAGCCATGTTCCGTGGAACATGATCTTCCAAAGACAAATCGATGCAAGTCTGGTGCGACAAGGCCTCCTTGTTGACAAGCAACCATGAGCACACCGCCAGGGAACCAAGGCCCTCTTTCCGAGGACCGATCCTGCAGAACCCTCGGAACCCCAAGATCGTCATCCGATGTGTAAACCCTTTCCAAGATCCATATTTTTATAATATGATATACAACTTGTCGCATATTCAAATATTTATGCTCGCATCTCATCATGTGGTTCAGGGTATTTTGTCGACTCACCTAATAATTAAACATGGAGTCCATATGCGGGCAAAATCTAGTCTAATATTGGCTCCATTTAAAATTGTGTAGCGAACCGGTGATATATTTTGCCATGTTAAGACAACATTTAAATTGCGGGGTATCTAAAACAACTACAATCATATAATTAATTGTCGGAACCCCGGTTTCGCTTAATATTGTCTAAATGCATCACATCTTTGCCATATCATGCATCATATATGCATCATGCCCAATCTTCTGCCATAGTATTAAATAGTACATCTGGTGTTTCTTTTAGTGCATTGCTTCTTCACGGAGTAGGATGATGAGCTGATGTGAGTGACGCCCGTTCTTCGGATGAACCTTCGGCAGTGTTTTCAGGCGAGCATTCTCCCCCTTTCTACCTATTTTACATTTCTAGTCTTTACTTCCTCCTGTTGATCTATTGTTATCTATATTGCGATGCTATAGATTGCATACCCCTTTTGTACTTTCCTGCAGCCCATATATTGCCATGGACACCTCCTGTTACCCGTTGTTTGGTAGATAGTCGGCCTTGCGAGTCATAGTTGCTTGCTCAGGTGCTGCTTCGCGTCGTCGATTTTCCATCGTTGTTGGGTGGTTGGCACATGCTTAATGGTGGAGATGATCATGGCTTTAATTATTGTTTAATAACCAAAATTGAAAGTAGGTAAATAATGCAGAGGCACCGGTGGGTAATAGACAATATTTGGTTTTTAACCGCTCACAGGTGTCTCGTAGGACCCCGAGTTCTTGACACATGTTCCGAGATTGAGAGCGCTAACCACAGGTGGGGTGTGTGGGCACCCCCATCGATTAGTACCTGATTTCAAAGTACTGTACTGGGGCCACAAAGTAGTTTGGGGATTTATTACTATCATGTACTTATGCCATGCTTTACTGCTTTATTTACGATTGCGCATGGAGCGCCTATACTGTTTAGGAACAAATGTGGAATGTTTTCGCGGTATCGACAAGCCCAGTCACACTTTCGGGTTCCTAGTCGTTGACAGCCATTGACACAAACCCTGGGTCCGTCTCGGAGACCGGACGACTTTGTTTCGGATAGCTTAGTGGGGTGGCCCCCATGTACTTGCTTTGGGTTTGGGAAACGTCGTGTTCGAAACCCCGTCGACATACTGTTGGGTGTATGTTTTGTAATCTTGTACCTACCTGATCTGACAACAAGGGTGTAGGTGCGTGTGGGAACTTTGGTGCACCCCTGCAGGGTTAAATCTTTTCGAGAAGCCGTGTCCGTGGTTATGGACGACTTGGAGCACAGTTCTCGATCATAGACAACTATAACTAAAGTTTACTATTATAATTTGACTTGTATCTGATATGACTAGTAAGTTGGATAACCACCATGGAATGAATGAATAAGAATGCCAACTGTGTGAGTTTCCTCGGATTGAATTCCTCGTTTGGTCTCGAGGAGGGAAATACCAGGATGGGTAAGTTTGGTGGTAGTATCAGGTTGGATCCGAATAGGTCTTTCTTATCCCTCTCTGATAGCCGACAGTTGTATCGAGTCTCTATAGGTTGTTTAGTGCATGATGCGCTGCCGTTTCAGTCCACCATACCTATGTAGGCGAGGACCGCCGAATTCTAAGACTCGCCATGTACTGGCCTCAGTACTGACCGCTCTCTTTTTCTTTGCCCTTTGTTGTCACCCCTTTTGATTGAGCAGGTTTTGAGATCGACGTCGTTACCAGGGTTACCCTTCCGGCTTGCCTGGGCAAGGTTATGGACGCCATTGGTTATTCTTCAGGGATCTTATCTCAATTTTCATCTTGTCCATACTCGGACGCTGTATCGTTTCCAAGGTGATTTGGATATTTGTACTGTATATCTGTATTCTTGACTCATTGAGTCGTTGTTGTATATATATGTTTTGTGGGTTCCATCGAGGACTATTGTGTAAAGATATTACTTTGTTTTTCACCCGCACGCAAGTGCCTGGTGGGCACCTTTGAATCGTTTCTATGTGAATTTGGCGGGAAGCGCTAAAACTTGCATAGGGCCGATCTGAGGATGTTACAGAGTGGTATCAGAGCTCAGCAGTTGCGATACCCCACTGGTCCAGCCTATAGGATGACCTAGCTAACGGACGTTGTATAGTGTCAAAACTATTTTGCAAAATCGGTTGAATAGATCTGATTAGGTCTGCTTTTACTCCTTACCCCTTTTCTATTGTCCTCTTTACTCTGCGCATTTTTGATCTTCTCACTTATCTTTTCTTCCAGTCTAGGATTTCTCATGGTTGGGTTTCCGTCGTTACCTTTAGGGTTTTGCTTCCATCCTCCTGTAACAGTGCTTCGACATCCGGAATTCTTGCTATCTGAGGAACTTTCCTCTGTTGTACCATTCAGTGGACTAAAAATTCACTAATTTTTTCTTTGTATCTCCCGGTGCTTTACCACGCGATGACACCATTTGTGTTAGATCCGATGAAGAGCCTGCATCGCTCCTTTGTTTTTTGAACATCACTTGGCGAGATCTTCAGTCTGAATTCCGAGAGTTGGTTGTATAATTCTCCTTTTCATGTGCAGAGTAATGCTTTGGGTGCGCAATGGACTGATCACCATCCGACTAATCTTATCATTCGCTTTTATATATTGAATGGTGGATCGATGCAATTTTACTCCTATATAAGTTAGAGGTGGCCTTACTTTTTGATACCTTTACCTTCGTCCTTTGTTTATCCGGAGTGTTCCCTCGATGAACATGAGCAACGACCCTTTTGTTGGTGGTGTCGCCGATTTCAAGATGGAGAAAGAACCATTATTAGTGGTGTCGCAAGGATCTACACAAATTAAGAAGATTCAGATCGTCGGCCTTCTTTCCCGTACCAGGAGGCGGATCTCGAGGGCGAGATCCATTATTAGTCGTGTCGAATTGTAGCACCCCAGGTAATTCCACTACTAGAAAATCACATGTCTTATCTCTATGCATCATTATGACATCAGCATGCATTTATTTTTCTAAAAGTATTTTTCTAAAAGCCTATTTTTGTTTTCTAAAATATCCCCTCTATTTCAAATGTAAAATCCTCGGTCCCCTCGGATCTTTTGTTTGCCTAAAGTATTTTACCAAAAGGATATTTTAAAACTAAATTAAATAATAAAACTATTTTGACCGGGGAGACAGTCTAGCTGACCAGGCCAGAGGCCCAACCAGACCAAAGTACCTACCACCCGGTCCACCTAAACGAAACCTTATTTCCAACCTACCCCAGACCAAACCCTAAACCTAGATCTATTCTAGACCAAACCCTAAACCAGATCCACAAACACCCAATTCCCCTCCCAGCCGCCTCGCCCACTCACCTCACATGCATCCGCCGCCAGCCCTACAACTCACCCCAGAACCCACCTACCACTGCAACGCGACGCGCCTCCTGCGATGCACCACAGCAACCGCGCAGACCTACCCCGACCCCTCTCACGTTCTCTCTCGCCCGAACCCAACCCCGGACTGCATGACCGCCCGCAGACCCTGCCCCCGATTCTCCTTCCTCCCTCTCGTATCTCGCATGTTTCTCGCACGCTCCCGCAACCGAAGCTCATCCTCAATCCAGAACCCGCCGCCGCCCCTTCTCCCTCGCCCGAGACGTCGCCCTGCCGCCCCACGGCGCCCCTCTCCTCCTCTGCGGCCGGTCGTCGAGACTACCCTCGTCTTTCCCGAGCCCCCTTGCAAGCTCCTCTCCACCGCCTACCTCGCGACCTCCGGCGAGCCCCCTGCCGCCAACCTCTCATGCCCGCCTTCCTCTACATCGAGACCGCGATGTTGCTGGGCGCATCTGCCTCCATCCCCGATCTCGCCTCCCCATGTGGCGTTCTTGCTGCGTCCGTTGCCGCCCTCCTCATCTCCCCGTCGCCCTTTCCCCTCTGCAGACTCACCTCCCCGGCGCCCTTGCGAGCTTACACGCCATTGAAGCCAGCATGCGCCTGCCAAGTTCAACCTCGAGCCCCCACTACCGCGCTGCCCCGGGTACCTCCAATGGCCATCCTTGTTCTCGATCCGGGGCCCGCAAGTGCCCCTCGTCCTTTTTTGCTAGAACCTTGTTGCCGCCTTATGCAGGTGCTGCTGTACCGGGACTCATGTTTGTTTCGCTGCCTCAGTGCCTTGAGATCACCCGTATGGTTGCTTTTGGTGTCGTTACTTGGACAGGATATCTCTGTCTTGGCCCCAAATCCGTTTTTGTGGTGGTATCATGAATATGTTGTGGTCGAAGACCAAGGGGAGCCATGTTCCGTGGAACATGATCTTCCAAACACAAATCGATGCAATTCTGGTGCGACAAGGCCTCCTCGTTGACAAGCAACCATGAGCACACCGCTAGGGAACCAAGGCCCTCTTTCCGAGGACCGATCCTGCAGAACCCTCGGAACCCCAGTCATCCGGTGTGTAAACCCTTTTCGAGCCCCATATTTTTATAATATGATATGCAACTTGTCGCATATTCAAATATTCATGCTCGCATCTCATCATGTGGTTCAGGGTATTTTTTCGACTCACCTAATAATTAAACATGGAGTCCATATGCGGGTGAAATCTAGTCTAATATTGGCTCATTTAAAATTGTGTAGCGAACCGGTGATATATTTTGCCATGTTAAGACAACATTTAAATTGCGGGGTATCTAAAACAACTACAACCATATAATTAATTGTCGGAACCCCGGTTTCGCTTAATATTGTCTAAGTGCATCGCATCTTTGCCATGTCATGCATCATAGATGCATCATGCCCGATCTTCTGCCGTAGTATTAAATAGTACATCTAGTGTTTCTTTTAGTGCATTGCTTTTTCACGGAGTAGGCCGATGAGTTGATGCGAGTGACGCCCATTCTTTGTATGAACCTTCGGCAGTGTTTTCAGGCGAGCATTCTCCCCCTTTCTACCTATTTTACATTTCTAGTCTTTACTTCCTTCTGTTGATCTATTGCTATCTGTGTTGTGATGCTATAGATTCTGTACCCCTTTGTACTTTCCTGCAGCCCATATATTGCCATGGACACCTCCTATTACCTGTTGTTTGGTAGATAGTCGGCCTTGTGAGTCGTAGTCTCTTGCTCAGGTGCTGCTTCGTGTTGTCGATGTTCCATCATTGTTGGGTGGTTGGCACATGCTTAATGGTAGAGATGATCATGGCTTTAATTATTGTTTAATAACTAAAATTTAAAGTAGGTAAATAATGCAGAGGCACTGGTTGGTAATAGACAATATTTGGTTTTTAACCGCTCACTGGTGTCTCGTAGGACCCCGAGTTCTTGACACCTGTTCCGAGATCGAGCGCGCTAACCACAGGTGGGGTGTGTGGGCACCCCCATCGATTAGTACCTGATTTAAAAGTACTGTACTGGGACCACAAAGTAGTTTGGGGCTTTATTACTATCTTGTACTTATGCCATGCTTTACTGCTTTATTTACGATTGCGTGTGGAGCTCCTGTACTGTTTAGGAACAAATGTGGAATGTTTTCGCGGTATCGACAAGCCCAGTCAGACTTTCGGGTTCCCAGTCATTTACAGCCATTGACACAAACCCTAGGTCCGTCTCGGAGACTGGCCGACTTTGTTGAGGGTAGCTTAGTGGGGTGGCCCCCATGTACTTGCTTTAGGTCTTCGAAACGTCGTGTCCGAAACCCCGTCGACATACCGTTGGGTGTATGTTTTGTGATCGTGTACCTACCTGATCTGACAACAAGGGTGTAGGTGTGTGTGGGAACTTTGGTGCACCCCTACAGGGTTAAATCTTTTCGAGAAGCCGTGTCCGCGGTTATGGACGACTTGGAGCACAGTTCTCGATCATAGACAACTATAACTAAAGTTTACTGTTAACAATTTGACTTGTATCTGATATGACTAGTAAGTTGGATAACCACCATGGAAAGAATGAATAAAAATACCAACTGTGTGAGCTTCCTCGTATTGACTTCTTCGTTTGGTCTTGAGGGGGAAATACCAGGATGGGTATGTTTGGTGGTAGTATCAGGTTGGATCCGAATAGGTCTTTCTTATCCCTCTCTGATAGCCGACAGTTGTATCGAGTCTCTATAGGTTGTTTAGTGCATGTTGCGCTGCCGTTTCAGTCCACCATACCAATGTAGGCAAGGACCGCCGAATTCTAAGACTCGCCGTGTACTGGCCTCAGTACTGACCGCTCTCTTTTTCCTTTGCCCTTTGTTGGCACCCCTTTTGTTTGAGCAGGTTTTGAGATCGACGTCGTTAGCAGGGTTACCCTTCCGGCTTGGCCTGGGCAGGGTTATGGACACCATTGGTTATTCTTCAGGGTTCTTATCTCAATTTGCATCTTGTTCGTACTCGAACGTTGTATCGTTTTCAAGGTGATTTGGATATTTGTACTGTATATCTGTATTCTTGAGTCATTGAGTCGTTATTGTATATATATATATATGTTTTGTGGGTTCCATCGAGGACTATTGTGTAATGATATTACTTTGTTTTCCACCCACACGCAAGTGCCTGGTGGGCACCTTTGAATCGTTTCTATGCGGGTTTGGCGGGAAGCGCTAAAACTTGCATAGGGCCGATCTGAGGGTGTTACAAGTATGCATCTAGAAAACACAAAAGTTCCGAGCCAGCCGTCGAGTCAATGAATTGGTCAATGCGAGGCAAAGCAAACGAATCCTTCAGACATGCTTTGTTTGGGCCGGTGTAATCAATGCACATTATTAATTCTTTGGTTCCGTTTTTTAGCACAAGTACAGGATTTTCCACCCATCGGGTGTTAAGAACTTATCGAATAAAACTAGCCTGAAGTAACTAGCTATCTCTTTGCCTATGGCACGTCTCTTCTCCTCCCTGAAGCGTCATAGAGGTTGTTTCACCGGTTTGCATTTAGGATCGATGTTTAAGCTATGCTCGACAAGTTCCCTAGAAACACCTTTCATGTTGGCAGGTTGCCAGGCAAAGATGTCCTTGTTCTCACGGAGGTACTCGACAAGCACGATTTCCTATTTGGGATCCAAGTTTTTCCTAATGGCGATGGTCTTGGATGCATTGCCTACCACAAGTTCCATCGTCTTGGTCTCGATGGTGGCATTGAATGCGGGATCGGAGTCAGAAATCTGCTTCTTTGATGCCAGCATCTCCGAGGCATCGACCTAGCGCTGGATCTCCTTGAATTTTTTGCCGTAGAGGACGGCTTCGACAAAGGCTGCTTCACCTATTTTGCAGTCTCGTGTCCTTGTAAAACTTCTAGCAATGGTGATGACACCGTGTGGTCCGGGTATCTTGAGCTTGTTGTAGAGAAAGCATGGTTTGTCCATGAAGGAGTGGAAGATGTCACATCCGAATATAACATGGTACATGCTCTTGAAAGGGACCACTTCAAAGGTCATGCGCTCTTGGCGGTAATTATCAACATCACCAAAGGCGACCGAAAGGGTAATGCACCCAAGGGACCGGGATTCCCGGCCAGGAACGACGCCATGAAACCCGGTGCTGGTCCGCCTTAGGTTGGTCTCCGTCAAGTTCATCTTGTGTAGTGTATCCAGGTACATGATGTTGATGCTACTTCCACTATTCACAAGGCACTTGGTGAACTCACTGTCGTCAATCAAGGGGTTGATGACCATGGCATATTGGCTCTCTGTTGGAACAAGGTTGGGGTGATCCGTCCTGTCCCAAGTGATTGGAACTTCCGACCAGCACATGTACTAGGGAACCAGGGGTAGGGTGGTCATCAGTATCCTTAGTGAGGTCTTGTATGCTTGGATAGTTGTGGTGCCAAGGAAAGTGCGGTAGATGGGGGCCTTCTTCTCGAAGGGATTCTTGCCTTTTCCATCGCCCTTGTCGGCATGCTTGGGCTCTACGTCCTCATCCATGTCACATGAATCCTTGGACTCTTGTTCCTTCTTATTTTCTTTGCCCTTGCCTCATGGTCGGTTCTTCCGGCTTCATTTGTAGCCAGACTGCGGGTCTTCCTTGAGATCATTGAAAAACTTGCATTGGCGGTTGGTGTGGGTAGCTTTGTCATTGGTGTCGAGGTGTACGAAGCACGACATATCGCGGAACTCCTCATACGCCCGGAGAATGCTGGGCGCTATTGGGGTAGTTTCACTACCACGCTGCTGCCCACAACTAGGAGATATTTGATCATTTGGCCCACTTTACTTCGAAATTTGATCATTTGCCACATTGACCACCATATGTCAGTGACACAGGGTGTGGCAAATTATCAAACTGAAAAATAAAACGGGGCAAATCGTCAAACCCCCCACCCCCCACAACTAGCCCCTTCGCCTATGCCGCAAACATCATGGTGACCATATCGGATGCTGGCTTTTCTTTGGGCTGACTCTTCCTCTTATTATTGTTGTTTCTATTGTCATGGGTGGTATGGATATTGCCGGCAAAGAGCCGCAAGCATCATTGTCGATGGCTGCAAACTCACTGGCCAAGGAGATCATCTGATTGAGATCCAGCTTGTGATTGTCCTACAAGTGCTTCAATGTATGTCGGAGCAAAGTTCCCTTTTCCAAGCCATCGATGAAGGCCTCCATAGTGGTCTAATCGTGAACTCCCATAGAGGAATTTTTAATATACATCCAACGAGAGAGGTAGGCCTGATAAGATGCATCCTTTTCCTGAATGCACCGTTGTAGGTCACCTAAAGTGTAGGGACATTTATATGTACCCTCGAAATTCTTGGTGAACGCTTCATGCATGTCCAAACAATTGCATATGGAATTCTCTGGCAAATCTTCGATACATTGGTGGGTGGTGCCCATCAACATCAGTGGGAGGTACTTAACGTTGTGGTTCGGGTTTCCCCCGTGATCTCCACCGCCTCACTATAATCCTGCAACCACGTAGCTGGCCTGCCAGTGCCGTCATAGGACTTGATCGTCTTGTCAATCTAGAAACCTTTGGGGTAAGTTGTGGCCCTTATCACTGGGCCAAAACAACGTGTTCACAGGTATTGTCCTTCCCGGGCTTCGTAGATCTTGTCCAAGCGTGAATGTACATCACATGGCTCTGGGTTTCCTTTGTGCTTGTCACCGTCATGGGAGGGCTGCATGAGCAATGCGGTCCTCCTCCGCCATGGTGACTGCTAGGTGGCGATGGTGGTAGTGTCGGTGGTGGTTAGCCTTCTTTTTGTTTCCCTCTTGTGACCCCTCACGCCTGTCGCGATTTCTTGTCGGAAGCGGAGGGTCATGGTGCGACATGCTCCTATGCCCATGGTTGCCACTATGCTCTCTATCAAGTCGAGGCTGCCCCACATTATCGCGGATGACGATGCCACCCTAGGGGTGGCTAGGTGGAGGCATGCTCATGCGATGGTGAGCCTTTGGGTCTTCATGATGCCGGGGATGTCGAGGCAGTGGGGGAAAGCATTAGGGCCAAGCCTTACCTCCGTGGTCGGAGTATATGGGGATAGCGTTTGTCCTGTTGCATGCATCCCTCCGTCTTCATTCTGATGAACCCGTTTGAGATCCGACATCGTGGGAGATCTTGCCCTGTGCTACCTGGGCGCGCTAGACTGACAATATGTCGGGTTAGACTCCAGCCTCTAAGGGGTGGCCTTTTCCTACTGTTTGACAACCTTGGTGATGAGGTCATAGACCTAATCCAAAGCCTCGGGTGATCTATCCTGCTCTAGTAGGGTCTTGGCCACGGCCATGTTGAGGGCGGGCGTTGGCATGCCTTTCTTTTCATCTTTGTCAATGTATGGATTAGCTTGTGATATCTTTGAAGGA
Source organism: Avena insularis (assembly GCA_023614405.1). NCBI lineage: Eukaryota > Viridiplantae > Streptophyta > Magnoliopsida > Poales > Poaceae > Avena > Avena insularis. The sequence goes on along the minus strand of CM042685.1, from coordinate 89,762,888 downwards.
TCCCACCCCAAGTTATGCCGTACGCCAGGATCATTGACAATGTGATCCAGAGCCTTCTTGTTCTTCTGCTCATGAGAAGATTCTTGTACTCTATCTCCATGGCCTTAGCTGCTCGGATTTTTTCTGCGCCCTAACCAGATCTTGATCTAGCTTTGCGCCTTTCTTCCCGATGTTTTGTACCTCCTCTAGAAGATGCTGGTGTTTCTCATCAAGCTGGACGATGTTCCGGATATGGGCCACGGTCATGGGCTTGACGAGCAAATTGTCGTACATCACTCTATCTGCTGGAGTGATTTGGGTGGCCGCAGACGTAGATGGCGCTGTCGACATATTTGTGGGGTTGGAGTTGTTGGGCCCTATGGCCAGTTCCTATGGCTGCTACACGGGGTTAGACGAAGGAGGCATAGACTTTGTCGGAATATCATCGGCGTTGTCGGATGGTCCCTTCCTGGTGTCCCGTGGCTTTGGCGGAGCTGCCCCGGTTTGCTAATATTCTTATATCACACTCCCGATGGCGACTAACACTTGATGGGAGGTGACGAACTTGTTGGCGCACTCCTCGCGATTGATCTCCTCTTACATCTCCTTCATGGCAGTGTCGAGTTCTTCCGCGTTGACGTCAACTTCCTCCGAGTCCATGCTGGTGTCGGAGTAGAGCGCGTCTAGGCTGGAGTCGGAGGAAGCGGGAGCTTCTTCGATGGAGGAGGATGATGCCGATCAAGCGGGGCCGTTGGGCGGTGGCGGCGGTGGCCCGAGTAAGGCGGAAGGGCCGAGCTAGGCCTGGTCATCGGCAGCAGCGAAACTGTTAATAGTGTCGACCATCTGAGTGAGAGTAAGTGAAAGGGCATTTATTGTCATAATCACTTTTGGTGTTCGTTAACAACAAGTAGATCATTTTACAGTTTGTTATTGTCCACAGGTTGGTATTATCATAGATAAACATCACACACACTCTTGGGAAGAGACCACATACATTTGCCACTGTTCTGGAAACTCCAGACCGGAGTCTCCGGTCTGCCAAGACCGGAGTCTCCGGTGTGGTCTAGAGTTTCCGGTTCTAGCTCCGGTGGTGCCTCCCAGGACATGGCTGGGACATTCTGACTAGGGGTCCGGAGGCTGCACTGGAGGTTACTCCGGAGTCTCCGGACTTTGGTCAGTCCGGAGTCTCCGGTGTTGGAAGGCCGGAGTCTCCGGTGTTGCTAGTGAAGAACTGGCCTGGGTCAGTCAGAAGGGCAGTTTGGAGACTGGTCCGGAGATTGGCCGGAGTCTCCGGTGTAGACCGGAGTCTCCGGTCTGACTTTTCTACAATGGTTAGAAAACGGTTCTTGGAGGGGGCTGTCTATAAAATAGGGACCCTTATCTTCTTCCTCCAGTTGCTCGAGCTGCTCAAGAACACCAACCCCATTAGAGCCACCAAATCCACAAGATCTCTTCATCCAACCATCCAAAGTCATTGATCTTTGGAGAATCGAAGGAGGAGGCCTTGATCTACATCTTCACCAAGAGAGATCTTCATTTCCCCCTCATTCACTTGAGGGCCCCCAAGCTCTAGAGTTTCTTTGGAAACCCTAACTTTGATTTGGTTCTTACAAGCTTGTCTTTGATTTGTCTTGACATCTTGCTTGTATTTGGGAGCCTCCAATTCAGTTGTGGTTGTGTGCCCCGAACTTGTTGTAAAGGTGCCGTCTTACACCTCGAAGGTTGCCGATATAGTGGAAGGTGAATCGAGCCCGTTGGGGTGAGGTTCATCGGAGAACAAGGGAGGCCTCTCGTGGCATTGGTGGTTTGAAACCACCCCCTCTCCAAACGTAGACGTACTTCCCCTCAAAAGGAAGGAACTACGGGAAACAAATCCTTGTGTATCCGTGTCCACTCCCTTGGTTACTTCTATCCTTTACCGCACTTTACTTACTTGTTCTTGCTTAGTGTTGTGTTAGTTTGTGCTTGTTTGACATATAGGTAAATTCACCATAGTTGCATATTCTAGAGAATTTACCTTTCTTGTCGAACCCTAATTTGAAAAGGAGTAAAATTTGAAGTAGCACCTATTCCCCCCCCCCCTCTAGGTGCCCATACGATCCTTTCAATTGGTATCAGAGCCTCGGCTCTTTATTTGGGCTTTACCGCCTAAGAGAATATGGGTAGCCAAGAAGGGGATGATGGTAGTGAGTCGACCCCGGTGACCATGGAAGATCTCAGAAACTTGGAAACAAGATTGAGCTCTTCCTTGGTCAACGAAGTCAAGAAGATGCTTGAGCAACTTCTTAAAGACAAAGATGGCTCATCACCCCCATCTCCTCAAGAGGATCTACCATCCGTTGTACCTAAAGGGAATACTCCGATATCCCCGAGGGTATGGTGGTAGGGGGCAAACTAGACAATGCTAATTCCTCCACACGACTTGATGGGGGGAAGGGTGAGCACCGTGATTCTTGGTACTCTCCCAATCCTCCCGTCCCTCACCCTCATGTGTACAATAGAGGTGACCCACCTAAATTAGAAGAGTCTGCTACTTTTGCTCAATGGCAATCACTAATGAGAACTCATATGCACAGCTCTTGTATTGAACTATGGAACATCATCGAGCATGGACTCTTTATTGGGGATCCAAACAACTTGACAAGAAGAGAGGTTGTCAATAGTCAACTCAATGCCACTGCTTTGCATATGATTCAACAAGGATTGGGAACAAAGGATTACCCACACATTGAGCACTTTAGCATTGCCAAAGAAGCTTGGGATGCTCTCACTGTGTTGTTTGTTGGCAATGAGAGTATGAGGAGGAACCGATATGATGCTCTAAGCAATGAAGCCGAAGGCTTCTACATGAAAGAAGGTGAAGATCATGAAGACATGTACTGAAGGCTCAAGACCACCGCCACCGCCTTTAGAAATGTAGGTGCCTCACATGTGGACGATGCATGGATAAAAAGGAAATATGTGAGTGCACTCATGCCTTTTGAGCCCACCGACTTGAAGAGTCTACAAGGAAGACACAACTACCATCTCATGACCTCAAATGAAGTTATGCAAGAGATGGCCGCTTTCAAGGTTGCCGCCAAGAATGCCAAAGTTGCCCGTGCTCGTGCCCTTGGTATGAGCAATGTTGTCAATGTTGCATTAAAGGCCAAAGCTGTGGACCATGGGGATGAAGATGATAGTGATGAAGGTCCTTCCATGGACCACCCCGATGAAGTCAAGATTGCTCATAGTCAATATATGGCTTTCTATGCAAAGAACTTTTGGAAGAACCCCGCCAAGGCCAAGATGGAAATGCAAAGAAAGAGCAACCCAAATGGGAAGAGAGAAACTACAACGAGATTGAGAACTTGCTTCAATTGCGGTGACCGCTATCACTTTGTAGCAAGTTGTCCCTATGAAAAGAGAGAAGATCATGGGGGTAAGCTTGTGTTGAAGAAGACTCTCAAGGCACCTTACAAGAAACCTTTCATCAAGAAGAATCCCATCAACAAGAAGTCGGGAGAAATTGTCTTGATCACTCATGAAGAATACTCCTCCGACAGTGAAGATGAGGAAGAGGAAACTTCACATGGTGTGGCTGCTCTAGCCACCACCTCTACTCCGACATTCTCACTCTTTGATTCCAAATGAGAACTCTCCCACCAAGAACGTCACTTGCCTTATGGCAAGAGGAACGGAGGTATCCTCATCATCCCATTCTACTCCCCTAGATAATGATGAACTTGATGATGAAATGTCCCTTAATGTTAAAAAGGAATTAATTGCCTTTAATGAGTTTATGACTAAGCTAAAAGGAGATGCTAAGTTACACTTTGAAAACATCCTAGATCAACTTTCACATACTCAGGAGCTTCTAGATGTTAGATGTAAACTTGGGCATGAACACATGATTGAGCTAGAGGCTTTAAACAATGCTCTAGAAGAAGAACAAGAAACTAGGTTATCACTTGAGCTAAAACTTGAAGAGCTTGATGAGGCCAATGACAATATTGTTAACAAGCTCATCAAAGAGCGTGATCATGCTATTGCAAAATACAAAAGTGCTAAAAAGGACAAGATTGAGTTTGGTATGGTTCATGAAAAACTTGTCGAGGACTTTAGGTTGCTTAACAAGGCCCACAAGACTTTGGAGAGTGAACTCTTGTCACTCACAAAGTCCCATGAAACGCTTCAAACTCAATTGGCCAATATTCCTTCACCTAGTAACTTCATTCCATCCAGTAGTACAACTATTCTTGAAGAGAATGCTAGGTTGAAGGGGGAGCTTGCTAAGGCCACATTTCCACAAGGCAACAAGTCTATTGATGATCTTTTGAGTAAGCAAAGGCCTAATGGTGATAAAGGTGGCATTGGATTTGTCTCCAATTCTAAGAAGAAGAAGAACAACAAGAAGAATAAGGTCAAGCCCACACAAGAAACTAACAAGGCCATTGTGGGTAGTAAGACCACAAGTGGTAAAACTATGTCTCATGATGACTTTGCGGGTAGTGCTAACCCTCACTATGTTCTAATGCGTGATCATTATGGTGATGTGTATGCACAATATGTTGGCCCATATGATGGTTATATTGCTTGGTCTATTTGGGTTCCCAAGACCCTTGATGCTAACAAAAGAGGACCCATTGAAAAATGGGTACCTAAAAATTAGCTTGATCTTTTGTAGACTTATGCTTCCGGAGGGTCAAAGTGGGTGCTTGATAGTGGTTGCACAAGTAATATGACCGGAAGCTCGTCTATTGTCAAGGACTTAAAACCAAATGATGATCTAATCACCGTGACATATGCCGACAAGTCAAAGTCTAAGGTAATGGGTTTTGGCAAAGTTATGGTTGCTCACGACATTACACTCGTGAACGTCATGCTTGTTGAGACCCTTGGGTACAATTTACTTTCAGTCTGTGCTCTTGGAAAGATGGGTTTTTCCGTTAATGATCTTGTGGTACTCATGTGGAGCAAGTCTCTCAAGGTCGCTTTCGTTGGGTATGTCGAACATGACTTGTATGTGGTGGACTTTTCGGGGCAAGCCACTACAAGTGCGATGTGCTTATTCGGAAAGGCCGACGTGGGTTGGTTATGGCATCGCCGACTAGCCCATGTCAATATGAGAACTTTGCAAAGTCTCCATAAAGAGGGCCATATAGTTGGACTAAAAGAAAATGTTTCCTTTGCCAAAGATCGTGTTTGCAGGGCATGTGTTCTAGGGAAGATGCATGACGCTCCTCACAAGCCCACGAACCAAATCAAGTCTAACAAGATCTCGGAACTCCTCCATGTGGACCTATTTGGTCCTCCATCTCATGCAAGTCTTGGAGGGAAGAAATATTGTTTGGTGATTGTTGACGACTTTTCAAGATACTCTTGGGTTTATTTCTTCAAGTTGAAGAGTGAAACTCAAAAGACTTTTATCGACTTCATCAACTTGGTTCAACGGCAACACAATGTTCCCGTGTTGATTATAAGAAGTGACAACGGCACCGAGTTCAAGAACTACACCTTGAATGATTTCCTTAGTGATGAGGGGATTAAACATCAATATTCCGCTGCATACAACCCTCAACAAAATGGTGTGTCCGAAAGGAAGAACTAGACTCTTATTGAGATGGCTAGGACCATGTTGGCGGAGTTTAAATCTCCATACAACTTTTGGGCCGAAGCCATCTCCACCGCTTGCCATGCTTCAAACCGACTCTACCTCCGCAAGAAAATCAACAAGACTCCATATGAGATACTTACCGGTAACAAGCCCAACATATCTTATTTCCGGGTGTTCGGTTGTAAGTGTTTCTATCTCATCAAAGGTGTTCGTTTGTATAAATTCGAGTCTAAAGCATTAGAGGGTATTTTTGTTGGCTATGGTCTCGAATCTCACACTTATAGAATCTATGACAAGCTCTCTGGAGTCGTCATAGAATCTTGTAGTGTGACCTTCGAAGAATATGATGGTCCCGAAGGGGGGCGTGTTGATGCTTGTGATGTAGATGATGAAATGCCTCAGGATGCCATAGGAAGAATGGGTGTGCGATATATCCGCCCCGTTGAGGAACCCCTTATGGCGGATCGAGAAGAACTATGATCCACTCAAGTGGAACCCTCATCTTCACAACCTCAACATGCTCCATCCACCGAAGAGGACATTGACTCAAGCCAAAGACAAGTTGTGGACCCTCAACATGGTGATCAAAGTGTCAACTCCAGTCAAAGGGGGCTTGGTCCATTTGACGGATTGTCATGTGGTGCCAAATCAGTTTGTCAAGGAAGATCCGTACAAGCTGCTTTGAGACAAGCTCAAATTGATGCTAGAAGTGCACTTGATCAAGACCAAGGTCAATCCTTGCCTCCAAATGTAGAGGATGACTCCAATGATGATCAAGGTCAAGTTGATGGTCAAGACGAGGATCAAAATGATGAAGAGGGTCCTCCAAGAAACAATGAGGAGATCCACGCTCGTCGCGAAGCTAGAAAGAAAGAATGTTGGAAATAAGAGACCACACCCTCCAAAATGTTGTTGGAGATCTAAGGAAAGGAATTTCCACAAGAGCACAATTGAAGAGGTTCAGTGAACACCAAGCACACATCTCCATGATTGAACCAAAGAAAGTGTGGGAAGCTCTTGAAGATTCGGATTGGTTAGAAGCTATGCACAAAGAGCTCAACAACTTTGAGAGAAACAAAGTGTGGAAGTTAGTTGAGAAGCCAAAGCATTGCCGCAATGTTATTGGAACAAAGTGGATATTCAAGAACAAGCAAGATGAGCATGGAATTATAGTAAGGAACAAGGCTAGATTGGTTGCACAAGGGTATTCTCAAATTGAAGGCATTGATTATGGAGAGACTTATGCACCTGTGGCTCGCCTTGAGTCCATCCGTATCCTTCTTGCTTATGCGGCACATCATAACTTTAAGTTGCAACAAATGGATGTAGAAAGTGCATTTCTTTATGGTCCTTTAAATGAATTGGTATATGTTAAGCAACCCCCGGGATTTGAGGACCCCAACTTCCCAAACCATGTCTACAAACTTGATAAGGCGCTCTATGGGCTCAAGCAAGCCCCACGCACGTGGTATGAGCACCTTAGAGAGTTATTGTTTGACCGTGGCTTTGAGGTTGGGAAAATCGATCCCACTCTTTTTACTAAGAGGGTCAATGGGGAGCTTTTTGTATACCAAATATATGTTGATGATATTATCTTTGGCTCATCTAACAAAGCTTTTAATGATGAATTATCAAAGCTTATGACTAGTAGGTTCGGGATGTCTTTGATGGGGGAGTTGAGAGTATTTCTTGGCTTTGAGATCAAGCAAGTTAGAGGAGGGAAATTCTTCAATCAAGCCAAGTATACTCAAGATATGCTCAAGAGATTCAAAATGCAAGATTTGAATGGAGCTCCTACTCCCATGGCTACAAAGACTCATCTAGAAAAAATCCAAATGGTAAAGATGTGGATCAAAAGGTATACCGGTCTATGATTGGTTCTTTGCTTTACCTTTGTGCATCTAGACCCGATATTGTGTTAAGTGTAGGTGTGTGTGCAAGATATCAAGCGACTCCTAAAGAAAGCCATTTAATGGCGATCAAGTGAATCTTTCGATATTTGGTTCATACCCCATTTTATGGTCTTTGGTATCCTCAAGGCTCAACATTTTATCTTTGTGGATACATGGATTCGGATTGGGCGGGTGACAAGTATGATAGAAAATCAACATCTGGGGCTTGCCAATTCCTTGGTAGGTCCTTGGTATGTTGGTCTTCCAAGAAGCAAAATTGTATATCTCTCTCCACCACCGAAGCCGAGTATGTGGCAGCTGCTAGTGCATGCACTCAATTGCTATGGATGAGACAAACTTTAAAGGAATACGGTGTCCATTGTGAAAAAGTGCCTCTTCTATGTGACAATGAAAGTGCCATCAAGATTGCCTACAACCTGGTGGATCACACAAGGACAAAGCATATTGAGATTCGCCATCACTTCATTAGAGATCATGTTGCTCGAGGTGATATTGATCTATCATATGTATCAACCAAAGATCAACTTGCCGATATCTTCACGAAGCCACTTGATTAAGCAAGGTTTTGCTACTTGAGGAATGAACTAAATATCGTAGATTCAAGGAGCTTGACATGATGTTATTGCACTCTCACCTATATTTCATCTCATATTTGGTCTAGGTGTAGGCATGGATATAGGGGGAGTGCGGTCCTAATTTATTGGACCATCCCTCCCCCCATTATGCCCAAAGGAATCAAAATCATTCCTCTTAATATCATTTAGTGATATGTGAGCTTAATGATGAGTTTTGGTAATGGACCCAAGATATATCTTCGTGGTGTCAAGCCAAGTATACTCAAATATGGTGGCCTAGGCCACCGCCCTCTCTCATTTGAGAGGTTGGCACTTACTCATGTTTGTCATTTGCTTGATTTTAGTCTCTTAGAGTTTTTCTGATTATTTTCGAACTTCTATGGCTCTTGTTGGTTCTTCACAGTTTGATGTCTCAACCCAAGCCCTTTCCCTATCTTAAAAACCATCTATCTCTCATATATGTCCCCAAACACCTTTCCTGGAACTTTTGGTCGAGGAGGACCGGAGTCTCCGGTGTACAAACACCGGAGTCTCCGGTGTAGACTGGAGTCTCCGGTCTGGACGGTTTCCGTCACTTAAAGAAGGGGGCACGGGGTGAACTGGAACAGCAGTTCCTCATTCTTCACCCCGTCCCCTACCTCCAAACCCGTCGCCTCCTCCTCCAAAAATCCTCCCCAAAGGTCAAGAAGCCCCCGGGGTCCGTCGTGCAGCCGACCAACCTTCCCCTCTCCTCCATTGGGCCATTCCCACCGGAGGAATTGATCCCATGGACAGATCTGGTACCTCTCCTCTCCTTTTTCCTCCTAGGGTTCATCCCTAGATGTGTTTATGAGGATTGTTGCTGATTTGTCCATTGGAATCACTTGCTTGCATGCACTCTAGTACTTTAGCCTTGTTGCATTGCCCGATCTACTAGATTCACCCTCACCAGCATCTCCCCATCGCATACCCGAGCCTCCTGACCGGAGACTCCAGACTTAGGTCCGGAGACTCCGGTCCCCGGGACCGGAGACTCCCAGGGAGATTCTGAGCGGAGACTCCGGTGTTGGGTGAATCAAAGTAGTCCAGAAATGCATCAAAGCTCTTGTACTGCATCTTTGGGACATATATACTCATCTCCATGCTATCTCCCTCACTGCTGTTCACAGGTGATGGTTCTAGTCGTCCTCGTCGTACCAAGGTTAAGTCCCAAAGGGGCAATCCTCGCTATGATGAAGCTCATGGTCAGTTTATCGTGCCTCTGTCCAACCGGAAACAGCGGGCACATGATGCAGCTTACATGAAGAGGGATCAGAGAGGCTGAGCAGGAGGCGTGCAAAAGAGCCAAGTATGACAATCTCCAGTCCCTAGCCAAGATGTCTAAAGAGGAGTACCGTGAGCTGAGGAAGACTAATTTCTATGCACTGCCTCATACCAATGATGACCCTCGTTTCTGGAGGAAAGAACAGGGTGTGTTCATGAAGGATGTGTATGGTGTACTCACCAAATCACCTGTCTGCCCTCAGAAGTTCATGAATATTGAGCAAATGCGCCAGAGCCCTTATTTCAATGATGCCCTGTGGGTCTGTGAGAAGCTGGGTCTCTACAACTTGATGGAGCTGCGCGAAGACTACAGTGTGCACCTTGTTCAGCAGTTTTATGCCACAGTGGTGTTTGGGTCTGATCTTGACAGGACCATGGTATGGATGACTAGCACTACTCGTTGCACAGCTACCTTTCATGACTTTCCCAATGTCATCTTTGAGACCTTTCACGGAGTATCTACTCCTGTGGGACAGCGCATGCACTCAGCAGCTTTGGGTGAGAACAAGTTAAAGTTGGCACCTCTGTATGATGGTGGTGTTGTGGGGGCCTCCAAGGGACTCAAGACCCTCTACAACCTTATGCTGAGGATTTTCTGTCACACTATTGCTCCAAGTGCTGGAAATGATGATGCTATTAGGGGTGGGCTTGTCAACCTCCTGTACCATACTCACCGGACCTTCAATCCTGGACCAGAGGCTGATGCTGCACCCATTGATGTGATGGACTTCATTTTCGAGATGTTCCATGCCATTCTTTACAAGAAATCTCCCCCATATGCACTCTTGATTATGAGGCTCATCAACTCCCAGGCGCATGATTCTCCACATGGCATACCACCACACCTCACTGTGCACACTCTGGTCTCTCTGCAGCAGAAGGGGCACATGGGGCCTGCTCCAAGGCGTCGCTATGGAAATGATGATGAGGAGGAGATTGAGACGGAGAGGGCCCCCTCTCCACCTAGAGTTTGGAGGAAGAATGCCTCCAATGCCCCTATGCCTACCATGACTAGAGACTATGTGCATGAGAGGGTCAAGAAGGCCAGCTTTTGGGAGAGGACCCTTTGTTGCATGAACGTTGACATTCGCAAGCAGCAGCATGCATCCTACCAAAGCAACCGTCACATTGAGAAGCTTATCAAAGAGATCAAGGACTAGGGTGCTGCTGATACTGAGGAAGGTGAAGATGAATACAATGATGAGCATGGGGCTCAGCAGTCCACAGAGTCTGATCACACTCTCTCATTTGGGGCATGGAATGCCCAACAGGATAGTCTGGTGGACTGGAAGACGTTTGCTGATGTCACCTCTGGGTTTGGTTACCAGGCTACTTCCTCTTCTCACCCTCACGGCAAAGGGCCTGCTGTCCCTGATGATGATGATGATGATGATGACTATGACCATGATGAGGGTGACCAGGACGAGGATGACCAGGATGAGGATGAGGATGAGGATGCCGAGGATGACCAGGATGACGATGACTACTGAGTTATTGGGGCACTAGTATAGGTCTTTTCCCTTTTCGGCGTTTCGATGCCAACGGGGAGAAGACATTCTCATCGCTTTGCATGGGACTTGGGATTTGCGACTATCTGCCTTTATTTGCCTTTTATTTGGATATTCGAACTTGAACTTTATGTGTGTTATCTTTTGTTCTTATGTGTGTCTATGACTATGTGCTTGTGTGCAACACCTATTGTAACTCATGTGATATCTATATGTGTTATCGTTGATATTATCTTCCTTACATGACTAACTTCATTATCTTGCTGCACATAGTCAGGGGGAGCCACATTTATATGTTATTCCATGCAAATCACTTGTTGTCATCGAACACCAAAAAGGGGGAGATTGAAAGGGCATTTATTGTCATAATCACTTTTGGTATTAGTTAACAACAAGTAGATCATTTTACAGTTTGTTATTGTCCATAGGTTGGTATTATCATAGATAAACATCACACACACTCTTGGGAAAAGACCACATACATTTGCCATTTACGGAAACTCGGGACGAGTCTCGATGCCAAGACGGAGTCTCGGTGTGGTCGGAGTTTCGGTTACTGCTCGGTGGTGCCTCGGGACATGGCTGGGACATTCTTACTAGGGGTCCGAGGCTGCACGGAGGTTACTCCGAGTCTCAACTTTAGTCGATCCGAGTCTCCGGTGTTGGAAGGCGGAGTCTCGGTGTTCTTGGTGAAGAACTGGCTGGGTCGGTCGGAAGGCGATCGAAGATTGGCCGGAGTCTCGGTGTAGCCGAGTCTCGGTCTCTGACAGTCTTCGATCGACTTTTCTACAATGGTCGAAAACGGTTCATGGAGGGGCATCTATAAATAGGGACCCTTATCTTCTTCCTCCAGTTGCTCGAGCTGCTCAAGAACACCAACCCCATTAGAGCCACCAAATCCACAAGATCTCTTCATCCAACCATCCAAAGTCATTGATCTTTGGAGAATCGAAGGAGGAGGCCTTGATCTACATCTTCACCAAGAGAGATCTTCATTTCCCCCTCATTCACTTGAGGGCGCCCAAGCTCTAGAGTTTCTTTGGAAACCCTAACTTTGATTTGGTTCTTACAAGCTTGTCTTTGATTTGTCTTGACAGCTTGCTTGTATTTGGGAGCCTCCAATTCAGTTGTGGATGTGTGCCCCGAACTTGTTGTAAAGGTGTCGGATTCCACCTCGAAGGTTGCCGATATAGTGGAAGGTGAATTGAGCCTGTTGGGGTGATGTTCATCGGAGAACAAGGGAGGCCTCTCGTGGCGTTGGTGGTTTGAAACCACCCCCTCTCCAAACATAGACGTACTTCCCCTCAAAAGGAAGGAACTACGGGAAACAAAATCCTTGTGTCTCCGCGTCCACTCCCTTGGTTACTTCTATCCTTTATCGCACTTTACTTACTTGTTCTTGCTTAGTGTTGTGTTAGTTTGTGCTTGTTTGACATATAGGTAAATTCACCATAGTTGCATATTATAGAGAATTTACCTTTCTTGTCGAACCCTAATTTGAAAAAGAGTAAAATTTGAAGTATCACCTATTCACCCCCCTCTAGGTGCCCATACGATCCTTTCAGTAAGGTTCCCTATGGAGTGATGCCTCCTGAGCGTATACCCGATAAGTGTACCACGCGCGAGCCCTTTGACGAAGTGGTAGCTCACATCATTACTGGGGTTACCCTCCAAGTCGGCCCTTAGCCAGAGCCATCTGGCGAGATAATCTCGGGGTTCTCACCATCTCTCTAAACGCAACGATCCAGATCAAATATGGTCACAACGCCGACAAAGTGTGACCACTGCTTTCCAAACGCACAGGGTAACCAGCGGATTTGTATTGGTCTTCCACCATTATATGCTGCACGGGGGCGATTTGGGTGGGCCTTGAAATTTATGATCTAAGCCGTCAAACTCCAAAGATAGATCCGACTTCGATCCTTCCATGAACGTATCCTGCCCGGATGCGGTCCGTGCAGGCCTTGACGATCCTCTGACTTCTTGGGAACTAGTGCTTGAGTCGGTTTCACCGATGAAGAGGTGGATGTCCATGATTGGAACAATTGAGCAGTGGGTGGGGTTCATCACCGCCGAGATCCAGAACTCGTTAAGAGGGACGATATGAACATTGCCGGAGAAGAGGACGAGCCCGATGGCTATGGTATTGCCGATTCCTGCAAAAATATTGGACCTCGCCTGGTGTAGAGCTCGAAGCGCCTCATGCCCCACGGTGGGCGCCAACTGTCGTGGTATTGCCGATGAGTACGCCATGGAGGGGTCCTCATAGAGCGTGTTTAGAGAGGTGTGGGAAGGAGGCAAGTTGGCGGGTACGAGGTAACATAGCTTACACAGGTTCAGATCCCACAACGGTGGCGGAATCCTACTCCTACTATAAATCATTATAATGGCAATACGTCGAGTTACAGAGATTGATTCACTATGCAAGGTGTGTGAATCAATGCCCTAGAGGCTCCTAGAGGTCTGGCTTATAAAGGCGCCAGAACCTAGGGTTACAGGAAAGTCCTAGCCGAATAGGTTACAGAGTTCTATACTAATACAAATTAGTCTTATGTGTCTTGTACTCCAAGGCTTCGGGTTGGTTCATGACTGTACCATAGCCTTTCTTTATCCTGCATGGGCATCCTGTAGCACCCCGGGTAAAACCACTACTAGAAAATCGCTGTTGTTTTTATTTGTGCATCATCATGACATCATCGTGCATTTATTCAACTAAAACTATTTCTCAAAAGCCTATTTTGTTTTCTAATTAATCTCCTCCTTTAATTTCAAATAAAAAACAAACCTTTCTAAATATTTTGTGTGTCTAAAAACTATTTACAAAAATATTTAAAAAAGGAATAAAAATAAAAGTGTTTTCGGGGGAGGCAGCCGGTCAGGCCCAAAGGCCCAGCCAGCCACCTACCACCCCTCTAACCCTAACCCTCTCCAAACCCTAACCCTAACATCTAATCCCCAACACTCCCTGTCGCCTCCGCCACACCCTAGACACACACCACGCACGCACTCAACAGCGCAGCACAGACACACCACGCCACAACGGCACACCGTACCCGGTCCCAAGCACACCACACACTCACACACGCCACCCACACCCGCGTACATGCACGCTACCGCCACGAACCTCGCTCCCTCATCCTCGATCCCCCAGCCTCGACGCGCCCTCCTCACCTCCTCTCCCTCTGGTCACCACCACCACCTGACCTCGCAGCAGTGCGCCCCGCGGTCGCCTCCACCTCACCAGCCCCGTGGCCTCACCTCGAGCTCGTGACCTTCCACCATCGTGCTGCCCTCTGCCTCGCTTGGACGCCGCCTCCCCGAGCACATGATGCCGCCTCGTCGTCGCCTTCCTCAAGCTCGCCTCTGTCGGCCCCGTCCTCTCCACGTGCGGCCGTCCTTGCCCGGCCTTCCTCGCCGGCCCCGCTGCCCGCCCTTCCTCCACATCATCGCCCGCTGCCCCCTTTTTCCGGCCCACGCCCGCCCGCGGAGCTCTGCCCCACCGCCGCTTCTTGCGAAGACCGTGTCGGCCTCTCATCCCCGTTCCCGCAACGCTCAGGCCAGATCCTCCGTCCGCCCCTAGGCCGGCCCCACCTTGATCCATGCCTTCCACGACGTGGGCACCGTTAACCGCCAGCGCGCATGCTTCTGCTAGTCTGCTCCTATGATATTTGGTGGTGTTAATGTGGTCTGTGTATGCCATTGTGTTTCAATGCCAGTGTTTGGACCGATGGTCTGGTGAGGTTGCCTGGTGTTGGCACTCATGTGAAGATGGTGCGGCACAATCTCGACTACCTTCTGTCCGCGGTACAAACCCTGGTGATTCAAGGATGAACGAGTACCTCGACTTCAATGCCGAACCAAGTTTTTCTGGACCCCGCACCCTTCGGATCGCCAAGACCTCCTTCCGGACCCGAAGACCGATCCCCCGAACCCTTGGAACCCCAAGTTCGACGAGTTTCGATGTGTGACCCCTTTCCGAGCCCTTATTTTATAAATGCTATATCTACTTGTTGCATATGAAGCATTCATACTCGCATGCATATTGTGGTTGTTTGGGGACATTATGTCGATTCACCTCATAATTGAATATGGAGACAATATGCGGGCGTTTCTAGCTTTATATTGACCCCATTTAAATTTGTGTAGCGAACCAGTGTTATATTTTGCCATGTTAAGACAACATTTAGATTGTGGGGTATATAGACAACATCAACCATCTAATTAATTGTTGGGACTCCGGTTCCGCTTAAAATGGCCTAATTGCATCGCATCTTTGCCATGACATGCATCATACATGCATCATTCTCGATCTTTTGTCGTAGTATTAAATAGTGCATCCGGTGTTTCTTCTAGTGCTTTGCTTCTTCACGGATTAGGCCGATGAGTTGATGCGAGTGCCGATCGATCTTCAGATGAACCTTCAGCAGTGTTGTCAGGTGAGCATTCTCCCTCTTTCTACCTATTTTATATTTATAGTCTTTATTTCCTCCTGTTGATCTATTGCTATCTGTGTTGTGATGCTATAGATTCTGTACCATTTATACTTCCCTGTGGCCTCTATATTGCCATGGACACCTCCTATTACCTGTTATTTGGTAGATAGTCAGCCTTGCGAGTCGTAGTCGCTTGCTCGGGTGCTGCTTCGTGTCGTCGATGTTTCACCGTTGTTGGGTGGTTGGCACATGCTTAATGGTGGAGATGATCATGGATTTAATTACCATTTAATAACTAAAATTGAAAGTAGGTAAATAATGCAGAGGCACCGGTGGATAATAGACAATATTTGGTTTTTAACCGCTCACTGGTGTCCGTAGGACCCCGAGTTCTTGACACCTGTTCCGAGATCGAGTGCGCTAACCACAGGTGGGGTGTGTGGGCACCTCCATCGATTTAGTACCTGATTTCAAAGTACTTTACTAGGAGCCACAACCTAGTTTGATGCTTTATTACTATCCTGTACTTATGCCATGTTTTACTGCTTTATTTACTATTGCGCGTGGGGAGCATGTACTATTTAGGAACCCCGTGCCACGTTTTCGCTGTATCGACAAGCCCAGTCATACTTTTGGGTCCCAGTCGTTTACGGCCGTCGCCACACGCCCTGGGTCCATTTCGGAGACGGCCGTCTTCGTTGCGGATAGCTTAGTGGGATGCCCCCATGTATTTGCTCTGGGTCTAGGAAACGTCATGTCCGAAACCCCATCGACATACCGTTGGGTGTATGTTTTGTGATCTTGTACCTACCTAGTCTGACAACAAGGGTGTAGGTGCGTGTGGAAACTTTGGTGCATCCCCGCAGGGTTAAATTTTTTTGAGAAGCCGTGTCCGCGGTTATGGACGACTTGGAGCACAATTCTTGATCATAGACAACTATAACTAAAGTTTACTATTATAATTTGACTTGTATCTGATAAGACTAGTAAGTTGGATAACCACCATATAAAGAATGAATAAAACTGCCAACCGTGTGAGTTTCCTCGGCTTGACTTCCTCGTTTAGTCTTCAGGGAAAAATATCAGGATGGATATGATTGGTGGTAGTATCAGGTTGGATCTGAATAGGTCTTTCTCATCTTTCTCTAATAGCCGATAGTTGTTTTGAGTCTCCATAGGTTGTTAGTGCATGTTGTGCTGCCGCTTCAGTCCACCATACCTATGTAGGTGAGGACCGCCGAATTCTAAGACTCGTCATGTACTGGCCACAATACTGATCGCTCTCTTTTTTCCTTTGACTTTTGTCGGCACCCCTTTTGTTTAGCAGGTTTGAGATCGACGTCGTTAGGAGGGTTACCCTTCTGGCTTAGCCTGGGCAGGGTTATGGACGCCATTGGTTATTCTTCAGGGCTCTTAGCCCAATTTGCATCTTGTCCGTACTCGGACGCTGTATCGTTTTAAAGGTGATTTGGATCTTTTTATTGTATATATGTATTCTTGACTCATTGAGTTGCTGTTGTATATATATGTTATGTGGGTTCCATCGAGGAATATTGTGTAATGATATTACTTTGTTTTCCACCCGTACACAAGTGCCTGGTGGGCACCTTTGAATCGTTTCTATGCGGGTTTGGCGGGAATTGATAAAACTTGCATAGGACCGATCCGAGGGTGTTACACATCCCTTCTGGATCCGTCTAACTAGGCCGCCGAGCAGGCCATATGCCTTTCTACCAACTATGGGCCACCCGGGTTAGCCGGATTAGAGACATGCAATGGTGATACCTATTTAGCATATCTCCAACATCGTCTCAAGCTTCCAGCTAACCTAAGCTTCATCCTGTTTTCCATGTGTCCCGTCTCAAGAAAGGGGCTCCTCCCGAAGTGCATCCTAAACTGCCACAAGTGGATGACGCTGCACCACATCACCAGGTTCCTAAGCAAGTTCTTCAAACAAGACAAGTGCGTCGTCGACACAAAACCTTGGAGCAAGTGTTGATCCAATGGTCAGGACTCCTGACTTCTTTGGCGACCTGGGAGAACACCATGGAGCTAAAGACAAGATTTCCAAGGGCATCTACTTTGGATCAAGCTGCTCTAGAAGGAAGAAGGAATGTTATGGGCCTATCGGCCCATGGGCCAGGTGCAGGGCTGTCCCAATGGTCGTGGCGCACATACAAGGGAAGCTAGTGGTATCAAACTATGGAGTGAGCGACATATGAAGGGGCCGGGGACAGGCTGTTGACCAGTGGAGGACCCCTCTGTTGACCGGTGGAGGCTGCTTGGTTTAGTCCCACCTCGCCTACGGGAGGAGGCCACACCCAGCTTATAAGAGAGAGATTCCTTCCTCCCTTCGGTCCGGGATTTTGGGATGGAGTGGGATCTCTTCTTATTGTTGAGCTGTGAGCGCATGAACGTCCAGAACGTAGGCCGAGTACTGGGCTGACCAAGTGGACGCTAACATCTGGTATCAGAGCCAGCATCGCCATGCCTTCCTGAGGGGCTTCTCAGGGGGATGGGATATGAGGACTCCTCTGTTGACCGGTGGAGGCTGCTTGGTTTAGTCCCACCTCGCCTACGAGAGAAGGCCACACCCAGCTTATAAGAGAGAGATTCCTTACTCTCTTCAGTCCGGACTTTTGGGATGAAGTGGTCTCTCTTCTTATTGTTGGGATGTAAGCGCATGAACGTCCAGAACGTAGACTGATTACTGGGCTGGCCAAGTGGCACATATGAAGTGGCCGGGGACAAGCTTCAGGTATCGAAGAGGAGAAACCTGAACACGGCTCTGCTACTTCTCTTCTTGTTGTATCCTCTCTCCCACCTTGGCTCTATTTCGCGTCCCAGTTCCTGCTAAAATATTTGTATGAGACCTAAATTCCTGTGTGTGAATTGAATAAAGAGTGTGGCGGTGACACACTTGAGTTCTCTAGAGATTACATTAGTCTTAGTCCACCATATTCCAGGAAAAAGCACGGCAAGCTGCTGGTATCATGTACAGGAAATCACAGCCTGTCGGCCCCGTGCATTTCGGTACGCGACGACGCCTCCTCAAAGTCATATATTCCGCTTCCACGCCGCACCGCACCACCCAATCAACACGCACATGGAGTACCTGTCTATTCGGGTCAACACACTGCGCCCATTGACCAGCCGCGCCGCCCGCAAACTAAATTCCCTCCCCTCCCTCGCGTTGGCCAGTCTCCGTCCCCCGCCTCCCCCCTCCCCGACGGTGCGCTCACTCAATGCCTACGCCAGAAGCTGCATCCGCACGCATCCTCCTCTCGCTCCTCATTCTCTTGGTTTCTGCCGGCGCCGCCAATGCCGCTACGGAGTCGGAGGCCCAGGCGCTCCTGGCCTGGAAGGCCAATCTCACCGATGCGGCCGCGCTGTCCAGCTGGGCCAAGCCGGCGAAGGGGCTCTGCTCCTGGCACGGCGTGTCCTGTGACGCCACCGGCCGCGTCGTGTCTCTCAAGCTCCGGGACCTCGGCATCGCCGGCACGCTCGACGCGCTAGACACCGCTGCGCTCCCGGCGCTCGCCAACCTCGACCTCAACGGGAATAACTTCGTCGGCGCCATCCCGGCGAGCCTATCCCGCCTGCGCTCCCTCACCTCGCTCGACCTCGGCAGCAACGGGTTCGACGGCGCCATCCCGCCGCAGCTCGGCGACCTATCGGGCCTCGTCGACCTGCGCCTCTACAACAACAACCTCGTCGACGCAATCCCGTACCAGTTTAGCAGGCTCCCCAGGATCGAGCATTTCGACCTGGGCTCCAACTTCCTCACCAGCCTCGACCGCAGGTTCTCGCCCATGCCCACCGTCACCTTCATGTCGCTCTACCTCAACTACCTCACCGGCAGCTTCCCGGAGTTCATCCTCAAGAGTGCCAACGTCACCTACCTCGACCTGTCGCAGAACAACTTCTCCGGGCCGATTCCGGACTCACTGCCTGAGAAGCTCCCAAACCTCCTGTATCTCAATTTGTCCATCAACGCCTTCTCTGGCCGGATACCGGCCTCGCTGTCCAAGCTTGGGATGCTCCAGGACCTGCGGCTCGCCTCCAACAACCTGACAGGAGGCATCCCCAATTTCCTTGGGTCGATGTCCCAGCTCAGAGCTCTTGAACTCGGCAACAACCAGCTCGGCGGTACGATCCCGCTGGTTCTTGGCCGACTCAAAATGCTACGACACCTTGACATCAAGAGTGCCGGGTTGGTTTCCTCTATACCACCGCAGCTGGGCAACCTTTCCAACCTCAATTTCGTGGACATGTCCATGAACCAACTCACCGGTTTCCTGCCACCGGCGTTGGCCGGGATGCGCAAAATGCGAGAGTTTGGTAGTGTTACAATTGCGACAAGAAGATAACGAAGAACGAAAACAAAACACAGTAAGGGGGACACAGATTTAACGTGGAAAAACCTCTCCAACAAAGAGAGGAAAAAACCACGGGTGCCAGCCAGCGAAACTTCACTATATCGAGGAGTGTTTACAAACGCCGGGGATTTCACAGATGCAACTCGCCCAACCGGCGGCTTACAAGGGGTTTATATATCGGTGGAAACCTAGGTCTTCGACGATCCGTACCGTACCGCGGGGGGCTGTCGCCCCCGCACCCCCACAGGCGTCCTTGTTGGGCACGGTGGCCCAAGCCTCCCGACGACGGGCCTCGCTCCACTCGTCAGAAGTTGGCCTATACTTTGTAGAATTTGGATCAACATATAACAAACTCCACCTTGAGACAAATTCCTCCTTGTAGCATCAACAACAACCATCTCCCTGAACAAACAAAGCAAATACTTTCGGCGCCAATAGCCACTTGGGCTAATCAGTTAAACCAACTAAGTTCGAGCAAAGATCAAACTTAGCAACAGGAACAGGTTTAGTCATCATATCAGCAGGATTATCATGAGTGCTGATCTTGCATACCTTTAATTTACCTTGAGTAACAATGTCTCTAACAAAATGGTACTTGACATCAATGTGCTTAGTTCTCTCATGGAACATCTGATCTTTTGTAAGGTATATGACACTTTGACTGTCACAAAACAAAGTAATGCAAGAATCATCTCCACAAAGCTCAGCAAACAAACCTTTCAACCAAACAGATTCTTTGCAAACTTCAAAGAATAGCCATGTATTCAGCTTCAGAGTAGATTGTGCAACAACATGCAATGTAGCCTTCCATTCTAACGACACAACCTCCAACATTAAACACATAACCTGTGAGGGATCTTCTCTTATCCAAATCGGCGGCAAAATCTGAATCCACATAGCCAGAGTCCCTCACGGTCTGCCAAACTTCAAACAAGCATTGGAAGTGCCAAGAAGGTACTGAAAACCCAACAGCCTTCCAATGTTCTTTACCAGGATTAGCCATGTATCTACTTATCAAACTCATAGCATATGATAAATCAGGACGAGAACAAACCATGGCATACATCAAAGAACCAACAACACTAGAATATGGCACCTTTGACATGTACTCAAACTCTTCATCAGTAGTAGGACATTGAGAAACCGACAATTTAAAGTGAGGAGCAATAGGAGTACTAAGCGAGTTGGCACCATCCATATTAAAACGATGAAGAACTTTCTTAATGTAACTTTGACTAAGAAATAACAAACCAGATTTTCTATCTCGTGTAATCTCCATACCTAAGATCTTCTTAGCAGCACCAAGATCCTTCATCTCAAACTCACTACTTAAGTGTGCCTTCAAAGTAGTGATTTCTTTCATGCTCTTGGCAGCAATTAACATATCATCAACATATAGCGCAAGTATATAGGTGACCCATCAACAAACTTGATATAAACACAACTATCATATTTAGACCTCTCAAAACCATGTGAGATCATAAATGAATCAAACCTTTTATACCCTGTCTTGGAGATTGCTTTAAGCCATAAAGAGACTTCTTTAATTTGCACACAAAATCCTCTTTACTGCACTATGAACCCTTCGGTTGGTCCATGTATATTTCCTCATCAAGCTCTCCATGCGAAAAGCAGTCTTGACATCTAACCGCTCAAGCTCAAGATCACGATAGCCACAATACTAAAGAAAGTACGAATGGAACTATGCTTCTGGCTGGAGAGAACACATCATTGTAATCAATACACGGAATCTGGTGAACCCTTTTGCTACTAACCTTGCCTTGTACCTTGAAGGCTCTTTGGGAGATAGACCTTCCTTTTTCTTGAAGATCCACTTGCAGCGGACCGCCTTCTTTTGTTTAGGCAAGCGCACAACATCCCATGTGCCATTTTTCTCAAGCGATTGCATCTCTTCTTGCATAGCGATACCCACTTCTCGCGGTCAGCGGATGCAATGGCTTCATTATATGTAGCAGGTTCAGAATCGTTCTCCAATTGCTCAAAGACAACTCAAAGCATAATGTACAAGATTATACTCTTCAATTAAACGACGAGGTGGAACTATGTTACGTCTCGGTCTATCATGACAATAGATTCACGTGGCTGCTGCAAAGCGATAGGTGATGAACAACATCATCATCAATATTTTCCTCATGAGTATCATCAACAACACATTATTATCAACAGTTTTCTGCGGTGCTCCACCGCACGAACTCCTCCTCTCCAATAGCAAATGGAGAGGGATCGATGCAAGCTGTCATGATACATAACGGATTCATTGAAAACAACGTTCCTACTCAACAAAATCCTTTTTGTTTGAGGGTTCCATAGTTTATATGCCTTAACTCACGAACCATAACCAAGGAATATGCACTTGACAGCTCTAGGCTCTAACTTTCCATTATCAACATGAGCATAAGCGAGGCAACCAAAACTCTCAATCTGTGAATAATCGGTGAACTCCGACCATACCTCAATAGGAGTTTTCTTCTCAAGTGGAATAGAAGGTGACTGTTGATGAGGTAACACTGTTGTGTTGGTGCTTCAGCCTAAACGCCTATGCATACCGCATTAGACAACATACAACGAGCCCTTGAGATGATGGTTACGTTCATGCGTTACGCCACGCCATTCTGGCGAGGAGTATATGGGATGGTGTGATGCCCGATCATGCCATCGTTCTTGCAAAACTCCTCAAACTCATTAGACAGAATTCCATACCATTGTCGGTCGTAGTACCTTTACCTTCTTTCGATCTGTTTTCAACCATAACTTTCTACTTCTTAAAAGCATCAAAAACATCAGTTATGCTTGAGAAAATAAGGCCACACCTTTCTTGAGTAATCATCAATAATAGTAAGCATATAATTAGCACCACCAATAGAAGTCTTACGGACGGACCCCATACATCAGCATGAACATAATCTAATATGCCTTTGGTGGTATGAGCGGAAGCATTGAATTTAACTCTTTTATGCTTACCAAAGATGCGTGCTCACAGAACTCAAACTTACTCAAGTTGCAACCATCAATCAGCTCTCTCTTGACCAACTCGCCATGCCTTGTTCGCTCATATGCCCAAGACGCATATGCCATAGATGTGTTTTACCACAATCATCGAATCATTAGAAGTAACAGCAGCAATACCAGGCAAAGTGCTACCTCTAAGAACATATAATTTAGCAGAATTCATATCACCTATCATGTGAATAAGAGAACCTTTTGATACCTTCAGAACTCGATGCCCACCGGCATACTTGTATCCATCAACGTCCATGGTACTCAGGGAGATCAAATTTCTGGCCATGCTTGGTATGTGCTTCACCTCACTCAACGTCGTGTCACGCCATCATGTGTCCTAATCTTAACAGATCCAACACCAACGATATGGCATGGGTTGTCATTCCCCCACGCACAAAATCTCGATCGCACAGACTCATATGAACTGAACCAATCTTTGTTACAGCAAATATGAAACGAACATGCAGTATCAAGTATCCATTCATCATCACGAGAAGCACAAGCAGCAAAAACAGCTAAGCGTTCACCATCATAACTATCAGAAACAACAGCAGCCTTACCATTGCCTTGATCCTTATCTTTCGGTTGGTAAGTACCGTTCCTTTTCTCCTTATTCTGCAGCTTCCAGCAATCATCAATAACATGATTAGATTTCTTACAATACCTGCAGAACTTGTCCTTTCTCTTGGACTTCGAACGACCTCTGCCGTCTTTGCTCTTATCTCGGTTGCCATGGTTGTTAAATCTCCGCTCGGTCCTGCCACGAACTGCAGAGCTTCAGCCTTGGAGGGCCCCATCTACTGCACCATAGATTTCATCTTTTCCCTCTGTTTGAGGGCATCTTGCACTTCATCAAGGGTTATCTTCTCACGGCTCAACAACATTGTATCACGAAAGTGTGTATAAGAACTAGCGTGAGCATAAGAGTAATAGGGCTAGATCCTCATCATCATATTTTACTTCCATAGATTGCAAATCAGAAATAATCTCTCTAAAAAGAGATAAGTGATTCATTACCGATCCACCTTCCTGCAATCTATGCGAGAACAACTTCATCTTCACATGCATTTCTTGGTTAGATCCTTTGACATGCGAGATCGTTTCGAGTTTTTCCCATAGGGCGAAGCAGATTTCATCTCGATACTTCTGCAAAATATTATTGGACGGATGAAGTTGAATCAAAGACAAAGCCTTACGGTCCTTCCGCTTCTCTTCACGGACCAGGTCTTAGCATCCTTTTCACCGAATCCATCCGGCTTCATCCAGATCGAAGTTTGGGCGAGAATCGCCGCATCTTCACTTGCCACAAGGAGAATCTTGTGGTGTAGTCCAGTGTGGTAGATCGAACTTCAATGACGACATATGCCAAACCCTAGATTAGAACACGGGCTCATACCACTTGTTACAATTGCGACAAGAAGATAACGAAGAACAAAAACAAAACACAGCAAGGGGGACACAGATTTAACGTGGAAAAACCTCTTCAACAAAGAGAGGAAAAAACCACGGGCGCCAGCCAGCGAAACTTCACTATATCGAGGAGTGTTTACAAACGCCGGAGATTTCACAGATGCAACTCGCCCAACCGGCGGCTTACAAGGGATTTATATATCGGTGGAAACCTAAGTCTTCGACGATCCAGACGTGCATCAAGGCTGTCCCCGCACTTCCAGGCGTCCCCGTTGGGCACGGTGGCCCAAGCCTCCCGGCGACGGGCCTCGCTCCACTCGTCAGAAGTTGGCCTATACTTTGTAGAATTTTGATCAACATATAACAGGTATGTCGTCAAACAAACTTGCCGGCCAGATTCCGCCGGGCTTTGTTCACGAGCTGGCCAGAGCTCATATCGTTCCAAGCACAGAACAACTCGCTCAACGGGGTGATTCCACCGAAGCTCGGCAAGGCGACCAAGCTGAAAATCTTGTATCTCTTCAGCAACAACCTTACTGGCTCTATCCCCGCAGAGCTCGGCGAGCTGGTGGACCTGAGTGAGTTGGATTTGTCGGTGAACCAGCTCACGGGACCGATACCCAGCTCGCTCGGGAACCTCACGAATCTCGGCAGGCTGGCGCTCTTCTTCAACCGGCTCAACGGCACGATCCCGTCCGAGATCGGCAACATGACGACGTTGCAAGTCATGGACGTCAACACCAACCAGTTGGAAGGAGAGCTGCCCGCCACCATCACATCGCTGAAGAACCTCAATTACCTTGCTCTGTTCGACAACAACTTCAGCGGCACCGTACCACCGGACCTCGGGATAGGGCTGAGGTTGACCGACGTGAGCTTTGCCAACAACAGCTTCTCTGGCGAACTGCCACAGAGTCTGTGCGACCGCCTCGCCCTCCAGAACTTCACGGCAAACCACAACAACTTCAGCGGCACGCTGCCACCGTGCCTCAAGAACTGCACAGGGCTGTACCGGGTGCGACTGGAAGGGAACCGCTTCGTGGGTGACATCTCGAAGGCGTTCGGTGTCCACCCCCGCTTGAACTACCTGGACATCTCCGGGAACAAACTGACAGGCCGGCTGTCGTCGGACTGGGGGAAATGTATCAATGTCACGAGCCTACAGATGGATGGTAATCGCTTATCCGGCAGCATTCCAGCAGCATTTGGGAGCATGACGAGCTTACAGGACCTCAACTTGGCTGGCAATAATTTCACGGGAGGTGTTCCATCTGAGCTGGGCCATCTCGGCCTTATGTTCAGACTCAATCTTAGCCATAACTCTATTTTGGGGACAATTCCAGCTAATTTGGGCAACAATTTGAAGCTACAGATTGTCGATTTGTCCTGGAATTTGCTTGAGGGGAAGATACCGGCGAGCATTGGCCAGCTTAGTGATCTAACGTTTCTTGATATGAGCAAGAACAATTTGTCAGGGCAGATACCAAGTGAGCTGGGCAATCTGGTTCAGCTGCAGGCCCTTCTTGATCTGAGCAGTAACTCATTGTCGGGTGCAATCCCATCGAATCTTGAGAAGCTGAGGATTTTGCAGAAACTGAACCTGTCACACAACGATCTCATTGGTTCAATACCAGCAGTGTTTTCTCGCTTGTCAAGCCTTGAAACAGTTGATTTCTCTTACAATCAACTCACCGGTGAGATACCGTCTTTCCCTAACACCTCGGTTGATGCCTACATTGGGAATCTGGGGCTCTGTGGTCATGTGCCAGGCATAACATCTTGTGACCACAGCTCTAGCAATGCATCTTCAGGGCATCACAAGAGAATAGTCATCGCAGTAGTTGTATCAGTTGTTGGGGTTGTGTTACTTGCAGCCATTGCTGCTTGCCTCATACTGATATGCAGAAGGAGGCCTTGTGAGCAGAAAGTGCTGGAGGCTAACAGCAATGATGCTTTTGAGTCCATGATATGGGAAAAGGAGGGGAAATTCACATTCTTTGACATCGTGAATGCCACAGATAACTTCAATGAAATCTTCTGCATTGGTAAAGGAGGGTTTGGGACCGTGTACAGGGCTGAGCTTGCAAGTGGGCAGGTTGTGGCTGTGAAGCGGTTCCATGTCACCGAGACATGCGACATATCGGACGTGAGCAAAAAGAGTTTTGAGAATGAGATTAAGGCGCTGACAGAGGTTCGCCACCGGAATATCGTCAAGCTCCATGGCTTCTGCACTAGCGGTGACTACATGTATCTGGTGTATGAGTACTTGGAAAGGGGCAGCTTGGCGAAGGCATTGTATGGGGAGGAAGGGAAGAAGAAGCTGGACTGGGACGTGAGGATGAGGTTGATCCAGGGGGTTGCTCATGCCCTGGCCTACTTGCATCATGACTGCAACCCACCCATCGTTCATCGAGATATCACTTTGAATAATATCCTGCTTGAATCTGACTTCGAGCCACGGTTGTGTGATTTTGGCACCGCAAAGTTACTCGGGTCTGCTTCGACAAACTGGACTTCTGTGGCGGGATCGTACGGCTACATGGCTCCAGGTACACATTTTACGCGTATATGTACTATATATGGTTTAATTCTAAATTCAGACAATGCTTAGTACGTACTCCCTCCGTTTAGAAATATAAGATGTTTTAGATTTGTGAAGTTAATGTATCTAGACATTTTTTAGTGTATAGATTCATTTGAACCTAGACACTAAAAGATGTCTAAATAGATTTACTTCACGAACCTAAAACATCTTATATTTTCAAACGGAGGGAGTAGTATCATATTGGAGCAGCACACTAACATATGTCAGCTCTGGTTGTTTTCTTGCAGAGTTTGCATACACAATGAGGGTAACTGAAAAGTGCGATGTGTATAGCTTCGGCGTTGTTGCACTGGAGGTCATGATGGGGAAGCACCCTGGTGACTTGCTAACCTCTCTGCCGGCCATCTCTTCATCGGAAGAAGATGATTTACTCCTCAAGGACATACTGGACCAGCGGTTGGATCCTCCAACTGAACAGCTTGCAGAAGAAATTGTGTTCATCGTCAGGATAGCACTTGCTTGCACCAGGGTAAATCCTGAATCCAGGCCCTCAATGCGATCTGTAGCGCAAGAGATATCAGCACATACCCAGGCCTACCTCTCAGAAGCGTTCAGACTTATCACAATAAGCAAGCTAACAGACTACGTGAAGTGGCGTACCTCTGTGCAGAGAATTTGAACCTACACAGCCACAGTTACTGCCAAAGACCAGTATTGGGAGACCATATTACGTTAAATGGCTGATAAAATATAAACAGCCAAATTATCCTGAAGATTTTCATTAGCAAAACAATGTCTTTGCAGTGATGTTTGTAATAAAATAGATAACAGCCAAATTATCTTGAAAAAATAGTACTAAGTATTTTCCTTTGTACTATCTTGTGCTATATTATTCTTTGCTTTTTTTTTCTGCCAAGGCTAAACAGTAAGGATGTAACATGCCAACATGTAACCGTAAGATAGACAATAAAAGGGCATCAAGTTTTCTGTTTCTGGTACTGGTAGTGGCTCAGATAATCTTGTCCAAATGGATGATGGACACATTTATGTGATAACTTGTTTAATTAGAAAAAAACATCAATGCAATTTCTGAAAGCAAAAAGATAATTTTTATTAAATCAAAAAGACTATACTACCCTTGTAGGTGAAGGTGTGGGTTTTTATTTTCTATACTCTCCGGTTCATATCAATGAACTCAACTTTATCTAGATACAAATGCATCTAGTCTAAATACGTAACTAGATACATACAATCTAAATAAAATTCAAATCGTTAATATAAACTGGAGGGAGTAGCTGATTTGCATAAAAATGTGAACTTTTCGAAAAAGGGTGTGCCACATTGCCGCAACACAACTCCGCTCACAACCGTATTTAGCTGATAATGCAAGAGGGCATGAGTGAGGTATGTTCGAAGACTCGGGCATTCCTCTTGAGATTTTTAATTTGCAGCCTGAAAGTTCAGCCAAAGCATCGCGGGGTCTGATCTTGCGGATGGGCTATAGTAGCTTTGCCAATTGCGAGAGGGGCCAAATAGGGGTGAATATAAATCTAACGGCCAAACGGTCGTCTGAACCACTCGAAAAACGATTGAACTCAAATCCCACTATTAGGTCAACTCTTCTTGCTCCGCTCTGTCAGTATTCCCCGTTATCCTTTGCGGTCATGGGCTGGTTTACCCCTCCAAGGACTAGAACTTCTTCTCTGGTTTCCTCTGCTCTTCTTCCCCTATTATGCCCATCTCCATTACCTTGCTTAGCTTCGGCTGCTGGTATCTAGATCAGAGCTTGCCGTTGCTCTTCTTGCGTCCCCGCCATGGCCAATCAATCTCCCATGCCCTTAATCGAAGCTCGGCGTCGTCGCCCTCGCCTCGTTTTTCCTAGTCGCCGTGTCAGAGCTTCGCATCCCCAGCCTAGCTTCTCGCCTCTGCCTAGACCTTATTGCATGGCGGAGTGCATCCCTCTAGGCAATCCGGACCGGCGACCGGCCTCGGCCGGTTGCATGCTGTCGCACACCCTAGGCATGGTAGCCCTGGCAGAGGATTTTGATGACAATGCTCTCATGACCACCGTGTTGGGCACGCGTTCCGCCGTGTCACCGACATACTTGATGTCGACTTTCAGGTCTCATTTTGGGATCAAACGGAAAGTGGTCAATATTGAGGTATGCGCGCCGCCATTCGATTTCTTTATCCAGTTCATGCATAGCTTAGACAGCGAGCGCATTCTGCATTCTTCCCGTTCTTTCGAGTGTTGTGGGGAGAAAATGAGCTTCATGCATTGGCATCGCGCCTGTGGGTGGGACGATCGCTCGGGGCAGCTTTGTTTCTTCTCTAAACTTGGCTTTGACAGCCTCCTTTTGGATGCTTGGGAACCGGAGGCTCTTAAGTAGGTCGTCAGTAGCCTTGGCGGCGAGCTGGTTTGATCATCTAGGTAAAGGCATGGCTGAAAGATCCAGACACCGTTCTTTAGGATGTACGAGGTGGAGATTGCAAGCAGGGCAGGACGATAACTTTGCTAGAAGCACCCGGTGATCATCCACCTGCAGGAGGTTCTGGAATCGGTACATGGCATTCAGGACCCCGATGAGGCGGCCAGAAAGCGTCCTCGTCGTCTGCAGTGTTGGCCTGAAAGGATCGATGGCACAGGACCACCACCGTTTCGTGACGGAGCGCACAATTTCGGTTGGGGGATCGGGCGTGGACAAGTTGGTGGTTCTAATTTACCTTGAGTGAAGATAGAGATTTAGTGAATCTAAAAGATTGTTGACTTGGAGCACGTAGTACGCCTAGAGCTAGATTATGTAATAGTTTGAACTCCTGTAGTATGTGTGGCACCTTAATTTGTAATGTGTGTCTAGGAATTCCTAGTATGTGTGGCTAATAATTTATAGTTTGTGTGGCTAATAAATTTGTGGTATGTGTGGCTAATGAATTTATGTGAATAACCAAGATGGTCCTCCTGAAAAGATGGTGGGCTTGCAATGAGTAATGTCACTGTTGTAGGGAAAATACTGCTGGTAAGCGATCCGAAAGACAAGAAATGCCGCTAGTTTGTCTGCCTCGAACAATTTTTACCGTTATTTGTTCGAGTTGGTGCGTGATTCTGTATGGAACATGCATGAATAAACCATGCAAGATCAGTTCATAAAATATTGTATGAATCTTGTCTGTCTTGGATAAATATGACAGTAAACTGAATTCAACCACCGGTAGTGATTGAATAAATAGATACATCTTAGTAGTATTTGGTTACTTCAGAACTAATTCCATACTAAAATATGGGATAGCTGCACAAAAGGGGACTATTTCCTCTACAAATGGCATTCTACAGAATTAGTCTAAACTTAATTGTTCTACACCGAAGAAATTGTAGATCTCCACCATAAAAGTTGGCTTCACAATTGCCTAGAGAGGACGTAAGTTTAGTGATCATTTAACTGCAATTGATCCTTTTCTATTCTGCCAAACTTTAAAAAATCAGCAATGTTCATGCACGTCCGCTGCCCTTGAACCAGTCCCGGTTCAGTACGAACAGCCGCGTTGTCGCAACGATTTCTATGAACGTGAAATCCAACGTCTCATGGCAGGGATCGTAGGTCCATGTGAATCTGAACCTAAATTCCAGTGCTGAGTTGTCGCCCGTTGTCTGCTCCAGCTGTCGAACACTCCAACAAGCTGAGTGTAGATGTATGATCGCTGCCACGGTGTAGCCGCCGATGGTGCACATGATGGATCGTCTTTAGCGCTGACGGTGTGCGCCCATATTGTCTCACTACGGTAAGGTTGCGCGTACCAAGGCATGGAGGCGAGAGTTGGTTGACCTTACCACCGCCCTATTCGAGGGTTTGTTTCCTCGGTGGCATGCTCACAGGAATGCTTTGTAACGTACCTTCTTTCTCCTACGCAAAGCACACGAAAATGCCACCACATGCTTTCTCCACGACGCTCGCTTGGCCCTACTCGTCGCCTCCGTGTCCTTTGCCACCGCCATGGCATATGCAGCACATTCTGCAAAATCAATCGTCTCGGATGACAATGGGAGACCAGCCTTGTAGTACAGCCGCATGGCCTGCCTCAAAGGGGCAAAATATCCAAGCTTCGGTGGCGACCGGGGTGGAGGTGGCTTCTGCTTAGGTGGGGCAATAGCTAAGCTTCCTAAGAGTGTAGTTATTCAAAACTAGTTTGACTAACTGCTGAATCTTTATTTACCTTCTTAGCATAAGAGTGCTAATATATGAAAAATACAGGTCGTGGCTAGCCACCGGATCAGGCAATGTACTAGGTCAGGTTTCCATTTTAATTTACGACTGTGTCCTTAGTTCTGTCCAAAATAATGCATGTGCCAGTACGATCGTCGAATTGTAGCAACACCATCAGAGAAACAGGGGAAGAGGACGCGACATTTTACTGACCGACGGGCCCCGTCACCTCGACCATCGACGACGCGCATCCCAGGTTCGAGGATTAGTGCCCCCATTATTGTGCAATTTTCCATATTCTGTCGCTCGCAGCTCCGCTCCGCTCCACTGCTCTGGTCATGCTGCCGCCACTCCATCCTATCGTGCACCACTCTCGTCCTTCCCCTGGACTATCGTCCTCCCGCCATCCCCTACCTGCCTTACCCTCCATGTCATGTCTCCATGCCATATCGCCTTGGCGTCCTCCCTGCCCAGGCGCATCTGGGAATGAAAATCATGAGGCGGGCGCTAGGTTCTCACATAACGACGGTGGCTTTGATCTGGACCCCGCTCGAAAATGGATCCTGCGCGGCCGGAGAACACGGAGATGGGTCCTGCCTGGCCAGAGAGCGCGAAGATGGACCCTTCAAGGTTGGAGAACATGAAGGAGCACAAAATAGGGAAAGAGGATGCAGGGTGCAAAGATTTGGAGCTCTGGAGCCCACTGAACATGCCGTACATCCTCCCTGAAGGGTAAGAACTGCAATTCCATCTTTGCATTTCCCAATTAGCATTTATAGTCCCGTGGTGATGGCGAGGATCTGTGTTGGTGATCGTAGGACGTCTGCTGCATCCAGATTTCTTTTGAAGATTCGGCATGGGTATCGGACTGAAACCTTGTCCAACGGTAGAATCACAGTTACCCATGGATTTGATTATCGGCTGACAGTAGACACAGAGGATATAAATCTAAGTGACTTGCACATGCAATTTGGCAAGTTTCTGATTGGCCAGCATGATGAATTCGTAAGCAGGTACTATGACACAAATTCGTAGACTTTCTGCAACATTAGGACTTAGGAGGCTCTAGCCATGATGTGGGGTAAATACCTCGGCACAAGGACTGTGTTAATGTCTATACACATCGTTAACAAAAATACTAGGGAAGAGACTGTCCTGAATGATTTCGGTCTGTGTGGAACACGAAAAGAGCAGCCTCCGTTTGAGATACCAAGCGTGATCGCCCAACCTATCGTTGAGCATGATGCTTTCTCAAGCGAGCATATGAAGACATCAAAATGTGTGGCGGTCAGGATGATTTGTGCTCGAAGATGATGATGATGATGAGAAAGCATATCCAGATGTGGCTGCTGTCCCTGATAGGATGGAGAGTAGGGAATATTTGATTGATTCGAACTATGAGCCTGAATATGGGAGTGATGATGAAGAGGAATGTGAGGATGCGGAAATGGGATGCAAGTACTATGACGAAGACGAGTATAGGACAGTGATACACTTTGATAGGGACAACCCTACAATTGATGAGGGGACTGTCTTTAAGAATGTGGAGGAATGCAGATATGCTATTGCTATCTATGCAATAAGAGTTGGGTTCAAATTATCGTTGAAAAGAGCGACCAAAAGATATTTAGGGTGCAATGTAGGGAAAGTAAGGTGTGTAAATGGAGATTTCATGCATCTCCAATGCGGGGTGGACACCCATTTCAGGTTTCAATAGCTACATATAGTTTCGGTCTTTCTCATATTTGTTCTGCTGATGAGTTCTCTGATTTATTTTTATTCCTATCGAATGCAGATCAAAGTAAACACGAAGAATAATAACTTCCCTAATACTTCTTTAAGTGATAAATTTATAGTGGTGGCAACCAAGTGGAGTGCTGCTACGGTACTTGATTGGGTGAGGCAGGATCATAACATTGGACCTGCTGAACTCAGAACTAAGCTTAGCGAAAAGTTTAACATCCTGATTCCTTACCATAGAGTCTTTGATGGGAAAGGAGATGACTCTAGACTTCATTAAGGGCAAGTGGACTGATAGTTTTCACATGTTGTATATGTTCAAAGCTGAGGTAGAGAAGACACTTCCTGGTAGTGTTGTTTACATTGATTACGGGGTTGTGAAAGGAAGAGAAAAGGTCCCAAGGGGGGTCAAGTATAAGCAGGAAGATAATAAGTGCTTTACGAGATGTTTTGTCTACCTGAAGGCATGCTAGAAGAGATTCCTAGAGAGCTGCATGCCATACTTGGCAATATATGCAACTTCTTTAACAGGGAAGATGTGAGATCCAAGCACATGACTTAATAGGATTGATAGGATACTCATAATAACAAGTTGCAACTTCTTTTCCGGAAGCTCATTCGAAAAGAACTCTAAGGTTAAGTGTGCTTGGCCTAGATAAATTTTAGGATGGGTGACCAACCGGAAAGTGGGTAACTGGGTGCGCATGAGTGAGGACAAAGTGCGCAGAAAATACTAGTGTTGGTCTGTGGGGCCAGTCTAGATATCCTATTAAGCTACCAGGAGTGACACCCCCAGGACCAAGTGGACGGGGTGTTACAAGTGGTATCAGAGCCGATCCTCGCGGTTAAAACGGGTGTGTGCAGGTCAATGGCGGGACATGTGGAGCATGGCGAGTGTGACCCGAAGTGGACACGACATGGCACATGTGCCGGCACTGGACGCACATACGCGTGCCGGGTGTGTGTGGGTCAGTGGCGGGACATGTGGAGCATGGCGCGTGTGGCCCGGAGTGGACATAGCATGGCACATGTGCCAGCACTGGACGCACAGACGCATGCCAAGAGGGAACATTCATGGGGTGTTCTTGATCGATGATGGCATCGATCTGTAAGGTTCCCAACCTTTAATAAGGTAGAGATCCCTGTGTTTACAATGCTAGTCCCTGGATCAGTAGCTAGCATCCACAGTTAAGATGTAATATCAAGAAACAAAGGTCATAATACAACTTTATAACCAGGAATAAAATAATTCATTACATCTTACATAGCTCATTTGGCTATCACATTACATTACAGCAGAATATCTATAAGCATGGGGTCCTTCATTTTCAAAGTGCCACAGGTAGTCATGTTGGTTGTAGACTTGTAATCATAATCCAACACACTTCACTAACATCAAACAAACCTACAACATAATAAGTTGCAGCCACAAGGGTCAATACATTTGATTTGTACTGGCAAGTTTCACTACTATGTAGATATAAGTGGATCCTATCATTTACATGCATATTTGGCTAAGTAGGGTTTAGGCTCTTTTGCAGAAAGCAATATAGTTTTATCCTATCTTTTCAAAATAGTTTTTGTTCTTTGTCAAGTCTTTTTGAACTTCTTGGAAAACTCCAAGTGCTTCTAGTCCCTTGTTGTCACCCTCAAGTTTTAACTTTGAGAAATTGGAATGTCGAGATCTCCCATAGCTTCAGGCCTTAGTTGCTCAGTATTGTCCATAACCGGGGACACGGCTAAGTACTTAGAATTTGATCTTCTGCAGAAGTTGTACACTTTACCCACATGACACAATCTCATCTTGATGCCACCAGTGGCCGCTGGATAAGTACTCACCAAGATGGAGTACTGGCAGATTGAGAATGTGACAAAGTCTTTCCATAGAATTCCTCCCAATACACAATGCTAGCTTGTCTACCAGGCACCAATGTAGGGTTTCAAGTTCCCTTACACAATTCTAGTTAACCTGAAGATGCCAATGCATGGGTCTTCCACTATGTAGTTGACTAAGCCAGAGCCCATTTAGCATGTGGGCATGACACGGAAGCCACTGTATGAGAAACATGTTCAATCTCTAAGTCCCTGGGTGGTTTTCTTCTAGTGCACAACAAAAGAGATAGCCATATAAACATGGTTCCTTTTGTTGCCACCTTGTACAACCTTGAGTATCCTTGTCCACCCAGGTGGTTCATTAAGTACTTGTTTTATTATATAAAACATAAGTCTTTTCAATAGTTCATATAATCATAACATGTATCCCATCCCAATATATAGCAGGGCTAAGCATACTACAACTACAATGTTTCCACTAAGGAATGTATAAGGGTATCCTATTAGGATTTAGCATAGCATAAAATATAGAAATCCTTTTCATGCATGTTACAAAAATCCACTAAGTGTAATGAAAATAGTAGGACATGGATGATAGTGTCACTTGCCTTTTTAGTAGAGAATGCTGGTTCACTTTTTGATCTTGCAAATATCACACTGTTCTAATTCCACTACAATTCAATCAAGCAAACACAATTCAACTAGCATTCCAACCAATATTCAAACAATTTATCACACATAAAATAATAGGAACAAGGTCATGCATGCAAGCATGCAAAGGATAGTTTTATTTGCAAAGGTGGTTTCTACTAAGCTCTAAACATTTTAAAGTTCAAAGTGGTCATTTTTCTAAAGTGGTAAAACCATTTGCAAAAGGTTTTATCTATAAACCATTTTTAAATCAAATCATTATTCTATGTGGTTGAAAATGCTTTTATCAAAGAAATAATTTTATATTGTTCATCAAATAAGTTGTTAATTCACAAAACTTGGTGTTTAGGGTCAGAAGGTTTGAATCAAATCTTTTCCCAAAGGTTTTACTCAAAAATCATTTCCATATCAAAATCAATATTTTTATTTGACTAGAAATGAGCTAATTCAAGTATTTATTCCTAAACTTCACAAAATTCATTTTTAAATCCATGAGTTGGTTCCTAAGGTCAGTAGGTTCACAACAAACCATTTTGCAAAGATTTCACATTAAAATTATATCTAGAACAATTTTTATATTCCTAATAAGCCTACACAAGTTTCTGCAAATTCAACTAATTTTCCAGAAGCAAATCATTAAACAAATTGCATGGTTGCAAAGTACATGTTCTTCTGATTCCATTGATATAAAATTTGCAAAATTTGGACGTGTAGATTTAAAGTTATGAATTTTACAAGTTTGCATATTAATCAGATTCAAAATTCTATTTTAAACAAAACCAGTGCCACGCGGCGCAATTCTATTGGCCGGTACCGTTTCGTGCGGATCGGCCTCTGCGAACCGTAGGATTTAAGTTAGATCTAGTGGCTCAGATGGGCTCATACCCCTTCGTCTAAGTTCTAATCTTAGCCGCAGGATCAACATCTAACGGTGTAAAACCACTCGACCTAACTCGAGCGGCGCCGACGGTGGCTGGCGGCGGCGCACGGTCAGACGGTGTGCTAGCCGATGAACCAGGAAGCAAGAAAGACGGAGGAGGGTCTCACCGTGCTCGCGAGGTCGAGGTGAAACTCAAGGTGGCGCTGGCTTGGCGAGGGGCGCTCGGAGCTGCTGGCAAGTCCTCGCCGGAGTTTGCAACGGTGTCTGGCGGCTCACGGTTGTGACGACGGCGATTCGCTCACCCAAGGCAAAACAAAGACGCGGTTAGATGCGGGCGAACGTGGGGTTCATGTGAGCGTCATCGAGAGGGTTCGGGGCGGTCGGAGTTCACCTGGGAGGTTCGCCGGAGGCGGAACAGACGGCAGTGGCGAGTTGTGGTCGACGGCCGAAGCTTCAGAGTGTGAGGAGCTAGCTGGGGCTATGGGAAGACGCGCAAGGGACTGGAGAGCATGCTAGTGTGCAGTGGGGGGGCGAGGGGCAGCGAGGTGTGGACAGAATCGACGGAGAACCTCGTCGGAGACAGAGCTGTTCGAGCTCGAAATTTACCCAGCCTGGGGGTAGAGAGGGAGAGGCGAGTGAGGGGAAAGGTAGAGGAGATGCGTGCGCTTAAGTGTGCATGGTCACCGGAGGAGTTAACGCATGAATTAACTGGTATTCATCGCCGGAATTACTGCCAGAAACGGCGAGGCGACGAGGTCGCGAGGTTGATGACACCTAGCTGGCGGTGGGGTCTGTCTGGCAGTGAGGGAGAGAGAGGGAGATGGGTCCACTGCTCAGCGTCTGTGTGGGTGCGTGTTCGCGTGAAAAACGTTTCGCCGGGGAAAAAAGAGTTGGACTACGACTGGGCCTTGCTGGGCTTTGTTTGTTGGGCTTGTTTTGTTTCACTTTTTTTATTCTGTAAGCTTATTCTTTTCCTATTTGATTTTCTGTTTTAATTTTCAATCAAACAATTCAAACACTCAAATGAATTCAAACCGTTGCCAAAGTTTGTGTAGTTTTTAATTCTGTTTATCACCATAATCCAAAGTCAAAATAAAATAATACTTTTATTCTTTTAGGATCTATTTAATAATTAAATAAAATAGTCCTTAGTTATTAATTCAAATAGGATTTGATTTATTTAAAATCTCCATTTGAAATCTAAATAATACCAAAACCATTTCTGTAGGTTTTATTTGAAAATATAAAACACTTGGAAAACTTATTTAAAATAATTTAACAAGTTTTAGTGTTTAATTAAAATGGAAAAGCCTTTACTTTAATAAAATTGGGTATTAATAAATTCTTATTATTTTATTTTAAATAGACCTTTTACTCTTTTTATCAAATAGAAATGTTTTATTTCAAAAGATTGGCCAAGTTTTAATTTGGCTTTATAAATTAATCCTTATTTATAATTCTACCTTTGCTTTATAAAAACCATATCTTTTTATTTAAGGATCCAAAAATGGTAATTCCAACTATCATAATTTATTTATTAATTGTTTATCTTTTTAAATCCATTTAGGATTTTATTTGATCCAAATAGGTTCTGATGTTTCCAATTGGAATCAAAAAGTTTCTTCTCACCCTGAATTTCAACAAAGTTTTATTTTGTTCATTTATTTTTCACATTTCAAATTTTGGAAAATTTTGGGATGTGGATGTGAGATCCAAAAGCACCCAAAAGCACATGACTTAATAGGATTGATAGGATACTCATAATAACAAGTTGCAACTTATTTTCTGGAAGCCCATTCGAAAAGAACTCTAAGATTAAACGTGCTTGGCCTAGAGCAATTCTAGGATGGGTGACTGACCGGGAAGTGGGTAACCGGGTGCGCATGAGTAAGGACAAAGTGCGCAGAAAAGACTAGTGTTGGTCTGTGGGGCCAGTCTATATATCCTATTAAGCTACCAAGAGTGACACCCTCGGGGCCAAGTGGATGGGGTGTTACAGAAGTTCAGGGGACATCTTGCTACTTCTTATACTATGGAAGCGCATAATTGGATTTTTCCCGTAGCTTATGCTATTCTTGAGGGTGAATTGACTAAAAGCTGGACATGGTTCATATAGAGACTACGTGTAGTAAATGGCCACCCTGAAGGCTTGGTGATACACACTGGTGCATGCAAGGGGATTCAGAATGCTGTTGATGCTGTTTTTACTAGGGTTGAGCATAGGGAATGCATGAGGCACCCCGGTACTAGATTCATGAAGAAGTTCAAAGGAAAGACCTTTAAAGACAATTTGTGGCGATCAGCATACACGTACACTCCAAGCACGCATGCTACTTACATGCATAACTTGTAAACCGTGCCGAAGCTGAATGAATACCTCGAAGAACATGATAACAATTTATGGGCAAAGGCAAGTAGGTGAGTTAAGAAAAGTGGATTATGTTTGCAATAATTTGACAGAAAGGTTTAATTCTAAGACTAGAAGCATGAAGTCACTTGCAATTATTATTTTGTTAGATGCAATAAGACAGTGTATAATGGTGAAGATAGATTTTAGGCAGAGAATTTGTGCAAGAAATTTGTAGGCCATAAAATACTTCCAAAGCTGATTTTGTTACTAAATGCAAGAATCAGGGCAATGAGAATGATAAAGACAAGAATGGTCAGAAGTTCCAGTATATTGGCTAAGGTTTATGCATAAGACAAGCATGGAACTTAACGGAGGTATACCGTAGACATTGGAAAGAAGTCTTGTTCATGTAGGAAGTGGCAGGTTACTGGTCTGCCATGCCACCATGCACTACACTTTATCTTAAAGATGAGAGGTAGAGGTGGTGAAATAGATAACTATGTTCATAAATATTTCTTCGTAGACAAGTTTGATGCAACTTATGGAGAAAACATACCACCTATGTGTAACACCCTCAGATCGGCCCTATGCAAGTTTTAGCGATTTCCGCCAAATCCGCATAGAAACGATTCAAAGGTGCCTACCAGGCAGTTGCGTGTGAGTGGAAAACGAAGTAATATCATTACACAATAGTCCATGATAGAATCCATAGAACATATATATATATATACAACACGACTGCATGAGTCAAGAATACCGATATATAGTACAAAGATCCAAATCACCTTTTAAACGATACAACGGCCGAGTACGGGCAGGATGCAAATTGGGCTAAGAGCCCTGAAGAATAACCAATGGCGTCCATAACCCTGCCCATGCCAAGCCGGAATGGTAACCCTGCTAACAATGTCGATCTCAAACCTGCTAAACAAAAAGGGGTGCCGACAAAGGGCAAAGGAAAAATACAGAGCGGTCAGTACTTAGGCCAGTACAAGGCGAGACTTAGAGTTCGGCGGTCCTCGTCTACATAGGTATGGTGGACTGAAGAAGCAGCGCAACATGCACTAAACAACCTATAGAGACTTGATATAATTGATGCCTATCAGAGGGGGATAAGAGACCTATTCAGAACCAACCTGATACTAACACCAAACATACCCATCCTAGTATTCCTATTTGAGACCAAACGAAGAAGTCATACCGAAGAAACTCACACAGTTGGCAATTTTGTTCATTCCGTTATAGTTGAAGCGATTACTAGACAGGTGTGGTGAACATTAGTCATCCTGATATCATAAGCAGTGGGCAGTTTTTAGTTAACCATTCCGTTGTAGTTGAAATACTTACTAGCCAAATACATATAGCATGAGGCATCCCAGTCTAGCAGTTGTTGGTACTTTTGTTTAGCCATTCCGTTATAATGAAGATGATTACTAGTCATTCCAAAGTCAAATTTATAGAACTACTTTAGTTATAGTTGTGTATGATCGAGATACTATGCTCCAAGTCATCCATAACCGCGGACACAACTTTCAAAAAGATTTACCCTACATGGGTGCACAAATAGCATCACACGCACAATCAACCTCAGAAAAACCAAATGAAAACCCAACGAGGCATCACGAAAAGCAATCGCAAGATTCATAAAATATTTCAGGGGGCCACCCCACTAAGTGTAAGATCCCTCCTTTGTAAAGGAAAAGGATCCCTGTGATTGCAATGCTAGTCCCTGGATCATTGCTAGCATCCGCAGTTTAAGATGAAGTACACAGATACAAAGGTCATTTATTACATCCATTCCAGAGTTTAAACATAGTCTTTACAACTCAAGGCCACATGCCTAATACAATAGTTTGGAATAAATAAATAAACATAAGTCTTCATCTTCATGTGCCACAGGCAAACATGTTGAGTGTAGACTCATGACACCTAATCCTCATCAGAGTAACCTGCAACATCACAAGTTACAGCCACAGTGGGTCAATACTTTGGAATAGTATTGACAAGTGATACCTTAGTAAATTTTAAGTGGACTATATTACTATATGCATTTTGGCTAAGTGTAGCTTGGCTTGCTTTGCTCAAAATAGGTTTTTCCTATTAGTTGAAATCACTAAGTTTTTCTTTGTCAAAACTTTTCCCAAGAAACCACCAATAGACATTGGGGTCCTTCACCCTTGTTCACCCACAAGTTTTTACTTAGAAGTTGGAGTGATGAGATTCTTGATAGCTTCCATGTCTTGATGCTCAAGTTGTCCATTGCCATGGACTTGGCTAAGTACTTAGATTTTCCATCTGTAGAGGTTGTGCACTTTCCCCACTAGACTTGGTTTCCCAAGACAGGACCTTTCAGAAGCCTTCCCTTAGCCAAATGGACGCGTTCCAACCTATCATCCCACTACCACCAACTGTCCAAATGACTAAGTTCTTGCAACCTATGTGGTACAGGCAGAGCCCATATTGCCAAGTGGCTGCACTATAAGCTTCTCAACACTTGGCCTCTAAAATCCCTTTGTTCCTGGGTGGCATACCACAGGTGAGATACACAAGGTAAACCATGTCCATGGGCCTTGTGTAACCACTCAACCAAAAACCACCAATCAAGTCCCTTTCCACCCAGGTGATTCATTGACTTAGTTGTTTTATTAAGAAAAACATAAGTCCAAAGACTTAGAAATATTTTCATCATAGCATGTATATACTTTACCAACCCTTGTTTGCTACTAGCTAGGCTAAGCATGGCATAGTAACTTAACTTAGGAATTTCCTAGCAATTCTATATCTACTTAGGATTTCCCAACATGGCATTTGGCAAAAATAGTAACATGCAAGACTTAGCAAAATATTTCTAATGCTTGTATAAAATATAGGGATGGAAATATTCATGAAGTACCACTTGCCTTGGTAGTGGGGAGAGTAGAACTCTTCACAATCACAATCACTAGCACCAAAGTCTACACAAAGAATGGCAGCACAAAATTACACACAATTCATATACAAACAAACAAAAATACATATGCATGCATGCAAAAATGCTAAGTGATGATTTTTAAAACTCCACCAAGCAAGTGCATAGTACTAAAACATAACCAAGTTAAAAACTTGCTAAACCAAGTTTGTTTTACACTAAAACAATTTTCTAAACAATTTCTATACTCAAAATAGTCCTAAAAAAGTTTCTACAAAAGAAACCATTTTAACAGAACCTAAACTTTAAACACATTGCATAAACAGAAAGGGCTTGTCTCCCTGATTCCAACGATATAAAATTTGCAAAAATCTAACGTGGGAATCAAAAGATATAGCCTAATCAAAATTTGAATCTAAATCTGTTTTAAATTCTGTTTTAAACTCAAACCCTAGCCACGTGTCTTAATCTTACGGGCGCGTACCGCTTCGCACTGGATCACGCTCGGCTACCGTTGGATCTAACTAACACGCATGGCTCAGATCTAAACTTAACGGTTCGATAAGTGAACTAATCCTACGCGCTGGATTTGGATCTGACGGCTACAAATCATCTGACCAAAAGCGGCGGCGCTTAGTGGCGGATGGCGGCGGCGTCTGCGTACAGCAGCGGCGCTGGCGTTCTAGGTCACGCGGGAGTGGGGGAAGAGGCTTACCAGAACCGCAGGGAGCTGCTGATGCTCAAGGTGGCGATGGCTTGGGAAGGGGCGCACGGGGTCGTCGGAGATTCCTCGCCGGAGTTTGCGAACGCGTCGGGTGCGGCTGCTGTCGATGTTGGCGAGGTTCTACGTCGCGCTAAGTCAAAAGGAGGGCACCGTTAGATGCGCAAGACGATGGGGGTCCTAGGCGTATCAGGCAGAGGGCAAGGGGCGGCTGGTACTTACGGGGAGAGGTCGCCGGAGTTCGTGCAGAGAGTGGCGGCGCTCGGTCGAAGTTGTTGCCGAGGCTACAAACCATGCGAGAACAAATGGAGCGTGTCAGTAGATGCGCAAGGAGTTGTTGAGCTTGATAGCATGAATCAGGGGCAGAGGGGAACACGGAGCTCACCGGAATTCGTCGGCGCAGTCGTTGGAACAGCGGCGACGTCGAGCGAGTTATGGGCAGCCTGGTGGCGTGAAGGGGGAATTGGTTGAGGGGAAATGGTCGCGAGAGAGAGGGGATTAAGTAGCCAGAGGCTCGACAAGAAACGCCTAGGGATTCAATGCCATTTACCTCGCGGAATCAAAGCAGCAGCAGCTGGCGGAGTTCGTCTTGGAGATTTTGGGGGAAGACGATGATGACGTGGAGAGGGCCTGCTCGTCAGCGAAATAAGCAGAGAGGAAGTGGGGTCTGGGTGTCAGCGACCGCGTGGGTGCGTCTGCGCGTGCGAGAGGGAGTGAGGTGGCCTGGGTGGGCTAGCTGGGCCAAATTCTGGCGTGCCCTTTTCCAATTCTTTTCTCTTTTCTTTTCCTAATTTGATTTTCAGGAATGGTTTTCAAATGAATTCAAACTCCATTTGAATTCAAATTTATTTGGGATTTTTGCAGTGTGCAACATACTCAAATCTAGGTATAAAACCATGTGGTTACTTTGAAAAGGCTTGGTCATTTTTGGAGAAACAAAATAACAGGGACTTTGTACTTAATTTTCAAATGTTTGAAAATGGTTTTTGAAACCATTTCTATTTTGTAAAATTTTGTTCTAACTCCACACTCAAACCAAACAATATAGAAGCATCCAAACTTGGTTTTTAAAGCACTAAGCTCTCAAGTGAGGATGGGCATCTGATTTAAGTTGACTCACATAAAATGATGGCACTATGTGCTTCTGTTTTCTGAAATGAGTTTGAAATTGATCTCAAATCTATATGCATGCATGTATGATATGCAATATTTGAAATCATGAATTTAGGGATGTTACAAATCTAACCCCCTTAAGGTGAATCTCGCCCTCGAGATTCGGATTGGCTAGCAAATAGGTGAGGGTGGTCTTTCCGAAGATCATCTTCTCTTTCCCATGTTGCTTCCTCTTTGGAATGATGATTCCACTGCACTTTGCAAAACTTGATAGTCTTTGTCCTTGTGACTCGTTCTGCAGTCTCAAGAATCTTGATAGGTTTCTCTTCATAGGTGAGATCACTTTCCAATTGAACCTCCTCCAAAGGTATAGTATCCTTCAAAGAAGTTTCTTCCATTTCTGGGTGACATTTCTTAAGCTGACTCACATGAAACACATTATGGACAGCTGACAGAGATTCTGGCAATTCAATGTTCGGCGATGTCCCTCTTGAGATTATTCCACCAAAATCTTTCTTTCATGTCCATGTACATTTTGGTATTACCTGGGTGAATGGAATACGGAGAGTTGTGTGCTTCCTGCAAAATCAGTTTCCACAACTCCGGATCTTGTGGAACACAGATACGTTTCCCATGCCATAAAGTACCCTGTTCGTCTTCATGGAAATTTTTGGCTTTTCCTTGGCCAATCTTTTCCTTAATCTCTTCAATTTCCTTATCAGTCTTCTAGGATTCTCGGATCTTGTCCAACAAAGTGGGTTGAACATCCAAAGACATGAGATGTCCTTCGGGCACAATCTCCAATCTAAGTTTCCTAAATTGGGTACACAGATCATCTGGCAATTCTCCTTTGGTAAGGCCATTCACAAATACCTTATGACTTAGAGCATCTGCTACAACATTTGGTTTACCGGGGTGGTATTGCAAACTTAAGTCATAGTCTTTGATAAGTTCTAGACATCTTCTTTGTCTCATATTAATTTCCTTCTGGGTGAAGATATACTTCAAACTTTTGTGATCCGTGAACACTTCACAGCGCTTTCCCAAAAGATAATGTCTCCATGTTTTGAGTGCATGGACGATCGAGGCTAACTCTAAATCATGAGTAGGATAGTTCACCTCATGAGTTTT
Organism: Avena insularis; assembly: GCA_023614405.1. NCBI lineage: Eukaryota > Viridiplantae > Streptophyta > Magnoliopsida > Poales > Poaceae > Avena > Avena insularis. Next base: position 89,718,701 of record CM042685.1, on the reverse strand, counting down.
GAGTTGTCTCGAGGCATAAGCTACAACTTTTCCGTCTTGCATAAGTACTGCACCCAAACCTTGATGAGATGCATCACAATATACTTGGAAATCCTTTTCCAAGTCTGGCAGACACAAGACTGGTGCTGTCACAAGTCTCTTCTTCAACTCCTGAAAGCTGGCTTCACAACCTTCAGACCAAGAAAATTTCTTGTCTTTCTTTAACAATTCAGTCATGGGCTTAGCTACCTTAGAGAAATTCTCAATAAACCTTCTGTAGTAACCTGCTAAGCCAAGGAAACTACGAACTTCTTTCACGGACTTAGGAGATTCCCATTCAGTCACGGCTGAAACCTTAGCAGGATCAACTGCTACACCATCCTTTGTAATAACATGACCAAGAAAACCAACTTCCTCCAACCAGAACTCACATTTGCTGAATTTGGCATAAAGTTTATGCTCTCTTAACTTCTCAAGTATCAAACACAAATGTCCTTCATGCTATTCTTTGCTCTTGGAGTAAACTAAGATGTCATCGATGAAAACGACAACGAACTTGTCGAGGAATTCCATGAACACCTTGTTCATCATATTCATGAAGTATGCTGGAGCATTGGTCAAACCAAAAGGCATTACGGTTATACTCATACAATCCATACCTTGTGGTGAATGCTGTTTTAGGTATGTCTTGTTATCTTATCTTGAGTTGGAAATAGCCTGACCTTAGATCAATCTTTGAGAACACACATGCTCCTTCTAGCTGATCAAACAAGTCATTGATTCTAGGCAAAGGATATTTGTTCTTGATAGTTACCTCGTTGAGTGAACGGTAATCTATGCATAACCTTTGACTTCTATCTTTCTTCTCCACGAACAAAACTGGGGCTCCCCAAGATGAAGAACTTGGTTGAATAAATCCTTTCTGCAACTGTTCTCCTAGTTGCTTCTTGAGTTCTTTCAGTTCATCAACACACATTTTATACGGTCTCTTTGCTATTGGTCCAGACCCTGGTACCAAATCTATCAGAAATTCCACATCTCTATCTGGTGGCATTCCCGGCAATTCTTCCGGAAACACATCCAGAAACTCACTTACAATTGGCACACTGTCCATGCTAACCCCCTTAAGAGAATTAAGCATACTCCTTTTTGCTTCAAAGCTGGTCTTGAATCTGATCCTTTTATTTTCTGGAGTTGTGAGTGAGACAGTATGGCTGGCACAATCTATCACTCCTTTGTACTTGGTCATCTAGTCCATTCCCAGAATGACATCCAATCCTTGGGAGTTTAGAATTATCAAGTTAACGGGAAACTTATACTTCCCAAATTCTATGACTAGATCATGACATCCTGAATTCACTATCATTTCTCCACCAGGAGAACTTACTTTTATAGGACACCCAATAGTTTCTACCGGTAGTTCATTTCTTTCAACAAGTGCTCTTGATATGAATGAATGAGATGCACCAGTATCAAAGAGTACAAATGCTGGAATGGAATTGAGTCTGAACTTACCAGCAACAGCATCAGGCTCCTCATAGACCTCCTCCACATTGATGTGGTTTACCTGTCCCTTCTGAAAAGGGTTGGGCTTGACAGGTCCTTCAACTTTCTTTTCAGGGCACTCATTTGCATAGTGCCCCATCTTCTTGCATTTGAAGCATTCAACCTGACTGATGTCTCTCTTAGCAGGCTGACTTCCACTTCCACTTCCATTACCACTGTGGTGGATCTTATGTCCACTCTTGTGGTTCTTGTACTTGTCATTGTCATGACTGCGATGATGCTTATTGTCATGACGGTTGTGGTTGTGGTGCTTGTTGAATTTCCCATGCTTGTGGGATCCTGAGCTTCCGCTGTCATCATAGTGAGATCGTTTGTGAGACGATCCCGAGCTGTGCTTGTCGGAGTGTTTCCTCTTTCTACTCTCAACTTGCTTTATTTTGTTCTCCAAAATAGCAGCCTTATCACAGAGCGACTGATAAGTGGGAACATATGCCACAGCCAATTGCAGATTCAGCTCATCATTCAAGCCTTCCAGAAATTTTTCCTTTCTCTTGGCATCTGTGTCAACCTCATCCGGTGCATAACGCGCCAGATTGTTGAACTCCTCAATGTATTCAGCCACGCTGCGGTGGCACTGCTTCAGATTGTGGAACTCTTTCTTTTTCAGGCTCATTATTCCTGATGAGATATGAGCAGTGCGAAAGCCATCCTCAAAGATATCCCAAGTCACTTCATCAATAGGAGTGGTGATCTGGAAGTTGTCCCACCAAGTGGTGGCTGGCCCTTCCAGCAGATGTGCTGCAAATCTGACCTTTTCAAAGATCCGCAAATGCACCCACGGTTACTAAGTCCTTGTTTACAGAACGTAGCCAATCATTGGCCACCATGGGATCAGTCGTCCCCGAAAACTTAGCTGGCCTCAATCTCAGGAATCTGGTAAGCATATCAAAGCCTAGAGGGTTGTTGTTGTTGTTGTTGGGGTTGTTGGGGTTGTTGTTATTGTTATTGTTTTGGTTATGGATGAATGTTGTCATCATCTACATCAGTTGTGTTTGAGCAGTCATCATTTGCTGCATTTCTGGAGTGATGTTGTTGTTGTTGTTGGGGTTGGGGTTTGCACGACGGGGAGGCATCTGTGGTTTGTTCAAATAGAGATAAGAATGAGATACCCATAGATGCTTTCATGCACATTACATCACATAAGCAAACACAAGCATGCAACAAAGAGATAAAAGTTCAACAACAAGATAACAAGTTCACAAAGTAAAACACACAAGTATCAAGCCATCCACATGTCGGATGGTCCAATAACAAGTTCTCAAATAACAAGTACGATAATAAAAGATAAACGAGTAGTCAAGTCTACTCATCAGCATCAATCTCCTCCTCGACAAAGGTAAGACCTGCGTTCTCCATCGCGGTCTTGTTCTCCTCAATGGTAGTGGTCAAGGACTCTATCTTGGCCTTGAGAGCCCTCTTCTAGGAACGAAGCCTCTCTATCACCGTCTGCTGCTGCTCTAGCTCGAAGTCCTTGGACTGCAGTTCTTCAGTCATGTCCCGGATCTTCTTGTTCCTATCCTAGACACGCTTCTCCTGACTCTTGAACTTCCTGTCCTGGTTCTCGAACTTCGCCTCCATTTCCTTGACTATCTCGTCCTGCTGCGCGAAGAGCTTGTCCTTCTAGCGAAGCTGCACCTGGAGCTCGTAATTACTGAGCATGACATTGGTCCTGTCCGTGTCCACGTGCCTAATGAGAGACTCTAAGTCCTGGAGATACAGACATATCGGCTCTGCTGCGTCCCTCGAGTCGTCCTCAAAGTCGATGGACTCTCCATCCTCATCACGTCTTCCGAAGACATGGAAGTGGGTGCCTCTAACCTGTCGGGAGTGTTGACCTAGCAGACGTCCTATCAGGTCCTGCATAACTACCTCCATGCCTCTCTCCCTATCATCGCGCATAAGCTTGAAGACGATGGCCTCCGTAGTAGGCTCTGTCTGGCATCCGGGCTGGTTCACCTTGAAGCCCCAGAGGTCCTTCCTCTTGAACTTGGTGAGTGGATGCACCATGATGGTGGGAAGAGGGAGATTGAGCAAAGTGGTAAGCTCAACGATACGAGGACCAAAGCGGGTAACCTGGAACTCCTCAACAGTGCTGATGGTAATAGGCATCTATTTTATGAAATGGAAAAGTTAGAACAACACAATTCAAGATAAAACAAAAGTCATAACATCACATACATATCCTTGGAAAGTAAAATCACACAAGTCATGCATACATGAATCCAATACATCAACCAAGGTCCAATCATATCTTAAGGTAATATTTTGGAAGATAAGGTGATAGGTGGTGGTCCAACTAACGAAGTACGTTTACAATCCTATCTCACTGGATCTGTTGGCCAACACAATGTTCCTAGAAGCAATCAGCCTATCTTGCTCACATGATTCCATCACTAAGTCTATAATATCTCCTCTTAAGGTTTGATTGGTAGCTTCCAACTCTTGGGTATGTTCCTTCTCTTTCATCAAGTCTTTTTGGAGGTTGAGCATTCTGCACTTGACTCTAGCACTAAGTTCTTTGATAGTCCTCCAAGCTGCTTCTCTTGCTGACTCAAAGAATGTGGTATGCACCATAGTGTTGGTGTACATGCAGAATCCTTTTTCTTTGTGGTTGTCTTCCTTGTTTTTGTACAAGTGAAGTTGCACCCACCAGTACTCAACTCCTTCATCCATCACTGGAAAGCCTTTGTACACAGCTGCACCATGTATTTCCATTGCCACCATGAGGTCCTTGAGAATTTTGGGAAACTCTATCTCACACTCCAAGGTCATGGTCATGAGTGGTCCTTTCTTTACAGCTTCGTTGATGGAGTTCATCTACAATTAGAGATGAGAAATAGAAGATTAGAAAAGTTTACGAGAAGAATAGACAAGTGTTGAAGTAGTTGAAATTTTTTCCTTAGTGGTTTCCAATCCTAGGGTCATAATCCTACAGGCAACACAGTGCTCTGATACCATCTGTAAGATCCCTCCTTTGTAAAGGAAAAGGAACCTTGTGATTGCAATGCTAGTCCCTGGATCATTGCTAGCATCCACAGTTTAAGATGAAGTACACAGATACAAAGGTCATTTATTACATCCATTCTAGAGTTTAAACATAGTCTTTACAACTCAAGGCCACAAGCCTAATATAAGAGTTTGGAATAAATAAATAAACATAAGTCTTCATCTTCATGTGCCACAGGCAAACATGTTGAGTGTAGACTCATGACACCTAATCCTCATCAGAGTAACCTGCAACATCACAAGTTACAGCCACAGTGGGTCAATACTTTGGAATAGTATTGGCAAGTGATACCTTAGTAAATTTTAAGTGGACTATATTACTATATGCATTTTGGCTAAGTGTAGCTTGGCTTGCTTTGCTCAAAATAGGTTTTTCCTATTAGTTGAAATCACTAAGTTTTTCTTTGTCAAAACTTTTCCCAAGAAACCACCAATAGACATTGGGGTCCTTCACCCTTGTTCACCCACAAGTTTTTACTTAGAAGTTGGAGTGATGAGATTCTTGATAGCTTCCATGTCTTGATGCTCAAGTTGTCCATTGCCATGGACTTGGCTAAGTACTTAGATTTTCCATCTATAGAGGTTGTGCACTTTCCCCACCAGACTTGGTTTCCCAAGACAGGACCTTTCAGAAGCCTTCCCTTAGCCAAATGGACGCGTTCCAACCTATCATCCCACTACCACCAACTGTCCAAATGGCTAAGTTATAGCAACCTATGTGGTACAGGCAGAGCCCATATTGCCAAGTGGCTGCACTATAAGCTTCTCAACACTTGGCCTCTAAAATCCCTTTGTTCCTAGGTGGCATACCACAGGTGAGATACACAAGGTAAACCATGTCCATGGGCCTTGTGTAACCACTCAACCAAAAACCACCAATCAAGTCCCTTTACACCCAGGTGATTCATTGACTTAGTTGTTTTATTAAGAAAAACATAAGTCCAAAGACTTAGAAATATTTTCATCATAGCATGTATATACTTTACCAACCCTTGTTTGCTACTAGCTAGGCTAAGCATGGCATAGTAACTTAACTTAGGAATTTCCTAGCAATTCTATATCTACTTAGGATTTCCCAACATGGCATTTGGCAAAAATAGTAACATGCAAGACTTAGCAAAATATTTCTAATGCTTGTATAAAATATAGGGATGGAAATATTCATGAAGTACCACTTGCCTTGGTAGTGGAGAGAGTAGCACTCTTCACAATCACAATCACTAGCACCAAAGTCTACACAAAGAATGGTAGCACAAAATTACACAAAATTCATATACAAACAAACAAAAATACATATGCATGCATGCAAAAATGCTAAGTGATGATTTTTAAAACTCCACCAAGCAAGTGCATAGTACTGAAACATAACCAAGTTAAAAACTTGCTAAACCAAGTTTGTTTTACACTAAAACAATTTTCTAAACAATTTCTATACTCAAAATAGTCCTAAACAAGTTTCTGCAAAAGAAACCATTTTAACAGAACCTAAACTTTAAACACATTGCATAAACAGAAAGGGCTTGTCTCCCTGATTCCAACGGTATAAAATTTGCAAAAATCTAACGTGGGAATCAAAAGTTATAGCCTAATCAAAATTTGAATCTAAATCTGTTTTAAATTCTGTTTTAAACTCAAACCCTAGCCACGTGTCTTAATCTTACTGGCGCATACCGCTTCGCACCGGATCATGCTCGGCTACCGTTGGATCTAACTAACACGCACGGCTCAGATCTAAACTTAACGGTTCGATAAGTGAACTAATCCTATGCGCTGGATCTGGATCTGACGGCTACAAATCATCTGACCAAAACTGAGCGGCGCTAGCGGCGGCGGCGATATCGCTGGCGGCGCTGGCGTTCTAGGTCGCGCGGGAGTGGGGGAAGAGGCTTACCAGAACCGCAGGGAGCTGCTGATGCTCAAGGTGGCGATGGCTTGGGAAGGGGCGCACGGGGTCGTCAGAGATTCCTCGCCGGAGTTTGCGAACGCGTTTGGTGCGGCTGCTGTCAATGTTGGCGAGGTTCTGCGTCGCGCTAATTCAAAAGGAGGGCACCGTTAGATGCGCAAGACGATGGGGGTCCTAGGCGTATCAGGCAGAGGGCAAGGGGCGGCTGGTACTTACGGGGAGAGGTCGCCGGAGTTCGTGCAGAGAGTGGCGGCGCTCGGTCGAAGTCGTTGCCGAGGCTACAAACCATGCGAGAACAAATAGAGCGTGTCAGTAGATGCGCAAGGAGTTGTTGAGCTTGATAGCATGAATCAGGGGCAGAGGGGAACACGGAGCTCACCGGAATTCGTCGGCGCAGTCGTCGGAACAGCGGCGGCGTCGAGCGAGTTGTGGGCAGCCTGGTGGCGTGAAGGGGGAATTGGTTGAGGGGAAATGGTCGCGAGAGAGAGGGGATTAAGTAGCCAGAGGCTCGACAAGAAACGCCCAGGGATTCAATGCCATTTACCTCGCGGAATCAAAGCAGCAACGGGCAGCGGCGGAGTTCGTGCGCGAGATTTTGGGGAAGACGACGATGACGTGGAGAGGGCCCGCTCGTCAGCGAAATAAGCAGAGAGGAAGTAGGGTCTGGGTGTCAGCGACCGCGTGGGTGCGTCTGCGCGTGCGAGAGGGAGTGAGGTGGCCCGGTTGGGCTAGCTGGGCCGCGTCTGTTGCTAGGCCAAATTCCTGGCGCCGGCCCTTTTCCAATTCTTTTCTCTTTTCTTTTCCTAATTTGATTTTCAGGAATGGTTTTCAAATGAATTCAAACTCCATTTGAATTCAAATTTATTTGGGATTTTTGCAGTGTGCAACATACTCAAATCTAGGTATAAAACCATGTGGTTACTTTGAAAAGGCTTGGTCATTTTTGGAGAAACAAAATAACAGGGACTTTGTACTTAATTTGCAAGTGTTTGAAAATGGTTTTTGAAACCATTTCTATTTTGTAAAATTTTGTTCTAACTCCACACTCAAACCAAACAATATAGAAGCATCCAAACTTGGTTTTTAAAGCACTAAGCTCTCAAGTGAGGATGGGCATCTGATTTAAGTTGACTCACATAAAATGATGGCACTATGTGCTTCTGTTTTCTGAAATGAGTTTGAAATTGATCTCAAATCTATATGCATGCATGAATGATATGCAATCTTTGAAATCATGAATTTAGGGATGTTACACTAAGCTACCCACAACGAAGTTGGCTGGCTCCGAGATGGACCCAGGGTTTGTGAGAACGGATGTAAACGACTGGGAACCCGAAAGTGTGATTGGGCTTGTTGATATCGCAAAATCGTGCCACGATCCAAAACAGTATAGTAGTAAACGCTCCTCGAGCAATAGTAGTAAATAAAGCAGTAAAGCATGTCATAAGTAAATTATAGTAATAATTCCCAAACTAGTCTGTGTCCCCAAGAAATAAGAAATGAATCAAGCTCTGGCTAAGGGTATTCATGGTCCCACATGCAGATAGTGCGATAGTCAAGGAACGTGTATCAAGTAATCGGGGCCTACGGGACACCAGTGATAGGTTAAGAACCATATAACAACTATTGCCCACTAGTGCCTCTGCATTAGTTATAACTATTTTTAGCATTTTAATATCAGGTTGTTATTCAAGTCATGATTATCTCCACCATTAAGCATGAGGAATTCTTCCAACAACTATGGAACATCGATGGAGCAAAGCAACACCTGCGCAAGCAACTACGACTCACAACGCTGACTATCTAGCAAACAACATGTAATAGGAGGTGTCCATGGCAATATAGGCTGCACAGGGGTTTTTCCAATCCTAGGGTTACAAACTTACAGGCAACTGAAGGGAATATTCCCTGAGAGGCAATAATAAAGTGTTTATTATGTATATTCCAAGTATATTATAGATGTTTATTTTGCATGCTATAATTGTATTAATACGGAACGTTAATACATGTGTGTTTAATAAACAAACAGAAAGTTCCTAGTTATGCCTCTCTCATAAATTAGCCCGTTGATTAACAAGATGATCAAGGTTTCCTAATCATGGACATTGGATGTTGTTAATAACGAGGTCACAACATTAGTGTAATGGTGTGATGAACATTCATCTGAAGTATAGCATTACGATCAAAGTCATTGAGTTTATATTGCTATAACAACATACAAAGTGATCCTAATCCTTAGACCATGAGATCATGTCAATCACTAACACCGGAAGAGTATCTTGATAACATCAAACGTCACACCGTAACAGGGTGATTATAAAGATGGGTTAAGTACTACTAAAGTGTTATGTTGAGGCCCATGGATCGAAAGTGGAATTTTTTCATCCCGATGACGGATACATATGCTCTGGGCCCTCTCGGTGATATCACATTGATTAGGTTGCAAGCAAGTGATTTAATCACTAGAATGTTATATCACGGGAACGAGAAAAGAGTACATGTCAGTAACGAGATCAAACTAGGTATGGAGATACCGATGATCGAATCTCGAACATGTAATATATCGCAAAACAAAAGGATTAAGATACTAGCATAAAAGGTTCTGACGATTACAAGAAAGTCATTGTTGAATGTGGGAGTCGATGGGTCTCAGATCCGCTCGATTATTGATCGGAGAGGGGTCTCGATAATATCCACATTATTCGCGAACCATAGGGTGACACACTTAAGAGACACTAACATCCATTTGGAGCAAAAGTTTCATGCCGGAAAGAATAACAAGAACAGGAATTTATTTCACTAGATACCGAAACAGGTTTTCGGGTGAAATTGCAGAAAGTGTTTTTGCATGTGAAATGAAATACTAGCAAGGGGTTATATGTGAATGTTTGTCATTAAAGTAATTGACAAAATTCTGAATAAATAAAAGGAGTTTTATTTAATGAGAGTTTGCATTAAATTTGGTGGAAATTTAATGGGAATTTGAGTGGGTTTTTGAGTGGAGGGAATTGAAAGGGATTTTGTGAGTGGAGTGTCCACCCACATGAATGAGGGGAGGGCAAGGGGGCAGCCCCCATGCGCCGGCCACCCCCTTGGGGTTCCCCCCTCTCCTATAAAAGGAGCCCCCATCCTCACTTCTCACTCACACCTCCTCGTGAAGGATCTCTCTCCCCCTCTAGTATTTATCCCCCATGGTCTCGAACTTGCGAGATACATGTTCCTGGTGGCTATTCGGCAAGAAAGAGTTGTGCTTCCGCTGCATCGCTGGAGCGATGAGGCGGAGGTTGCTCGGTGCCTCGGACGTGTGTGCGAGCACGGATGCGCCGCTAAGTTGCGGTGCTCAGGACTTGCTCTTGATCTTGAGATCGGCAAGAGATCATCTACATCAACCACGAGTTTAACTCGTTAAGCTTTGTCGGTCTTCAAGGGTATGTTTTCTATGGATATACATCCTCCCGTTGTTTGCATCTAGTAGATAGATCTTGGTACATAGTTGTTCCCATCGTAGGAAAATTTTCGTTTTCTATGCTGCGAACGCTACAATGGTATCAAAGCCGGATCTATGCGTAGATGCTTTACGCGGGTAGTACACATATGAGTATGTGGGCTATGATTATCATGTTATGCTTCTTAGTTGTATTTTGGATATTGGTGGCATAGTGGGATGAAGCGGCCCAGACAAACTTTACATGTCTTATTACATGATACATTGCTCCACGCTTGACATGCACCTAGTTTGCATAAGTGGCTAGCGGGTGTCTGTCTCTCCTAATATAGTCAATATCTAATTTGCAATGGGTTGTCAACAATTTGGTTATCCTCGTTGTGGTTCATGTTCGTAGGTAAGATCGGTTCTATCTTCGAAAGCCCTAAGCCACGTAAAACTTGCAATGGATAAATTAGAGGCGTCTAGTTTAGATTGTTGTTGGGCTAGTGTTATGATATGGTGATGTTGTAAGTAGAAGTATGAGATGATACTCTTATAACACACATAACATGTAAATTCCATAAACCTTGGCCTTACACATAGAGGTATCATAGTGATCATACCACGATGCACATGATGGAGATCAAGTGCGATAACCATATCATTTCACTTATAAACATGTGATGTTTGATTGCATCTTATATTGCTTGTTTGGCGTTTTATTAGCATAATAAGATGATCCCTCATTTAAATATCAAGATAAGAATGTGTTCTTCCTTAAGTATGCACCGATTATGTTTCGTCGCTCCAAGACATCACGTGATGATCGGGTGTTCTTGGATCCACGACCATATTTCGGGTGTAGAACAGTTACACACGCGAATACTAAGGTTATTACTTGGCGAGCCTAGCATGGACAGACATGGCCTAGGAACACGAACCGAAAGGTTAAGCATGAGTCATATGGTAGATATGATTCCCATTTGATGCTTGCCTTTGAAGCTACACCCACTCACGTGATTATCGGACTTGGTGTAGTAGATTTGGTTGATGTAATCACCAAAAAGGCACGAGGGATGTCGTTTTTGAGTGTGAGTTCATTTTTAATGTGGATTAGTTGAAATCAATCTATCATAAACTTAGTCTAAACTTTACAAATTCTGTTGTAGATGGCCCCACCTGCTTTTAATTTCAATGTGTTCATGGAGAAAGAGAAACTTGCAACGAACGGTAGAAACTTTACCGAATGGTCCATGAATTTAAGGATTCTCCTCTCTGGTGCACAAAAGCAATATGTGCTAGAAGCACCGCTAGGCCCCCACCATTCGATGATGCCTCTGACAAGGAGAAGAATGTCTATCAGACTCATCAGGAGGACCACAACTTAGTTCATTGCGGCATATTGTATGGGCTAGAGCCAGAACTTCGAAAGGGTTTTGAAAACGGCAATGAATTTGATACAATGGGTGAGTTAAAAATGATTTTCGACACACATGCTGCTGTAGAGAGCTACAATGCTTCAGAAAAGTTCTTTAGCTACATGATGGAAGAGAACAGCTCCGTAAGTGAGCTTGTACTCAAGATGTCGGGTTACACCGATAAGCTTATGTCCTTGGGAATATCGATTCCCATTGACTTAGGCATCCATCGTGTTCTGCAGTCTCTGCCACCTAGCTATAAGAGCTTCGTGATGAACTATAATATGCAAGGCATGAAGAAGTCTCTCCCCGAGCTTCTGTCAATGCTTAAAACTGTAGAAGTGGAGATCAAGAAAGAACATCAAGTGTTGATGGTCAATAAGACCACTGGTTTCAAGAAAGACAAGAAGGCAAAATGGAAGGGAAGTAAGGGCGGCAAGCCAGTTGCCGTTCCTGAAAAGAAACCCCGAGTTGGCCCTAAGTCTGATACTGAGTGCTATTATTGTAAGGGGACTGGCCACTAGAAGCGCAACTGCCCCAAGTATTTGGCAGACAAGAAGGCCGGCAAGGCAAACAAAGGTATATATATGATATACATGTTATTGATGTGTACTTGACTAGTACTCGCAGTAGCACCTGGGTATTTGATACCGGTTCAGTTGCTAATATTTGTAACTCGAATCAGGGGCTACAGAACAAGCGACCGCTAGCAAGGGGTGAAGTTAAGATGCGTGTCGGCAATGGGTCAAGTGTTGATGTGATCGCCGTCGGAACGCTACCTCTCCACTTACCGCTGGGATTAGTAATAAACTTGAATAATTGTTATCTAGTGCCAGCACTGAGCATGAACATTGTATTTGGATCGTGTTTGAAGCGAAGTGGTTATTCATTTAAATCCGAGAACAATGGTTGTTCTATTTATATGAATGAAATATTTTATGGTCATGCACTGATGATGAATGGTTTATTTCTATTGGATCTCGATAATAGTGTTACACATATTCATAATGTTGATGCTAAAAGGATTAAACTTAATGATGATATAACAACAACAGCTATCAAAGGATTAAACTTAATCCGAGAACAATGCTTGCGCTTTGGCTCATGGTTCTAGTTGGGATGAGAATTTGCCTTATGCTGAGTTTTCCTACAACAACAGCTATCAAACCAGCATCAAGACGTCACCGTTCGATGTGCTATATGGGAAACGGTGCCGGACACCATTGCTGTGGGATGGAGTAGGAGAACGCCAGTTGTTTGGACCCGATTTGATCAAGGACGCTGAGGAGAAGGTCGCCTTGATTAGGGACATTTGAAGGTAGCACAATCAAGGCGTAAGAGCTACGCCGACGCCAAGCGTAAGGAAGTGGTGTATGAGATAGGTGATAGGCGTACCTCAGAGTGTCGCCACCCGTGGAATCAAGAGATTTGGAATTAAGGGTAGCCGGCACCTCGGTTTATTGGGCCAGATCGGGTCTTAGCACGCAAAGGAGAAGTTGCTTATCAGTTGGAGTTGCTGAGGCTCATCATTGTTCACAATGTGTTCCACGTATCCCAGCTGAAGAGGTGCCATCCGGAGATGGTGGATACACCATTAAGAGACACTGTACCGCTAGAGGAGGTTCAGCTTGAGAATGACCTGACCTATGAGGAGAAGCCGGTCAAGATTCTGGAGACAGCGGAGAGGATTACCCGTACCAAGACAATCAGGTTTTACAAGGTGCAGTGGAGCCACCACACCGAAGAGAAAGCCACTTGGGAGCGTGAGGATGACATCCAAGAGGACTACCCACACCTATTTGCTAGCCGCGCCGAATCTCGGGGACGAGATTCATCTTAAGGGGGTTAGTCTTGTCACATCCCAAAATTTAGATTTGGTTCTGCATTATCATTCATGTCATTGCATCATACTCTTCCATGCAAAACCATCGATTGAAAAGATTCGGCAAAACACTATTTTCTAAACCCTACTCTATTTTACTACGAGGCTCCTACGAGAGGTTTTACTAGGACTTGTGTTTTCCACCCTTGTAGCCTAGTGGTTTCACTCATCCCCTGATCCTAGGTTGTTCCCCTTGATTTTACAAAAATTTAGGAACAAGAATCGCCCGATTCGGAGTTACGGAGGTTTTACTAAAATGGAAAAAGGAAAAAAAAAGGATCAAAAAAAAAATCAGCGCTATCATTGGCTGCTACGCCACCTACCGCCAAGATCAAGATTGCCATACGGCGGATAGAATCCGCCTTTACTAAATACCAGGTGGGGTGTGGTCCGCCTAGGACCCCGCGTGGGGGCCCCACTTAAAGCCACTGACCCCACCTGCCTCTCCCCACGCGCCCGCACCCCGCCGCCTCCCGCCTCGATCCGCGCGCTGCCTCGGGAGCCGCTACGCCGCTGCAGTAGCCGCCGCCGCGCCTGCGCGCCGCCTGCTCGCCGCCGCCAGCCGCGCCCGCTTACGCCGCCGCCGCCTCTTCTCGGTCGTCGGATCTAAGATCTGCGGCCCAGATCGACCGGAGACCGCGCGGTTGACTGGTCAACGGCCAGTCAACCCGCGCTGAGTCAGCAGGGAATATTCCCGGAATATTCCCTTTTGATTTAAATCGTTTTAGAAATTGCAGAATCTTGTAGAAATTTGTAAATTGCGTAGAAATTAGTCTACTGGGCCAAAAATTGCAAATAAAATATGTGTAGATTCAGTAAGTCGTGTAGAACCTTGCTGTACCATTGTTTCACACTTTTGCAGCAAGGTTTTGTCCAGTTTATTTAAAAGAGTTAATGGCCTTTCTGGAGTAATTAATTCGTAGAAAAAGATCTGTAACTCCAAAAATTGCGTATAATATGTCCCTGGATTCAGTAGAACGAGGGGAATCTCATCGTGAATTAAAAAGGTAGGCATACAGTAAAAACTTCTGCAGAAACTGCCTAGTGGCTTTCTGCAGTGTTTTAATTATTCAGGGAGTTTTATAATTTCTTTTTGAGTAATTCCAATTGGTACTGTTCCTAAATAGCAATGCTTATACAGTAGATTTTTCCCAAGATTTTAAAAACAGTATACTACCGGTAGTGAATTATTTGGGTTCTAGCTCTAGTTTTGAGCATTATATTTTGCATAATAGTTTTCCTTGCGCTAAAACTGTTTTCCATGCATGCAATCAGTAGCTTTACTGAATAGTATTATGTGGTGCAGCTATAGCACCAATTCACTTCTCTTGCATGCATTCATGCATCATCTTTGTTGCATATGCTTGTGGATTGTTTGTTTATGATTGCAATTGTATCGTGTAGATTGTGACGAGTGCAACGCTTGCTCGTGTGTGGATTGTTCTTCCGACCGCTACAATCAAGGCAAGTAGATGCTACTTTGTTCATGATATCGTTCTACTATTTTCAATGCATTGTCGTGTATTTTGTAGATGCATGTGTAGGATGATACTATCGCTATGCTATGTCCTATTATGTGGTAGGGCTTTCCTTGTAGATGAACCACTGTTGGTAGATGTGCTTAGCCATGCTATGATGAACGAGAGCTGGGTTACATCACTGAAAGTTGTTTCTAAATGTGTTGGTTTGCGAAAACTAAAACAACTTAATCAATGAATCTCTTGGGTGTGATGGGATTGATTTTTTGGTGGTTTCATTGCGGAAAGGCACCCAGGTATCAAGAGAAAATGATTGGCTTCTTTATTCTGTAGCTTACGTGTACAACCATGTGCCAATAATGAAATGGGCGGTTGGTTGGACTTAGTAGGTTGTGGTAATTCGAACCCGCGTATCCAGAGATGTAGAATTTTGGTAGGTTGGACCGGTGCGCGTCGGGATTGGGGAGCTACTTCCCGAACAGTCTTTTCTTGGACTTCTCCCTATCATCACCCAAAATGAGAGTGATGGTACGAGCTGGGCTAGCCAAGTCACATGGGTAAAGTGTACTAACCCCTGCAGGGTGTATAATCTAATCGATTAGCCGTGTTCCCGGTTATGGACAACTGAGTTGCTTGATTTTGATTCCATGACATGTTTCTCGCTCATTCTAATTTCATAATTGCTTTAATATTGTTGGGTTACCTTAATTGGGATCTTTTCAAAGAAAATCAAAAACTGTTTATGAAAGTAGGACAAATGTATTTGCAAATGCAAGCCAAACACAGCTCCACTTGCCAAATATGCATGTAGATGTTAGTACTAATGTCTCCTTTACTAGCTCTACTTGCCATACATTCCATGTATTGACCCTTCGGGGCTGCTACGTTTCATGTTGCAGGATATTCCGATTCCGAGTAATCGATATAGGCCACGGTACTCCACTCGGCACTTGTTCACTTGTGGGCAATTTGAAGAATGGAGGATTTACTTTATTTATGTTGCTACCTGAATAATTTGAGCTAGCCTTGGGCTAAGCTTTTATTGTAATAATGGTACTCTAGATCTTCCTTATTTATGATACACGGATATTTGCTATGTTATTCATCTTATTCTATTGTGGGCCAATGAACCGATCCAGGGATTGGCATGTCACATAGAAGCCACGGTCTTTTCAGAACCGCGGTGTTACAAGATGGTATCAGAGCCCGTGTGTCGACTGTAGGATCGTGACCTAGGATTGGATTAGGAAGCCATAGAGCTATTAAAGCATATATTAACTCTGTCTTTCATCTTATGCCTTTCACTCTCGTAAATTCTTACCATATGCTATTCTCACACTTTCCTCTTTTAATGGATAGATGGGAGAGGTCAGGACTGAGTATGCGACCATGGAGTCACCAAGGCCCTTTGCAAGGCAGTTAGCACAGCTCTCGCAGTCATTGGGATTGCCACTGCCCATGTTCAAGGGAAGAAGGCTGTACACCTATGGATATGGCGAGGATGCATGGGAGATCACCACCTTCATCTTCAGGGATGCTGCCTTGCCAAACCCTGTGCATCTGATCTACACCAAGACATACTGCAACTGGGGACTTGGAATCAACTTGGCCATACATGAAGCCCTGTCTCGCCAGTGCCATCAAGTCCGACACCTACTTCCAGCAGATTCACCTTACCGTGACTATGGGAGGCGTGATGAAGATGGGCACATTGTGGTTACCCCGGGTGACAGGAACAACATGCCGCCCCGTCGGAGACACATAGAGGACATGGAAAGGGAGAATGGAGCTCTAGCTGAGAAAGTGATGATGATAAAGGAGATTGCAGATTTTGCTAGCAATGGTATGGTGGTCCAAGGACAGGAGATTGACACCTTGCATGAAGGCTGGGAGTTGGAGAATGCCTTGATAGCCAGAGATGCAACCATAGCTCATCTTCATGGTACTGCAGGAGAACACCTGAACATACAACAAATGCAAGGGACCGTCCAGAAAGGGACCAAACTATTGAAGCTATGATGCCCAGATTGCGCCTCCAAGCACAGCTGAATCCACCCTCTGATGATGACAATGGAGATGATGACAACAATGATGATGACAGTGGCAACGATGATGATGATGAGGACGAGGATGATGATGATGGAGACAATGATGGTGGAGGAGATGAAGCTGTTGCAGTTGCAGCTGAGAGTGAAGAAGAAGAGGAGGATCCAGAAGAGGTGGAGTTTGAGATCTCAAGTGATGATTCAGGAGAAGTGTACACTCCGCCGCCATGGTTGAACCGTGGACCGAAGCGCCAACGCATGAGTGCAAGGACCTACCGCAACCTCTTCAAGAAGTAGATAGAAGTCCACCAATTAGTCCTCATTAGGCAAAATCGTTAGGATTAGTCTCGATCGATGTGAAACTTAGTTACTGTTAGTTTAAGAGTGTTTAGTTGCTTATTTGTGTACTCCGATATCCCAGGAATTATTTGTGCGAATTTTATGAAAGAGTTATGGCAAGTTTGGTTAACATCTATGTTATTTTCGCTGCAGTTTTCTGCTGATACAGAAGATTGTCACGATTTTTCATATTTTTCTGTAACTGGAAAAATCTGAAAAAATAGGGCTGGTGCGAAACTCTCTGTACTGTATGTGCAAAAATCAGCTAAATTTTCTGACGAGTCTAAGTCAGGTAGAAAAATTCGTGAACGCTGCTGGACTGTTCTGGCAGATTGCTGTTTTTGTTGGTTAGTTGATCAACTGTTTAGTTAACCATTGCCAACTCTTGTAAAACTATTTCAGTAGGTATATACTGCTAGGATAACCCCTGGGATGTTGCTGGATCACTTGTTTGTTTATATGTTGCTTGCTTGAGATTGTCTGCTATTGTTTGTTGTTGTTTGATCATAATGCATGGGTAGAATCCTATTAACGTAGTTGATTCTTTCTAAGCTTACCTATGCTGAACTGCAGATACCTCCCCGCCGTCAACCCACTGAGTTGGAGCAGCTCATGGCAGCTCAGGCACAGCTGACCCAAGTTATGACTCAGTTCATGGAAGCTCATAACAACAACAACAATGGGAACAACCAGCCTCAGGGAGATGCTCTCACCAGATTTCTGAGGCTAAGGCCAGCTAAGTTCTCTACTGCAACGGAACCAATTGTTGCTCTCGATTGGTTGCGTTCAGTCAACAAGGATCTGGTAACTATTGGATGCACTGATGCTGAGAAGGTGAGGTTTGCCGCTCACCTACTAGAGGGACCAGCCGCTTCTTGGTGGGACACTTTTCAGATCACCCACCCGCTGGATACTGTGACTTGGGCAATGTTTGAGGAAGGTTTCAGGACCAACCACGTGTCTTCGTGGAGTTACGAGCTGAAGAGGAAGGAGTTCTGCAACTTGCGCCAAACCAACCGCACTGTGGCTGAGTACATTGAGGAGTTAAACAACCTGTCCCGTTATGCACCTGAGGATGTTGACACTGATGCAAAAAGGAGGGAGAGATTCCTGGATGGCCTTAGTGATGAGCTTTCCGTGCAGCTACTGGTGGTTTATTGCCCCACTTTCCAGGAGCTTATGGACAAGGCCAGGATCTTGGAAGGGAAGCACAAACAGGTGGAGAACTGCAAGAGAAAGAGCAATAATCACCACTCTGGTTCACATCACAAGTCTCGCACTACTTATGATGGATACTCCAAGCATGGAGGGAGTGACCATGGGCACCATGGGAGCCATGACCGCCACCACCATGGGGGCGATGGACATCGCCATGACAACCACAAGAGCAACCACCACAGCCACAAGGGAGGACACTCTCACCACTCCGGAGGACACGGTGGACATGACCGCAACCACGATCGCAGCTTTGTGAAGAAGGATCTGAGTGAGGTGACATGCTTCAAGTGTAAACAGAAGGGACACTATCTTTGCAAATCGCCCGGAGAGGAAGGGACTGAAGCCAACCAACAACGAGAAAGCCACAGTGAACCACATGAATGTGGAGGAGATTCCAGATGAGCCTGACCTTGTGATTGGTAAGTTTCGAATCAACACTCACCCTGCACTTATACTTTTCGATACTGGTGCATCGCATTCATTCATATCAAGGGCATTCGTGGATAAGTATAAGCTACCTACTGAGTCTATGAAAGGGTCTATTAGAGTGAGTTCACTTGGAGGAGATATGATAGCTAGCGCGGGATGCCGCGACTTAACTGTGAGGATTGGAACACACAACTTCAGTGCACATCTGGTAGTGTTGGAATCGCAGGGGTTAGATGTTATTCTGGGTATGGATTGGATGTCTATGCATGGGGGACACATAGATTGTGCACAGCGAGCTGTTTCACTCAAAACCCCGGATGGTAAGAGGATTAGATTCAAGTCAGCTGTGCGACCGCGAAGTTGTAAGTTGAATTCTCTTAAGGGGGTTAGCATGGATACTGTGCTAGTGATTAGGGATTACCCCGACGTGTTTCCGGAAGAGCTGCCAGGAATGCCACCTGACAGGGAAGTGGAGTTTCTCATCGATCTGATGCCGGGAACATGACCTATAGCAAAGAAACCATATAAGATGGATGTGGATGAGCTGAAGGAATTGAAGAAACAGCTGAAAGAGTAGTTGGACAAGGGGTTCATTCAGCCTAGTTCGTCGTCATGGGGTGCACCTGTCCTATTTGTGGAGAAGAAAGACAGCAGCAAGAGATTAGTGGTGGACTATCGCTCGCTGAATGAAGTGACTATCAAGAACAAATACCCCCTGCCGAACATAAATGATTTGTTTGATCAACTGGAAGGAGCAAAGGTGTTTAGCAAGATTGATCTGCGATCGGGCTACTTCCAATTGAAGATACGGGAGGAGGACATACCTAAAACCGCTTTCACTACTAGGTATGGTTTATATGAGTATACAGTTATGTCTTTTGGACTAACGAATGCCCTGGCATATTTCATGACCATGATGAACAAGGTATTTATGGAGTACTTGGACAAGTTCGTGGTGGTGTTTATTGATGACATACTGATATATTCCAAGGATGATGCTGAGCATGAAAAGCATCTGCTCGATTATGGAGAAGCCGAGGAACACAAGCTGTATGCCAAATTCAGCAAGTGTGAATTCTGGCTCAACACTGTTGGATTTCTTGGACACGTGGTGTCAGGAGAAGGAGTCGCTGTTGATCCAAGCAAAGTGACTGCAGTGACAGAATGGGAAGCGCCCAAGAATGCAGGAGAGATACGAAGCTTTTTGGGACTTACTGGATATTACAGGAGATTCATTGAAAACTTCTCCAAGATTGCTAAGCCGATGACCGAACTTCTGAAGAAGGAGAGGAAGTTTGAATGGTCAGACGTATGTGAAGCCAGCTTTCAGGAACTGAAGCGTCGATTAGTGACTACACTGCTCGTGTTTACGGACCTTGGAAGGATTTCCAAGTGTCTTGCGATGCTTGACAGGACTTGGGAGTGTCTTGATGCAAGAGGGAGAGTAGTGTCATATGCCTCGCGACAACTCAAGCACCATGAGCGGAATTACCCCACACGACTTGGAGTTAAGCGTCGGTGGTTCATGCTCAAGGTATGGAGGCATTACTTAATGGGAAAACACTGTGATGTGTACACCGACCACAAGAGCCTGAAGTACATATTTACACAGAAGGAACTGAACATGAGACAAAGGAGATGGTTGGAACTTATCAAGGACTATGATATGAATCTGCAATACCACCCAGGGAAGGCCAATGTAGTAGCAGATGCTGAAATAAAGGTTTATGCCAATGGACTAACAGTTGGGGAATTGCCTGAGGATTTGTGCAAGCAATTCAAGGACCTTAGACTGGAGGTAGTGTCTTAAGGATACTTGGCAGCAATGGAAGTCCAACCCACGCTACAGGACAGAATCAGGAAGGCTCAAGTGGGATACAAAGAGATAGATGAAGTAAAGGAAAATATGAAGGAGGATCAAGCAAGGGAATTCCGCGAGGATGTGCAAGGAACCTTGTGGTATGGAGATCGTTTATGCGTTCCCAACAATCCGGAAATAAGGAAATTGATTCTGCAGGAAGCTCATGACTCGCCGTATTCCATACATCCGGGCAATACGAAGATGTATATGGACCTAAAGGACAGATTCTGGTGGAACAACATGAAAGGAGACATCGCAGAGCATATTGCCCTATGTGATGTATGTAGCCGAGTAAAGGCGGAACACCAGAAGCTAGCAGGATTGCTATAGCCATTGCTCGTGCCGGATTGGAAGTGGGATAGAGTGGGAATGGATTTTATCACAGGATTGCCCAGGACCAGGTCAGGATATGACTCCATTTGGGTAGTGGTCGATCATTTGACTAAGGTAGCCCACTTTATACCGGTAAAGACGACCTATACGAGTGCAAAGTTGGCCAAGATTTACATGGACAGGATTGTGTGCCTACATGGAGTTCCCAAGAGTATCGTATCTGATAGAGGCACCCAATTTACCTCACACTTCAGCCATTTGCACGAGTCACTTGGTACTAGATTGGAGTTTAGCACAGCGTTTCACCCACAGACTGATGGACAGACCGAGAGGGTGAATCAGATTTTGGAAGACATGCTGAGAGCTTGCGCTTTGGCTCATGGTTCTAGTTGGGATGAGAATTTGCCTTATGCTGAGTTTTCCTACAACAACAGCTATCAAACCAGCATCAAGACGTCACCGTTCGATGTGCTATATGGGAAACGGTGTCGGACACCATTGCTGTGGGATGGAGTAGGAGAACGCCAGTTGTTTGGACCCGATTTGATCAAGGACGCTGAGGAGAAGGTCGCCTTGATTAGGGACAGGCTGAAGGTAGCACAATCAAGGCAGAAGAGCTACGCCGACGCCAAGCGTAAGGAAGTGGTGTATGAGATAGGTGATAGAGCGTACCTTAGAGTGTCGCCACTTCGTGGAATCAAGAGATTTGGAATTAAGGGTAAGCTGACACCTCGGTTTATTAGGCCGTATCGGGTCATAGCACGCAAAGGAGAAGTTGCTTATCAGTTGGAGTTGCGGAGGCTCATTCATGCTCACAATGTGTTCCACGTATCCCAGCTGAAGAGGTGCCATCCGAAGATGGTGGATACACCATTAAGAGACACTGTACCGCTAGAGGAGGTTCAGCTTGAGAATGACCTGACCTATGAGAAGAAGCCGGTCAAGATTCTGGAGACAGCGGAGAGGATGACCCGTACCAAGACAATCAGGTTTTGCAAGGTGCAGTGGAGCCACCACACCGAAGAGGAAGCCACTTGGGAGCGTGAGGATGACATCCAAGAGGACTACCCACACCTATTTGCTAGCCGCGCCGAATCTCGGGGACGAGATTCATCTTAAGGGGGTTAGTCTTGCCACATCCCAAAATTTAGATTTGGTTCTGCATTATCATTCATGTAATTGCATCATACTCTTCCATGCAAAACCATCGATTGAAAAGATTCGGCAAAACACTATTTTCTAAACCCTACTCTATTTTACTACGAGGCTCCTACGGGAGGTTTTACTAGGACTTGTGTTTTCCACCGTTGTAGCCTAGTGGTTTCACTCATCCCCTAACCCTAGGTTGTTCCCCTTGATTTTACAAAAATTTAGAAACAAGAATCGCCCGATTCGGAGTTCGTATGAAGGAGTTACGGAGGTTTTACTAAAATGGAAAAAGGGAAAAAGAAAGGATAAAAAAAAATCGGCGCCAGTCTGCTGGGCGCGCCCAAACCAGCCAAGATTGCCACTGGCGGATAGAATCCGCCGCCGCCCCAGCTACAGCCCACCGACAGGTGGGGCCGTGTCCTCCTAGGACCCCGCGTGGGGGGCCCCACTTAAAGCCACCGACCCCACCTGCCTCTCTCTCACGCTACCGCACTCCGCCGCCCCGCCGATCCGCAAGGCCGCCTCTGAACCGCGCCAGCGCCAGTAAGCCGCCACAGACCAAGACGCATGCCTCGCCGCCGCGCCATCACGCCTATCGTCACACATGGCCGCCACTGTGACCGCCATCCATCCCTGCCGCCTCTCCTCCAGACAGGCCCATGACCCTCCTCTGTTCGGCCCGACCCTTTGTTGGAATTATGCCCTAGAGGCAATAATAAAGATGTTATTATTATAATTCTTGTTCATGATAAAGTTTATATTCCATGCTAGAATTGTATTAAGCGGAAACTTTAATACTTGTGTGGTTTGTGAACAACACCGTGTCCCTAGTACGCCTCTATGGACTAGCTCATTGATAAATGATGGTTAAGGTTTCCTAACCATAGACATGAGTTCTCAATTGATAATGAGATCATATCATTGGGATAATGATATGATGGACAAACCCAAACTAAGCGAAGCAATTAGATCGTGTCATCGTGTTCGTCTTTGCGAAGCTTTTCTTATGTCAAATATTGTATTCCTTAGACCATGGGATAATACAACTCCCTGGTATCGGAAGAAATCTTTGAGGTCATCAAACGTCATCCTATGAGAGGGTGATCATAAAGGTGTCTCTCAGGTGATCGGAAAGTATCTGTTGGGTTGTATGTATCGAGATGGAATTTGTCCCTCCCAAGTCGGAGAGATATACTTCGGGCCCACTCGGTAATCGATATCAACACCGCTTACAAGCATGTGGTTAAGGAGTTAATCACAAAGTGATATCGGATTATGGAACGAGTAAAGTACTTGCTGTGAACGAGATTGAACTAGGTATGACGGTACCGACGATCAAATCTCGGGCAAGTAAAATATCGCGAGACGAAGGGAATATATATATGGGATTGATTGAATCCTGGCATCGTGGTTCATCCGATATGATCATCGATGAATGTGTGGGAGTCAATATGGGTTTCTGCACCCGCTGTTGATTATTGATAGAAGATCATGTTCGCATATTCTCGAACCCGCAGGGTCACACCCTTAACGTGTCTCGACGCTAGGATAGATTGGATAATTGGTTTATGAGTTTTTGTTCGGAGTCTCGGATGGGATCCGGGACATCACGAGAGGTTCCAGAGTGGTCCGGAGAATAAGATTCATATAAGGCAGTGCAGTTTTTGGAGTTTGGAATTGTTCCGGGTTAATCGGTATTGTACCGGAAGCTTCTAGAACCTTCCGGAAGGGGACCAACGTGGCCCCACCTTCCGGGAGGGGGCATGGGCCTATGAGGGAGTGTCCTGGCCGCATTGGGCCAGGGGCACAAGGCCCCATAGGGACCAGCCGGCCTAGAGAGGTTTAAACTCGAGATAGAGTTTCTAGAAGGGGGGTTTCCTTGCCCCCCACTCTTCCTCCTTGGGGCCGCCGGCCTTGGCTTGGGGGAGGGGCTAGGGCTGCGCCCACCCCTCTATATATAGAGGGTTGGGGGCCCACCAACCTCCTACACCTTCCCCTCCAACCCTAGCCGCCCTGCTGCCCTCCTCTCTCCCTCCTGACTGCTTGTAGGCGAAGACCTGCTGCAGAAATTCTCCACCAATTGCACCGCGCCATCGCGTTGTAGATCCAACCCATCTCTCCACCATACTTGCTGGACCAAGGAAGGAGGAGACGTCGAGGTGCTGCACGTGTGCATCTCACGGAGGCACCGCCACTTGTGGTGCTAGATCGGATCAGATCGCGAGGAGGAGAAGCGAGTACGACTACATCACCCACGTTCCGATGAACGTTCCGCTGTGCTAATCTTCAAGGGTATGAAGATCTAATCCAATCTCTCTTGTTGTTTGCATCTCCTAGATTAGATCTTGGCTTTCCCTCTGTTTGCATCCGTAGAAAATTTTGATTTACTATGCCGCGAAACCCTTCAAAGGGTATCGAGCTAGATCTATGCGTAGATGTGTTTCACGAGTAGAACGCAACATGGTTGTTGCGCGCGTTAATGTTTTCTTGCAAGCCTCTTGTTTGTGTTCTTCTTATGACGGGATAGTGAGATTGAAGCGTCCAGGCCAACCTTACGTGACGTCGTTTCATGAGACCGCTCCGCACTTGACGTGTGGCTTGTTCCACACATGCGGCTGGTGGATGTCGCTTTCTCACTATAGTTGTCATGGGATTAACACCGAGTTTGGCAACCATAATATCACCGTTGTGGCTTTCCGTAGGTAAGAATCGTTCTTAGCATCTACTCCCATAAGCACGTAAAACATGCAACAACAAAGTAGAGGCGTCTAACTTGTTTTTGCAGGAGTGTTTTCCGTGATATGGTATGGCCCAAGATGTGATGTGTATATTGTATGCGATGATCATGTTTTGTAATGTTTCACGACTTGCATGTCGATGAGTACACAACCGCGTGAGCCATATGGTTGTCTTTATAATTGTGTATGACCTGCGAGTAAACTTCTTATACGCCATGTAATAGCTTTACTTTATCGCTAAGTAGTTAGAAATAGTTATAGTTGCTATTCGTGGTGGAGGCAATCATGGTGGAGTGATGGAGATCATGTCAAACGCACAAGATGGAGATCATTGCGCGAAGATTGGCTATACCATGTCACATAAAGTTATATGCATGTGATGTTTATCCTTTTATGTATATTATTATGCTTAGATCGCGACGGTAGCATTATAAGATGATTCCTCACTTAAAGATCAAGATAAAACTGTGTTCTCCCCAAGTATGCACTGCGAAAGTTCGTGTCCAAGCATCACGTGATGATCGGGTGCTATAGACTCTACGCTCACATACAACAAAAGCCAGTTTTGCACACGCGGAAATACTTGGGTCTAACTTGACGAGCCTAGCATGTACAGACATGGCCTCGGAACACAAGAACCGAAAGGTTAAGCATGAGTCATATGAATGATATGATCGACACTTTGTTGTCCACCATTGAAACCACATCTCTTCTCGTGATGATCGGATTAGGTGTGGTGAATTTGGATCGTGTTCACTAAACAACTTGAGGGATGTTGAATTTAGTGGGAGTTCATCTAGTAATTTGATTAAGTTGAACTATTTATCATGAACATAGTCTAAATTGTACTTGCAAATACTGTAGATCACATGGCCAAGTCCAACTTCAATGTCAACGTTTTTGCTGAGAAGGAAAATCTTAGAAACAATGGGTCTAACTTCACCAATTGGTTTCGCAATCTAAGAATCATTCTCTCTGGCGGTCAAAAGGACTATGTCCTTGGGAAAGCGTTAGGTGACCCTCGCTACAAGCTGCCGCTGATGAGAAAGCTGTCTATCGATCGCAAAGATGATTATGGTGTGATTAAGAGCACCATGTTGTTTGCTATGGAACCGAACTTCAAAATCGTTTTGAAGACTATCCTGGCCCTTTGAGATTCTCGAAGAGCTGAAAACCATGTTTCGGACTCAGCCCGCTTCGAGAGATATGAGATCTCAGAGAAGTTCTTTAACTGCAAGATGGAGGAAGGGAGTTCCGTTAGTGAGCACGCCATTAAGATGACGGGCTACACTCAACGCCTTGAGCAACTGGAATGCACGATTCCAGAGGAGCTCAAGATTTACAGGGTTCTGCAATCACTCCCTCCCAGCTACAAAATTTTTGTAGTGACTCATAATCAGATTGGTTCCACTGATACGATCACCGAGCTCTTCGCAAAGCTGAAGGCCGCGGAAGTGGACATCAAAAAGTATAATCAAGTGTTGATGGTCAACAAGCCCACCTTCAAGAAAGGTAAGGGAGCAAAGAAGCCCTTCAAGAAGGGTGGCGGCAAGCGCACTGCCCCTGCTGAGAAGAAGCTCAAGTCTGGTCCTAAACCGGACACTGAGTGCTTCTATTGCAAGGACAAGGGTCACTGGAAGCGCAACTGTCCGAAGTACTTAGCGGACAAGAAGGCTGGCACCATCAAAGGTATATTTGATATACATGTTATTGATGTTTTCCTTACTAGCCCTCGTTGTAGTGCCTGGGTATTTGATACCGGTTCAGTTGCTAATATTTGTAAATCAAACAGAGCTACGGAATAGACGCGGCTTTGCGAGGGATGAGGCGATGGCGCTGGCAACGGATCAAGAGTTGATGTGATGGCCGTCGGCGCCTCCTTAGTTTTACCTTCGGGATTAGTTTTAAACCTTAATAAGTGTTATTATGTGCCTGCGTTGAGCATGAACATTATTTCTGGATCTTGTTTATTGCAAGACGGTTATTCATTTAAATCGGAGAATAATGGTTGTTCTATTTATATGAGTAACATTTTTTATGGTCATGCACCTATTGTGAATGGTTTATTTCTTCTAAATCTCGAAAGGGATGAAACACATATCCATAACATTGAGGCTAAGAGATGCAAAGTAGATAGTGATAATACTACTTATTTGTGGCACTGTCGTCTAGGTCATATTGGTGTAAAGCGCATGAAGAAACTCCATTCTGATGGACTTTTGGAGTCTCTTGATTTTGAATCATTTGACACATGCGAACCATGCCTCATGGGCAAGATGATCAAAACCCCGTTCTCCGGTATGATGGAGCGAGCAACGGACTTGTTGGAAATCATACATACCGATGTATGCGGACCGATGAGTGTTTCAACGCGCGGTGGATATCGCTATTTTCTCACTTTTACCGATGACTTAAGTAGATATGGGTATATCTATTTAATGAAACATAAATCTGAAACTTTTGAAAATTTCAAAGAATTTCAGAATGATGTGGAGAACCATCGTAACAGAAAGATTAAGTTTCTACGATCCGATCGTGGAGGTGAATATTTGAGTTATGATTTTCTCACGCATCTTAAAGCAAGTGGAATCGTTTCACAACTCACGCCACCCGGAACACCACAGCAAGAATGGTGTGTCTGAACGCGGAATCGAACCCTATTAGATATGGTCCGATCAATGATGTCTCTTACTGATTTGCCGTTATCATTTTGGGGTTATGCATTAGAAACCACTGCATTCACTTTAAATAGGGCTCCATCTAAATCTGTTGAGACGACACCGTATGAACTGTGGTTTGGTGCTAAACCTAAGTTGTCATTTCTTAAAGTTTGGGGATGCGAAGCTTACATCAAGAAGTTGATGCCGAACAAGCTCGAACCCAAAGCGGAGAAATGCATCTTCATAGGATACCCTAAGGAAACTATTGGGTATACCTTCTATCACGTAACAAGGCAAAGTGTTTGTCGCAAAGAACGGTTCCTTTCTTGAGAAGGAGTTTCTCTCGAAAGAAGTGAGTGGGAGGAAAGTAGAGCTAGACGAGGTTATTGAACCTTCTCTTGAGTTGGAGAGTAGCGCAGCACCTGAAATTGTTCCAGGTCACTTTGCACCAACAATAGAGGAAGCTAATGACAAGGATCATGAAGCTTCGACGATGTCGCTCTTGAACGTCGCAGTCGACAAGGTCGCGTGCCCCTCCCGAGTGGTATGGCAACCTGTCTTGACCGTCTTGTTAGTAGAAGACGGTGAACCTACGAACTATGAGGAAGCGATGATGAGCCCAGACTCGAGAAATGGCTGGAAGCCATGAAATCCAATTGGGATCCATGAGCGAAAACCAAGTATGGACTTTGGTGGACCCTCCTAGCGACCGAAAGGCCGTTGAGTGCAAATGGATCTTCAAGAAGAAAACGGACGCGGATGGTAATGTTACCATCTATAAAGCACGGCTTGTCACGAAAGGTTTTCGACAAGTTCAAGGTGTTGACTATGAGACTTTCTCCCATAGCGATGTTTAAGTCCATTCAGATTTTATTAGCAATTGCTGCGTTTCATGATTATGAAATATGGCGATGGATGTCAAGATCGCTTTCCTCAATGGCAACATTGATGAAGAGTTGTATATGATGCAACCCAAGGTTTTGTCGATCCTAAGGATGCTTATAAAGTATGCAAACTTCAGCGTTCCATTTATGGATGAAGCAAGCATCTCGAGTTGGAACCTTCATTTTGATCAAGTGATCAAGAGCTTTGGATTTGTTCCAAATTGCTCTGAAGCTTGCATCTACAAGAAAGTGAGTGGGAGCTCGGTGACGCTTACGGTACTATATGTGCATGACATATTGATTATTGGAAATGACATCAACATGCTTAACGATGTGAAGAGTTATTTGAACAAGTGTTTTCAATGAAAGACCTAGGTGAAGCTGCTTATATATTGGGCATCAAAATCTATAGAGATAGACAAAGACGCTGATAGCTTTAAGCGGAGTACATACCTAGACAAAGTTCTGAAAAGGTTCGTAATGGATAAGGCAAAGAAAGGTTCGGCCTATGTTGTCGTAAGATATTGAGCAAGGCTCGGTGTCCATCTACCAGAAATGATAGGGAAGCTATGAGCAAAGTGCCTTATGCCTCGCCATAGGTTCGATCATGTATGCCATCTGTGTACTAGACCGGATGTGTCCAATGCTCTTAGTTTGACGAAAGATACCAAAGTGATCCAGAATGGAACATCGACAGCCGTGAAGAACATCCTAAAGTACCTAAATAGGACTAAAGAAATGTTCTTAGTCTATGGGGTGAAGAACAGCTCGTCGTAAAAAGGTTACATCGACGCTAGTTTCTAATCGACAAGGATGATTCTAAATCTCAGACGGTGATACGTGTATATTTTGAATGGAGGAGCTATGAGCTGGAGAAGTGCAAGCAAAGCGTGATCGCGGGATCTACATGAGAAGCGGAATACATGGCTCTGAAGCGTCAAGTGAAGGAGTTTGGATCGAAACTTCATCATCGATCTTGGCGTGGTTCCAAGTGCATTGGACCCACTGGAGATATTGTGTGACAACACTGGCGCCATAGCACTCGCTAAGGAACCAAGATATCATCCAAAGACCAAGCATATCAACCGCAAGTTTCATATAATCCGAGATTATATAGCAGATGGAGATCTGAAGATTAGAAAAGTACATACAGATCTGAATGTCGCAGATCCATTGACTAAACCTCTTCCACGTGTAAAACATGATCAGCACCTCAAAGGCCATGGGTGTGAGATTGTTGCCAAATGTAAACTAGATTATTGACTCTAGTGCAAGTGAGAGACTGTTGGAATTATGACCTAGAGGCAATAATAAAGATGTTATTATTATAATTCTTGTTCATGATAAAGTTTATATTCCATGCTAGAATTGTATTAAGCGGAAACTTTAATACTTGTGTGGTTTGTGAACAATACCGTGTCCCTAGTACGCCTCTATGGACTAGCTCATTGATCAATGATGGTTAAGGTTTCCTAACCATAGACATGAGTTGTCAATTGATAATGAGATCATATCATTGGGAGAATGATATGATGGACATACCCAAACTAAGCGAAGCAATTAGATCGTGTCATCGTGTTCGTCTTTGCGAAGCTTTTCTTATGTCAAATATTGTATTCCTTAGACCATGAGATAATACAACTCCCTGGTATCGGAAGAAATATTTGAGGTCATCAAACGTCATCCTATGAGAGGGTGATCATAAAGGTGTCTCTCAGGTGATCGGAAAGTATCTGTTGGGTTGTATGTATCGAGATGGAATTTGTCCCTCCCAAGTCAGAGAGATATACTTCGGGCCCACTCGGTAATCGATATCAACACCGCTTGCAAGCATGTGGTTAAGGAGTTAATCACAAAGTGATATCGGATTACGGAGCAGTAAAGTACTTGCCGTGAACGAGATTGAACTAGGTATGATGGTACCGACGATCAAATCTCGGCAAGTAAAATATCGCGAGACGAAGGGAATATATATATGGGATTGATTGAATCGCATCGTGGTTCATCCGATATGATCATCGATGAATGTGTGGAGTCAATATGGGTTTCCTGACTTCGCTGTTGATTATTGATAGAAGATCATGTCTGCATATTCTCGAACCCGCAGGGTCACACCCTTAACGTGTCTCGACGCTAGGATAGATTGGATAATTGGTTTATGAGTTTTTGTTCGGAGTCTCGGATGGGATCCGGGACATCACGAGAGGTTCCAGAGTGGTCCGGAGAATAAGATTCATATAAGGCAGTGCAGTTTTTGGAGTTCGAATTGTTAAGGTTAATCGGTATTGTACCGGAAGCTTCTAGAACCTTCCGTAAGGGGACCAACATGGCCCCACCTTCCGGGAGGGGGCATGAGCCTATGAGGGAGTGTCCTGGCCGCATTGGGCCAGGGGCACAAGGCCCCATAGGGACCAGCCGGCCTAGAGAGGTTTAAACTCGAGATAGAGTTTCTAGAAGGGGGTTTCCTTGCCCCCCACTCTTCCTCCTTGGGGCCGCCGGCCTTGGCTTGGGGGAGGGGCTAGGGCTGCGCCCACCCCTCTATATATAGAGGGATAGGGGCGCACCAACCCCCTACACCTTCCCCTCCAACCCTAGCCGCCCTGCTGCCCTCCACTCTCCCTCCCGACAGCTGGTAGGCGAAGACCTGCTGCAGAAATTCTCCACCAATTGCACCGCGCCGTCGCGTTGTAGATCCAACCCATCTCTCCACCATACTTGCTGGACCAAGGAAGGAGGAGACGTCGAGGTGCTGCACGTGTGCATCTCACGGAGGCACCGCCACTTGTGGTGCTAGATTGGATCGGATCGCGAGGAGGAGAAGTAGCACGACTACATCACCCACGTTCTCCGATTTAACGTGAAGTCAGCGAATCTTCAAGGGTATGAAGATCTAATCCAATCTCTCTCGTTGTTTGCATCTCCTAGATTAGATCTTGGCTTTCCCTATGTTCGCATCCGTAGAAAATTTTGATTTACTATGCCGCGAAACCCTTCACCGCCGCCGTCCCGAGCCGCCGGAGCGCCGCCGCCGCCTCTTCTCGGCCGTCGGATCTAAGATCTGCGGCCCAGATCGACCGGAGACCGCGCGGTTGACTGGTCAACGGCCAGTCAACCCGCGCTGAGTCAGCAGGGAATATTCCCGGAATATTCCTTTTTGATTTAAATCGTTTTAGAAATTGCAGAATCTAGTAGAAATTTGTAAATTGCGTAGAAATTAGTCTACTGGGCCAAAAATTGCAAATAAAATATGTGTAGATTCAGTAAGTCGTGTAGAACCTTGCTGTACCATTGTTTCACACTTTTGCAGCAAGGTTTTGTCCAGTTTATTTAAAAGAGTTAATGGCCTTTCTGGAGTAATTAATTCGAAGAAAAAGATCTGTAACTCCAAAAATTGCGTATAATATGTCCCTAGATTCAGTAGAACGAGGGGAATCTCATCGTGAATTAGAAAGGTAGGCTTACAGTAAAAACTTCTGCAGAAACTGCCTAGTGGCTTTCTGCATTGTTTTAATTATTCAGGGAGTTTTGTAATTCCTTTTTGAGTAATTCCAATTGGTACTGTTCCTAAATAGCAATGCTTATACAGTAGATTTTCCCCAAGATTTTACAAACAGTATACTACCGGTAGTGAATTATTTGGGTTCTAGCTCTAGTTTTGAGCATTATATTTTGCATAATAGTTTTCCTTGCGCTAAAACTGTTTTCCATGCATGCAATCAGTAGCTTTACTGAATAGTATTATGTGGTGCAGCTGTAGCACCAATTCACTTCTCTTGCATGCATTCATGCATCATCTTTGTTGCATATGCTTGTGGATTGTTTGTTTATGATTGCAATTGTATCGTGTAGATTGTGACGAGTGCAACGCTTGCTCGTGTGTGGATTGTTCTTCCGACCGCTACAACCAAGGCAAGTAGATGCTACTTTGTTCATGATATCGTCCTACTATTTTCAATGCATTGTCGTGTATTTTGTAGATGCATGTGTAGGATGATACTATCGCTATGCTATGTCCTATTATGTGGTAGGACTTTCCTTGTAGATGAACCACCGTTGGTAGATGTGCTTAGCCATGCTATGATGAACGAGGGCTGGGTTACATCACTGAAAGTTGTTTCTAAATGTGTTGGTTTGCGAAAACTAAAACAACTTAATCAATGAATCTCCGGTGTGATGGGATTGATTTTTGGTGGTTTCATTGGAAAGGCACCCGGTATCAAGAGAAATGATTGGCTTCTTTATTTTGTAGCTTACGTGTACAACCATGTGCCAATAATGAAATGGGCGGTTGGTTGGACTTAGTAGGTTGTGGTAACCCGAACCCGCGTATCCAGAGATGTAGAATTTTGGTAGATTGGACCGGTGTGCGTCGGGATTGGGGAGCTACTTCCCGAACAGTCTCTTCTTGGACTTCTCCCAATCGTCACCCAAAATGAGAGTGATGGTACGAGCTGGGCTGGCCAAGTCACATGGGTAAAGTGTACTAACCCCTGCAGGGTGTATAATCTAATCGATTAGCCGTGTCCCCGGTTATGGACGTCTGAGTTGCTTGATATTGATTCCATGACATGTTTCTCGCTCATTCTAATTTCATAATTGCTTTAATATTGTTGGGTTACCTTAATTGGGATCTTTTCAAAGAAAATCAAAAACTATTTATGAAAGTAGGACAAATATATTTGCAAATGCAAGCCAGACACAGCTTCACTTGCCAAATATGCATGTAGATGTTAGTACTAATGTCTCCTTTACTAGATCTACTTGCCATACATTCCATGTATTGACCCTTCGGGGCTGCTACGTTTCATGTTGCAGGATATTCCGATTCTGAGTAATCGATATAGGCCACGGTACTCCACTCGGCACTTGTTCACTTGTGGGCAATTTGAAGAATGGAGGATTTACTTTATTTATGTTGCTACCTGAATAATTTGAGCTAGCCTTGGGCTAAGCTTTTATTGTAATAATGGTACTCTGGATCTTCGTTATTTATGATACACGGATATTTGCTATGTTATTCATCTTATTCTATTGTGGGCCAATGAACCGATCCAGGGATTGTCATGTCACATAGAAGCCACGGTCTTTTCAGAACCACGGTGTTACATAATACATGTGTGTTTAATAAACAAACAGAAAGTTCCTAGTTATGCCTCTCTCATAAACTAGCCCGTTGATTAACAAGATGATCAAGGTTTCCTAATCATGGATATTGGATGTTGTTAATAACGAGGTCACAACATTAGTATAATAGTGTAATGAACATTCATCCGAAGTATAGCATTACGATCAAAGTCACTGACTTTATATTGCTTTAACAACATACGAAGTGATCCTAATCCTTAGACCATGAGATCATGTCAATCACTAACACCGGAAGAGTATCTTTATAACATCAAACGTCACACCGTAACAGGGTGATTATAAAGATGGGTTCAGTACTACTAAAGTGTTATGTTGAGGCCCATGGATCGAAAGTGGAATTTGTTCATCCCGATGACAGATAAATATGCTCTGGGCCCTCTCGGTGATATCACATTGATTAGGTTACAGGCAAGTGATTTGATCACTAGAATGTTATATCACGTGAACGAGAAAAGAGTACATGTCAGTAACGAGATCAAACTAGGTATGGAGATACCGATTATCGAATCTCGGACATGTAATATATCGTGAAACAAAAGGATTAAGATACTAGCGTAAAAGGTTCTGACGATTACAAGAAAGTCATCGTTGAATGTGTGGGAGTCAGTATGGGTCTCCAGATCCCGCTTTTGATTATTGATCGGAGAGGGGTCTTGGTAATATCCACATTATTCGCGAACCGTAGGGTGACACACTTAAGAGACACTGCCATCCATTTGGAGCAAAAGTTTCATGCTAGAAAGAATAACAAGAACATGAATTTATTTCACTAGATACCGAAACAGGTTTTCGGGTGAAATTGCAGAAAGTGTTTTTGCATGTGAAATGAAATACTAGCAAGGGGTTATATGTGAATGTTTGTCATTAAAGTAATTAACAAAATTCTGAATAAATAAAAGGAGTTTTATTTAATGAGAGTTTGCATTAAATTTGGTGGAAATTTAATGGGAATTTGAGTGGGTTTTTGAGTGGAGGGAATTGAAAGGGATTTTGTGAGTAGAGTGTCCACCCACATGAATGAGGGGAGGGCAAGGGGGCAGCCCCCATGCGCCGGCCACCCCCTTGGGGTTCCCCCTCTCTTATAAAAGGAGCCCCATCCTCACTTCTCACTCACGCCTCCTCGTGAAGGATCTCTCTCCCCCTCTAGTATTTATCCCCCATGGTCTCGGACTAGCGAGATACATGTTCCCGGTGGCTATTCGGCAAGAAAGAGTTGTGCTTCCGCTGCATCGCTGGAGCGAGGAGGTGGAGGTTTCTCGGTTCCTCGGACGTGTGTGCGAGCACGGATGCGCCACTAAGTTGCGGTGCTTAGGACTTGCTCTCGATCTTGAGATCGACAAGAGATCATCTACATCAACCACGAGTTTAACTCGTTAAGCTTTGTCGGTCTTCAAGGGTATGTTCTCTATGGATATACATCCGCCCGTTGTTTGCATCTAGTAGATAGATCTTGGTACATAGTTGTTCCCATCGTAGGAAAATTTTCGTTTTCTATGCTGCGAACCCTACAATGGTATCAAAGCCGGATCTATGCGTAGATGCTTTACACGGGTAGTACACATATGAGTATGTGGGCGATGATTATCATGTTATGCTTCTTAGTTGTATTTTGGATATTGGTGGCATAGTGGGATGAAGCGGCCCAGACAAACTTTACATGTCTTCGCACATGATACCTGTTCCACGCTTGACATGCAGCTAGTTTGCATAAGTGGCTAGCGGGTGTCTGTCTCTCCTAATATAGTCAATATCTAATTTGCAATGAGTTGTCAACAATTTGGTTATCCTCGTTGTGGTTCATGTTCGTAGGTAAGAACGGTTCTATCTTCGAAAGCCCTAAGCCACGTAAAACTTGCAATGGATAAATTAGAGGCGTCTAGTTTAGATTGTTGTTGGGCTAGTGTTATGATATGGTGATGTTGTAAGTAGAAGTATGAGATGATACTCTTATAACACACATAACATGTAAATTCCATAGACCTTGGCCTTACACATAGAGGTATCATAGTGATCATACCACGATGCACATGATGGAGATCAAGTGCGATAACCATATCATTTCACTTATAAACATGTGATGTTTGATTGCATCTTATATTGCTTGTTTGGAATTTTATTAGCATAATAAGATGATCCCTCATTTAAATATCAAGATAAGAATGTGTTCTTCCTTAAGTATGCACCGATTATGTTTCATCGCTCCAAGACATCACGTGATGATCGGGTGTTCTTGGATCCATGACCATATTTCGGGTGTAAGACAGTTACACACGCGAATACTAAGGTTATTACTTGGCGAGCCTAGCATGTACAGACATGGCCTAGGAACACTAACCGAAAGGTTAAGCATGAGTCATATGGTAGATATGATGCCCATTTGATGCTCGCCTTTGAAGCTACACCGACTCACGTGATGATCGGACTTGGTGTAGTGGATTTGGTTGATGTAATCACCAAAAAGGTACGAGGGATGTCGTTTTTGAGTGGGAGTTCATTTTTAATGTGGATTAGTTGAAATCAATCTATCATAAACTTAGTCTAAACTTTACAAATTCTGTTATAGATGGCACCACCTGCTTTTAATTTCAATGTGTTCATGGAGAAAGATAAACTTGCAACAACGGTAGAAACTTTACTGAATGGTCCATGAATTTAAGGATTGTCCTCTCTGGTGCACAAAAGCAATATGTGCTAGAAGCACCGCTAGGCCCCCCACCATTCGATGATGCCCCTGACAAGGAGAAGAATGTCTATCATACTCGTCAGGAGGACCACAACTTAGTTCATTGCGGCATATTGTATGGGCTAGAGCCAGAACTTTGAAAGGGTTTCAAAAACGGCAATGCATTTGATACAATGGGTGAGTTAAAAATGATTTTCGACACACATGCTGCTGTAGAGAGCTACAATGCTTCAGAAAAGTTCTTTAGCTGCATGATGGAAGAGAACAACTCCGTAAGTGAGCATGTACTCAAGGTGTCCGGTTACGCCGATAAGCTTATGTCCTTGGGAATATCGATTCCCATTGACTTAGGCATCCATCGTGTTCTGCAGTCTCTGCCACCTAGCTATAAGAGCTTCGTGATGACTATAATATGCAAGGCATGAAGAAGTCTCTCCCCGAGCTTCTGTCAATGCTTAAAACTGCAGAAGTGGAGATCAAGAAAGAACATCAAGTGTTGATGATCAATAAGACCACTGGTTTCAAGAAAGACAAGAAGGGAAAATGGAAGGGAAGTAAGGGCGGCAAGCCAGTTGCCGTTCCTGAAAAGAAACCCCGAGTTGGCCCTAAGTCTGATACTGAGTGCTATTATTGTAAGGGGACTGGCCACTGGAAGCGCAACTGCCCCAAGTATTTGGCAGACAAGAAGGCCGGCAAGGCAAACAAAGGTATATATATGATATACATGTTATTGATGTGTACTTGACTAGTACTCGCAGTAGCACCTGGGTATTTGATACCTGTTCAGTTGCTAATATTTGTAACTCGAATCAAAGGCTGCAGAACAAGCGACCGCTAGCAAGGGGTGAGGTTAAGATGCGTGTCGGCAATGGGTCAAGTGTTGATGTGATCGCCGTCGGAACGCTACCTCTCCACTTACCGCTGGGATTAGTAATAAACTTGAATAATTGTTATCTAGTGCCAGCACTGAGCATGAACATTGTATCTGGATCGTGTTTGAAGCGAAGTGGTTATTCATTTAAATCCGAGAACAATGGTTGTTCTATTTATATGAATGAAATCTTTTATGGTCATGCATTGATGATGAATGGTTTATTTCTATTGGATCTCGATAATAGTGTTACACATATTCATAATGTTAATGCTAAAAGGATTAAACTTAATGATGATATATCCGCATATATGTGGCACTGCCGTCTAGGTCATATTGGCGTTAAACACATGAAGAATCTCCATTCGGATGGACTTTTGGAATCACTTGATTTTGAATGATTTGATACATGTGAGCCATGGCTTATGGGCAAGTTGACTAGAACGCCATTTTCCGGTTCAATGGAACGGGCGACCGATTTATTGGAAATCATACATTCTGATGTATGTGGTCCAATGAGCGTGTCGGCGCGAGGTGGATATCGTTATTTTGTTACTTTCACGGATGATTTTAGTAGATACGGTTATATGTACGTGATGAAACACAAGTCTGAAACCTTTGAAAAGTTCAAGGAATTTCAGAGTGAAGTGGAAAATCATCGTAATAGAAAGATCAAATTTCTACGGTTTGACCGTGGAGGTGAGTATCTAAGTTACGAGTTTAGCACTCATATGAAAGAGTGTGGAATTGTTTCACAACTCACACCTGCCAGAACACCACAGTGAAATGGTGTGTCGGAACATCGTAATCGTACTTTATTGGATATGGTTCGATCTATGATGTCTCTGACGGACTTGCCACTGTCATTTTGGGGTTATGCAATAGAAACTGTTGCATTCACTTTAAATCAGGCACCATCTAAATCCATTGAAAAGACACCGTATGAATTGTGGTTTGGAAACAAACCTATGCTGTCATTTCTTAAAGTTTGGGGATGCGATGTTTATGTGAAGAAACTTCAACTGGATAAACTCGAACCCAAAGCGGAAAAATGTGTCTTCATAGGATACCCTAAGGAAACTATTGGGTATTCCTTATATCATAGATCCGAGGGCAAGGTTTTTGTTGCCAAGAATGGATCCTTTCTGGAGAAAGAGTTCCTCGTGAAAGGTGTGAGTAGTCGGAAGGTAGAACACGAAGAGGTTGTTGAACCTTCTCTTCAAAGTATGGTGAGTAGCGCAGCGCTGGAAGTCATTCCGGAGTTGGCTTCACCGATAGAAGTGGGAACTAATGATAATGATCATGAAACTCCAAAAGAAAGTACTACCGAACCTCGCAGGTCTAGCAGGACACGTGCAACTCCCGAGCTGTATGGAAACCCTGTTATGAATTTCATGGTTGATGAAATTGATGACCCTGCATCGTATGAAGAAGCGATGATGAGCCCAGATTCCATCAAATGGTTAGAAGCCATGAAATCCGAGATGGAATCCATGTACGAAAACCAAGTTTGTAACTTGGTGGACTTACCTCACGACCGAAAGGCCATGGAGAATAAATGGATTTTCAAAATAATAACTGATGCTGATGGTAATGTGACCGTCTATAAAGCTCGACTTGTCGCAAAGGGGTTTCGAAAAATTCAAGGAGTTGACTACGATGAGACACTCTCTCTCGTAGCGATGCTAAAGTCAGTTAGGATTGTGTTAGCAATTGCTGCATATTTAGATTATGCGATATGGAAGATGGATGTCAAAACCGTGTTCCTCAATGGTAATATTGAAGA
The DNA here is from genome assembly GCA_023614405.1 of Avena insularis. Taxonomy (NCBI): domain Eukaryota; kingdom Viridiplantae; phylum Streptophyta; class Magnoliopsida; order Poales; family Poaceae; genus Avena; species Avena insularis. Next base: position 89,679,901 of record CM042685.1, on the reverse strand, counting down.
AGAGTTGTATATGATACAACCAAAGGGTTTTGTCGATCCTAAGGATGCTAACAAGGTGTGCAATCTTCAGCGATCCATCTATGGACTGAAGCAAGCAGCATGGAGTTGGAATCTCCGCTTTGATGAGGTGATCAAAGAGTTTGTATTTGTCCAAACTTATGGAGAGGCTTGTATTTACAAGAAAGTGAGTGGGAGCAATGTGGCATTTCTGATATTATATGTGGATGACATATTATTGATCGGAAATGATATAGATCTTTTAAACAGTGTTAAAACTTATCTAAACAGCAAATTTTCAATGAAGGACCTAGGTGAAGCGTCATACATATTAGGAATAAATATCTATATAGATAGATATAGGCGCCTAATAGGGCTATCGCAAAGTACATACCTTGATAAAGTTTTAAAGAAGTTTAAAATGGACGGAAGTAAGAAGAGGTTCTTACCTATGTTGCAAGGCAAGACATTGAGTAAGACTCAAAGTCCGTCTACGGCGGAAGAAAGAGAGATAATGGACAAAGTACCCTATGCTTCAGTCATAGGCTCTATAATGTATGCCATGCTATGTACAAGACCGGATGCGGCACATGCTATTATTTTGACTAGTAGGTACCAATCAGATCCATGTTCGGAACACTAGATAACAGTCAAGAATATCCTTAAGTACTTGCGAAGAACTAAGGATATGTTTCTTGTGTACAGAGGTGAAGAAATATCTCGTCGCTAAGTGTTATGTCGATGCAAGCTTTGACACTGACCCGGATGACTCTAAGTCTCAATCCGGATACGTATTTCTCATGAATGGTGGAGCGGTTAGTTGGAGGAGTTCCAAACAACCTGTGGTGGCGGGATCAACAACGGAGGCCGAATATGTTGCTGCTTCGGAAGGGGCTCAGGAAGCGGTTTGGATGAAGGAGTTCATATCCGAACTAGGTGTGGTTGCGAGTGCGTTGGACCCGATGGTGATCTATTGTGACAACACTGGTGCCATAGCCAAATGCCAAAGAACCAAGGTCTCACAAGAATTCCAAGCATATTAAGCGCCTGTTTCACTCCATCTGTGAGAATGTCAAGGATGGAGATATAAAGATTTTTAAAGTACATACGGATCTCAATGTAGTAGATCCGTTGACTAAAACTCTCCCTAGAGCAAAACATGATCAACACCAGAACTCCATGGGTGTTAGATTCATCACTATGTAACTAGATTATTGTCTCTAGTGCAAGTGGGAGACTGAAGGGAATATGCCCCGAGAGGAAATAATAAAGTGTTTATTATGTATATTCCAAGTATATGATAGATGTTTATTTTGCATTCTATAATTGTATTAATACGGAAATGTTAATACATGTGTGTTTAATAAACAAATAGAAAGTTCCTAGTTATGCCTCTCTCATAAACTAGCTCGTTGATTAACAAGATGATCAAGGTTTCCTAATCATGGACATTGGATGTTGTTAATAACGAGGTCACAACATTAGTGTAATAGTGTAATGAACATTCATCCAAAGTATAGCATTACGATCAAAGTCACTGACTTTATATTGCTTTAACAACATACAAAGTGATCCTAATCCTTAGACCATGAGATCATGTCAATCACTAACACCGGAAGAGTATCTTGATAACATCAAATGTCACACTATAACAGGGTGATTATAAAGATGGGTTCAGTACTACTAAAGTGTTATGTTGAGGCCCATGGATCGAAAGTGGAATTTGTTCATCCCGATGACGGATAAATATGCTCTGGGCCCTCTCGGTTATATCACATTGATTAGCTTGCAGGCAAGTGATTTGATCACTAGAATGTTATATCACGGGAACAAGAAAAGAGTACATGTCAGTAACGAGATCAAACTAGGTATGGAGATACCGATGATCGAATCTCGGACATGTAATATATCGTGAAACAAAAGGTTGAAGATACTAGCATAAAAGGTTGTAACGATTACAAGAAAGTCATCGTTGAATGTGTGGGAGTCAGTATGGGTCTCCAGATCCTGCTTCTGATTATTGATTGGAGAGGGGTCTCGATCATGTCCACATTATTCACGAACCGTAGGGTGACACATTAAGAGACACTGACATCCATTTGGAGCAAAAGTTTCATGTCGGAAAGAATAACAAGCGCATGAATTTATTTCACTAGATACCGAAACAGGTTTTCGGGTGAAATTGCAGAAAGTGTTTTTGCATGTGAATTGAAATACTAACAAGGGCTTATATGTGAATGTTTGTCATTCAAGTAATTGACAAAATTCTGAATAAATAAAAGGAGTTTTATTTAATGAGAGTTTGCATTAAATTTGGTGGAAATTTAATGGGAATTTGAGTGGGTTTTTGAGTGGAGGGAATTGAAAGGGATTTTGTGAGTGGAGTGTCCACCCACATGAATGAGGGGAGGGCAATGGGGCAGCCCCCATGTGCCGGCCACCCCCTTGGGGTCCCTCCCCCTCTCCTATAAAAGGAGCCCCCCTCCTCACTTCTCACTCACACCTCCTCATGAAGGATCTCTCTCCCCCTCTAGTATTTACCCCCATGGTTTCGGACTAGCGAGATATATGTTCCCGGTGGCTATTCGGCAAGAAAGAGTTGTGCTTCCGCTGCATCGCTGGAGCGAGGAGGCGGAGGTTGCTCGGTGCCTCAGACGTGTGTGCGAGAATGAATGCGCCGCTAAGTTGCGGTGCTAAGGACTTCCTCTCGATCTTGAGATCGGCAAGAGATCGTCTACATCAACTACGAGTTTAACTCGTTAAGCTTTGTCAGTCTTCAAGGGTATGTTCTCTACAAATATACATCTACCCATTGTTTGTGTCTAGTAGATAGATCTTGGTACATACTTGTTCCCATCATAGGATTTTTTTTGTTTTTTATGCTGCGAACCCTACAGCAACACAATGCTCTGATACCATCTGTAGAAGATTGAACCCAATAAGTTACAAGTCCCTATGTTTACAGTGCTAGTCCCTGGATCAAATAGCTAGCACCCACAGTTTAAGATGTAATATCAAGAAACAAAGGTCATATTAAATGCATATCCAGGAATAAAATAGTTCATTACAACTTACATAGATCATATGGCTATCTTATTACAAAGCAGCAGATATAACTATAAAGCATGGAGTCCTTCATCTTCATGTTGCACATGCAAACATTTTGGTTGCAGACTCATAACCCCTACTCATCAAACTTCATTATCATAAAGTAATCCTGCAACATGATAAGTTATAGCCACAAGGGTCAATACATTTGAATTGTATTGGCAAGTGATACCATATTGGTATAGAGAACCTAGCATCTACATGAATATATGGCTAAGTGGAGTTTTGGCTGGCCTTTGTATAAAGTAAGTTTTCCCTATCCTTTGTAAAATAATTTTTCTCTTTTTCAACAAAACTTCATCAACCATGGCACACTGGATACCCTCCAGGTGATTCCCTTGTTCACCCAACAAGTTTTAACTTAGAGAAATTAGAATGATGAGATTTTTGATTCTGCTTCATTGTCTTGATGCTCAAAAATTGTCCATAACCGGGGACACGGCTAAGTACTTAGTTTTACCCTCTCGAGAGGTGGCGCACTTTCCCCACAAGAGTCGACATGCATCGAGACGAGACTTTTCAGAAACAATCCCTCAAACCACAACAGATGCATTCCATCCTATCATCACTACCACCTTCTGTCCGTCTGGCTGAGTTCTTGCAACTTAGTTGGTCAAGGCAGAGCCCATATGCCATGTGGCTACACTAGAAGCTTTCGCGACAAGAATGTCTCCAATCTCTCTGTTCCTGGGTGGCCATCCACAAGTGTGATACACCAGGGTAAACCATATAAATGGGCCCTGGGTAACCACTCAACACAATCCAAACAAGTCCCATTTCCACCAAGGTGTTTCATTAACATCAGTTGTTTTCATTAATCCAAAAATACTCATATTTTCATAATACACCATATCATGATTTCCACCCACGAATCTATATAGCAAGACTAAGCACTCTAATCTTATGATGTGTCCTAGATTTAGGAAATACTACCAAGGTATATACTATAGGATTAGCATAGCATAGTAATATACATAATAATCACAATCATGGCCATATCCCATCACAACACAAGCCCTACAAAAACAAGTTAGACGCCTCTAATTTTCTTTGCATGTTTTACGTGGCTGGGGCTTTCGAGTAAGAACCGTTCTAACCTACGAATATGAACCATAACGTTGATACAAGTATTGTCAAGTGCCCGTTGTAAATTGAATCTTCACTATGGTGGGAGAGACAGACACTCGCAAAACCAATTGTGCAATGCAAGTTGCATGTTGAGCGTGGAGCAAGTCTCATGTACGATGACATGTAACGTTAGCCTGGGCCGCTTCATCCCACCATCCCGCAAGATGCAAAGTACAAAATCAAGTGACAACAAAAGCATCAATGCCCACAAAACCATTGTGTTCTATTTGTGCAACAAATCTATGCATAGAGTCAGCTCTAATACCACTGTAGGGTTCACAACATGGAAAACAAAAAAATTCTATTGTGGGAACACACAAAAGCCAAGATCTAATCTACGAGATCGATGCAATGAGTCTGTAGAATACTAACCCTCGTAGATCCAAAGCGTTTAACAAGATCAGATTCTCATGGTTGATATAGTCGTTCACTGGCCAATCTTAAGATCGCGAGGACGATCCTTCCGGCGTCACGTTCCGGCAGCGCTTCCGTAGTCGATCACACGTACGGTAGTCGATGAAGACCTTCCTCTCCCTTGTTCTAGCAGGGCAGCGAAGGTTTGTAGATCTCCAGAGAATCCCAATAGCACGGCGATGTGGTGGTGGTGGAGAAATGATTACTGCAGGGCTTCGCCTAGACCGGAGCAGCTGTATGGAGGAGAGAGGGAGGCGCCTGGCGGCTAGGGTTTGGGGTGAGGGAGTAGGGGCGCCCAGCCCTTCTTATATGGGTGGGAGGGGCGGTGGCCACGGTTCCTAGCCCTAGCTGAGTCCACCCCCAACTCCCCTTGGCCGGGGGCAATGAGAGGGAGAAAGGAAACCTTGTCCCTCAAGGTTTCCTTTCCTTCCTCCACTAGGACTTTGACTTCCAAACTAGGATTTGACTTTTCAAACTAGAGTTTGATTATCTCTACCTTGTCCTTGGCTGACTTGACCTAGTGGTCTATGCTCCTACCCCATTAGGGTATGGTGCATTCCAAGTACCCCCCTCCCGGGGTGGTGGACCTTCCAGAACTTTCTAGAAGCTTCCGGTCAAAACTCCGAAAACATTTCCGAACCCCGGAAATTGACTTTCCTTATATGAATCTTATTCTATGGACCATTCCGGATTTCCTAGTGATGTCCTGGATCCAATCCGAGACTCCGAACAAGATTCAGTCTCCAACTCATATTCCATATCTACTAAACAACATCGAATCCTTAAGTGTGTACCCCTACGGCTTGTGAACTATGCAAACATGATCGAGAAACCTCTCCGACCAATAACCATTAGAGGAATATGGAAATCCATTATGGCTCCCACTTATTTCTATGATTACATTGTGATCAAATGAACCATTTACATACGATACTGATTCCCTTTGTCGCGCGATACTTTACTTATCCGAGGTTTGATCGTCGGTATCTCTATACCTAGTTCAACCTCATTACCGATAAGTACTCTTTACTCGTTCCGTGATATGATATCCCTTGTGATCTGGTCACATGCATGCAAGCCAATTGGATGACATTCCACCGAGAGGTCCCAGAGCATATCTATCTGTATATGGATGGACAAATCCCACTCTTGATCCATGTGCCTCAACACATACTTTCAGAATGCCTAATGCCACCTTTATAACCACCCAAGTTATGGAAGTGGTGTTTGATGTCATCAAAGCATCCATCCGGCGATGGTGATTAACATGATCTCATGGTTGAAGGATTAGGTTAATATGTATTTGAAAGCTTGTAGCAAACAAAATCTAAATGACTTGATCTTATGCTACGCTTATCTATAGGAGTGTGTCCATCATATCATTCTCCTAATGACATGATCTTGTTATTAATAACATCTAATGTTCATGATCAAGAAACCATGATCATGTATTAATCAACAAGCTAGTTCAACAAGAGGCTTACTAGGGACTCTTTTATGTTTACAAAAACATAAGTATTAATGTTTTCGGTTAATACAATTATAGCATGGGATGTAAACATTTATCATAAAGACAAACATATAATAATAACCATTTTATTATTGCATCTTAGGCATATCTCCAACAGTTTAGCATCAACACGTTTCTTTCTTCTTGAGGCGAGAAGACAAGTTGAGCGTTCTTCAATTCTTTATCACTGAAGCCAGCTTTTCGGTCTTCTTGGTCTTAATATGCTGGGAGTTATTGCAGGATGATCGACATAGGAGTTGGGGAATTTCTTGGAGTACCTTCAAATTTTGGTGAATTCCTGATAGTTGTATTTCTTGTAGGGTCCATGATTATGCTTCAGAGGATGGTCATCATCTAAAGATGACTAGGGGCCGACTTCTCAGATTTATTCGGGTGAAGGGTTATTCTAGTTTTGTGGGAAATACACAGTCTTTCCCCCTTAGAGAGAGACTAAGGGTGCTTGGGGAAGTCGCGGACCTTCTTTCTTGGAGTTGAAGGATGGTGTTGGAAAGATGTTGCTCCTATTGTCCAAAATTTTTATCTTCTGTTGACCTTGTAGATACTGTTTCTTGAGAGGTGCCTGAGCTAGTTAGAGTTTTAACCGGTTGGGAGAATGTCTGTCAACACCCAGATTTTTAATCCCAGATGCCTGTTATGCCATACATCGCAATCCCAGGATTACCATTTTGCGAGACATAATAGAATTGGATACCATAGTACATCATCCATTACAAACCATACATAAGGTCTTACACAATAAGGATCTCATGATCCAGTTCTTAATACAACTCAAGCAGCGGAAATACGTAATAATAAAGGTAGCGTAGGCGAGGCTCCATCTTCGGGGTCACAGGCAATGCTGACGATGGGAGATGATCCTAGTTGTCGTAACCTTCCTGGGGTCCATCATCCTGGTACTCCTCTTCATAGTCTGGCCATGGGAATATCCAGGGACAAAGCCATGAGTACTCTTTAAGTACTCGCAAACTAATACTAACAAGTGAAGGGGGTGTTTGTAGTAGGACACTAAGCTCTTGGGTTGTTTTGCAAAAAGCCAGATTTACCTCTACTAAGTTCAGAAGCAAGAAAATCTAGTTGAAATTTTATGACACCTAAGTGGGAACTTGAATTTCATATCACAACTCTGTTGTGGTCAAGTCAAATTCTCAATTCATTTCACAAGTCATTTTGAAAACATCTGACGGGGGAACAGTATGGCCACTCCAATTGTCCATAACAGCGGACACGGCTATTCGAATAGTTTGACACTCTGCAGAGATTGTACACTTTCACCACAACATTCGATACATCCGTCAGGAACAAATCCTGAATTCACCATACTTAGTATGCGGATAATCAATCCTAACCTTTCAATTACAAGCCCTAGTATAGGCACCTCTCCTGTGAGTTTGGCCTCCCAACCATGACCAACTGTCATCTTGGGCACTGCACAGGTGGACAATCTTCACAAGGTAGCCTCAACTCAGACCTTGGCCATGAGGGAACCCATACTAAGGTATATAAGTTTCCAGTCAAGCCCTACCCAATTTTCGGGTATTGTGGTTGTATGGTAAAATTGGAATGGTGTCGCATCTAGACAACCATCAGTTTTATAAAGGGCTAAGGCTCATGCCTTAACATTTTCATCATCCAAATCATCTGGTGTTCGGAAACACATGTCAAAACATCTCAGTAGAATGACTCATCATTCTAAGGTTTTCATAACCATTTTCCACCAAGTATTCCCATCTAAAGTTGGTCAAGTTTTATGCTTAAAACTAGCATCTACCAGTGGGGGTGAGTACTAATGAGGGGTGGTAAACAAGTGGAGTTTAACTAAGTTCAATCTCATTCCTTAGGGTGACATCAAGATTATCTAGCTTAGGCCAAATTTAATGCTCTTTATGCAACCTTCAATTATCTTCCTAGAATCTACAAGTCACTTAAGTAAACTCTAAGTAATAGTTTTGATAAAGAAATAAAGTGTAAAGCTCGCAAATAAAACTAGGATTGGGTTATCAAGTGGGTATGATCACATATGCTTAAGGCATATAGTGGTCATGGTAACAAGCAAGTACTAGCTTGCATCAGTATCAGTATAGGCTTGATAAAGTAGAGTAGCTTGCAAGTGTTAGCTTGCCTTGTGCAGAGCAGTGGTTGAAGTTCTCCTCAGCTTCTTCTTCGTAGTATCCTCCTTCCTCCTCGTATCCTTGGTCGGTACTAGCGTCTATGAATAAATACGAGGTACACAATCACCAAGAAATACTTAACTATTTTCAATCATCACACAAATGTGCACTATAGATGATCTAGTATCATCACTAACATTACAAGATTAAAGCTTTCGTCTTATTTATTTATTTTAGAAAAGTAATTTCTACTCATTGAAAAACTACTTAAGGTTTAATATTCTCCAAACCAAACATGGGATCAAGTTGACACATGTCATGACCACATATTTCAGTACATGAGAATGTGATTTAAAGTGGTGTCACAATTTAATAAGGTTTAACCTTTTATTTTAAATAAAAAAAGTGAATAGAAATGCCTATGTGGCATTCTTTTATTACTTGAGCATTATTTCTGTAAGTAAACCCATATGTTTTTATATATTCTGAAAGGTATGGTCAAATATGATTTTTGAGAGTTGGAATCAATTCAAAAGCTATTATGGTTGAAATTTGAAAAATGTTTGAATGCAGAAAAGATTCTACCTTGTTATTTTTACCAAGGTTGATATATAGATCCAAATGATTTGAATCCAACGGTCTTGGATTAAGCATTTCAATACCTTTCTAAAAAATTTGGTTTCATTCAATTTGGTTCAATGAATCGAGCTGGGTTGATTTTTGAAACTAGATACAAAACTGAATTTGAATATAAATAGAAAAATCTAAATTCAAACGAGTGGGCTGCGCGGGAAAGGTTAATGGGCCAGCCTAGTGTCACTCCGTAGCGTGGGGCTCAGCTGACAGGGGAGTTCCACCAGTCAGTGGCTCATAACACGCGAAGTGGTACGGGGTGATCTCGGCCGCACGATCTAAGTCTAATCGAACGGCTACGACTCATCGTCCATGTCGGGCAGCGCCGACGAGACAGAACCCTAACTCGGCAGGTGGGGGTCGTGGGAGGCTCACCGGGGCTCAGGCGAGGGTTGGCTATGGGGGCAAACGACGAAGTCGACGACGGCGATTCTCCTGGCACCGGTAACTCCTCCTGGGGCGGCTCCAATCGCTGGCTTCCTTCTTCTCCAGCAGCGGCGGGCTCCGATGAAATTCCGGTGATGCGCTGCTCGCCTTGCTCCGGGAGTGAGGTGGGGTGGTTCTGGGTGAGAGGGGAGTGGAATGGTGTGAGGAAATCGAGCGGGGGAGGCCTCTATTTATAGTGGCGAGAGGGGACCGACGGGCGCGGGCTGAGCTCGTCGTGGTTGACATCATAGAGGGCTATCGGCGTGGGAGACGGTAGGGGCGGTGCTGTGCTCCCTGGCGAAGCTCAACGGCCTGGTGGCGAGGTGTGGGGCGGTGCTGATCCGTCGGAACGCTTCGGCGCTGTGAGCGGGTCCGATGGAGGTTTTGATGGCGCCTGAGACGCGTGGTCCGTGGCGTGGCGAGCAGGCGTGTCTGGGGTTCTTTGGGGTGATGGTGATCACGTGCCGCATGTGAGGCGGCGCGGTCTATGGGCGTGTGTCGAGGGTGGCGCAAGAGGGCACTCTCGGCATGGTCGCAGAGAGGCTTGGCATGGATTGGGCGTGTGGTCCAGTAGCTGGCATTGCTCGAGGCTGGGACAGGGAGTGGCGGTGGGGTGCTGGCTAGCTCCCAAACAAGGTTGGCGAGGCTAGTGTGGCCTCTAGCTCACCGGCGACAACGGGGTGGCAAGTGTGCTCTCGGCCTGCTCACCATTGATGGCAATGACCAGCTTATAGTGGTGCTAGAGGTTAGCTAAGGTTGCTAGATGATCTACTAAGGACTAGTTGTAACCAGAGAGGGAACAAGTTAGGCCCAAAACACTATTAAAAACAGTGAATTTGATTTGGTTGATTTGAATCCGCAACCTGTTTGATGAAATGGACGCATGAACTTGAGTTTTGAATTTTGAAAAGATTTTTGGTGGGTGTGCTAGGCATGTGCTGAGGATTCTATGGATGCTTGGGTTTTGAAAATTGAGCTTGTTTGAGTGGTTTTTGAAATAGTGGGATTTTCCCATATGAAATAGATTCAATTTTAAATTGTCATTTAAACTAATCATTTAAATGTTTTTGGATGATCACAAAGTGGGCCTTGGTACCTTGTTATGAGTACTATCAAGGGGTGCAAAGATCCATAAATGTTTCTGTTAAGTTCTGAAAGTTAGGGATAGCAAAAGTAGGCATGGGAGTTAATTTGGCCAAAGTGACCATTCACTTAATTTGTTTGTTTTGACTTGTTTGTCTTTCGGAAAAGTTTGGGGATTGTTTATATGATTTTTATTTCACCGAAGAATCATTTTACAAGAAAATAAACATAGAAACATGGCAATTCAAAAGAATCCAAATTTTAATACATACACATATGAATGCTTTCATATTTTTAATTGGAAAAGTTTTTGTTAACCCTAATTTTGATGATTAGAGTTTGATGATCCAAGTTTAGTATTTTTGGGATGTTACAAACCTTCCCCCCTTAAACAAAATCTCGTCCCGAGATTTGAAAAAGGACGAAAAAGATGACCTAGGATTTGAAGGTGTCGGGAAACTCCGTCCTGATGTGATCTTCGCGCTCCCAGGTAGCTTCCTCTTCTGTGTGGTTGCTCCACTGAATCTTGAGAAACTTGATGCTTCGGGTTCTGGTAGTTCTGAAAGCTTCTTCCAAAATATGGATGGGTACTTTGGGATAGGTCAGGTCATCGTTGATTTCTATGGTCCGGTGATCGATATTCGTGAACACTTCAGTCTTCTCTGGAACTTCGAGTCACTTGCGAAGTAATGACGTATGGAACACATTGTGCACGGCTGACATCTCTTTGGGTAGTTCCAATTGATACGACACTTCTCCTCGATGGTTCAGAATCTTGAAGGGGCTGATATATCTGGGGGCTAACTTTCCTTTGAGTTGGAAACATTGCATTCCCTTCAATGGCGACACTTTCAGATACACAAAATCTCCTATGTTGAAGGCGAGGTATCGACGTCTCTTGTCGGCGTAACTCTTCTGCCTTGAATGGGCTGTCTTGGGGTGCTCACAGATCTTATGAACCTTCTATTCTGCTTCTCGTAGGATATCAGGTCCGAAAATCTGACTCTCTCCTACTTCCGACCAATTCAAAGGGGTGCGACACTTCCTTCCATACATGAATTCAAATGGGGCCATTTGCAAACTGGCTTGATAACTGTTGTTGTACGAAAATTATGGAAACGGCAGACAGTCTTCCCACTTAGATCCATACTCTAACACACATGCTCTCAGCATATCTTCGAGTATTTGATTTACTCTCTCCGTTTGTCCATCGGTCTGAGGGTGATAAGCTGTGCTGAAATCTAGTCGGGTTCCTAAACCTTCTTGGACTTTCTTCCAGAATCTCGAGGTAAATTGAGTTCCTCGATCCGATACGATGTTCTTAGGGACTCTGTGCAAACTGACGATTCTAGCGATGTATAACTCCGCTAGCTTCGAACTCTGATATGTGGTCTTGACGAGTAAGAAATGGGCGACTTTGGACAATCTGTCCACTATGACCCAGATAGAGTCATTTCCCCTACTAGAAGTAGGCAATCCGGTGATAAAGTCCATTCCAACGGCATCCCATTTCCATTCCGAAATCTGCAATGGTTGCAACAATCCTGCGGGTCTTTGATGTCCCGCCTTGACTCGCTGACATATATCACACTTGGCTATATAGCTTTCGATTTCTCTCTTCATCTTATGCCACCAAAATTGCTCTTTCAAATCTTGATACATCTTCGTTCCTCCAGGGTGGATAGAATAAAGGGTATCATGAGCTTCCTTCAGAATAACTTCTTTCAACTTAGAATTTGCTGGTACACAAAGGCGACCTTTGTACCACAGAACTCCTTCGTCGTCTTCGGTGAATCCGGGTACTTTGCCTGTACCGATACGACGCTTGATTCCGTCGATACTAGCATTTCCTTTCTACGCCTCTTTGATCTGGCTGATCAAAGTGGGTTGAAGTTCTATGATAGCCAAAAATCCTTCACTTACTAATTCCATTAAGAAATTTTCCATCTCTTTGTGCAAGCTTGGTTGCTCCTTCAAAATCATGGAGTTCAAGCGGCACGGCAATCTGCTAAGGGCATCTGCTACCACGTTGGCTTTACCAGGGTGATGGTGAATGTCCAGATCGTAATCCTTGATTATCTCAATCCATCTTCTCTGTCTCATATTAAGCTCCTTCTTAGTGAATATATACTTCAGGCTCTTGTGATCTGAATAAATCTCACAACGGTTTCCCATCAGGTAATGCCTCCATGTCTTCAGGGCTAGAACTACGGCTGCGAGTTCGAGGTCATGGGTTGGGTAATTTTTCTCATGTTGTTTCAGTTGTCGAGATAGATAAGATATGACTTTGCCTTCTTGCATTAGCACACATCCGAGACCGATCTTGGATGCATCACAATACACGTCATAGGGCTTCGTGATATCCGGCATGATTAAGATTGGGGCTAAAATCAATCTCCTCTTGACTTCTTGAAAACTTGCTTCACATTTGTCCGTCCATTCAAACTTCTTGTCCTTCTTCAGCAATTGGGTCATGGGTCTGGCGATACTCGAGAATCCTTCTACGAACTTGCGGTAATATCCCACCAATCCGAGAAATGCACGAACTTGGGTTTTAGTGGTTGGGGCTTGCCAATCTTCGACATCTTTCACCTTTGCAGGGTCAACGGAAATTCCTCCGGCTGATACAATGTGGCAAAGGAATCCTACCTCCTGTAACCAGAATTCACATTTGCTAAACTTGCCATACAACTGATGCTCTCTAAGGGTTCCAAGAATGGTCCTTAGGTGTAGCTCATGTTCTTCTTCTGATTTGAAATACATTAGAATGTCATCGATGAAAACAATGACAAACTTATCCAGGAAGTCCATAAAAATCTTGTTCATGAGATTCATGAAATAAGCGGGGGCATTGGTTAATCCAAAAGACATGACAGTATACTCGTATAATCCATATCTAGTGGTAAAGGCAGTATTTGGAATATCCTCTGCACAAATCTTGAGTTGATGATAGCCTGTTCTAAGATCAATCTTAGAAAACACTTTGGCACCGGTCAACTGATCAAAAAAACCTTCTATCTTGGGCAATGAGTATTTGTTCTTGATAGTGACATCATTCAACTTCCGATAATCCGTACACAAACAGTTACCTCCATCCTTCTTGTCCACAAATAAGATAGGTGATCTCCATGGTGACGCACTTGGTTGAATCAATCCAATTTCCAACATGGCATCAAGTTGCTTCTTCAGTTCTGCTAGTTCAGACGGGTTCATACTATAGGGTCTCTAAGGTATGGGTCCGGTTCCGGGGATTAGTTCAATGATAAACTCGATATCCCGATCTGGGGGCATACCGGGCAAAACATCTGGAAATACATCGGGGTATTCATAGAATATCCGGACTTGGTCAATGGTAGGTTGGGCTATACTCTTGTTGCACTTGAATTGATGAGGTAATGTTTCAGATACATGCTCGACTGATATTCCAGCTGTACTGGTCATGGTTATGGCTTTCTTGGCACAGTTAATCAATCCTTTATGTTTGGACATCCAATCGATTCCTAGTACTACTTACAAACCTTTAGTTCCAAGTACTATCAGATTAGCATAAAAATCTATGCCATGGATTCAGATAGGGACGGCTTTGCAAATTTGCCTAGCTTTGGTGGTTGAACTGGGGATTTGAACAATGTTAACATGCTTCAGTTTGGTTGGTTGAATCTTATTAGTGCATGCAAATTCTTCGGTGACAAATGAGTGCGATGCACCAGAATCAAACAACACTCTAGTGAGTACTGAATTAACAGAAAACATACCCAGCACAACGTCTGGCGCTTCCTGGGCTTCTTCAGCGTGCATGAGAAAAAGACGGTCGTTGCGGTTGAGTGAATTCCCTGGGGCAAACCTTCTTCCGGGCTGAACACGACGCTGCTGCTGAGCTGGGGCATTTGCATTAGGGGCTGGGGCATTCTTCTTGGGGCACTCATTGGAGTAGTTACCCTTATTTCCACAGTCATAACAAGTTACTTGGGACTTGTCCTTTGCTGCAACAGGCACAACATTGTTTCCAGTCCTCGGGGCAGTGTTGGTGTTGGCGGTAGAATTGTTGTTGTTGCACTTGGATGGTGCACGGTTGAAATTGCTAGAGTTGACGGGGTTGTTGTGATTTCCTCCGGGCCTCAGGTTTCCATGTTTGGGATAGGTCGGACGGTTCATCGGGGGTCTGTTGGTTCTCGGGGCAAATCCTGGAGATGGGTTAGGGCGATACTTTGGGGTCTGATGGGTTCCTCGATGATGCACCATGCGACGCTTGCGGTTCTCATTGGATTGGTTGATATTTCCTTCCATCTGGATGGCAGAGTCGACAAGGGCTTCAATATCAGCAAAGGGGATATTGACCAACACAGTCTGCATCTCATCGTGCAGACCATTCAAGAATCTCTCTTTCTTCTTGGCTCCGGTGTCGATCTCATCCGGGGCATATCTAGCTAATGACAAGAATTTGTCACGGTATTCCACTACTGTCAACATACCTTTCTTCATAACTCTGAACTCATCTCTCATCCTCTTGATCAAACCCGGTGGCACATGGGTTCTGCTGAACTTGACCTTGAATTCCTCCCAGGTCATCATCTGACCTCCGGTCATTGCACGAACGCTGTTCCACCATGCTCTTGCATCTCTGGCTAGATAGTGGGTGGTGAACAGAACTTTCTCGTTAGCTTCCACTCCGGTGACTTCCAGGTTGTTCTCCATGGTTTGCAGCCAATCATCAGTGTCTAGGGGTTCTTCCGACTTAGTGAAAACAAGTGGGTTGGTATTCTGGAAATTCTTGAGCTTAGATCCATGGTTGTCCTGGTTTCCTTGGCCTTGATTGTTGTGGGCCAGCTGGGCTATCTGCCGAAGGGTGGCTAGGTTGGCTTGACGTTCAGCTCTTTCATCTTCGTGGTCAGAAACCAGCATTTGCAGGATCTGCAACATCGGGTCCGGGGATGAACCACTTCCTCTGTGTGGCATCTGAAGATTGAGATATATCATGAGAAAAGAGGGAAATTTCTAAGGTTCAGGGACTTTGAAAAGTTTTTAAAGTTTGACTCAGATTTTCTAGCAACTTTCTTTTCATTCATTCATTCATAGCACACGGTACAAACACACACCACAAACCAAGAAAAACAGATGGTTTTAAGAACCATTCTGGAAACTACGATACAGTGGGACCGAATACAACTCACTACGCTAGTGCTCAAGTGATACTACTCCTCGGAATCGGTGTAGTCGTCATCCTCAAAATCTTCATCGTCATTGATGAAGGCGAAATCATCCTCAGCGGTGAAGAAGTCAATAGCCTGATCCTCCAGAAAATCATCATCATCACTGAGATAGGAGTAGGGGTCTCCACGAAGATCCTCTCCGGCATTCTCTCTTTCCTCCAACTGCATGTCTCTCTCGTGGATGGTCTCCTCCAAATCCGAGATACGGTGGCAAAGACGGGAAATGATGCATTCCTTCTTGTCTAGCTGACGGCAACGAGACTTGTGATCCTTCGCTAGCATGGCGATGGTCTGATCCTTCGTCTTGATGATGGCGGACTTATGGATGGAGTAGTCACGATAATTGTCCAATTCCTGCTGACGATCGTACATCATGAAGCTAATGTGGTCCAACTGAGTCTTCAGCTCTTGGTGGTATGGGGCTTCCAGTGGCTGTCCCATAGCATCACGCCTTGGACAAAACTCAAAGCGGATACCCTTGATCTGGTTGATACTCTGCCTACACAGACGGGCAAGAGCTTCCTGCATGGCCCTGGCAAGTCCATCGAGCCAGTTGTTTTCTCTTAAGGTGAACTGAATTCCGTCAGCAGTGGGAGGTTCAATCTTTCCTCGGAGACTTGCAACAATTAGCCACTGCATATCTTCTCCTCCTTGATCATTGAGCTGAGCTCCGAAGAACTCGGGGTGCGGACGCTCCAGAAGTTCCGAAAGTTGGTCCAAATCCCGCTCAAAGATAAGGTCTCCTCCATTCCCCAACTGATAAAACTTGTTGTACTTCACGTTCATTTATAAGAATATAGGATGAGTAAGTTAGTAGACTGATCAAGTGTGTCGAATTTTAGGTATTTTGCAAGAGTGTTTGAGGATCATGAATTTTTATGAAAGAAACAAGGTGATAAGAATGGGAATAAGTTTTTTGTAAATATTTGCTTCCTTTGGTTTTTGAAACTAAGTTCTTGATTCAAACGTCTAGTCTAACTAGGGTCTCCTATGGTTAGGATGGCTCTGATACCAACTTGTCAACACCCGGATTTTTAATCCCAGATGCTTGTTATGCTATACATCGCAATCCCAGGATTACCATTTTTGCGAGACATAACAGAATTGGATACCATAGTACATCATCCATTACAAACCATCCATAAGGTCTTACACAAATAAGGATCTCATGATCCAGTTCTTAATACAACTCAAGCATCGGAAATACGTAATAATAAAGGTAGCGTAGTCGAGGCTCCATCCTCGGGGTCACAGGCAATGCTGACGATGGGAGATGATCCTAGTTGTCATAACCTTCCTGGGATCCATCATCCTGGTAATCCTCTTCATAGTCTGGCCATGGGAATAGCCAGGGATAAAGCCATGAGTACTCTTTAAGTACTCGCAAACTCATAATAACAAGTGAAGGGGGTGTTTGTAGTAGGACACTAAGCTCTAGGGTTGTTTTGCAAAAAGCCAGATTTACCTCTACTAAGTTCAGAAGCAAGAAAAGCTAGTTGAAATTTTATAACACCTAAGTGGGAACTTGAATTTCATATCACAACTCTGTTGTGGTCAAGTCAAATTCTCAATTCATTTCACAAGTCATTTTGAAAACATCTGACGGGGGAACAGTATGGCCACTCCAACTGTCCATAACCGTGGACGCGGCTATTCGAATAGTTTGACACTCTGCAGAGATTGTACACTTTCACCACAACATTCGATACATCCGTCAGGAACAAATCCTGAATTCACCATACTTAGTATGCGGATAATCAATCCTAACCTTTCAATTACAAGCCCTAGTATAGGCACCTCTCCTGTGAATTTGGCCTCCCAACCATGACCAACTGTCATCTTGGGCACTGCACAGGTGGGCAATCTTCACAAGGTAGCCTCAGCTCAGACCTTGGCCGTGAGGGAACCCATACTAAGATATATAAGTTTCCAGTCAAGACCTACCCAATTTTCAGGTATTGTGGTTATACGGTAAAATTGGAATGGTATTGCATTGTAGCGACCTAGGATCGATAAAGATCCTAAGTCCCTGTGATTAACATGCTAGTCCCTGGATCAATAGCTAGCACTCACAGTCGATGAAATATCATGTAAAACACAAGTATTTATTACATGAATCAAATAATCCAGAGTTTACAACATTACAACAGAAGCGATATATATACAACTTGGAGTCCCATCAATGCCACAGGCAGATTGAGTGAAGACCCGCGATCCTAGCGCACCTTTCAACGATCTCCAAAATTCTGCACATGAAACGTGCAACCAACAAGTTGGTCAATACTTTGAATGTATTAGCAAATTACACCAAGAAAAGAAAAAGACTAACTCAACATGCAAGGCTAGGTTAGGCTTTGGAGTTCATTTGCATAAAGCTAATTTTCTCTAAGTATGGAGAAAAGAGAGAGAGAGTTTTACCCTACTTTGTAAACAATTGCTTAAGTAAGATAGGGTCGAATGGCACACGAGGATATTACTCACCAAGTGTCCAAACAACCAAACACTTGGATATTACTCACCAAGTCCCAAAATCCCACCCATTGGCGATATTACTCACGCCATGGGGTTTCAAAACTTTGTTTAGAAAGGAGAGAGGAAGATCCTTCAGAGGCTCCATCCTTCAGATGCTCAATGTTGTTACATTTCCGTGAACACGTGATCTGATCGATCAGATTGCAATACTCTCGAGTTTGTGCACTTTACCCACAATACGACCAAGTCCTTTTGAGACAAGATCATAGCGAGGCTTTCCCTTAGTAGCCCCTCTACCAGCTGGATCCAACCGTGCCAAGAACCTCCAAATGTTGGTACCCCGGTGAGGTTTCCCACTAAGTACTAGGCAAAGACAGAGCCCATATGTATTGTGGTTGCACTTGTAAGCTTCTGAATTCTGAAACATGGCAGACTTCTTTGATTCCTAGGCGGCCGTACTCCACCAAAATCTCACTCGTTGACCCGACAACCATTTCTTCCAGAAGAAAACATAGTTTTATTTTGAAGTGGCTTTGAGAAGAAAAGATCGCTCAAGAGAGCCTTTATACTTAGAAAATTTTCTTGTCTTTCGAGCCCCCAAACGGTACTTTATATATATAGCATAGCAAGCAACACTTAGAAAAAACAGGGGTAACCTATTATGAGGGAAATATCCTAAGTATAGAGCTACTCATGGCATACTACAAAAAAATCATCGGACTTGCAAAATAATACTAACGAAAAAATCTACCAGAACATCCTACAGATGCACACTACAGAACACTACAGAATTTGAAGATCTAACATGCATAGAATCAAAACTGAAATATTATATGAACAAGAGGTGTAACTTGCCTTAGAAAATTGATGATGATTATTTCAGTGTAGAACATCACTCGCACTCCGATCGAAATCTAACGTGTAGAAAAATATAACACAAATAAATAAGCCATGCAAATAAAGAGACAAAACAAATACGTAATAAGTAAACAAATAGTAAAACATGCAACACTCGAAATTACTTATTTGGTATACAATAATATATTCGCATTGTTCTAGGCGGTAGTGTGTGTGATTATGGCCAATTATCAAAGAATTAGTTTGGAAGAAAAAGTAGATTTCATATTATGATCAAATAAACGTAGATTCATCTTACAAAGTAACAAATATAATTTTAGTTTTTAGATTAGTGACGGATAACCCAATGCAAACGGATTCGAGTAAAACGGAGTTATAGATTTAAAGATACAACCAAGCAAGGTTTAACTTAAAAAAATTACATGTGATAAATTCGAAAATTTTATATTAGGGAATTTAGTATCACTGGATATGAAATTTAATTTTAAGTCTAACGCAACAAGAATCATCTAGTTTCAACTTGTAGATTGGAAGATACGCAATTTTAAAGTTGGCATGAAATAGTGCAGTGTATAGGAGCTATATTCGTGCCATGAGATAAAAAAATAGAAGGAGGCGTGGACTAGTATAAGATGATCAGGTGATTGTGGAAATAAAAATAATAGGGACACATGGCAGGACATCGGAGGATGAAAAGGAAGAGAAAAATTAATACATAGTCTTACACTGAGGTACCTACAACGACGGAAGAAAAATGCGTGTCGCCGCGAGGAGTCTTCGTAGCTTGGTCAAGAGGGCGACTGGGTTCAGCTTTCCTCGACAGTGGTGAATGTATCAGCGGTGTCTCGGTCGGCATGGTCCAAATCATCTCTAATATCTTCGTCTGGAGGCGGCAACGTCCGGTGGGTCTGCGCGTCCCTCTACGGTGTTCCTGGACAAGTAGAGATGTCAGGTGAAAGCTTTCAATCAATCTGAAAAGCTTAGATAGATAAGGATGGAGCCAAGGTTCCTGCAACTTTCAGCTCCGACGTGGTGGTTTTTGGCGAGATCGGGATCGATTGATTCGGTAGAATCGGTTATGGATTTTTATCAAAAATTGAACGGAGGGTAGAAAGGGGTATTTATGGAGGGGTTTGCGTAGACGAGGGGCAAAGAATTTGAACTAAATCGGGCGATTTCTAGGGGTTTGTTTCGGGGCCGGGTCGAGTTCATCTCGTACACGAGTTCACGCGGTAGGATAGGGATGACAAGCGGGGCCTGCTTGCTGTAGGAAAAAAAATACAAAGAGAGAAGGGCAGGTCGGGCGCCTCGCTTGGGCTGTGCGGCCAATGTGTGCTCGCTTCTTCATACGAAGGTAAATCATCGCTGTTTTTTTTATTAAACGAAAACTGCAAAAGCGTGGTGCTTTCATTAGCCTAATAAGACACATAAGCTAACTTGCTTCTAGCATGCGAAGCACATATAAAAATTCTCTTCTTGATTAGTTTCACAATTGGGAAGAACATTGAATTTTCAAATTATTCCCATATATGGTTTTGGAGTTAAGTATTACTGAAAATTAAAATATTTCAAGCTCCTAGAATACCTAAATTAATTTACATCACAAAATTATGAAGAAGTCATCGTATCTTCTCTTGTTGATTTTCTTTTGGGAACGATTTCTAGTATTCACGAGAGTTCAAAAGGCGAAAAAAACAAACAAAAAAATCCAATTAATATCACATAATATTTTCCAACATGTTTCTTATATTTGGAAACGTCATATTATTCTCTCTCTTCAAATGAAATGAGTCTTTGAAATTTTTTTTATGGAATTCATAAGTCAAAATGGATTTGAATAAATTGCAAGGCAAGGTTTTCTTTGATTTGTATGAAACTTTCCCAACCAATATGATATTCATGTTAATCCACTTCGTTTAATGTGGCGTAGTAAAATTTCAAACAATCATAAAAAGTTTCTTTTCATTCAATTTTTTTAACAAGATCAAACAATTCAACCAAGTTATTTATTTTTAACATTCCAAAATTTGGGAAATTTTTGGGATATTACAGACTACCACCCTTAAAAGGAATCTCGTCCTCGAGATTCGAGAAGGCTAGAAAGAAATAGATTCTGGTTACACTAGGGTACTACCACCCTTAAAAGATTGTATTTGTTAGGTTCTCCGGGTGGGGCAACTTCGGGTTATTGATTTGTAAGCTTCATTCCCACCAATATAATTCACCGTAGCCTGATGGATGGATTGGGCTTCTTGCCATTGCCATTGCGATTGCCACCGCCATTCTGCCTTTTCTCCGGACAATCTGACGCGTAATGCCCTGTTTCGCCACACTTGTAGCATGTCACCTGGCTAGGATATTTCTTGGGATTCTTATTGATGTTGCTTATATACCATTACCATAATTGTTTTCATCCCTTCCAGCCACATTATCTCGTTCTGGACAATCAACAACATAATGCCTAGGATTGTGGCACTTGAAGCATAGGACTTCGCTTAGATCCTTCCTTTTCTTTGGTAAGAATGACATGCCTTGGCGCATTCCATCTCTAACTTGCTGATTCACTTGTTGTACAATCAGGTAGAGGTGACATTGAGAGGGGTTGTGGTTGGTCCCTTCGCACAGGATGCATGTAACTTGAGAGGTGGGACATTCTTCATATGGATGACTTTCTTCACAGTAGGGGCCCTGATCTCGATGCTCCTTGGAGGTATGTCCTATTCTCCACAGATCCTGCAAGATGAATGTTTTGGGACTTCAACTTCTTTGGTTTTTGGTATACGGGTGACGAGACGATATTGTAGTAGAACCACTTTAAATTCTTCCTAAGATATCATCCCTTGATGATCATTAATGACATATAGCATCTCCCACCAGGTTGCAACATCGTCCTTTAGGAATTGGGTGGCATAATGAACCATTATATCGGTTTCAATGTTGTCCTTCATTCTTTCTTCTATCTTGTGCATCCACTTATTTGCATCGGCGTGGCTCTTACGCTTGGAGAAGTTGAGTTCCTTGTCTTCCTTGTTGGTATGGTCCATCTGTCGAGTTGACTGAGGTTTGGAGTAGAAACGAATGGAATATAGAATAAGAACCCATACAAACAACTTTATTTAGGAAATAGGTTTTCATTAGTTAAGGTAATAAAACCATATAAGACAGCAAACAATTTGTCGCATCTATATTGTAGCGAAATCTATCCGGGTTTGGTTCCTAGTAGGGAACTTGGAATCTTCGAGGCTTCGAGTCTTCAAAAGTCTTTGTGCTCTTGATAGTCTTCATGTTCTTCATAATCTTCAATCTTTTGAGTTTTTTAGTTAATAACCTTAACTTAAGGCCTTCAAAGTCTTTGCTACTTGTAGATTTGAAGTCTTCAATTCTCGTAGCTCTAGTCTTGGAACATCTTTGCGAAGGTCTTCAAGTCCTGACCTGAGCGAAACATTGAGAAAATCTTATTTGGAAAGATAGTCTCGAGAGAAGTTTCTTCTTGAAATGCATAGTGGTCATTTCTAATGTTTGAAAATAAGAGGCTTAAGAAATTTTAAAACTCTAAAGATAGTTGATGAGAAGTATAAGAAATTTCTGAAATAACTTAGAAAATATTACTCCTAAGGCTTTTCCGATGCTAGGTTCATGATCTACAGTCAACTTATGCTCTGATACCATCTATAGCGACCTCGGATCGATAAAGATCCTAAGTCCCTTTGATTAACATGCTAGTCCCTGGATCAATAGCTAGCACTCATAGTCGATGAAATATCATGTAGAACACAAGTATTTATTATATGAATCAAATAATCTAGAGTTTACATCATTACAACAGAAGCGATATATATACAACTTGGAGTCCCATCAATGCCACGGGCAGGTTGAGTGAAGACCCGCGATCCTAGCGCACCTTTCAACGATCTCCAAAATTCCGCACATGAAACGTGCAGCCAACAAGTTGGTCAATACTTTGAATGTGTTAGCAAATTACACCAAGAAAAGAAAAAGACTAACTCTACATGCAAGGCTAGGTTAGGCTTTGGAGTTCATTTGCATAAAGCTAATTTTCTCTAAGTATGGAGAAAAGAGAGAGAGAGAGTTTTACCCTACTTTGTAAACAATTGCTTAAGTAAGATAGGGTCGAATGGCACACGAGTATATTACTCACCAAGTGTCCAAACAACCAAACACTTGGATATTACTCACCAAGTCCCAAAATCCCACCCATTGGCGATATTACTCACGCCATGGGGTTTCAAAACTTTGTTTAGAAAGAAGAGAGGAAGATCCTTCAGAGGCTCCATCCTTCAGATGCTCAATGTTGTTCTGTTTCCGTGAACATGGCTGATCAATCAGATTGCAATACTCTCGAGAGTTTGTGCACTTTACCCACAATCCACGACCAAGTCCTTTTACAGACAAGATCATAGCGAGGCTTTCCCTTAGTAGCCCCTCTACCAGCTGGATCCAACCGTGCCAAGAACCTCCAAATGTTGGTACCCCGGTGAGGTTTCCCACTAAGTACTAGGCAAAGACAGAGCCCATATTTATTGTGGTTGCACTTGGAAGCTTCTGAATTCTGAAACATGGCAGACTTCTTTGATTCCTGGGCGGCCGTCCTCCACCAAAATCTCAGTTGTTGACCCGATAACCATTCCGCCCAGAAGAAAACTTAGTTTTATTTTGAAGTGGCTTTGAGAAGAAAAGATCGCTCAAGAGAGCCTTTATACTTAGAAAATTTTCTTGTCTTTTGAGCCCCCCAACGGTACTTTATATATATAGCATAGCAAGCAACACTTAGAAAAAACAGGGGTAACCTATTAGGAGGGAAATATCCTAAGTATAGAGCTAGTCATGGCATACTACAAAAATTTATCGCACTTGCAAAATAATACTAAGAAAAAATTCTACCAGAACATCCTAGAGATGCACACTATAGAACACTACAGAATTTGAAGATCTAACATGCGTAGAATCAAAACTGGGATATTATATGAACAAGAGGTGTAACTTGCCTTAGAAAATTGATGATGATTATTTCAGTGTAGAACGTCACTCGCACTCCGATCAAAATCTAACGTGTAGAAAAATATAACACAAATAAATAAGCCATGCAAATAAAGAGATAAAACAAATATGTAATAAGTAAACAAATAGTAAAACATGCAACACTCCAAATTACTTATTTGGTATACAATAATATGTTCGCATTGTTCTAGGCGGTAGTGTGTGTGATTATGGACAATTATCAAAGAATTAGTTTGAAAGAAAAAGTAGATTTCATATTATGATCAAATAAACGTAGATTCATCTTACAAAGTAAAAAATATAATTTTAGTTTTTTAGATTAGCGATGGATAGATATTTCAATTAACCCAATGCAAAAGGATTCGAGTAAAACAGAGTTATAGATTTAAAAATACAACCAAGCAAGGTTTAACTTAAAAAAATTACATGTGATAAATTCGAAAATTTTATATTAGGGAATTTAGTATCACTGGATATGAAATTTAATTTTAAGTCTAACGCAACAAGAATCATCTAGTTTCAACTTGTAGATTGGAAGATACGCAATTTTAAAGTTGGCATGAAATAGTGCAGTGTATAGGAGCTATGTTCGTGCCATGAGATAAAAAAATAGAAGGAGGCGTGGACTAGTACAAGATGCGATCTGATCAGGTGATTGTGGAAATAAAAAGAAAAGGGACACGTGGCAGGACATTGTAGGATGAAAAGGAAGAGAAAAATTAATACAGAGTCTTACACTGAGGTACCTACAACGACGGAAGAAAAATGCGTGTCGCCGTTAGGGGTCTTCGTAGCTCGGTCAAGAGGGCGACTGGGTTCAGCTCTCCTCGATAGTGGTGAACGTATCAACGGTGTCGGTCGGCGTGGTCCAAAGAATCTCTACTATCTTCGGCTGGTGGAGGCAACGTCCGGTGGGTCTGTGCGTCCCTCTACGGTGTTCCTGGACAAGTAGAGAGGTCAGGTGAAAGCTTTCAATCAATCTGAAAAGCTTAGATAGATAAGTATGGATCCAAGGTTCCTGCAACTTCAGCTCCGACGTGATGGTTTTTGGTGAGATCGGGATCGATTGATTTGGTAGAATCGGTTAGGGATTTTTATCAAAAATTGAACGGAGGGTAGAAAGGGGTATTTATGGAGGGGTTTGCGTGGACGAGGGGGAAAGAATTTGAACTAAATCGGATGATTTTTGGGGGTTTGATTCGGGGTCGGGTCGAGTTCATCTCGTACATGAGTTCATGCGGTAGGATAGGGATGACAAGCGGGGCCTGCTTGCTGTAGGAAAAAAAAAATACAAAGAGAGAAGGGCAGGTCGGGCGCCTCGCTTGGGCTGTGCGGCCAATGTGCGCTCGCTTCTTCACACGAAGGTAAATCATCGCTGTTTTTTTCTTTTTTTATTAAACCAAAACTGCACAAGCGTGGTGTTTCCATTAGCCTAATAAGACACAGAAGCTAACTTGCTTCTAGCATACGAAGCACAGATAAAAGTTCTCTTCTTGATTAGTTTCACGATTGGAAAGAACATTGAATTTCCAAATTATTCCCATATATGGTTTTGGAGTTAAGTATTACTGAAAATTAAAATATTTTAAGCTCCTAGAATACCTAAATTAATTTTCATCACAAAATTATGAAGAAGTCATAGTATCTTCTCTCGTTGATTTTCTTTTGGGAACCATTTTTAGTATTCGTGAGAGTTCAAAAGGCGACAAAAACAAAAAAAAAATCCAATTAATATCACATAATATTTTCCAACATGTTTCTTATATTTGGAAACGTCATATTATTCTCTCTCTTCAAATGAAATGAGTCTTTGAATTTTTTTTTATGGAATTCATAAATCAAAATGGATTTGAATAAATTGCAAGGCAAGGTTTTCTTTGATTTGTATGAAAATTTCCCATCCAATGTGATATTCATGTTAATCCACTTCGTTTAATGTGGCGTAGTTAAATTTCAAACAATCATCAAAATTTTCTTTTCATTCAAATTTTTTAACAAGATCAAACAATTCAATCAAGTTATTTATTTTTAACATTCCAAAATTTGGGAAAATTTTGGGATGTTACACGCATCTAGACAACCATCAGTTTTATAAAGGGCTAAGGCTCATACCTTAATATTTTCATCATCCAAATCATCTGGTGTTCGGAAACACATGTCAAAGCATCTCAGTAAAATGACTCATCATTCTAAGGTTTTCATAACCATTTTCCACCAAGTATTCCCATCTAAAGTTGATGAAGTTTTATGCTTAGCACTAGCATCTACCAGTGGGGGTGAGTACTAATGAGGGGTGGTAAACAAGTGGAGTTTAACTAAGTTCAATCTCATGCCTTAGGGTGACATCAAGATTATCTAGCTTAGGCCAAATTTAATGCTCTTTATGCAACCTTCAATTATCTTCCTAGAATCTACAAGTCACTTAAGTAAACTCTAAGTAATAGCTTTGATAAAGAAATAAAGTGTAAAGCTTGCAAATAAAACTAGGATTGGATTATCAAGTGGGTATGATCACATATGCTTAAGGCATCTAGTGGTCATGGTAACAAACAAGTATTAGCTTGCATCAGTATCAGTATAGGATTGCTAAAGTAGAGTAGCTTGCAAGTGTTAGCTTGCCTTGTGCAGAGCAGTGGTTAAATTTCTCCTCGGCTTCTTCTTCGTAGTATCCTCCTTCCTCCTCGTATCCTTGGTCGGTACTAGCGTCTATGAATAAATACGAGGTACACAATCACCAAGCAATACTTAAATATTTTCAATCATCATACAAAGGTGCACTATAGATGATCTAGTATCATCACTAACATTACAAGATTAAAGCTTTGGTCTTATTTATTTATTTTAGAAAAGTAATTTCTACTCATTAAAAAACTACTTAAGATTTAATATTCTCCAAACCAAACATGGGATCATGTTGACACATATCATCACCACGTATTTAAGTACATGAGAATGTGATTTAAAGTGGTGTCACAATTTAATAAGGTTTAACCTTTTATTTT
This sequence comes from Avena insularis, assembly GCA_023614405.1. Classification (NCBI taxonomy): domain Eukaryota; kingdom Viridiplantae; phylum Streptophyta; class Magnoliopsida; order Poales; family Poaceae; genus Avena; species Avena insularis. The sequence continues at coordinate 89,652,912 of CM042685.1, read as the reverse complement.
AAATAAAATAAGTGACTAGAAATGCCTATGTGGCATTCTTTTATTACTTGAACATTATTTCTGTAAGTAAACCCATATTTTTTTATATATTCTGAAAAGTATGGTCAAATATGATTTTTGAGAGTTGGAATCAATTCAAAAGCTATTATGGTTGAAATTTAAAAAATGTTTGAATGCAGAAAAGCTTCTGCCTTGTTATTTTTACCAAGGTTGATCTATAGATCCAAATGATTTGAATCCAAGGGTTTTGGATTAAGCATTTCAATACCTTTCTAAAAAAATTGGTTTCATTCAATTTGGTTCACTGAATCGAGCTGGGTTGATTTTGAAAGTAGGTATAGAACTGAGTTTGAATATAAATAGAAAAGCTAAATTCAAATGAGTGGGATGCGCGGGAAAGGTTAATGGGCGGTCGGTGTCACTCCATGGGGGCTCAAGCAGAGGGTTCCACCAGTCGTGGCTCATAACACGCTTGGATGCAGGCGATCTCGGCCGCACGATCTAAGTCTAATCGAACGGCTACGGCTCATCGTCCACGTCGGGCAGCGCCGGCGAGACAGAATCCTAACACGGCAGGTGGGGGTCGTGGGAGGCTCACCGGGGCTCAGGAAAGGGTCGGCGATGGGGGAAAATGACGAAGTCGATGACGGCGATTCTCCTAGCACCGACAGCTCCTCCTGGGGCGGCTCCAATCGCTGGCTTCCTTCTTCTCCAGCAGCGCCAGGCTCCGGTGAAATTACGGCAATGCGCTGCTTGCCTTGCTCCAGGAGTGAGGTGGGGTGGTTCTGGGTGAGTGGGGAGTGGAATGGTGTGAAGAAATCGAGCGGGTGAGACCTCTATTTATATTGGCGAGAGGAGACCGACGGGCACGGGCTGAGCTCGTCGTGGTTGAAGGCACAGAGGGCTATCGGCTTGGGCGACGGTAGGGGCGGTGCTGTGCTCCCTGGCGAAGCTCAACGGCGTGGTGGCGAGGCGTGGGGCGGTGCTGATCGGTCGGAATGCTTCGGCTCTCTGAGCGGGTCCAACTGAGGTTTTGATGGCGCTCACGTGCAGCGTGGTCGCAATGGCAGGCGTGTCTGTCGAGGGTAGCGCACGGGCACGCTCTCGTCATGCTCGCAGAGAGGCTTGTCATGGCTTGGGCGTGTGGTCCATTAGCTGGCATTGCTCGAGGCTAGGACAGGGAGTGGCGGTGGGGTGCTGGCTAGCTCCCAAACAAGGTTGGCAAGGCTAGTGTGGCCTCTAGCTCGCCAGCGACAACGGGGTGGCAAGTGTGCTCTCGGCCTGCTCACCATTGATGGCAATGGCCATCTTACAGTGGTTCTAGAGGTTAGTTAAGGTTGCTAGATGATCTACTAAGGACTAGTTGTAACCAGAGAGGGAACAAGTTAGGCCCAAAACACTATTAAAAACAGTGAATTTGATTTGGTTGATTTGAATTTGCAACCTGTTTGATGAAATGGCCGCATGAACTTGAGTTTTCAATTTTGAAAAGATTTTTGGTGGGTGTGCTAGGCATGTGCCGAGGATTCTGTGGATGCTTGGGTTTTGAAAATTGAGCTTGTTTGAGTGGTTTTTGAAATAGTTGGATCTTCCCATATGAAATAGATTCAATTTTAAATTGTCATTTAAACTAAGCATTTAAATGTTTTTGGATGATCACAAAGTGGGCCTTGGTACCTTGTTATGAGTACTATCAAGAGGTGCAAAGATCCATACATGTTTCTGTTAAGTTCTGAAAGTTAGGGATAGCCAAAGTAGGCATGGGAGTTAATTTGGCCAAAGTGACCATTCACTTAATTTGTTTGTTTTGACTTGTTTGTCTTTGGGAAAAGTTTGGGGATTGTTTAGATGATGTTTATTTCACCTAAGAATCATTTTACAAGCAAAGAAACACAGAACCATGGCAATTCAAAAGAATCCAAATTTTAATACATACACATATGAATGCTTTCATATTTTTAATTGGAAAAGTTTTTGTTAACCCTAATTTTTATGATTAGAGTTTGATGATCCAAGTTTAGTATTTTTGGGATGTTACAATGTCATCTACGGTTGGCGATCTAGGAACGTGTTCATATAGGGTGGGTTCATTCCGGGTTGAGTCTTATGCAACGTCATGGGTAAATCATGTAGAAGGGAACATCGGACTAGCATATCATCGAGCAGGGTTCATACCTAATTTGGCAGGTCTACGCTGACCAGCGGTGATGGTACTGAACATATTACAAAACAGGTCGGCGCTGATAGGCGTCTAAAAACTTAGGGTTCTACAAACACAGGTTCCGGGATGGTACATAACTCTACCCTATGTCAGAAGGGTGAGTTGGTAGGGTATGAAAGACTACTCCATGAGTCCTTCTTGAGTCTTGTCGCCATACTAGGGTTGGGTACTAACTTTTGTTACTGCAATTCCTCGGGGGTGTGAGGGATATTCAGTTCTTCAGCAGTGAAAGTGAGAGTTGTGCCTTCTCTAGTGGATGCTTTGAAGGGTGGATCTTCTGGGGGTGGTGACTGAAAGATGGGTTGATACTCGTAGAAGGACAGTTCTTAATTTATAGTCTCAGGGTTAGCAGCTTCAGAGGTTGGTGGTGCTATATAGGCCACTTTCCTTTCCAGATGAGCATTGGCGGCTCGCAGACTCTTCTCTCGGGTATGTAGTATGGCGAGATCCATACGCATGAGGATATTATGATGACGGGTATTGTCGAGGTCTTCTTGATGGCGCTGCAGTAGGTATTCCATATTCTCTAGCGGATTTCCAATGAAACAAGTGAGAAAGGACTCGGTGGGAAGTCCATCCTTGTCGTGCTTCCCAAACAGGTGGTAAGGGGTGTCTTTCAGCTCTTCTTCATGGATCTGGAAGAGGCGTACCATGATAATTTGTATAGCTCGCACGACTCCATCTACCCAGTTGTGGTCAATGAAGGTGAAGATGATGGGCTCGGGGTTGGTTTCGCGAGATGGAATGCCAGTATTGATGACCCATTGGATTACGCTTGAGTTGGTGTGGGGAAGCTCTATCCCTTCAATCTTGGGTGGGGGACGACGGACAATCTTCAGTAGGTCGTGCAGCTGAAGGGAATATGGCCGAGAGGCAATAATAAAGTGGTTATTATCGTATTACTTGTTTATGATAAATGTTTATTTTACATGCTAAAATTTTATTAATATGGAAACGTTAATACATGTGTGTTTAATGAACAAAAAGAAAGTTCCTAGTTATGCCTCTCTTATAAACTAGCTCGTTGATTAACAAGATGATCAAAGGTTTCCTGATCATGGACATTGGATGTTGTTAATAACGAGGTCACAACATTATTGGAATGGTGTGATGAACATTCATCCGAAGTATAGCGTTACGATGCGTATAAGGTTCACACGATCACCGAAGTCATCGTTGAATATGTGGGAGTCAGTACGGATCTCTAGGTCTCGCTACTGATTATTGATCGGAGAGGGGTCTCGATCATGTCTACATTATTCGCAAACCGTAGGTTGACACACTTAAGGGATACGGACACCATTTGGAGCTAATAATATGCCAGAGAAAGAAAAAGGAAAGAGCAGGAATTTATTTCACTAGAAACCGAAACTGTTTCGGTTGAAATTGCTGAAACTGGTTCTGCATGTGAAATTCAATAATAGTAAGGGGTTTTATGTGAATGTTTGTTAATTAAAGTAATTAACAAAATTTTGAATAAATAAATAAACTAGTTTTATTTAAATGAGATCTTGCATTAAATTTGGTGGAAATTTAATGCATGTGAGTGGATTTTTGAGTGGAGGCTCTTTTATGGGAGTGGGGGCTTTTCATTTTGAGTGGGAGCTCCACCCACATGAATGTGGAAGAGGTGGGGGAAGCCACAATGGCTGGGCACCATGCCCCTTGGGGTGCCCCTCTCCCTATAAAAGGCCCCCTCTCCTACTCTCGAAGCACGCCTCCTTGCGAAGGATCTCTCTCCCCCCTTTAGAATTTCCCCATGGTCTCGGATCAGCGAGATACATGTTCCCAGTGGCTTTTTCTAGAAGGATTTGTTGCTTCCGCTGCTTCGCCGGAACGAGGGTGCGGAGGTTGTCGGGGTACCCGGACGTGTGTGCTATCACGGATGCACCACTGCTTTGCGGTGCTTGACTTGATGGTGCTGGACCGGATGGACCAGACGGACTTCATCATGATCTTGAGATCATCAAGCGTTCGACTACATCATCCACGAGTACAACCTCGTTAACGCTATTCGGTCTTTAAGGGTATGTATTCTATGGATGTATATCCACCCATTTCTTGTATCTAGTAGAGAGATCTTGGTACTTAGTTATTCCCATCGTAGGATATTTTTGTTTTCTATGCTGCGATCCCTACAGCAGTTGCTCCTCAAAGGGCCAGAAGTTTTCTCCAACGATGAGGATTTGCGAGCGGGAAGGAGACATCTACAGGGGTTTTAGGTTAGGAGTAAGTTTGGGCACATGGATGAAGATTTCATCAGGGTGTACCGTTAGTATTAAACAAGGAAACGTTGTCGTAGACTTCTTAGGTTGCCATCCTGCTAAGGAGAGATCTCGCAAAATGGTACAATGAGGGGTTAGTGCCGGAATATACAAACAAGGTGGTCCTTACAATAGGATCAAAGATCCGAGGCAGCCAAGCAACACATTTCAAGCATCACAAAAGTTCATGACAAGAAAACAAGGCGTACCTAGGTACCAAGGAGTGACTACACTCCATAAGGGAAATCCTATATTGAGGATATTTATCCTAAGTACAAACGTTATGGAGATCTTGACTTCTCGCTTTCCTTCCGGGTTGTTGATACCGTACTTGATACTTTGAGGGAGATGGAAGAATTCCGTTGGTAGGGCATTCTTGTAGTGTCGGTTATCGTGGTTAGATCCTTTTTGGGTTATTTGTATCTGTTTTTCTTCATCTCAGGATCTCTGTCTTCACGGTTTCTAAGTTATACCTGTTTCTAAAACCGAATATTTGAAGGTGGACGAGGTATAGTGTAGCCATTTTCAATTAGTTTAAGTCAGAGAGGATAAGATATGGAATTTTTGGAAAAACTTTTGAGAAAATAATTTTGGAAAACCGGTGTTTTGGGAAATAGTGGTTTGCTTATCTAACGTCCATGCTAACTAAGGTCTCCTACTATCAGGATTTCTCTGATACCATGTCTATGGGACCCCGGATTTACGTTTTGAGAAGTCCATATTATGCCTGCAATTCACGTTCGCCATGATCAGCGAGCCGTGAGCATAATCAACAAGTATCATTATAACATCCAGAAAGTAACGAGTACAAACTTACATCATTTCCATTATGGAGATATATCATCATCAATAGAACTTTTTCAATCATAGAGCCCATGTCATGCCTTAATCTACAGGCAACTAACTAGGAAGTCGGCCTAGCTCGCATAGACATCAGCGTCATCAGCCTTCTTGCTTTAGAAAGTCTGGCCAAGTAAATAGCCAAGGACAAAAGCCCGTGAGTAATTTTGAATGTACTCGCAAACCACCAAGATAAGGTAACAAGGTAATGCATTTTGACTATGGCGAGATAGCTCTTACTAAGGTTGTTTTGTAACAAGCCTATTTTATCTTCTAGATATGGCATCTCTATAACTGTGTTGAAAAAGAGTTTTGAAAACATGTATCCATTTAGAAAGTCTGGATATCTCCATATCCCTATTGGAAAACCTTTTTGGAAAACATTTTTTAGAGGAAAAACCTTTTTAAACATGTTCGACCATCCAGGGTCAAAAAAAAACTTGTTCTCATGCTTCCCCGTGACCCAGTCTTGTCATTTTTATCTTCTCAAAACCCCCACTAGGGTAATCATAGAGATCACCTTTCCAACCATCCTTGACCATGGACACGGATTTTCTAATAGATTATACTCTGCAGAGTTTGTCCACTTTACCCACAAGAATCAATTCATCCACTGGGATATAACCACGACCTGCTACAAACGGTAAATGGGGGTTCGGATAATCAATAATACCCTTTCATTTGTCGACCCTAGCAAAGGCACCATTCCATTTTAGGTTCGTCCTCCCTGCACAAGTATGTGGAGCCCCGCACCATAGTCCTCCCTTCCGTACCCACGTATACCCAAGCCGCAGCTTGGGAAATACCTTAATCTGGTGACTCCATGTCCTTCCTTACTCTCTAAGTCATGTTGTCCACGGGAGACCCAATTGTTGCACTGGCATGTCCTTGACATCTGCAGACTCCAGATCAGTAGACCTTACTGGAAAGAGCCCGGAGTTCTGAGGATTTCTCCCCTATAGCACGTGTAGGGGCTTCCCATGCTAAAGCAAACAAACTACAAGCTATGCCCCTGCTCCCATGAACATCCCTTCTCATCATCAAGTTCATCTTTCTCATTCTTCCTCATATCTTTTCTTTCTTTCAAACATCCACTTGGAAGCGATGCCTCTTCCCAAGGTCTCCAAGGAGGTAGGATGCTAACATCGTACTCTCGTTCTAAAGGGGATAAATGGTAGGTATACATCAGGCTGGGTGTCATAAGGGACACCTATACATACTTAGAGGAACCAAGTCATTAGCGCAGTATTTATAAAATGAGACATACAGATAATAACGCAATTTACAAAGAAGATACAAAACAGGTAATAAAAGGAGTAGGACAAGTATCAGGAATCGGGAAGGGTGGCTTGCCTGTGACCAGCGAGTTTCCCCTATACTTTCTATTTAGATAACCAAGAACACCAATAATAATAAGATGATTCCTCCTTCTTAATGTCAATACAATCACAATTATCACCGTCATCGAGTATACATGCAAACAAACAATGCCACAATCAAGACAAGGCAGACAAGCATCATTAAATTAGAACGATAAAGTAATCAGCACATGCTATAAAACATTAGGGTGCTGGAATATTGGCTTGATGAGATTGGTAGATGACTTGGAAGCATTTGTAGAATTTTTAATAAGATTTAAAGTCTAGAAACTACTTAGGAGAGAGGTTTTCGGCCAAGGCCTGATTCTATATGGTACCATTGTATAAAAATGATACCATCAGCTAGTTATTGATAAAATGAAACCCACAAAATTGGTTTCAATATTTTATCAATTTCCATAGATTTATTATGTATTTTCTAGCGAGAAAGGCTCTAGTTTTAGGAAATAAATCACAGAAAAAGTTCTATTGTTCCAAAATTAATTCCTATTAGCATTAAGTAGGGTTTGATGGACTGGTTCAATAGGAGTTGGATTCATATTAAAATATTTACATGAATGCCCTTGGGAAATTCCCAAAGGAAGTTACGCAAGGTATTTGTCTTTTTAACCATATTTAAACTATAAGGGATTTTGATATGATTCCAAAGTCACATATTAGGTATTTGAAATACATTTTCTGTATAAATTGGAATCATCCTTTTTAGAGATACATAACTACTGAAGTGATTTTATTAGTGAACCAACAATGCACAAAACAGTGTAATTAACAATAAATCAACCAGGGCTTAATAAATTCTGGGAAGCTACTGTTTGAACTGTATTAGAATTTGTGAGTTCCTAGAGTTGGAATTAGGTCAATACCACTTTTGGTTTGACATGTAGAAATTCCTAAAGCTATAAAAGTCTTGTTCTTCTTATTTTTACTAGGGGCAAAATAGGAAGAAATTTAGTATGGGTCTAGGGTGAAATGCAAGGTATCACAGGTACCTTGCGACACAAAAAGGTTTCAAGACTTTTGTAGTTGTAAAACTCTTTGTAAGAAATTATTGGAGGAAAGCATACATTTTTGTAGCTGAGATACTATAAATAATCTGGGCAAAACTTAGTTCAACTAATTCTACTACATGTTCATGGAAACATTCTTAAACCCTAGAAATTTTAGATATGGGCACTTGGAGTCATTTTACATTTTCATTTTGATTTAAAGTAACTGTCTAGATATGAATTTACAAAAATGTCTAAAAGCAAAAAGGGGAGGAGAAGTGCTGGGCTGGATCTAGAGTGGTCCTGGGCCGTGGTGCTCAATTTCGCCCAGCTGGGTGCCTCAGTGAGCAGGAGGGAAAATCAAATCCCGCCCGAGGAGGGGCCCAACAGTCGGTGGGAGATAGGGGTGAAGGGGTATAGAGGAATGATGGCCGTCGGATCTAGAGAGATCAATGGAGCCCAGTCATCTCCTTCCTTCAGTCGCACGGGACAGAGGGGGCAGGGGAACCCTAACGGTGGCGGCGGTTGCAGATGGTTCACCCGAGGGCCTGCCGGTGACGGGGAGGTGGCAGGGAAGACGTGGCATCGCACGGAGACCTCAACAACGGGCGACATCACCCGATTAGGTGCCAGAATAGGGACCCGCCTGTCCGCGCTGGCATATCTCAGACGGTAGCTTGCCCGTGCTTCCTAGGCTGCTTCATGTCGAAGGGGAGGTATTAAGGAGGAACCTAGGGTAATGGGAGAGCAGGGGAGGTGTGGTTACCGCGGGAGGGGCTTGGGAAGATGAACTTCAACGGAAAAACTCCTCTTGGGCGAGCTCTGGTGGCAGGGGCTCTAGGGTTCCAGCAGCATAAGGAGTAGAGGGAGGGTAGATTAGAGATATGATAGCTTGTTTATGATGCATGCAGAAGAAGGGGAACGGGAGAGAGGAGGCTGCACCAAGATCTTGAAACTAGCTGAGAGGCTATCTTTCTTTCTCCTTGACCAGGACAGAGGTGAGGAGAGGAAGGTGATATAAAGGGAGATATGTGGAATGGGAAGGAAGCAAATGAGACCACGGGGGAGTGTTGGGGTGGCCTGTGGGCTTATAACCCGAGGGGATGAGATCCATGGTGGACCAGGACCATGGAGGGCTTGGGAGAGTGCTAGGGCACTAATTGGTCGAGCTGGGCGGTGCTGAGAGAGATGTGGGGTCTAGTGGTCGAGTAGAGAGGGAAAAGGGAGCTATGGATGCTGCCAAGCTTTCAATGCAAAGAGACATACACAAATGGTATGACATCTCTCTCTCTCTTCAAGGGGGTAAAGTGCAAGGGAGGGGCACATGCTATAGTTATGCTATATGGTAATTTGACCATAGGTGTGAATGTTGTGCTGTGCAAGTTTGCTTGATCAAATGGAAGGAATGTTAAGGTGGTTTGAGGCATAAGTTTGTAATTTATCAAGATTTAACTAGAGAGGGGTTTATGAAACAAGTCAAGAAATTTTGTCTTAATCTGTTGATTAAAGCGTACTAGTAGATGGATATGGTCTAGAAACCTCTCTAGGATTTATTTGGGATTTTTCCAAAGATTTATAGTCCACTTAAAAACATTTATTCAAAAAGTGCTGAATTGGTTTTTAGAAGCTCATTTTATATTTTTGCATTGGACAAGGTTGGATTTTGATGTGAGATGGTCTTGAATACCAAGTTACACTTTGGAAAATTTTCATAAGATTTATTGATATATAATTGTATTTTAAACTATTATTTCTTGTTTCTGCCATTTAAGAAAATGGGAAAAAAAGAAATAATAAAGGGTCTAAAAAATATTCATTTTTGAGATGCGAAGATAGGATATGATATATAGGCATCAAGTGTGCCTTGATTTGTCAAAGGGGATTGGAGAAAAACAAACTTTCCTTTATAGGAAAAGTTTTTGAATTTTTGGTCAATGAAGGAAATAATTAGTTTTAAGGCCAAACTAATTATAGAGATAATTTGATACAAAAAATATCCGCATGTAAAATGATGTCAACTTGAATTACCAATCATTAGCAACCTTGGGTTTTGCAAATCAAGATGGATTTTGGAAAAGAGTAGGGATTAGAGGATCTAGGGCATTGATATTTTTATACCACCTAAACCTTGTTGGATTAGTGAGCTTAGATCTCACCTTGATGAAAGTTATAGATGGATGGGTAGACCAAGTTATGTAGATGATCAATCTTCCAAGAGTGGTGCTTGGTTGTATTTGACGTGGTATAGGAGTAGTGGGAAACTTTGTTGAAAATAAGGCTCCCATTGAAGATTATCTTGAAGCCTCATAAACCATGTGGGTTTAAGAAGTATAATGCTCCACTAGAAAGAAGTGATGGGTGGATTGATAAACCATGGTGGGTAGGTCATAACCATGCAAAGAGTTGCTCAAAGGAAGATAACATATAGATGGGAGATTCTATCAAAGTAGGCATGATGATAAGATTTGTAGAAAAGATTATTTTCTTGATTTCAAAACCATCATGGATGAGTAGGTCCAAGAATGGTTTAGCCAAGTAAAATGATGGAATTTGGTAGTACTAATGATGTACTAAAATTTGGTTGAAGTACATTTTCTTAAATGCACAAAGGTTAATAAAGGGTATGTCTCAAAGATTGAATCTAGATAGGGATTCCAGACTTAATCAAATTTGGTATTTTTATGGTTTTGGACATGTATGAAAGAGGAAAGGATTTGGAGAACATGCAAGGTTTCATTCTTATCATCAAGTGGATGATATTTAAGTATAGATTGAGTAGAGGGGTTCCATGCATATATTTGATCCTTGATGAGTTGGATGCTAATGGAAAGGATTAGGTCATGATGGATCTGATTAAGTGGATTAAAGGGTCACTTGGGTGACTAAAGATAGATCTAGCTTAGGATAATTGGGTTAATATTTGTGATGTTGGTTTAGCTTGATGCTAGGGGATGAGCTCCTAATGCAGCTCACTCTAGATCCTAGGCAGACACGTCAACGTTAGAGCAAAACAGTACATCAAACAACATATCAAGGAAACTCATCTTATCGGGCATTCAACTACTACTGAGGTTACCATCAATCCTAGCTTGAGGTAAGGCTGGGTATTTTTAATAGGTTGTGTTTTGAAGTAAGATAAGGACCTCCTGGTATTTCTACCAAGATTAGAATGAAAAGGTTTTAGGAAAGGTTTTTGGAAGACCTAGAGGTAAGAGTAGTTGAAAGTTCTGTCTTGAAAACATAAGGAGAGTATATATAGGTCTCGATAGTTTTATTAATAGAAAATAGTAAAACATTTTGTTGTTTCAAAGTTATCTTGTCTCAAGTTTGAAATGCCAGAACATTTGAGAATATAAAAGATGATCCAAGACATTTCTTTTGTAAAATAGTTTTTGTCAACTAAGGTTGAGGTAAGTACTATATCATCTAATACACAATAAGATGTACGAGCACAAGCAAAAAATCAACAAACATTGCAACACTTAACAAGCAAAAGTTTTTGTTCCCACTAATTTTTGCCTATTGGACAATAAATCAGAGTTGCTGAAATTGGAATGTTACAACGCTAATTAGGGTTATGGTGATGGAGAGTCGCCACCTTCCTAGTGCTACTCTGACGCTCACCGCCGATGAGCTGGTGCTAATGTGTTGCCTACTCTATTGCTACTATGGATGGTGTGGTCGGTGCAGGACGAGCTGCCCTTTATAGGGTACTCTGTATGCTGCCACCTCTCCTGTTCTTCCTCTTCTCAATTAGTGGTGAGCTAGGTTCCCACTCTTTGAAGGTAAACCTTTCTACTTCCCACTCTTCTTCCTCTAGTGTTATGCTACTCCTTGATTCTAGGGTTTCTCTACTGTTCTTCCTCAATACTAGGATTTCTAGGGTTCCTACGATATTCTAGATGCTTCTAGGGATTTCAATGTGTTAACTATGCTCTTACGGTTCGACATGGTCAAGTAGTATCTATGTTTTGTTCTCTGGTATTGGTTCTGGTACTTATAAATTTGTAGGTTTAAAGTTAATAGTTGTTTTATGTTCTTGGCATTTTCTTCAATTTAAGAAGTGCCAATCCTTAGTAGATTCTTGTTGTACTTAGTTAATATCTACTTGTAATAAATATTTTATTAATGTGCTAGCCTACTGGCTCTTGCTTGTTGTTGTTAGAATTAGTTCTTGTTAGTATACTGCTTTACTTCTAGCTATGAATTTCACTTAGAGTAATTTAGTAGTGTTTATTTAGTTCACTATTATTTGAGCTTGTAACACAAGCTCAATTCTTTAAGTGTGTTTGGTTAAGGATTGTTTATTGTTTCTTATGTAAGTGTTTTAATTTAGAATGCTTCTTTATCTACCTTTTTATACTTAGGTATATTTTAGGATTCTATCTAGGTATGAGTGGTTAGATAGGGAATTAGTGTTCTGTTACTGGTTGATTACTTGTTGGTTACTGTTCTTCTTCTACCTCTAGCTAATGTCTATGGCTGTGCCAGAATTTAGGGTGCAGTTGTTGAAAGGAATAGCAGAGAGGCAATAATAAAATGTTTATTACGCTATTCGGGGTTTATAATAGATGTTTATTTTTCATGCTAGAATTGTATTAATAAGGAAACATTAATACATGTGTGATTTATAAACAGAAACGGTTCCTAGTAAAGCCTCTCTTTGTACTAGCTTGTTGATTAATGGATGATCAAAGGTTTCCTGATCATAAGATTGGATGTTGTTAATAATAGAGTCGTATCATTGGAGAATGATATGATGAACAGTCACCCGAAGTATATGTAGAAATACGATCATGTCATCAAGTTTAAATTTCAATCACATTCATAGTAACTCAATGTCCTTAGATCATGAGATCATGTCAACCAATTTCACCAGAAGTGTACTTTGATTACATCACATGTCACACCGTAACATGATGATTATAAAGGTGTCGTCAGGTATTTTTAAAGTGTCAGTTGAGGCTCATGGATCAAGATTGAGATTTGTCCATCTGGATGACAGAGAGATATACTCAGGACCCTCTCGGGGATATCACATTGACATAGTCTTGCAAGCAGTGATTTGTGTTGGGCCACGAAGAGATAAAACGAAAACTTTTCCTTACGCGGTGATCCCAAGATCTAGCTCAGGTAGAAGGCCACGAGGATTACCACTAGACGTGCAGTTGCGGAATTGATGAAGCACATCTATTGAATGCAGTGTAGTCCTGACGATCAGATCCAATCGTCCTGGTGCTGATCGTAGATCACCACTGCTAGTATCCACATATACAAGGAGGAGCACCGGCGATGAACTGCTAGGTTCAGTACGACGGCTAGACTTCTGTTGGGCTAGGGTTTCCAACCCATGGAATGACCTAACCAATCAACCCACCCAGGTTTCTGCGCCCCACTATATATAGGGAGTGAACATGGGCTCCACTCACTCGTGGCCCATTCACTAAATCCCATATAATATTAGTCACTGTGAGTCCGACTCACTGACTCAGTCCAAATCCGGCTCAGATCCAACCCAACTAGATTTCTGGTTCAGATCCAATCCGAACTTGCTCCCGCTCTTAAGTGTGTGACCCCGCAGGCTCATGGCTACTTGGACACGATTGGAGTATAACTCTCAATTGATTAGTCCGTAGCGGCTCCTAGCATAACGTGCCGACTCCCAAGTAACAAAGAGTCATGACGACTTGCCTTTCCAATGAGACTTGCGTCCGAGTCCCTTTTGCCTCACGATATACCTTGTTAGACTGTAGGCGAATAATTGTCGTCCCTTAAATAGTCCGACTCTCTTCTTGATCCGAGATAAGTGATTCATCCGACTAACTCTTAGTCGATCGCCTCGGTTAACACTTAACCGAGTCGTGCATGGCCATGATTTCTGAATCATATCATCCAAGAGGGCCTCGAGAATATCTCTCCAACTGGAGGGGCAAAATCCCATCTTGGTTATTCACATCACGCAACTTGATTCTCAATCGACCCGAACTCTGCCTTTATAACTGCCCAGTTACGGATCAATGTTTGACAGAACCTAAGTCGGTGATCCTCAACTCGGACTGTGCAACAACCTCAGGTCTAAGGATTACATTGATTGAGATATACAAATGACAACTTGTTCGTTGTACCTCAATATGGGTCAATCCAACTCGCTAAACTCTTTAGCCGAATCTGTGTAAGTCGGAATGGCATCACCGTGCCCATGACAAGTGGAACTGAGTCATGAAGCCGACTTTCACATTGGTCTAAGTTGTGCGTCCACAACAACCTCATTGACCAAGGATATTTAGTACGAAAAAACATGATAGTATAGTTCCACAACCGAATCACATATTCAATGATATACATCAAATGTTCACAGAAGGACACGTTAATATCTTTATGAATACAATGGGAAATATCATCATACATGTTTGCCTCTAGGGCATATTCCCAATAGTCTTCCACTTGCACTAGAGTCAATCTTCCAATATCACATGTCTAGGCATCTAATGCCCATAGCTCGTAGGTGCGCCTCATGCTTTGTCTGTGGTAGCGGATTTGTCAACGAATCCGCAACATTTGCATCCATGTGTATATTGCATAACTTGATATCACCCTGATCCACGAACTGGCAAATCAGGTGGTATCGCATGAGTATGTGCTTGTTCTTCTGGTGTTGTCTAGGTTCCTTGGCATGTGCAATAGCACCATTGTTGTCACAATACACGTCTAACAGATTGGACGAGCCCTGAACCACACCAAGATCCATGAGGAAATTCCTCATCCAAACAGCTTCCTTTGCTGCCTCCGAGGTGGCAATATACTCAGCCTCTGTTGTAGATGCAAACACAGTCTCTTGCTTGGAACTCTTCCAGCTCACAGCACCTCTTTTTATAATAAACACGTATCCAGATTGCGAACGAGAATCATCAGAATCAGTAAGATAACTCGCATCCGTGTAACCCTTTACACTGAGTTCATCTTCACCTCCATAAACCAAAAACATATCCTTAGTCCTTCTCAAGTACTTTAGGATATTTTTAGCCGTTGTCTAGTGGATTTCTCTTGGATCAGCCTGGTATCTGCTCACAACACTTAGATCATATGAAACATCCGGCCTAGTACAAATCATGGCATACATGATGGATCCAACTGCAGAAGCATACGGAATCGTACTCATCCGACTTCGCTCATCAGTTATCGAAGGACACTGAGTCTTGCTAAGTTTTACACCATGGGACATCGGTAAGAACCCCTTCTTAGACCATTCCATGTTGATCTTCTTCAGCACTTTGTCCAAATAAGTACTCTGACTCAATCCAATGAGCCTCTTTGATCTATCTCTATAGATCCGGATTCCGAGAATATATGTTTCCTCACCCAAGTATTTCATTGAGAAACTCCTTTCCAATGATTCCTTGATTTCTTGCAACATCTCGACATCATTTCCAATCAATAATATGTCATCCACATATAAGATTAGAAAGTTTACTTTGATCCCACTAAACTTCTTGTATAAACAAGAATCATGATCACTCTTGATGAAGCCAAACGATTTGACTACTTCATCAAAGAGAATATTCCAACTCCGAGATGCTTGCTTTAACCCATAAATGGATTTATGAAGTTTGCACACTTTGTCAGCATTAGCCAGATAGACAAATCCTCGGGCTGTATCATGTACGCGTCCTCAGTTAAATTTCCGTTAAGGAAATCCGTTTTGACATCCATCTGCCATATCTCATAGTCGAAATAGGCCGCTATAGCTAACATGATCCGAACTGATTTAAGCATTGCTACAAGCGAGAAGGTTTCGTCGTAATCAACTCCTTGAACTTGTCGGAACCCCTTTGCGACAAGGCGTGCTTTATAGACGGAAACATTTCCATCCATATTAGTTTTCTTCTTAAAGACCCATTTGCACTCGACGGGTCTTGCACCGTCTGGCAGATCAACCAAGTTCCAAACTTGATTTTCATCCATGGACTTTAACTCGAATCTCATGGCTCCAAGCCATGACTCGGAATCAGATCCCATCATCGCTTCCGATTAAGTTGCCAGCTCATCACTGTCTAACAGTAATACATCACGAACACTTCGTAATCTTGCCAATCATCGTAGTACAGGTGCTCCTGCCGGCTCAGTTACCACGACCAGCTCAACCTCCAAGGTTTTGTCGACTCGCTACTAGCCGGTTCCTCTCGAATTTCTTTGAACTGCACCATGCTCCCACTTTCTCCCTGACTGAGAAACTCTTTCTCAAGGAATACACCATTCCAAGCGACAAACACTTTGCCCTCTTCTTGGTTGTAGAAGTAGCAACCCAAGGTTTCCCTTGGATACCCCACGAAAATACACTTATCCGACTTGGCCATAAGCTTGTCCAACTAAAGTCGCTTGACAAATTCTTCACAACCCCAAATCTTAAGAAAAGACAAACTTGGCTTTTTCCCTGTCCACATATCATGCGGTTTCTTCTCTACCGACTTTGATGGTACCCTGTTTAGTGTGAACGCTGCTGTTTCTAGACAATAACCCCAAAATGATAAAGGCAGATCTGTCCGACTCATCATTGATCGTACCTTGTCTAACAAGGTCCTATTTCGCCTTTCCGAGACACTGTTCCTTTACGGCGTTCCTGGCAGAGTAAGTTGAGGAACTATTCCGCAACTTTTCATATGGTCATCAAACTCATGGCTCATGTACTCTCCTCCTCGGTCCGATTGAAGAAAATTTATTTTCTTGCCGAGTTGATTCTGTGCTTCATTCTGGAATTCTTTGAACTTTTCAAAGGCTTCCAACTTATGTTTCATCAAGTAGATATATCCATACCGACTCAAATCATCAGTGAAGGTAATGAAGTACTCATAACCACACCTGGCTGTCGTGCTCATTGGTCCACATACATCACTATGTACTAGTCCCAACAAGTCGGACGCCCTTTCGCAACTCTTTGCAAAAGGTGTCTTGGTCATTTTGCTGAGTAGGCAAGATTCGCATGTCTTGAACGACTCCAAGTCAAATGAAGTTAGGAGTCCATCATCATGGAGCTTCTTCATGCGTTTCCAACTTATATGACCAAGCTGACGGTGCCAAAAGTAAGTCATATTCAGATCATTTGGTTTCAACCTTTTAACATTTATGTTATAAACCGAATCACCATCAAGATTCAGAATAAATAACCCGCCCTAGATGGGTGCAAAGCCGTGAAACATATCATTCAAATATAAAGAACAACCATTATTCTTGATATTCGACTCATAGCCTTGCCTCATCAAACATGAAGCAGAAATAATGTTTCGACTGAGCACTGGAACATAATAACAATTATTTAGTTCCATAATGAATCCAGAAGGTAAATAAAGTTGCATCGTGCCGACTTCCAACGCAGCGACTCTCGCTTTGTTGCCGACTCGAATATCAACCTCGCCTCTTGCTACGCTCCTAGTTCTTACCAGTCCCTACAACGAGTTCCAGATGTGAATAACTGATCTGGTATCATATACCCAAGAACTATTAGGTGCACCAGCAAGATAAATGTCTATAACATTGCAAACAAGTGTACTTGAGTCGGAAGTCATACCTCCACACTTGGCTTTGTTGGCCAAATACTTGCTGCAATTCCTCTTCAAGTGTCCATCCGCCTTGCAGTAGAAGCAAGTGGATCCAACTAAAGGAGATGGCTTAGTCCCCGAGGAAGCGCTTAGGACCGGGTCCTGAGCCTGCTTTCCTCCCGACTTAGCCTTCTTCTTAGTCCAAGAACTCTTCTTGAACTTAGCCTTATTCTGCACCATCAACACTTGACTGGCGCCTTTCTTGAGATCTGCCTCTGCCTGCTTGAGCATCCCATGCAATTCAGTGTGCTTCTTATCCATACCATGCATGTGGTAGTTCGAAATCAACTGACCATACACACTAGGAAGAGAGTTCAGAATTATATCTGTATCGAACTCTTCGCTAATGGGGTAGCCAAGCCTCTCTAGAGACTGCACGTAACCAACCTTTTTGATCACATGCGGACTCAGTGGATCGCCGTACTTTTTGAACTGCTTTTGAGGCTTTCGATAATGTCGTAGGCCTCAACATTTTCGAACTTCTTTTGCAAGTCCGGTTCCATGTGAGCTAGCATAAGACAGCTAATATCCATGGACTCATCCTTAGCCCGACGGTAGGCATTGGTGGCAGTGACAGTCGCATTCTCATTCGGCTCTTCTCGAAGTTGATTGCCTAGGACATGGTCCTTCGTTTCTTGTTTGAGAACAATTCTAAGATTTCGATACCAGTTGGTAAAATTAGTGTCGTTCAGTTTATCTTTCTCAAGAATGGTTCTCAAAGCAAAACTTAATATCTGAGAGTGACTGTTACTTGGTGCCATGATCTACAACAGAAAATATGCAAAACACTTAACACATGTATTCATAAAAGAGCAAGCATATTAAACACTTTAATATTTTATGCTCCCACTAGAACCAACACCCCTCCGATGGTTACTTAGTGATTCAGGATCCTAGATAAGCAAGTCGGCTAGGGAGGTTTAGCATCACCGCTAGCCGCCAAGTGATCCAGGTAGACAACTCCTTGTCAATCGTATCTCATACAACTCCTGTTGGTCGGGTGGCATCACATGCCCGGCTCCCGTACGACTTTTCCCCGAGCCCCACAACCGTTGTGATAGACCCGTCTAGCTTACCGAGTGTTTCTGCAGTAAGAGTCTGACTCGAACCCACCTAGTCCGAAAGAATTGGTAGCACCTCAATTTTATGAGCCCACTACCAAAAATGTCCGACTTGTGATGGTGCAAACACTGGCAGGAAAACCGACTAGACCTTCTTTGAGGGATTAAATTTTACCGACTATCAAATAGAGGTAAAACAGAGACATATCAACAATACAAAATAAAGCAATTATAATGTGAAATGGTATGGCTCTGTTCATGGCGATCTCCATCTCCACAAAGCCTGTAATCCGACTCGTGCCAACTCTTGTCACTTGCCGTCTTAAACCATGTCGCAAGCTTGTACATCGACTTGCATGCCGTTTGGGTTCTCCAAACAACTACACTAGCTTAGTAAAGTAAATTACATAGTGAATCCGACACACGGGTCGTTATACAATAAAATGACAACACCTAGGATCCAGCTGGCTGAAAAACCGTGATTCGTAGATCACGTATGTATTACACACATACATCACATTAACATGAACCATACCATTCACAACTTCCTGCAAAAACAAGTTATGCATAGATAAGCTATCTACCGGTGTTGTGAAACTCGCAACAACATCTAAGGCTCTATGACAGGGCGGCCGGCGGTCCCATCTATGATTTTTACGAAAACATGGATCTCATCTACGATCCGAACATGGATTCCGACCATTATTCCGATTCGATCAAACTCTTTGATCTTCGATCACCGCTTCTGGATTTACGTGTCACAGTATACCCCGATGGCAGAAACCGACTGGTAGGGGTATGTCATTCCACGACCTCAGCAGTGTGATCACGGAAATCAAATCTACCATTCCCTGAGTACAGTTGATCCAATCAACCTCGTAAAAAACCGATCTATCTCATAGATCGACCACCAAAACAACACATAGATCCAATCTACAACCAACCGCATATCACATATGCGCGATCTCGAGCCTAAAACCAGAAGCTATCGCTCTGATACAACTATTGGGCCACAAATAGATAAAACAAAAACTTTTCCCTATGCGGTGATCCCAAGATCTAGCTGAGGTAGAAGGCCACAAGGATTACCACTAGACACGCGGTTGTGGAATTGATGAAGCACGTCTGTTGAATGCAGTGCAGTCCTCACGATCATATCCGGTCGTCCTAGTGTTGATCGCACAACACCGCTGATGGTACCCACACGTACAAGGAGGAGCACCGGCGGTGAACTGCTATGTTCAGTACGACGGCTGGACTGCTGTGGAGCTAGGGTTTCCAACGCATGGAATGACCTAACCAATCAACCCACCTGGGTTTCTGCGCAGCACTATATATAGGGAGTGAACATGGGCTCCACTCACTCATGGCCCATTCACTCAAGCCCATATAATATTAGTCACTGTGAGTCCGACTCACTGACTCTGTCCAAATCCGGCTCGGGTCCAACCCAACCAGATTTCCGGTTTAGATCCAATCCGAACTTGCTCCCGCTCTTAAGTGTGTGACCCCGCAGGCTCATGGCTACTTGGACACGATTAGAGTCCGACTCTCAATCGATCAGTCGGTAGCGGCTCCTAGCAAAACGTGCCGACTCCCAAGTACCAAAGAGTCATGACGACTTGCCTTTCCAATGCGACTTGCGTCCGAGTCCCTTTTGCCTCACGATATACCTTGTGAGACTATAGGTGAATAAATTGTCATCCCTTAAATAGTTTGACTCTCTTCTCGATCCGAGATAAGAGATTCATCCGACTAACTCTTTGTCGTTCACCTCTGTTAACACTTAACTGAGTCGTGCATGGCCATACTCTTTGCAGTTCATGTGCATAGAAGAACTTGGGGTTTACATGCTTTGTGAGATTGCTCTTCACGTAACCTGTCTGGACTTGTGCAACACAAGCAACATATCTTCATAGATAATTGTTGGGGTTTGTACGGTGTTCATCCCACATGACATCTGGATGTGGCTGACTACTCGTCGAAGCCATAAACATTCTAGTGATGCTTCATATAATGCTATGATTTTCGAGTGGTTCGTCGAAGTTGACACAAGAGTTTTCTTAAATGATTTCCAGGAAATCGCTGTTCCACCACAAAGGAAAACATATCCAGTCTACGACTTGGATGTGTGTGTGCTGAAAGGTACCCAGCATCTGCATAGCCTACAACAGATAGGTCTTAGTTCTTTTGGTAAAAAAGCCAAGGTCTTTGGTCCCTTGTAGGTACCGAAAGATGTCCTTAACTCCTTTCCAATTTCTCTTGGTAGGCTCAGAACTATACCTAGCAAGCAGACTGACGACGAATGCAATATCCGTCAGTGTACAATTTGCGAGGTACATAAGTGCGCCAACTGCACTTAAGTAGGGGAATTCCGGTCCCAGAATTTCCTCCCCCTCTTCTTTAGGCCTGAACAGGTCCTTGTCTTGCTGCAAAGATCTTCCGACCATCGGGGTCTTAGAAGGATATGCTTTGTCAAACCCAAATCGTTCCAACACCTTCTGGGTGTAGGACGACTGGTGAACTAGAATCCCAGCAGGGGAATGCTCAAGTTGCAGACCTAGGTAGAACATAGTTTTGCCTAAGTCTTTCATCTTGAATTCGGACATCAGGTAGGAACTCGCTTCCTCAATTTCGTCAGGTGTACCGAATATATTTAAATCGTCCATGTACACCGAGATAATACAGAAATCATCCTGGGATCTCCGTATAAAAACACATGGGCCATATTCATTGCTCGCATAGCCCTTCTGGTGAAGGAAATCGCTTAAACGATTATACCACATCCTACCTGACTGTTTTATTCAATACAATGACTCCTTAAGCTGAACACTGTATAAGATCTTGTTTGCTCTATCCTGGTTCGGGACAGGGATACCTTCTGGTACTTTCATGTATATGTCCGAATCCAAGTTACCGTATAGGTAAGCGGTGACAACATCCATCAGTTTCATTTTAAGTCCATGTTTACTGCCATTGAGATCAAGTATCTAAAGGTAATTACATCCATGAATGGGGAGTAAGTTTCCTCAAAGTCGACACCTGGTCGCTGAGTGAAACCTTGAGCAACGAGCCTTGCTTTGTACCTTACTACTTCATTATTCTCGTTTCTCTTTCGAACAAAAACCCACTTATGTCCAACGGGGCGAATATGGGGAGGAGTTAGACAAACAGGTCCAAATACCTCTATTTTGTTTAACGATAATAATTCAGTAGTGATTGCCTTCTGCCAATCTTTCCAATCCGACCTTTTCTTACAATTAGTGAGTGTGTTAGGCTCAGTGTCAAAATCTATGATTGAGATAATTTTCTTAGCAAAATTAACATCGACATTTGCCATTGCTCGGTTGTATGACTCGCCCGAATTAACATAGTTAATGGCCATTACGTCATGGAGTGCATCAGGCACATCCTCTTGCTCCACCGGATTTCCCAATGTAGGGGCTACGTCCTTTAGCTTTCCTTCTCAAATGTGTGTGCACACAACTTCGTTGGGTATTTTAGATATAGGAAAATTCAAGTCCAGAATTTCGTGCACTGTAATATCCATACTTGTGCCAGGTCTCAACTTGATGGGGATATGTGTTGGGGATATGCTTTATGGGTATCCTCATAGCATGTCTCTTATCCGGATAACCTTGGTGGCCCACAGTTGGTAGCATGGCCTATGGCCTGCTGGGCGGCCCAGTTAGATGGATCCAGAAGGGAGGCCCATGCCGGATAAAGGAAGGCTATGGAGGAGTCACTGACATACCCGGAGCCTTGGAGTGCAAGACACGTTAGACTGATTGTATATTGTGTAGGACTTTGTAGCCTGTCTGGCTAGGACTTTCCCTGTAATCCTAGGACCTAGTGACTATATAAGTTAGGCCTATGGGAGCCTTTAGGTCAAGACACAACTCATACCTCGCACAGCAAACCGATCCCTGTAACTCGGTGTATTTCCATTATAGTGATTTATAGTAGGAGTAGGATTCTGCCACCGTTGTGGGATCTGAACCTGGGTAAGATGTGTTACCTCGTACCCGTCAATCGTCCACCTTACCCCATGTCTCTAAACATGCACTGTGAGGACCCCTCCATGGAGTACTCGTCGGCAATACCACGACAGTTGGCGCCCACCGTGGGGCAAGAGGCACTATAGGCTCTATAGCAGGCGAGGTCCAAGATCTTCGCGGGAATCGGCGAAACCGTAGCCATCGGTCGCGTTCTCTTCTCCGACAATGTTCTGGATCCCGGCGAAGACGAAACCTACGCGATGCTCGATCGTCCCCATCGGAGACATCCACCTCTTCATCGGCGAAACCGACTTGGGCACTAGTTCCCCGGGAGTCATAGGAGCGTCAAGACCCGCACGGACTGCCTACGGGCAGGATACATTCGCGGAAGGATCGATGTCCAATCTCTCTTCGGGGTTTGCCGACAAAGATCAGAAAAATTCAAGGCCCACCCAAATCGCCCCTGTGCAGGATATAACGGTGGAAGATCGCTGCAAGTCAGTCGGCTTCGCCCGTGCATCTGGACAACAGAGATCCAAGTTCGTCGGAGTGGTGACCATGTTCAATCTGGCACGTTGCGTTCAGAGAGAGGGCGAAACCCCCCACAATTACCTTGCCATGTGGCTCCGTATACGGGCTGATCTGGCTCATTACCACAATGATGATGCTATGTATCACTTTGTGGAAGGACTAGACCAAGGTACGCTTCTCCGGCATACGCTAAGACAGCAACAGGCTTTAGGACGCCTCACTTTCGAAAGCATGGTGAATACTGTCAACAGTTATGCGGAGGCTGAGGAGGAAGCTCAGACAGATCTTGCGCTCATTGGCGGAGCCCCTCCGCCTCAGCCACCGCCACCTCCGCCTCCGGTCGTCATGGCCGCAACTGCACCACCTCCTCTAGTCATCGTCGCTGCTGTTGCACCTCCATCCCCATCATCGAGGAAGCCCCGGCACCCTCCGACTCTGTGCTTGACGCGCTCTACGCCGACATCAGCACTGACTCAGAGGAGATAGACTTCATCCCAGAGGAGCTAGACTCTGCCATGCAGGAGATGGAGGAGGATTACAAGCGCGACGAGCTAGCCAACAACGCCGTCATGTCCCGAGAGGTGTTCGTCGCCATTGGGACAATTATGGATGAAGATCAACCCGGACGAGCTCCGCCTACAGCGCTGGACAAGGGGAAGGGACACTACTAGGAAAACGGCTATAGGTAATCCACACTTCTGTGGCGCACTTGCTAGTGGTGCCCCACGGGTAAAATAGGCGTGGCGCACTGCCCACAGGTGCCCTACGGCTAACTGTCATAAGCGTGGCGCACATGGGGGTGGTGCGCCACGACTATGTGTGGGCCAGGGCACATGTGGCCACATCACACATACCCGTAGCGCACTAGGTCAAGGTGCGCTACAGATGTGTCACTTATCCGTAGGGCACCTTGACCTAGTGTGCTACGGGCATGTTTGATACTGTAGCTGGGTCAACTTAGTCGTAGGGCACTCTGCCCTAGTGCCCTACGGCTAAGTGGCATGCACCAACTCCACCCCCCTCCCCCCCATGGATCGCCTTTTTAGGTTTTGCAAAACATAAAAGAAAATAATAAACACTTCAAAAAATAAAATCCTTTCATCTTTAGGTAGGTAATGTGGTATAGTTTCTAGGAAAATTAACAAACATGAGTTTCCACTTTTTCAGCAAAAAAAAGTCATGCCACGGTAAAAAGGCCGTAACTTTTGCATACGATATCGAAAAAAATCGTATAATATACCAAAATGACGAGAACGAGATTTCGCATCTGCTCGCAACGACCTTTGGTCGTTTAGCGATTTTTTAGATTTTCAAAATTCGAAAAGATTAAAAAGTTATGGTCAAAGACCGTTTTTTCCTGTAGAAAAAAAATAGAGGGCAACTTACCCATAGCGCACCACCACCTAGTGCGCCACGGATAAGCTTGGGCGGGATTCAAATTTGAATCACCACCCCGCCCACCTACCCCTCAACTTTCCCTCCCCCTTTTCCTTCTCCTTCCTTCTCCTTCTCCTTCTCCTCCTTCCCATTTTTCCCCTTCACCTATCTCTGGCCACCTTGCTCCGGCGTCCTTGCTTCGGCCTCTTCCTCTCCTTCAAGTGACGGTGGAACGACAACGGCCTTCTCCTCCTCCTCGCAGCGACGACGGGCGACTGTGGCCTCCTCCTCCTCCTTGCAGCGGCGGTGGCCTCCTCCTCCTCCTCGCAGCGACGACAGGCGACGGCGGCCTCGCAGCGACGACAGGCGACGGCGGCCTCCTTCCCCTCACCTACCTCCCTTCCTCCCTCTCTTCTTCTCTTCCTCCCTCTTGTCGTACCT
Organism: Avena insularis; assembly: GCA_023614405.1. NCBI lineage: Eukaryota > Viridiplantae > Streptophyta > Magnoliopsida > Poales > Poaceae > Avena > Avena insularis. The sequence goes on along the minus strand of CM042685.1, from coordinate 89,628,221 downwards.
CCCCTTCTCCAACCATCTACTGCCTCGATGCCGACAAGGACTACCACGGGCACGGCCTCCCGCACCTCCCTGCGGTGGTAGGTCGTGGCCACGACCATGCTCCAGCGAGGCGACACGACGGTGGCGCACGGACCCGATTGCTTTTAAAATTCAAAACGAGGGTGTTTTTTGCATTTTTTTTGTTTTTTGAAAAACACATCCGTGGCGCACCCTGTACCCCTAGCCGTGGCGCACTGCCACGCCTATCTCGACACAACCGTGGCGCACCATGCAGTGCGCCACGGCTACGAGATAGCCGTAGCGCGAGGCTCGTGGCACACTGCTAGTGCGCCACGGAAGGCCTTTTCAGGTGCGCCACGAATAGGCATTTTCCTAGTAGTGGGACCACCTATTGTTGCCGACAATGATCACGCAAAGGTCATGCCCCCTCCGCCTAACCCAGTGCAGCAGCCGTAGGAACTCGGCACTGGTCCGAGCAACAACAACACCGCAAACCCGCCGCCTCCGGCATCTACGCCTGCTGCTGCCCAAGTCACTCCAGCTGATAGAGTGATGTACGACAATCTCCTCGTCGAGCCCATGACCGTGGCTCATATTCGCAATGTAGTCCAGCTTGACGAGAAGCGCCAACAGCTACTGAGGAGGCGCAGGCCATCACGGAGCAAGGCGCTAAGCTGGATCGAGATCTAGCTAACGCGCATAAGTTAATAGAGAAAGCTAGAGCTATGGAGGCCGAGTACACGACTCTACTACAGCAGCAGAAGGCTCAGAAAGCACCAGCTCATGTCATCAACGATCCTGGTGTGCGACGAAACCTAGGATGGGCTCCCTCGAAGCTGGCACAGGCCAAGCCATACATTGATAGTGAAGGCAGGCAGGTGATGCCCACTCCTCTTCTCAACCTCGCCGCTGCCAAGACCCTTCTAGAAGAGGATAGATCACCCGAAGCTGTGTATCAGGTATATGACCTTGTGACCAAGGCGGTAAAACAGCAGGAAAAGGCCACCTCTTAGAGGCTCGAGTCTGACCCAGCGTTCTGCCAGTCTAGCCAGCCAAAGCTGCCAAGGGATCAATCTCCTCATGATGTCGGGTCCCAGACGGGTTCGTCAGAACAAAGACGGAGGGATGCGCGCAACAGGAAGGACGATATCCCCATATCCTCCAACCATGGAGGCAAGTCTCAACCTCATCGCCCATCTCTACCTGCTCTCCCCGACATCGCGAAGACCCCAAGGATCACCGTCGTACGGATATGCCCCCGCCAAGGCAGAGCGGCATCATCATCCGCGACAACGCGTAGCAGACCCGTCATGATGGGGAGTGCAACCAAGGACACAAAAGCAGGTCGCACCATGACCCTCCGCGTCTGACAAGAAACCGCGACAAGCGTGAGGCGTCGCAGGAGGGTAACAGCAAGAAGGCTAAACCACCGCCACCTCCGCCTCCGTAGCCACCTAGCAGCCACCATGGCGTAGGAGGCCCACATCGTTCACGCAACCCAACCCCTGATGGCAAGAAGAAGAAAAGAAGCCCAGAGCCATACGATGCACGTTCACATCTAGACAAGATCCACGAGGCCCGAGAAGGACCATACCTGGGACCACCTTGATTTGGACCTGTGATATGGTCCGCAACTTACCCCAAAGGTTTCCGGATTGACAAGACCATCAAGCCCTATGACGGCACCACCAAGCCAGCTACATGGTTGAAGGATTACAACAACACGGTAGAAATCACCGGGGGTAACCCCAACGTCGCCGTTAAGTACCTCCCTTTGATGTTGGTGGGAACGGCCCGACAATGGATTGATGACTTGCCGGGGAGATCCATCTGTAATTGGTTGGACATGCAAGAAGCATTCACCAATAACTTCAAGGGTACGTACAAACGTCTCTGTACTGTTGGCGATCTACAGCGATGCGTGCACGAGAAAGACGAGACATCTCGCGCCTACCTCTCTTGTTGGCTGTACATGAAGAATTCCTCCGCAGGAGTGCACGCTCAGACCGCCATGGCCGCCTTCATTGATGGGTTGGAAAGGGGCACGTTGCTCCAACATAAGTTGAAGCGCCTGCAGGACAACCACCAGCTAGATCTCAACCAGATGATGCAGCTAGCCAGTGAGTTCGCAGCTGCCGACGATGATGCTCGCGACTCCCTGCTGGCAACAGCCGTTCCAACTCAAGCTCGGAGGATGTCGTGGGAATGGTCACGGCAGATGCTGCAATCGGCAGCGAGTAGTAGAACGAGGGGCAAGGGCGGCCAGCCATCTGCGGTGCGAGATGAGGGCGGAGACTCAAGGTTTTACCCAGGTTCGGCCCCCCGGAGGATAAAGACCTACTCCTGCTAGATTGTATTATGGAGGTGGTACAATGGGCGAGCTCGGCGGCTAGGCGGCGAGTCGCTTGGGTGTATGATGGAACGTGCGTCTACACGCCCTGCAGGGAGGTTTATATAGGCTCACCTCCCCTAGGGTTTACATATCTCAACCGAATCAGTTAAAGCTTCGGTGCTTGTTTAACCTAATCCGACTAGGCCTATCTACTCGCCTGGGCCTTCAGCTTCCAGTCGCTTGGATCCTCGCTGGGCTTCAATCCAGTCGCCGTCTTGCAGGCCCACTCGCTAGTTCTTGGGCCAGTCGGAAACGTCTTGCTAGGTATACCCCGGTAGGCGCATCCCTATCAGTAGTCCCCGAGGCCGTCGTCGATTGGGCGTAGATGGTCGCTGGAAGTCGGAGTATGCGGCCGCTGAGCGGGCATCCAGTCGAATCGTCGGCGGGCTCCTGCATAAAGAGAAGCTAGTCGTTCTGATCGCAGCTTTGGCGAGTCGAGTCGGCGAAACACTGTCATAGTGAACGAGTCAGCGAGCCGAGTGGCTGAAGTTGGACCGTCAACCGTGGTCAAACTAGCCGTTGGGGTAATCCAACGGTAACTTTTGGCGTAATCACCGCGTAGTAACGGCTCCTTGATTTGGCGGGTAACATCCGCTATATAAGAGGAATGGCAGGCGATCAGAGAACCACCTTCTCACCATTTCCTCCGACTGCACGTACTTTCGCCTCCCTCCGCATCGCGACCCAGCCAACCGGAAATCCTCTGAGCCCCCACAAATATTTCCGCCATGTCCCTCTCCACCGAAACTTGGGGCAGATCAAAGTGCACTAGGGCCCAACTGGCTTCCTTTGAGGAGGCCGGGATCCTGCAAGCCGGCTGCTGGCGCATCCCCGTGGCCGGAGAGGTGACTCCGAACCCGCGAGAGAGGGAGTTCATCTGCTTCACCAGCCATCTCGAACAGGGGCTAGGGTTCCCCACGTCCTGTTTCTTCGGGCGCTTCTTACCACGAGATCCAGCCATCGGATCTGGGTCCCCACAAGATCGAGCAGCTCGCCATCTTCGTATGCTCGCGAATGCTATTTGGGCTGCCGGCCCTACTTCCCTCTGTGGCAAGATCTGTTTCATGGACGGATCAGCCGCGAGGAAGCGGGCGGCCCAATGCTAGCCGCGGGCGGCCTAACCTTCCAGCTGAAGTCGAAGGCTTCATTCTTCGACCTGATGCTGCCCGCCAAGGCAGCGAGCGACTGGAAGAAATCGTGGTTCTACGTAGCCGAGGCGACCCCGGAGGGCGAGACGGCGATTCCGCGGTACTCCGCCAACCGGTCCGAGCCGCGCCGCCTTCAAATCGGCAAGCTCCCCAACGACCAGCGGATGGTCGTTGACGAGATGCTTCAGACCATCCGCGGTCTGAAGAAGAAGGGCCTCCAGACGATAAACCTGTACAACTGCTGGCTCGGGCGGCGGCTCGTCCCGCTGGCCCGGCGCGAGCACTACATGTACCAGTACACCGGCCGGGACGACTCGACGAAGGCCTGCCTCGCCGAATGGAAGCTCGAGGACTACCTCCCAGCACTAAAGAAAATCACTCAGGTGGTGTACCTGGACGCACAGGTTGGGGTCGCCCCTACACCGCAAAGCGTCCAGCCCCAACGGTAATCGCTTCACCTCACTCGCAGTCGCAGTTTTTGCAGTCGCGGTAATTCTGATTTCGTCTTGTGTTCACTGCAGCTATTCCAAGTGGTGGAAGGATGGCTCCCGCCTTCGGACGACGAGAACTCGAGCTCGTCTGTCCAGGACGTGGGCGAGTCGCCTCCCACCAAGGGCAATGCCGGGAGTGATGAAGGCGACAACGACGATGAGTCCGAAGAGGAAGTCGCCCCGCTGCTCCGCAAGACCCGTGGGCAGCGTCAACGCGAGCTTGAGGCAAGCAAAAGCCTCGAGCGCCACGACGACGACGACGAGCTTCCAGAAACCACCTCGCGCCGCCAGGCCACTCCATCGAAAAAGAAGAAGAAGGAAAAGGAGGCGAAGGCCCCTCCGAGGAAGAAGAAGACGAAGCCGACGAGGCTGGCCTCGCCACCGCATTCAGCGAGCAGTTCTGACGCCCCCAGCCCGGCCAAGGATGAGGCGCCGCCGACGACGGCCGCGCTGGACACGGCCACCATCGAGGTGCCCCTGGCGTTGATGCCTCCGCCATTCGCCCCAGTCTCAGGGCTGGGGGACGCTCCGGCCGTAGCGGCTTCGCCTCGCAGGGAGACTCTTGTCGAAGATGTTACAGAGGCTCCGGTTGCAGCCTCAACGACGAAGAAGCCGTCCGTGTCTTGGGCACGCGACGTCCTGGACATGGGGCTCAGCCGCTGACTGGGCCCTGAACTGGAGAAGCCGGCCGGCCTCCGTATGGGGCTCCGCTTTATTCCAGTCGCCAAGTGAGTACACTCGCCTTCCTTCGTCTTCCATAATCGCTTGAATTATCTTGCTTACATGATTGATGTGCAGGACCGGAGTGAAGAGGATGGGTCACCCGACCGTGGCTAAGGTGCCACCCGTCATCAGCGAAGAGGATCCTTCCCGCAAGAGGAAGGCAGACGAAGTCACCGCTCCTGCGGATGGCGGCAAGAAGGCAAAGGGCGACGACGTTGTCACGATTTCTGACGACACGGCGGTTGCGCCGGCTGGACCCGTAACAAAGGCGGCCGCGTCCACGAAGGAGGGCGCTCCCCTGCCTGGAACGGCCGAGCCGACCTCCTTTGGGGCGGGTGCTTCCATCGCCACCTTCCCGCGTTTCATGGCCAAAGCGGCCGCGGCGAGTGGAACTTCGCCCTCAAGCCACGCCCCTGGGAACGCCGAAGCTAAAGTCGACCAGCGTCGTGGGCATACGCCGGCTCTCCTCGCGTTCGTGGACGCGATACAACTCCATGGCATTCTTGGCGCAGCCATCCAGGTATATCCAGTCTCCGAGGATCAGGTCGGTGCTTTGTAGCGGCCTGATTCTTTTAGTGTCTTATTTGTATTTTTCGCATCCAGTCCCCGAGTACGCGCTCGCTGAATTTCAGCGGGTGGGTACTTTGAGATTTTTTGATTGCCAGTCCCCGAGTGCGCACTCGCTGAATTTTAGCGGGTGGGCACTTAGGAACTTCTTATTGTTAGTCCCGAAAAGCTTTTCGCTGAATTTTAGCGGGTGGGCACTTAGGAATTTTTTTTGATTGCCAGTCCCCGAGTGCGCACTCGCTGAATTTCAGCGGGTGGGCACTTAGGAATTTTTTGATTGCCAGTCCCCGAGTGCGCACTCGCTGAATTTCAGCGGGTGGGCACTTAGGAATTTTGCGTTGGTTAACTTTTTTGGGTGATGTGCAGGGTCTGCAACTTGAATCGGCTGACCGATTGGCAGCGAAACACCACGCGGAGAACGAACTGGCCATCGTCCAGGAGGCGAACAAAGGGCTTCAGGCGGTTGCTGCGAAGGCAGAAGAAGCTCGCCAGGGACTTGTCCCCGCGAGTGAACTGGCGGCGGCGCAATAGGCTTTGAGTTCGGCTGAACAGCGGATCGCCAACCTCGAGCGCGAGCTGCGGGAGGCGAAGGAAGAAGCACACTCGGCTGACGGGCGAGCCAAGGCCGCCATTGCAGCCGCCGAAGAGGATCGCAAAGTGTCGGACGCCCTTGTTGCTGGGCTTCAGGACGACCATACTTCGCTTCAGTGCTTCATCACGGATCTCGCACGCCCGTTGATTGGTAAATGCGTCTGCCTCTGCCAATAGTTGTGCCTTTTGTGATGTCCGTCGTATTCATTATTGTCTTCTACTCGCAGGTCGCATCATCGATAGCGCGGAAGAGGCAAGCTCGTTCGACGCGCGGCAGTGTGTTGCCACGCTTGTCGACTCGGCGACATTGTCGGCGACGTGCATTCGTGCCTATCTCCAAGAGATATCGCCCATGGAAGTGATTCCCAGCGACCTTGTTGAGGTGTGGAAGTATTTGGAGAAGGCGCCCGTGGTCGTTGAGTTCATGACGCGGTCGGCGTTTCGGCGCGGAGCGGCGACGACACTTAGTCTTGGACTTGCCCACTTCCCCGAGGACTTCGATATCGACGATGTGACGAGTGGCTACCCATCGTCGACTGGAGCGGTGGAGCTTTCCGAGGTCCTCAAGTTGCAGGACCGCGCCGCCACGTACTCGGAGCGTGTTCCGGGCGATGGGCGACCTCCTTCCGCATCAGAGAGGCCGTCGTGCCTAGCGACCCCGAGCCGCCGCATCGTGATTTCAAGGTCGAGCAACCCTTCCGTGCGGCGATGGCGGGTGAGCTGACGACGTATCCGTCGAACCCATACACGCCGTTCATCCGCAATCGCTGGGGTGTTGGCGAGTCGTCGTCTAAGCCTGCAGAGTAGGATAGTTTGCCCTTGCGGCGTTAGCAGCAGGTCTGCCATATGGGCATATTTTGTAATATGAGACAATGCAACATGCTAACGAATGAGACATCGTGTCTATTTTGGTATTTGTCATGTGTTTGTGATTGATGTTTGAACGAGTCCCCGAGCGCGTCCGCCCTTTTGTGGGGTTTACCTCGTATGTAATATGTTTGTTGTTTTTGTGTGTTTTGTTATTGTGGTCGACTCGCCCAGACTCGAAGAGCCAGTCGCTAGGCGACTCCCTTGAACGCTCTGTACTTCGCCGTTTTCCCTTGCGCGAACGAGGTCGGGTGGCCGAGTCCCCGAGCGTGGTACTTGGTTGTTCCAGGCGCGACTCGAGGGTGAGTGAGGACTTGGCGCGTTAGTTTGAGCGCATCACTCCTGCCTGGCCCGTGGGTCACCGTGGCGAGTCCCGGCATGCTCGTATTGGCGTTTTTCGAACCGCCATGGTGAACTGGTCTGCAGTCCCCGAGCGTGGTACTTAGCCGTTCGAGTCGCTATGTCAAGGATGTGGAGGACCATGGTCGCTGTAAGAAGCGAAGGCAGTTGTCTTGGCTTGTAGAACCAGTCGGGCAAGGCGACTCCAATGGGGCTCCGGGTAGGCGTTTTTCATGGACGATGCAAGACCTGAGGTGACTCAGTGCTCTTGCACCGCACTACTTGGCCGTGCCGATCGCTGTACCAAAGGTTGACTTCTGCGGTTAGCGTAACGCTGATATTACGAGTGCGAGTGGCACAAGACATGGAGAGTAGGCGCAATTTGCGGTAACCGTTTCTTTTTATTTCATAGCGACTGGTGAATACATATGTGGGGTTCTAGGGGTAAAACTTCCGTAGGAGGTTTACATTCCATGGTCGCTTGACGTCGAGTTCTCCGTCCCCGCGGACGTCGATGAGGTAGTAGGCGTCGTTGCCGAGTACTCGCCCGATGGCGAATGGCCCTTCCCACGGAGGGGAGAGCTTGTGCATGCCCTTCTTGTCCTGGATGAGGCGTAACACCAGGTCGCCCTCTTGAAAGGTGCGAGTTTTCACCCGGCTGTGGTAGCGGCGGAGTCCCGCTGGTAGATGGCGGTGCGTGACCGAGCTAGGTCACGTGCCTCGTCGAGTTGATCGACCCCGTCTTGGCGGGCGAGCTCGTTTGCAGCCTCCGTGTAGTGGACGACCCGCGGCGAGTCGTGCTCGAGGTCGGTGGGCATGACTGCCGGGCGCCAGAAACCATGAAGAAGGGTGAACCCTGTCGACTGCTGACCGAGGTACGGATCCCCAGATGATGAGGGCAACTCCTCGACCCAGCACCCGGCGGTGCGCTCAAGTGGTACTTGGAGTCGCGGCTTCAGGCCGTGGAGGATGCTTTGGTTGGCTCGTTCCGCCTGGCCGTTGGATTCCGGGTGGGCGACTGACGCGAGGTCGAGCCGAATGTGGTGCTCTTCGCAGAATTCGGCCATGGCTCCTTTGGCGAAGTTGGTGCCGTTGTCCGTGATGATGCTGTTTGGGAACCCGTAGCGATATATGAGCTCGCGTAGGAATTTGGTGGCGGTCTTCCCGTCGCATTTCCGAACTGGCTTGGCTTCCACCCACTTTGTGAATTTGTCGACCGCGACCAGTAGGTGGGTGTAGCCGGAGGGAGCCTTCTTGAAGGGGCCTACCATGTCAATGCCCCACACATAATGGCCAGTGATGGGGATTGTTTTGAGCGCTGAGCTCGCACATGCGTCTGGTTGGCGATTTCGCACCCGGCGCATCGCTGGACAATGTCGACAGACATCGGCGTAGCGGTGGGCCAAGAGAAGCCATGCCGCATAGCCTTGGCGACCAGAGAGCGAAGCGCGGCGTGGCCGCAAATACCGGAGTGGATATCATGGAGGATCTTGCGTCCTTCGCGGGTTGGACGCAACGTTGAACACACCGGTGATGCTGCGCCAGGAGCTCGCCGTCGATGATGGTGTAGGACTTGCATCGGCGGGCGATCATCCGAGCCTCCGTCTCAGCTGCCGGCAGGGTGCCGGCCTCGAGGTAGGCGATGTAGGGCTTGGTCCAGTCGTCTGGCTCGGTGACGAGTGCGACCAGTGCTGCTTCCGCTGAAGCGGACTCGATGTCGATCTCCTGGGAGAGACCGATGGCTTCGTTATCGTGTCGAGGAAGACGCCGGGTGGTGCGAGTCGAGCCGACCCACGGGAGAGGGCGCCGCCTCTTCGTTCTTTCGTCTGTCTCATCCACTGACGGAGTAGCCCGTGAAGTGTCCACCCAGCTTGTCCACCGCTTGGCGGTATGCCGCCATGGTGGGGAGACGGCGTCGCAAGTGCTCGCGACTTGCCTGCATGACGCAGGTCGGAGCTCCATAGCAGCGTAGGGCGGTTGACGTTCATCTCCTTGGCAGCTCGCATGTCAGGAGCAAGGCCTCAGACCGGCCATGTTGTTGGTGCAGGTGTGAAGTTGAGGCAGAGGACGAGCGAGCTTGTCGCCTTCGGTGAAGTTAGCACGATCCTCGCCGCGCCCGTCCGTTTTTTGGAGCCGTCAAGTGCGTGCTCCAATAATGGAGGTATGGCAGCTTCTCCGGTTGGGCCTCTTCCCGCCGGTGATGAAGTCCGCTAGGGCTCGCGATTTGATCGCTTTTGTGGCTCAGATTTAATGTTGTGGACGCCGATCTCGATGGCCCACTTGGCGACCCGCCTCGCCGCGATTCGCGGATGATGTCTTGTAATGGTGCTGAGGAGACGATCGTGATCAGGTTCTCCTCGAAGTAGTGCGGCAGCGCCGCTGAGCTCAAGACCGCATATACCAGCTTTTGGTATCGCTGGTCGCCGACGCGACTCAAGAAGGACCTCGCTGATGTAGTACACAAGTCGCCAGATCGGGCGTTCCTTTCTTCCTCTGGTCGCCGACGACCATGACGGCCGACGACGCCGGAAGCCGCGACGTAAACCAGCATGGGTTCTTTGTCGGCGGGCAGAGTAGCGGTGCAGCGAGTAGCACCTTCTTGACGTCGCGGAGCGCCATCATCCGCCTCCTTGTCCCACCGGAAGGTGGGGTTTTCGCATCGCGGTATAGGGCATCGCCTTTTCCAAAGGGGATGAAGCGATCGAGAGCCGCCATCGCCCGCCAGCTTTCGGACGCCGCGCAGCACTCGGGTTTGCCGAGCCGGGCGATCGTGTCAATCTTCATGGGGTTCGCCGATCCCGCCGCTGGAGACGCACCCAAAGAGTTGTCCTGCTGGTACAATCAAGGTGCATTTGCTCGGGTTGAGCTTTATCTTGTAATTTCGCAAGTTGGCGAATGTTTCCGCCAGTCGGCGAGTAGGTCACCGGCGAAGCGGATTCTTACGACCATGTCGTCGATGTAGACGTGGATGTTGCGGCCAATTTGGCTCGCGAGGCATTCTTGCATGCACCGCTAGTAGGTCGCCCCGGCGTTCTTGAGGCCGAAGGTCATGGCGGTGTAGCAGAAAGCTCCGAATGGCGTGATGAACGCCGTCTTCTCCTCGTCCTCGACGGCCATTTTGATCTGTTTGTACCCGGAGTAGGCATCGAGGAAACATAGCGACTCCGAGCCCGCGGTGGAATCGATTATCTGGTCGATCCGCGGGAGGACGAACTGCTCCTTTGGGCAGGCGCTGTTCAAATTTGTGTAGTCGATACACATCCTCCAGGTCCTATTCTTCTTCTCGACCAGGACTGGGTTTGCCAGCCACTTGGAGTATTTGATTGGCCGGATGAAGCCTGCAGTGAGTAGACGCTGCACCTCCTCGGCAATTGCTCGGCGGCGCTCTTCATTGAAGGGCCGCAGCGACTGTTTGACGGGTCGCACTTTGGGGTCAGCGTTTAGCTTGTGCTCAGCGAGCTCCCTAGGGACACCGGCCATGTCAGAGGGCTTCCATGCGAAGATATCCCTGTTCTCATGGAGGAACTCGATGAGCGCGCCTTCCTACGCTGGGCTCATGCCCGTCCCCGATCGCCACCGTCGCTGGAATCGCCTGGACCAGCGCAACGGTGCGGGTGTGCGTCGTTGCCTCGAAGGTGGAGGTGTTTGCGCCCTCCGAGTTGGGCTTCTTGAGTATGGTGGGGTCGTCGTTGTTGACCCTGCTCGCGTACTTGGCGAGCTCATCGGCGTGGTTGGTCTCCGCCGCGATGACGGCGTCAGCGAGTTTGGCTCCTTTGGCCTGGCACTCGGCGGCCATGTCGGGGTCGCCGTTGATGGTGATGACGCCGCACGACCCGGGGAGCTTCATCGCGTTGTACGCGTAGTGGGGCGCTGCCATGAACTTGGCAAACGCCTGGCGCCCAGGACGCAGTGGTAGGGGCTGTCGAAGGGCACCAACTCGAAGACGATCCGCTCGGTGCGGAAGTTTGCTGGTGTGCCAAAGGTGACTGGCAGCGTGATCTTGCCGATCGGTTATGCCTTCCGACCGGGGACGATGTCGTGGAACGTGGTGTGAGTCGTCTCGATCATCGACTGCGGGAGCCGCAGCCGCCTGAAGGTGTCGAGGTACAAGATTTTGATGGAGCTGCCGCCGTCCATCAATGTCTTGGGGAGCTAGTAGTCGCCGACTTTAGGCTTGACCACCAGAGCGACTCGCCCTGGGTACTCGATGCGTGGCGAGTGGTCTTGGCGGCTCCAGGTGATGGGCTGCTCCGACCAGTTGAGGAACTAGGGAACGTCCACCTGGGCCACCGCGTTGACGGCGACGGCGCGGGCGATGACCTTCTTCTCGCGCTTCGTGTTGAAGCCTGTGAAGGTATGGAGCGAGCCAGCCACTTTGCCGAATTTTCCGCCGTTTGGTGGGTCGTTGTCGGGGTCTTCCCGTGCTCGCCTTGCCTTCTCGATCTCCCTAAGGGTGTGGCAGTCAGCGGTTGTGTGCATTGAGGGCTTCCCTTCCCTGCTATGAAACACACATGGTTGGTTAAGGAGGGCCGCAGGGTCGAACCTTGGCTTGGCCTTGTAGTTGCCGCCGTCGCGGCGTTGTCCGCCGTCCCAGCGGAAGATCTTGGGCTCGCGTTGTGCGTGCCCAGCGTTGGCGACGAAGTCGACTCGTCCGTCATTGCAGCGCTTGCCGGTGAGGCGAGTGCTGCTGTACGGTAGGTCGGACCGTCGTCCGCCGTCGTTGCCACTCGTGCGGCGTTGACCTCCTGACTCGTCGTCAGTTTCTGGTTTGGGTCCTCCGCTGCACTGCTTTGGCGATCTCGAGGAGGTCCGGTATGTTGTCGAGTGTGCGGGGTGTCGCTAAGCTTGGCGACGAGGCTCAGAGCGCACGAGGTCTTGAAGCAATGGATCGCGTGTCCGGGTGGATGCCGGCTGTACCAGGTAGTTCTTGCCACCGCTGGACCCAGCTATGGGTCGACTCATGGGTCCCCGGACGACGCTCTAGGTCCTCGATGGTGGTGGCGCGGTAGGAACACTGAAATGCCCGACGGCAAGGCGTCGCATCTCTTCCTGTGAGTCGACATCGCCCCGGGAGGGTGTTGATCCATCGCTCGCACGCCCCTCCATCATCGTGGGAGGTAACGGCGGCTAGCAGGTCGGTGTGGCTGCGATCCCCATTGCCATGAGGTATGTGTCGAGCCAGACGGCGGGTCGCACGAGGGTCGACTTTTCAATTTCCGGCCTTGAAGTTTGGCGGTACTTCGCCGGATCATTGGTCCGGCACTTAGTCGAAGTCGACCGAGCGACCCCTTGGGCTCGCCGTCGCGTGGTTGGTCGAGGTGTCGCAGTCATCAGGCTGGCGGCGCGCCAGCTTTGGCTGTTGATGATGTGGGTGCGAAGGCCGATGGGTCGACCGCTGGCGCACGGTTGGTCGCTGGCCTGGGTCACAGGAGAGTGCCGCGTTCGCTGGTCGGTGCTAGAGCTGCAGTGGCTCTGGTGGCGGGCAGTGCCATTGGGCGGCCGCTCAAAGCCGCCCTGCTTCCCGAGGAACACGAGTATACTCGACCCTGCGAGTCGGCGCCTGCTCTTTGCGTCTCGACGGCCTTTGCGAGCAGGGCCCTGACGTATTGGATCTGTAGGGCGCCGCCGTGGCCGTGATGTCGCCGGCCGCTGCTCGCCCGCCACGAGGTTGTCCATCGGGTGGAGAACGGTGGGAGGCCGCTTGCGCCTCGCCCCGTGAGGAGACTACTATCCGCGGCTGGTCCTCGGGGTGTGCGGTGGAGGCGGGCACCCATCGCCGCCGACCGGCGGGGTCGGGCGCTTCTCCCGGTGGCGCTGCTCGCAGATCGCGCGCCGCCACGCTGGCCGGGTCGTCGTTGCCGAAGTTCAGGGCGCGCCTGAACGGTGGGGTTCAGCGCGACCTAATCCGCTGGTGGTAGCGCGATAGCTCTGCGCCACACTGCTCGAGGCGAATTTTCGCCGGCTTGCTCATGCGACCGCCTCCGCCAGCCAAAGCGGAGTTCCTCGACCTCCGTCGCCGTGGTATTAGGAGGGATTAGGGTGGAGAAGGGGTCCTCCGGCGGCTCGGTGCCGGTCTCCATGTAGGTCACTGCATGGCGACCGGTGCCGTCGTGGAGGTCGGCAGAGTTCTCCGACCCGGAGTCGAATTCGAAGATCCCGAGGATGGAGGGGACCTCGAAGTCTCCCACGTTGGAGACCTGGGTGATGGAGCCCGCGGGTGAGGCCGAAGTGATGGACCCGGCGAGTGACGTTGGGGTCGCCGAGTCGGCGTCGTCGTTGAGGGCCGCATCTTCTGTGGCCGCTGAGTTTTCGGCCACGTCGCTGTGGGCCAATTTGTACTCAGAGGCGAGGCGATGGATCGTGCGGATCTGGCTCTCGGAGAGCCGATCACGTGGCGGCGACTCGCGGATGCGAGCCGAATCCTCCGAGACGATGACGTCGGTGAGGCCTACGAAGAGGCTGATCGTGCCGATCAGCAGGATCACGCTGTGCGTGACGGGACGCGCCGCCGGGACGTAGCTGCTCGGCAAGATTTGGAGCATCTCGCCGATCGCTATCATGTGGCCGGTGGCGACCGTCTCGTTGATGGGCAGATTGGATCTCGCCGCAGAACACCGGCCAGACTGGCCAGGCCCCACGGTGGGTGCCACTGTCGTGGGAATGGTCACGGCAGATGCTGCAATCGGCAGCGAGTAGTAGAACAAGGGGCAAGGGCGGCCAGCCATCTGCGGTGCGAGATGAGGGCGGAGACTCAAGGTTTTACCCAGGGCCGGCCCCCCGGAGGGTAAAGACCTACTCCTGCTAGATTGTATTATGGAGGTGGTACAATGGGCGAGCTCGGCGGCGAAGTCGCTTGGTGTATGATGGAACGATGCTCACACGCCCTGCAGGGAGGTTTATATAGGCTCACCTCCCCTAGGGTTTACATATCTCAACCGAATCAGTTAAAGCTTCGGTGCTCGTTTAACCTAATCCGACTGGGCCTATCTACTCGCCTGGGCCTTCAGCTTCTAGTCGCTTGGATCCTCGCTGGGCTTCAATCCAGTCGCCGTCTTGTAGGCCCACTCGCCAGTTCTTGGGCCAGTCGGAAACGTCCTGCTAGGTATACCCCGGTAGGCGCATCCCCATTAGAGGAACAGCAGCACCAAGCGGAAGAAAAGAAAAGAAAACCTCCGACATGGTCGCTATGACATTTGCAGGACGAGGTGATGGCGGACAGCGTGGCCGAGGACGGGGAGATGGTCGTGGGTAGCAACGAGGCAGTGAAACTACCTCGGCAGCGCTTGGCGTTCCCCAAACCTACGAGGAGTACCATGATATGTCGTGCCTTGGACACCTCGACGCCAACAACAAAGCCACTCACACAAATCGCTGTTGCAAGTTCGTCAACGATCTCAAGGACGACCCGGAGTTCGGCTACAAGCAAAGTCGGAAGAACAGACCGCGAGGCAAGGGCAAGGGGAAGAATAAGGAAGAGGAGTCCAAGGATTCAAGTGACATGGATGAGGATGTTGACCCCAAGCATGTCGCCAAGAGCGATGGCAAGGGCAAGAACCCCATCGAAAAGAAGGCGGCCTGTCAACACCCGGATTTTTAATCCCAGATGTTTGTTATGCCATACATCGCAATCCCAAGATTACCATTTTTGCTAGACATAACAGATTGGATATCACAGTGCATCATCCATTACAAACCATACATAAGGTGTTACAACAAATAAGGATCTCATGATCTAGTCTTAATACAATTTAAGCAGCGGAAATAACGTAATAATAACGATAGCATAGGTGAAGCTCCATCTTCATGGTCATAGGCAATGCTGATGATGGGAGATGATCCTAGTTGTAGTAACCTTCCTGCTATCCGTCCTCTTGATACTCTTCTTCATATTCTGGCCACGGGAATAGCAGGGACAAAGCCATGAGTAATCTTTAAGTACTCGCAAACTAATAGTAACAAGTGAAGTGGTTTTTGAGTAGGATATACTAAGCTCTAGGGTTGTTTTGCAAAAAGCCAGATTTATCTCTACTGAGTTCAGAAGCAAAGAAAGCTAGTTGAAAATTTTATAACACCTAAGTGGGAACTTGAATTTCATGTCACAACTCTGTTGTGGTCAAGTCAAGTCACAAATCATTTCATAAGTCATTTTGAAAACATCTGACGACACAACAGTATGGCCACTCCAACTGTCCATAACCGCGGACGCGGCTATTCGAATAGTTTGACAATCTGCAGAGGTAGTACACTTTCACCACAACATTCGATACATCCGTCAGGAACAATCCTGAATTCACCATACTCAGTATGCGGATAATCAATCCTAACCTTTCAATTACACACCCTAGTATAGGCACCTCTCATGTGAGTTTGGCCTCCCAACCATGACCAACTGTCATCTTGGGTACTGCACAGGTGGACAATCTTTACAAGGTAGCCTCAGATCAAACCTTGGACACAAGGGAACCCATAATAAGGTATATAAGTTTGCAGTAAAGCCCTACCCAATTTTCAGTTATTGTGGTTGTACCATAAAATTGGAATGGTATCTCATCCAGACAACCATCAGTTTTATAAAGGTCTAAGGCTCATGCCTTAACATTTTCATCATCAAAATCATATGGTGTTCAGAAACACATGTCAAAACATTTTAGGAGAATGACTCATCAATGTAGGATTTTCATAACCATTTCACCAAGTATTCCCATCTAAAGTTGATCAAGTTTTATGCTTAGCACTAGCATCTAAAAGTGAGGATAAGCACTAATGAGGGGTGGTAAACAAGTGTATCTTATCTACTTTCAATCTCTTGCCTCAGGATACATCAAGGTTATCTAACTTAGGCAAGTTTTATGCTCTTTATGCTACCTTCATATATCTTTCTAAAATCTACAAGTCACTAAGTAAACTCTAAGAGAAAGCTTTGATAAAGAAATAAAATACTAAGCTTGCAAGTAAAACTAGGATTGAGTATCAAGTGGTGTAAGCTTGCCTTGTGCAGAGCAGTGGTTGAAGTTCTCCTCGGCTTCTTCCTCTTAGTATCCTCCTTCCTCCTCGTATCCTTGGTCGGTACTAGCATCTATAAATAAATACGAGGTACACAATCACCAAACAATACTTAACAATTTCTATTTATCACACCAAGGTTTTCACTTGATGATATAGGATCATCACAAGCATTACAACCATTAAGGCAAATAGTTTTATTTTCTTTATTTTAGAAAAGTAATTTCTACTCATTGAAAAACTACTTAAGGTTTAATATTCTCCAACTCAAACAAGGGATCATGTTGACACAAGTCACCAGCACATATTTCAGTACTTGGGAATGTGATTTAAAGTGGTTTCACAATTTAATAAGGTTTAACCTTTTATTTTAATTAATTAAAGTGACTAGAAATGCCTATGACGCATTCTTTTATTACTTGTACATTATTTCTGCAAGTAAACCTATATATTTTTATATATTCAGAAAGGTCTTGTTAAATGTGATTTTTGAGAGTTGGAATCAACTCAAAAGCTTTCATGGTTGAATTTTGAAAAATGTTTGAATGCAGAAAAGCTTCTGCCTTGTTATTTTTACCATGGGTGATCTACAAATCTAAATGGTTTGTATCCAATGGGCTTGGATTAAGCACTCCAATACCTTTCTAACAAAATTGGTTTCATGCATTTTGGTTCAATGAATCGAGCTAGGTTGATTTTTGAATCTAGGTAAAGAACTGAGTTTGAAACTAAAAGAATAAACCTAATTTGAATTATTGGGTCGCGCGGGATGCTAACTGGGCCGGCCCACTGCGCACAGCGCGCGCGGGTGGGTTTAAGTGAATGACCCCACTAGTCAGTGAGACAGAGGGGTGCGAAGCGGTATGGGGGATGTGGACCGCATGATCAAGCTCTAATCCTATGGCTGCGGTTCATCGTCCACGTTGGGCAACACCGGCGAGATAGAACCCTAGCGCGGCAAGTGGGGGTCTACAGGGGCTCATCGAGGCTAAGGCAAGGGTCGACAACGGGGGCGAACAACGAAGTCGACGACGGTGATCCTCCCGGTACCGGAAGCTCCTCTTGGGCGGCTCCAATCGCTGGCTCCCTTCTCCTCCAGCTACGGCAGACTCCGGCCAAATTCCGGCGATGCACTGCTTGCCTTGCTCCGGGAGTGAGGAGGGGTGCTTCTAAGAGAGAGGGGAGTGAGATGGTGTGAAGAATTCGTGTTAGGGTGGCCTCTATTTATAGTGCCTGAAGGGGATCGAAGGGCGCGGGTAAAGCTCGTCGTGGTCGTCGGCACAACGAGCTACTAGCATGGGAAAAGGTAGGGGATAGTGCTGTGCTCCCTGGCGAAGCTCAACGGCATATCTACGCGGCGTGGGGCGGTGTGGAATGGTCGGAACGTCGTGGCGCTCTGAGCGGGTCCGATGACAGTTTTAGTGGCGCGCAGCGTCTAAGGTCATGGGGCGAACGGCATGTCCGGTGTTGCTGGGTCTTGGCAATCTGCTTGCACTGGCGAGGGCGACACTGCGGCGCACGTGGGCGTGTGTCACGGGTGACGCTCTGGCGCTCTCTCGGCTCGCTCACAGAGAGGCTTGGCATGCTCAGGCTGTGTGGTCCAGGGGCTGGTTGCGCTCGAGGCTTGGACAGGGGGTGGCGATGGACGGTGGAGAGTGTCCCAGACATGGTTGCTAGGCTTGGTGCTTCTCTTAGATTGTTGTCGACATGGGGGTGGCAAGTTAGGCTCGGCATGGTCACCACTGATGGCTATGGCAAGCTCACAGTGGTGCTAAAGCTTGTTAAATGGGCTAGATGATCTACTAATAGCTTGATGTGAACCAGAGAGGGAACAAGTTAGGCCAAGATCACTGCTCCTAATAGTGTTTTATGTTTGTTTGTTTCCTGTTTGCAAGGTGTTTGATGAAATGGCCGCAAGAAATTCAAATTTGAATTTTGGATTCAAACTTGGTGGATGTGTTGGTTGCATACTAGGGAGTCTCTGGTTAGTGGGATTGGTCAAGAGGAATTGGTTTGGGTGGTTTTTGAAAAAGGGGTGATCTTCACATATGAAAGGTGGGCTTTGATTCAATTTTACTTGGTCTAGCAAGTTGTGAAAAGAAATGGAAAAGTTTCTGTTTGAAATCTTGGACTAGAAACACTCAAAGTGGCCAAGCGATCAAGATTGGCAAAAATGACCATTTGCTTATTTGATTTGTTTTTGATTTTCTCTTGATTTGTTTCTGCTTGGAAATGTTTTAGATGATGTTGTTTTCACCTTCAAACCATTCCTTGCTATTTAGATCAATCACACAAGTCCATTCATTCATACAATCATCACATACACACATGCATTCATAATGATTTGAATTAACAAAAGTTTTTGTTAACCCTAATTTTGGTGATTGGAATTTGATAATAATTGTTCAACATTTTTGGGATGTTACACGGCCATTTCCACACTTTCCTTGGCACCCCCACTGTTCGACAACAGAAGACCTCTATGAGGATACTGATGGCCACTCTACCCCCAGTTCCCTAGTACCTGCACTGGTCGGAGATTCCAATTACTTGGGACAGGAAGGATCACCCAGACCTCATCCCTACGGAGAACCAGTAGTCCATGGTCATCAACCCCCTGATTGACGACAATGAGTTCACCAAATGTATGGTGGATAGTGGAAGCAGCATCAACATCATGTACCTGGATATACTACACAAGATGAACTTGACGGAGGCTAAACTAAGGCGGACCAGCACCATCTTCCACGGCGTAGTTCCTGGTCGGGAGGCTCGGTCCCTTGGGTGCATCACACTTCAGGTCGCTTTTGGCGATGTTAATAATTACCGCCAAGAACGCATGACCTTTGAGGTGGTCCCCTTCAAGAGCGTGTACCACGTCATATTCGGACGCGGCATCTTCCACGCCTTCATGACCAAGCCATGCTTCGTCTATAACAAGCTCAAGATACCCGGACCAAACGGTGTCATCACCGTATCCGGAAGCTTTACCAAGGCAAGGGACTGTGAGTTTGGAGAATCAGCCTTTGCGGAAGCTGTCCTCTACAGCGAAGAATTCAAGGAGATCCAGAGCAAGGTCGATGCCTCGGAGATGCCGGCATCGAAGAAGCAGATTTCTGACTCCGTCCTAGCTTTCAAGGCCGCCATCGAAACCAAGCTGGTGGAACTTGTGGTAGGCGATGCCTCCAAGACCACCGCTATTGGGATGAACTTGGATCCCAAATAGGAAAGCACGCTCGTAGAGTTACTCCGAGAGAATAGGGACATCTTTGCCTGGCAACCTGCCGACATGAAAGGTGTACCTAGGGAACTTGCCGAGCACAGCTTGAATATTGATCCAAAATGCAAACCGGTGAAACAACCTCTACTAGACTTCAGAGACGAGAAGAGACTCACCATAGGCAAGGAGATAGCTAGGTTACTTAAGGCTAGTTTTATCCGAGAAGTCCTTCACACCCGATGGGTGGCCAATCCTGTACTTGTCCCCAAAAAGGTAACCAAAGAATTAAGAATGTGCGTTGATTACACCAGCTTGAACAAAGCATGTCCCAAAGATCCGTTTGCTTTGCCTCGCATTGACCAACTCATTGACTTGCGGCTGGCTCGGAACTTTTGTATTTTCTCGATGCATACTCAAGATACAACCAAATCAAGATGAGGAAGTCGGAGCAATTGGCACTTCATTCACCACACCTTACGGCACGTTCTGCTATGTCATGATGCCCTTTAGGCTGAAAAACACAGGTGCTACGTACCAGCGGACAATGCAGCATTGCCTATACGATCAAATTGGTCAGAACGTTCACGGCTATGTGGACAATATAGAGGTGATGTCTAAAAAGTCAAACGACTTAATCTCCGACTTAAAAGAAACCTTTGATAATCTCTGGAAATACAACATGATGCTTAACCCTAAGAAGTGCGTCTTCTGGGTTCCAGCTGGCAAATTGTTGGCCTTCATCGTTTCCCAGGGTGGAATCGAGGTGTACCCTGAGAAAATAAAGGCCATCCTAAACATAAACTATCTGACATGCCTGAAGGACATACAACGGCTAACAAGTTGCATTGCAGCGGTTAGTCGGTTCGTCAACCGACTTGGAGAGAAGGCTCTGCCGCTATACAAGTTGCTGAAGAAGGCGGGCAAATTTACATGGACGGACGAAGCAGATGTATCACTGAAGCAGCTAAAGGAGATATTATCCTCGGCGCCTATCCTTGCAGCACTCGAGCCTGGGGAGCCTATGTTAATCTACATGGCGGCCACCAACCGGGTAATCAGCATCGTCGTCGTGGTAGAGCGGAAAGAACCAGGTCATGAGTATGGAGTTCAACGACCAGTTTACTATGTAAGCAAGGTCTTGATGGATTCCAAGCAGTGTTACCCGCACTACCAGAAGATAGCTTATGGAGTGTTCCTTGCTTCTTGGAAGCTAAGGCACTACTTCCAGCAGCACCCTATCACAGTGGTGAGCAAGGCTCCACTGTCTGACATCATCAATAACAGCGACACTACATGAAGGGTCGCGAAGTGGGGCATTGAACTTGCCGCCTTCGAGATCACCTACAAGAGACGCGACACTATCAAGTCACAAGCCTTGGCAGATTTTATTGCATATTGGATGGAGATGCCAGATGCTACCCCAATGCCGGAGCCAGAATACTGGGTGATGCACTTTGACGGATCAAAGCTACTCAATGGCTCGTTGGCTGGTGTACTGTTACAGTCACCAACCAGGTAAAAGCTACACTATGTTCTGCAGATCCACTTCGAGGCTACGAACAACATGGCGGAGTATGAAGCACTCATTCACGGACTACATGTAGCCAAAGATATTGGCATCAAGCGCATAATTTGCTGTGGATATTCTGACTTGGTTGCCCAGAAGGTGGCTGGCACCTGGAACACGCGGAACCCTATGATGGCGGCATATCGAGACGAAGTGGATGAGATAGCCAAGAGATTCTTGGGCTACGAAGTCAAGTATGTACCTAGGGAGCAAAACAAGGCGGCTGATCTACTGTCTAAGCTTGGATCAGGGCGCAAACAAATTCCGCCTGGCGTTTTCTTGGAGCATCTACGGACACCATCCGTGAAGGGAGCAGACATCGACAACCTGGATAGAGTTGACTCTTTCGTTCACACAGTGACAAAGGTCCCTCCAGCTTGGACACTACCATTCATGGAATATCTCGTACACGGAACTTTTCCCGACGACGAAGTCGAAAGAGGGAAAATAGTACGTCGAGCAAAGGGCTATACCCTAATCAATGGACAGCTCTACAAAAGAAGCACCACTTTTGTATACCTTAAGTGTGTTTACCAGCAAGAAGGTATTGAAATCCTACATGAGATCCATCTTAGAGATTGCGGGCATCACGCCGCTCCTCGATCATTGGTCTCCAAAGCCTTCCGGCAAAGATTCTACTGGTTGACCGTGAATGCGGACGCGGACAAGCTGGTTGAGACATGCATGGGATGCCAGTATTATGCCCGACAACCCCATGTTCCAGTTGAAGAATTGTGAACAATACCAATAACTTGGCCGTTTGTAGTCTGGGGGCTAGACATGGTTGGTCCATTACAGACGGCACCATGTGGGTTTACGCATCTTCTAGTAGCAGTTGACAAATTCACCAAATGTATAGAAGATAAACCCATTAGAAAGCTTGATAGGGCAACTGCCCTTAGGTTTGTCTAAGATCTAGTGGTGAGATTTGGTCTCGCACATAGCATTATCACCGACAACGGAAGCAACTTGTCACTCGGAGAAGTGGAAGCTTATTGTTGGGACAAGGTCTTCCGACTTGACCTAGCATCTGTGGCACACCCACAGTCCAATGGACAAGTTGAGCGAGCCAATGGATCAATTCTGCAAGGAATCAAGCCACGTCTAGAAGCACCGCTACATAGAGCAGCTGGAGCCTGGGCAGAAGAATTTCCATCTGTGATGTCGAGTTTACGAACTACACCCAACAGATCTACCGGCTACACCCCTTACTTCATGGTATATGGAGCAGAAGCCATCCTGCCTTCCGACATCCTTCACGGTTCACCAAGAGTTGCGGCCTACGACAAAGATGATGCTGAATAATCCAGACGCCTAGATGTAGACCTTCTCAAGGAAGAGCGCATTTTGGCATGCCAAAGATCCACCATCTACCAGCAGAAGCTACATAGCTACCATAGTCACCGCGTTAGGCATCGCTCGTTTAAAGAGGGGGGTCTGGTGCTCCGCCTTAAGCAGAAGAAGTCACACAAATTATCCCCGCCATGGGAATGACCGTTCATCATAAGCAAGGCGCTGCTCAATGGGTCTTACTACCTCGTTGACAATCTTGAACTTGAGTATATACCCAATGAAGATCATAAGCGCGACGTGACCCGGATGATGACTACCCGGAGCTTGATCGGCCATGGAACATAGCACAACTCCATCCTTTTTAGTGTGTACCTCTTATATGATCAATGAAATAAAGCTCTCTGGTTCACTCATTTTTCTGAGTCATTTACCTCCTTTAGTGTTCAGTTTTGGATCATATAAAACCTTTATGCGCAAGCTTTGCATTTGCACTTGTGAAAATTCCGCCTACGAGCGTTAGCTTAAGTTTTCTGGTCTACACGTTCTTTGTTGTTTTTATGTGGATTCTGGAGTAGTGACTTTTGGCACTTGTTGTCGGCGATTTTTTGCTTAGGTTTTTGATGGTTCCATTGGGCATCATCACCTGAGTGCATGGTTCCGACTACGAGTCTTCTGACTCACAAAAGGTCAAGCATAAAAACCAGAGTAATGGATAAGCCAACACTTGCTTAAAAAATAATTACATGCTGGAACCAATTCTTGAGTAGCAGGAAAACACAACTATTGTTTTTCCGCCTTAAGTTAATTGAGTAGTTTTTACGCATACACAAATTCCAGAAGAAACAAATATTTCATATTTTTTTTTCATTCTTCTGGTGCAGGAGACTTGGAAGCAGCGTCGTCCGCATCAGGAGAGCCATCCTCTTCAAAGTCGGTGGTCTTGAGGAACTCCGAGGAGCCTTGATGATCGCTGTCAATGATCTCGAGCGGCACGAAGATATTGTGGTCGACCAACTCATCAACCCTTGTGTCATAGCCCACGAGAGATGACCAGATAGCCTGATGGTCAATCTTCTGGCCGTCATCATCTACGTCGAGAAGACCTGAGGTTACCACGTTGATGTCGGCATCTTCATAGTGCGCCCTAACCATCGATAGTGCCATCCTTGCACCATGCCGTGTACATGAAGCTTTCCAGCTTAAAATACACTCGAGGGCTTGGCGCAGGATCTCCGAGAACTTCATCATAGAATCCACCACTTTGATATTGATCTGGAGGGGCTTGTCTATCTCCCTGGCTTGCCTAATGGCGGTGCTGATAAAGTTACCAGCGAGGACCATGCATTCCTTTGGCGGAGGAGGCGATTGGGTTAAACCAATAGGAGCTGCAATTCCTACAAGGGAGTACATGAGTTCAATAACACAAAAGTTCGAAGTACCTAACTTACAGAAGTACAAGACGGAGAATCACTTACCAAAGATGATCGCCTCATCTTGCTGGAGTGTCTCCGCCATGGGGTCCCGTTCTTGTCATAGGATCTTGTATGCTTCAAGATTGCGCTAATTCTTCTCATCGGTAGCTTTCTTCTGCTCTTTCAGCATCACAATCTCCTCCTTCAAGCGGTTCATCTCCGTGTTGGTGGACCCCTGCACGGCCTTTATGGAGTCCTCGTGCATCTCCTGTTTAAGGATTTTGTTTTCGCTATCCAGCAACTCAATATCCTTGGATTTCTCAACAATATCCTTGGCCTTGGCAATGGTTTCTGCAAGTCAGAGAAATGAAAATACACAGTGAGTTCTCCGAGAGTGCTGGCACAAGACCAGGTCGTAGTACGAAAACAAAAGGAAAAAATAGAATCTTGCTCTTGGTGATTTGATCCTTCAAGAAGGCAGTTTTACCCTTTGCAGCTTCCAACTCTGCGCACATCTTGTGGAACTTCTCATTGGCGACACCTCTCCGAGCATTCTCATTATGTGGAAAGAAGATCAGGACCACTTAGTCTACTTGGAGCATCTAGCCGGATAACTATCCACCTAGAGGCTTGGGGGCTACAGTAAGAGTTTTTAACACGGAAGTTGCTTAGTCTTTCTTTAAGCATCTAGTCGGAACTAATTTAGTTTTCAACTAGAAGCTTGGGGGCTACGGTACGAGTTTTTAATTCAGCAAGTATGCTTAGTCTTTGTTTAAGTATCTAGTCGGAACTAATTCAGTTACAACTAGAGGCTTGGGGGCTACAGTATTGAAATTTACAAACACTGCTTATGCTACTCTGAAAGTATCTAGTCGGAATAATTCATTCAAACTAAATACTTGGGGGCTACAGTGAGGAGTTTTCTAGCTTAGTCACTCTTAGAGCATTCAGATGCAAAGACCTATGGTTTTCTGTCTATATCCTCGGGGGCTATAGTAGGATACTCATATAAAATGCAAAAGGCAAATAAAAACTTATAAGTGTGATGATCTTGAGGTTGGTAGCGCTCTCGGCAAACAACTTGCTGAAGGAAAGATGGTTTCCTCGCAAGATATCTGCTTTTCGGAGAAGCTCCTCAAGGCCGCAGGTTGGAGATGCCGGCGCTGCACCAGAAGCCAGAGTGGAGCTACTAGGTGTAAGTGTCGGGTAGACTATCTTCGGGAGATCTGTGATTATCCTGGGTGCAGAGGCGCCGCCTTCAACAGACGTTCCACCCACCGCCACCGCCTTGCCGCTACCGATGGCATCCTTAGCCGTAGCTTCAGCCATTTTGGTTGCGGTGCTTTCTTGCATCGCCTGTTCGCCGACAACGACGAGATCCGCAGAGGAAGCTGAGTCTACTTCCATGGCGGAAGGGCCAGATGCATCCTTAGCCGGAGATCTTGTCGGAGCAGGTGTAGGCTGGGTGTAACATCCCAAAAATATAAAACAAGGATCATCAAACTCTAATCACTAAAATTAGGGTTAATAAAAACTTTGATTAATTAAAATCATATGAATTCATGTGTGAATTAAATGATTTGACAAATGCATGAATGGACTTGTATGATTAATCTAAATAGCAAGAAATGGTTTAAAGATGAAAATAACATAATATAAAACATTTCCATGCAGAAACAAAACAAGAGAAAATCAAAAACAAATACAATAAAGCAAATGGTCATTTTTTCCAATCTTGCTCACTAGGTCACTTTGAGTGTTTCTAGTCCAAGATTTCAAACAAAATCTTTTTAAATTCTTTTCACCCCTTGCTAGAACAAGTAAAAGTGAATCAATGACCACCTTTCAAACTTGCAGAAACATTTGGCAACCCCATTCAAATGACAATTCAGAATTGAATCTTTATCATATGTGAAGATCACCCATTTTCAAAACCCAACCAAACCAGTGCCCCTTGACCAATCCAACTAACCAGACACTCCCTAGTATGTGCCTAGCAAACCGACCAAGTTTGAATCCAAATTTCAAATTTAAAGCTCTTGCGGCCATTTCATCAAACACCTTGCAGATACAAATCAAACAAACCTCAAACACTATAGTGTCTAGTAAAATTGGCCTAACTTGTTCCCTATCTAGCTCACATTACACCCTCAGTAGATCATCTAACTAGTTTAACCCTCTAGCTCACTGTAAACCGGACCATGCCATCAATGGCAAGCAGGCCGAGCCTCACCTTGCCACCCCATTGTCGACAGCAAGCTAGGAGTGCCACTAAGCCTAGAAAGCATGTCTAGCAGGCACCCCACTATCCACCGCCACACCCTATCCCAGCCCTGAGCAATGCCAGCCCCTGGACCACACGACACGACCATGCCAACCTCTCTGCGCGCGAGCCAAGAGCGCGCCAGTGCACCACCCTCGACCAGCACCCACAGATAGTGCGCCGCCCTCGCTGCGTGTGTGCGTGATCACCACCCTCCCAGCAACCCCGCAGACATGCCCATTCACCGCCGCACCGACCACACGCGTTGTGCGCCATTAAAATTTCCGTCAGACCCGCCCAAAGCATCGACATGTTCCGACCGATCAGCATCCCCCCACGCCTTGCCACCATGTCGTTGAGCTTCACCAGGGAGCACAACACCGCCCCTACCGTCGCCCATGCCAGTAGCCCTCTATGCCGTCGACCACGACGAGCTCAGCTCGTGCCCGTCGGTCCCCTTCAGCCACTATAAATAGAGGCCTCCACCGCTCGTTTTCTTCACACCAATTCACTCCCCTCTCACTCAGAACCACCCCACCTCACTCCCGGAGCAAGGCGAGCAGCGCACCGCCAGAATTTGGCCGGAGCCCACCGCTGCTGGAGGAGAAGGGAGCCGTCGATTGGAGCCGCCCCAGGAGAAGCTGCCGGTACCAGGAGAACCGCCGTCGTCTACTTCGTCATTCGCCCCTATCACCGACCATCGCCTGAGCCCCTGTGAGCCTCCCACGATCCCCACCTGCCGCGTTAGGGTTCTGTCTCGCCGGCGCTGCCTGACGTGGACGATGAACAAGAGCCATTAAATTATAACCAGATCCCACGGTCCACGTTGTCCTGTACCGCTTCGCCCCTTCCCGTCTCACTGACGCATGGGGACAACCACTTAACCAGGCCGCTTACGTGCTGTGCGTAGTGGGCCGGCCCAGTAAAACATCCCACGCGACCCAACAATTCAAATTTAGTTTCATTCATTTAATTTCAAACACAGTTCTGGACCTAGATTCAAAAATCAACGCAGCTCAATTCACTAAACCAAAATGCATGAAACTAATTTTGTTACAAAGGTACTGAAATGCTTAATTCAAGCCCGTTGGATTCAAACCATTTGGATTGGTAGATCAACCATGGTAAAAATAACAAGGCAGAAGCTTTTCTGCATTCAAACATTTTTCAAAATTCAACCATAAGAGATTTTGAGTTGATTCCAACTCTCAAAAATCACATTTGATCATACCTTCCAGAATATTTAAAAACATATAGGTTTACTTGCATAAATAATTTTCAAGTAATAAAAGAACGCCACATAGGCATTTCTAGTCACTTTATTTAATTAAAATATAAAGGTTAAACCTTATTAAATTGTGACACCACTTTAAATCACATTCCCATGTACTGAAATATGTGGTGATGACATGTGTCAACATGATACCATGTTTGAGTTGGGGAATATTAAATCTTAAGTAATTTTTCAATGAGTAGAAATTACTTTTCTAAAAATAAAATAAATAAGACAAGTGCTTTAATCTTGTAATGCTAGTGATGATGATGGATCACCTAGTATGAACCTTTGTGTGATGTTTAGAAATAGTTAAGTAATGTTTGGTGATTGTGTACCTCATATTTATTTATAGACGCTAGTACCGACCAAGGATACGAGGAGGAAGGAGGATACTACGAGGAAGAAGCCAAGGAGAACTTCAACCACTTCTCTGCACAAGGCAAGCTTATACTTGCAATTATGCAAGCTAACACTTGCAAGATACCCTACTTATGCAAGCTACTACTTGCTTGTTACTATGACAACTATATGCCTTAAGCATATGTGATTACACCCACTTGATACCCAATCCTAGTTTTACTTGCAAGCTTAAGTATTTTAATTCTTCATCAAAGCTTTCTCTTAGAGTTTACTTAACTAATTGTAGATATTAGAAGGATATTGGAAGGTAGCATAAAGAGCATAAAATTTGGCCTAAGTTAGATAATCTTGATGTCATCCTAAGGCATGATATTGAACTTCACTAATCCCGACTTGTTTACCACCCCTCATTAGTATTTACCCCCACTTGTAGATGCTAGTGCTAAGCATAAAACTTGGTCAAGTTTAGATGGGAATACTTGGTGAAAATGGTTACGAAAACCTTAGAATGATGAGTCATTATACTGAAATGTTTTGACATGTGTTTCCGAACACAGATGATTTTGATGATGAAAATGTTGATGCATGAGCCTTATCCCTTTATAAAACTGATGGTTGTCTGGATGCGATACCATTCCAATTTTACCATATAACCATGATACCCGAAAATTGGGTAGGGCTTGACTGGAAATTTATATACTTTAGTATGGGTTCCCTTGCGGCCAAGGTCTGAGTTGAGGCTACCTTGTGAAGATTGTCCACCTGTGCAGTACCCAAGATGACAGTTGGTCATGGTTGGGAGGCCAAACTCACAGGAGAGGTGCCTATACTAGGGTGTGTAATTGAAAGGTTAGGATTGATTATCCGCATACTGAGTATGGTGAATTCAGGATTTGTTCCTGACGGATGTATCGAATGTTGTGGTGAAAGTGTACAATCTCTGCAGAGTGTCAAACTATTTGAATAGCCGCGTCCGCGGTTATGGACATTTGGAGTGGCCATACTTTCCCCCGTCAGATGCTTTCAAAATGACTTATGAAATTATTTATGACTTTGACTTGACCACAACAGAGTTGTGATATGAAATTCAAATTCCCACTTAGGTGTTATAAAATTTTCAACTAGTTTTCTTTGCTTATGAACTTGGTAGAGGTAAATCTGGTTTTTGCAAAACAACCCTAGAGCTTAGTATCCTACTACAAAAAACCCTTAACTTGTTAGTATTAGTTTGCGAGTACTTAAAGTGTACTCATGGATTTGTCCCTGGCTATTCCCATGGCCAGACTATGAAGAGGAGTACCAGGATTATGGATCGCAGGAAGGTTACGACAACTAGGATCATCTCCCATCGTCAGCATTGCCTGTGACCCCGAAGATGGAGCTTCACCTACGCTATTGTTATATTTATGTTTTTCAGCTTCTTGATTTGTATTAAGAACTTGATCATGAGATCCTTATTTGTGTAAGACCTTATGTATGGTTTGTAATGGATGATGTACTATGATATCCAAATCTGTTATGTCTCGCAAAAATGGTAATCCTGGGATTGCGATGTATGGCATAACAGGCATCTGGGATTAAAATTCCGGGTGTTGACAAGTTGGTATCAGAGCCATCCTGACCATAGGAGACCCTAGTTAGAATGGACGTTTGAATCAAAAACTTAGTTTCAAAACCAAAGGAAGTGAGTATTTACAAAAACTTATTCGCATTCTTATCACTTGGATTCTTTCATGAAAATACATGTTCCTAAAAAATTCTTGCAAAATACATAAAATTTGACACACTTGATCACTCTACTAACTTACTCATCCTATATTCTTATAGATGGACATGAAGTACAACAAGTTTTATCAGTTGGGGAATGGATGAGGCCTCATCTTTGAGCATGACTTGGACCAGCTTTCGGAACTTCTGGAGCATCCACACCCCGAGTTCTTCGGAGCTCAGCTCAATGATCAGGAAGGAGAAGATCTGTAGTGGCTAGTTGTCACAAGTCTCCGAGGAAAGATTGAACGTCCCATTGCAGAGGGAATTCAGTTCACCTTAAGATAAAACAACTCGCTCGATGGAATGGCCAGGGCAATGCAGGAAGCTCTTGCCCGTCTGTGTGGGCAGAGTATCAATCAGATCAAGGGTACCCGTTTTGAGTTCTACCCAAGGCGTGATGTTATGGGACAGCCACTGGAGGCCCCATACCACCCCGAGCTGAAGACTCAGTTGAACCACCTCAGCTTCATGATGTACGACCGTTAGAAGGAGTTGGACAATGCCCGTTCCTATGCCAACCACAAGTACGCCATCGCCAAGAAGAAGGATCAGACCCTCGCCATGTTAGTGAAGGATCCCAAGTCTCGTCACCGTCAGCTTGACAAGAAGTAGCGCATCATTGCCCGTCTTCGCCACCGGATCACGGATTTGAAGGAGACCATCCATGCGAGAGACATGTAGTTGGAGGAGAGGGAGAATGCAGGGGAAGACCTTCGTCGAGACCCCTACTCCTATCTCAGCAGTGATGATGACTTTCTGGAGGATCAGTACATGGACTTCCTCACCGATGAGGATGACTTCGCCTTCATCGATGATGATGATGACGAGGATGATGAGGACACTAACTCCGAGGAGTAGTAGCACTTGAGCACTAGCGTTAGTGAGTTGTATTCGGTCCCATTGTATCGTACTTTCCCATAATGGTTGCTAAAACCATCTATTTTTATTTGTTGTGGTGTGTGTTTGTATCGTGTTCTATGAATGAATGAAAAGCAAGTTGCTAGAAAAATCTAAGTCAAACTTGAAAAACTTTTTAACAACCCCTAAAACTTAGAAATTTCCCTCTTTTCTCATGATCTATCTCAATCTTCAGATGCCTCGCGGAGGAAGCAACTCATCCTCGGACCCGATGTTGTAGATCTTGCAAATGTTGGTTTCTGACCGCGAAGCTGAAAGAGCCGAACGTCAAGCCAACCTAGCCACCCTTCAACAGATAGCTTAGATGGCCAACAACAATCAAGGCCATGGAAATCAGGACAACCATGGATCTAAGCTCAAGAATTTCCAGGACACCAATCCACCTGTTTTCACTAAGTCAGAAGAGCCCCTAGATGTAGACGATTGGCTGCAAACCATGGAGAACAATCTGGAAGTCGCAGGAGTGGAAGCTAACGAGAAAGTTCTGTTCGCCACCCACTATCTGGCCGGAGATGCAAGAGCATGGTGGAACAACGTTCGTGCAATGACCGGAGGTCAGATGATGACTTGGGATGAATTCAAGGTCAAGTTCAGCAGAACCCATGTGCCGCCGGGTTTGATCAAGAGGATGAGAGATGAATTAAGAGAACTGAAGCAAGGAAGGATGAAAGTGGTGGAATACCGTGACAAATTCTTGTCATTAGCTAGGTATTCCCCGGATGAGATCGACACTGAAGCCAAGAAGAAAGAGAGATTCTTGAATAGTCTGCACGATGAGATGCAGACGGTGTTAGTCAATATCTCCTTTGCTGATATTGATGCCCTAGTAGACTCTGCCATTCAGATGGAAGGAAAGATCAACCAAGCCAATGAGAACCGCAAGCGCCGCATGATGCATCAACCAGGAACCCACCACACACCAAAGTATCGCCCCAACCCATATCCATGATTTGCCCCGAGAACCAACAGACCCCCGATGAACCGTCCGACATATCCCAACCGTGGAAACCCAAGGCCCGGAGGAAACCAAAACAACCCCGACAACACCAGAATTTTCAATCTTGCACCACCCAAGTTCAACAATAGCAATGTCGCCACCAACACCAACACTGCCCCAAGGACTGGAAGCAATGTTGTGCCTGTTGCAGCGAAGGACAATTCGTAAGTGACTTGTTATGAATGTGGAACCAAGGGTCACTATTCCAATGAGTGCCCCAAGAAGATTGCCGCAGCCCCCAATGCAAATGCCCCAGCTCAGCAGCAGCGTCGTGTTCAGCCCAGAAGAAGGTTTGCCCCAGGGAATTCACTCAACCCCAACGGTCGTCTCTTTCTCATGCATGCTGAAGACGCCCAGGAAGCGCCAGATGTCGTGCTGGGTATGTTTTCTGTTAACTCAGTACTTGCAAGAGTGTTGTTTGATTCTGGAGCATCACACGCATTTGTTACTGAAGAATTTGCATGCACTAGTAAGATTCAACCAACCAAATTGAAGCATGTTATGATTGTTCAAATCCCCGGTTCAACCACCAAAGCTAGGAAAATTTGCAAAGCCGTCCCTATCCGAATCCATGGCATAGATTTTTATGCTAGTCTAATAGTACTCTGAACTAAAGGTTTGGAAGTAGTACTAGGAATGGATTGGATGTCCAAACACAAAGGATTAATTGACTGTGCCAAGAAAGCCATAACCATGACCAGTATAGCCGGAATATCAGTCGAGCTTGTATCTGAAACCTTGCCCCGTCAATTCAAGTGCAACAAGAGTATATCCCAGCCTAGCATTGACCAAGTTCGAATAGTCTGTGAATACCCCGACGTATTTCCAAATGTTTTGCCTGGTATGCCCCCAGATTGGGATATCGAGTTTATCATTGAACTAATCCCTGGAACCGAACCCATAGCCCATATACCATATAGTATGAACCCGTCTGAACTAGCAGCACTGAAGAAGAAATTGGATGCCATGCTAGAAATTGGACTGATTCAACCAAGTGCGTCACCTTGGAGATCACCTGTTTTGTTTGTGGACAAGAAAGATGAAGGTAACAGTTTGTGTATGGATTATCGGAAGTTGAATGATGTTACTATCAAAAACAAGTACCCGTTGCCGAAGATAGAAGACCTGTTTGACCAGTTGACTGGTGCCAAAGTGTTTTCTAAGATTGATCTTAGAACTGGTTATCATCAACTCAAGATTCGCACAGAGGATATTCCAAAGACTGCCTTTACCACCAGATATGGATTATACGGGTATACTGTCATGTCTTTTGGATTAACCAATGCCCCCGCTTATTTCATGAACCTCATGAATAAGATTTTTATGGACTTCCTGGATAAGTTTGTCATTTTTTTCATCGATGACATTCTGATTTATTCCAAATTAGAAGAAGAACATGAGCTACACCTAAGGACCATTCTTGGAACCCTTAGAAAGCATCAGCTATATGCCAAGTTTAGCAAATGTGAATTTTGTTTACAAGAGGTAGGATTTCTTGGACACATCGTATCAGCCAGAGGAATTGCCGTTGACCCTACGAAGGTGAAGGATGTTGAAGATTGGCAAGCCCCAACCACTCAAACCCAAGTCCGTGCATTTATCGGATTGGCGGGATACTACCACAAGTTCGTAGAAGGATTCTTGAGTATCGCCAGACCCATGATCCAATTGCTGAAGAAGGACAAGAAGTATGAATGGACGGACAAATGTGAAGCGAGTTTTCAAGAACTCAAGAGGAGATTGATTTCAACCCCAATTTTGATCATGCCGGATATCACGAAGCCCTTTGATGTGTATTGTGATGCATCCAAGATCGGTCTCGGATGTGTGCTAATGCAAGAAGGCAAAGTTATATCTTATCTATACCGACAACTGAAGCAGCATGAACAGAATTATCCAACCCATGACCTTGAACTCGCAGCCGTAGTTCTAGCCCTGAAGACATGGAGGCATTACCTAATGGGAAACCGTTGTGAGATTTACTCAGATCACAAGAGCCTGAAATATATATTCACTCAGAAGGAGCTTAATATGAGACAAAGAAGATGGATTGAGCTAATCAAGGATTATGATTTGGAAATTCACTATCACCCTGGTAAAGCCAATGTGGTAGCAGATGCCCTTAGCAGATTGCCGTGCCGCTTGAACTCCATGATTTTGAAGGAGAAACCAAGTGTGCACAAAGAGATGGAAGATTTCCGAATGGAATTAGTAAGTGAAGGATTTTTCGCTAGCATAGAACTTCAACCCACTTTGATCAGCCAGATCAAAGAGGCGCAAAAAGGAACTGCTAGTATCGACGGAATCAAGCGTCGTATCGGTACAGGCAAAGTACCCGGATTCACCGAGGATGAAGAAGGAGTTCTGTGGTACAAAGGACATCTCTGTGTACCAGCAGATTCGGAGTTGAAAGAAATGATTTTGAAAGAGGCCCATGATACCCTTTATTCTATCCACCCCGGAGGAACGAAGATGTATCAGGATTTGAAGGAACAATTTTGGTGGCATAAGATGAAGAGAGAAATCGGAAGCTATATCGCCAAGTGTGATATATGTCAGAGAGTCAAGGTAGGACATCAAAGACCCGCAGGACTGTTGCAACCGCTACAGATTCTGGAATGGAAATGGGATTTTGTTGGAATGGACTTTATCACCGGATTGCCTACTTCTAGTAGGGAAAATGACTCTATCTGGGTCATAGTTGACAGACTGTCCAAAGTAGCCCATTTCTTAACAGTCAATACCACATACCAGAGCTCGAAGCTAGCGGAGTTATACATCGCTAGAATCGTCAGTTTGCACGGAGTCCCCAAGAACATTGTATCAGATCAAGGAACCCAGTTTACCTCGAGATTCTGGAAGACAGTCCAAGAAGGTTTAGTAACCCGACTGGATTTCAGTACCGCGTATCCCCCTCAGACCAATGGACAAATGGAGCGAGTAATTCACATACTCGAAGATATGCTGAGAGCATGTGTGCTAGAGTATGGATCTAAATGGGGAGAATGTCTGCCTTTCACAGAATTTTCATACAACAATAGTTATCAAGCTAGTCTACAAATGGCCCCATTTGAATTCATGTATGGAAGGAAGTGCCGCACCCCTTTGAATTGGTCAGAAGTAGGAGAGAGTCAGATTTTCGGACCCGACATCCTATGAGAAGCAGAAGAGAAATTTCGAAAGATTCGTGAGCACCTCAAGACCGCCCAGTCAAGACAGAAGAGTTACGCCGACAAGAGACGTCGAGACCTCGCTTTCAATATCGGAGATTTTGTGTACCTTAAAAGTGTCATCGTTGAAAGGAATGCAACATTTCCAGCTAAAAGGAAAGTTAGCCCCTAGATATATCGGACCTTTCAAGATTTTGAATCATCGAGGAGAGGTATCATATCGATTGGAACTGCCAGAGGAAATATCAGCAGTGCACAATGTGTTCCATATATCGTTACTTCACAAATGCGTTGAAGTTCTGGAGAAGACCGAAGTTTTCAAGAACATTGATCACCAGACCATAGAGATCAACGATGACCTGACCTATCCCAAAGTACCCATCCGTATTTTGGAAAAAGCTTTCAGAACCACCAGGACCTGAAACATCAAGTTTCTCAAGATTCAGTGGAGCACCACACTGAAGAAGAAGCTACCTAGGAGCATGAAGATCACATCAGGACGGAGTTTCCCGATCTCTTTAAATCCTAGGTAATCTTTTTCTACCTTTTTCAAATCTCGGGACGAGATTTTGTTTAACGGGGTAAGGTTTGTAACATCCCAAAAATATAAAACAAGGATCATCAAACTCTAATCAATAAAATTAGGGTTAACAAAAACTTTGATTAATTAAAATCATATGAATGCATGTGTGAATGAAATGATTTGACAAATGCATGAATGGACTTGTGTGATTAATCTAAATAGTAAGAAATGGTTTAACGATGAAAATAACATAATATAAAACATTTCCATGCAGAAACAAAACAAGAGAAAATCAAAAACAAATCAAATAAAGCAAATGGTCATTTTTTCCAATCTTGCTCACTAGGTCACTTTGAGTGTTTCTAGTCCAAGATTTCAAACAGAAACTTTTTAAATTCTTTTCACCCCTTGATAGAACAAGTAAAACTGAATCAATGACCACCGTTCAAACTTGCAGAAACATTTGCCAACCCCATTCAAATGACAATTCAAAATTGAATCTTTATCATATGTGAAGATCACCCATTTTCAAAACCCAACCAAACCAGTGCCCCTTGACTAATACAACTAACCAGACACTCCCTAGTATGTGCCTAGCAAACCCACCAAGTTTGAATCCAAAATTCAAATTTAAAGTTCTTGCGGCCATTTCATCAAACACCTTGCAGATACAAATCAAACAAACCTCAAACACTATAGTGTGCGGTAAAATTGGCCTAACTTGTTTCCTATCTAGCTCACACTACACCCTTAGTAGATCATCTAACTAGTTTAACCCCTCTAGCTCACTGTAAACCGAACCATGCCATCAATGGCAAGCAGGCCGAGCCTCACCTTGCCACCCCATTGTCGACAACAAGCTAGGAGCAACACTAAGCCTAGAAAGCATGTCTACCAGGC
Source organism: Avena insularis (assembly GCA_023614405.1). NCBI lineage: Eukaryota > Viridiplantae > Streptophyta > Magnoliopsida > Poales > Poaceae > Avena > Avena insularis. The sequence continues at coordinate 89,592,431 of CM042685.1, read as the reverse complement.
ACCCCACTGTCCACCGCCACTCCCTGTACTAGCCCCGATCAATGCCAGCCCCTGGACCACACGACACGACCATGCCAAACCTCTCTGTGCGCGAGCCGAGAGCACGCTAGTGCGCCACCCTCGACCAGCACCCACAGACTGCACGCCACCATTGTCGCGTGCGTGCGTGATCACCACCGTCCCAGCAACCCCGCAGACATGCCCGTTCACCACCCGCAGACCACACACGCTGTGCGTCATTAAAATTCCCGTCGGACCCGCCTAGAGAATCAACGCGTTCCGACCGATTAGCACCGCCACATGCCTCGCCACCATGTCGTTGAGCTTCACCAGGGAGCACAGCACCGCCCCTACCGTCTCCCATGCCACTAGCCCTCTGTGCCGTCAACCATGACGAGCTCAGCCCGTTCCCGTCGGTCCCCTTCAGCCACTATAAATAGAGGCCTCCACCACTCGTTTTCTTCACACTAGTTCACTCCCCTCTCACTCAGAACCACCCCACCTCACTCCTGGAGCAAGACGAGCAGCGCATCGGTGGAATTTGGCCGGAGCCCTCCGCTGCTGGAGGAGAAGGGAGCCATCGATTGGAGCTGCCCCAGGAGAAGCTGCCGGTACCAGGAGAACCTCCGTCACTGACTTCGTCGTTTTCCCCTGTCGCCGACCATCGCCTGAGCCCCGGTGAGCCTCCCACGACCCCCACCTGCCACGTTAGGGTTCTGTCTCGCCGGCGCTGCCCGATGTGGACGATGAACAAGAGCCGTTAGATTAGAACCAGATCCCACGATTCATGTTGTCCCGTACCGCTTCGCCCCTTCCCGTCTCACTGACGTGTGGGAACAGCCACTTAACCAGCCCGTGTACGCGCTGTCCGTAGTGGGCTGGCCCAGTAAAACATCCCGCGAGACCCAACAATTCAAATTTAGTTTTATTCATTTAATTTCAAACACGGTTGTGTACCTAGATTCAAAAATCAACCCAGCTCGATTCACTGAACCAAATTGCATGAAACTAATTTTGTTAGAAAGGTACTGAAATGCTTAATCCAAGCCTGTTAGATTCAAACCATTTGGATTGGTAGATCAAACATGGTAAAAATAACAAGGCAGAAGCTTTTCTGCATTCAAACATTTTTCAAAATTCAACCATAAGAGCTTTTGAGTTGATTCCAACTCTCAAAAATCACATTTGATCATACCTTTCAGAATATATAAAAACATATAGGTTTACTTGCAGAAATAATGTTCAACTCATAAAAGAATGCCACATAGGCATTTCTAGTCACTTTATTTAATTAAAATAAAAAAGGTTAAACCTTATTAAATTGTGACACCACTTTAAATCACATTCCCATGTACTAAAATATGTGGTGATGACATGTTTCAACATGATCCCATGTTTGAGTTGGAGAATATTAAATCTTAAGTAATTTTTCAATGAGTAGAAATTACTTTTCTAAAAATAAAATAAATAAGACAAGTGCTTTAATCTTGTAATGCTAGTGATGATGATATATCACCTAGTATGAACCTTTCTGTGATATTTAGAAATAGTTAAGTATTGTTTGATGATTGTGTACCTCGTATTTATTTATAGACGCTAGTACCGACCAAGGATACGAGGAGGAAGGAGGATAGTACGAGGAAGAAGCGGAGGAGAACTTCAACCACTGCTCTGCACAAGGCAAGCTTATACTTGCAATTATGCAAGCTAACACTTTCAAGATACCCTACTTATACAAGCTACTACTTGCTTGTTACTATGCCAACTATATGCCTTAAGCATATGTGATTACACCCACTTGATACCCAATCCTAGTTGTACTTGCAAGCTTAAGTATTGTAATTCTTCATCAAAGCTTTTTTCTTAGAGTTTACTTAGCTAATTGTAGATATTAGAAGGATATTGGAAGGTAGCATAAAGAGCATAAAATTTGGCTTAAGTTAGATAATCTTGATGTCATCCTAAGGCATGAGATTGAACTTCACTAATCCCCACTTGTTTACCACCCCTCATTAGTATTTATCCCCACTTGTAGATGCTAGTTATAAGCATAAAACTTGGTCAACTTTAGATGGGAATACTTGGTGAAAATGCTTACAAAAACCTTAGAATGATGAGTCATTCTACTGAAAGGTTTTGACATGTGTTTCCGAACACAGATGATTTTGATGATGAAAATGTTGAGGCATGAGCCTTAGCCCTTTATCAAACTGATGGTTGTCTGGATGCGATACCATTCCAATTTTACCATACAACCACAATACCCGAAAATTGGGTAGGGCTTGACTGGAAATTTATATACTTTAGTATGGGTTCCCTTGCGGCCAAGGTCTAAGCTGAGGCTACCTTGTGAAGATTGTCCACCTGTGCAGTACCCAAGATGACAGTTGGTCATGGTTGGGAAGCCAAACTCACAGGAGAGGTGCCTATACTAGGGTGTGTAATTGAAAGGTTAGGATTGATTATCCTCATACTGAGTATGGTGAATTCAGGATTTGTTCCTGACGGATGTATCGAATGTTGTGGTGAAAGTGTACAATCTCTGCAGAGTGTCAAACTATTCGAATAGCTGCGTCCGTGGTTATGGACAGTTGGAGTGGCCATACTGTTCCCCTGTCAGATGTTTTCAAAATGACTTATGAAATGATTTATGACTTTGACTTGACCACAACAGAGTTGTGATATGAAATTCAAATTCCCACTTGGGTGTTATAAAATTTTCAACTAGTTTTCTTTGCTTCTGAACTTGGTAGAGGTAAATTTGGCTTTTTGCAAAACAACCCTAGAGCTTAGTATCCTACTACAAAAACCCCCTTAACTTGTTAGTATTAGTTTGCGAGTACTTAAAGAGTACTCATGGCTTTGTCCCTGGCTATTCCCGTGACCAGACTATGAAGAGGAGTACCAGGATGATGGACCGCAGGAAGGTTACGACAACTAGGATCATCTTCCATCGTTAGCATTGCCTGTGACCCCGAAGATGGAGCTTCACCTATGCTATCGTTATCTTTACGTTATTCCGCTGCTTGAGTTGTATTAAGAACTGGATCATGAGATCCTTATTTGTGTAAGACCTTATGTATGGTTTATAATGGATGATGTACTGTGATATCCAAATCTGTTATGTCTCGCAAAAATGGTAATCCTGGGATTACGATGTATGGCATAACAGGCATCTAGGATTAAAAATCCGGGTGTTGACACTGGGCGCTGGGAGTGACAGGGGTGATGGAGGGAGATGCGTGGTGGGACACATAACGATGCAGCATATCTTTAATGTTTTTAGAAGCCCCCAAACTTTTGGAGGTCTTCTTCAAACTGACACTGGCTTTCTTCTTGAAACATGCAAGATGAGCAATGAACAATGTCGGAGGATGAGAGACTTACACAACAGTGGGTGCTTTGGTGAAAGGGGTCCCGGTTATCTTTCTCTTCTCCGCCTCCAGGGAGGCGGTAGTCTTCTTGGAGGCTTCACCCTCCGTCTTCTTCTTCTTGCCTCCGTTGGCAGCATCAGAGGTGGAGCTCTTCCGCTTACGCACCAACGGAGCATCATCGTCGGACACGACAATGAATTCCTTCATCTTTGGGTCATAGATTTGGACAACCATCTCGTCCTCCTCTAGACTCTTAAGATGTTAAGTGAAATCACAAAGTGTTAGATAAGATGATAAAGGCAAGACGGAAGAACTAGAGCAAATGTCATACATGGAAAATAAACAGGTACCTCTGGGCACTTGCCCTCTTCGAACATGTCGTAGGTGATGGCGAAGCCATGCTTCCTATCCTTCACCTTGATGATGTCCTTGAGGCGGAGCTTGATGGAGTCACTCGAGAAGTTGTCCTCGGAGATGCGGAGGTTATCCTTCCTCTCCTTAGAATACTCGTGCATCATCTTGGAGCGGTGCTGCAGAGGCTGGATATGCCTGACGAACCAGCACATGGCTAGGTCCAATCCGGTTAGACACGTCTCCATGAACCACTCTATCCGCCTTATGGTGCGAGAGGCATCATTGTCGGAGGGAAGGGTGGCCTGGGATCTCTATGTCGGGGCTTCGGCAGCGGCTCCATCGATAAAGTGTGGATACGTCGCTTCTCGGCCAGACAGAGGAATATCTGGGCCGTAGAAGTACGTCTGTTGCCAGTTCTTGCATGACTCATGGCCGACGATGTCGAGGAACCGCCGGCCAGGCCGGTCCTTTAAGCTAATCGTCTCACAGTTCCTGAGCTCATCCTTGCCTGCTCTACCTTCCCTCTTGATGGTAAAGAAGTAGATAAAGAGATCTAACCTAGGCCTAATACCTAGGTAACCCTCACAAAGCACCGCGTAGTTGCTAAGAACGAGGATGCTATTGGGGGAAAGGTTCTGATGTTGAACCCGGTAATGGTTGAGGACAGCTAGGAAGAAATTGGAGATGGGCAAGGAAATACCACGTACCAATTTTGCTTTGAGGTACACCTTCTCTCCGGCTTGGGGAGAAGGGGTGACCTCGCCGGCCGCTGCCGCCCGCCAGATGAGCCCCTCCATCGCAGGGAGGTAACCCTCGATGATAAGCTCCTTGATGTCATTGTCCATGATATCCGAGCCGCGCCAATCCCCCTTGTGGGAATCGCTCTCTTCTTCCAGCAGCTCTAGAACCGCTGGATTATGGTCACCGCCGATGGATTCAACTACTGCGGAGTTGGGCAGCACCAGGCCCTCTAGGGGCACATGGACGGTGCTCGCGGCTTCACCGCAGCATTGGTCGCTGCCGCCATGGACTGGTTAGTGCTGCTGCTCACCATTGGAAGGGGAGAGTGGTTGGTAGGCTAGGTTTTTTCGCATGCGCAGAGGGATCGAGGAGGTGCTCGCAGGAGGAAGACAAAGGCGCAGGGGAAGAATGAGGTGAAAAGTAAAAATCCACCGCAGTTGTAATTTATAACCCCTGGCGTCAAGATTCGTGCAAAGTGATCGAATGTTCGTCGCTTGGACGACGTGTGCGGGCGCGTGTGCGGAAATTTCGCCATGTTCCCAACCGTCACCGCCAATGGTTCATATCCTTCGCGTGCGAAAAACGGACATGATTGTGGTCTCTGCATGTGTGAGTTACGAGGCATTGCTGACCTATGTCTACGTCATCCTAGTTGTCACTAGCAGGTGAACCATCACATCAGAATATTCCGGCATGGACGGATCCAGTCCGGCTACGATAAGAGTACGATGGAAGATTCAGCAATTCTCCAACTTACAAATTGAAGACGGAGAAACCTTGCAGGGGTCTTGGGAGGACTACAAGATATTGCTTGACGATTTCCTGACATCCATCTAGACAGAGCATTCAACCTAAAGAGGCAAGACGGCGCAAGATCTCGGAGTTCTCCACGGGCTACTGTTGGGGATATGCTATATGGGTATCCTCATAGCATTCATCTTATCCGGATAACCCGGGTGGCCCACAGTAGGTAGCATGGCCTACGGCGTGCTGGGCGTCCCTGTTAGATGGATCCAGAAGGGAGGCCCATGCCGGATAAAGGAAGGCCACGGAGGAGTCACCGACGTACCCGGAGCCTTGGAGTGCAAGACACGTTAGACTGATTGTATATTGTGTAGGACTCTGTAGCCTGTCCGGCTAGGACTTTCCCTATAACCCTAGGACCTGGCGACTATATAAGTCGGGCCTATGGGAGCCTTTAGGGCAAGACACAACTCATACCTCGCACAGCGAACCGATCTGTGTAACTCGGCGTATTGCCATTATAGTGATTTATAGCAGGAGTAGGATTCCGCCACCGTTGTGGGATCTGAACCTAGGTAAGTTGTGTTACCTCGTACCCGTCAACTGTCCGCCTTACCCCACGTCTCTAAACATGCACTGTGAGGACCCCTCCATGGCGTACTCGTCGGCAATACCACGACAATATGCCGAGTGGGGTATACCCAGCAGGACATTCCCTACTGGATCATGCTCCTAGCGAGTGGGCCTATAGGACGGCGACTGGATCATGACCCAGGACGGTGACTGGAAGTTGAAGGCCCAGAAGCGTAGCTAGTCCTAATCGGATTAGGTCAAACCCCTTCGAGTCCATATCCAACTCGGTTGTAGATCTATAAACCCTAGCGAGGTGACTATATATAAACCTCCCTAGGGTACGCATAGAGGGACATGTTCCATCATACACCCATCGACTTGCCGCCTAGCCGCCGAGCTCACCCACTTTAATCTCTCGATAATACAATCTAGAAGGAGTAGGTCTTTACCCTCCGGGGGCGAACCTAGGTAAAACCTTGTGTCTCCGCCCTCATCTCGCACCGCAGATGGCTAGCCGCCCTTTCCCCTTGTTCTACTACTCGCTGCCAATCACAGCATCTGTCGTGGCCATTCCCACGATAGTGGCGCCCACCGTGGGGCCTCGCCGGTCAGGCCTAAGTTCTGCGGCGAGACCCTACTTGGACATAAACCGGTCGATCGCCACCGGCCTCATGATCGCCATCGGCGAGATCCTCCAAATCTTGCCCAGCAACTACGTCCCAGCGTCGCGCCCGGTCACACACAACGTCATCATGCCGATCAGCACGATCAACCTCTTCATTGGCTTCACCAACATCATCGCCTCGAAGGACTCGGCGCTCATCGGCGAGTCGCCACCACGTGATCGGCTCTCTGAGAGCCAGGTCCGCACCATCCACTGCCTCGCCTCCGAGTACGACTCGGCCAATAGCTGCGTGGTCGAGACTAACACGGCCCTCCATGATGACGCCGACTCGAAGACCCCGGTTTCGGTGGCCGGATCCATCATCGCCGCGTTACCAGAAGGTTCCATCACGCGAGTCTCCAACATTGGGGATTTCGAGGATCCATCCATCCTCGGGATCTTCGATTCCGACTCTGGGTCGGAGAATTCCAGCGACCTCTATGCCAGATCCGGTTGCTTCATCGCGACCTACATGGCGAGCGGCGCGAGCGCCCTGCCAGGCCCCTTCTCCACGCTAAACCTGCCGACCATGATGGCGGGGGAAGTCGAGGAAGCCCGCCTGCGCCTAGAGGAGGCAGTGCGCAAGGAACAACCCAAGCGTGAAAAATTTAACCTCGAGCGGGCCACGGTGGAGGAGCTATCGCTCTACCACCAGCGCCGCATTAGGAGTTGCCTGAACCCCACTGTTCAGGGCCGCACCCTGAATTTCGATGAAGACAATGATCCCGCTTCCATGGCAGAGCGGGTGATCTGCGAGAACGCGCCTCCATGCTTCAGCGGTCGCCCACCACCAGGAGCACCAGTGAGTGGAGCTCCCCCACCACCACCCGGCCGCGCGCCCCCTCCCAATCATCCGAGAGTCCACATCTCTCTGCAAGAGCAGGACACGAACGGTATCCCGCTATACTCCATCCCGATGGACAACGTCATCACGGGGCAAGCAGCAGTCGTCAACCTCAATGTCACAGGGGAGGGCGTGCTGCAAATTCAGTACGCCAAGGCCCTACTCGCCAAGGCTGTCGAGCAGCAAGTCGCAGGAGCCGACTCGCGGGGGCGCATGTACTCCCACTCCTCCGGAAGCAGGGCGGCCTCGAGCGGCCGCCCATCGATGGCAAACACCCTCAACTGCCAGCCACCCGAGCCCCTATAGCACCAGCCACGGGTCGCGCATCGAGTGCTCTCCACCAACCACCCACGACCGCTGAACAACACCGTCGCCGCCAATAGGAAGCCGGTCGACGCGCGGACCCACATCATCAACAACTAGAGCTGGCGCGAACGCCAGCCCAATGACCCAAGGCACACCCTCACCAACCACAACAACGGAGAGCCAAGGGGCTCGCTCAGTCGAGTTAGCCCATAGTGCTTCGGACCGATGATCCAAGGCGAGAAATACCCGGTGAACTTCAACGCGTCGAAGGAGATCGAAAAGTATGATCCGGCCGTGTGGCTGGACACATACCTCATGTCGATCGGAATCGCCGGCCACATCGACCTCCTCGCTGCTCGCTACCTCCCCCTAATGATGGAGGGAGTGACGCGGTAGTGGATCAACACCCTCCTAGCAGACAACATCGACTCCTGGGAGGACATGCGTGAGGCCTTTGTCAGGCACTTCGAGGTCTCCTACACCCGCGCCACCACCATCGGGGAGCTGGAGCGATGCGTCTAGGGGCCCTGCGAGTCAACCCGCAACTGGCTCCAACAGTGGCAAGACGGATCAACGTTGCCGGCATACACCCAGACACGGCGATCCACTTCTACAAGAACTCGTGCCAGTACGAGCCCCTGGTCGGCAAGATCAAGCGGGTGTACAAGACGCTCGACAACATCACAGACCTCCTCAAGATCGCCAAATGAAGGAGGATCCGAACCAGGAAACCGATGACGAGTCCGGGTGGGAATCGCCGCCCAAGAGGCCACGACAACGGCAGGCAGCGCAAGCTGCGCTACAGCAACACTCGCCTCACCGGCAAGCGCCATGGTGACGGGCGAGTCGACTTCGTCGCCAACGCAGGCTACGGGCCACGCGACCCCAAGAGCTTCCACCGCGACAGAGGACAACACCGCGACGGCGGCAACTACCGAGTGAGGCCAAAATTTGACCCCGCGGCTCTCCTCAACCAACTCTGTGTGTTCCACAGCAGGGAGGGGAAGCCCACCACACACACAACCACCGACTGCCACTCTCTGAACGAGATCGAGAAGGCATGGCGTGTAAGGGAGGACCCCAACAACAACCCACGAAATGGTGGGGCATTCGGCAACGAGGACGGATCGCTCCACACCTTCATCGGGCTCGGCACAAAGCACGAGAAGAAGGTCCTTGACTGCATCATTGCTGTCAACGCGGTGTCCCAGGTCAACATCCCCCACTTCCTCAACTGGTCCGAGCAGCGCATCACGTGGAGCCGCGAGGACCACTTGCCACGGATGGAATACCCCGGGCGAGTCGCCCTGGTAGTCAAGCCCAAAGTAAGCGACTACTGGATCCCCAAGACATTGATAGACGGCGGGAGGTCCATCAACATCCTCTACCTGGACACATTTAGGCGATTCCGGCTCCCGCATTCGATGGTCAAGAAGACCCTCATCACCTTCCACGGCATTGTCCCCGGTCGGAAGGCGTACCTGATCGGCAAGGTGATGCTGCCAGTCACCTTTGGCACACCAGCCAACTTCTACACCGAGCGGATCGTCTTTGAGCTGGTGAACTTCACCAGCACCTACCATACCGTCCTAGGGCAAAAAGGGTTCGCCAAGTTCATGGTGGCACCGCATTACACATACAACATGATGAAGCTCCTAGGACCATGCGGCATCATCACCGTCCACGGCGACCATGACATGGCCATCGACTGCGAGGAAAAAGGCGCAGAGCTCGCGGACGCCGTCATTACTATGGAGGCCAACCACGCATAAGATCTCGCCAGATACGCGAGTGGGGTCGAAAAATATGACCCTACAATCCTAAAGAAGCCCAACACGGAAAACGCCAGGTCAACCGCGTTCGAGGCCACCACGCACACTCGCACCGTCGAGCTGGTCCCAGGCGACTCCAGCCAGACGGTCACAATCGGGACAAGAATGAGCCCCGCATAGGAAAGTGCACTCATCGAGTTCCTCCGTGAGAATCGTGACATCTTCTCATGGAAGCCATCCGACATGCCAAGTGTCCCGAGAGAACTCGCTGAGCACAAACTCAACGTTGACCCCAAAGCGCGACCTGTCAAGCAGTCGCTGCGGCCCTTCAATGAAGAGCACCGCCGATCAATTGCCGAGGAGGTGCAGCGTCTACTCACTACAGGCTTCAATCGTCCCATTAAATACTCTAAGTGGCTGGCAAATCCGGTCCTGGTCGAAAAGAAGAACAAGACCTAGAGAATGTGTATCGACTACACCAACCTCAACAGCACCTGACCAAAGGAGAAGTTCGTCCTCCCGCGCATCGATCAGATCATCGATTTGACCGCGGGCTTGGAGTCGCTGTGCTTCCTTGATGCGTATGCTGGTTACAACCAGGTCAAGATGGCGGTCGAGGATGAGGAGAAGACGGTGTTCATAGCGCCATTCGATGCCTTCTGCTACACCGCCATGACGTTCGGCCTCAAGAACGCCGGTGCGACCTACCAGCGGTGCATGCAGGAGTGCCTTGCAAGCCAAATTGGCCGCAACATCCATGTCTACATCGACATCATGGTTGTCAAGTATAATCGCCAGGATGATCTATTCGCTGACATGGCCGAAACCTTCGCAAACCTGCGGAGGTACAAGATCAAGATCAACCTAGGGAAATGCACCTTCGGCGTACCCACTGGACAGCTACTGGGGTACTAGTCTCCAAGCGAGTCATTGAGGCGAACCCCACCAAGATCGACACGATCGCCCGGCTCGGCAAACCCGATTGCCTCCGCAACATCTAGAAGCTAGCCGGGTGTGCCGCGGCTCTCAGTCGCTTCATCCCTCGAATAGGTGACAAGGCAATGCCTCTCTACTGCCTGATGCGCAAGAACCCCACGTTCCAATGGCACAAGAAGGCAGACAACACACTCAACGCACTCAAATAAGTGCTACTCGTGGCACCGCTACTCACCACCCCTGTCGACAAGGAGCCAATGCTCATCTATGTCGCAGCATCCGAGCGAGTCGTCAGCACCGTCATGTTCGTAGAGTGACCATAGGAGGGCAAGGAGCGCCCCGTACAGCGCCAGTCTACTACATCAGCGAAGTCCTCACGAACTCGCGACAGCGCTACCCGCAATACCAAAAACTCGTGTACGCGGTCTTCCGAGCCCAGCGACGACTACCACACTACTTCCAGGAGCACCCAATCACGGTCGTCTCCTCCGTGCCGCTGCAGGACATCATCCACAACCTCGAGGCAACTGGGTGGGTCACCAAGTGGGCCGTCGAAATCGGCGTCCACAACATCAAGTACGAGCCATGCAAAGCGATCAAGTCGCAGGCTCTAGCGGACTTCCTCGCCGACTGGGAAGAGGCGCAGCAGCCAGAGAAGCTGCCATACCTCCACTACTGGTCACTCCACTTAGATGGGTGCAAGAACAATGACGGCGTAGGGGAGGAATCATACTCACCTCGCCCAAGGGCGATAATCTATGCTACGTGTTGTACCTCGACTTCACCCCCTGCACCAACAGCATGGCCGAGTACGAGGCCCTCCTTCACGGCATGTGGGCCGCCAAGGAGATGAACATCAATCGCCTACGGTGCTAGATCGTTTCTATCGTCGCAAATAGGGAAAACAACTAACAAACCAACACACATCAACCACTATGCAAACAAGGCTACCAGTATAGTACACATGCTCATAATAGAGGATCAAGCCACACAGTGAAGCTTCTGAGCAAACCAACGCAGGGCCACTGAAAATACTTAAAACGCACATAAACTTTTGTGGTGAAATTAATAGTAAACACTAGCTAAACACTTGTATTTTTGTCACGACTATTTTCTGTAGATGAACAATGGAGAAAATTTATATTACTGGGTAGGTATTGAAAATACCAAGCCAGCACAGTTGGATTTATATTTTTCTCATGCATGGTTGATTTTTAAGAATTTAGATACTGAAAACTATACCTAAAGAAGCAAAATAAATCACAGAAAATAACTACTGTACCAAAAACTTATGGGCTATTCGTAGATGATATAACTCCTAGAGAAAAATCTATGAGAGTTGATTGCACCTCAAAAACATACTCACAAAAGCTTCTAGAAATGTCTAAACGTAGATCTCACTAGTGGAAACAAGGCATCTAGTCCCGGTCCGTAAGGGCCTTTAGTCCCGGTTTTGGAACTGCGACTAATCAAGCGGGACTAGAGGCCCACCACTAGTCCCAGCCAGTTACCAACCGAGACTAGTGGATATCCACGTGGCTGCCCCTGCGCGCTCAGGGTGCACCCCCACTAGTCCCGGTTGGTGTTAAGGACCGAGACTAGTGGGTCTCTGCCGCGGCAGCATTTTGCGCCTTTTCTCTGCCACGGTAGAGCATTACCTTGGACTAGCGGTTCTCTGGCGCAGCAGCATTTTGTGCCCTTTCTCTGCCGTGGCAGAGATTTCATTTTTTGTTTTATTTACTTATTTTCTATTTCAACATAGTTTTTGAATATTTCTACGCCACCACATATCATACACATTCGTGCATATATAAGATAAATTGTATTACGATATCGAGCATACAAATATATACAATTTACATAGTTACATGGAGATCACAAAATACCGGGCCTAGAGCACATTTGTTCGATTACATGGAGATCAGTAGAGCCTATTAACACTAAATTCTCCAGCATCGTCTACGATCTCTTTGACAATAAATCCCGCCAGCTCCTCCGCAATTTCTAGTATGCGTTTCTCTGGTAGTAGTTGATCTCGCATTCTCTCGAACTATATATAATAAGAAAAAGGAGATAAATATGAATATCAATCATGATAACAATAGGTGACGGCAATAAAATGATGGTGTTAATGCATTGCTTACGTCGACTCTATAATCATTGTGTTCGGTGGTAAACGTGCGAATGAACTCACATACGTAGAATCCACATAGATTCGACCCCTGTAGCGGCCTCGCGCACTTTACGAGAATAGAATTCAATCAAAATAATAATCTGGCAACATTATTATATTGAAACTAGAAGTAAAGAGATGCGCGGACATATCACGTGCTACTTAACGAGACCGCCTTAAATGTCAGCTTCTCACTAAATACACCCGTAACCTCGCGCTTGAACCGGATCCAAACCCTGCCGGCGAAGAAAATGAATGAATGAGTTATTCATTACCTGATATCTCAGGAAATCAACGAAAGAGACCGATATAGAGCGAAACTTACTTCTGGAGAATGTCCTACATGCTGCGGAAATCTTGTAGGTTTCTCTTTGATGGGTCCATGACATCAACTCTTCCCTTATCAAGTTGAATGTCTAGCAGAACCCAGTGGAAGCTGCAAACATTTATATATACATCAGTAACTCATCAGTTACACTTAGCATCGACTAATCAAAATTGAATGTGTACAATAGGGTAAGACCCTCACCTGAAATTGTAAGGAAACAATATGTGGTCAGAGAAATTTTGCTCCATTAGAAACCTTAGAATGTTATCCTCCGTCTCCTCGGGGTTATCCATTAGCGTGGTTATATGCACTCTATCTGGCAAATATTATAGATTCTTTTTCTTTTACATTCCAGGATCTTCATTCTGCATAATAAGGATAATTACATGTTCTGAACTAAACAACTGAAAAACTGAACATGTAGACAATGAATTCAACAACTTACAGACAATAGCAGCTGAGGATGGATTTGTCCAGGGCGTCGAGATGGTATAAATGGAACAGTTTTAGAAACTCAATATGGACCTCTTAGGGTTTGAAGTAGTACTCACGTGGGACATTGGCTACGATCATTATTCTCTCCTGCTTTATGACTGTCGAGTACAATTGATGGAGATTCCGCATTTGTGTTGGCAGTTCTTTCAGCCTCTCTTTGCTGACCAAATCCTCACCTGCGACATATCTAGGGGCTACAACAGCCTTGGGTAGAAGGTCGACTTGGGGGCCTAACAGTTCATCAAGACTAATTTTCATGCTGGCCGCCAACTCCGCAGCTACTGACATATCTAGTGGCTATTGTGCGAGAAGGGGAATATTTTCTGAAAATATCTTGAGGGGTGCGATCGTTTGTTTGGCCTGTTGTCCGAGAAGGGGAACGTCTGATTTTTTACTGATTGCAGTTTTAGTCCCGCTTGCACCTGTGCTTGCTGAGTTTTTACCGCTTGCACTTGATTTGCTTGATTTGCTCTTTGCCACTTCTTTCTAAAGTGTGATTAGATAGTCATCTGGCTTAGGGTACAACTCATATTGTGATTTTGTATTCAGAAAATCAATTGCATATGCCATTTGCTTCTCGGTGTATACCGGAGTGGGCTCGGGTTTCTTCTTCTCAAAATGCGCTGCCACTTCGGCATTTGCTATCGCTGCAGATTCCGCATCAGTACGATTGTAAGGTCTGATGAGAAGATTCTTATGAGGCACTGTTGGGAGGGGCGACATTTTCAGTTTTGGGCTGCCGCGTCCTTTAGTACTCACTGATGGAGCACGCTTCCGCTTATTGTCCTTAGCGTGCAGCGAAGACTGCTGAGCCTACAACGGAGATCGAGATGGACTCAGGATGTGGTGGTCGTAGTCATCATGGGGTGGGCTTCTTGGAGGTGATGGAGGTGAAGGAGTCCTGCGACAACTCGGAGGTGGTAGTGTTGGCCTTGGGGCCGATCCTGGAAACTGTATCTTGTTCTTGTCCCATAGAATGATACCACCAAGTACTTCTCCGAGTGTGATCTCACCTTCAGGTCCAGGGATGTCAAGCTCCATTGACTCCCACTCCTTTATGATTTGATCCACCCCGACTTTAGCATAGCCAGGTGGAATCTCATGGCCATGCCAACGTGTGTCAGACGGACAAGGCAAAGCATATCCGACCGCCACCTTCACAGATACGTTCATCAATTTATTATGGAGCTCATAAGATATCTGCTCCTTAGTTCCATCCACGAGGTATTCAGGACCACCATTTGTATAGGGTGCATCGTTAGATGAGACCTCTGATTCAGCCACGTTGCTTCTCCGGTGAGATGGGTTGGCGGTAATATCGAGTGGAGGATCTTGCAAGCGCGCTATTCCTCTAAGTTCGTCGATCTGTTGTTGCTACTTGTTAAGTCTTGCTAGAAGCTGCTTGAACTTGTCTGTCTCCTCCTCCTCCCGTCGCTGCTTTTCTCTTGCTCGGCTTCTATAGGTACCTTGGTCCTTAGGAAACCCAGTCACACTCGTGAAACTCCCGTCAAGGCCTCGGACTCGTCCTCCATGTTCGCGATTCCCGAGGACCAAGGTCAGCAAGTCTTTCTCTCTATCAGGATGAAACTGTTTTATTCCATCTTTAATAACTTTCACCACTTTTAGCCATGAACTCCTCGGTACATTTATCCTATCACTGCAAACAAGGTACCCTATAAGTTCGTCATACGTACTCCCATGCCCAATGAACCAATTTCTTGCCCTCAAATCCCATTCTTCACAAATTGGTTATGCAATGATCCCTTTATCACGATGCTCTTTCTCTTTTGCATCCCACTTAGGCATGGCAGCCGCGTAGCCCCCTTGCCCCATGTTATGGTGATATTTCTTCTTCGTAGCATTTATCTTGTTTTTTTAGACTTTTCCTCTACAACTCCTGACCCCCTATACTTCACAAATGTGTCCCAGTAAGGCTGCTGCTTCGCTAGATAGCCTTCGAATAATGGAGTTTTCTTGTCCTTCTGATACTGTTGCCATAATGATTTCTTCCAGTTCTTGAATAGTTCGGCCATCTTCTTCAGTGCAAACTGCTTGACTTTCTTTCTCATTTCAGCCATCTTGTCATTAGTGTCACATTCTGGCATCTTGAAATTTGCCATGAGGTCAGTAAATAGTTGATGTTTGAACCTACCGTCGATACACACATCACTCCATTCCACCTCTTTGGGCTTATTCCACTCTCGAACGATGATCGGGGTGCGATCTCTAGCAACAACTCCGCATTGTTGTACAAATATTTGTTTTTTTTTGTTCCAATGGTTCGCCCTCTCCTAAGACCTCTGTAATTTCATAAATAGTACCCTGAGGCAACTTTTTGGATGCGAGAAGAAACATTATAGAGGCCTAAGAGAAGAAACATTCGTCAACATAATATATATACAACTAGGTACATCTAGTGACGATCATCTGTCATCATATATTATATACCTCGTCGGTCTACGTTACGCGTCCAAGGGCTTCTACCTATTGTCTTTTGATCTCGTCTCCCTCACCGGATGAGTTCAGATACCTCGAGGGAGATCCCTCATCGGCATCATGAATCATATCCTCCAGAAAGTGTTCTGAATCTAGGTCTCTACGAATTGGACTAGTTGGATCCATAGTTCCTACAAAATGCACACAATATTTGTTTGAACTTAACAAATAAACCCTAAACCCGGAGGTGCGGTGGCGGTGGCCGGTGATGGTGGCCGCGAGAGAGGCGGGCGACTACATCTTCCCAAGAGAACCACCACCCTAACCCTAACTTCGATCACCACCGAGCACTAACGCCCTAACCCTAAACCTAACTACAGTTACACTATATAAAAATAATAATATATCTCATAACCTAAAAATAATAATCCTACACTAATAATAATCCTAAACACTAACAATATCCTACACTAACAAATCATTCTAAACACTAACAAAATTCTGCACTAATAATAATAATCACCACTATTATTAAACACTAACACAAAATCCTAAACACTAACAAAATTCACCCCTATTCTAAACACTAACAAATCCTATTCTAAACATAATAAGCACCCCTATTCTAAACATAATAATCACCCCTATTCTAAACACTAACAAAATCCTAAACTAATTAGCCTAAACAAATTATCCTAAAAAAATTATCCTAAACAAATTAACCTATACACTAACAAATCCTAAACAAATTAACCTAAACACTAACAAATCCTAATTAAACAAATTAACCTAAACACTAATCTTACCTAGCGGCGGTGCTTGTTGCAGGCGAGGTGGCCGGAGGTGCTGCCGGCGAGGTGCGGCACCGGCGGGAGGGCACATGCGGGCTCGGCGGTGGCGCAGCATTCGCAGGCATGGGCGGCAGGCCGGCGCGGAGGGAGGCACAGGCGCGGCAGCGTACGTGATTATCGTTAGAGAAACGGGCAGCCTGGCGGCGATGTTCGTTGTCTGGCCTCCAAGTTCTCCTGGTGCGTGGAACGCACCGGGGGAGAAGCCCGCTTTTTATACCCCCCCTCTAGTCCCGGTGCGTGGCACCAGCCGGGACTAAAGGGGGGTCTCTATCTCCTGGTGCCACGACCGGGACTAGAGGGGACGTTCATTTTCGCTAGGCGCACTTTAGTCCCGGATGGTAACCTGGGCCGGGACTAAAGGCCCAAATTTGTGCGCGCTGGGCTTTTTTTTCTTTCAAATTTTCGAATTTGTCATTTAAAACATTTACATTATACTTTTTTGCATACTTATGAATTTGAGAAAACTTTCAACATGAAAAGTGCTTAAATTTGAAAAATTAATCCAAATTCATTTTCTGTTTTATAAAATAATTATTTTAAATAATCAAATTATTAACCATTTTGCCATTATCAATTTAAAAATGCATTAACTATTATTTTTTGCATAATTTTGAATCTCACTAAACTTACAGCATGAAAAGTTCTTGAATTTGAATAATTAATCCAAATACAGTTTCTGTTTTATAAAATAATTATTTTAAATAGTCAAATTATTAACCATTTTGCCATTATCAATTTAAAAATGCATTAACTATTATTTTTTGCATATTTTTGAATCTCACTAAACTTTCAAAATGGAAAGTGCTTAAATTTGAATAAGTAATCCAAATCCATTTTCTGAATAAGATTTAGTCCCGGTTGTATCGACTAACGGGTACTAAAGATATTTCCCGCCATTTCCCACCGCTTCCCGCCATGTTTTCCGGCCCTTTCCTCTGAACCGAGTTTTTAGTCCTGGTTGTAGCCACTAACCGGGACTAAAGATATTTCCCGCCATTTTCCCACCGCTTCCTACTATGTTTTCCCGCCCTTTCCATCTATATATAGGCTGACCGCACATGGTTATGCACACATCCACACCTTCCTCTCTTACAAAAATGGAGAGCGCCTACTGGGCCATTCTGACCCTTGAGGAGACCGAGGCACTGTGCGCCTCCAGCTGCCCTTGCCCACCAGGCTACCGGCATCCCGCCGGCTGGATGTTGAGTGATGGAGGGGTTACTGTCCCTCTTGTTCCTCAAGGCTCCGCCCGACAGGCGACCATCACGAACCACTTCTACCACGAGCTCACGCTAGAGCAGCAGATGGATCCCCAATGGGATCCCGACAACTATGACACCTGGAATGCCTTCTTCGCTAACCGGCAGGAAAGGGAGCTCGCTAGGTATGAGGGTGATGGACCGTCCCCGGTGAACCACAACGAAGTCGGCCGCTGTCTGTGGTGCGCGAACCGTACTATCATCGGCGTGATGCGCTACATCACCAGGGGAGACCATCCTCGCCTGCGGTGCCCAGAAGTCCACCCGCCACATAGCCACAAGAAGGCCCCTCCCCCGCCCGGTGATTGTGGCATCATCTTTCAGGAGACCCCTCCCCTGCCCGCACATCCTCCTACCCACTACGACGATGATGATGACAATGATGATGATGATGACGAAGAAGCCCTGAAGCTACGTACTATAGGACTAGGTATGATTATGACTAAAGGGGGCAACTTTAGTCGTGAGTGTTAGCTAGTCCCGGTTTGTCCCGGATTTTAATATTAATAAATGTATTGAGTGTTAGTCCCGGTTTGTGGCTGGACCAGGACTAAAGGGGGTCTTTAGTACAGATTCCGTAGTCTCAGTTTTTAAATATTAATAAATGTCTTGAGTGTTAGTCTCGTTTTGTGGTTGGACCGGGACTAAAGGGGGGCCTTTAGTTCCGATTCGTACTACGACTTTCCCAAACTATGAAGATGTTGTCCCCATTCGTACTTACCATGAAGATCTGATCTCCAAACACGTGTGGGCACATATTAGGGAGTGCCTCTATGACCAACTTTAGGGACATGCCGGAGGACTAGGCTCCGGCGGCATATCCCTAAAGCTGGTCGTAGTGGTATCCCTGCTCTCGCGCACCATCTGGCAGTTTGTAACTTCTCTAACTAGATCAATACGCCTGGAAGCTAACTAATTTCACATATTAGGGAGTGCCTCTATGACCAGTTTCTTGGAGATGTCGGAGGACTAGACTCCGGTGGCATCTCCCTGAAACTGGCCGTAGTGGTGTCCCTTCTCTCGAAGACCGTCTTGTAGCTTGTAACTTCTCTAACTAGATCAATACGCCTGGGAGCTAACCTAATTTCACATATTAGGGAGTGCCTCTATGTATAGTTTTTTGGAGATGTCGTAGGACTAGGCTCCTCCGACATCTCCCTCAAACTGGCCATAGTGGTGTCCCTGCTCTTGAAGACCATCTTGGAGATGCCTCAAACTGGCTGGAGGACTGGACTCACAAGGATGTCTATTTATAGTACAAGCAGCTCGGCATAGTGTCGACACTCATGACATAATGTCGACACTCACCCCTATTATTATTGCTCACTCGTGTTTTGTCCCGGTTGGTGTCTCCAACCGGGACTAAAGGTTCAGCTTTAGTCCCGGTTGGCAACACCATCCGGGACAAGGTACAAGCCGCATGGCATAATGATGACACTCACCCCTATCATTAGTGCTGCCTGGCCCAACCTGCCGCAATCCCTTCATTCGCGGTTGGTTTCTCCAACCGGGACTAAAGATGAACCCTCTATTTATAGGCCTTTCCCTCTATCTATAGGCTGCCCGATCCAGCCTGCCCGCCCTTTCCCTCTATTTGTAGGGCGATCGTCATGGCCACCCACACATACACACATTCCTCGCAGCCTACTTTAGGATGCCCATCCCGCATCCTCATAGTCGAATCGGCGGCAACGATGGAGTACTGGGCTTCACCGGGCATGTCCGAGACTGGGCTCCGCAAGGCTAGCACTGGATGGTCCTACCTTTCGAGACGCGTAGCTTGGTGAGGAATCTGGGTGTCGTCGTTGACCCGGAGCTTCTTTGGTGGAGGTCGCCTCGTCTAGGAAGGGTGCAGAGGGAGCCGGACACCGAGGAGGTGGTATGTTGTCATGTCAGGGAGGAGGACGAGCACGGCCGTCGCTATATGGCTGCGTTGGACACCAGGGTCGATGATACCTGGAAGATTCTTCAGGGATCTCACCCGAGCTATGCTCGTGTGATGGTTCCGTCTCTTTGGGTTTTCACCTCCTGCAGCTTAGGCACTGGGAGTCGTCGTCCATTTTGATTGAGCAAGATGACCAATGTTGCATGCATGTGGATCTGGGTAAAATGTCTGACTCACAATATGATTACATAAAAGGTTTAATATATTACATAGATCACCAACATCCCTATCTAGTGTTGTTGTTTTCTTCTACGCCATAGCCATGGAGAATCTTCATCATTTAATAGGAGGCTTGGTTCAGTTTTCACTTTGAAGGGCGGGATTTTATGAAACTTATTATAATATTCTGACATATCTGTCTTGTCATCCACTCCCACAATGTTTCTTTTCCCTAAAATAACTATGTGGCGCTTTGGCTCATCGGACAATGTATTCTTTTTCTGATTTCTTTTTCTTGGTTTCATAGACATGCCCTTCACATAGAAAACCTTAGCCACATCATTGGCTAGGACAAATGGTTTGTCCATGTACGCAAGATTGTTGAGATCCACTGTTGGCATGCCATACTTTTCGTCTACATGTACCCCGCCTCCTATCATCTTGACCCATTTGCACCGAAACATAGGGACCTTAAAAGTAGGTCCATACTCAAGTTCTCATATCTCCTCTATGTACCCATAATATGTGTCCTTCTCCCATTGTCATCTATTGCATCAAAGCGGACACCACTGTTTTGGTTGGTGCTCTTTTTATCTTGGGCGATCGTGTAAAATGTATTACCATTTATCTCGTACCCTTGGAAAGTACATATAGTCAAAGATGGTAACCGTGCCAACAAGTACAGATGATCTTCAACATTGTTGTTATTCATGAGATGTTTCTGCAACCAACTTCCGAAATTGTCCTCGGGTTCCACTTTAATCGAGGAGTCATGCTTCCCGGGGTTTTCCGACCGTACGATAATCTTGTGTTTCGTGATATACGGAGCCACCAAGGTGGAATTGTGTAAAACTGTGTAGTGTGCTTTATTGAAAGAATCCCTGTCCATACATACCATTTTTTCCTTCCTAGTGTGCCTTTTCCAGTTAGCCTCCCCTCATACCGAGATTCAGGAACACCAATCTGCTTAAGGTCAGGAAGAAAGTCAACACAAAACTCAAAGACCTCCTCTGTTCCATAGCCCTTGGAGATGCTTCCTTCTGGCCTAGCACGGTTATGAACATATTTCTTTAAGACTCCCATGAACCTTTTGAAGGGGAACATATTGTGTAGAAACATAGGACCGAGACTTCTAATCTCTTCGACTAGGTGAACTAGGAGGTGCGTCATAATATTGAAGAAAGATGGAGGGTACAACAATTCGAAGCTGACTAGACATTGGACCACATCAATCTGTAACCGTGATAGACTTTCTGGATCGAGTACCTTCTAAGAAATTGCATTGAGGAATGCACATACCTTCACAATGGCCAGTTAAACATTTTCCGGTAGAGTCCCCCTCAATGCATCTCGAAGCAGTTGCGTCATAAGCACGTGGCAGTCATGGGACTTTATGTTTTGGAATTTTTTCTCTTTCATATTTACTATTACCTTTATGTTAGACGAGAATCCGGATGGGACCTTGATACTAAAAAGGACTTAAAAAAATATTTCCTTCTCTTCCTTGGTAAGAGCGTAGCTGGCAGGCCCTTGAAACTGCCCCAGATGCTTGTCGTCTCATCCTTTATGACGTTGCTGGTCCTCCCATGCTTCTGGTGTATCTTTTGACTTCCCATACCCAACAATCCTAGAATATTCACGCAAAGATTCTTCGTCAGGTGCATCACGTCGGTTGCAGAGCGGACCTCATGGACTTCCCAATACGGTAGCTCCCAAAATATAGATTTCTTCTTCCACATGGGTGTGCGTCACTCGGCGTCTTTCAGAATAGGTTGTCCTCCAGGACCCTTTCCAAATATTACATTTAAATCCTTGACCATACCAAATACATCAGCACCAGTACGGGGGGCAGGCTTCTTCCGGTAATCTGCCTCGCCATCGAAATGCTTGCCTTTTTTCCTTAAGGGATGTCTGGGCGGAAGAAAACAATGATTGTACGGGTACACATTCTTCCTAGATTTATCAGAGATATACTTTCAGTCTCATCTAAATAGTGTGTGCATGCATTATATCCCTTGTTCGTCTGTCCTGATATGTTACTAAGAGCATGCCAATCATTGATGGTTACGAACAGCAACACTCGTAGGTCGAATGGCTCCTGTTTATGCTCATCCCACACACGTAAACCTGGTTCGGCCCACAACTGTAAAAGTTCATCAACTAATGGCCTTAGGTACACATCTATGTCGTTGTCGGGTTGCTTTGGGCCTTGGATAGCACTGGCATCATAATGAACTTCTGCTTCATGCATAACCAAGGAGGAAGGTTGTAGATACATAGAGTCACGGGCCAGGTGCTGTGACTGTAGCTCTGCTCCCCAAAAGGATTAATGCCATCTGTACTTAGACCAAACCATAAGTTTCTGGCGTTACCAGCAAAGTCCGGGAAGTCTCTCTCAATTTTTCTCCACTGCTGACCATCAGCGGGGTGTCTCAACATCCTATCTTTCTTACGTTCTTCCATGTGCCATCGCAAAAACTTGGCATGCTCTTTGTTTCTGAACAAACGTTTCAATCTTGGTATTATAGGAGCATACCACATCACCTTGGCAGGAACCCTCTTCCTGGGTGGCTCGCCATCAACATCACCAGGGTCATCTTTTCTGATCTTATACCGCAATGCAGTGCATACCGGGCATTTATCCAAATTCTCGTACTTCTCACCACGGTAGAGGATGTAGTCATTAGGGAACACATGTATCTTCTGCACATCTAATCCTAGAGGGCAGACAAGCTTCTTTGCTTCGTATGTACTGGCGGGCAATTTGTTATTTCTTGGAAGCAACTTATTCATGAGTACCAGCAACTTCTCAAATCTCGAGTCAGTCACACCGGTCTCTGCCGTCCACTTCAGCAATTCCAGTGTTCTACCCAGCTTCTTCTGGCCATCTTCACAAGTTCTTCACCTCCTTCTTCTTTATTGTCTTCCATTGTCGTATCAGCGTATTCAGGGAACATAGATCGGTAGTTGTCATCATCGTTCTCTTCTTCATCGTGGTCTTCCATCACAACCCCTCTTTCTCCGTGTTTGGTCCAAACATTATAGATGGACATAAAACCAGATAGAAGCAGGTGGCTCTGAATGACTCTTGCGGAAGTGTGAGCCTTCTCATTCCTACAGTCAACACATGTAAAACACATAAAACCATCCCGACGCTTGTTCTCCTCGGCCACAAGTAGAAAAGAATGCACGCCTTCTCTGAAAGTGGCAGAGCATCGGTCACCGTACATCCATGGATGGCTCATCTGTATCATACAAATATAAAACGCAATCACGATGCTAAAATTAGTACCGCATGGTCTAAACAAGAAAATAGTTGCTAACCTTTTATTACACTTGGAAACAAAGATGAGAAAACTTAAGTGTGGCTCGGGCACCTCATATCATGTCGGTTTTGTGTGACCTAAACTTGCATCGCTCAAATGGACATTTCACCGAACACCTCTAGTGCATATGAACATGAAAAAAAATAGCACAACACCACCTATCCCACCAGGAAAAGAACAGTTGATAGGAGGAGGGGGCTATGCCATATATATAGGTCCAGACCACTAGTCCCGGTTTGAGATACAAACCGGGACTAAAGGGGGTGCCCGCAGCAAGCGGCAGACCCCAGACCCTTTAGTCCAGGTTTGTGTCTCACACCAGGGCTAATGGGATCTAACAGGCCGGGACCTATGGTTTCGGGTGGCTCGGGCCGTCCGGCGCGGGCCATTAGTCCCGGCCCCAGCCATAGCCGGGACTAATGGCCTGGACGGAAGGCCTATTTTCTACTAGTGTCTGTTCTAAACTAAGGAAATTTACTACAGAATATTTATGGCTCAAACACATGAAAAACAAGTTTTCCTAAGTAGGCCTATCAGTACATAAGTCATACTTAGTGGATTTCCAATTTTTGGATTAACAAAAAATTTACTATGCATTTTTAGGTCAAAACGGACTTATCGTAGAGTTAAATCTCCTAAATGATTTAACACCTAGTCCCGCGCACACCCCCTATGTCACATCCCAAAAATTTCCAAATTTTGAAATATGAAAAATAAATAAATAAAATAAATAATTGTTGAAATTTAGGGTGAAAAGAAACTTTTTGATTCCAAATGGAAACATCAAAGACCCATCTTGAACAAACTTTGAATGAAAAGGGATTTAAAAATATAAACAAAAATTAAATAAAATTTTAAAAGTTGGAATCACCATTTTTGGATCTTTAAATAAAAAGAAATGGATTTTATGAGCAAGGAAGAAATAAGTAAATAAGGCTATTTTTAAAAGGCCAAATTAAATCTTGGCCAAAAAAAGAAAAATGAAAGTTTTTTGATTAATAAAAAGAGTAAGGGATTATTTAAATAAAATCACAAGGATTTATTAATATCCAATTCTATTTAAATAAAGACATTTTCCCAATTTAAATGAACATTAAAACATAATAAAGTATTCTAAATAATAATTCAAAGTGAATTATTTTTAAATAAAACCTACTAAAAAAGATTTGGTAAAATTTAGAATTCAAATAGAGTTTGAAAACATTAATAAAAACTTATTTGAATTAAGACAAGGGTCTATTTTAAATAATTAATATACCCTAAAAAGAATAAAAGAAATATTCTAATATGGACTTTAGAATATATTAATAAACAGTATTAAAATCTACACAAAGATTGGCAAAGGTTTGAATTCAAATGGGGTTTGAAATTATTTGAATAAAAATCAAAACAGATAAATAGAAAAAGAAAAAGATTCTGAATAAAAAAGGAAACGAACCCAACCCACTAACAGGCCCAGTCCAACCCAAAGAAATGCAGCCCACCTTCCCTCTCCCTTGAACTGCTTTTTCACTCGGTCGCACCCTCTAGGTCACTGACGTTTGGACCCCACGTGCATTTCCCTCACCTTGCTGACGAACGGGACCCACTGCCACCTCATCATCGTCCTCCCCACGCGCTGACCTCACCCTCTCCTCTGATGTTTCTGCCGATGTTGAATACGATTAAATTGACGTAAACGCGCGAGTTAATCCCTCCCTTGACCTGGCCTTCTTAACCGCCTCGCCCTCCTCTCTGTTTCCCCTCAACCTCCCATCCCCGAGCGCCCCCAGGCTGCGCATATTTCTCCTCACAACGCCACTGCCTCTGACGCACTCCAGCGTCAATTCCAGTGAGCACACGCCATCCCGTGCTCTCCGGTTCAAGCTAGATTGTTTATCATCACCGTGCGCATCTACTGACCCCAACCTCGTGTTGGGCCACGCAGAGATAAAACAAAACTTTTCCTCTAACATGGTGATCCCTAGATCTAGTTGAGGTAGAAGGCCACGAGGTTTACCACTAGACGCATAGTTGCGGATTATTGATTTAGCGCGTCAGTTGATGCAGTACAGTCCTCACGATCCGATCGTCCTGGTGCTGATCGCACAGCACCTCTACTTGTATCCACATCTACAAGGAGGAGCGCCGGCGGCGAACTTCTAGCTTCGTGACGACGGCTGGACTGCTGTGGAGCTAGGGTTTCCAACACATGGAATGACCTAACCGAACAACGATTAACCTTTCTGGGTTACGGTGCTCCACTATATATAGGGAGTGAACATGGGCTCTGCTCGCGCGACCCATTCACTAAAGCCCATATAACACTAGTCACCGTGAGTCTAACTCACTAACTTAGTCCTAATCCGGTTTAGGTCCAACCCAACCAGATTATAGGTTCAGAACTAATCCGAACTTTCTCCCGCTCTTAAGTGTGTGACCCCGCAGGCTCATGGCTACTTGGACACGATTGGAGTCCGACTCTCAATCGATCAGTCGGTAGCGGCTCCTAGCAGAACGTGTCGACTCCCAAGTACCAAAGAGTCATGACGACTTGCCTTTCCAATGCGACTTTCGTCCGTGTCCCTTTTTTCCTCACGATATACCTTGTCAGACTATAGGCGAATATATGTCATCCCTTAAATAGTCTGACTCTCTTCTCGATCCGAGATAAGTGATTCACCCGACTAACTCTTAGTCGATCGCCTCGGTTAACACTTAACCGAGTCGTGCATGGCCATGCTTTATGAATCATATCTCACGAGAGGGTCCATAGAATATCTCTCCAAGTGGAGGGGCAAAATCCCATCTTGGTTATTCACATCACGCAGCTTGATTCTCAGTCGACCCGAACTCTGCCTTTATAACCGACTCGCCACGGATCAGCGTTGATGTAACCTAAGTCGGTGATCCTCAACTCGGACTATGCAACAACCTCAGGTCTAAGGATTACATTGATTGAGATATACAAATGACAGCTAGTTCGTTGTACCTCACTATGGGTCAATCCGACTCGCTAAACTCTTTAGTCGAATCTGTGTAAGTTGTAATAGCATCTCCATGCCCATGACAAGTGGAACCGAGTCATCAAGCCAACTTTCACATTGGTCTAAGTTGTGTGTCCAGCACAACCTCAATAACCAAGGATATTTATTACAAACAACATGAATGCATATTTCCACAACCGAATCACATATTCAATGATACACATCAGATGTTTATACAAGGACTACTTAATATCTTTATGAATACAATGGGAAATATCATCATAAATGATTGCCTCTAGGGCATATTCCCAATAGTCTCCCACTTGCACTGGAGTCAATCTTCTGACATCACATGTCTAAGCATCTAATGCCCATGGCTCTCAGGTGCGCCTCATGCTTCGGCTGTGGTAACGGCTTTGTCAATGGATCCGCAATACTTGCATCCCTGTGTACCTTGCATAACTTGATATCACCCTGATCCACGAACTGGTGAATCAGGTGGTACCGCATGAGTATGCGCTTGTTCTTCTGGTGCTGTCTAGGTTCCTTGGCTTGTGCAATAGCACCATTGTTGTCACAATACACGTCCAACGGATTGGACGAGCCCTGGACCACACCAAGATCCATGAGGAAATTCCTCATCCAAACAGCTTCCTTTGCTGCCTCCGAGGCGGCAATATACTCAGCCTCTGTTGTAGACGTAGACACAGTCTCTTGCTTGGAACTCTTCCAGCTCACAGCACCTCCGTTTATAATAAACACGTATCCGGATTGCGAACGAGAAACATCAGAGTCGGTAAGATAACTCGCATCCGTGTAACCCTTTACACTAAGTTCATCTTCACCACCATAAACCAAGAACATATCCTTAGTCCTTCTCAAGTACTTTAGGATATTTTTAGCCGTTGTCCAGTGTATCTCTCCAGGATCAGCATGGTATCTGCTCACAACACTTAGAGCATAGGAAACATCCGGCCTAGTACAAATCATGGCATACATGATGGATCCGACTGCAGAAGCATATGGAACCGCACTCATCCGACTCCGCTCATCATTTGTCGAAGGACACTGAGTCTTGCTAAGTTTTACACCATGGGACATCGGTAAGAACCCCTTCTTAGACGATTCCATGTTGAACTTCTTCAACACTTTGTCCAAATAAGTACTCTGACTCAATCTAGTGAGCCTCCTTGATCTATCTCTATAGATCCGGATTCCAAGGATGTATGTTGCCTCACCCAAGTCTTTCATTGAGAAACTCCTTTCTAATGATTCCTTGGTTTCTTGCAACATCTGGACATCATTTCCAATCAGTAATATGTCATCCACATATAAGATTAGAAAGTTTACTTTGCTCCCACTAAACTTCTTGTATAAACAAGAATCATGATCACTCTTGATGAAGCCAAATGATTTGACTACCTCATCAAAGCGAATATTCCAACTCCGAGATGCTTGCTTCAACCCATAAATAGATTTCTGAAGTTTGCATACCTTGTCATCATTAGCCGGATCAACAAAACCCTCGGGCTGTATCATATACACGTCCTCGGTTAAATTTCCGTTAAGGAAAGCCGTTTTGACATCCATCTGCCATATCTCATAGTCGAAATAGGCCGCTATAGCTAACATGATCCGAACTGATTTAAGCATCGCT
Organism: Avena insularis; assembly: GCA_023614405.1. Lineage (NCBI taxonomy): Eukaryota > Viridiplantae > Streptophyta > Magnoliopsida > Poales > Poaceae > Avena > Avena insularis. Next base: position 89,564,528 of record CM042685.1, on the reverse strand, counting down.
ACGGGCGAGAAAGTCTCGTCGTAATCAACTCCTTGAATTTGTCGGAACCCCTTCATGACAAGGCGTGCTTTATAGACAGAAACATTTCCATCCATATCAGTTTTCTTCTTAAAGACCCATTTGCACTCGACGGGTCTTGCACCGTCTAGCAGATCAACCAAGTTCCAAACTTGATTTTCATCCATGGACTTTAACTCGGATCTCATGGATCCAATCCATGACTCGGAATCAGATCCCACCATCGCTTCCGAATAATTTGCCGGCTCATCACTGTCTAACACTAACACATCACGAACACTTCATAATCTTGCCGATCTTCGTAGTACAGGTGCTGTCGCCGGCTCAGCTACCACGACCGGCTCAACCTCCAAGGTTTTTACCGACTCGCTACTAGCCGGTTCCTCTCGAATTTCTTCGAGCTGCACAGTGCTCCCACTTACTCCCCGACTGAGAAACTCTTTCTCAAGGAAGACACCGTTTCGAGCTACAAACACTTTGCCCTCTTCTCGGTTGTAGAAGTAGTAACCCAAGGTTTCCCTCGGATACCCCACGAAAATACACTTATCCGACTTGGCTGTAAGCTTGTCCGACTGAAGTCGCTTGACAAATGCTTCACAACCCCAAATCTTAAGAAAAGACAAACTCGGCTTTTTGACTGTCCACATCTCATGCGGTGTCTTCTCTACCGATTTTGATGATACTCTGTTTAGTGTGAACACTGCTGTTTCTAGACAATAACCCCAAAATGATAAAGGCAGATCTGTCTGACTCATCATTGACCGTACCATGTCCAACAAGGTCCGATTCCTCCTTTCCGAAACACCGTTCCTTTGCGGCGTTCCTGGCAGAGTAAGTTGAGGAACTATTCCACAACTTTTCAGATGGTCATCAAACTCATGGCTCATGTACTCACCTCCTCGGTCCGACCGAAGAAACTTTATTTTCTTGCCGAGTTGATTCTGTGCTTCATTCTGGAATTCTTTGAACTTTTCAAAGGCTTCCGACTTATGTTTCATTAAGTAGATATATCCATACCTACTCAAATCATTAGTGAAGGTAATGAAGTACGTACTCATAACCACCCCTGGCTGTCATGCTCATTGGTCCACATACATCACTATGTACTAGTCCCAACAAGTCAGACACCCTTTCGCAACTCTTTGCAAAAGGTGTCTTGGTCATTTTGCCGAGTAGGCAAGATTCGCATGTCTCGAACGACTCCAAGTCGAACGAAGTTAGGAGTCCATCATCATGGAGCTTCTTCATGCATTTCCAACTTATATGACCAAGCTGACAGTGCCAAAAGTAAGTCATATTCAGATCATTTGGTTTCAAACTTTTAACATTTATGTTATAAACCGACTCACCATCAAGATTCAAAATAAATAACCCGTCCTGGACGGGTGCAAAGCCGTGAAACATATCATTCAAATACAAAGAACAACCATTATTCTTGATATTCGACTCATAGCCTTGCCTCATCAAACATGAAGCAGAAATAATGTTTCGACTGAGCACTGGAACATAATAACAATTATTTAGTTCCATAATGAATCCGGAAGGTAAATGAAGTTGCATCGTGCCGACTTCTAACGCAGCAACTCTTGCTTTGTTGCCGACTCGAATATCAACCTCACCTCTTGCTACGCTCCTAGTTCTTACTAGTCCCTGCAACGAGTTACAGATGTGAATAACTGATCCGATATCATATACCCAAGAACTATTAGGTGCATCAGCAAGATATATGTATATAACATTGCAAACAAGTGTACCTGAGTCAGAAGTCATACCTCCACTCTTGTCTTTATCGGCCAAGTACTTGTTGCAGTTCCTCTTCCAGTGGCCATCCGCCTTGTAGTAGAAGCAAGTGGATCCGGCTAAAGGAGATGACATAGTCCCTGAGGAAGCGCTTGGGACCGGGTCCGGAGCCTGCTTTCCTCCTGACTTAGCCTTCTTCTTAGTCCAAGAACTCTTCTTGAACTTAGCCTTATTCTGCACCATCAACACTTGACTGGCGCCCTTCTTGAGATCCGCCTCTGCCTGCTTGAGCATCCCATGTAATTCAGTGATCTTCTTATCCATACCATGCATGTGGTAGTTCGAAATGAACTGCCCATATGCACTAGGAAGAGAGTTCAGAATTATATCCGTAGCGAACTCTTCGCTAATGGGGTAGCCAAGCCTCTCCAAAGACTGCACGTAACCAACCATTTTGATCACATGCGGACTTAGTGGATCACCATCCTTAAGCTTGCAACTCAGCAAAGCCTGAGAGAATTGATACCTCTCAGTCTTCGCCTGAGCCTGGAACATACTTTTGAGGCTTTCGATCATATCGTAGGCTTCAACATGCTCGAACTCCTTTTGCAAGTCCGGTTCCATGTGAGCAAGCATAAGACGGCTAATATCCGTGGACTCATTCTTAGCCTGATGGTAGGCATTGGTGGCAGCGACAGTCGCATTCTCATTCGGCTCATCTGGAAGTGGGTTGTCTAGGTCATGGTCCTTCTTTTCTTGTTTGTGAACAATTCTTACATTTCGATACCAGTTGGTAAAATTAGTGTCGTTCAGTTTATCATTCTCAAGAATGGTTCTCAACGCAAAACCGGATATCTGAGAGTGACTCCTACTTGGTGCTATGATTTACAACAGAAAATATGCAAAACACTTAAGACATCTATTCATAAAAGAGCAAGCATATTAAATACTTTAATATTTTATGCTCCCACTAGAACCAACACCCCTCCGATGGTTACTTAGTGATTCAGGATCCTAAATAAGCAAGTCGGCTAGTGAGCTTTAGCATCACCGCTAGCCGCCAAGTGATCTAGGTAGACAAATCCTTGTCAATCGTATCTCATACGACTCCTGTTGGACGGGTGGCATCACATACCCCGGCTCCCATCCGCCTTTTTGCCGAGTCCCACAACCGTTGTGATAGACCCGTCTAGCTTACCGAGTGTTTCCGCAGTAAGAGTCCGACTCGAACCCACCTAGTCGGAAAGAATTGGCAGCACCTCAATTTTATGAGCCCACTACCAAAAATGTCCGACTTGTGATGGTGCAAACACTGGCGGGAAAACCGACTAGACCTTATTTGAGGGATTAAATTTTACCGACTATCTAATAGAGGTAAAACTGAGACATAACAATAACACAAAATAAAGCAATTATAATGTGAAATGGTATGGCTCTCTTCATGGCGATCTCCATCTCCACAAAGCCTGTAATCCGACTCGTGCCAACTCTTGTTACTTGCCGTCTTACTCCATGTCTCCGACATGTACAACACCTTGCATGCCTTCTGGGTTCTCCAAATAGCTACACTAGCTTAGTAAAGTAAATTACAAGGAGAATCCGACGCGCAGGTCGTTATACAATAAACTGACAGCACCTAGGATCCAGTCGGCTGACAAAAACCGTGATTCACAGATCACGTATGGATTACACACATACATCACATGCACATGAACCATACCATTCACAACTTCCTGCAAAAACAAGTTATGCATAGATACAATATCTACCGGCATTGCGAAACTCGCAACAACATCTAAGGCGCTACGACAGGGCAAAGCCGGCGGTCCCGAAAAAGTAGATCTCATCTACGATCCGAACATGGATTCCGACCATCGTTCCGATTTAATCAAACTCTTTGATCTTCGATCACCGCTTCTGGATTTACGTGTCACAGTCTACCCCGATGGCGGAAGCCGACCGGTTGGGGTATGTCGTTCCACGACCTCAGCAGTATGATCACGGAAATCAGATCTACCATTCCCCGAGTACAGTTGATCCAATCAACTTCGTACAAAACCGATCTATCTCATAGATCGACCACCAAACAGCACATAGATCTCATCTATAGCCAACCACATATCACATATGCGAGATCTCGAGCCTAAAACCAGAAGCTATTGCTCTAATACCACAGTTGGGCCACACAGAGATAAAACAAAACTTTTCCTCTAACGTGGTGATCCCAAGATCTAGCTGAGGTAGAAGGCCATGAGGTTTACCACTCGAGGCACAGTTGCGGATTATTGATGTAGCGCGTCCGTTGATGCAGCGCAGTCCTCACGATCCGATCATCCTGGTGCTGATCGCACAACACCTCTGCTGGTATCCACATGTACAAGGAGGAGTGCCGGCGGTGAACTTCTAGGTTCGTGATGACGGTTGGACTGCTGTGGAGCTAGGGTTTCCAACACATGGAATGACCTAACCGAACAATGATTAACCTTTCTGGGTTACGGTGCTCCACTATATATAGGGAGTGAACGTGGGCTCTGCTCGCGCGGCCCATTCACTAAAGCCCATATAACACTAGTCACCGTGAGTCTAACTCACTAACTCAGTCCTAATCCGGTTTAGGTCCAACCCAACCAGATTACAGGTTCAGATCCAATCCAAACTTGCCCCCGCTCTTAAGTGTGTGACGCCGCAGGCTCATGGCTACTTGGACACGATTGGAGTCCAACTCTCAATCGATCAGTCGGTAGCAGCTCCTAGCAGAACGTGCTGACTCCCAAGTACCAAAGAGTCATGACGACTTGCCTTTCCAATGCGACTTTCGTCCTAGTCCCTTTTTTCCTCACGATATACCTTGTCAGACTATAGGCGAATACATGTCATCCCTTAAATAATCCGACTCTCTTCTCGATCCGAGATAAGTGATACACCCGACTAACTCTTAGTCAATCGCCTCGGTTAACACTTAACCGAGTCGTGCATGGCCATGCTTTCCGAATCATATCTCACGAGAGGGCCCAGAGAATATCTCTCCAAGTGGAGGGGCAAAATCCCATCTTGGTTATTCACATCACGTAGCTTGATTCTCAGTCGACCCGAACTCTTCCTTTATAACTGACTAGTTACGGATCAGCATTTGACAGAACCTAAGTCGGTGATCCTCAACTCGGACTATGCAACAACCTCAGGTCTAAGGATTATATTGATTGAGATATACAAATGACAGCTAGTTCGTTGTACCTCACTATGGGTCAATCCGACTCGCTAAACTCTTTAGTCGAATCTGTGTAAGTTGGAATAGCATCTCCATGCCCATTACAAGTGGAACCGAGTCATCAAGCCAACTTTAACATTGGTCTAAGTTGTGTGTCCAGCACAACCTCAATGACCAAGGATATTTATTACAAACAACATGAATGCATATTTCCACAACCGAATCACATATTCAGTGATACACATCAGATGTTTATACAAGGACTACTTAATATCTTTATGAATACAATGGGAAATATCATCATACATGATTGCCTCCAGGGAATATTCCCAACACCTCGTGCTTTCTCGTGCACCAGAGCGTCGGCTCCGTCCTCGCCTGTGCACCACCGTTGTCTGCCTCAACTCCGACGAGATCTCCCGGTGAGCCCTGACCGCCCCTCCTCCTCTCATTGATGCTCTCGCACTCGCCTCTCTCTCGCGCGCATCTAACGACACTCTTCTTTTGCCTTAGCGCGCTCTGTAGCTTTGCCTTCGACGACGTCTGAGCACACCCGACGCAGCTGCTAGCTCCGGTGAGCAATCCCTCTGGAACCCTTGCGCGCCTTGGCCTAAAAAGACCACGTTGAGCATCAGCAACGTGCTGCGAACACGGTGAGCCCCCTCTCTCTCTTTCTTGCATCCTGCATCGCCAGCAACTTCATTGACAGAGCCACGCCGCCGTCCGCCGCCGCCAGAACTTGGTCATGTTGCTATGGTCCGTTGAATCTGGATCGAAGGAGTATGATTAGATTTAGACGAAGGGGTAAGTTTTGATCAGTTCCGCACGATCTAATTTAAATTCAACGGCCCACAGAGCGCGATCCACGCGAACCGGTACACGCCAGTAAGAAAGCACCACGTGGTCAGAGTTTGTTTTAAAACAGAAATTTTGATCTATTAGATATACAAACTTGCAAAATTCATAACTTTTAGTCCACACGTCCAAATTTTGCAAATTTTATATCATTGGAATCAGGAGAACAAAACATTTCCAACCATGCAATTTGTTTAGTATTTTGCTTAGGTAAAATTGGTTGTTTATGCAGAAACATGTTTAGGCTTATTTGAGTATAATATTTATTCTAGAAATAAGTTTAGGGTAAAATATTTTGTAAATTTATTGTTTTGAACCTACTGAGCATAGAAACCAACTTGAGGATTTAAAAATATATTTATGACACGTAGGAATTAGATCTTTGAATGAAAGCATTTCTAGCTAAATAAAAATATTGATTTATGTTTAAAAATGATTTTGACTAAATCCTTTGGAAAATGGTTTGATTTAACTCCTTGACCCTAAACACCAAGTTTTAGGATTTAAAAATATAATTGATGAACCTTAGTAAATCATTACTTTGTTAAAAGCATTCCTAGCAAATAAAATATTGCTTTGAATTAAAAATGGAGTTTGGATGAACCCTTTTGCAAATGGATTAATATTAAAACACTTTGACCATAAAACTAACATTTGTGTTTAAAGAATATATTTGGCTAACCCTACAAATTATTACTTTGATTTAAATCATTTCTAGAAAAACAAAATGATTTAAATGGCCATTTTCCCTAACTTGAATTTAAATGATTTTACCACTTTTATAAATGACCTTTAGGTGTTTTAAAATATTTATAGCCTACTAGCAACCACTTTTCCAAATAAAACATATTTTGCATGCTTTCATGCATTGCTTGATTTTATTATTTTATGTGGTGAATTGTTTGAGTGTTAGTTTGAATATTTCTTGCTTGGTTGAATTGTAGTGAAGATTGAAGAGTGTGATAATTGCAAGATCAAGGAGTGAACCAATATTCTCTACTTAAAAGGCAAGTGACACTATCATCCATGTCCTACTATTTTCATTACACTTAGTGGATTTTTGTAGTATGCATGATAGGACTACTACATTACTATGCTATGCTATGTCCTATTAGGATATCCTTATATCTCCTTAGTGAAAACATTGTAGTTGTAGTATGCTTAGCCCTGCTATAGACTTGGGGTGGAATATCATAGCATGATTATATGAAGTGTTGGAAAAATAAATGTTTTATATAATAAAACAAGTACTCAATGAACTACCTGGGTGGAAAGAGGATACTCACTTTTGGACAAGGTGGCAACAAAGGGAACCATGTTTATATGGATATCTTTTTGTATGTGCACTAGAAGAAAACCACCCAGGGACTTAGAGATTGAACATGTTTATCGTACAGTGGCTTCCGTGTACAGCCACATGCTAAATGGGCTCTGGCTTAGTCAACTACATAGTGGAAGACCCTTGCATTGCCATCTTCAGGTTAACTAGAATTGTGTATGGAAATATATCCCTACATTGGTGCCTGGTAGACAAGCTAGCATTGTGTATTGGGAGGACTTCTATGGAAAAACTTTGTCACATTCTCGATCTGCCGGTACTACATTTAGTGAGTATTTATCCAGCGGCCACTGGTGGCGTCAAGACGAGATTGTGTCATGTGGGTAAAGTGTACAACTTCTGCAGAAGATCAAAAATTCTAAGTACTTAGTCGTGTCCCCGGTTATGGACAACTCTGAGCAACTAAGGACTGAAGCTATGGAAGATCTCGACATTCCAATTTCTCAAAGTAAAACTTGATGGTGTCAACAAGGGATTAGAAACACTTGGAGTTTGACAAGGAGTTCAAAAAGTTTGATAAAAGATCCAAACTATTTTGAAAAGATAGGATAAAACCATATTGCTTTCTGCAAATGAGCCTAAACCCTACTTAGCCAAATATGCATGTATTGATAGGATCCACTTATTACTACATAGTAGTGAGACTTGCCAATACAATTCAAATGTATTGACCCTTGTGGCTGTAACTTATAATGTTGCAGGTTTGTTTGATATTAGTGAAGTGTGTTGATTAGGATTACAAGTCTACAACCAACATGATTGCCTGTGCCACTTTGAAGATGAAGGACTCCATGTTAAAGTTATTTCTGCTGCATTGTATTGAGATAGCCAAATAAGCTATGTAAGAAGTAATGAATTATTTTATTCTTGGTTATAAAGTTGTATTATGACCTTTGTTTCTTGATATTACATCTTAACTGTGGATGCTAGCTATTGATCCAGGGACTAGCATTGTAAACATAGGGATCTCTACCTTATTAAAGGTTGCGACCTCTACACCCTAGGTGTGGGGTGGTATAGAGGTTGGCGGTGTACCACTCCACCGAGGGAAGTGCTAGGTTGCACGGGAGTATAGCGTGGGGTGAGCGCGGGCGACGTGGTCGGCGTGACGTGGCCACCACGGGTTGGGGGTCACGTCAGCCGCGGGTAAGAGAGGGGAGCTTGGGGGTGGTGCCTAGCAAGTTGCATCCGGCCACGTGGGGTCTAGGAGGGGTCGGGTGAGTAGGGGGCCACTACAGCTTTGGCCAGGGGTGATTTGCTCGATCTATGGCTTGTTTCACCCCCTTGGAGAGTGCTGGGTGCATGGGTCGGGATGGGGTTGTGTGGTACACGGGCAGGGACGGGGTGGTGGTAGTTTATGGTGTTTCACACGGTCACAACACAAGGGAAGGTGATAAATGGGGTGGAGTGATCTAGAGTAAGATTAGCAACATGCCGACTTTGGGTGATGATGGCCAAAAGCTCGAGGTTCATCTGGTCAGGGTAAGGGCTGGGATGGGTAGAGGGATGCTGGTAGAGTACAACCATGCTGGTTATGCTTCCCAACTCCCACTTATGGCTTAGTTTTTAATTGCTAAAGTTGGCCCAAATTAAGTTGACAATTTACCTTAATTAAGCAAGGGTTGCAAATCTTCCAATAAAAGCTACTTAGGGTTTTGGTTTAACGAGGGCTAGGAGGGGGTTTAGTACCCATAACAAGGTACAAAACTATGTGGTTACTAGGCCAAGGTTGATCATGGTTGGCTGAAACCATGGTCCCAAAGTTGGGACTTTTTAAGAGGTTTATGTCCTAGCCAAAATTTTGCGTTCTCCCTCTAGTGTTTTTATTGTCTACTCCTTGTGATGCTAGTTTGTTTTAGGTCATGATCTAGTATCCCTAAGCATGTTATTAGCAATGTCACGCCACTAGAGACATAAACAAACAAATAGACAAGGAAACAAACAAGTGATTAATTAATACCCACACAACATTATGCAAACCAAACCCTAAGAAGTTTTAATTCCCCCTAATTTTGGGCACACAACTAAACAAACATGGTTGCAAAAGGTGGGATGTTTCAGCTTCTTTGTAGTTCGTAGGCATGCCATTGTTCCATTAACATGATAAGTGAATCATGAATTCAATTATGCAATGAGGCAAAACTTATTCATGAATCCTACTGTCTATTAGTAAAAGCTCCCACTAAAACTTTTGATTATTATCATTGGTTTCACCTCTATTTGTATAGTTTTGTTCCGGAATCAATTCCATTGCGATACTCTTACATTTGGAGGCAAGGTTCTCAACCTTATTTGAGCTTTCACCTTTATCCATTAACCATTTTATTAAGAAACTTCTCGATAAATCACCATTTGAGAAATATGAATTTTCCCCTTTGGTTGTAGTTATGGAATATGTATTCTTAGTTTCCTAGGAATACACTACAAAGTTTTATTCGTTCTAATTTTGAATTATCGCATAAATCTAGAATTTCTGGAAAGCACATTGTTCCATACACTTATGGTGTTGTTTCCATGAATCCTTGATGATTATTTATACAATAAGTAAGTGTTTGATATTCTAATTTATCTTCTCCAAATACTAACGCTAACGTGATAAGGGATTACTTTAGAACATATGATATCCAATATGGTATGATTACAATGCTTAATACATGTCATCACATTGACATATTCTTAGCATTGTGATTTGTGAAACACTTTTCACAAGTCTTCTATGCCTAAATCACAACTCAAATACTTGTCGTTTTGATCAAATCACAAAGACTCATATTCTTTTTAGTTCAATATTCTTATTCACTACGAAAATATTTGTTCATAACAAATAGTTTCATACTTATTTCTCATTCATCGAATACATTTATTTGCTTAGATTCACAATGAAGTTTCACGAAATAATGATATACACCATTCATTTAATAATACAACATATCATCATGTATGATATCTAATTATTCATCACACACTCTGTATTACCAGAACATGGAGTTTTAGTCATTTTTCCTAACATAGAAATGGTTTGTGTTTGTCAAAATATCAAGTATCTTTATGACTTTGGTTTCATCACTTATGAATCCTTTCATGTGTACCACTATGACTTAACACAATAGTGTCATTCAAAATGATGTCATTATTAAGTTTGAATATATTTTGGCATTTCACAATCTTATAAACATTTAAATTTCTATCATCAAGATCAAAATATGAATAACCCATTCATAATCAAAATCGTGAACATAGAAGATATTACTCATAGGAATAAAATAACTGATTTGTCTCATTCATATGAATAACTGTCTTACAAATGCAAGACACACACTAATGTAGTTCACTCTTAGATTACAAATTTATTCAAAACCTCTAACTTAAATGATAACATTAGAAGGAGAGTGTCGTTGGCATCTTGTTTGCCATCAACACGTGTTGTCGCGCCCACTCCTTCCATCACTTCTCAAGCAGCGTGTCCTATTTTCATAAAATAGTACAAGTATCAAATACTTCGTAAACTTCTATAAGTGTTTGAAAATTAAACATTTATAACTTTGTATATCAAATATACCTTCTATTGATGACAACTCCTAGATCAGGCACTAAATTTTGGGTTCTCATATGAGCTATGAACTCAAGGAAGGTAAACCCTTTCCCTTCCATGAGGTATTTCAATAAGACATCTTTGTAGTTGTGGGGTAGCGATTGGAACACCACATATATCGCAAATTTGTCGTTCACCCAGTAGTCCATGATGTCCACAAGGCTCTCATGAATTCTTTCCAAGATATCCATGTGGTCTTCCAGGCTAGTATTTTCCCTCATCTTATTTGAGAGAAAATCATCCATGTACTCAAATGGCATGATTCTAACTTGAGATAGAAATAGCATCTTTAGTCCTTCGGCCAGACTAAAGGCCTCAATATCATGGAATAGTGCTCCCAGACCAGGGTACGTGACATGAACCATAATGTATTTGATTGTCATGAAAGCATCACGTCGGGCATGATAATCGTGCAATCTAGTGAAGCCCACGGGAAAATCTCCTAGTGGCTCTCGCAGCACATAGGTCAGATAATGGAAGAAGAGGACGACCCTCAGGCGTTGGTACCAGTCTATGAAGTTGGACCCATCTACTTTGAGTTTCTCACTCTCCATGAATCCCTCAAAACTAAATAGAGACTTGGGTTTTCACATGATCTACAAAAGTTCTGCAAATACATTCAGACTAAGTTCATAATATGAGATCAAATTATAATCACATTATATTAGATAAGATCCCACTAAAACAAACATCCCTAAAGAAGTTTTAGTGATTACATGATTCCAATTCACTATGTCACCCATGATCATCAAGGTTGGCAACATAGCTGCAAAGGTAGACATTCTCCAATGTCAATCACATCATTCATGTGACTCATGCTCGATCTTTCCATCATCCGTGTTTCGAGGCCATGTATGTACATGCTAGGCTCACCAATTCAACCTCTAGTGTATTCGATGTGCAACATGTCTTACACCGTATGTGAACGCAGATATGTCTGACACCTGATCGTCAGTCTGTGCCTCATCACTTTCTTGGTGGTTCACACTAAGGGAGAACACAATATTGGTATTATATTAAGGGATCATACTATTAATGCTATCGTCGAGTATCTATTACTAGCACAAACAAGATGCACACAATAAACATCAAATGTAAATAAGTGTGACATGACATGGTCGTAGATCATCGCGCCATGATCTCCATCGTGCGCTCTGGTGAGTGGCGCCAAGACCTTGATGCCACCATCCTATTAATACAACTTAGCAACAGGAAAGTAAACTACTTTACCTTAGACTTTGACCATATCATATCACAAGCCCCTGCAAAATAAATTTAGCGCCTCTACTTTATCTTTTGCATATTTTACATGGCTGCTAGTGGCTTTTGTACAAGAACCATTTCTTACCTATGAACATGAACCACAATGTTGATTAAATAATTGTCTCTATTACACCCCTTTTCGGGACCTCTGTTGTAAATGGTTTACCAACTACTACGAGAGAAACTAACACCCCCAAGCCACTCATGCGATGCAAGTCGTATGTCAAGTGTGGACCAGTCTCGCAAATGAACACGTAATGTCTGTTGGGGGCCACTTCGATCAAGTAGTGCTACGGTATACGCAAGTACACGTGAGAGGTTAACAATTATATGATCAATGCCCACACAATCAACATGTGTTCTGTGCATACCATCATTACTATGCATAGATCGGCTCTGACACCATTGTAGGGGTTTGATGAGCTCAGATCACTGTAGAGATTCGTTGGGAAACCCCAAGAGGAAGGTGTGATGAGCAAAGTAGTAAGTTTTCCCTCAGTTATGAAACCAAGGTTATCGAACCAGTAGGAGGAATGAAACAACTTCCAAGGTGTTGCCAGCAACTTGGAATCCTACACACAACACAAACTCAAGACTTTTCCCCAACTTACAGTGAGGTTGTCAATCTCACTAGTTTGATGAAAACAAAGGATTAAACGTATAGTGTGGAAGGTAATGGTTGCTTGTAGAGAGTAAATAGTAATAGTAGATGATGTATCAATGGTAAAGATTGGACCGGGGTCCACATTTCACTACAGGTGTTCTCCTTAAGAAAGATAACATAAGATGATGGGTGAACAAATTACAGCGGGGCAATTGACAGGAACTGAGCAGGACATAACAATGCAAATACTAGACATTCATGATCCTATGAGATTTGATTGGGCATTACAAAAATATACATAGACCGCCATCCAACTGCATCTATGATTAGTAATCCACCTTTAGGTTATCATCCGAACCCCCTCCAATATTAAGTTGCAAGCAACGGATAACTGCATTAAGCAATGTGTGTAAAGAAAATAATACAATTGTTCCATGAACAAAAGGTTTTTGTTTTCTCCCTAGTAGCAACTACACATCTACAAGCTTAGAGATTTCTGTCACTTCCCAGATTCAATAGAGGCATGAACCCACTATCGGGCATAAATACTCCCTCTTGGAGTCACTAGAATCTACTTGGCCAAGATAGCTACTAGAAACGGAGAGCATGCAAGATCTCAAACAACACAGAAATGATAGAATCAATAATCAATAAGACATGATAGAATCAATAATCAATCTGACATAGTAATCTCAATATCCATCGGATCCCCGCAAACACAACATGTATGATTACAAATAGATGATCTTGATCATTGAAAGAACATGTGGGCCCCCATGTGTGGTTTTGGTAATTAATGACAATCTCTATGGACTAATGCTTGTATCAAGTTGTACTTGTAGGAATTGTCCATAGGCAATGCCTGAACCATATGTTGGCTTCAAGGTCAAAGTTTGGAGAAGAAGAAAGTGAAGAGGATCAAGTAGTGACCAAGGTGTTCAAAGAGTGATCCACAGATTGGTCATGTGAGAGTTAAAACTATGAAGATCTCATGCTTAAAGCTTGCCAACCTCGGTGATCATGGATAGATGAAGACAAGGTCAAAGTAAAGGTTTCCCGATGTTGTATGGGGGAGTAACTTGCAAGTCTTCATCAAGCAAGTGCGTACAAAAGCAATCAAGAAAGGTGTTCCATCTTGAGAAGGACAAGACCGTCTACATCATAAGCAACTGGAATATGCGCAAGGCAAAGGTATGATCTTGATAGGGTTTCTTTCTTACCGGTCTCGGGATTTTAGTTGGGGAAACCGGTTTATAGGATAGATAACCGTACTATCAAGAGGGGCTCTCAAGTGAGTAACTCGATCATATCGTTCAAAGAGAGCTCAAACCTTTGCATACTTAGCATCATCCTTTCTTGGTTGTTATTTGGATCTTATCCATGTGAGGTTCTAGAGCTTGTGGTAATATTCTTAACAAGCCCTAGTTCATCAAAAATGGATTTCCCCTTTATATCTTATTGCGTTTTTTATCTTGGAGGTTTTACCGGTTTCTCTTTTAGAGATAGGTAAAACCTTCCATTATTTGGAGCTTATCCATATGAGGTTCTAGAGCTTGTGGTAATATTCATAACAAGCTCTAGTTCAGCAAAAACGGATTTCCCTTTTATATCATATTGTGTTTTTGATCTTTGAGGTTTTCCGGTTTCTCACCAAGAGATGTATCTCACTTTATAATACATGAAATGTTCTCTCTTGGTGGTATCCAATATTTTCCAACAAAATTGGTTTCATGTCAATCAGAGTTTCCAAACTCTAGATATCGCCATTTGAAGTTTGCCTCTTATTTGGTCCAGACCAGACTCTTCGGTCTATGTGGACCAGAGTCTCCGGTGTGGTCCGGAGTGTCCCCTGAAGTCCCCGGAGGGGGCTTTAGAATTCAGCCTGGGACAGTCTGATAGGTGGTCCGGACGCTAGTCCGGAGGTTGGGCCGGAATCTCCGGTGTAGACCGGAGTCTCCGGTCTGACTTTTCCCCAACGGACAGAAAACGGTCAGAAATCTATGGGCCTATAAAAAGGGGCCCTTCTTCCCCAATGCAATAGCTCGAGTTTTGACAGGCTTTCTCCTCCATTCTTAAACCTCTTGAGCTTGCTCCCCCTTCAATCCCTCCCTTGATTCTTGCATATACTTTAGGGATTTGAAAGAGGAGATCTGGATCTACAATCTCACCAATCCATCTCTCCTCTAAGTGAGGGGAACATATTGGGATCTAGATCTTGGAGTCTTTTGTGGATTTCCTCCATTGTTCTTCCTCTCTTATTCCCCCACAAGATTTTGTAGCTTTGGTGGAATTTGGGAGAGAAGGATTTGGGCACTACTTGTGTTCTTGCCATTGCATTTGGTGCATAGGTTTGAGTTCTCCCCAAGGATTTGGTTGTGGCCTTGGTGGCGTTTGTTGGCAGCCTCCAATTAAGTTGTGGAGAAGTTCCCCAACCTTGTGAGAGGTTCAGGTTTGCCACCGACAAGTGCACCGATAGTGGAAGTGTGGATCGATCCCGTTGGGGTAATATTCACCAGAGAATAAGGGAGGCCTTTGGTGGCGTAGGTGGTTAGATACCACCCCCTCTCCAAACGAGATGTACTCCATGTTGGGAGGAACTCGGTAAAATATCGTCGTCCCCGCATGCCTCGGTTATCTCTATACCGGAGCTATTTACTTATGCACTTTACATTGTGATAGCCTTCGTGCTTGAAATAATCTATATCTTGTTATCACTTTGTTGCTTGTATTGCTTAGCATAAGTTGTTGGTGCACATAGGTGAACCCTAGTTGTTATAGGTTGTGCTTGACAAAGTAAATGCTAGTTTTATTCCGCCTTTGTTGAGCCACTCTAGGAAAAGTTTCAATCACCTATTCACCCCCCCTCTAGGCAACATTCGTATCCTTTCAATCATGAACGGACCTCACAAGATCTAAACATGATAGCACAAAGGAGGAGAAACAACCATCTAGCTATTGTATGGACCCATAGTACAAGAGTGAACTAATCACCCATCATACTAGAGGCTGGCATGGTGATGAAGAAGGCCTCCGGCATGATCTCTCCCCTCAGTTAGGGTGCAGGGAAGAGCTTCAGATCCCCTTGATCTAGGGACGATGGTGGCAGCGGCTACGGACTGTTTCGTGGAGATCTTCTCGGGTACTTAGGGTTTTGGCATCGGGGGCTTTTATAGGCGAAGAGGTAAGGCGGGAGGGTAGCCAGGGGGGCCACACCCTTCTCAGGTGCAGCCCATGGTGGGCCCGCCTATGGGGGGTGGCCACCCTGTGGCTCCCCTCCGGTCGCCCTTTGGTCTTTGTGTTCTCCTTGGTGAAATATTGACTTCGGCTTTTGTCCCATCCAATTTCGAGAATATTTCCTTACTAGCTTTTGTGAAACCAAAAACAGCAGAAAACAGGGAACTGGCACTATGCATCTTGTTAATAGGTTAGTCCCAAAAAATGTATAAAAATACCTGAAAGTGTAGACACAGCATAGAAAAGTTGATACTAAACAAGCATGGAACATCAAAAATTATAGATACGTTTATGACGTATCAAGCATCCCCAATCTTAACTCATGCTCATCCTCGAGTAGGTAAGTGATAAAAAGAATAATTTTTAGGTGACATGCACCATCACAATCTTGATCAAACCATTTGCAAGCATTGAAAGATGGGATCAAAGTACTCTAAACATGAGCATGAAAGATGAAGTTCTAACAATAAAACATAGCAACTATGTTGCAACATGAAAGGATACAAACAAAGATCATGAATAACAATTCTTGTCCCTCATGGAGTAGCAAAACATAAATGCATAGGACACCTTCAAAGTTCATAAGGGTGACTAGATACAGATAGTTCAAGAACAAGCAATATCAACATTATGAATCAATCAATAAGTTTTGGGACAATGCACATAGAACTAAGAATGACAACTATGCTCTCCTAGTTGGTGAATAAAGATAGAAGGTGGAGAATCAATATAAATGTAGAGGTCCCAACCTGATAAGGTAGATATCCCTGTGTTTATAATGCTAGTCCTTGGATCTAATAGCTAGCATCCACAGTTTAAGATGTAATATCAAGAAACAAAGGTTATATTACAACTAATAACCAGGAATAAAATAATTCATTACATCTTACATATCTCATTAGGCTATCTCATTACAATGTAGCAGATATGACTATATAGCATGAAGTCCTTCATCTTCATATGCCACAGGCAATCATGTTGGTTGTAGACTTGTAATCCCTACTCAACAAACTTCACTAACATCAAACAAACCTGCAACATAATAAGTTACAGCCACAAGGGTCAATACATTTGATATGTATTAGCAATTGATTTTATATTTACATGGAGAATCTATCATCTACATGAATATTTGGCTAAATGGAGTTTTGGCTTGCCTTTGCATAAAACAAGTTTTCCATATCCTTTGAAAATAGTTTGTCTCTTTGACAAAACCTTTCATCACACAATGGCACACTGGATAACCTCCAAGTGCTTCCCTTGTTTACCCAACAAGTTTTAAACTTCGAGAAATTGGGATGAGGAGATCCTTGATTGCTTCAATGCCTTTTATGCTCAAATTGTCCATTGCCGGGGACACGGCTAAGTACTTAGGTTTTACCCTCTCGAGAGATGGTGCACTTTCCCCACAAGACTCGACATGCATTGAGACGAGATCTTTTAGAAGCCTTTCCATAGACCAAATGGACACGTTCCATCCTATCATCACTACCACCTTATGTATATCTGGCTAAGTTATTGCAACCTATATGATCAAGGCAGAGCCCATATTGCCATGTGGTTGCACTAGAAACTTCTCAACACAAAACATCTCAAATCTCTTTGTTCCTAGGTGGCAATCCACAAGTGTGATACACAATGTGAACCATAGAAATGGCCCTTGTGTAACCACACAACACAAATCCATCCAAACAATTACCATTCCACCCAGGTGTTTCATTCACTTAGTTGTTTTATTAATCAAAAACATAGTCATTGACTTTGCATAATATCATATCATGAATATTCCACCCTTGAAACCTTTTAGCTAGGCTAAGCATACTAGCAAAACTTGTATCTTAACTAAGGAAGAATCCTACCAAGATATATTCTATAGGATCTACTATATCATAGCTTTATATAAAATATAGTCCTATCATGCATACTACAAAAATATCACAAATGCACTATTTAAAAGATAGGACTTTTGATGAACAAGTATCACTTCCCTTTTTGGTAGAGAATCTAGGTACACTCCTTTATCTTGCAATTGTCACACTCTTCAAGGTTCACTACAATTCAATCAAGCAAACACACAATCAAAAACTATCATTCAAACAATTCACCACATAAAATATTGAAAACAAAGAAATGCATGCAAGCATGCAAAAGATTTTTTTATTGGAAAAGTGGTTTCTAACAAGGTTCTAAACATTTCAAAACACCTATTGGTCATTTATAAAAGTGGCAAAACATTTGAAACCAATTTAGTGAAAATAGGCCTTTTAAATCATTTTTGTTTTGCTAGAAATGATTTTATTCAACGGAATAATTCCCTAGTGTTAACCAAATATATTTTTAAATCCAAATGTTAGTGTTTAGGGTCAGAGAGTTCAAAACAAACCATTTTCAAAAGGTTTCCCTCAAAAATCATTTTTAGAATAATTTTTATACTCAAAATAGCCCTAATAATGTTTCTGCAAAAACACCTAATTTTTCAGAATCAAAATACTAAAATAAGGCCACATTTGCAAATTTTACATTTTCCTGAATCCATTGATATAAAATTTGCAATTTTTGGCCAATCAGATCAAAAGTTATAGATTTTACAAAATCAATCATCTAATAGATCAAATCTGATTTTTAAAACAAAGGCCTAGACACGCGTCATGTTGCTATTGGTTGATACCGCTTCGTTCGGATCAAGCAAACTGGGGCGTTGGATTTAACTAGATCTATGCGGCTCAGATCAGTCAAAAACGATTCGTTAAGTCATCTATCTCTACCACTAGATTTAGATCCAACGATCCAGAGCGCAATGACCAAAGTCTGGCGGCACTTGGCAAGGGTGAGCGGCGGTGGAGCTCGGTCAGTGGTGGTCCGGTGTTTCCAGGAAGCGAGAGGAGGAATGGAGGGGATCACCAGGTTCTCCGAAGTGTGTAGATGCTCAATGTGGTCGCCATCGATGAAGGGGCGCATGGGCGAGACAGCAATTCCTCATCGGAGATGTCTCTGGCGTCGGGTACGCACGGTCGTTGTCGGAGGCGACGCTACGAGGCACGCGGAGACAAGAGGAGGACGGCGTTATATGTACAAGTAAGAGGAGAGTGCGAGAGCATCAATGAGAGGGAGAGGCACGGTCAGAGATTACCAGGAGAGGTCGCTGGAGTCGAGGCAGGAGACGGTGGCGCTCAGACGAAGTTGTTGCCGACGTTCTGGGGCACACGCGCAAGCGAGCGGAGAGTGCTAGCAGGTGCGCACGGAAATGGGGAGTAGGTTAGTGGAAGCTAGGGGGCAAGGGGTGACTGGGCTCGCCGGAATTGGTGCTGCAGCTCGTCGGTTTCCGCGGCGGGGCAAGCTAAAACCAAGGCAGCCTCGGGGCTCTCTGGTAGTAGGTTTTGAGGGGAAAGAGAGAGGGGGCATAGGGGATTAAGAAGGCATAGTCGCAGGGGATTACTGGCGGCATTAACGCGAATTTACGTGATTCATTCAACGGTAGAAACGGCGAAGGAGGAGTTGGGGGCTGGGTCAGCACGTCGGGGACGATGATGACGTGGTAGTGGGGTTGCGTTGTCAGTGGGAGGGGTGGGGTGAGCGCGGGTGAGAAATAACGGGCAGAGAGAGGGGTTTCCCGGGTGGTCTGTAGTTGGGCCAGGGGTTGGGCTAGGTTAGTTGGGTTGGACCTTTTCCCTTTTTTTCTTTTATTTTTTTTTTCTATTTCTGATTTATGTTTTCATTCAAATCAAATGATTCAAACTTCTATTTGATTTCAAATTTTTGCCAAACCTTTTCTGTAGGTTTATACTATTTATTAATGTGTTTAAATAGTCCATTTGAATTATTTCAAAATATTCTCTTATGATTTATTATTTATTTAAATTAGGCCTTTTGTCTTTATTTAAATAAATTTGAATATGGTTCAAGCCCATATAATTTTTATTTGATTAATCTTTTATTCTTTTTAAGTTAATTAGGTAACGTTTAATCCACTTTGGCAATTTCAATTATTTTTCTCATGATTGAACTAATCATTTATATTAGGAATTTTGTCTTCATTCAAAAAAATATGGTTAATAGCCCATATAATTTTATTTAAATAATCTTTATTGCTTTATTTTTATTTGGATTATCTTTATTCCATTTTCTTATGGATTTGGCCAAGATTTAATTTGTCCTTATTCAATTATTTCTTTTTTATCTTATAAAATCCATATATTTTTATTTATAGTTCCAAAATTGGTGATTCCACTTTGTATAATTTTATTTAATATTTATTTATCCTTTTAAATCCTTTTAGGATTAATTTGTTCACAATTTTTGTATGGATTTTATCTAGGAACTTTATTAGCCTTGGAATTACTTTATTTTACCTTATTAAATTCATAAGTTTTTATCCATTGCTTCAAATTGAGTGAAACCAATTTCTATGGTTTTATAATATTATTGTTTATTATTTCTCATCATTTTAAATGTTTTGTTGCTGAATTTTTATATGGATAAAATCCATAGTCTTGGAGAGATCTTGTATATGATTTCTTTCTTTAGGGTTTAGGGTTTTGGTTTATTTTTCCCAACTGTTTAAATTCAGGATTCTTTCAATGCAAGATTGTATTTGATCTTTTGAATATTTTTTTGTTGCTTTCTTATTCAAATTTTGTTCAAGAAGGGTTTTGATGTTTCCATTTAGTTGGGGAAAGTTTCTTTTCACCCTAAATTTCAACAATTGTTTCTTTTGTTTATTTATTTTTCACATTTCAAAATTTGGAGAATTTTGGGATGTGACAATAAAAATGGAAGAAAGGCCCTTCAGAGGGAAGCAGGGATTTCAAGTTTCATAAAGAGCTTCGAAAAATTATGGTACTTGTTAGCTTTCAGCTCTCATTTCCCCTATCATAAGCGTCTTGAGGTGATTAAGGTTAAAGTGAACAAAGTATGGTGTATATGCTTGACAAAGTATAAGTTGGAAATCTCATGTCCCTTGAGTACGAGGGAAGTTCCTCATGCTACTCAACTTTAGTCACCGGTAAGTTCTTGCCATAGTAAGTATATGTGTATCATAAAGAACTGCCAACAGGGTACCCCTTGCCCCATGATACAGGAGCTATCCCATATCAAAATTACAAGGAAACAGACAATGAGCATATCAGCAATCTTTTTATTTGCTATTTGCATAGGTTTTTATTGAATATGCTTCACAGATTGCTCACTATGGTTATGCTGCGAGTTTCCACCATGATTAGGCTAGCGGCCCAGGCGTTTCTCTAACACACATACATAACTCCATGAACTTACAAGCTCCCCTTTTATTTCTCATCGCCGACATCCATAAACAAAAGAGCATGATATCAACTGGGTAGATATTTACAGTTGTTGAAAGTGTTTCCCGTGACAGCACGGTTCTCCTAATTCCCAACTTATAAGTGTAAGCATATACAACACAGATGACACAATGGTTCAAGTTTCTTAGGGGCAAGAAAAATAAAGTGTGCCATCAAGTTTGTGAGATCTTTAATCACTAATTTTCACATAACAAGTTTCATTTAGAAGATAGATAAAACAAGAATATACTTGGAATGGTGTAACACGCCATGCATAGGAATTTATAGTGGATACTTATGAATAACTTGGTTTCTTGGGAGTTGGATGTATGAGTAGAGCTTACTCAATACAAGTGAGGCTAGCAAAAGACTGGGAGCGACCAACTAAGAGAGCAATAATGGCCATAATCATGCAGAGCGACAAAACATTATCAACCAAAGCATAAAGTGGTACCACAAGTCAAAAACTAAATCATCATAGAGGCTAAGGTGACTGGTTCATAGTCATAACATGGTGTGAGCATGTTCCAAGTCAACCCAAACAAAGCATCAAATGAGAATACCACAATACTATGCTTTTGTATGCTAAAACAACACATGATTCTTGCAAGGCACATTAAGAAATCTCAATTGTTTGGAACAAGTAATGCTACAACAATAACCACTAATCATAAGGTCAAAACAACATCTAGCATGACATGATAAAGTCTAAGCCACAGTCAAAACAAGCTCCCTTTTGTATCACCATAAGCATGAAACCTTTCTACTCCTTTCCAACACCAATCAACTTATTTGAAACATCACAATGAAAGTGGGGGTCCAACTACTTTATTCAAGAAAACTAAGCAAACGAAAACCAAAAACAAAAACTAATACACTCCAAGAACAACACAACAGTGCATGAAACAATAAAAACGAAGTGTCTAAAAAGACCTGAGACTTTTATTGATGAAGAAGGGGATGCCTTGGGCATCCCCAAGCTTTGATGCTTGTAACTCTTGAATATTTTTGGGGTGACATGGGGTGGCATCCCCAAGCTTGATCTTTTGTGCATTCTTCATCTCATTACATCATTCTTCCCTACACTTGGAAATTTCCATCATACAAAGCTTCACACAATCTTCATGAGCAACATTAGTGCATTCAAAAGTAATAAACCTTTGGTTTTAGTTTCAAAACAGAAAAACTTTCATTAAAAACACAAGATACTGTAGCAATTCCTTCAAAAATCTCAATTTACCAAAGAGAACCCAAAAAGAAATTGATAAAGAGGCAAATGCAAATAATGGCAGAAATCTGTCAAAACAGACCAGTAGATAAAAATCGATTTTTTCGAAGACCTTCTGTTGCTCAAATCGAAAAGTGCTGAACTAACTAAAGTTATCTAACAACCTGGGGGATTTAATCAGAAAATTACAGCTCAATCCAACATACAGATATTTGTCACAAATTTTTACAGTGAGGCACAAAAATCTGTTTCAGGACAGCAACTTCCCCAAATCTTACTTCTCTCTCATTAGAGGTTATTCTTGGCACAAAAATCAAATAAAAAGGATAAGGAGAGGTTATTACAGAAGTAATAACTTCCAATACTCAAGAAAACTATTGGGTTATCTCCCAAGAAGTACTTTTCTTTAACGCCTTTAAGTTAAGCATGATAGTTTGAGAAGATTCTCACATAAGAAATATGAATTCAAGTAAAAGAGAGCATCAAGAAGAAAATTCAAAACACATTTAAGTCTGATCCACTTCCTATGCATAGGAATCTTGTACACAAATAAATTCACAAAGAACAAAGTGACATGCATAGGAAGATAAAACAAGAGTAACTTCAAAACTTTCAGCACATAGAGAGGTGTTTCAGTACCATGAAAACTTCTACAGTCCTATTTTCCTCTCTCATAATAATTTTCAGTAACCTCATGAATAAACTCCACAATATAATTACCACATAAAGCATGCTTCTCATGATCTACAAACACATAATTTTTATCAAGCTCAAAAATTTTGGGATTAAAACCGTCAAACCCACTTTTAACAATTTTATAATAAGATGACTGATCATTCTCAAGTGGTATGGGGTTCCAAGATAAGGTCAAGACCCCTCCAATCTCATTTTCAATAGTAGTACAATTTCTAGTGGTATGGGTTATCAACCAATATAGGACCATCATCTAGAGCTTTATCATAAAAAAATTCTAAGGAAAACTCTTTAGTACCATGCATTTCAAAGTTAGGCACAAATAAAGGATTATCATAGATAACAGGAGCATAATTATTATCACAAGTTTTACTCATAGTAGATAATTCAAAAGGACCCACTGGAACATAACATTAATCCTCCTTTGGTAAGCATGGGGGACAATCAAATAATGTAAGGGATGAAGAGTTACTCTCATTAGAAGATAGGCATGGGTAGCTAATCCATTCTTCCTCCTTTTGTTCATCACTCTCCTCCTCTTTTGCATCTAATGAGCTTTCAGTTTCAGCAATTTCTTCTTCCATAGTCTCTTGCAAGGTATTAGTCTCTTCCGTTGGTGGAAAGCATCTATTAAAATATTCAAGAATATAGCCATTTTCTTCCTTGTAATTATCAAAGAAAAATTTAGTATATCATAAACCTCATATTTATAAGGTGCATCATTAGTATTTTCGAGCAAATTAGCAAGTTAGAATGCACTCTTCCTAGCAATAAATTCTTTAATTTGTTCCACATCATAAAAGTCATAATTTCTCTTAACATAAGAAGATATGGTAACATTATCATTATACTCACATTGAAAGGGAGGTGTTTATACCTCCTACAACAACAATATTTATCAAAGCAATACGTAACAATATAAGTAGAGAACACGTTTCTAGCAATGGTATTCAATTTAACAATTTGTTCCCATAAGTGTTTCCCTTTTGATGACAAATGGTGTTCCTCATAATAATATTTTTGTTCCTCCGTGAACCCACCTTGCCAATAAGATTTAATTTCAATGAAACTATCCATTGATATAAAGCATGACAAAGCAAGGCAATAATAGACTAACAACTATAGTAGGAACTAAATTTTTTTGTGTTTTTTATAAGAAAAATCAAGCCAAACAAAACTAATTTTTTGTATTTTTTATAAAATAAGCAAGAAAACAAAGCAAAATAAACTAAGCAATACAAAAACAAAGTAAAGATAATGGTTGTGAAGGACTCCTCTTCTGAAGCTGTCCTTAAACTCCTCGGCAACGGCGCCAGAAAAAGTCTTGATGAGCTCAGATCACTGTAGAGCTTCGTTGGGAAACCCCAAGAGGAAGGTGTGATGAGCACAGTAGTAAGCTTTCCCTCAGTTATGAAACCAAGGTTATCAAACCAGTAGGAGGAAGGAAACAACTTCCAAGGTGTTGCCAGCAACTTGGAATCCTGCACAACACAAACTCAAGACTCTTCCCCAACTTACAGTGAGGTTGTCAATCTCACTGGTTTTCTGAAAACAAAGGATTAAACTTATAGTGTAGAAGGTAATGGTTTCTTGTAGAGAGTAATTAGTAACAGTAGATGTTGTATCAATGGTAAAGATTGGACCGGGGTCCACAGTTCACTAGAGGTGTTCTCCTTAAGAAATATGACATAACATGCTGGGTGAACAAATTACAGCGGGGCAATTGAAAGGAACTGAGAAAGGCATAAAAATGCAAATACTAGACATTGATGATCCTACGAGATTTGATTAGGCATTACAACAATATACATAGACCGCCATCCAACTGCATCTATGACTAGTAATCCACCTTCAGGTTATCATCCGAAACCCCTCCAGTATTAAGTTGCAAGCAACAGATAACTGCATTAAGCAATGTGTATAAAGTAAACAATACAATTGTTCCATGAACAAAAGATTGTTGTTTTCTCCCTAGTAGCAACAACACATCTACAACCTTACAGATTTCTGTCACTTCCCCAGATTCAAGAGAGGCATGAACCCACTATCGAGCATAAATACTCCCTCTTGGAGTCTCTAGCATCTACTTGGCTAAGATAGCTACTAAAAACGGAGAGCATGCAAGATCTCAAACAACGCAGACATGATAGAATAAATAATCAATAAGACATGATAGAATCAATATTCAATCTGACATAGTAATCTCAATATCCATCGTATCCCCACAAACACAACATGTATGATTACAAATAATGATCTTGATGATGAATGGAGCTCACAAGATCTAAACATGATAGCACAAAGGAGAAACAACCATCTAGCTACTGTATGGACCCATAGTCCAAGAGTGAACTACTCACGCCTCATACCGAAGGCTGGCATGGTGATGAATAAGGCCTCCAGGATGATCTCTCCCCTCCGACAGGGTGCTGGGAAGAGCTTCAAATCCCCCTGATCTAGGAACGATGGTGGCGGCGGCTACAGACTATTTCGTGGAGATCTGATCGGGTACTTAGGGTTTTGGCATCGGGGGCTTTTATAGGCGAAGAGGCGAGGCAGGAGGGCGGCCAGGGGGCCCACACCCTACCTAGGCGTGGCTTGGGGTGGGCCTGCGTGTGGGGGGTGGCCACCCTGTGGCTCCCCTCCGGTCGCCCTTCAGTCTCTATGTTCTCCTCTGTGAAATATTGACTTTGGCTTTTGTCCCATCCAATTCCGAGAATATTTGCTTACTAGATTTTCTGAAACCAAAAATTAGCAGAAAACAAGCAACTAGCACCACGGCATCTTGTTAATAGGTTATTCCCAGAAAATGTATAAAAATACCTCAAAGTGTAGACAAAGCATAGCAAAGTTGATACTAAACAAGCATGGAACATAAAAAATTATAGATACGATTTACGATGTATTAGGGTTTGGCGCTTGAAAATAATAATTTTTCCTATGCAAACCACTGACTACCAGCATTTATCTAGGAGTAATGTAGTAACGGAAGGGGATTTTCACGAACTTGCCAAGTTGAAGACCGAGCTTTTTGAACGTTCAGGAGAACATGGATGATGTATTCGTACAGACGCCGACCTCATGGTCGTTCTGACTCAGATGGCTCCACCAGCTCTAGCTCCACTGGCTCCATTGACTCTGATGGCTCGAACGAATTGAGAGCTACGAATGCAATGCCTCGTAGGGGGTCGCACACATTCGGTACTTGACGATGACTCCCGGACTCTGATCTAGCAGAAGTTGCGGAAGTAGATCTCCTGGATCCGGAATCTCCGTAGGGCAACGGTGCTCCACGTTGAAGAATTCTCTTGTTCACGCAGCCCATGTAATAGGTCCACAGTCACAAGAGAGAGAAGGAGAGAGGAGGGAACTTGAAGGGAGAAGCCTCAAAGCTTGGGATTAATTGGTGTGTTTAAATCCCTCCCTATGCCCTCCTTTATATAGGGGGAGGGGAGCCCCCAACTCCAATGCCTAAGCAATATGGGACTAAAGGAGACTAGGCAGTGGGAGGCCACCTTGGCAGGCCGACCAAGGCTTCCTTGGGCCCCACGTGGGCACCAAGGGGCCCAACCGGCCACTCCTTCCCTCTCCACTTTGGGTGCCCTCCCTCTTGGTTATTTTCACCTTAGGGAATTGACCCATTAGGCATGGGCTGCCCATTAAATCATATTTAAATCATTAAATAAATGTATAATTCAATATTAACATATATTTATATTATTTAATTTCATTGCATCGGAACTCCTTCCGGATAACTCCGATCACCCGTCAGACTTTCTCGGAACCCTTTCGGTTTTCCCTTCTCTTTTCTTTGGTCATTCATATGATACCAAAACGATCTCAGAGCATTGTCAAACCCTTAAGTGTGTTACCCTAACATTTTGGGAACACTCCATACATGGTCGAGACCCCTCTCAGACCAATGATCATCAGTGGGTCCTGGATGCCCATAATGACCCATGTGAATTCCACGAGAATCATTGTCGTTGAACCATTAAACACAGAGTCCTTTTTCCATTTGTTACTTTGATACTTTACTTGTTTGATACCTGATCAACAACATCTCCATGTCGGGTTCAATCTTGTTACCGACAAGTACAACTTTACTCGTTCTGAGCTATACCATCCCTGTGACCTAGTCACACGCTGCAGCTTCATGGATGCCATGTCTCCAAGTGGGCCTAGTGTATCTCTCCATCACGTGGAAGAACAAATCCCTCTATTGGCACATACACCTCTACATGCCCCTCTGAATACCTGAAGACACCTTTATGATCATCGTTTTACCGAGTGACGTTTGATGCAAACAAGGCACTGTCGGGTGATAGTGATTAAATATAGTCTCACGGTCTAAGGAATTGGTTACTGTGTTTCCTAGTCATTGTAACAGTGAACTTCATGACTTTATTGTGTTACAATTCCTATGTTGTTCTGTCCATCACTTTCATTGACCTAATGAAATGACCCTATTGTCAATTGACATAAATGTCCATGATCGGAAAACGTCGATCATCGATTGACCAATGAACTAGTTTCTAGAGGATCACTAGGGACTCTGATGGTTTACATATCACACGTGCATTGACATTCCTATCAATGCAGTTATAGCATGATATAATACCTATTATGAACTTAATGAAATATGTCAATAATCTATATTATTATTTGCCTATAGGGCATATTTCCAATAGTTACCTCATCGAAGGCCCTAAACATGGGTATGTCCATGTGTCCATTTGTAGTGCTCGTATAAAATCACGCATTCGGTCGGCATCGCTCAGTCCAGTTGGTCTCACGCCTCTTTGATGCCATTTGTATAGCACTACCATGTAACAACCACGATAGGGCTGGTGGGGCCAATGAAAATGACGTCTGTGTCCACGTGATGGAACCCATCTAAGGACGAATGGCCCGGGCGATGCCAATGCATGATTCCCTGAGGCAACGACATCATTTTACTTGTTTGTTTTGGTTGCACAATGAGAAACGGATTTTTTTCTAGCCCCCAATCATCCTCTATTGACTGTTTCCTTTGGTTGGCTATCCATCCTATCTCCTCCCCATCGCTGGTGGCCACGGTGGTCAGTGGTAAGGGAGAAAGGTACGGTTTTTTCTTGTTTTCCTTCTTAGTAGTTTTGGGTATACAAATAAAGTAGATCTTAGGTCTTCGTTGTCGTCCTCCCTCTGGTTGCTTATTGTGGATACCGCAGGGTTCCTGGCACTGGAAACCCTAGCCGTTCTCACAGTGGTTGCGCAACTAACTTTGATTGACAAGTTCCCGAGCTCGGCGCCCCTGGCCCTGTCTACGGGTCGCTTGGCTAGATTTGGCCATCTCTCCTCTTCCTGGGCCTTCGATGGTGGTCACGCTCCCCTGGCCCGGCCTTCGGTGGTGGTCACGCCCCCTCTCCGGTGGCAGCCGTTTTGGGAACAAGTCCTCGCCGTCGCCATCAATCAGCAGAAGCAATGATGTAAGCGGTGCTGGTAGTATGGGGGCTATGTTGTGTTGTGGCAGCGTCGGTCATGCAGGATTGGCCAGCAAGGACTCTGCGGGTGATGCCCTTGTTATCAGAAACAACGTACAAGGTCATGTTGGCATGCTTCTAGCATGCTGCATGTGAACTAGGCTTCATGGGTGATTTCGATGGAAAAGAGAAGAAACTCTGGTTAAAGAACTAGAGGCTAAGTATCGGTCTTCCTCAACAATACTTCAAGGGCAGGACTGGTTATGCTCTGATCTCCAACTTTGGGTATGTTAACTTCACTTCCTTTGATTAGTTGGAGATTATGGAGTCTTCTTTAGGGTAAATTTAGCATGATGACCATAACTTGGACTGTTTCAATTGGGATAAACAAATTTGTGTGAATCTATGGAGTCAACGTGATATCAGCATAATTCTCACATATCTATTATCAATGAAGGGCAGGACTAATGGTTCAACTATTACAAATATTTGAAGAGGTCCATATTGCTGAATCACAGTCATATGAGCATAAGTTATATATGACCTTGAAGCAAATCAAAGGCAATCCTATATACTCAAATGAGCAAGATTTTCCATTAAAGTTTAGTTGCACATGGTTATGTTGGTTCGATGATAAACATGGTGCTAACACTGTCCCCGTAGTTTGGGTTGATCCACTGGCAGTGGATGACAACATTTCCAATGTGTTTCCTCAGATTCAACTATAGGGACCCGTAAGTTTGAGATCGGTGAAATATATTCGATATCTATAGCTCAGTACTCCAAGTCCTTGGATGTGTATGCAAGATAGACTGTTGGGAGAACCACCCACAGGGCATCAACTGGTTTGGAGCATAGAGGCCCTTGAAGACTGCAGATGCGGCACTTTTGATTCCGAGTTGTCGTCGGATGCTCAATCTCTATTTGGTTCCTCTTGTAGTCTTTAGTGTTAGCTTCACATGTTATCGTCACTTGCTTTGGGGTTGTGCCATTTTTCTCACCTCTATCTTGATTTTTGATGTAGAGCCTCGATGTACTGTTCTCATTAATGTTAATATACTTTCTTGTTCCAAAAGAACGCTCGTAGGACGAGACCATTCTCCTATTTGTTCACATAAAATATTATGATTGAGTCGAGGGAGGGGAGGGAAATTTGTTGTCGCATTATAGGCCATGACCCTGGTGCTCGATGCATTGCTCAGTCTGGGGATTGCTCAGGAATAAATGAAAATTTTACCACCAAGCAGTTTTCAGAGATGTTTTTCTATTTTGTTCATGTGTTATAATTCCCTACTACTTATCATGTCCACTTCTTCTTATTTGTAACTGCTTGACAATTATATGACTTGCTAATGGCATCACCAAGGGTGACCTACCATTTGTCCACATACCAACTTGTCCAAACTCGGTTTTCATTCACAATCTGTTTTTCAGCAACTACTTATTCAACAATACAAATTTAAACATATATGCTGAAGCATTCCAAAAACATATATGGTGGACCACAAATTAAATCAACAGTGATTCAAACTACTACTATTGCATAGTTCAAATTTGAATTCAAATTAATCTGAATTCAAAAACTCCTCGTCTTTCAAAATCATCACCTATGAATGGGATAAATAAACTAAATTAAGTACACACTACAAGCGATATGAAACAATCAAACAAAACAGACAAAATAAACGATCAAACTCGTCTATGACCAACATTATGCTGGCACCAGAGACGGGGAGGAACATGGAGGTTCCAGGGAGCTAGTACGGTTGAGATGTGGCACCCATGGAATGCAATGTGAGAGGTTGTGAGGGAGCTGCAGGAGGTGTAAAGATCCGCGGCATGAGAGGGAGGGGCGGAGCACCAGTGATAATAGGCATCAGCAGTGCTCCAATGACAGGGTGTGGTCAACCGGCTATACAAAGAGCGGGGTCGAGCCGGAGTGGATAGCTTCTAAAAATAGTGTCATTGTTTCTTTTTCTATTAGGTGGTGTATCCACGGTTAGTGTGGAAGTACCAACCCATCTCAATGGCAGGGAAGGGTCTTAACAGTTCATTAGGGCATACACTATGTTGTCCATAAGGCAATTCCATAATCAATTAATTTAGTCTATTAGGGTATCTATAGTGGAGGTTCACTCTACGGTATTATAGATATAGATATATAGATTAGATACATACATATATAAAAATTGAACCATTTAGCGATCTTTTAGGGCCTCATCTACTGTAGATTCCTAACTTAAGCCAATCACCGATCGACGTGTAACCTTTCTTTAGCACCTTATATCAGTGGGGTTTGTTTTCATTTTTCTTTTTACTAGCGTGTTTATTTCGTGTTGCCGGTGGCCTCTCTTGTTTCAGTTTCTCCCGGTTTCGATATAGGCTTCCTTCTTTATTGCTCCCGGCTAGTGCCGTCTCCTAGTTTCTCTCTAATTTTTTTTTGAGAATTGGTTTCTCTCTAAATTGGGCATATCATGTGCATGCCTTTGTTTACTTCCCCTGAACCCCGCTTCCCATCGTATAACCTCTCTCCTAAATTTTATTTGGGCGGGACTGTGCGTCCCTCGGAGGGCAGGAGCGTATGGAGCCTCCGGCTCCACTTCCTGCCATGTGTCATTTTCTTTAAAATGCCCAATTTTGCTTTCGTGTAGCAAAAAATTCCCTGTTTTTGTTTCTATATACGGAGTAGCAAAAAAGATTCGTACCAAAAAGAAAAAAAGACTAGGCTCGCCGGAGAATTCATAGAAAAAAATCTACATGTAGCAAAAAATTATACTAACATAGAAATACCAAATTCGATGGAGACCTCACTGGAGGTTCAAATTTGACCTCATTTCGATAAATCGGTATAAAATCATTTAAGTGGGCAGAGTTATCTAGGACGAAGTTTGAAAACTCATAAAACATGGAAATCTTAATTAAGTAAAACATGTTGGTCCACTTAATATGTCTAGGATCTTGGCTTGTGGCATTCAGATCTATATTTTTCGTACTTATAGAATTGTTTACTACAAGAAGATGCACCCATCAACCTCCAAAAAGACACTTAATTCAAGAGCAGTCTATCACAATTACTTGTAGCTCAAGTTTGACCTAATTCCATTAAATTGGCAAGAAGTCAGTGAAGTGTGCGAAGTTAGCTAGGAAGCTTGAATAATGTAATTATAAGAAACCATGGTCAACTTTCTGTGATAATTGGGAAGGTTGCATTTTCTTCTAACTATGGTAGGTCCCGTAGGAGCAAGGTACTTGAGTTAACATGATCGGTGAAAGTACAAGTTACATCAAGGACCTCATAAAAATGAAAATTACATCCAAGTCCATGCATTTAGCACAAGGTTCCTAAAACTAAGAAATGAAGTGTGTTTTGAGGTTTGCGCATACTAGCATTCATTGTGCTAAAGACTATCAATAGAATATATCTAGACATGTTCTAATGTATAGATACATTTGTATCTAGACAAAATCAAGTCAGTTATTTCTGGAGGGAGGGAGCACTACTGTGAATGGCCAATCTTTTGAATAATCTTCCCTCCGATGTCTGGGAAGCAAGTGAAAATTTTGAAACTGGAAACCCTTGAATTTTTTGCTGCCAAGGACCAAAGTGGTTTCCTTCCTATGTAGTACTCCTAATACACACCAATGCGGCTGCCGAACACGCTAGAGAAATAGACCCACCCTCTCAAAAAAACAGAGCCGTCATACCAAGGCACATGTGTGCAGCTCCATGTTGTGGACGAGGGAGAGATTAGCCGGGCTGGTGCGCGAGGGGAGAGGGGTGTAGAGATGAGAGGCAGTGAAGGAGAGAGAAAACACACAATTTGTTTTGTGTGTATAGGTCCATAAATTTACTACTACTAGTAGAGTCAGGATTACCTCGTGTCAGCAACCCATCATAACTTTGCGCTAACATCTCCCCCGCAAAAAAACACTTTGCTCTGACATCGAACCGCCTTCAACTTTTCTTCTCTCTTTGTTGCTTCCCTCTTCCCCTGCATACGTTTTATTCTCTTTGCATGTATAGAACGTAGACAGAGGTGATCATATGTCTAAGCAAAAAAATACTATGAGTAAGGGCATCCACTATGTTATCCATAATGAAAAAATGTAGTCCTGATGGACTTCCATATACACAGTGGAAGTTATCCACAAGATAAAAACCTTAATGGTCACCCTTAAGCTTATGGGTAGTCCATAAGCATTAAAATATTGATATCTAGTACACATAGCAATAGAAAATAAATTTTAATCACAAGACTACAAGAGGGTAGCTCTTACATGTGGGTCCTATCTTATGGACAAGTTTGACTAGATACATTGTGGTGCAATCAGCTAGCTTGGTATAGAAAGTGGGTCCCATCTTAAAGATAGGTTTGTCCATATACATAGGTGATGCCCTAAGTGTAGGGTTTGTTGCATGGAAAACAAAAAAAATCTATCGCAACAACGAATAAAACCAAGATCCAATCTATGGGAAATCTAAGATATAATCTACAAGATAGGTGCAATGAGATAGATGAGAACTAATCCTCGGATATCCAAAGCGTTAACAAGATCTAATCTCATGGTTGATGTAGTCGATCACTTTTCGATCTCAAGATCGCGACGACGATCCTTCCGGCGCCGCATTTCGGCAGCGCTACCGCACTCGGTAACATGTATGGAGTTGATGAAGACCTTTATATCCCCATTCCAGTGGGCAACATAGGTAGTAGATCCCCTCGGAATCCTAGCAGCACAACGGCGTGGTGGTGGAGGAGAAGACCTGTAGGGCTCTACCTAAGCCGGAGCAGGAAGATGGAGGAGGGAGAGGGGTGGTAGCTATGGTTGAGGTGAAGGGGC
Organism: Avena insularis; assembly: GCA_023614405.1. NCBI lineage: Eukaryota > Viridiplantae > Streptophyta > Magnoliopsida > Poales > Poaceae > Avena > Avena insularis. The sequence goes on along the minus strand of CM042685.1, from coordinate 89,531,153 downwards.
AAGGGTTCACCCTCCCCTCCCCTATTTATATAGAGGGGGTGCGGTTAGGGCAGCCCCTTGGCCTCCTCCCACTAGGGCCAGCACACATAGGGATTAGGGGGAAAACTATCCCCCAAGTTTCTCCCTTTCGAATTTAGGGTTTTGCCCTAAATCCTATGGGCTAGCCGGTTGGGCCCTTTGTGTTGCAGCCCAACACATGGCATTCACCATTGGTCCACACCATGCTACATCAACCACACCCTCAAAGGTGAACTCATTCTATACCCCACCCTCCTTTGGCTATCATGTGAATGGAATCCTACTTGAGACACGTGCCAATGATATGACCAGGACCATGCCCATGACACCAAGAGGAGATGACAAGAGGACCCCAGAGATCAAGACCCCCAAGCAAGAGGCCTGGAAGAGAAGACGCAAGAAGCTGCTGAAGCTAGATCGGAGTCTCCGGTCCAGACCGGAGTCTCCGGTCTACCACACCGGAGTCTCCGGTCCATCTCCGGACCGACCCCCAAACCAGCGCCCAGGACAGTCAGAAGGCCCCTCCGGAGACGACACCGGAGATTGACCGGAGTCTCCGGTCCAGACCGGAGTCTCCGGCCATCACAACGGAGTCTCCGGACCACGTGTATTGGGCCTGCGCGCCTCGGGTTGGGCCTGGCCCATGTAACGCCCAGAACTTCCTATTTATGCCTATTTTACCCCTAGCTCGTGGCTGGCCTATATATAAGCCCCCACCCCCTCCTTGAAACCCTGTAGTTGATGATGAAAGAAGGCTTGTGCCTAAACCTAGATGGGAACCCCTCTCTATAGTTAATCTATGAGTTGTACAAGGCCTTGGAGTTCGGTTGTTCGTCTCCAAGTCGTCAAGACCCTCCTCAAGTGTTTGGTCTCTCCTCATCAAGGATTCTAGTAGTGCTAGGTATCTCCCTTTGGGATTCTACTTGGTTGCTACTCTCTCCTTTTGATTTGGATTCTATCATCCGCTTGCCGATCTCTCCTTTGGTGATTCTACCTAACGGTCTCTCGCCGAGGATTCTATTGGATTGGTTGTTCGAGCCAATGGGAGCAAATCGAATCGGGTTGTGTTTGCGTGTGTTTGTATCGTTACCTTGCATTTGTGTGCGTTCCTCGCGTTCATCGGGTTTCCCCTCACTCCCCGCATCAAATCCGTGAAGATCGGGCCACCCTAGGGTCAATCCCACAAGGGATCCCATATCACTTTGGGTCTTGTTGTGGCTAGCCCATGGCCCCCACAACATGCCCTCGGCCTATGTGGCCCCTCCCGGGGTGGTGGGCCCACTAGTGGCCCCTTCTAGAACATTCTAGAAGCTCCGATCAAAATACCGATAAATTTTATGAACCCCGTAAAATGACTTTCATTATATGAATCTTATTCTCCATACCATTTAGGATCTCCTCTTGATTTCATGGATCCAATCCGAGACTCCAAACAACATTCGGTCTCCAACTCATATTCCATATCTACTTAAACAACATCGAACCTTAAGTGTGTCACCCTACGGTTCGCAAACTATGCAGACATGATCAAGACACCTCTCTGATCAATAACCAATAGCGGGACCTGGAGATCCAGAATGGCTCCCACATATTCAACAATGAATTCATGATTGAATGAACCATTAACATACGATAACTGATTCCCTATGTCGCGTGATACTTTACTTATCTGAGGTTCGATCCTCAGTATCTCCATACCTAGTTCAACCTTGTTACCAATAAGTACTCGTTACTCATTCCGTGGTATGACATCCCTTGTGACCTAGTCACATGCTTGCAAGCCAATTGAATGACATTCCACCGAGAGAGCCCAGAGTGTATCTATCCTTCATTTGGATGGACAAATCCCACTCTTGATCCATATACTTCAACACATACTTTCATAATACCCAATGCCACCTTTATAACCACCCAGTTATGGAAATGGCGTTTGATGTAATCAAAGCACTCATCTGGTGATGGTGATTAACATGGTCTCATGGTCGAAGGATTTGGTTACTATGTATTTGAAAGCTTGTAGAAAAACAAACTTAATGACTTGATCTTATGCTATGCTTACTATGGGTGTGTGTCCATCACATCATTCTCCTAATGATATGACTTTTTTATTAATAACATCCAATGTCCATGATCAGGAAACCATGATCATCTATTAATCAACAAGCTAGCTCAAGAAGAGGATTACTACGGACTCTTTTATGTTTACAAAACATACAAGTATTAATGTTTATTGTTAATAAAATCATAGCATGGGATGTAAACATTTATCATAAACATACAGATATAATAATAACCACTTTATTATTGCCTCTTGGGCATATCTCCAACAGTCTCCCACTTGCACTAGAGTCAATAATCTAGTTTGGAAAAACTTGCGCATTCAACACCTATGGCTTTTTGGTGTTGTATATACATGATTTCTAGTGGTAAACATAATCTTCGGATCTGATACTTTCTGGTCCATGTGTATTTGCATGTCTTTGCGTCTCTATGCCTCACTCATTATCCAATGAGATTTCATTGTATAAATTAGGTCCTTTGGTGAGACCTTTAGTTCCTTGGGGTTAAATCATGTCGATACAATTGTCGTACAATATATCTGAATAGTGCTAGCCTACTGTGAACCACACCTAGTTTGATAGCAAACTACTTGACACAAATGCCCTCTTTTGCTGCTATAATAGCAGTCATATACTTAGCCTTTTATTGTAGTATCTGTCATAATGTCTTAACTTTGGAACTCATCCAAATACTTTATGGAACTTTCTTTCCATTACATTGTGCCACCCATAGTTTAAATTGAGATAAACTCAATTTATATCTTGTGACAAAAATAGTATAAATATAATATTTTACAATTAACTATCTATCTATTTGTCACCTCTACATAAATAATATATTCTTAGTTCTTCCAAAGATCATAAGAATATCCTTACTATCGTCCCATGATTATCTTATGAATCATTCTGGTATATGCTCATAACATTTACAGCATAGAACATATCTGGATGTGTACATATGACAGTATGATTGATCAAAATATTCTTCTGATTTCACTCACCAAGTGTCAAAACACTTGAATCTCGTTTCACTTACCAAGTGTCAAAACACTTGATTTTTTTAATCAATCCTTCATGTGTGACAAGTACCTTTCTTGTCATTTCCATATTGAACTCATTCAATATCTCATATGTGTACATTTGGCACAACCATATTAGTGTCTCAATCTATCCATATATACATTGGTACCTAATATTCGGGTTTTGCCTAAGTCTTTCATCAAAATGAAATTCTTAACTTATGTCAATAAAAGATACATCATTTCCAACCAAAAATATGTCTTTCACATAATATATTAGAAATATGTCTTAGCGCTCCCACTTAATTTCTTGCAAATGCAAGCATCTTCATCGTCTCCAATGAAATTAAACTCTTTTAACAGTTTCATCACGGTGAAGGTTCCAACTCCGCGATGCTTACTTCAACCATTGAAGTTTGCATGCGATTTTATGATCCTTTGAATGAAAAAACCCTTTGGATCGTGTCATGTACACGTCCTAGGTAACCATTCTATTAGAATAACTTTGTTTTGTTTATTCAACTACCATATACCAAAATCATATGTAGTGGTTGCTACATTAATCCGTCTAGACTAAATATCGCTATGAAAGATCAAATCTTGTCATAGTCAACTCCTTGAACATTGTCGTAAACTATTTCTTGACATGTTGATTATTTCATGGATGTGAAACATATATGTCTATTTCTTTATAGATACAAATACGACTAAAAAGTTTTACACCTTTCTAGAGGGTCTTCCAAGTTCAAAACTTGATTTCTCGTGTATAGAACTATCATGAATTTTATGGCTTCAAGCCATTTGATGGAGTCAGGGCCCATCATCGCTTCTTTGTACAAAGTCGGTTCATCATTGTCAAACAATAATGACTTACTTTAAAATCTTAGTATTTGATTGTTTAGCCGGCCTACTTGGTTCAATAGGAACTTAGACCTCCGTGACCACAATATTTGAGGCACATGAGCCATGAGCATTGTTGCTGCCTCCGGGACACTTTCCGGTGCTGCGCAACTCAACACATATATCTAAGGTTCAACAACTGTCACATCCCAAATTTTAGATTTGGTACTGCATAGCATATATGTCATTGCATCATGAGCACCATTGCAACAAAATTCAGTTTCAAACTTTTTGTCAAAACCCACTTGCATGCCTTTGTCACATACACTTGAGTGCTGGGTTTCTACCTTTCATCTGCTAGAATGGTTTAGTTTAGTTGTTTGGAAGGCACAGGTGCGTAGAGGGTTCCGACACGAACCTGTAGCAATTTGAATCGTCTCATTTGGAGCTACGGTTCAAAAGTTATGATTGACTGATTTTTTTTAAAATTTAGACAGTTCTGTCAGTTTCAGACTGAATTTCATATAAGAATTTATCACTGGAAAAAGAAAAGGAAATGGAAAAAAAGAGAACCGCACACCAGCCGCGGCCCACCCGACCGGTCCAGCCGGGGCCTGCGAGCCTTGCAGCCAGCGGCAGCAGCAGCACGCGACCGCGCGTGTGGAGGATAACTAAGCGCCGCCCACCCAGCACCGCGCCACTAGCCAGTGGGCCCTGCCCGTCCGCCTCCGTCTGCCACCGCCATGTGGACCCCGCGGGTCATCCCTGAAGGGTTTCGTAGCATAGTAAATCAAAATTTTCTACGAAAGCGAACAGAAGGAAAGCCAAGATCTAATCTAGGAGATGCAAACAACGAGAGAGATTGGATTAGATCTTCATACCCTTGAAGATTCGCACAGCGGAACGTTCGTCGGAACGTGGGTGATGTAGTCGTACTCGCTTCTCCTCCTCGCGATCCGATCCGATCTAGCACCACAAGTGGCGGTGCCTCCGTGAGATGCACACGTGCAGCACCTCGACGTCTCCTCCTTCCTCGGACCAGCAAGTAGGGTGGAGAGATAGATTGGATCTACAACGCGACGGCGCGGTGTATATGGTGGAGAATTTCTGCAGCAGGGCTTCGCCTACAAACAGTCGGGAGGGAGAGAGGAGGGCAGCAGGGCAACTAGGGTTTGGAGGAAGGTGTGTAGGGAGGGGGCGCCCTAGCCCTCTATATATAGAGGGGGAGGGGGCGGCTAACCCTAGCCCCTCCTCCAAGCCTTGGGCCGGCGGCCAAGGGAGGGAGGAGTGGGGGGCTAGGGCTCTATCTCTAGTTTAAACAATTTAAACTCTCCCTTATCTAGAAATTCTATCTCTAGATTTAAACGAGTTAAATCTCTCTAGAATCGGCTGGGCCCTATGGGGCCTTGTGCCCCTGGCCCAATGCGGCCAGGACACTCCCTCATAGGCCCATGCCCCCTCCCGGAAGGTGGGACCACGTTGGCCTTCCAGGAAGGTTCTAAAGCTTAAACAATACCGATTAACCCGGAACAATTCCGAACTCCAAAAACTGCACTGCCTTATATGAATCTTATTCTTCGGACCATTCCGGAACCTCTCGTGATATCCCGGATCCCATCCGAGACTCCGAACAAAAATTCATAAACCAAGTATCCAATCTATCCTAGCGTCGAGACACGTTAAGTGTGTGACCCTGAGTTCGAGAATATGCGACATGATCTTCTATCAATAATCAAGCGGGTCTAGGCACCCATATTGACTCCCACACATTCATCGATGATCATATCGGATGAACCACGATGCCAGGATTCAATCAATCCCATATATATATTCCCTTCGTCTCGCGATATTTTACTTGCCCGAGATTCGATCGTCGGTACCGTCATACCTAGTTCAATCTCGTTCACAGCAAGTACTTTACTTCCGTAATCCGATATCACTTTGTGATTAACTCCTTAACCACATGCTTGCAAGCGGTGTTGATATCGATTACGAGTGGGCCAAGTATATCTCTCCGACTTGGGAGGGACAAATTCCATCTCGATACATACAACCCAATGATACTTTCCGATCACGAGAGACACCTTTATGATCACCCTCTCATAGGATGACGTTTGATGACCTCAAAGCTTTCTTCCGATACCAGGAGTTGTATTATCTCATGGTCTAAGGAATACAATATTTGACATGAGAAAAGCTTCGCAAAGACGAACACTATGAAACGATCTAATAGCTTTGCTTAGTTTGGAACATCCACCATATCATTCTCCCAATGATATGATCTCATTATCAATTGACAACTCATGTCTATGGTTTGGAAACCTTAACCATCATTGATCAATGAGCTAGTCCATAGAGGCGTACTAGGGACACGGTGTTGTTCACAAACCACACAAGTATTAATGTTTCCGCTTAATACAATTCTAGCATGGAATATAAACTTTATCATGAACAAGAATTATAATAATAACATCTTTATTATTGCCTCTAGGGCATAATTCCAGTCTCCCACTTGCACTAGAGTCAATAATCTAGTTTACATTTGGCAACAATCTCACACCCATGGCAATGAGGTGCTGATCATGTTTACGTGGAAGAGGTTTAGTCAATGGATGCGACATTCAGATCTGTATGTACTTTGCTGATCTTCGATCTCCATACGCTATATAATCTCGGATTATATGAAACTTGCGGTTGATATGCTTGGTCTTTGGATGATATCTTGGTTCCTTAGCGAGTGCTATGGCGCCAGTGTTGTCACATAATATCTCTAGTGGGTCCAATACACTTGGAACCACGCCAAGCTCAGTGATGAAGTTTCTGATCCAAACTCCTTCACTTGACGCTTCTGCAGCAGCCATGTATTCCGCTTCTACTGTAGATCCCGCGATCACGCTTTGCTTGCAGCTTCTCGAGCTCACAGCTCCTCCATTCAAAATATACACGTATCACATCTCGAGATTTAGAATCATCCTTGTCGGTGTCGAAACTAGCATCGACGTAACCTTTTACGACGAGCTGTTCATCACCCCCATATACTAAGAACATTTCTTTAGTCCTATTTAGGTACCTTAGGATGTTCTTCACGGCTGTCCAGTGTTCCACTCCTGGATCACTTTGATATCTGCTCGTCAAACTAAGAGCATTGGACACATCCGGTCTAGTACGGCATGGCATACATGATGGAACCTATGGCGAGGCATAAGGCACTTTGCTCATAGCTTCCCTATCATTTCTGTAGCTGGACCGAGCCTTGCTCAATATCTTACACGACAACATAGGCCTTGAACCTTTCAATGCCTTATCCATTCTGAACCTTTTCAGAACTTTGTCTAGGTATGTACTCTGGCTTAAAGCTATCAGGCGTCTTTGTCTATCTCTATAGATTTTGATGCCCAATATATAAGCAGCTTCACCTAGGTCTTTCATTGAAAAACACTTGTTCAAATAACTCTTTACTTCGTTAAGCATGTTGATGTCATTTCCAATAATCAATATGTCATCCACATATAGTACCAGAAACGTCACCGAGCTCCCACTCACTTTCTTGTAGATGCAAGCTTCGTAGCAATTTGGAACAAATCCAAAGCTCTTGATCACTTGATCAAAATGAAGGTTCCAACTCCGAGGCTTGCTTCATCCATAAATGGAGCTGAAGTTTGCATACTTTATCGGCATCCTTAGGATCGACAAAACCTTGGGTTGCATCATATACAACTCTTCATCAATGTTGCCATTGAGGAAAGCAGTCTTGACATCCATTTGCCATATTTCATAATCATGAAACACAGCAATTGCTAATAAAATCCGAATGGACTTAAACATTGCTACGGGAGAGAAAGTCTCATCGTAGTCAACACCTTGAACTTGTCGAAAACCTTTCGCAACAAGCCGTGCTTTATAGACGGTAACATTACCATCCGCGTCCGTTTTCTTCTTGAAGATCCATTTGCACTCCACGGCCTTTCGGTCGCTAGGAGGGTCCACCAAAGTCCATACTTGGTTTTCGCTCATGGATCCCAATTCGGATTTCATGGCTTCTAGCCATTTCTCAGAGTCTGGGCTCATCATTGCTTCCTCATAGTTCGTAGGATCGCTGTCTTCTACTAACAAGACTGTCAAGACAGGTTGCCGTACCACTCGGGAGGGCACGACCTTGTCGACCTCGACGTTCGATGAGACATCGTCCAAGCTTCATGATCCTTGTCATTAGCTTCCTCTATTGTTGGTGCGGTGACCTGGAACAATTTCAGGTCTGCGCTACTCTCCAATTCAAGAGAAGGTTCAATAACCTCGTCTAGCTCTACTTTCCTCCCACTCACTTCTTTCGAGAGAAACTCCTTCTCAAGAAAGGAACCGTTCTTCGACAAACACTTTGCCTTCAGTTCGTGATAGAAGGTATACCCAATAGTTTCCTTAGGGTATCCTATGAAGGCGCATTTCTCCGCTTTGGGTTCGAGCTTGTCCGGCATCAACTTCTTGGCGTAGCTTCGCATCCCCAAACTTTAAGCGACAACTTAGGTTTAGCACCAAACCACAGTTCATACGGTGTCGTCTCAGCGGTTTAGATGGAGCCCTATTTAAAGTGAATGCAGCGGTTTCTAATGCATAACCCCAAAATGATAGCAAATCAGTAGAGACATCATCGATCGGACCATATCTAATAGGGTTCGATTCGGCGTTCAGACACACCATTGCTTGTTGTGGTGTTCGGGTGGCGTGAGTTGTAAAGCGATTCCACTTGCTTTGAGATGCGTGAGAAAATCATAACTCAAATATTCGCCCACGATCGGATCGTAGAAACTTAATCTTTACATTACGATGGTTCTCCACTTCATTCTGAAATTCTTTGAACTTTTCAAACGTTTCAGATTTATGTTTCATTAAATAGATATACCCATATCTACTCAAGTCATCGGTAAAAGTGAGAAAATAGCGATATCCACCGCGCGTTGAAACACTCATCGGTCCGCATACATCGGTATGTATGATTTCCAACAAGTCCGTTGCTCGCTCCATCATACCGGAGAACGGGGTTTTGATCATCTTGCCCATGAGGCATGGTTCGCATGTGTCAAATGATTCAAAATCAAGAGACTGCAAAAGTCCATCAGAATGGAGTTTCTTCATGCACTTTACACCAATATGACCTAGACGACAGTGCCACAAATAAGTAGTATTATCACTATCTACTTTGCATCTCTTAGCCTCAATGTTATGGATGTGTGTTTCATCCCTTTCGAGATTTAGAAGAAATAAACCATTCACAAGACGTGCATGACCATAAAAGATGTTACTCATATAAATAGAACAACCATTACTCTCCGATTTAAATGAATAACTGTCTTGCAATAAACACGATCCAGAAATAATGTTCATGCTCAACGCAGGCACATAATAACATTTATTAAGGTTTAAAACTAATCCCAAAGGTAAAACTAAGGAGAGGCGTCGGCGCCATCACATCAACTCTTGATCCGTTGCAGCATCGCGTCACCTCATCCCTCATAGCCGCCTTCTATTCCGTAGCTCTGTTTGAGTTACAAATATTAGCAACTGAACCAGTATCAAATACCCAGGCACTACAACGAGGGCTAGTGAGGAAAACATCAATAACATGTATATCAAATATACCTTTGATGGTGCCAGCCTTCTTGTCCGCTAAGTACTTCGGACAGTTCTTCCAAAGGACCCTTGTCCTTGCAATAGAAGCACTCGGTGTCCGGCTTGGGACGGACTTGAGCTTCTTCTCAGCGAGGGCAACGCGCTTACGCCGCCTTTCTTGAAGGGCTTCTTTGCACCTTTACCTTTCTTGAAGGAGGGCTTGTTGACCATCAACACATTATTATCCTTTTTGATGTCCACTTCCGCGGCCTTCAGCTTTGCGAAGAGCTCGGTGATCGTGTCAGTGGAACCAATCTGATTATGCGTCACTACAAAACTTTTGTACCTGGGAGGGAGTGATTGAAGAACCCTGTCAATCTTGAGCTCTTACGGAATCTTGCGTCCGATTGCTCAAAGGCGTTGAGTGTAGCCGACATCTTAATGGCGTGCTCACTATGAACTCCTTCCTCCATCTTGCAGTTAAAGAACTTCTCGGAGATCTCATATCTCTCGAGCGGGCTGAGTCGAAACATGGTTTTCAGCTCCTCGAGAATCTCAAAGGGCGGGATAGTTTTCAAAACGATTTTGAAGTTCTGGTTCCATAGCAAACAACATGGTGCTCTTAATCACACCATAATCATCTTTTGCCGATGATGACAGCTTTCTCATCAGCGTGTGATTGCGTGAGGGGTTACCTAATGCTTTCTCAAGGACATAGTCCTTTTGTCCGCCAGACAGAATGATTCTTAGATTGCGGAACCAGTTGGTGAAGTTAGACCCATTGTTTCTAAGCTTTTCTTTCTCAGCAAAAACGTTGAAGTTGAAGTTGAAGTTGGACTTGGCCATGTGATCTACAGTATTTGCAAGTACAATTTAGACTATGTTCATGATAAATAGTTCAACTTAATCAAATTACTAGATGAACTCCCACTAAATTCAACATCCCTCAAGTTGTTTAGTGAACACGATCCAAATTCACCACACCTAATCCGATCTTCACGAGAAGAGATGTGGCTTCAATGGTGGACAATGAAGTGTCGATCATATCATTCATATGACTCATGCTTAACCTTTCGGTTCATGTGTTCCGAGGCCATGTCTGTACATGCTAGGCTCGTCAAGTCAAACCCAAGTATTTCCGCGTGTGCAAAACTGGCTTGCACCCGTATGTGGTGAGAGTCTATAGCACCCGATCATCACGTGATGCTTGGACACGATGAACTTCATAGCGGTGCATACATGGGGAGAACACAGTTTTATCTTGATCTTTAAGTGAGGAATCATCTTATAATGCTACCATCGCGATCTAAGCATAATAAGATACATAAAAGGATAAACATCACATGCATATAACTTTATGTGACATGGTATAGCCAATCTTCGCGCAATGATCTCCATCTTGTGCGTTCCGGCATGATCTCCATCACTCCACCATGATTGCCTCCACCACGAATAGCAACTACAACTATTGCTAACTACTTAGCGATAAAGTAAAGCTATTACATGGCGTATAAGAAGTTGACTCGCAGGTCATACACAATTATAAAGACAACCATATGGCTCCTGCCGGTTGTGTACTCATCGACATGCAAGTCATGAAACATTACAAAACATGATCATCGCATACAATATACACATCACATCTTGGGCCATACCATATCACAGAAAACACTCCCTGCAAAAACAAGTTAGATGCCTCTACTTTGTTGTTGCATGTTTTACGTGGCTTATGGGAGTAGATGCTAAGAACGATTCTTACCTACGGAAAGCCACAACGGTGATATTATGGTTGCCAAACTCCGGTGTTAATCCCATAACAACTATAGTGAGAGCGGCATCCACCAGCCACATGTGTGGTACAAGCCACACGTCAAGTGCGAGCGGTCTCATGACGGCGTCGCGTAAGGTTGGCCTGGACCGCTTCAATCTCACTATCCCGCGCCATAAGAAGAACACAAACAAGAGGCTTGCAACATAAAACATCAACGCCCGCAACAACCATGTTGCGTTCTACTCGTGAAACACATCTACGCATAGATCTAGCTCTGATACCACTAAAGGGTTTCGCAGCATAGTAAATCAAAAATTTCTGAGCGAGCGGAAGGAAAGCCAAGATCTAATCTAGGAGATGCAAACAACGAGAGAGATTGGATTAGATCTTCATACCCTTGAAGATTCGCAGTGAGCGTTCGTCGGAACATGGGTGATGTAGTCGTACTCACTTCTCCTCCTCGCGATCCGATCCGATCTAGCACCACAAGTGGCGGTGCCTCCGTGAGATGCACACGTGCAGAACCTCGACGTCTCCTCCTTCCTCGGACCAGCAAGTAGGGTGGAGAGATAGATTGGATCTACAACGCGACGGCGCGGTGTATATGGTGGAGAATTTCTGCAGCAGGGCTTCGCCTACAAACATTCGGGAGGGAGAGAGGAGGGCAGTAGGGCAACTAGGGTTTGGAGGAAGGTGTGTAGGGAGGGGCGCCCTAGCCCTCTATATATAGAGGGGGAGGGGGCGGCTAACCCTAGCCCCTCCTCCAAGCCTTGGGCATGACCAAGGGAGGGAGGAGTGGGGGGCTAGGGCTCTATCTCTAGTTTAAACAATTTAAACTCTCCCTTATCTAGAAATTCTATCTCTAGATTTAAACGAGTTAAATCTCTCTAGAATCGGCTGGGCCCTATGGGGCCTTGTTCCCCTGGCCCAATGCGGCCAGGACACTCCCTCATAGGCCCATGCCCCCTCCCGGAAGGTGGGACCACGTTGGCCCCCTTCCGGAAGGTTCTAGAAGCTTCCGGTACAATACCGATTAACCCGGAATAATTCCGAACTCCAAAAACTGCACTGCCTTATATGAATCTTATTCTCCGGACCATTCCGGAACCTCTCGTGATATCCCGGATCCCATTCGAGACTCCGAACAAAAATTCATAAACCAAGTATCCAATCTATCCTAGCATCGAGACACGTTAAGTGTGTGACCCTGCGGGTTCGAGAATATGCAGACATGATCTTCTATCAATAATCAGCGGGTGCAGGCACCCATATTGACTCCCACACATTCATCGATGATCATATCGGATGAACCACGATGCCAGGATTCAATCAATCCCATATATATATTCCCTTCGTCTCGCGATATTTTACTTGCCCGAGATTCGATCGTCGGTATCGTCATACCTAGTTCAATATCGTTCACAGCAAGTACTTTACTCGTTCCGTAATCTGATATCACTTTGTGATTGACTCCTTAACCACATGCTTGCAAGCGGTGTTGATATCGATTACCGAGTGGGCCCGAAGTATATCTCTCCGACTTGGGAGGGACAAATTCCATCTCGATACATACAACCCAACAGATACTTTCCTATCACATGTGATACACCTTTATGAACACCCTCTCATTGTATTACGTTTGATGACCTCAAAGCTTTCTTCCGATACCAGGGAGTTGTATTATCTCATGGTCTAAGGAATACAATATTTGACATGAGAAAAGCTTCGCAAAGACGAACACTATGAAACGATCTAATAGCTTTGCTTAGTTTGGGTCTGTCCACCATATCATTCTCCCAATGATATGATCTCATTATCAATTGACAACTCATGTCTATGGTTTGGAAACCTTAACCATCATTGATCAATGAGCTAGTCCATAGAGGCGTACTAGGGACACGGTGTTGTTCACAAACCACACAAGTATTAATGTTTCCGCTTAATACAATTCTAGCATGGAATATAAACTTTATCATGAACAAGAATTATAATAATAACATCTTTATTATTTCCTCTAGGGCATAATTCCAACAATCCCTTTCCTCTATCTCTCCCGTTTCCGTGAGGAACACCACGGCCACACCGATTTTGTGAGAAAATTGGACCAAATCTGTTCATTTCTTTTGCCCTCCTACACATCTAAGCCCCATATAAACCTCTGCCCCTCCTCGTTATTTTTTCCCCGTTTTTCTTGAACCCTAGCTTGCCTCGAGCTAGCTCGTTCTGCCGCCGCCGTCTTGACTCGCGGTAATAACTCACTCTCGCCAAAACGGCCGCCCTCTCGCACGCCGTCGACCTCTCTACGTTCCCTACCCTCGACAACGAGTGCCTAACCCCTTTTCCCCATCCGCAGATCGCCGAACATCGTGGAATTGCTCGCCGGAGCTCGAGCTGCACCACCGCCTCCATCCGCTCACTACTGCCGCTAGAGGAAGCTAGGGAAGCAACCAAAGAGACCCCCCGGGACCGCCGCCCTCTACCGATCCCCGTCGTGCCATCCACCGCTGCTAGGGACCACCGTAGGAGCCGTCGTCGTCGTCGTCCGAAGCCACCGCCGTCGCTACCTCGCTGTCCACAGAGGAGAGGAAGAAAACCATCTCCGCCGCTTGATTTCCTCTCAACGGCCAGGATTAACCTAGGTCGAAGCGGTACCGCCCAACCACGGGCCGCCGCGTGGCGCTGGACCCGCACGGTCAACCAGTAAGCGCAGACTCTATTAAAAATGATTTAAGAAGAGTTGGAGTTTGCAGAAAATAGATGAAACTTGTAAAATCAATAGATATTTATCCACTAGGCCAGAAATTACAAATAAGGTACAATTGGATTTAATTTTTCACGTAGAATACTTCTGTACAATTTTTTTAGACTTTTGCAGCAAGGTTTTGCCGTGAATAATTAAATAGTTTAATGTCCTATTTAGAGTAATAAATTCATAGTAAAAGTTCTACAACTCCAAAAATTGCAAATTAGGTGTCCCTGGAATCAGTAGAACAAGTAGATTCCGTTTGTGAATTAAAAAGGTAGCCTTACAGTACTGTAAGTTGCAGAAACAATTAAAAGGCTTTCTGGAGTATTTTAATTATATAAAAAGTTCCGTAATTCCTTTTTGAGTGGTTCTAGTTGGTACTGGTTCTATTTTTGGTTGCCTACACAGTAGATATTTTTTCAAGATTTTAAAAACTAGTTGACAACAGTGGTTTAATAATTGGACTAGAGCTTCATTATTTGGCCATTTAAAATTGCATGCTTTGTTTGCAATGCTTTTAAAATGTTTCACATGCATGCATACAGTAGGTATACTAAACAAAGCTGTGGAAAGATACTGTAGCATTGCTTAACTTGTCATTCATACATCTTGCATTGTTATGTTTGTATATGATTGTTTATGTGTTGCAATTATGTATCGTGTAGATTATGACGAGTGCAACGCTTGGTTCTGTGAGGACTGTACTCTTGACTCCTACCGTCAAGGCAAGTAGTTGCTATTTTGATCATGAATTGTCCTACTATTTTCCCTTGTGCACTTGTAGTGTATTTTTGGTAGCTACATGTGTAGGTATTACTATGTTATGCTAAGTCCTATGTATTGTGGAAGGGAAATCCTTTGTAGTTGAGCTCTGTATGGTAGATGTGCTTAGCATTGCTGTAGATACGTGGAAGGGATCATGCTTTAGTAAAGTAAAGGTTTTGTTCCACTAAAACAACATAATGTCAATAAACTACCTGGGCGGAGTGGCTGGATTAGTCATCGGAGTGTGAATAATGGTGGGGAATGCCGCCCAGGGCACTGAGAAGGATTAGTTGTCTTTATTCCAGTAGCTTACATGTGCAACCATGTGCCAGTAAGAAATGGGTGGCTGGTTGGACTTAGTAGGTCATGGTGACCCAAACCCATCATAGCCAGAGATGTAGTGAATGGTAGGTTGGTACCGGTGCACAGTGGGGTTTGTGGATCTACTTCCGGAACGGTCTCTTCTTGGACTTCTCCCTATCGCCACAAAATATGCGTGTGGTGGTACGAGCTGGACTGTTCAAGTCACATGGGTAAAGTGTACTAACACCTGCATGGTGTATGATCTAAGTGCTTAGCCGTGTCCCCGGTTATGGACAATTGAGTTGCTTGATATTGATACTATGACATATTCTCGCTCTTCTTTATTTCTTGATTTCTAAAACTTGATGGGTGAACTTAATGGGTTATTGTGAATCAAAATTGATTTAACAAAGTAGGACAAAGTGTTTGGAAAATGCAAGCTAGCCACAACTCCACCAGCCAAATAAGCATGTAGTTGCTAAGTCTATTGTCTCCCTATTTAGCGCTACTTTCCATACATTCCATGTATTGACCCTTCGAGGCTGCTACGTTTTATGTTGTAGGATATTCTGACTCTGATTGATCTGCTAGGTCATGGTACTTCACTCTGCACTTGTTCGCTTATGGGCAATTTGGAGATTGAAGGAGTTATTTATTTATGTTTGATACTTGAATAAGTTTTTGCTAGCCTTCGAGCTAATCTTTATTGTAATAAATTTATACTCTAGATCTTCGTTATTTATGATACACGGATATTTTACTTTGTTATTCATCTAAGTTCTATGTAAGCCAATTAACCGATCCAGTGATTGGCATGTTGCATAGAAGCTACAGTCTTTTTAGTACTGTAGTGTTACAGATGGTATCAGAGCCCGTGTGTCGACTGTAGGATCGTGACCTAGGTCGGAATAGGAAGCCATAGAATCACTAAAGCTTATATTAACTCTATCTTTCATCTTATGCCTTTCACTCTCGTAAATCTTTATCATTGCCATTATCACACTTTCCTCTTTTAATTGATAGATGGGAGAAGTCAAGACTGAGTATGCTGGGATCGAGTCACCAAGGACATTTGCAAGACAGTCGGGATAGCTCTCACAGTCATTGGGCTTGCCGCTGCCCATGTTCAAGGAAAGAAGGCTATACACCTATGGATATGGCGAGGATGCCTGGGAGATCACCACTATCATCTTCAGGGATGTCTCCTTGCCAAACCCTGTGCATCTGGTCTACACCAAGACGTATTGCAACTGGGAGCTTGGAATAAACTTGGCCCTGCATGAAGCCCTATCATGCCAGTGCCATCTTGTTCGACACCTGCTGCCAGAAGACTCTCCTTACCGTGACTACAGAAGGAGTTGATGAGAATGGGAATGTTGTGGTTACCCCAGGCAACAAGATCAACATGCCGCCCCGTTGGAGGCACATATAGGATATGGAGATGGAGAATAGATTCCTAGCTGAGAAGGTGATGATGGTAAAGGAGATAGCTGATTTTGCCAACAATGGTCTAGTGGTCCAAGGACAGGAGATTGATACTTTACACGAAGTTGTGGATGTTCTGAACCACGCACTTATTGGCAGGGATGCGACCATAGCGCATCTATATGGGACCGTCCAGGAAAATAATCAAGCCATAGAGCAGCTGCAAGGGACCGTCCAGGAAAGGGACCAGACTATTGTTGATATGGCAGCCCAGATTGCCGCTCTCCAAGCACAGTTGAATCCACCCCCTGATGAGAACAATGGAGATGATGGCAATGATGATGATAAGACGGAGGAAACAAGGATGATGAGGATGAAGATGATGATGATGATGATGGGGATGGAGATGACGATGGTGGAGGAGATGAAGCTGTTGCTGTTGGAGTAGAGGATGAAGAGGAAGAAGAGGATCCAGAAGAGTTGGACTTTGAGGTCTCAAGTGAGGATTCAGGAGAAGTGTATACACCACCGCCATGGATGTTCCATGGACAGAAGCGCCAACGCATGAACGCAAGGACCTACTGCAACCTCTTCATGAAGTAGTTAGATGTCCACCAATTAGTCTTCATTAGGATACATCGTTAGTTTAAGGCCTCGATCAGTGTAAAACTTAGTTGCTATTAGTTTAAAGTGGTTAGGATGCTCTATTGTGTACTCTAAAGTTTCAGAATTATTTGTGGGAATTTTATAAATGAGTTATGGCAATATTTTGGTTGATATTCGAGTTTTTCCTGCTGCAGTTTTCTGCTGACCCTGTTGTACTGTACGATTTTTCATGTTTTTTTGGTAACTAGGAAAAATCTGAAAAATAGGGACTGGTTCGAAACTCTCTTTAATGTATGCACAAAAATTCGTGATGAGTTTAAGTCAGGTAGAAAAATTCGTGAACACTTCTGGACTGTTCTGGCAGATTCCTGTTTTATTGCTTTTGTTGGCATGTTTATGTTTGTAATTGTTGCTAACGCCTCTAAAACTATTTCAATAGCTGTATACTGTTAGGATAACCCGTAGAACAGTGCTTTCTTGCCAATTTGCTGATATATGCTTGTGTGTAGTTGCTTGTGCTTGTTTTGTTGTTGTATGATCATAATGCATGGGTAGATTATTTATTTCGTAGATACTCTTTCTAAACTTACCTGTGCTGAACCGCAGATGCCGCCTCGCCGTCAACCCATTGAGATGGAACAGCTGATGGCAGCCCAGGCGCAGCTAGCGGAAGTGATAACTCAGTTTATGGCTGCCCAGAACAACAACAATAACAATAACAACAACAACGGGAACAACCAGCCCCAAGGTGATGCACTTACAAGGTTTCTGAGGCTGAGGCCAGCAAAGTTTTATACAGCACCTGAACCAATCATTGCTCTCGACTGGTTGCGTTCAGTGAACAAGGATCTGATAACTGTTGGATGCACAGATGTTGAAAAGGTGAGGTTTGCTGCTCACCTACTGGAGGGACAAGCTGCTTCTTGGTGGGAAACTTTCCAGATCACCCACCCGCTGGACACTGTAACCTGGGCAATGTTTGAGGAAGGTTTCAAAACCAACCATGTCTCTTCAGGAGTTCTGAGCCTGAAGAGGAAGGAGTTCTGCAACTTGCGCCAAACCAACCACACCGTGGCTGAATATATAGAGGAGTTCAACAACCTATCCCGTTATGCCCCTGAGGATGTTGACACTGATGCCAAGAGGAGAGAGAGGTTCCTGGATGGCCTCAGTGATGAGATCTCGGTACAGCTACTAGTGGTTTAATGCCCCACTTTCTAGGAGCTTATGGACAAGGCTAGAATCTTGGAGGAAAAGCACAAACAGGTGGAAAACCGCAAGAGAAATAACAACAACCACCACTCTGGCTCTCACCACAAGTCTCGCACTTCTTATGATGGATACTCCAAGCATGGAAGTGATGACCGCGACCACCGTGGAGGTAGTGGACATCGTCATGATGGACACAGGAGCAGCAACCACCACCGTGGAGGGAATGACCGCCACCACAATGGTCACAAGAACCACAATGGCAGCTCTGGGAGGAACAATGGACACGGCTATGTGAGCAAGAAGGACCTCAGCAATGTGGAGTGGTACAAGTGCAAGAAGCTGGGTCACTATGCAAGCACCTGCCCGGAGAATTTTCCAGGAGTTAGACCCAAGATTGGCCCCAACCAGAAGGAAAATGTGAACCATGTGGATGTGGAAGAGATCAGTGACGAGTCAGACCTCGTGATTGCTAAGTTTCCAGTCGATTCCCATATTGCACTTGTTTTATTTGATACTGGAGCATCACATTCATTCATATCAAGGGCATTTGTGGATAGACATAAGTTACCCACTGAGGTACTGAAAGGGACAATTAGAGTGAGCACACCGGGAGGATAAATGTTAGCTAGTGTGGGTTGTCGTGACTTGACCCTAGGAATTGGAGCACACAGTTTTCCAGCACACCTAGTTGTTTTGGAGTCACAGGGACTAGATGTGATACTAGGTATGGATTGGTTGTCCGCGCACGATGGCCAGGTGGATTGTGCAAGGAAAGAAATTTCACTCAGAACTCCACGGGCACGAGGATTAAGTTTAAATCATCAGCACATCTTAGGAGGGCCGAGGTGAATTCTCTTAAGGGGGTTAGCATGGACACAGTACCTGTAGTGAGAGAATACCCCGACGTGTTTCCAGAGGAGCTACCAGGGATGCCACCAGACCGTGATGTGGAGTTTCTAATTGACTTAATGCCGGGGACTAGACCAATATCCAAAAGGCCATACAAGATGGATGTGGATGAACTGAAGGAGTTGAAGAAGCAATTGAGAGAGCAATTGGACAAGGGATTTATTCAGCCCAGCTCGTCTTCATGGGGTGCGCCTGTTCTGTTTGTGGAGAAGAAGGACAATAGCAAGAGCTTGGTAGTGGACTATCGTTCGCTGAATGAAGTGACTATCAAGAATAAATACCCTCTGCCCAATATAAATGATTTATTTGATCAGTTGGAAGGAGCAAAGGTGTTTTCCAAGATTGATCTGAGATCAGTATATTTTCAACTGAAGATCCGGGAAGAGGACATACCAAAAACTGCTTTCACCACTAGGTATGGTTTATATGAGTATACGGTTATGTCTTTTGGACTAACAAATGCTCTGGCATATTTCATGACCATGATGAACAAGGTATTCATGGAGTACCTGGACAAGTTTGTGGTAGTGTTCATCGACGCCATATTGGTATACTCCAGAAATGATGAGGAGCATCAGAATCATTTGCGGATGATAATGGAAAAGCTGAGAGAGCAGAAGCTATATGCCAAATTCAGCAAGTGCGAGTTTTGGTTGAACACTGTGGGATTTCTAGGACATGTGGTGTCGGGAGAAGGAGTCGCAGTTGATCCAAGCAAGGTATCATGGGTTACAAAATGGGAGGTTCCCAAGAATGTGGGCGATATTCGGAGTTTCTTGGGACTTGCGGGATATTATAGAAGGTTCATAGAGAATTTCTCCAAGATTGCGAAGCCAATGACAGAATTGTTTAAGAAGGAGAAGAAGTTTGAGTGGACCGAGGAATGTGAAGCTAATTTCCAGGAACTGAAGCGTCGCCTAGTGACCGCCCCTATTCTGTGCTTGCCTGATCTACAGAAGGATTTCCAAGTATATTGTGACGCATCTCGACAAGGACTGGGTAGTGCGTTGATGCAAGATGGAAGAGTGGTGTCATATGCCTCGCGCCAACTCAAGCACCATGAGAGGAACTACCCCACACATGATTTGGAATTAGCATCGGTTGTGCATGCACTCAAGGTATGGAGACACTATCTGATGGGAAAGCGCTGCGATGTATTCACAGACCACAAGAGCTTGAAGTACATATTCACCCAGAAGGAGTTGAACATGAGGCAAAGAAGATGGTTGGAACTCATAAAGGATTATGACATGAGTCTGCAATATCACCTAGGAAAGGCAAATGTAGTGGCAGATGCACTAAGCCGCAAGGTTTATGCAAATGGACTAAGCGTGGGAAATTTGCCGAGGGATTTGTGCGAGCAATTCAAGGATCTTAGATTAGAGGTAGTATCAGAGGGATATTTGGCAGCAATGGAGATCAAGCCAACACTACAGGAAAAGATTGGAGAAGCTTAGAAGAAGGATAGCGACTTGGAAGGAATAAAGGAAAACATACCCAAGGGCAAAGCGGAGGGATTTCGCGAGGATGAGCAAGGAACCTTGTGGTATGGTGATCGTCTGTGTGTGCCAAACGATCCGGAAATAAGGAAGTTGATTCTCCAGGAAGCCCATGACTCGCCATACTAGATATATCCAAGAAATACCAAAATGTATATGGATTTAAAGGAAAGTTTCTGGTGGAACAATATGAAAGTGGATATCGCCGAGCATATTTCCTTATGCGATGTGTGTAGTAGAGTGAAGCTGAACATCAGAAGCCAGCGGGACTACTACAGCCATTGCCGGTACCGGATTGGAAGTGGGGATGGATTTTATCACAGGACTGCCCAGGACCAGGTCTGGTTATGATTCTATATGGGTAGTGGTGGATCATTTGACCAAGGTAGCTCACTTTATACCTGTGAAGACCACTTATACTAGTGCCAAGCTAGCCAAGATCTATATGAACAGGATTGTGTGTCTACACGGTGTCGGATAGAGGTACCCAATTCAGCTCTCACTTTTGGCGCCAGCTGCATGAGTCATTGGGAACCAGATTGGAATTTAGCACAGCATTCCACCCTCAGACAGATGGACAGACAGAGAGGGTCAATCAGATTTTGGAGGATATGTTGAGAGCTTGCGCTCTGGCTCATGGCTCTAGTTGGGATGAGAATTTGCCCTATGCTGAGTTTTCCTACAACAACAGCTACCAATCCAGCAACAAGATGTCACCGTTTGATGTGTTGTATGGTAAAAGATGTAGAACACCATTGCTATGGGATGGTGTAGGTGATCGTCAACTGTTTGGGCCAGATTTGATCAAGGATGCCGAGGAGAAGGTTAGTTTGATTCGGGACAGGCTGAAGGTAGCACAATCGAGACAGAAAAGCTACGCTGATGCCAAACACAAGGAAGTGGTGTATGAGATCGGAGATCGAGCATACCTCCGAGTATCGCCACTGCGTGGAATTAAGAGGTTTAGAATCAAGGGTAAGTTGGCACCTCGATTCATAGGACCATACCGGGTCTTACCACGCAAGGGAGAAGTTGCATATCAGTTGGAGTTGCTAGAGGCTCTGTCCGCTGTTCATAACGTGTTCCACGCGTCCCAGCTGAAGAACTGCCATCCGGAGATGGTGGATACACCATTGAGAGATACTGTGCCACTAGAGGAGGTTTAGCTCGAGAATGATTTGACATATGAGGAGAAGCCGGTCAATATACTGGAGACAGCGGAGAGGTTTACCGGTACCAAGACGATTAGGTTTTGCAAGGTGCAATGGAGCCACCACACGGTAGAAGAAGCCACTTGGGAGCGAGAGGACGACCTCCGAGAGGACCATCCACACCTATTTGCTAGCCACGTCGAATCTCGAGGACGAGATTCATCTTAAGGGGGTTAGTCTTGTCACATCCCAAATTTTAGATTTGGTACTGCATAGCATACATGTCATTGCATCATGAGCATCATTGCAAAAAAAACAGTTTCAAACTTTTTGTCAAAACCCACTTGCATGCCTTTGTCACATGCACTTGAGTGCTTGGTTTCTACCTTGCATCTGCTAGAATGGTTTAGTTTAGTTGTTTGGAAGGCACGAGTACGCATAGGGTTCCTACACGAACCCTATCAATTTGAATCATCTCATTTGGAGCTACGGTTCAAAAGTTATGGTTGACTGCAATTTTGTTTAAAATTTAGACAGTTTTGTCAGTTTCAGACTGAATTTCAGATAAGAATTTATCACTGTAAAAAGAAAAGGAAATGGAAAAAAAGAGAACCGCACGTTGGCCGCGGCCCACCCGGCCGGCCCAGCCGGGGCCTGCGAGCCTTGCAGCCAGCGGCAGCAGCAGCACGTGACCGTGCATGCGGAGGATAACTAAGCACCGCCCACCCAGCACCGCGCCTCTGGCCAGTGGGCCCCGCCCATCAGCCTCTGCCTGCCACCGCCATTTGAACCCGCGGGTCATCCTCTTCCTCTGTCTCTCCCGTGTCCATGAGTAACACTGAGGCCACACCGATTTCACGAGAAAATCGAACTAAATCCGTTCGTTTCTTTTGCCCACCTACACATCTAAGCCCCATATAAACCTCTGCCCCTCCTCGTTATTTTTTTCCCCATTTTTCTCGAACCCTAGCTCACCTCAAGCTAGCTCGTTCCGCCACCGCCGTCTTGACTCGCGGTAAGAACTCACTCTCACCAAAACAGCCGCCCCCTCGCACGCCGTCAACCTCTATATGTTCCCCACCCTCGACAACGACTGCCTAACCCCTTTTCCCCATCTACAGATCGCCGAAAGCCGTGGAATTGCTCGCCGGAGCCCGAGCTCCACCGCCGCCTCCATCCTCTCACTGCCGCCGCTAGAGGAAGCTAGGGAAGCAACCAAAGAGACCCCCGGGACCGCCGCCCTCTACTGATCCCCTCGTGCCATCCACCGCCGCCAGGGACCACCGTAGGAGCCGCCGTCGTCGCCGCCAAAAGCCACCGCCGCTGCTACCTCGCTGTCGACAGAGGTGAGGAAGAAAACCATCTCCGCCGCCCGATTTCCTCACAACGGCCAGGATTAGCCTTGGTTGAAGCGGTACTGCCCAACCATGGGCCGCCGTGTGGCGCTGGACCCGCACGGTCAACCAGTCAGCGCTGACTCTGTTAAAAATGATTTAAGAAGAGTTGGAGTTTGCAGAAAATAGATGAAACTTGTAAAATCAATAGAGATTTATCCACTAGGCCAAAAATTACAAATAAGGTACCGTTGGATTCAGTTTCTCACGTAGAATACTTCTGTACAATTTTTTTAGACTTTTGCAGCAAGGTTTTGCCGTGAATAATTAAATAGTTTAATGTCCTATTTCGAGTAATAAATTCATAGTAAAAGTTATACAACTCCAAAAATTGCAAATTAGGTGTCCCTGGAATCAATAGAACAATTAGATTCCGTTTATGAATTAAAATGGTAGCATTACTATACTGTAAGTTGCAGAAACAATTAAAAGGCTTTCTAGAGTATTTTAATTATATAAAAAGTTCTGTAATTCCTTTTTGAGTGGTTCCAGTTGGTACTGGTTCTATTATGGTTGCCTGCACAGTAGATATTGTTCCAAGATTTTACAAACTAGTTGACAACAGTGGTTTAATAATTGGTCTAGAGCTCCATTATTTGGCCATTTAAAATTGCATGCTTTGTTTTCAATGCTTTTAAAATGTTTCCCATGCATGCATACAGTAGGTATACTGAACAAAGTTGTGAAAAGCTATTGTAGCATTTCTCAACTTGTCATGCATGCATCTTACATTGTTATGTTTGTATAGGATTGTTTATGTGTTGCAATTATGTATCGTGTAGATTGTGACGAGTGCAACGCTTGCCTCTGTGAGGACTGTACTCTCGACTCCTACCGTCAAGGAAAGTAGTTGATATTTTGATCATGAATTGTCCTACTATTTTCTCTTGTGCATTTGTAGTGTATTTTTGGTAGCTACATGTGTAGGTATTACTATGCTATGCCAAGTCCTATGTATTGTGGTAGGGAAATCCTTTGTAGTTGAGCTCCCGTATGGTAGATGTGCTTAGCATTGCTGTAGATACACGGAAGGGATCATGCTTTGGTAAAGTAAAGGTTTTGTTCTACTAAAATAACATAATGTCAATGAACTACCTAGGCGGAGTGGCTGGATTAGTCATCGAAGTGTGAATAATGGTGGGGAATGTCGCCTAGGGAACTAAGAAGGATTAGTTGTCTTTATTCCAGTAGCTTACGTGTGCAACTATGTGCCAGTAAAAAAATGGGTGGCTGGTTGGACTTAGTAGGTCGTGGTGACCCGAACCCAGCATAGCCAGAGATGTAGTGAATGGTAGGTTGGAACCGGTGCATAGTGGGGTTTGGGGATCTACTTCCTGAACGGTCTCTCCTTGGACTTCTCCCTATAGCCACACAATATGCGTGTGGTGGTACGAGCTGGACTGTTCAAGTCACATGGGTAAAGTGTACTAACCCCTGCAGGGTGTATGATCTAAGTGCTTAGCTGTGTCCCCGGTTACGGACAATTGAGTTGCTTGATATTGATACTATGACATGTTCTCGCTCATCCTTATTTCTTGATTACTAAAACTTGATGGGTGAACTTAATGGGTTGTTGTGAATCAAAATTGGTTTAACAAATTAGGACAAAGTGTTTGGAAAATGCAAGCTAGCCACAACTCCACCAGCCAAATAAGCATGTAGTTGCTAAGTCTATTGTCTCCCTATTTAGCGCTACTTGCCATACATTCCATATATTGACCCTTCGGGGCTGCTACATTTTATGTTGCAGGATATTCCGACTTTGATTGATCTGCTAGGTCGTGGTACTTCACTCTGCACTTGTTCGCTTGTGGGCAATTTGGAGATTGAAGGAGTTATTTATTTATGTTTGATACTTGAATAAGTTTGAGCTAGCCTTCAATCTAAGCTTTATTGTAATAAATGTATACTCTGGATCTTCGTTATTTATGATACACGGATATTTTACTTTGTTATTCATCTAAGTTCTATGTAAGCCAATGAACCGATCCAGGGATTGGAATGTTGCATAGAAGCTACAGTCTTTTCAGTACTATAGTGTTACAATAACCTTATCAAAGTACTATTGTCCTCCCGCTTAACTTTTTATCAAAAATTCCTTCTCAAGAAACTTGACGTTCTAAGTGACAAACACTTTTGTCTTCGGTGTTATGGAGGAATACCCAATGGTTATTTGAAATAACATAGAAGATATGATCATCTGACTTTGGTTGTAAGCATTTTACTTATTCCTAGCATACCAAAATTTAAGAAAGGACAACTTGGGTTTTATCCCAGACCATAACTTATATGGTGTCATTTCAATGGATCATGATGGAGCTCTTTTTTAGTGTAAAAGCGGCAGTCACTAAATGTTTAATCTTTAAAATATAATGGTAGTTTTATAACTGACACCTTTGATCTCACCATGTCAAACAAGGTTTCATTACATATATCGAACACTCCATACTCCTACGGTGTTTCGGGAAATGCAAATCCATGGAACGACTCATCAAATCTTAGGTGTTATACTAAACTTGTAACTAAATATATTCCTTTATGATCCAATCATAAATTATTTATTTTATTGTTACAATGATTTTTCCACTTCATCTTGAAAGTCTTTGAACATTTTCAAATATTTCGCACTTCTTCCTCATTAAGTAAATATACACATATATTGACTCGAATTTCCGTAGAAAGCATATGAAGTTGAAATCCATCGCTCACGACTACACATAATGGAGTACATAAATCAATATGTACAAATTCCAATAAGTTAGTCGTTCCTTTTTCTTTGGCCTTTGAACAAATTTCAATTATCTCCAGGAAAGTCTCACAAGTGTCATTTGATCAAAATCAAAAGACTCCAAAATTCCATCAACATGGAGTTTCTACATGTTTTCTTTCCAATATAATTTAAATGGCGATGTCACTTCTTAAGTGGTCTTTCAATCATTTGTCTTTATGACATTTTTAACATTTAGTTTTATGGACGTGATTTGTCTAACTAGGTTTATAAATCATCCATCTTATATGGAACACGGTAATTATTTAAACAACCTTTTTGTTCTCATAATACCTGATCAAAAATAACAATTATTGAAACAAATCTTGAAGGTAAGCTTTGATGTCAACGATAAACATAAAACCACTTTGTTTGTTTTTTATGAACATCATCACATATTCTCTTGCTGGTTACATAGGCCATTGCAGTTCATGAATTGTGTTGTCCTGTATGACATTTCACACCAACCAATTCGGTATCCAATACCCAAGAACCACATTGTTTAACAAGCAAAGAATACATCCATAACATGTACATTATCTATATACCTAAGCTGGACAATTCCAGCCTTTCCTTTTTTTTGCCAAATATTTCTGAGATTCAATATTTCCTTTCCCTTTTAAAAGAATCTATCAACATCAAAAGTGGCTCCATACAGATGAAACATAGTCCAAAGTGTGTATAGTCAAATACTAATACCTTTGGAGTTGCACTTTTAAGTAGATCACCATCATCAAATTTTTGGCGTTCTTTCAAAATCCATTCTTTAGTAATCTTTTAGTGTATTAAACATTTTACCTACAGCTTCTGTTCATCCTTATCATGACAACTTTCATGATCAAGCTACTATAGCTTATAAAGGTGAATCGTGAGTATGATGTTACTTACCAAAACCTTTTGGAGGATTATGATGTCTAGCATCTCCAACCTTCCCAAATTCTCATCAAATATGAGAACATAAATTTTGTGAAATTATACTCTATCATGTTGCAACCAAAAACATTGTTTCAGATATTGCAATATATTCCACACATGATGATTTCTGAAAACAATCCTTTCAGCTCCTAGATAACCTTGATATTAAAACAATCTTTTGAATATCAAGAATCAAGGAGGCAAATATGATACTTTAGATACTAACACTGGAATTGTTACTCTTGATTTAATACTAATTATTAAACTCCACAGAGTAAACGGAGTTTGTTAAAAGTTTGCAGTAGGACTTTTAAACTTTATATTGACACTCAAAACAAAACGATACCAGTTCATAAAGTAACTATCCAGAATTCTATAGTTCTATTATCTCAATTATAACTAAGCGTAAGGTGGTGAACGGATGCCAATGACTACAAAAATTATGCAAATTCACTTTGATTTAATTTATGATAAATTGTGTTCAACTTTAATCATATTACTATTTGCACTCCCACTCAAAAAAACATCCCTCATGTTGCCTTAGTGATTATACGAACCAAATGCACTACACCAAGTACGATCATCACGAGAGAAGATGTAACTTGAAAGGCGAACAATCAACATGTTTCATCATATCATCCATATGACTCATGCTTTACCTTTCGGTATTCTATGTTCCGATGCCATGTCTGTACATGATAGGCTCATCAAGGTTAACCTTAGTATCCGCATGTGCAAATCTGGCTTGCACCCGTTGTATGCACACGTAGAATCTATCACACCCGATCATCACGATATGCTTCGAAACTACAAGTACTAGCAACGATGCCTACTAAGGACAAACACTTTATTTCTTGATATTTTGTAAGATCCCTCCTTTGTAAAGGTAAGGATCCCTGTGATTGCAATGCTAGTCCCTGGATCAATGCTAGCATCCACAGTTTAAGATGAAGTACACATAAACAAAGGTCATTATTACATATCATCCAGAGACAAACACAGTCTTTTACAAACTCCATGGCCATAGGCCTAATACAAGAGTTCAAATATATAATAAGATAAATTAGTCTTCATCTTCATGTGCCACAGGCAAGCATGTTGAGTGTAGACTCATAACCCCTAATCACCATCAGAATAACCTGCAACATCACAAGTTATAGCCATAGTGGGTCAATACATTGGAATAGTATTGGCAAGTGATACCTTAGTAGATATTGGTAAACTAGATACTATATGCATTTTGGCTAAGTGTAGTTAGGCTTGCTTTGCTCAAAATAGGTTTTGCCTATTAGTTAAAAACACTAAGTTTTTCTTTAGTATAAACTTTCCCAAGGAACCACCAATAGAGATTGGTGAACCTTCACCCTTGTTCAACCACAAGTTTTAACTTAGAAAATTGGGATGAGGAGATTCTTGATAGCTTCCATGTCTTGATGCTCAAGTTGTCCAATACCAGGGACATGGCTAAGTACTTAGATTCTTCCATCTGCAGAGGTTGTGCACTTTCCCCACAAGATTTGATTTTCACCAAGACAGGACCTTTCAGAAGCCTTCCCTTAGACCAAATGGACGCGTTCCAACCTATCATCCCACTACCACCAACTGTCCAAATGGCTAAGTTATTGCAACCTATGTGATCCAGGCAGAGCCCATATTGCCAAGTGGCTGCACTAGAAGCTTCATAACATATGGCATCTCAAATCCCTTTGTTCCTGGGTGGCTTTCCACAAGTGAGATACACAAGGTAAACCATAGAAATGGGCCTTGTGTAACCACTCAACACAAACCATTCTTTCCATTCCACCCAGGTGATTCATTCACTTAGTAGTTTTATTAAGCAAAACACAAGTCCAAAGACTTAGAAATATTTTCTCATAGCATGAATATATAACCACCCTTGGTTGCTACTAGCTAGGCTAAGCATGGCATTGATAAGTATCTTAACTTAGAAATTTCTAGCAATTCTACAACTACTAGGATTTCCCAAGCATAGCATATAGATCAAATATATTCATGCAAGTCTAGCAAAAATATTTCTAATGCATTGTTGAAAACATAGGAATGAATCATGAAATACCACTTGCCTTGGTAGTTTGGAGAGTAGCAGCAATCCTCACAATCACAATCACTATTTGCACCAAAATCTACACATAAAATGATGGCACAAAATCACATACACAACATATACAAGCAAAAATACATGAATGTATGCAATATGCCATGTGATAATTTTATACACCAAACAACACAAGTTCAAAGTACTGAATCATAAACAAGTACAAAACAAGTCAAATAAACTTTATTTGAATAACAAAACATTTTCAAAATAATTACTATACCCATTTTATGCCTATAAATGTTTCTGCAAAAACAACCATTTTAACAGAGGCAAAACATTAAACACATTGCATAAATGGAAAGGATTTTCTCTCCTGATTCCATTGATATAAAATTTGTCAAATTTGGACGTGGGAATCAAAAGTTATGAATTAAACAAGTTTAAACATCTAATAGATCTAAATTCTGGTTTTTATAAAACAGACGGCCACGTTGCGTGATTTCATTGGACAAAAACGGTTCGCGTGGATCGCGTGCTGTGATGCGTTGGATCTAACTAAATCGTGCGGCACAGATCGCTACTTACCCCTTCGACTATGTTCTATCGCGTTCGTCCGATCTACATCGCACGACTCACAGCGACTGACCATCGAGTGGCGGCGCTGGCGGCGGCGAGTGGCAGCGGCGTGTTCTGGCGGTGAAGTTGCCGGAGTTATAGGAGTCGAGAGGGCAAGGGAAGGTGCTCACCGAGTTCGCAACATGTTGTTGAAGCTCAAGCTTGTAGTCGCGGGGACATGGGCGCACTGAGCTGGCTTGAATCGCTCGCCGGAGTTCGTGTCCGCGTCGGGCTCCTCTGTTCATCGTCGGAGGCGAAGGTATGGGTCACGCCAAACCAAACAAATGATGCTATTAGGTTCATGCGAGAAAGGCGAGTACGAGAGTATCAATCAAGAGGGATGGGTGGTCAAGAGTTACCAGGGGTGTCGCCGGAGAAGAGGCAGACGGCAGCAGAGTTCAGTCGAGGTGGTTGCCGACGATGGGGGGCACGCGCGAGCGAGCTGAGACCATTGGGAGGTTCAGGGAGTGATGGGGATGGTGCTTGCATGGTCGAGAGAGCGAGGGGCGACGGGGTTTGGCTGGAATCGTCGCCGGAAGGCATCGGAGCAGAGGGTGGTCTTGAGAGAAATCCGAGCAGCCTGGTGGCTCAAGTGGGGTGGGGTTTGGGGGAAAGGAGGAGGGCGGCGTGGTGCTTAAGTAGGCGAGGACGTGGGCGAGATTTACTCGAGCATTCAACAGAATTTAAGCCGCGGAATTAAACAGGAAACGCCCGGAGGAAATTGGGGAAGAACTGGTCGCTGGGGGTGGAGACGATGACTGACGTGTGGGCCTCTATTGTCAGCGAGAGAAAAAGAGAGGAGGTGGGGTCCCTACGTCAGTGACTCTATGGGTGTAGTGGCGAGTAAAAGAAAACGTTTCGCGGGAGGGGATAGTTGGGATAGATGGGTCGAACTGGGCTGGGTTGGGCCAGATTGGCTGTTTGCTTTATTTTTTTCCTACCTTTCACTTTTATTTTTCTGTTTGATTTTCTAGAAATGATTTTCAACTCTAATTCAAATAAGTTTGATTTCAAATCTTCTCTAGATTTTTATACAGTGAACTTTGTACTCAAATGTGTGTCAAACACTACTGTTTGCTCAAACAGACTTTGATCATTTGTAAAATAAAATAAAACCAAGCTTTAATAAGATATAAATAATAGGCATAAAATTGGTTTTATATTCACACTTTGTTTTGAAAACTTTGCCCAAGCTTTGGAAAACATTTAAGTTTGAACTCAAAACATTACTGAATAAAATAAGTACCTTTCTCATTAGAAGGTAGCACTAAGGCTGGAGCTTACTTACATAAAATAATGAGCAACAGATGCTCCTGCTTTTGAAATGGTTTTGAAAGGAACCCTAAATGATCATGGATGCATGGATGATATGCATGAGTTTTGAAACATTATTTTAGGGATGTTACAAATCTAACCCCCTTAAGGTGAATCTCGCCCTCGAAATTCGGGTTGGCTAGCAAATAGGTGAGGGTGGTCTTTCCGAAGATCATCTTCTCTTTCCCATGTTGCTTCTTCTTCGGAATGATGGTTCCGTTGAACTTTGTAGAATTTGATAGTCTTAGTCCGAGTAACTCTTTCTGCAGTCTCAAGAATCTTGATAGGCTTCTCCTCATAAGTGAGGTCACTCTCCAATTGAACCTCTTCCAAAGGTATAGTATCCTTCAAAGAAGTCTCTTCCATTTCTGGGTGGCATTTCTTAAGCTGACTCACATGAAACACATTGTGAACGGCAGACAATGATTCTGGTAATTCAATATCATAAGCTACTTCTCCTTTACGACTCAGAATCTTGAATGGTCCAACATATCTTGGGGAAAATTTACCTTTGACACCAAACCTCTTCACTCCACGAAGTGGTGACACTCTAAGGTAAGCCCTATCACCTACTTCATAGGTGACTTCTCTACGCTTAGGATCTATGTAACTCTTCTGTCGGGACTGTGCTATCTTCAATCTGTCCTTAACTAGCTTGACTTTCTCTTCAGCCTCTTTGATTAGTTCTGGTCCGAACAAACTTCTTTCTCCCACACCATTCCATAGTAATGGGGTGGTACACTTTCTCCCATAGAGAAACTCAAATGGTGCCATCTCAATACTGGCTTGATAGCTGCTATTGTAAGAGAATTCTGTGTAAGGCAGACTTTCATCCCAAATGGCTCCATAGTCTAGAGCACATGCTCTCAACATATCTTCAAGAATCTGATTGGTCCTTTCTGTTTGTCCATCAGTTTGAGGGTGAAAAGCAGTGCTGAATTCTAACCTCGTTCCCAATGACTCATGTAGTTGTCTCCAAAAATGAGAAGTGAATTGGGTTCCCCTATCAGATACAATACTCTTGGGTACTCCATGTAGACATACAATTCTACTCATATAGATCTTGGCTAACTTAGCACTAGTGTAAGTTGTCTTCACGGGTATGAAATGTGCCACTTTAGTTAGGTGATCCACTACTACCCAAATAGAATCATATCCTGACCTAGTCCTTGGAAATCCGGTGATGAAATCCATGCCAATTTTGTCCCACTTCCAGTCAGGAATAGGTAGTGGTTGTAACAATCCTGCTGGTTTCTGATGTTCCGCTTTCACTCTACTACATACATCACACAAAGCAATATGTTCGGCGATGTCCTTCTTGAGATTATTCCACCAAAACCTTTCCTTCATATCCATGTACATTTTGGTGTTACCCAGATGAATAGAATATGGTGAGTTATGTGCTTCCTGTAATATCAGTTTCCGAAGCTCCGGATCTTGTGTAACACACATACGTTTTCCATACCATAAGGTACCCTGTTCATCTTCGTGGAATCCTTTGGCTTTTCCCTTGGAAATCTTTTCCTTAATCTCTTCAATTTCCTTATTTGTCTTCTGGGCTTCTTTGATCTTGTCCAACAAAGTGGGTTGAACATCCAAAGACATGAGATGTCCTTCAGGCACAATCTCCAATCTAAGATCTCTAAATTGGGCACACAGATCATCTGACAGTTCTCCTTTAGTAAGGCCATTTACAAAAACTTTACGACTTAGAGCATCCGCTACAGCATTTGCTTTACCAGGGTGATATTGCAAACTCAAGTCATAGTCCTTGATGAGTTCTAGCCATCTTCTTTGTCTCATGTTAATTTCTTTCTGGGTGAAGATATACTTCAAACTCTTGTGATCTGTGAACACTTCACATCGCTTTCCCAAAAGATAATGTCTCCATGTTTTGAGTGCATGGACAATAGAGGCTAACTCCAAATCATGAGTAGGGTAGTTTACTTCATGAGTTTTGAGTTGTCTCGAGGCATAAGCCACAACTTTCCCTTCTTGCATAAGTACTGCATCTAATCCATGATGAGATGCATCACAATACACTTGGAAATCCTTCTCCAAATCTGGTAGACATAAGACTGGTGCTGTCACTAGTCTCTTCTTCAATTCTTGGAAACTGAGTTCACATCCTTCAGACCAAGCAAATTTCTTGTCTTTCTTTAGTAGCTCTGTCATTGGCTTAGCAATCTTGGAGAAATTCTCAATGAACCTTCTGTAGTATCCTGCCAAGCCAAGGAAACTACGGATCTCTTTTACTGACTTAGGAGATTCCCATTCAGTTACAGCTGAAACTTTAGCAGGATCAACTGCTACACCATCTCCTGACACAACGTGTCCAAGAAATCCAACTTCACTCAACCAAAATTCACACTTGCTGAATTTGGCATACAGCTTATGCTCTCTAAGCTTCTCAAGTATCAAACGCAAATGTCCTTCATGCTCATCTTTGCTCTTGGAGTAGATCAAAATGTCATCAATGAATACGACAACAAACTTGTCAAGGAATTCCATGAATACCTTGTTCATCATATTCATGAAGTATGTTGGTGCATTGGTCAAACCAAATGGCATCACGGTATACTCATACAATCCATACCTTGTGGTGAAAGCTGTCTTAGGTATGTCTTGTTCTCTTATCTTGAGCTGGAAATAACCTGACCGGAGATCAATCTTTGAGAACACACAAGCTCCTTCTAACTGATCAAACAAGTCATTGATTCTAGGCAAAGGGTATTTGTTCTTGATAGTCACCTCATTGAGTGAACGGTAATCTATGCATAACCTTTGACTCTTATCTTTATTTTCCACAAACAAAACTGGTGCTCCCCAAGATGAAGAACTTGGTTGGATAAAACCTTTCTGCAACTGTTCTCCAAGTTGCTTCTTGAGTTCTTTCAACTCATCAACTGACATCTTGTACGTTCTCTTTGCTATTGGTCCAGATCCTGGTAGCAAATCAATAAGAAATTCCACATCTCTATCTGGTGGCATTCCCGGCAATTCCTCCAGAAATACATCTAGATATTCACACACAATAGGCACACTGTCTATGCTAACCCCCTTAAGAGAATTTAGCTTACTCCTTTTTGCTTCAAAGTTGGTCTTGAATCTGATCCTTTTGTTTTCTGGAGTTGTGAGTGAGACAGTATGGTTGGCACAATCTATCACTCCCTTGTTCTTAGTCATCCAGTCCATTCCCAAAATAACATCCAATCCTTGGGAGTTTAGGATTATCATGTTAACGGGAAACTTATACTTCCCAAACTCTATGACTAGATCATGACATCCTGAATTCACTATCATTTCTCCGCCAGGAGAACTTACTTTTATAGGACACCCAATAGTTTCTACCGGTAGTTCATTTCTTTCAACAAATGCTCTTGATATGAATGAATGAGATGCACCAGTATCAAAGAGAACAAATGCTGGAACAGAATTGAGTTTGAACTTACCAGCAACAGCATCAGGTTCCTCATAGATTTCCTCCACATTGATGTGGTTCACTTGCCCCTTCTGGAAAGGGTTGGGTTTGTTGGGTCCTTCAACTTTCTTTTCTAGGCATTCATTTGCATAATGCCCCATCTTCTTGCACTTGAAACATTCAACCTGACTAAGATCCTTCTTAACAGGCTGGCTTCCACTACCACTTCCACTTCCATTGTGGTGGCTCTTATATCCACCCTTGTGATTCTTATACTTGTCATTGTCATGACTACGGTGGTGCTTGTTGTCATGATGACGGTTGTGGTTGTGGTGCTTGTTGAACTTCCCATGCTTGTGGGATCCAGAACTCCCACTATCATCATAATGGGAACGCTTGTGAGACGATCCCGAGCTGTGCTTGTCAGAGTGATTTCTCTTCCTGCTTTCCACTTGTTTCATCTTGCTCTCCAAAATAGCAGCCTTGTCACAAAGAGACTGATAAGTGGGAACATAAGCCACTGATAGCTACAGGTTCAATTCATCGTTCAATCCTTCAAGGAACTTTTCTTTCCTCTTAGCATCAGTGTCAACTTCATCCGGTGCATAACGCGCCAGATTGTTGAACTCCTCAATATACTCTGCCACGCTACGGTGGCGCTGCTTCAGATTATGAAACTCTTTTTTCTTCAAACTCATCACTCTGGATGAGATGTGAGCTGTACGGAAACCATCTTCGAAGATAGCCCATGTCACATCCGCAATGGGAGTGGTGATCTGGAAGTTATCCCACCAAGTAGTTGCTGGTCCTTCCAACAAGTGTGCTGCAAATCTGACTTTCTCTTCATCAGTACAGCCAACAGTTACCAAGTCCTTGTTCACAGAGTGTAGCCAATCATTGGCTACCATAGGATCAGTAGTTCCTGAGAACTTTGCTGGCCTCAGTCTTAAAAACCTGGTAAGCATGTCAAAACCCGGTGGGTTGTTCTTATTGTTGTTGTTGTTATTATTATTGTTGTTGTTGTTCTGATTCTGGATGAACGTGGTCATCATTTGCATCAACTGAGTCTGAGTTGTCATCATCTGCTACATCTCAGGGGTGATGTTGTTGTTGGGGTTGGGATTGGCACGTCGGGGAGGCATCTGTGGTTTTCAATAGAGATAAGAATGAGATACCCATAGATGCTAACATGCACAATACATCACATAAACAATCACCAAACATGCATCATAGTAGTAAAAAGTTCCACAACAAGACAACAAGTTTTGAAAAGTAAACACACCAATAGCAAGCCATCCACATGTTGGATGGTTATTGCGACTCAATAATCTAAAGCATGGTAAATAAATGGTAAATGAGTAGTCATCACTACTCTTCTGCATCAACCTCCTCATCAACAAGTGTAAGACCTGCATTCTCCATCGCGGTCTTGTATTCCTCGACATTGGTAGTCAAGGCCTCTATTTTGGCTTTGAGAGCCCTCTTCTGTGAACGAAGCCTCTCAATCACACCTTGTTGATGCTCGAGCTGGAAGTCCTTGGCCTCTAGTTCTGCAGTCATGTCTCGAATCCTCTTGTTCCTATCTTGGACTCGCTTCTCTTGACTCTTGAACTTTCTATCCTGACTCTCAAACTTGGCCTCCATCTCCTTGACTATATCATCTTGCTCCGCGAAGAGCTTGTCCTTCTCACGAAGCTGCACCTGGAGTTCGTCATTGTTGAGCATGACGTTGGTCCTATCAGTATCTAGGTGCCTAAGAAGAACCTCTATGTCCTGGAGGTATAGACGAATCGGCTCTGCCGTCTCTCTCGAAGTATCCTCAAAGTCAATGGCCTCACCATCCTCATCACGTCTACCGAATGTGTGGAAGTGAGTACCTCTAACCTCTTGAGAGTGTCTCCCTAGCAAACGTCCAAGCAAATCCTGCATGACTACCTCTAGGCCTCTCTCCTTGCCATCATGCATGAGCTTGAAGATGATGGCCTGTGTGGCTGGCTCAATCTGGCGTCCTGGCTGATTAACCTTGAAGCCCCAAAGGTCCTTCCTCTCGAACTTGGTGAGGGGAAGCATCATGATGGAAGGAAGTGGGAGATTGAGCAAACTAGTGAGCTCAATAATACGAGTGCCAAAATGAGTTCCCTTGAACTCTTCAGCCGTGCTGATGGTAACATTAGGCATCTATTTTATAAGATAAAAAAAGTTAGAATCAACATACATAGAGATGAATCACAAGACAAGGCATCACATGCATATCTTTGACAATCAACACATTCAAGTCATGGCATACATAAAACCATTACAACATCCAAGGTTCAACTTATTTTAAACAACATTTGGAAAATAAAATGATAAGTGTGGTGGTCCAACTAACGAAGTACGTTACAATCCCATCTCATTTGCCAAATTGGCTAATAGGGCATCCCTAGAGGCAATCTGTCTATCTAGATCACATGACTCCATTGCTAAGTCTATGATGTCCCCCCTTAAACTTTGGTTGGTAGCCTCTAACTCTTGGGTATGCTTCTTTTCTTCCTTAAGGTCATTCTGGGTGTTGAGCATTCTGCACTTTATTTTATCACCAAGTTATTTGATGGCTTTCCAAGCTGCATCCCTTGCTGAATCAAAGAATGTGGTGTGCATCACTAAGTTGGTGACCATGCAGAATCCTGAGTCTTTGTGGTTGTCTTCCTTGTTTTTATACAAGTGAAGTTGCACCCACCAGTACTCAACTCCTTCATCCATCACAGGAAAACCCTTGTACACAGCTGCACCATGCATTCCCATGGCAACCATGAGGTCCTTGAGAGCCTTGGGGAATTCTGTCTCACATTCCAAAGTCATAGTCATGAGTGGTCCCTTCCTCGTGGCTTCATTGATGGCGTTCATCTACAAATAGAGAGGAGAAAGAAGATTAGAAAAGTTTACGAGAAGAAAAGACAAGTGTGGAAGTTGTTAAGAGTTTTTCCTTAGTGGTTTACAATTCTAGGGTCATAATCCTACAGGCAACACAGTGCTCTGATACCATCTGTAAGATCCCTCCTTTGTAAAGGTAAGGATCCCTGTGATTGCAATGCTAGTCCCTGGATCAATGCTAGCATCCACAGTTTAAGATGAAGTACACAGAAATAAAGGTCATTATTACATATCATCCAGAGACAAACATAGTCTTTTACAAACTCCATGGCCATAGGCCTAATACAAGAGTTCAAATATATAATAAGATAAATTAGTCTTCATCTTCATGTGCCACAGGCAAGCATGTTGAGTGTAGACTCATAACCCCTAATCACCAACAGAATAACCTGCAACATCACAAGTTACAGCCATAGTGGGTCAATACATTGGAATAGTATTGGCAAGTGATACCTTAGTAGATATTGGTAGACTAGATACTATATGCATTTTGGCTAAGTGTAGTTAGGCTTGATTTGCTAAAAATAGGTTTTGCCTATTAGTTGAAAACACTAAGTTTTTCTTTAGTATAAACTTTCCCAAGGAACCACCAATAGAGATTGGTGAACCTTCACCCTTGTTCAACCACAAGTTTTAACTTAGAAAATTGGGATGAGGAGATTCTTGATAGCTTCCATGTCTTGATGCTCAAGTTGTCCAATACCAGGGACATGGCTAAGTACTTAGATTCTTCCATCTGCAGAGGTTGTGCACTTTCCCCACAAGACTTGATTTTCACCAAGACAGGACCTTTCGAAATCCTTCCCTTAGACCAAATGGACGCGTTCCAACCTATCATCCCACTACAACCAACTGTCCAAATGGCTAAGTTATTGCAACCTATGTGATCCAGGCAGAGCCCATATTGCCAAGTGGCTGCACTAGAAGCTTCATAACATATGGCATCTCAAATCCCTTTGTTCTTGGGTGGCTTTCCACAAGTGAGATACACAAGGTAAACCATAGAAATGGGCCTTGTGTAACCACTCAACACAAACCATTCTTTCCATTCCACCCAGGTGATTCATTCACTTAGTAGTTTTATTAAGCAAAACACAAGTCCAAAGACTTAGAAATATTTTCTCATAGCATGAATATATAACCACCCTTGGTTTCTACTAGCTAGGCTAAGCATGGCATTGATAAGTATCTTAACTTATAAATTTCTAGCAATTCTATAACTACTAGGATTTCCCAAGCATAGCATATAGATCAAATATATTCATGCAAGTCTAGCAAAAATATTTCTAATGCATTGTTGAAAACATAGGAATGAATCATGAAATACCACTTTCCTTGGTAGTTTGGAGAGTAGCAGCAATCCTCACAATCACAATCACTATTTGCACCAAAATCTACACATAAAATGATGGCACAAAATCAAATACACAACATATACAAGCAAAAATACATGAATGTATGCAATATGCCATGTGATGATTTTCTACACCAAACAATACAAGTGCAAAGTACTGAATCATAAACAAGTACAAAACAAGTCAAATAAACTTTATTTGAATAACAAAACATTTTCCAAATAATTACTATACCCATTTTATGCCTACAAATGTTTCTGCAAAAACAACCATTTTAACAGAGGCAAAACATTAAACACATTGCATAAATGGAAAGGATTTTCTCTCCTGATTCCATTGATATAAAATTTGTCAAATTTGGACATGGGAATCAAAAGTTATGAATTAAACAAGTTTAAACATCTAATAGATCTAAATTCTGGTTTTTATAAAACAGACGGCCACGTGGCGTGATTTCATTGGACAAAAAAGGTTCGCGTGGATCGCGTGCTGTGAGGCGTTGGATCTAACTGAATCGTGCGGCACAGATCGCTACTTACCCCTTCGACTATGTTTTATCGCGTTCGTCCGATCTACATCGCACGGCTCACAGCGACTGACCCATCGAGTGGCGGCGCTGGCGGCGGCGAGTGGCGGCGGCGTGTTCTGGCGGTGAAGTTGCCGGAGTTACAGGAGGCGAGAGGGCAAGGGAAGGTGCTCACCGAGTTCGCAACACGTTGCTGAAGCTCAAGCTTGTAGTTGCGGGGACAGGGCGCACTGAGCTGGCTTGAATCGCTCGCCGGAGTTCGTGGCCGCGTTGGGCTCCTCTGTTCATCGTCGAAGGCGGAGGTACGGGTCATGCCAAACCAAACAAACGATGCTATTAGGTTCACGCGAGAAAGGCGAGTACGAGAGTATCAATCAGGAGGGATGGGGTGGTCAAGAGTTACCAAGGGGTGTCGCCGGAGAAGAGGCAGACGGCAGCGGAGTTCAGTCGAGGTGGTTGCCAACGATGGGGGGCACGCGTGAGCGAGCTGAGACCACCGGGAGGTTCAGGGAGTGATGGGGATGGTGCTTGCATGGTCGAGAGAGCGAGGGGCGACGGGGTTTGGCCGCAATCATCGCCGGAAGGCGTCGGAGAAGAGGGTGGTCTTGAGAGAAATCCGAGCAGCCTGGTGGCTCCGGTGGGGTGGGGTTGGGGGGAAAAGGAGGAGGGCGGCGTGGTGCTTAAGTAGGCGAGGACGTGGGCGAGATTTACTCGAGCATTCAACGGAATTGAAGCCGCGGAATTAAACAGGAAACGCCCGTAGGAAATTAGGGAAGAACTGGTCGCTGGGGGTGGAGACGATGACTGACATGTGGGCCTCTATTGTCAGAGAGAGAAAAAGAGAGGAGGTGGGGTCCCTGCGTCAGTGACTCTGTGGGTGTGGTGGCGAGTAAAATAAAACGTTTCGCGGGAGGGGATAGTTGGGCTAGATGGGTCGAACTGGGCTGGGTTGGGCCAGATTGGCTGTTTGCTTTATTTTTTCCTACCTTTCACTTTTATTTTTCTGTTTGATTTTCTAGAAATGATTTTCAACTCTAATTCAAATAAGTTTGATTTCAAATCTTCTCTAGATTTTTATATAGTGAACTTTGTACTCAAATGTGTGTCAAACACTACTGTTTGCTCAAACACACTTTGATCATTTGTAAAATAAAATAAAACCAAGCCTTAATAAGATATAAATAATAGGCATAAAATTGGTTTTATATTCACACTTTGTTTTGAAAACTTTGCCCAATCTTTGGAAAACATTTAAGTTTGAACTCAAAACATTACTGAATAAAATAAGTACCTTTCTCATTAGAAGGTAGCACTAAGGCTAGAGCTTACTTACATAAAATAATGAGCAACAGATGCTCCTGCTTTTGAAATGGTTTTGAAAGGAACCCTAAATGATCATGGATACATGGATTATATGCATGAGTTTTGAAACATAATTTTAGGGATGTTACATATTTATTTTGAGGGATCATCTTATAATGCTATCATCGTGATCTATGCAATATAAGATGCATAAAGGATTAACATCACATGCAATTCATAATATGTGATATGATATGTCTTTAATTCTTGTGCCTTTGATCTCCATCTCCAAAGCATGGACATGATCTCCATCATCACCAGCGTGGCGTCAAGTTCAATGGCGCCGCTTGATGGTTGTCCATCACCAATAGAAACTATTAGAACTACTTGGAATAAAGCTATTACATGATGAATAGACATGCAAGTCTTTAACAGATTTTAAAACAACCATTAGGATCCTGCCGGTTGTCATATTACAATATGGATCATTGCATACATCAAATATAATCACAATCACATCATGGCTATATCACATCACATGCCCCTGCAAAAACAAGTTAGATGCCTCTAATTTTTGTTGCATGTTTTACGTGGCTTGGGCTTTCGAATAAGAACCATTCTTACCTATGAACAAGAACCACAACGCTGATACAAGTGTTGTCAAGCGCAGATTGTAAATTGAATTTTAACTATGGTGGGAGAGACAGACACCCGTAAAGCCACTTGTGCAATACAAGTTGCATGTTGATCATGGAGAAAGTCTCATGTGTGACGACATGTAAGTTTAGCACGGGCCTCTTCATCCCCCCATCCCGCAAGATGCAAAGTACACTAAAAGCAAGCAACAACAAGAGCATCAACGCCCACAAAACCATTGTGTTCTACTCGTGCAATAGATCTACGCATTGATTTGGCTCTGATACCACTATAGGGTTCATTGCATGGAAAACAAAAAAACTCTATTGCAAGAACGAATAAAACCAAGATCCAATCTATGGCAAAGCCAAGATCTAATCTATGAGATAGGTGCAACGAGATAGATGAGAACTAACCCTCAAAGATCCTAAGTGTTAACGAGATCTAATCTCATGGTTGATGTAGTCGATCACTTGCCAATCTCAAGATCCATAAGGGCTCCCACATATTCAATGATGACTTCGTGATCGAATGAACCATTAACATACGATAACCGATTCCCTTTTTCAGGTGATACTTTACTTATCCTAGGTTCGATCGTCGGTATCTCCATACCTAGTTCAACCTCGATACCGATAAGTACCCTTTACTCTTTCCATGATATGACATTCCTTGTGACCTAGTCACGTGCTTGCAAGCCAATTGGATGACATTCCACCGAGAGGGCCCAGAGTGTATCTATCCGTCATT
Organism: Avena insularis; assembly: GCA_023614405.1. NCBI lineage: Eukaryota > Viridiplantae > Streptophyta > Magnoliopsida > Poales > Poaceae > Avena > Avena insularis. The sequence continues at coordinate 89,489,258 of CM042685.1, read as the reverse complement.
TGGATGGAAAAATCTCACTCTTGATCCATGTTCTTCAACACATACTTTCAGAATACCCAATTCCACCTTTATAACCACCCGGTTATGGAACTGGCGTTTGGTGTCATCAAAGCACTCATCCGGTGATGGTTATTAACATGATCTCATGGTCGAAGGATTAGGTTACAATGTATTTAAAATCATGTAGCAAAACAAACTTAATGACATGATCTTATGCTATGTTACTATGGGTGTGTGTCCACCACATCATTCTCCTAATGATATTACCTTGTTATTAATAACATCCAATATCCATGATTAGGAAACCATGATCATCTATTAATCAACAAGCTAGCTCAACAAGAGGATTACTAGGTACTCTTTTATGTTTACAAAACACACAAGTATTAATGTTTCCTATTAATACAATTATAGCATGGGATGTAAACATTTATCATAAACAAAAAGATATAATAATAACCACTTTATTATTGCATCTTGGGCATATCTCTAACACTAAGCTCTACCATTTAGATAGTCTATACGAGACTATTCGTGGGAACTACTAAACTGAAGAAGCTAACTTTTGCATAGTAGTTTTACAGCTTGGTCATACACTGCCAATTGGGGCCCATTATTTTCTTTTTCCTTTAGACACTTGTGCCTCGTACTCCCCTTGCCACCGTGCTAGACTAGATTTTTTTTGTGAAATTCCACCGATCTATTAATAATGATGAATAACCGTATAAAGAGACCCAAAGTAATTTGCGCTTACACACCGTATTTCCTCAACAATAAGCATGCATAATATCTTCTCGTTCTTCGATTTTCCCCTCTATTTTGAGCCATATTCTTTGCATAAAAGAACAATTTTACCTAATTTCGTTAAATCTATATAAAGTCATTTAAGTATACCAAGTTAGCTAGTAATCTTGAAAAATCCATCTAGAAACTAGGGAAATGTAAGAAAGCATGGTCCACTTTGTATGAAAATAGGGGAGGTGGAATTTTCTTTTAACTGAGGTGGGTCCCGTAGGAGCAATGAGCTTCAGTTAACATGGTCGGTGGAAGTACAAGTTGCATTAAGGACCTTAGAAAATGAAAAATGACATCCAAGTCCATCACTTGGAAAATTGAGAATGTTCTTTTCTAGTAGTTGGAAACTCACACCGATGGCATTGTTTACTAAAATAAGATGTACCCATATACCTCTGAAATGATATTTAATTTGACAGCGATCTATCGCGCTTACTGGTAGCTCAAGTTTGACCTAATTTCGTTAAATTGTCAAGATGCAAAACCTTAGCAAGAAGTTGAACCTGTTGTCAAAACTATTGGTGGTGGTTTGTGATATATTACATGACCCCCCGATGGTTACCTCCGAAAAAATCACAAGACTTTCAAAGCAACCTACAATTTTTGTTAGGGGTGACCCCTTAGGGTTACCCGATGTTTCATGAATCTCCATGGGAATCGATGAGAAATCGAGGGGAAGGGGAGAAGGTAGCGGAAGAGAAAACACACCTCGCGAAGAACACGATGAACACACGGAAAACTCACACGACACAAGGCCTATTTCTACTGAACAGCGGCCATCGGTCCGATAGAAAGATCGTTCAATGTTCTCCCTCAAACCCACATCGGAGAGGGAAGAACACCTTGGGGAGGGTCTTGACAGCTTGAAGAAGAGACACCGACTCCAAGTCCTTGTACAATGTTGGATGTGTGATGCAAAGTACAACAAGGTTGGTGACGATAGTCGGTCCCCTTGGTAAAGGGGATGAGGCAAAACTAGAGATTCCACAATGGGGGTTATCTTTAGTATATCATCTATGCCTAAGGGATACATGAGGGGGTGGGAGATATATTTATAGGAGAGCCACTAAATAAGGTGGTAGTTTGGGGATAAACTAGGCAAAAGGGGTAAGTAAAGAGAATATTTCAGGGCATCAAACCAAGATCCATGTGCAGACGACAGATTCCGGCAGTAAGTCCGGTGGCGTTGGATCATGCGTCGGAAGTTCCAGCGGTCGCCTATTATTTCGATCATCGCCGGTTTGGCATAGAGAGAGCATTTCTGGCGGTGGGTCCCGTCCAACGTTCCTAGCACCGGGGATTCCAGTGGTGAGCCCGGTTCACCGGTGCTATCTCCGGAGATTCCGGCGGTGGCTCCAGTTCGCCGGTTCTGTCGCAGGATCCAGTTGGAGCTTCTTTCGTCTCCTCTTCCAAGCCTCCATCTTGTCGGGCGTGATTTCTCGGGCTTCCTCCCTTGTCTTCGTACTTGTCGGTGTGAACCTATCATGGTCATAGGAGAGAGTATGAAGTAGTGTACCATTCAATAGGGTAGGAAGTGGAATCTCAAAGAGGATAGAATTCACCTTTGGAGTCCATGAAGACTCGGCATAAGTTGGAGACCTTGATGTAGCAACGACCGTAGGTCGAGCTGCATCACCTCCCCCCTCCCTTAAAAAAAGTCGTCCTCGACTCTACATTCCCATCAAAAAGTAGAATAGGTTGAGATACATTATGATCCTGGGGTTCATCATATAGTCGTCCTCGGGAAGATTGATTTGAGAACACTTCAATGTTCCTTCACTTTCCATGAAGCCTACAAAGCTCACAAAAAAAGCAAAGAAACACTCAAAGAGTATACAATTCATGAAGATTATAGCATGAGTCCTCAAGTAGAAGGAAGACACCTTAGAGTGTATAGATGGCCCGATGAATGGTAGCCATAGGTAACTCTCTTCGGTTTGTCTGGTCAACACATGGTCCATAGACATTGACACGGATGCCATTGTACCTTCACACAAAAAATACCAAGCAAAGTATTTTAGCACATGATAGAGGAACATTTCAAATGTGGCATGTCCATTCTTGTTCACAGCACTATTAGCACAATATATGTATAGCAAATCCTATGTGTATGCAAGGTCAATGTGCATGGAAGTCGGTGAACATCATCCAAATGTGGGAACTCAAAAACTCCACATAATGTCTAAGTGTGTCACTCAAAGCAATTGAACAGAATTTTGATCAACATCCTTGATGCGAGAATAGGAGAATTTGGCAAAAAAACATGAGGAAGCATATCCAGAACAACATCATGATGTGTGCAAACCAACCATTGGAAATCGAAATTGTTCAATATGTTGGATGCCGTACACATATCATCAAAATCAAATATCATGGGAATATGAGTATCCCAAGCGGAAGCAAAAACAACATGTTTGCAAACAAACCATAAGAAAGGGCACGTGGTCCTTATGTTTGTTGCAACAACAATACGATATACTTGTAAACTCTCATGACAATAGATGCTCGTAATAGCATTATGGTTGCACACAAAACATTGGAAAGATAAATTGGTCAACATTTTTGTTGGAACACACAAAGCATCAATAAACAATAGCAAAGAAACATGAATGTCACAAGGTGAAATAATACCATCAACATGCTTGCAAGAGCAATTTGTCAACATGAAAGATACAAAACATGCAAAAGGTATCAGAGCTCGGTTTTATCTTGCACTCACTTGTGGGATGCTCTCAAGAGCTCTTTTTGTCAACTCGTGCTCAATCAAGGTTGACATTCTCATGTGGGTACCTACACACATCATAGAGAAAAGAAAGAATGTGTGTGTGGTAGAGAAACACATCATCCATCATGACGTATCTCTTCTTGTGCACATCACCATTAATGTCAATAAAGTATGAAATAGATAAATAGTGAGTATGAATGTGGGGAACATTCTTATCATGGAAATCATCAAAATCTCCAAAAAAATTGAGAATGCTATAGGGGCATCTCATGACAATCCATATGATAAGTATTGTTGCAAGCAAAACAATTGATAGACAAATTATTTAATTTGTTGCAAGCAACAGGAGAAATTGAATGACTATCATGACAAAGCATGTCTGAAGCAATAGCATGGTTGTCGACAAACATAAGGAAAGAGAAATTGTTCATAAAGTTTGTCGCGACCCTACAAGAAAATTTATCATTATTACAAGCAAAACATTTGAAAAAGCAATTTTTCATCATATTGCAAGCAATGGACGGATACACAAAAAGTTTATAGCATGGAATGTCTATGGAAACATCATCACAATCAACTAATTTCACATGATCAACATTATGCAAAGGCAAAGTATCACATGGAAACATGAAATAATCATATGCAATGTCACAAGTATCATCCATAGCATGCCAATCATCACAAGTCATCATGTCCACTAGTAGGATCATGGCATCATCAAAACCCTTATTTTTACCTTGTTCATACCTCTCATATGAAGTGGGTGCTGTGGTAGTAGTGGCCTCCTTGTGGATGACTTCTTCTTCTTGATGTAGCCATGGCGTAGCATCCTCTTCATCCACCATGTACGTCTTCTCCAATTGAGGCATCATTTCTTCATGTCTTGGCGCGTCGTCATCCATGGAACCTAGCACAACATAAGTGTACACACTATAGGTAGAGGGAAAGTCGTTAGAAATCGAAATGGTCTCACTTGACCTATCAACTACCACTCTCAACTCACTAGGTGTATCACTCATGCCCTCAAAGTGGAAGCACTCAATCTCACATAAGGTGGAGTCACTCATCTCACTTTTGTTCTCACTCAAGTGGGATAAGTGGTTGTCATACTCACATGGGATTGGTACCACATCATCACTCAAGCATATAGGGGTAGGCTCGGTTTGCTCAACTCCATGCGCCACCTTTGGTGAAGGGAAAATCCCATGCTCACCAATCTTGACCTTGTCGTCGCCAAAGTTGGATGCCATAAGATGGGAATCATTACTCGCCTCCTTGGTAGAAGGGAAAATCCCATGCTCGACCGTCTTGTGGCCATCTTGTAGTAATGGTGGAAGTAGAGGTATTCATTTTCCTCATTCATGAAGTCTTGGAATGCAAGCGTAGACGTTCAAGCTTGAAGGCGTGGATGAAGGATTTCTCTTGGTGCCATTTTGGTGGTGGCACTAGTAGTTGAAGGTGCCTTAAGATGTTGCCGACGGAGGTTATCGGCGTGCCCTGCCAAAGGTTGATGTAGGTGGCGCACTTGGTCATCCACATGATGCTTGCGATGATGATTACTTTTCTTGGCACTCTTCTTGTGCTTGTGGTGCTACTTGATCTTGATTGAGCATTATGGATGATGCTCATCGTGAATTCTTCGTATTTATGGCGAAGATGCCTTTTATGATGTCTTGTATCATCTTTATGGTGGCGATGATCATGAGAGGATGTTTGTCGAAGATTATTGTTTCTTGGAACCTCTTGTTGTATATGATTTTTGTACGCCACTCTTCTTAGGGTAGGTGGTGCTTGGAGCCTTGGATATTGTGGAGCTTGATGCCATCTAGGTGGTGGCACTTGATGCCTTATTGATAGTGGTGCTTGACACCTTGGAGGTGGTGGCGTTTGACGCCTTGGAGATAGTGGCACTTGACGCCTTGGAGGTGGTGGCGCTTGATGCCTTGGAGGTGGATCATCGAAGTAGGTGGTGCTCTTTTGTGTGGCACACTTGGCCTTGAAGGTCATGGATTCTTGATGATGTTCCTCCTCTTGCTTCTCCTAGCAGTCTTCCATCTCCAAGCGGTGGAGGAATTCTTCATGGCTCATGGAGGAGCCATCGAAGTTAATAAAGCTCTCCGTGTCCTACATGGTTGGCGAGGCGTCGTCGATGTCGCACTCGAAGTCGTCCATGCTTGGGGAGCCATTGTTGTTGTAGTATTCCATATCACCCAAGCATGTAAAGACACAAAATCTAAGCGCTAAAGACAATTTATAGCATCTCTACGGCACTATAGAGTCGTTGTTGTAAAGCGTCACGTGAGCGTCTTCTTATACATCGTCTCCAAGATCCTAAGGATGATGTAGTGAGCGTGTCTACAAAAACATATGACGTTTTTATTGTATCTCTACAAGCGTAAAAGCGCTTTCATTGCTTTCCTATGTGGATTGGCAGGTCGTCTCTACCATCCCTAGTGACATGACACTGCGTCTCAAATAAATTCTCGTACATGCTTGCTTCAAGCTAGATTTCTTATACCAATTTTCTATAACTTGTCGAATTGAAACAATACACAACACACAAACAATTTCACGTCTTCTTGATGGAGGGATTTATATAGTATACAAAATAACATTGTGCATTATTTATAGGCTTAAGCCTGAGCAGCTGCGAGCGATTTGAGGCCATATGCAGTGCAGAGCTGCCGCAATGCGTCGCTGCTGGTGGGCCTATGTCGCTCTGTGTCGCTGGCCGTGGGCCGGAGAGGCTGGTCCTCGCCTCGCACCTGGGTTTGGAGAAGTCGTTCTCCTCGCAAAGGAATTGGCTCCCCGTGGAAACCCTACTTCCCACACCCACGGTTCAATCCCCTTTCCGTTTCACGCCCGCAGCCGCCCCACTCCCCGTCTCCCCCACCCTCACCATCGATCTACCAACCGAGTGCGGCATGGAGGAGGCCGACGCAGCATGCAGCAATTGTCGTGCGTGGGGTGTGGGCCAAACGTAGGCGCACCAGCGACGCGACGAGCAGGCAGAGTGGTGGTGGCGCCATGGAGGTGTTGGTGTGGGGGCAACCGCCGGCGTCGGGGTAGAGGTTGTTGAGGGCGTCGGCGTTGCGGATCTTCCGCGTGAAGGCAACGTGGGACGTACCGGCGGACCAGCACATGGGCCTGCAACAGTTTTACATCCTGCAGGACCTCCTCGGCTTCGACCAGCCTAGTGAGGCCGTCAAGTGGACCATGAATTGCACCATCTACGAGCTCCCGTCGCTCGACCGTCCAGCAGCAGGTTGGGCCTCGCTGGCAAGCAGCAGCAGGTCTTGGTGCAGCAACATGTTGAAGACCGGCAGGAGGTCCGACCTCTCACCCCCTGTGGTTTCTTGGGACGTAGGTCATGTGCGTATCCGTTCTCTCTCCTGTCAGCATCTTGGTGTAGCGAGTGTTTGCAATTCCTCTACCTATTCGTGTTGCCATGGTTGAGCTTTCTTTTTTCTCAGAGTGTGCACTTCAACTTTTTGAGTAAAAGCATGTTCTGGAGAAGTGAGTTCTTCTTACTTGATTTTTTGTTCAAGACGTCCCTACAGTATAAGCATAATAACTACATTCTCGTATGTTTGCTTGATTTAATTTCACTTCTAGCTTTGACATTGTAGACGTGCACGCTGGCCAGATGTAGCAAATACTTGATGGAAAGATTGTTAGGAAAATAAGCACACAACCGGGAGAGTATAGCAGTATGGAAGGGCATTGCATGTATTGGTACTTTTACTAATAAAAAATTTAGGTGACCTATAATTTTATTTCGTCTTACTGTATTGTCAGAGTAATATGTATCGATAGCATGGTCTTTAATTTTAGATAACAGATGACGTGCCTTTCGAGTTTATCATCCCAGAGAGCACACTTGAATCAACCTACTTCTTCATTGTGTCGCAGGTGCCACATTGTACACTATTGTTCTTTGCCTCTTTGAGTTGTAGCCATGCCTCAAGTGATGTAGTATTGTATTAGGCAATTTACAACTTTGGTGCATGGTAAGCTTAATTGGTGAAGCAAGAATTTGTCCGAATTAACTGATAATGGTTCTCAATCGTTAATTTCGATTCTTTCGCCCCATAGTTAAAGTACAATGTTGTGCTGCTTACTCTATACGATCCACAATCCGCTCCGTATTCTAAAAAGAACATGTATTGGTGGTGAAATAAGTAGTAATAAGTAGTGGTGAAATATATACTTGACTTTTGGATTAATGTAATGACTGTTTACTATGGCTTGCCGGTTTTGGCATTTTATATATACATATAAGGCTGTCAAAGGTGAGAGTCGGTCCCCTTTCTTTTCAGCAAGAAGTGCAGAGCAAAATTTACAGAACTTCCCAAGCACTTCAGGTATAAAAGTTCATTAATTAGTTTGTTATTCAATTACATTTAGATTTCTAAAGCAATGGTTTTGCTACATAATCATATGTGTCGCTACTACCCTATGATTATCAGATAGCATTTTCTTTGCGAAGATCTCACTGGTTTCTGTAGTTTACCCAATTTTCATACACATTCCCTCAATTTGTGTTTTTTTTGCATATGGTGGCTTTCGATTGTATCCTTGTAATTCTATAATGAATTATATGATTAATATGGTTGTTTTGACCCTTGATTATAGACAATTCTATCATTATTTGTCAGGTTCTATTAGTGGATCTAGGGTCTAATCTACCACGGTCACGAATACAGAGAGTGCAAAGATTTGGCCACTCCACAGAAGGTTGCAAAACTAAAATCAATATCCTCTCGGGCCCTCCCTGGCCAACGAGCCACCAAGACTGTGACTTGCTGGTGGCGGCAGGCTACTCCATCATCTGAAGAAAGCGATGACACAATGGTGTGTCTTGGATCTGGGAATGATGGCTTCTGGTTTCTCTAATTTGGTGAGTGCTCCAGCTACGTCAAAGGGAGACAATGGAAGACATCCTCATCGATATCTATATGTGTGTGATCAAACTCAGTTCCCCCTAATCTACTTTGTACTTCAACACAAGTTAACCAACTTAATTTGCCTGAGCCTACTGATAGAGCAGTATGCTTTACCTGAATCTTTAAATAAACCCTAACAAACAATATTATTTTTATTAATCCAAAAGCAGTAGTATCATAAGTATAGTATGTGTTGCGAACTCAGGCGCAGTCTGGGTGTACAGGACAGAGTAGGAGTAGGAAAAACCTACAAGCTTTATAGTACAAAACTCCATTGCTCAGGACAGGAGTTGCAAATGTGCGTCGGCTACAACACAAGCAGTAACATATGCCCCATGCAACACACCCTTGGGCTGGTCATCACCCTCGATCTATGTGTTTGCCAGAAGCGGACATGAGGGGCGTGGATATGGTGTAGTATATTGGTTGTTAGCTGTCGCCTAGCATTTCAAGCCATGGGCAGACGCGGACACACATGATACGCGATGAACCAAAGCTGGAGGATACATGTTTTGCGATGTCTGAAATTTGATCTTTTTTGTGTTTTCTTTGCTCATATAGAGAGCTCATATAAGAGAGGAGCGTTTTGGAGCGCGGCTCCAGGGAGCCCAATATTTTGAAAAAACTAGGAACGATATTTCAAAGTTTAAAAATATTCTGAAAAGAATTACATGTGTACATATAGATGTATTCTACAAGTCTGTAAAGTTTCAATGTGAAATAGTTCATGTTCTAGGCTACACAAAAAGACAAAATTTTGAAAGTCTTTCTTGATTTACCTACCTATTGTGTACACCTTCATATAGTACTTATAATCAAGTGATATTGATTAATTACCTATGTCTCTCAGGTATTGGTGGTTCTTAATTAGATAATATGTTAATTTATTACTGCAAATCCTATTCATATTTAAGTTGGGCTTTTTCCATGATTTTATTTCCTTCTACGGTACATGATTCTCGCTATATAGTTGCAAAATGTGTCATAATAGCATTCCAGTACTATATTCTCCATAAAAAAAGACTGAACTTAGATAGTGGGTCTTTAAAATATTATACATATGTACTTTGTGTGGATTAAACATAGTTTAAAGAAACTAATCTGTAACGTGCATCAATTGTTTAATGTAGTACGAAAGAAGAACTGCATCATGGGGATCAACGAGTATCATAGAAAATGATAGGAATTCTGTACAAGAACGTCACTAATGGTTTGATGTGGCTTTGGTGCATTTCATGCAAGTTGCCATGCACATTAGAACAAAACCAATCAGAGTCGGTTTTCGTGAACCAATTGAAGCTGACCCTGTTTAGTAATTTCAACTTGCTTTACAAAATTAGCAGACATATCTGATTTTCCTTCAGCACACTCGCTAGCATTAGTGGTGCACAAGCTTTTTTGTGTCCATGTGCCTTTGTTTGCACGGACATACTTGAAGTCTCAATCAAACATCATGTGCAATTATTTCTTTTATTGCCAGTTTTGTTTGAAACTCATTTCGGATCACCTGATTTGTATCTCACTTTCAACATGGCCAAAGACGATTCCTGCATGGCAAGTTCAAAATAATGGACCCATTTCCAGTGATCTACATGTCTGAAGTGTCCCTTTTTATGCGTTATCATGATTCTTTCTTATTTTTTGTTTGTTGTCAGTAGTGTTCATTTGGATTTCTATAGCATGACCCCATGGTATCAACCAGATGATCTCATCGCCCTAGGAAAGGTTGATGATTAAATAAGATTCCAGTTTGAAGTGATATGTACAGGTCTGTGGTGCCATGTTTACGTGTTAGTCATGATTCGTTCTTATATTTTGTTTGTTGTCAGTAGTGTTCATTTGGATTTTTATAGCATGACCCCATGGTATCAACCAGATGATCTCATTCCTAGGAAAGGTTGATGATTAAATGAGCTTCCAATTTGAAATATATTTTACAGTATATTTATGATTCTAGCTGTTTCCTTCTAAAATGTACAATTTTGTTCATTGCTTTTAGTTTTGTGTTCCGCGGCATTGTTCAAGACGGCCCAGTCAAGCGGCCCAGGCTTGAGCTTTCCTTATTCACAACAGCTCACATGAGTTGTAGGAGTTTCTAAAGGGCATTATATACCATAGATGGTTTACACTATATTGATGTCCTGAATAGATGATTGTTGACTATGTATCAGCTTAAGTTTTGGCTAATAAATCATTGTAAGAATAATCAGTGGCTGGGCCAGTAATAATATATTCACAATCATGGTGTCCTGGACTATAATCATTCCTGCTACTAGCGATTTTTTCATCAAGAAATAAGAGTATTTGGTAACTAGCTTTCTCTCTATATGACGTTGATCTATACATAACTTAAGAAACTGAATTAAATTGTGTTATAATTGAACTAACCAATAAAATTGGAGCAATTATTTGTCTTTCTATCACCGCATCATAAAGCGTGTGCTTTGTTTTCCTTACAATCGGAGGTTTGTAGCTTCCTTCAAGTATCTACTGGTTTTTAGGCCAATAGACACTCAAAATATTTATAGGGCTAACCACTTACCTGATGTAGTGTGCTTTGTTTCCTCCAAAATTGCTCGACTCATCTTACTGTAATGAAGTATACCAAGAGAAGTTGGGATCTCAAAAAATAATAGGGGTATGCAACTTCTCTCCTACATGGAGTATGGGGTTTGTCCCCAGAAAATTCTTTAAAAGATTAAGCATGGTGGAATGCTGAGCGTTCTGGGAACGTCTGCGGAGCGCATTGCCGTTTCTGTCGCTGGTTATGGGCCTTTGTTGCTGACTAACATTGCTTGTGGAACGAATGGGTGGGCCTTTGCGCGTGTGCTGCAGCTGGAGGGCGGTGCGTCCTCCTCCTCAACACATCCACATACCTCCCCTTCCTCTTTCCCATCCCTGTCGTGCCCGACGCCGCCCTCTCCGCTCTCTCTCTCTCTCCACATCAGAACTCACCGCCTTCTACAATCACCAACCTCGACAATGAACGGTGTTTCCTGCTCTCCCAAAGCCTGCCTCAAGCTATGGCGGCCGAAAAGGAGGCATGTTGAGCGGGAGCTGGAGGCCCTTCGGCCGTAGAGACATCGGGCGGGCACCTCGAGAGACATCGGGCGGGCGCCAAGAAGGTGTGACATGGCTCGACTACGTTGCGGGGACAAGGGCGCGAGCCCACCAGTGTGGCCATGAGGACTGCCATACGTCAAGCGGCCACACTCATCTTCCTTACTCTCCATGTGTTCAGTTATAAACAATAGATCATCCATAACATATACAATATAGTTTCAAGAGGTTTTAAATAGCAAGTCAATCTAAGCCACGTTGTGCAACGGTTACTTCTTGACACCTAACTGACTTGCTAGATCATATTGGTCGATGCGCATTGGTTAGACCTCAGGCCAACATGATTACAATGTGTAAAAATATTGAGCACCCACACTGAACACCGCATAGAACAGGCTATGTGTCAACGCCTAACAGGCGGCGCGGCGAAGCGCGCTGTGCCCATCTAGTTATCTTTACCTCCAATACATCACTGGCAAAAAGTCGTGACCCTTCCTTGCTAACAATTGGCTGGTGAACCCAGTCCTAATACTGGTCCCCTAGATGACCAACCTGAAAGTTACACCCAAGTGTTAGAATACTTACTCAAAGAAGCTGGATTTTCAATGTCAGAGAAAAATTACAGAACTAAATATGTCCCACACATTTACTTGAAATACAAGAGGCTTGTCCAAATCTACCGCAAAGGCCTCCGCAACCATTTTCTCGGGCACCAATTACTATATTGTACTACCAATGAACAAAAGTAATAAGAATATATACATGTAATTTTCGATACAAAAATAAAGATAGAACAAATAATTGACACAAAATAAATTCTAAACCAAAGACATGATAAATAAAGCAACTCTACGGGGCTAGTATGTCTCCGTGTTACTGCTACCGCGTGCTACTTTTGCCGTCGGTTAATTTTAATCAGCACCTCTGCTAAATGACGACAGAGCCCAAGATCCTTGTAAAATAGTGAAGCCAGCTTGACCCTAGCATTCCTACTATGATGAGGATCTTGGGCCTCCACTCCCATTCCCGGTGCGATGGTGCATATTTATTAGGCCATGCATGATCTCAAAGAACAAAATGGACGAATGACCTTTTCACGTGGTCTGATGCGAGTCCATATGGTGTGTGCAAGGTATGCACACAGCTCAGAGCAGGCATCGCCTCCATCACTTGCACACAGCTCAAAGCTGCATGTGCACCGTGAAGGTTTTTGATGCTTCATGGGCGACTACCTTTTGGCGAAACTAAGGCCTATGTTCGCGGTGGTTTCGTCGCGGGTTCGGTCTCTATCCTGGAGTTTTGCCCAGGTCGTTGACCCAAATCTGGGGCATGCCGATAGGTTTTCTCTCTCGTGTGTTTCGGTGGTCGAAGCCTTAGGGGACAGGGGCGGATCCAGGCCTAGGGCAACCTGGGCCATGGCCCTGGGCACAGCGGAAGGTCCTTCTTACCATCAGCGAAAAAGACAATTGGCCAACGGCGCATCCCAAGACTAGCCCATCTTGCCTCCCTACCTGCTCTCTAGACCTGCCCCGTCCGCCTTGGTTCCCTTAGGAAACGCACGCGCCGGTGCCCCCAGCAGCTAGCGAGGGCACAGGGCGGGGACTCGACCACGCCGCGATGCTCCACACCGTTCGCCCGTCCCCTACCTCTTGTGCAGGTTGTGCTTCCCGTTCGCCCGACCCCTACCGTCTCCGATGTCCCTCCCTGATTCCCTTACCCCTTGTGCCTACCCCTCTAGCCATCTTCCCTTGTTTGTTGTCGGTAACTACAACGCCGACAGTCCCTGCTTCCACGCCTCGCCGACCCTTCCTGCCTGCCCGCTGCCTCTGGTTACTGATGTAGGTAGGTAATTTCATTATTACTCGACTGAATTTGTCATTCAACTAGCTAATTGAATTGGATACTGATTGTAATTTGACTCATTTGGATAATTAAACTTGTTTGTTTGTAAACTGATTTAATGTTTCAGGGACACAAGATGAAGATATTTTATCCATCCATCTCAAAACTGAACCAATCAACAAATGTGATGAATTATAGCATGGTTTGCTATATTGAGGGAGATGCATTTCACTCTATTAGTGATGATGATATTGTATATTATTTTCAAGCATATAGTTCAAGTAAAGGAGTTTACCTCTTCGTTTTGGTAAGTTCATATTTGTGTTGTTTCTTATAAAATATTCTTTATTTCTTGAAGGTACTGTTTCTTCTACTCCCTTCGATCCATACTACTTGTCACTAAAATTGATATATCTAGACATGTTTTAGTGCCAGATACATCTATTTCAATAACAAGTAATATGGATCGGAGGGAGTACTATTGCTGAGGTTATGGTAGGATCGGACGAACTGACCCAGTGATTTGGTGATTTTTTTTGTATTTTGTACTATTTCTATTTTTATTCATCTCTGATGTACGCTTTTGGCTCGTTATGAGTTTAAAACACATACTCATGTTTGCTATTGTACCAAAAAAATTATAGTTACAAGAATTTTTTTAGTAGATTTTTATATGCTTAGTTTTTGGCCCGGGGCTTGCTCCATTTCTAGATCCACCACTGTTGGGTGAGATCTGCTGCTGGAGGCTCTCAATAAGAGTCTAGGAACCGACATCTGGGGTGGGAGTGGAAGCTACGATGCCTTTCTTATCCGTCCGTGGTGGCGGGGGAGAAGGGCGTGGTGGCGGGTGGTGCAACGGCTTATCTTTCCCAGCCAGCCATGGAGGCGAGGGGGTTGCGGAGTGCTGCGTCGTCCCTCCTCTTCCTCATCTGGATGCCGGTGATGTCCGTGCGGAGGCAGGTTCCCTCTCCAGCTTCCTCTGGCTACCATGGTGGTGACTAGGAGAGCCGGGTCTGGTTGCCTGCGGCGGCGGTTGATACTTCTGGAGCTTCTCTCCGGTGTCTCTTTGGCGGCTGCTCCGTCATCATGCCAGACCCAATGGCAATAGGGCTCCCGCTCTGCGTTGCTCTTCTCCTCTCGTCGGTCGCTTCATTTGGCTTGGACGGCCGTCGATGCTGGAGATTCATCGCCGATCTGGAGGAGGATGAAGACCAAGGACTTGATTGCTTTTTCAAGTTTCTTTTAGGGTCCTCAATGCAAATTCTTGGGCCTCTATGTAATTTTTATATTTTTGGCCTTTCTGTACTCCATCGGCTTCTTTGCAGCAATATATGCCGGGTGCTTTGCACCCGTTCAATGTTCAAAAAAATCATATGTTCAAACAGTTGGCCACCTAAATAACGAGCAAAATTATGGATCTCATAAGATACGACAGAGATCGATTGCCATCTCATCGATACAATGGCATATGTAGAGAGTGTTGATCATGCTCGCACGTCGACCTAAACGAATAGCAAGCATCGATTGTAGCAATTAATACTTGGAAAAATCTATAAACAAGCACCGCACGCGTCTTTCCTCCATGAAGCGGCGCGCTACGATTAGCGAAACGTATCGTGTGGCTTCCCTTATCTCTTAATACCTTATCCCCTCGAGAGCTCCTCCTGCCACACAATCCATCTTCTTTTCCTCTCGCACACACGACCAGCGCAAGCCGGAGAGCTCTAGTATATATATAATCAAGGAAAAAAGTAGCTTGTGGAGAAGTAATTCAGTTGACAACTGTTTAAACTATCAACAAGCCGTGGATACAATTGGGATCTTAAATTTACATACATTCTTTCTCAAAATAATAGGATCTATATATATTTATGAATTTTCTTTTTACAGGTATCCCTTATCTTTAGTGTCTGTTAATTGCATGTGCACATGTCCTTTGCGGCAGAATGGACAAAAATAATCCAAAATGAAAAGGATTTCACGAAATGACCTCTTTGGATAACTATTTCACTAGCACTAACCCTTTGGATAACGCCCAACAGCTAGGCGCTACACTCTACAGTGTAGCGCCTTTCAGCTAGGCGTTATGCCCCCTGCCAGCATGGCACCGCCTGGCCCCTCCCTGGCCCCACCCGTCCGTGTGACGCCCAGATGCTATGTCTGGGGCGAGTAACGCCCAGGCGCTATGCCCCAGGTGTAGCGCCTATCTGATAGGCGCTATGCTTTAAAGTGTAGCGCCTAGCAGATAGGCACTACACTTTGAGACATACTCAGCAGCCCGCAGCCCCCCTCCCCACCCAGAACCATTCGGTTGCCCAGCCATCAGAAGAAGAACAAGGAGATGTCGGCGGTTCCTCCTCCCCTCTCTCTCAAATCCACTCCTCAAGTCCATCAAATCTGAGAGATTTCACCGTGGATTTTCTCCCCATCCCTCCCTCAAGGTAATCCCCTCTTTTTCCCTCTCTTTCATCCAATGAATCTTGCACATTATCCTCAAACCCTAGGTCTAGTTGGATTCATAATATGACCTATTTGTGTATGTTTTTGGTTATTTGGTAGTTATATATTAGTTGTATTTGATGGGGAATGGAAGTGTGTTGTTGATTTGCATTGTGTATGATGGTTTTATATGGATTTGTATGGATGTGTGAATAATATGCTCCCATATTCTTTGTATTTTATTGTATAAATTGAAACAATGGCCACATAGCACACACATTTTATTGATGTTTGGAATATATATGTAGGATGGTGTGGCTACTTGAGGATTACTATGATCATCAACACCGGGCATACTTGATGGCGGAGAAGCATATGGTAATAAAACCATGGTTGAACTTCTTTGCTTTTATTTTTATATTGATTCAATTGTGTTGTAAAAAGCATAATGTTCGATCTTGTATGTATACAGAGGCTTTGTCCCCTCAAGCTTCGGTCTCATGGCGCGTCTTCAAATGACATGCCGTATGACGAGCGGTACACCGAGTACATAAAGCGGCTAGGCCTCCTCCCTTTTATCACGCTTGTAAGCCAGTCGACGCCGAACCTCAACGCGGCTGCTATCACCGCACTTGTCGACCGGTGGAGGCCGGAGACGCACACTTTCCACCTCCGGACCGGCGAGATCACTCCTACTCTTCAGGATGTTTCCATGATCTTTGGACTTCCTATCGCGGGGGAGCCTCTCTGTATGAGCACAGATTCCGATGGGTGGCGCAATGCGATGCATCTACTTATTGGCATGGCTCCTGAAGAACTTGAAGATAAGAGCAAAGATAGAGTCCCAGCAGGCGCGACATATGCGTGGATCGTAGAACTTTGCGGAATGCCTGAACCCCGCCGAGGTTGAGGTGATCGAGACACATGCTCGTGTGTACGTGTGATATGTCCTTTCTAGGACTCTGTTTGCTGACAGCGGAGGTAGGACCGCTCAGTGGATGTGGCTCAAGGCACTAGCAAACTGGGATAGCAATATCAGCTGGGGTTCAGCTCTGCTTTACTTGTACCGGCAGGTAATCACATGTGCACTCTACATTCATTTGTATATGTCGAGTCCACACATATGCTATACTGACCTCTTTTTTGTTCACTTGTAGTTGGACGATGCCTGTCATAGGGCAGGCGAAAATGCCGGAATAGGTGGTGCTATGGTTCTTCTCTCGATATGGAGCTGGGAACGCTTACCATTTGGGCGTCCCAAAGAGGTGGGCCACCATCCTTGGCCAGCGTATAATAGAAACCCTCTACGCCTCCCGACTTGGGCTTACAAGTGGGACGTGGTATCGGAGATGACAAGCGATGTCGATGCCATGTACCTCAAGTACACGAACGAGTTTGATGCGATTACGCCCGAGCAGGTAGATGTTTATCTATACGTCACTATCCATAATATTTACTTCATGAGTCAAAATCGATACCAAACATGTCCTTGTGATATGTTGCAGGTGGAGTGGGAGCCTTATGGTTGTGGGGACGAGTTTGGTATTGCTCCCGGGTTTGATATTAACCCGAAGTGCTTGGAGGAACAATCTCTCTGGCTCATGTGCTGCCCATTGATTTGCAATTGGGCGGTTGAGTTTCATATGCCACAACGGGTGATGAGGCAGTTCGGGTTGTTTCAGTGCAACCCTCCCGTGTGGAAGGACACCGACAAGGAGCTTCATCGGTTGGTTAGCATGAGAACTTGTGCTCAATTGCTTTGGATGGTACTAACATGGTTCTTTGTTGTTGTTCAGGTTGGACAGAAAGAGGCAGAGGAAGGTCAAGAATTGGGATCACCATCATAGGAGGCACGTCATGGAGTTCCTCATTTTTGTGGAGAATGCTCGACGAACGGAATGGAATAGTGGAAGAGCTCATTGCCCAGTTGCATTTAACAACTACATCCATTGGTTTCTTGGTAGTACCCATGTCTCCATTTGCCCGCCGTCCTATGAGGAAGAAATATTGGACGAGCCAGTCCAGTTCGATGAACTTGCCTACACTCAGTACAACTGGCAGGTCAGGGAGGGGACCGACATCCCGCTTTCTTCCTCACTCAACTTTGCGGTAAAGTTATCGTTGCCTTTGCATTACTTTCCTTGCACTCTCATCTCTTTCTTGCCTAACATGTTCTTGTTCTTGACTCTGTAGAGAACGGAGGTAAAGAAATATGCCGACGATGCCGAGGCGATTCTTTTTTCTGCCCCTAAGGGGAAAAAGGGAGAAGGCATGATACAAAACTTTCTTAAGGTATGGATGCGAGACTTCCTCAAGATAGGCATGTTCTTGGTTTGAATTATGTTGTTATTTGTTACAGCGCTCGGCCCAAAAGATGCGTCGGTTATCTAACGTGCTAGGTTGCCATGATCCCGAGTACACAACCCTGTCCGGTTCTAGGTCCAAGTCGACTACTGATCCGTCGGCCCATCTTCAGGATGATGTTGAGGATGACACCACTTTGGCAATTCGTTCTGAAGATGAGGTATGGGACAACCTTACATGCATTTAGTGCTTTCTGTTTCCCATGCATTTCTCATAGCCATACAATCTTACATGTAGCTACCTCATATGGAGAATGAGACTGAGGAGGAGTACCGGATTCGTTCCGCATACCAGCTGAAGCCAAGGAAACAGTTCAATCGCTGGACGCCGGACGACTTCCGTAACAAGGGAAAGACCAATGTTGTCGAGGACGAGCCGCCACGGAGGTCAAGAGCGACTAGGAGGACGAGAGTCCTACGGTATGATGATGAATATGAGTCGCAAGAAGAGGATGTGACAAAACCTCCAAGGAGGGGCCGAGGCCCAAGGACGCGTGGACGGAAATAGGTCATGTATGGCACAATGTTGATGACGATGCACTAGGTTTGAGACTATGTATGGGTTGATGTATGGCACTATGTTGATGTTGTTTAAGACTATGTTCATGTATGGCACTATGTTGATGTTGTTTAAGACTATGTTGATGTATGACAATATGTTGATGTTGTTTGAGACTATGTTGATGTTGTTTGAGTATATGTTATAGTTGTTTGAGTATATGTGCACTAGGTTTGAGTATATGTGCACTTGTGCTGCCAATCAGCTGAAACTAGTGCAGTTCAGGAGTGTAGCGCCTGTCTGATAGGCACTACACATCAGAGCATAGCGCCTAGCAGATAGGCGCTACACTCTGACTTGGAGTTTTCTCCCGCCAGCGACCACCCGGTTTGTTCTCTGTATGCTCCTATTAGTTTTGGGGCAAACGAAATCTGCTAGCATAACGCCTAGCAGACAGGCGCTATGGTGTGTAGCGCCTGTCTGCTAGGCGCTATGCTAGCAGATTTCGTTTGCCCCAAAACTAACAGGAGCATACAGAGAGCAAACCGGGTGGTCTGCTAGGCGTTATGCTAGCAGATTTCGTTTGCCCCAAAACTAACAGGAGCATACAGAGAACAAACCGGGTGGTCGCTGGCGGGGGAAAACTCCAAGTCAGAGTGTAGCGGATTATTGAAATCTAGGAGCCCATGTCTTCTTAGTAGTCTCAATGGAGAACTCATCCTCTCTCACCGTGAGCGGATTATTGTAATCCAAATGTCGCCGGCGAGACGCCACGAGCAAGTGCGAGCAGGCAAGATGAAGCAATGATGGCCTTCTGCATGTGCACTCACAAGTCTTGAGCGAGACCTTGAAAGCTCGGCCTCCGTGTTGGACACCATCAGCCGTTGTACCTCTGGGCTCCGTAACTTGGTAAATTAGCTCGTCATTATCATACTCCATGACAACTTGGGCATCCGCTTTCTTTGACTGAAATTGCATCCAATCATCAACCTTAGGTGGGTACTTGTATTTGTACTTGTTCTTGTAGTCCCCCGCAATCTGTCGGTCTGTTTCCTTTGAGTATTTAAGAAAATACCCATTCATCATGTCGAATGTATAACGGACTATTGCCGTGACGGGCAATGCACGGACACCTTTGAGCAACTTGTTGAAGGCCTCTGCCATGTTGCTTGTCATTTGGCCGTACCTCCGGCCACCGTCATCGAAAGCTCGTGCCCACTTTGTTCTTTCTTCAATGCTCCTATCGAGAAACTCTCGACCACCCGCATTGAGCTCTTTGTTGAAGAGCAATTTGTTGTACAAGTTTGAGAAATGACGTTCCGTGAAAGCGAGGCAACAATCTTGTAGATCATCGGCCAAATCCTTGCTCTTGCATGCCCTATAGAAGATTGAACAAAAGTGTCTCATGCACCAACGATGGTGCAACGGAGCATGCCCGGGAATATGTTGGTCCACCGCTTTAAGAATTCCTTGATGACGGTCTGAGATGACACATATTTCCCTACGAGGGATTAATATCTTGGTTCTTAAAAGATGGAAGAACCACTCCCAATTATCATTGTTTTCCACCTCTACCAAAGCAAAGGCCAAAGTAATCAACCGGTTGTTAGCATCATTGGCTATTGCAATCAAGATAGTGCCCTTGAATTGACCGGTCAAAAAGGTGCCATCAACGGCGATGACCGGCCTACAATGTTCAAATGCCTGAACACATTGCTCGAAAGCCCAAAATGCACGGCCAAAAACTCGAACGGTTCTTCCGTTTACAATCCTTGTCTTGTTCCCCAAAGGTTCAACCACATGAACCATGCCTGGGTTAGCATCGGCCATCTCTCCCAACAACCTTGGGATTCAGTTATAAGATTCCTCCCAATCACCGTACAACATCTTGAATGCGGCTTGCTTAGCCTTCCATGCCTTCCCGTACTTCACCTCATAGTGAAAGAGGGCTTTCACAAACTCCATGACCTGCTTGATGCTCATTATTGGAAACGACGCGATGTCATTGGAAAGCCTATAAGCGAGGAACTCGGAGGTGAGTTTCCGGTGCTCATGCTTTGCATCCTTGCCATCCACCACCGTGGCTCGGCACATGTGAGTTGATACGCAACTAGATATGTGCCAATCGGGACCTCCCTTGAATGGTCTAGCACGCACAATCCAAGGACATCCTTCCTCCTCGCACTTCACCGTGTAACGCTTCTTGATGTCCGAGTGCACGACCGTGTAAGTACGATGATGCTTCACCGAGAAGTCCTTTATCCATTGCTTAAATTCCAAGTCTTAAACCTTGATCCTTTGCAAAAGCCATTATTCACTTCATTGCCATCCCGGTAAGAACTTGTCCTTGGTCCAAGCACTATGCCTTTGCCACCATCAACCGTGGCTTCATCCGTGAGACTAAGATCACGAAACAAAGGCACCCGATGGCTCCGCCCCAATACGGTATGGTGGATTTCGGCCTCTCTAGTCGTGAACCCCTCCTCATCAAATTCTTCTTCAGGACCATCATCATCCGAGTCCGAAGCATAGCCTCGAGAATACGGGAGTTCATGGTCCATGTCATGTTGAGTGATATATTTCTCCAAATCACCAACATTGTTGTCATGGAGTTCAACTGCATCATCATCTTCACCCTCACAATCATCATTGTCCTCTTCCAACACTTTGTCTTGGTGTCTTGAAATGGGGCTCAATGTTTGGCTCAAAGGAGGTTCAATCCATAGCTCTTGCTCCACGGGTGGAGGACTCATACTATCCAATGGGGAAGCACGACGGTTCAAGTCCAAAGGAAATGAACTATCAACTATAAAGTTCTTGCTCTTTCTGTTTTTTGGAAAGGTCGAACACACGATGGGATTCTTGGTGGCAAATAGCTCAAGAGCCTTGTCTAGTGATTCGGCCACCACCTCCTTGTATTCAAGCCAACGAGCCTCGGAGAAGATACGCATGGTCTTCCAACGGATATGCATTCCAAAACCCACATTATGTCTTCCTTCCAACTCAACAACATCACACGGGTCCATCCATTTCAATTCAATCCTCACTTGCTCCAAGACCTCGGCATAGGTGGGACTATGCTCAAACACAATATCTAGCCCATCCGGGTCCGGTTCTATGTTGCCTTTCAAAAAGGCATCCTTGTCCACATGATGAACATGAACAATTCTTGCCATCCCTAACACATAAGAGAATATGTTCATTAACTAACCATGACAAGATAAACAAAACTATACTAGACACATTAGCAAACCATAAAGCTAACAAGAACACCCTCTCTTACATAAGCAAACCCTAACCCTAGCCATAACATTCCAATATACCAAACAATGTCATTTCAACAACCCTAAACCTAACTAAATTCTTCATACACATCTTTATAACCAACATTGGCCAATGAATCTAACAAATTTCCAAACATTTCTCTCCAAATCAAATTTCTAGGGTTTCAAGCCAAGTCCAACCAAAATGAAAGATTTCAAGAGGTCAAAACGGAGGGGAATGAGGGAGGGTACCTCTAGCAGCTGGGGAGAGGCACAAATCCACCAAATAAAGCTTCCAATGTGAGAGATTTGAGGGGGGAGAAGAGAGGGGAGAAGGGGGCGCCTCCTTGTTGTTCTTCTTGCTTGGGTCGAGCTGGGAGTGAATGGGTCGGGGTGGGGAGGGGGGGCTACGGGCTGCTGAGTATGTCTCAAAGTGTAGCGCCTATCTGCTAGGCGCTACACTTTAAAGCATAGCGCCTATCAGATAGGCGCTACACCTGGGGCATAGCGCCTAGGCGTTACTCGCCCCAGGCATAGCGCCTGGGCGTCACACGGCCGGGTGGGTCCAGGGAGGGGCCAGGCGGTGCCACGCTGGCAGGGGCATAACGCCTAGCTGAAAGGCGCTACACTGTAGAGTGTAGCGCCTAGCTGTTGGGTGTTACCCAAAGGGTTAGTGTAGTGAAATAGTTTTCCAGATGGGTCATTTCGTGAAATCCTTTTCATTTTGGGTTATTTTTGTCCATTCTTATGTCCTTTGCAGTAGTCCAACACACTCCGGCACCCTACAGAGCATGTAAGTTAACTAGACATAACCTTCTTAAAACAATGCATCACGCAAATTAGATATCACATTAGATAAATGCGAGAGAGGAAGCCAACTCACCACGCAAAAGAACATTATATGTTCGCACTTGATACATGATGATATACTTCCTGCTCTATCAGCCAATTCCGGTGAATCTTCTCCAAGAATTTTGCAAGAAAAATAATGGTGATATGTGTATCAGTTTAAAACGTTAGGAGAAAAGAGTATCCAAATGTAATTATAGTTTCATGTTTCAAGAAATATACCAAGAGTAAACTAACGAGAATGGCTCTTTAGATATTTACCATTGAAAATTCAGTAGATGGAAAATGCTTTGTTTGACTAAACATAGATTTATCCATGCCATCAGTCCCAACCATAACCATGTGCTCATGTTCGTAAACGAATACAAACAACTACTATATCAGATCGAGTAACCTAAATTGGTATGGAATGAGGATAATACGATTGAGATTGTAGGTGCAACTCGTGCCAAACCTGCACAATGCAAGAATCACTTAACTACTGCTCCATACAATTGAATCTGCAACCAATCAATTTGTTATTTGCTCGGTAGTTCTGTAACTTCAGTCATGATGGTGCAGGGGACAGCCCGCAAGCTATACACCAGCAAGACGCCAGCAGTGCTACTCAAGCTGGACATTACCAAAGCCTTTGACACCGTGAGCTGGGCGTTCCTGTTGGAAGTGCTGAGGAAGCTGGGTTTTGGAGAGCGCCTCCTCACGTGCATCTGCGCACTTCTCTCCACGGCCTCCACACGTCCCCGATGAATGGGTGCCCAGGCGAAGGTGGTGAGCGTGGTCTCCGACAAGGAGACCCGCTCTCCCCACAACTTTTCATCCTGATCATGGAGGTTTTTCACCTAATGGTCGTAAGGGCGGAGGAGCATGGACTACTCACTCGGCTTGCAGCCACAGGCCTCTAGCATCGCACATCGATTTACGTGGACGATGTAGTCACATTCTTGAGACCGTCAGCGGTGGATTTTCAGGTGATCTCCGGGATCATTGAGGACTTTGGGGAGGCTTCTGGTCTTCTACCAATTTCGACAAATGCTCAGCCAACCTTATTAGGTGCTCGGCAGAGGACAGAAACCTAGTGGAGCGGGAGCTACACTGTCCCCTCACGCAATTCCCCCTTCGCTATCTTGGGTTACCGCTCTCCCTGCGGAGGCCGTCGGCAGCGCAACTCCAAGCGCTGGTGGATCAGGTGGCCGCCAAATTGCCATCGTGGAAAGCCTCCATGCTCAATAGAGGAGGGCGGCTCGAACTTGTCAAAACAACTTTATCCGCCATGCCTATTTTTGCCATGATGTCCCTCGATATTCCAATAGAGACCATCACCGCCATCGAGAAGATCATTCGCGGTTTCCTCTGGAAGGGGAGGAAGAACGTGCACGGCGGGCACTGCCTGGTGGCTTGGGACAGGGTGTGCATGCCCAAAGAGCTGGGGGGGCTTGGCATCCCCAACCTGCGCCTCATGAACATTGCGCTGAGGGCCAGATGGTTGTGGTTAAAGCGCGTGGAGGTGGATAGACCATGGCATGGCCTTGACATCCGGGTCCCGGATCCCTCGAGACGTCTCTTTGAAGCGGCGACTACCTCAGTAATTGGGGATGGCGCGACTACTTTCTTCTGGACGGATAAGTGGCTCCCATGCGGGCGGCTCTGTGATGTGGCACCAAACCTCTTCGCTGCGGTCTCACCAAGTGCAATCTCCACACGCCGTGTTCGTGAAGGCCTTGCAGGAGGCTGGCTGCATGATGTCACTCCGGATCTTAGCGCAACAGCCATCAGGGAGCTCCTCGAGGTGGCGGACCGTATCGAAGCAATCACCCTGACAGAGGGTACGCAGGACATCCTCAAGTGGAACTGGGACCCAAGCAATTGCTACACGGCCCGATCCTGCTACCAGGCCCTTTTTGCCGGGCGAACTTCTATGGCAGGGGCCCTTCAGATCTGGCGATCCCGAGCCCCTGCTAGCTGCAAGGTGACCCTTTGGTTAGCCGTAAGGAACAGATGCTGGACAGCTGATCGGCTCAGCGTGGCCTTCAACATCCGGCGGCCTGCCTTACGTGACCAAAGGTGGAGAGACCATAAATCATCTTTTCATGGGTTGTGTACTGGCCCGCGAAGTTTGGGCAGCCTGCCTGGGCTGGTGGAACAAGAGACACTGGATGCCGGAACATGACTCCAAGTTTGTTGCTTGGCTCCAAGATAAACGGGGCGGCGAGGGCCGCAAGCGCGACCTCTGGACAGGGATCGCTTTGGTTTGCTGGACGCTATGGCGCCACCGGAATGACGTGGTTTTTGAAGGGGCCACTCCTTCCCCTGAAGAGGTCATTCGCAAGATCACCGTGGAGGCAGACATCTGGAGGACTGCACGTCTTTTCCGCGACTGTCTAGGGCAGGTAGATAGGTGGAGATGCCGCGAATAGTTGTTTAGAGTGTGTGTGTGTGTGCCGTCTTTGGTACGGCGTGGATTTGCACCTTTGGCGTCTGTGCCATGGTGCATTGTAAAGCTTGGCCTCTTGGCCCTCCTTCTATGAAAACGATACGTCTTCCAGGACGTATCCTTGAAAAACTTCAGTCACATATTACTTTTATTAATGCTTACACAGAAAGCTTACCTATGCATGAAGTACTAGATTCTCTAATATAGATCTGTTCTGCAATAGTGTAAAATACTAGTTGTTGCTGTTCTAGCGGAACGTAGAAATGGATGCTAGCTACACCCCTTACCATCAGAAGCTTCTAGCTGAAAAATAGCTTCCGTTTGTATGAAATCAGCAAACCAAATATATCCTTATAATCATTAACATAACCACTGGCATACATTGATAAACTGAACCTGTTGGGCAGGGGGGACAAACCTGTACTCATTGATGCAAGTCAGGTGGAGCCGATGAAAGCTGGGGTGTGGACGGAGTGACTTGTTATGTCCTTGCATCGCACGGAGAAGACGTGATTGTCTAGACCATTGGAGGATGGCGAGGAGCGGACTCTGCTTGCTGGCCGGCGAGATGTTGGTGATGCAGATCTCTTGATTCTGAACAACGGAATCCATGGAACATCCGCCTCTGCTCTACTGGGGGCGCCGCGGAGGATCGGCCCAGGAGCGGCGACGGGCCGAACATCGCCATGGGGGAATCTGGGAACTAGAGATCGGGATGAGAAATAGGAGGAACGAATAGAGCAAGAGAGAGAGAAGCACGTACCCGCCGTGGTGTTCCCCGCTCCGGCGGCCGCCAAGCCATTGGTTTTGGCACCATTGGAGAGGGAGGATGATGTGACAACAGCTCTAGGTTTTGCATGTTTTTTTCAATCATGGGGATAGAGCGAGAACTGGTCAGATATCGATCGTGTGTGATACAGATGTTATCTAAGCCCTCTGCATTTTTTTAGAGGAACCTATGCGTTTATTTTGGGACGACTTGGGCAGCGTCTTAGAAAACGTTCATATACAATGTCCGATTAGTAGGTAGAGACGAAGATAAAAAAGCGTCTAATAAACAACGTCTCTACATGACTATTTTGTTGTAGTTGTCAGTGTAGTGCTCCATATCCTCGATGCATGAGGAGCCATTATCGATGTAGAGCTCCAAGTCTTCCATGCTTGAGGATCCATAGTTGATGTCATGCTCCATGTCTTCCATGCATGTGGAGTCATTGTAGGTGTAGTGCTCCGGGTCCTCAAATCATGCGAACCCGTTTTCGGTGTAGTGCCCCGTCATGTCCTCTATACTTGTGGAGTCGGAGTCATGGTGGCTCATCATGGATTCTTCATAGATATCATCCTCGGTTTCGGAGTCCCTAGACATGATTCACAAGACCAAGTGATCTATATGGAAGTGGTATTGGGTGTTAGAGATGCAACGTCAAACCTTGCTTTACCCTGAAAGATCGTATTGTGCAAGTGGCACACTTGATAGAAATAAACCAAGCAAAGTGAAGTTCGCGCGGAACACCAAAATCAACTAACTACTAAAAAAACATACACACACGCAAAGCCTATCATGGATAGGTATGGAAAGTGGCATGTCAAGAAACAATCCGAAATCAATATGTTGTAATGACAAGTAAAGAACCACAATGATCACAAAGCAAAACAAGACAATCCACAAGATAGGAATTATGTACAAGAAAACACACACTGTGGGATAAATGGGACTTCTGCGACGGAGGAAATAAGCTAAGAACCAAATGATTACCTCTTGAAGACTATAAGCTCGTATCACACAAGTACAAGGAGAGACGCTAGTTATATTGCATCAAAATTGGTGGGCTACAAGATATGCACAATAAGTACCACCTATATGATGTTCATCGAGTTTGCGCTTCCTATTCTATGAGGCACTTTTTTCTTTCTTTTCTTTTTCCTTTTTTTTTATTTTTCTATTTTTTTCTATATCTTTCTATCTTCCTTTTTATTTTCTTTTTGTTTTTTCACTTGCCTCTTCCTTGTGCCAACAACGGTACAAGATAACTATATAAGATAGCGCGCTCACAAATTTTGCTTGGAATTCTACAAGGTATCAAATGTGCATATCCCAAGCAATCATAGGAGGAACTAGTCTGAATAGGTGTTTGTTGTTCGCAAAGATAGTGTAGCTCACAAAGGAATACAAGTGGGGAAAAGTCGCGAAATGTTTATACCTTGCGTCGATGATCTTCACCCTTTATTGTTGAATTCTGCCTTGCTCACAGAATTTGGATGGAGTACATAGCATTAACAACATGGATGATGATGTAGAGCTCCTTGTCCTCTTGGAAACAAGCTAAATAACACCAAAGTCCAAGTTCGAATGCAAAAGTTATCCTCAAAACAGTGCGGAGCTAAAGCTGTTCGCAGCAAAATCGGCGGGACCGGAACTAGCGCCAGAATTTCTGGTGGTAGGGCCGACGGCGCCGGAAATCTCACCAGAAATTCCGGAGGATGCTCCGATTCGCTGGACCTTGCACCGGAACAAGTTTGTGAACGTGAAAACTCGATTTCTATGGAAAAAGTCGATGGATAACTTCAAATCTAAGGGGCAAATGATGGAATTAGGCCATGGGAACGCATGGGAAGGTAGATCAACAAGTTCAACAAGTAGTCCATGGATCAAAACCTGCCAAAACCCATTCAAATCACAGATCGATCCAAAACATGAAATTGGGGCTATTTTTGGGGATTTTCGAATTTTTGGTGGATAGAAGAATTTTTTTTGGAGAAATTCGTGATCAATGAGGCTCTTGATAGCAATATGCGTTAGGGGTGACCCCTTAGGGTTTTCGATCTTTCACGAATCTCCATGGGAATCAATTGGAAAGCAAGGAGAAGGGGAGAAGGTACCGGAAGAAAACACACACCTCACAAAGAACACGATTAAGACACGCAAAACTCACACGATATAAGGCCGATTGATCCCGAACGGCGGCCACCGGTCCGATAGAATCCTTGCAAGGAAATATCAGTCCACGTGCTCCCTAAAATCCACATCGAAGAGGGAAGAACACCTTGTGAGGGTCTTGACAGCTTAGAAAAGAGACACCGACTCCTAGGCCTTGTAGAAACAATGGATGTGTGATGCAAAGTCCAACGAGGTTGGTGACGATAGTCGGTCCTCTTTGTAAAGGGAATGAGGCAAAACTAGATATTCCACAATGGGGGTTGTCTTTAGTCTATCATATATGTCTAAGGGATACATGAGGGGGTGGGGGCTCTAATTATAGGCCAGACACTAAACAAGGGGGTAGTTTGGGGATAAACTAGGAAAAAGGGGTAAGTAAAGGGAATATTCCATGGCATCAAACCCAGATCTGTGCGTAGACGGGGGATTCCTGCAGTATGTCTAGCGGCGCCGGATCCTGCGCTAAAAGTTCCAGCAATCGCTGATTATTCTGGTCATCGCTGGTTTGGCATACAAAGAGCATTTCCGGCGGTGGGTCCGTACCACGAGTCCTGGCGCCAGGGATTCCGGAGGTGAGCCCGGTTCGTCGGTGTTGTCATCGGAGATTCCGGTGGTGGCTCTGGTTCGCCGGTTCTGTCAAGGAATCCAGCTAGAGCTTCTTTCGTCTCCTCTTCCAAGCCTCCGTCTTGTCGGGCATGAGTCCTTGGGCTTCCTCCCTTGTCTCTGTACTTGTCGGTGTGAACCTATCATGGTTATAGGATGGAGTATGAAGTAGTATACCATTCAACAGGGTAGGATGTGGAATATCAAAAAGGATAGGATTCACCTTTGGAATCCATGATGACTTGGCATAAGTTGGAGACCATGATGTGGCAACGACCGTAGGTCAGGCTGCATCAATTTTATTGTAGTTCAAATTTGACCTAATTTCAATAAATTGCCATCAAGTCATTCAAGTGGGCAGAGTTTGCAAGGACAAAGTTTGAAAACTCATGAAACATAGGAATCATAAGTAGTACAACATGTCGGTCCACTATATATGTCTGAAAGCTTGGCTTGTGGCATATTCAGATCTAATATTCTTTGGACTTTCTTTATAGAAAGGAACAATCTCGTCATCACTTGGAAAATTGAGAATGTTTTTTGCTGATAGTTGGAAACTCACACCGACGACATTGTTTACTAAAAGAAGATGCACCCATCTACCTTCGAAAAGAAAATTAATTCAAGAACATTCTATCGTGCTTACTCGTAGCTCAAGTTTGGCCTAATTTCATTAAGTTGTCAAGATAAAAAAATCTTAGCAAGAATTTGAACCTATTTTCAAAACTCTCGGTGGCCGTTTGTGATATATTAAATTACCCCCCGATGGTTACCTCCAAAAAAATCATAAAAGTTTGAATGCAACCTACAATTAACTTCTAGTTCAAATTTGACAAGGTGGATAGAGTTAGCTAGGACAAAGTTTGAAAACTCATGAAACTTGGGTATCATAAGTACAAAAACATGTATGTCCACTATATATGTCTAAAAGCTTGGCTATGGCATTTAGATCCATATTCTTTCAGACTTTCTTTTCAGAAAGGAACAATCTCTTCATCACTCAGAAAATTTAGAATATTATTTCCTAATAGTTGGAAACTCACACCAACGGTACTGTTTATTATAAGAATATGCACCCATCTACCTCTGAAATGGCATTTAATTTGAGAGCAATCTATCGCGCTTACTTGTAGCTCAAGTTTGACCTAATTTTGTTAAATTGTCAAAATATAAAATCTTAGTAAGAAGTTGAACATGTTGTCAAAACTCTCGGTGGTGGTTTGTGATATATTAAATGACCCCCTGATGTTTACCTCCAAAAAAATCAAAAAAATTCAAAGCAACCTACAATGTTCTTGTAGTTCGAATTTGACCCAATTTCGATAGATCGGCATAAAGTCATTCAAAAGGGGCAGAGTTAGCTAGGATAAAGTTTGAAAACTCATAAAATTAAACATGTGAATCGTAAGTAAAACATGTTGGTCCACTTAATATGTTTGGAAGCTTGACTTGTGGCATTCAGATCCATATTCTTCGGACTTCCTTTACGGAAAAAAATCTCGTCATCACTAGGGAAATTGAGAATGTTCTTTCAAGATAGTTGGAAACTCACACCACAACATTGTTTACTACAAGAAGATGCACCCATCTATCTCCAAAAATACATTTAATTCAAGAGAAAGCTACCACGCTTAGTTGTAGCTCAAATTTGACCTAATTTCAATAAACCGGAAAGATAAAAAATCTTAGTAAGAAGTTGAACATGTTGTCAAAACTCTCGGTGGTAGTTTGTGATATATTAAATGACCCCTCGATGGTTACCTCCAAAAAATTGCAAAACTTTCATAGAAACCTGCAATTTTCTTGTAGCTCAAATTTGACCTAATTTCGATAAATCGGCATAAAGTCATTCAAGTGGGCAGAGTTAACTAGGACGAAGTTTGAAAACTCATAAAATTAAATATAGGAATCGTAAGTAAAACATATTGGTCCACTTAATATGTATGGAACCTTCGCTTGTCGCACTCAGAGCCATATTCTTCTGACTTTCTTTACGAAAAAAAAACAATCTCGTCACTACTCGGGAAATTGAGAATATTCTTTCCTGGTAGTTGGAAACTCACATCGACGGCATTGTTTACTACAAGAAGATGCACCCATCTATCTTCAAAAGGACATTTAATTCAAGAGTAGTCTGACGCTCTTACTTGTATCTCAAGTTTGACCTAATTTCATTAAATCGGCAAGAAGTCAGTAAAGTGTGCGAAGTTATCTAGGAAGCTTGAAAAAATGTAATTATAAGAAATCGTGGTTCACTTTGTTCGATAATTGGGGCGGTTTCATTTTCTTCTAATTGTGGTAGGTCCCGCAGGAGCGAGGTGCTTGTGTTAACACGGTCGGTGGAAGTACAAGTTACATCAAGGACCTCATAAAAATGAAAATTACATCCAAGTCCATGCATTTAGCACGAGGTTCCTAAAACTAAGCAATTAAGTGTGTTTTAAGGTTTGTGCATACTAGCGTTCATTGTGTTAAAGACTATTAATAGAATCTTCTAGATGCTAAGAATGGAAAAGAAGATCCAATGACTAGAATTGTTTGGATTTGCCAGTCTTGATCCAATGGTCCATTTTCATAGTTATACGTACACTATATAGTTGTATGATATTATAAGAGATAATAAAAAATAAAGATAAGATAACAACTACTACTGTGAATGGTCGATATTTTGAACAAACTTCCCTCCCAATGTCTGGGAAGCAAGTGAAAACTTAGAAACCGGAAAATCTTGAAATTTTTGGCCGCCAAGGACCAAAGTAGTTTCCTTCCTATATATTCCTACACCACACCAACACGGCTGCCAAACACGCCAGAGAAATAGAG
The DNA here is from genome assembly GCA_023614405.1 of Avena insularis. Taxonomy (NCBI): domain Eukaryota; kingdom Viridiplantae; phylum Streptophyta; class Magnoliopsida; order Poales; family Poaceae; genus Avena; species Avena insularis. The sequence continues at coordinate 89,457,682 of CM042685.1, read as the reverse complement.
CAGCCCACTCAAAAAAACATAGCCACCATACCAAGGCACATGTGCGTAGCTCCATGATGTGGACGAGGAAGAGATCAGTCGGGTTAGTGCGCTAGGGGATAGGGGTGGAGAGATAAGAGATAGTGAAGGAGAGAGAAAACACACAATTAGTTTTGCGTGTATAGGACATGGAATTTTCTACTACTAGTAGCGTCAGGAGTACCTCGTGTCAGCAACCCATCATAACCTTGCTCTAACATCTCCCCCAAAAAAACACTTTGCTCTGACATCAAACCGTCTTCAACACCTCTTCTCTCTTTGTTGTTGCCCTCTTCTCCTGCCTATGTTTTATTCTCTCTGCATGTACAACGCGTGTACAGAGGTGAGAATATGTCTAAGAAAAGAAATACTATGAGTAATGGCATCCACTATGTTGTACATAATGGAAAACAATTAGTTCTGATGGACTTCCATATACATAGTAGAAGCTATCCACAAGTTAAAAACCTGAAGGGTCACCCTTAAGCTTATGGATAGTCCATAAGCATTAAAATATTTATATCGAGTACATATAGAAATAGAAAATAAATTTTAATCACAAGACTACAAGAGGGTAGCTCTTAGATATGAGTCCTATCTTATGGACAAGTTTGACTAGATACAATGTGGTGCAATAAACTAGCTTGGTATAGCAAGTGGGTTCCATCTTAAAGATAGGTTTAGCCATATACATAGGTGATGCCCTAAGCTCTACCGTTTCGACAGTATCTATACGAGACGATTGGTGGGACCTACTAAACTGAAGATGCTAACTTTTGCATAGTAGTTTTACATCTTGGTCATACACTTCTAAGTGAGGCCCATTATTTGCTTTTTCCTTTAGACACTTGTGCCTTGTACTCCCCTCGCTGCCATGCTAGACTCAATTTTTTTGCAAAATTCCACCGATCTATTAATAATGATCAACAACCATATAAATAGACCCAAAAGTAAGTTGCTATTGCACACCATATTTTCTCAACAATTTGATCTCTTCTCGGTCTTCAATTTTCCCATCTATTTTTAGCTATATTCTTTACATAAAAGAAAATTTTGACCTAATTTCGTTAAATATATAAAGTCATTTAAGTGTATCAAGTTAGCTATTAATCTTGAAAAATCAATCTAAAAACTTGGAAATTGTAAGAAAGCAAGGTCCACTTTGTTTGAAAATTGGGACGGTGGCATTTTATTTTAACTTACGCAGGACCCGTAGGAGAAATTTATTTCAGTTAAAACGGTCGATGGAAGTACAAGTTGTATCAAGGACCTTAGAAAATGAAAAATACATCCATGTCCATCACTTGGAAAATTGAGAATTGTAACACCCCGGTCTAACTGAAAGACCGGGATGTTACCACATTCAACCTTATATTAATTTAAATCCTAATTTACCAGATAATTTTTGGCAAAGTCTCACATACAAATATTGTCATCAATGATAAACTAGAAATAACAACAATACTATCAACATCAATGGGATAACCAATAATGCATCATCTTTCAATAAAGAAACATATCCAAGTTAGAAGAAGACCAAACAATTTGAGCAACTAAGTGTTATAGTCTGCAACTTCTTACAATTTAGGGGAACTATTCTCTACATGAATTTCAAGTGTGAGTGTTTGTGATGTCGTAGAAAGTTCTAATCCCAAGCCCATGCATGATGACTTCATCGAACACCTGAAAAGTTTGGTGACAACAAGGGTGAGCTCACCAGCTCAACAAGGACAGTGGAATGATAAAGAAACAATGGGATGCCACATCTCAAGTTAAGGATTACCACAAAATATCAACTGTTATTAAATCCTACATAACTAGGTTGTACCCACAAAAGACTCCACTAGCATGAACTAGACGCTCAACAACATAACATCAGGCGCGCCGGTTCTATCATATAAGCATGGTTATTTTGGTCTCTACCTTGTCACTTCGGCATGGTACTCACAGAACTACTTTTCCTATTGGTAGCTTATATTAACAAAAGATATTAATTTGAACAAAGAATCATGGATCATTCAAAACCCAAACCTGCAACTAACTCATGTATAATTAAACTTTCAAAACATACAACAAGCAACCATGACATGCCTTGAAGTCACACAAGTAACCCTCACAAGTTAGCAAGCAAGTCAATCTCACAAAAACCATTGGTTAGTGTAAAGGAAAGTTTAGCCAAGGCATGTGTCACTCACCACAGTCCAAGGTAACACATCAAAGATAGTTATTGGCATAAGTAAAAAATCTTTCATACACTTGTTCATTTCCATCTCATTTTATTAATGTTTTAGTTTCATCTCATCTCATTGCTTATACAGGTAAAGTTTGAGTGAAAACCCGTCGGCATCCACTCACTCCAACTTTTGGAGGGTGCCTACAATGTGGATCGCAACCCATCACTGAAGGTCTCAAGTTCTAGTTCTAGCATCTCATCTCATCTCATTACTTATACCGGTATAGCTGAGTAGATTCCCGTCGACATCTACTCTCTCCAACTTGTGGAGAATGCCTCCAATGTGGATCGCAACCCATCGCTGAAGGTCTCAGTTACACATTAACATTGTCATGTTTTATTTCATTTCATCTTTAAACTCTAAACCGAGGGAAACAACCCTCTATGGCACACTTAGCTATCCAATAACAATCAGAAAAACTCATCATCAACACAAATAGGCCTTGCAAATGAAACATATCCACAAGGGAATAAATGATCACCACCCAAAGAATACATGGTTACTGATAAGGGGGGTAGTTGGGAATGGGAGATCACACTGTGATTACCATCCCACATGCACTTGCCTTTTACTGCCCGATGGAGTGAACTCGGAACTCAATCAACAAGGCAAAGCGCATTCACCTGTTAAGCAATAATATATAGATCTCAAAACATTGCACAAGTAATCATCACGAGAAAACAAACAAAATCACCACTCCTACGCGCCATCATCAATCTCTTGGTATTCCATAAAGTTTATCCTGAGCTCAAGCTTCCAGGTTTCATACAAGAAACATTTTATATTCTGGAACATAAATCAATGCCTTGACAACTTTGACTATAAGGCAATTTTCAAATGAACAAGATTAACCCATCAGTTTTAGGTATTTATGTTACCATGCCCAAAACAGGACAGACCTAGTGTAATTCGCAAGTAAAAATTATCCTATAACTCGGAACATGAAAAAACGTATCATCAAGGACATCTACAGTAAATCATGTATACCCAAGATGCTGAGAAAATTGTTATAACTAGACCTAGGAATATTGTTAGTACCCGACAGGAAGTTACTGCACGTTTTTGAAACTACTCACAACATAGCATCACTGTAAAGACCATAGTTTCCAAACCACTCAATGGAAAAACGCAAATGACCACTCTATGGAAAGCTAAGAACAATACCTACAAGATTGCTTTTGTACATACTATCAGATTTGGCACAGTTTAAGAGCAGTTTGGCTCGAACTATACTGCAGTACTGCATCAGTAGATAAAATAAATTTGCCTCTAAAAAATCGCAGAATAGCTAACGAGTCCTTCACAATCCATATTTCGAATTGAAACTTGAACCAAACGATGATATTACAATTTAATAACCCAAAAGCTAACAGATCAGTATTATAAGAATCCAATGGATTTCGTTCGTTACCCTCAACACGACATGACATTGACTGGATGAACGCGGCGTGGCTGTCATCAGTCGAGCAGATCCTTCCCGTATCCTTTCTTCCTCCTCCAGGTTGTCTCTCTCCAAATCTCTCCTGGCCTCTCGTTCATAGGGGAGATGGAGATGGGGAAGGGAAAATCAGATTGGCCAGAGGTGGCACCGGCGGCTAGCGGCTGTGCGGTGGCGCAGGCAGGGGCGCTGATTGGAGATGCCCCGCTGCTAGCAAGGAGAGAGGCGGGAGGATGCACACGCAGATGTGTGGCGGCTTGGTGCTAGGATTTGGGAGCAGGGAAAGTTTAGTTGGATCCTAAAGAATCGGGCTTGAAGAATAAAGGTTGGAGACAAGTCATAACTTCCCTTTTCCAAGTTACCAAACGGTTCTGCTCCTAAGGTAAATACAGTACCCGTGTCAACAACACAAGGAAGCACATTCTCTAAACATGGAAATGTCACGTGGCTTCAAAATGAACCTAACGTCTTTTATATCTAATTTTTATTATCCGTGTATTATTGTACTAACAAATTCTGGATATAACCCAAAGAGACGACACACGTATTTATGTTGTCCGATGTACCGTCTAATTACAGTTTCTAACTAATGTACCATACCTCTGCGGAAAAATGGTCGTAGTTTTTTCATTCTCCTCTGCAAAATAGAAACGAGTGTGTAATGATTAAATTTGGGGTATTATAAGAATGTTCTTTCCTGATAGTTGAAAACTCACACCGATAGCATTTTTTACTAAAATAAGATGCACCCATCTGCCTCTAAAATGGCATTTAATTTGAGAGCAATCTATCGTCCTTACTGGTAGCTCAAGTTTGACATAATTTCGTTAAATTGTTAATATGCAAAATCTTAGCAAGAAGTTGAACCTATTGTCAAAACTCTTGGTGGTGTTTTGTGATATATTAAATGACCCCCCGATGGTTACCTCCAAAAAATCGTAAAACTTTCAAAGCAACCTACAATATTCTTGTAGTTCAAATTTGACCTAATTTTGATAAATCACATTAAGTCATTCAAGTGGGTAGAGTTAGAAAGAACAAAGAAAACTCATGAAACATGGGAATCATAAGTAGAACAACATGTATGTACACTATATATGTTTGAAAGCTTGGCTTGTGGCATATTCAGATCCAATATTTTTTAGACTTTGTTTATAGAAAGGAACAATCTCGTCATCACTCGGAAAATTGAGAATGTTCTTTCCTGAGTGTTGAAAACTCACACTGAAGACATTGTTTACTAAAAGAAGATGCACCCATATAACTTCAAAAAGACAATTAAATCAAGAGAAATATATCACCCAAAAGTGTAAAGAGCAATCTATTAATAATGATTAACAACCGTATAAAGAGGCCCAAAAGTAAGTTGCTCTTAGACACTCTATTTACTCAACAATGTGCATGCATAATCTCTTCTTGTTCTTCGATTCCCCTTTCTATTTTGAGTTATTTTATTTACAAAAAATAAAAATTTGACCTCATTTCATTAAATCGACATAAAATCATTTAAGTGTACCAAGTTAGTTAGTAGTCTTGATAAATCTGGCTAAAAATTTGGGAATTGTAAGAAAGCATGGCCCACTTTGTATGAAAATTGGGGTGGTGGTATTTTATTATAATTGGCATGGGTCCCGTGGTAGTGTGCTTCAGTTAACACGGTCGATAGAAATATAAGTTCCATATAGGACCTTAGCAAATGAAAATGACATCCAAGTCTATACATTTAGCACAAAGGACCCTTAAATTAATTAAGAAATTTAAGCAGTTGGGTCTGGCTATTTCTACACAAAGAAGCTGAGCCATACCCTTCGGCAAGTACCACTTGCTAACAAAAGAAAACACCGTGTTGCTCACTTTTGCTAGAGATTGTTGATGAATTGCATCAAATGATAAAGTTCTTCATTTTTTGTTTTTTGTTATTTTATTTCAATATTTTCAAAATAGGGTCGACGTGCAAATTCTTAGCAAGAAATTGAATCTTTCGAAACCCTCACTAGTTTTTCCGTTAATCGTCCTAAAGTAATTTTGATGGTCAAAACAAGCTAGAAAGCTTGCATAAATCTTGAGAATCATGCTTAAACACATGTCCACATTTGTCTAAAAATGGGACGGTACCAAGCTCGCGCGCCGAGTCTAATGAGCGATCCACTAGTTGATTTGTTTGAGCTTGGTTTGTTTTGTTAACGAACTTAGGTGAGCAACATTTTTTTCTCATTAATGTTAATGAACTAAACTACATAGTTAAACAGTTTTGTGAGCTACTCGTTAAGATCGGTCATAATAACGAACTTAGAAAGTGTGTTCGCCTAATTTCATGTATGCCAATTATTTATTGTGTACCATGTAGTGTATATAAGAGAGAGAGAGAGAGAGAGAGAGAGAGAGAGAGAGAGAGAGATTGCACCCGTGGTTGGATGGTTACTAGAGAAGTGGTACCCCTAACCCATCAGAGTTTAAACCTCGGGTTTGGCACTTTGTTGTCTCATAAAAGGTGGAATATTATTTAGTGGGAAGCAATGTTCCCGTATATAGCGAGGTGTGTATGGTGACTTCGTCAAGCTCAAGCCCCGCCGGATCAGCTCAAGACACAGTATTTTGGAGGTGGTCATATAGAGGTAGTTGGATGTGCGTTTGTGCATTTTTCCTTTAGTTTGTATTGAGTTTTGCTCGGTTATCTAGAAGTACCTATAATAGAAATAAAACTAGGTTACTGAGAGTATGTGCAGCGTTGGAAATTTGGGGTGTCTAAAAGAGAATTTTTTTCTTACTAGACCTAGGTCTAAATAAAACTTGAGGGCATCACTTATGTATATGGCCAAACCTATTTTTAAGATGAGACCCACTTGCTATACCATAAGCTAGTTGATTGAACCATAATGTATCTAGTCAAACCTGTCCATAAGATAGGACCCAACGCATAAGAGCTACCCTCTCATAGTCTTGTGATTAAAAAAATTGTATTGCAATGTGTACTAGATATTAATATTTTAAAGCTTATGGACTTCCCGTATCTTAAGGGTGACTCTTAAGGTTTTTATCTTGAGGATAGCTTCCACTACTTTTTTTCCTTATGGACAACATATTGGATGCCTTCAGAGGGTGAGTCTAGCTAAGTTTTTCTAGACCCTAGGACTATTACAAGACCCATGTCTAAGGGAATCAAATGGCAAGTTTTCTTTATTGTTTCTTTCTACTTAGATGAGTGGGTCCCCTATCTGGTCTAAATGGTGAGGAGATTTTATTTTCTTAGAAGCGAGTCTAGTAAATTTCTAGCCACGTCTAGTAACATCTCACGTTGTGCTTGCTATGATGTCTGTGGCCTATGGGATCACTAACTTGGGGCCCTTTTATAATTGACATAACTCTTGAACACTTTCAAGTTATAATTTGGACATTATAATGTTGTCCTAAGAAAATCTTGAGAGTTTACCAATTTTAGAGGGTGAAAAGTAATGCATAAACTAAAGGGATCTCTAAACTAAAATCTTTATGTCTCATGCATATACGAAAATTGTACACCTTTGAACACTTTGAAATCGCACTTAGGACATGATAATGTTGTGCTAAGAAAATCTTAAGAGTTTATCATTTTCATAGAGTGAAATATAATGCATAAACTTGAATATACAAAAATTATACACCTTTGAATACTTTGAAATCGCACTTAGGACGTGATAATGTTGTGCTAAGAAAAACTTGAGAGATTATCATTTTCATAAGAGTGAAATGTAATGCATAAACTTGCATATACGAAAATTATACAGATTTGAACACTTTGAAATTGCACTTAGAACGTGATAATGTTGTGCTAAGAAAATCTTGAGAGTTTATCATTACCATAGAGTGAAATGTAATGCATAAACTTGCACATACCAAAATTATACACCCTTGAACACTTTCCCTTCAAATTATATTCAAATTCATTTGTTTATGGAGTTAAAGTACTAGTGGCAAACTTGTTATTTTGCATAGATAGAGGGGTGGCATCCGACAGATATAGGGGTTATCCTGTCCGCTAGATCACAGACGATCAACGGTTCGTGGGCATGATCCGCATAACAACTGTCTCGACCAATCAGATTGTAGCAACCAAAATGAGCACAGGTGTGAGACAGAGGGGGAAAGTGAGTAGTACTAAAAACCAATGGCAAAACTAAAAAAGACATTCCAATAGAAAATAAAAAAGATTTAAAAATAGAAAATACGTCTTTTATACAATAAAATACATCTTAGCATACATCAAATTATTTGCAATGCAAATATAGGTGAGGGTGACAATTATTGCCTCATTCAGACAAACTATGTTTTGAGGAGGGATGTTTTGGGAAGGGACTTTAGTAGAAAGCCATGAACCTTGATAGATAGTAGGTGATTTGAGAAGTGGTGATTTTGGTTAAAACTTGATTTCTATAAGTTTATTATGGTGGCAGGTCACATAAGAAGACTCCCTGGATAGGTGCCATTATGTTTTAATCTTTTTAAATTTATTGTGCAAAAAATGACTCAATTAGCTAGCTAAAACCCATTTGTTGACTCTCTGTTGACCAGCCACCGGAGGGTTAAACTGAGTATATTGCATGTGTGTCAACACCCGGATTTTTAATCCCAGATGCCTGTTATGCCATACATCGCAATCCCAGGAATACCATTTTTGCGAGACATAACAGAATTGGATACCACAATACATCATCCATTACAAACCATACATAAGGTCTTACACAAATAAGGATCTCATGATCCAGTTCTTACTACAACTCAAGCAGCGGAATACGTAATAATAGCGGTAGCGTGGGCGAAGCTCCATCTTCGGGGTCACAGGCAATGCTGACGATGGAAGATGATCCTAGTGTTGGAATTATGCCCTAGAGGCAATAATAAAGATGTTATTATTATAATTCTTGTTCATGATAAAGTTTATATTCCATGCTAGAATTGTATTAAGCGGAAACATTAATACTTGTGTGGTTTGTGAACAACACCGTGTCCCTAGTACGCCTCTATGGACTAGCTCATTGATCAATGATGGTTAAGGTTTCCTAACCATAGACATGAGTTGTCAATTGATAATGAGATCATATCACTGGGAGAATGATATGATGGACAGACCCAAACTAAGCGAAGCAATTAGATCGTGTCATCGTGTTCGTCTTTGCAAAGCTTTTCTTATGTCAAATATTGTATTCCTTAGACCATGAGATAATGCAACTCCCTGGTATCGGAAGAAAGCTTTGAGGTCATCAAACGTCATCCTATGAGAGGGTGATCATAAAGGTGTCTCTCAGGTGATCAGAAAGTATCTGTTGGGTTGTATGTATCGAGATGGGATTTGTCCCTCCCAAGTCGGAGATATACTTGGGCCCACTTTCGTGTCGATATCAACACCGCTTGCAAGCATGTGGTTAAGGAGTTAATCACAAAGTGATATCGGATTACGGAACGAGTAAAGTACTTGCTGTGAACGAGATTGAACTAGGTATGACGATACCGACGATCGAATCTCGGGCAAGTAAAATATCGCGAGACGAAGGGAATATATATATGGGATTGATTGAATCCTGGCATCGTGGTTCATCCGATATGATCATCGATGAATGTGTGGGAGTCAATATGGGTGCCTGACCATTTGTTGATTATTGATAGAAGATCATGTCGCATATTCTCGAACCCAGGTCACACCCTAACGTGTCTCGACGCTAGGATAGATTGGATATTTGGTTTATGAGTTTTGTTCGGGTCTCGGATGGGATCCGGGATATCACGAGAGGTTCGAATGGTCCGGAGAATAAGATTCATATAAGGCAAAGGTGCAGTTTTGGAGTTGAATTGTTGGGTTAATCGGTATTGCGGAAGCTTCTAGAACCTTCCGGAAGGGGCCAACGTGGTCCCACCTTCCGGGAGGGGCATGGTCCTATGAGGGAGTGTCCTGGCCGCATTGGGCCAGGGGCACAAGGCCCCATAGGGCCCAGCCGATCCTAGAGAGTTTAAATCGTTTAAACTAGAGATAAGATAAGATAGGATTTCTAGATAAGGGAGAGTTTAAATTGTTTAAACTAGAGATAGGCTTGGAGGAGAGGCTAGGGCTGGCCGCCCCCCCTCTATAAATAGAGGGCTGGTGCGCCCCCCTCCTCTACACACCTTCCCCTCCAACCCTAGCCGCCCTGTTGCCCTTCCTCTCTCCCTCCTCCATTTGTTTGTGGCGAAGCCTGCAGAAATTCTCCACCATATACACCACGCCGTCGTGTTGTAGATCCAATCCATCTCTCCACCATACTTTCTGGTCCGAGGAAGGAGGAGACGTCGAGGTGCCTCACGTGTGCATCTCACGGAGGCACCGCCACTTGTGGTGCTAGATCAGATCGGATCGCGAGGAGGAGAAGCGAGTACGACTACATCACCCACGTTCAACGAGCGTTCATTGCGAATCTTCAAGGGTATGAAGATCTAATCCAATCTCTCTCGTTGTTTGCATCTCCTAGATTAGATCTTGGCTTTCCCTCTGTTCGCTTCCGTAGAAAATTTTGCTTTACTATGCTGCGAACCCCTTCAGTGGTATCAGAGCTAGATCTATGCGTAGATGTGATTCACGAGTAGAACGCAACATGGTTGTTGCGGGCGTTGATGTTTTCTGTTGCAAGCCTCTTGTTTGTGTTCTTCTTATGACGCGGGATAGTGAGATTGAAGCGGTCCAGGCCAACCTTACGCGACGTCGTTCGCGAGACCGGCTCCGCACTTGACGTGTGGCTTGTACCACACATGCGGCTGGTGGATGTCAGTTTCTCTCACTATAGTTGTCATGGGATTAACACCGGAGTTTGGCAACCATAATATCACCGTTGTGGCTTTCCATAGGTAAGAATCGTTCTTAGCATCTACTCCCATAAGCCACGTAAAACATGCAACAACAAAGTAGAGGCGTCTAACTTGTTTTTGCAGGAGTGTTTCGTGATATGGTATGGCCCAAGATGTGATGTGTATATTGTATGCGATGATCATGTTTTGTAATGTTTCACGACTTGCATGTCGATGAGTACACAACCGGCAGGAGCCATATGGTTGTCTTTATAATTGTGTATGACCTGCGAGTCAACTTCTTATACACCATGTAATAGCTTTGCTTTATCGCTAAGTAGTTAGCAATAGTTGTAGTTGCTATTCGTGGTGGAGGCAATCATGGTGGAGTGATGGAGATCATGCCGGAACGCACAAGATGGAGATCATTGCGCGAAGATTGGCTATACCATGTCACATAAAGTTATATGCATGTGATGTTTATCCTTTTATGTATCTTATTATGCTTAGATCATGACGGTAGCATTATAAGATGATTCCTCATAAAGATCAAGATAAAAACTGTGTTCTCCCCAAGTATGCACCGTTCGAAAGTTAAATGGTGTCCAAGCATCACGTGATGATTGGGTGCTATAGACTCTACGCTCACATACAACGGGTGCAAGCCAGTTTTGCACACGCGGAAATACTTGGGTCTAGCTTGACGAGCCTAGCATGTATAGACATGGCCTCGGAACACAAGAACCGAAAGGTTAAGCATGAGTCATATGAATGATATGATCGACACTTCGTTGTCCACCATTGAAACCACATCTCTTCTCGTGATGATCGGATTAGGTGTGGTGAATTTGGATCGTGTTCACTAAACAACTTGAGGGATGTTGAATTTAGTGGGAGTTCATCTAGTAATTTGATTAAGTTGAACTATTTATCATGAACATAGTCTAAATTGTACTTGCAAATACTGTAGATCACATGGCCAAGTCCAACTTCAACTTCAATGTTTTTGCTGAGAAAGAAAAGCTTAGAAACAATGGGTCTAACTTCACCAACTGGTTCCGCAATCTAAGAATCATTCTGTCTGGCGGACAAAAGGACTATGTCCTTGAAAAAGCGTTAGGTGACGCCCCTGCTGCAACTGCGCCGGCTGATGAGAAAGCTGTCTATCAGTCGCACAAAGATGATTATGGTGTGATTAAGAGCACCATGTTGTTTGCTATGGAACCAGAACTTCAAAATCGTTTTGAAAACTATCCCGGGCCCTTTGAGATTCTCGAAGAGTTGAAAACCATGTTTTAGACTCAGGCCCGTTCTGAGAGATATGAGATCTCCGAGAAGTTCTTTAACTGCAAGATGGAGGAAGGGAGTTCCGTTAGTGAGCACGCCATTAAGATGTCGGGCTACACTCAACGCCTTGAGCAACTGGACTGCAAGATTCCAGAGGAGCTCAAGATTGACAGGGTTCTGCAATCACTCCCTCCCAGCTACAAAAGTTTTGTAGTGACTCATAATCAGATTGGTTCCATCGATCACCGAGCTCTTCGCAAAGCTGAAGGCTGCGGAGGTGGACATCAAGAAGGATAATCATGTGTTGATGGTCAACAAGCCCTCCTTTAAGAAAGGTAAAGGTGCAAAGAAGCCCTTCAAGAAAGGCGGCGGCAAGCGCGTTGCCCCTGCTGAGAAGAAGCTCAAGTCTGGTCCTAAGCCGGACACTGAGTGCTTCTATTGCAAGGACAAGGGTCCTTTGGGCATCGAAGTACTTAGCGGACAAGAAGGCTGGCACCATCAAAGGTATATTTGATATACATGTTATTGATGTTTTCCTTACTAGCCCTCGTTGTAGTGCACAGGTATTTGATACCGGTTCGGTTGCTAATATTTGTAACTCGAAGCAGAGCTACGGAATAGACGGCGCTTGCAAGGGATGAGGTGACGATCTTGGCGTTAGCGGATCAAGAGTTGATGTGATGGCCGTCGACGCCTCTCCTTAGTTTTACCTTCGGGATTAGTTTTAAACCTTAATAAATGTTATTATGTACTGCGTTGAGCATGAACATTATTTGGATCGTGTTTATTGCAAGACGGTTATTCATTTAAATCGGAGAATAATGGTTGTTCTATTTATATGAGTAACATCTTTTATGGTCATGCACCTCTTGTGAATGGTTTATTTCTTCTAAATCTCGAAAGGGATGAAACACATCCATAACATTGAGGCTAAGAGATGCAAAGTAGATAGTGATAATACTACTTATTTGTGGCTAATCGTGCTCAGGTCATATTGGTGTAAAGCGCATGAAGAAACTCCATTACGATGGACTTTTGGAGTCTCTTGATTTTGAATCATTTGACACATCGAACCATGCCTCATGGGCAAGATGATCAAAACCCGTTCTCGGTATGATGGAGCGAACAGCGGACTTGTTGGAAATCATACATACCGATGTATGCGGACCGATGAGTGTTTCGGCCGGTGGATATCGCTATTTTCTCACTTTTACCGATGACTTAAGTAGATATGGGTATATCTATTTAATGAAACATAAATCTGAAACGTTTGAAAAGTTCAAAGAATTTCAGAATGAAGTGGAGAACCATCGTATGAAGATTAAGTTTCTACGATCCGATCGTGGGGAATATTTGAGTTATGATTTTCTCACGCATCTCAAAGCAAGTGGAATCGTTTCACAACTCACGCCACGGAACACCACGCAGCAATGGTGTGTACGAGCGCGGAATCGAACCCTATTAGATATGGTCCGATCGATGATGTCTCTTACTGATTTGCCGTTATCATTTTGGGGTTATGCATTAGAAACCGCTACATTCACTTTAAATAGGGCTCCATCTAAATCCGTTGAGACGACACCGTATGAACTGTGGTTTGGTGCTAAACCTAAGTTGTCGTTTCTTAAAGTTTGGGGATGCGAAGCTTACGTCAAGAAGTTGATGCCGGACAAGCTCGAACCCAAAGCGGAGAAATGCGTCTTCATAGGATACCCTAAGGAAACTATTGGGTATACCTTCTATCACAGAACCGAAGGCAAAGTGTTTGTTGCAAAGAACGGTTCCTTTCTTGAGAAGGAGTTTCTCTCGAAAGAAGTGAGTGGGAGGAAAGTAGAGCTAGACGAGGTTATTGAACCTTCTCTTGAATTGGAGAGTAGCGCAGCACCTGAAATTGTTCCAGTGCCGCCTGCACCAACAATAGAGGAAGCTAATGACAAGGATCATGAAGCTTCGGACGATGCTGCTACTGAATGTCGCAGGTCGACAAGGTCGCATGCCCCTCCTGAGTGGTACGGCAACCCTGTCTTGACTGTCTTGTTAGTAGAAGACAGTGAACCTACGAACTATGAGGAAGCGATGATGAGCCTAGACTCTGAGAAATGGCTAGAAGCCATGAAATCCGAATTGGGATCCATGAGCGAAAACCAAGTATGGACTTTGGAGGACCCTCCTAGCGAAAGGCCGTTGAGTGCAAATGGATCTTCAAGAAGAAAGCGACTTGGATGGTAATGTTACCGTCTATAAAGCACGGCTTGTTGCGAAAGGTTTTCGACAAGTTCAAGGTGTTGACTACGATGAGACTTTCTCTCCCGTAGCGATGTTTAAGTCCATTCGGATTTTATTAGCAATTGCTGCGTTTCATGATTATGAAATATGGCAAATGGATGTCAAGACTGCTTTCCTCAATGGCAACATTGATGAAGAGTTGTATATGATGCAACTCGAAGGTTTTGTCGATCCTAAGGATGCTGATAAAGTATGCAAACTTCAGCGTTCCATTTATGGACTGAAGCAAGCGTCTCGGAGTTGGAACCTTCGTTTTGATCAAGTGATCAAGAGCTTTGGATTTGTTCCAAATTGCTACGAAGCTTGCATCTACAAGAAAGTGAGTGGGAGCTCGGTGGCTTTTCTGGTACTATATGTGGATGACATATTGATTATTGGAAATGACATCAACATGCTTAACGATGTGAAGAGTTATTTGAACAAGTGTTTTTCAATGAAAGACCTAGGTGAAGCTGCTTATATATTGGGCATCAAAATCTATAGAGATAGACAAAGGCACGATAGCTTTAAGCGGTACATACCTAGACAAAGTTACGAAAAGGTTCAGAATGGATAAGGCATTGAAAGGTTCAGTGCCTATGTTGTCGAGTAAGATATTGAGCAAGGCTCGGTGTCCATTCTGATGAAATGATAGGGAAGCTATGAGCAAAGTGCCTTATGCCTCGGCCATAGGTTCCATCATGTATGCCATCTTGTACTAGACCGGATGTGTCCAATGCTCTTAGTTTGACGAGCAGATATCAAAGTGATCCAGGAGTGGAACACTGGACAGCCATGAAGAACATCCTAAGGTACCTAAATAGGACTAAAGAAATGTTCTTAGTCTATGGGGGTGATGAACAACTCGTCGTAAAAGGTTACGTCGATGCTAGTTTCGACACCGACAAGGATGATGCTAAATCTCAGACAGGATACGTGTATATTTTGAATGGAGGAGCTGTGAGCTGGAGAAGCTGCAAGCAAAGCGTGGTCGCGGGATCTACAGTAGAAGCGGAATACATGGCTGCTGCGAGCGTCAAGTGAAGGAGTTTGGATCGAAACTTCATCATCGAGCTTGGCGGTTCAAGTGCATTGGACCCATTGGAGATATTGTGTGACAACATGGGGCCATAGCACTCGCTAAGGAACCAAGATATCATCCAAATACCAAGCATATCAACATAAGTTTCATATAATCCGAGATTATATAGCAGATGGAGATCTGAAGATTAGCAAAGTACATACAGATCTGAATGTCGCAGATCCATTGACTAAACCTCTTCCACGTGTAAAACATGATCAGCACCTCAGTGCCATGGGTGTGAGATTGTTGCCAGATGTAAACTAGATTATTGACTCTAGTGCAAGTGGGAGACTGTTGGAATTATGCCCTAGAGGCAATAATAAAGATGTTATTATTATAATTCTTGTTCATGATAAAGTTTATATTCCATGCTAGAATTGTATTAAGCGGAAACATTAATACTTGTGTGGTTTGTGAACAACACCGTGTCCCTAGTACGCCTCTATGGACTAGCTCATTGATCAATGATGGTTAAGGTTTCCTAACCATAGACATGAGTTGTCAATTGATAATGAGATCATATCATTGGGAGAATGATATGATGGACAGACCCAAACTAAGCGAAGCAATTAGATCGTGTCATCGTGTTCGTCTTTGCGAAGCTTTTCTTATGTCAAATATTGTATTCCTTAGACCATGAGATAATGCAACTCCCTGGTATCGGAAGAAAGCTTTGAGGTCATCAAACGTCATCCTATGAGAGGGTGATCATAAAGGTGTCTCTCAGGTGATCAGAAAGTATATGTTGGGTTGTATGTATCGAGATGGGATTTGTCCCTCCCAAGTCAGAGAGATATACTTCGGGCCCACTCGGTAATCAATATCAACACCGCTTGCAAGCATGTGGTTAAGGAGTTAATCACAAAGTGATATCGGATTACGGAACGAGTAAAGTACTTGCTGTGAACGAGATTGAACTAGGTATGACGATACCGACGATCGAATCTCGGGCAAGTAAAATATCGTGAGACAAAGGGAATATATATATGGGATTGATTGAATCCTGGCATCGTGGTTCATCCGATATGATCATCGATGAATGTGTGGGAGTCAATATGGGTGCCCAGACCCCGCTGTTGATTATTGATAGAAGATCATGTACGCATATTCTCGAACCCGAGGTCACACATAACGTGTCTCGACGCTAGGATAGATTGGATATTTGGTTTATGAGTTTTGTTGAGTCTCGGATGGGATCCGGGATATCACGAGAGGTTCCGGAATGGTGGAGAATAAGATTCATATAAGGCGGTGCAGTTTTGGAGTTCGGGATTGTTCCGGGTTAATCGGTATTATTAGGAAGCTTCTAGAACCTTCCGGAAGGGGGCCAACGTGGTCCCACCTTCCGGGAGGGGGCATGGGCCTATGAGGGAGTGTCCTGGCCGCATTGGGCCAGGGGCACAAGGCCCCATAGGGCCCAGCCGATCCTAGAGAGTTTAAATCGTTTAAACTAGAGATAAGATAAGATAGGATTTCTAGATAAGGGAGAGTTTAAATTGTTTAAACTAGAGATAGGCTTGGAGGAGAGGCTAGGGCTGGCCGCCCCCCCTCTATAAATAGAGGGCTGGTGCGCCCCCCTCCTCTACACACCTTCCCCTCCAACCCTAGCCGCCCTGCTGCCCTTCCTCTCTCCCTCCCGACTGTTTGTAGGCGAAGCCCTGCTGCAGAAATTCTCCACCATATACACCACGCCGTCGTGTTGTAGATCCAATCCATCTCTCCACCATACTTGCTGGTCCGAGGAAGGAGGAGACGTCGAGGTGCCGCACGTGTGCATCTCACGGAGGCACCGCCACTTGTGGTGCTAGATCGGATCGGATCGTGAGGAGGAGAAGCGAGTACGACTACATCACCCACGTTCCGACGAACGTTCATTGTAATCTTCAAGGGTATGAAGATCTAATCCAATCTCTCTCGTTGTTTGCATCTCCTAGATTAGATCTTGGCTTTCCCTCTGTTCGCTTCCGTAGAAAATTTTGATTTACTATGCTGCGAACCCCTTCACCTAGTGGTCGTAACCTTCCTGGGGCCCATCCTCCTGGTACTCCTCTTCATAGTCTGGCCATGGGAATAGCCAGGGACAAAGCCATGAGTACTCTTTAAGTACTCGCAAACTAGTACTAACAAGTGAAGGGGGTTTTTGTAGTAGGACACTAAGCTCTAGGATTGTTTTGCAAAAAGCCAAATTTACCTCTACTAAGTTCAGAAGCAACGAAAGCTAGTTGAACATTTATAACACCTAAGTGGGAACTTGTATTTCATGCCACAACTCTGTTGTGGTCAAGTCAAATCCTCAATTCATTTCACAAGTCATTTTGAAAACATCTGATGGGGGAACAGTATGGCCACTCCAACTGTCCATAACCACGGACGCGGCTATTCGAATAGTTTGACACTCTGCAGAGATTGTACACTTTCACCACAACATTCGATACATCCGTCAGGAACAAAATCCTGAATTCACCATACTTAGTATGCGGATAATCAATCCTAACCTTTCGATTACACGCCCTAGTATAAGCACCTCTCCTGTGAGTTTGGCCTCCCAACCATGACCAAATGTCATCTTGGGTACTGCACAGGTGGACAATCTTCACAAGGTAGCCTCAGCTCAGACCTTGGCTGGGAGGGAACTAATACTAAGGTATATA
The DNA here is from genome assembly GCA_023614405.1 of Avena insularis. Classification (NCBI taxonomy): domain Eukaryota; kingdom Viridiplantae; phylum Streptophyta; class Magnoliopsida; order Poales; family Poaceae; genus Avena; species Avena insularis. Next base: position 89,439,916 of record CM042685.1, on the reverse strand, counting down.
AGTTTCTAGTCAAGCCCTACCCAATCTTCGGGTATTGTGGTTGTACGGTAAAATTGGAATGGTGTCGCATCCAGACAACCATCAGTTTTATAAAGGGCTCAGGCTCATGCCTTAACATTTTCATCACCAAAATCATCTGGTGTTCGGAAACACATGTCAAAACATCTCAATAGAATGATCCATCATTCCAAGGTTTTCATAACCATTTTTCCACCAAGTATTCCCATCTAAAGTTGATCAAGTTTTATGATTAGCACTAGCATCTACAAATGGGGGTAAGTACTAATGAGGGGTGGTAAACTAGTGGAGTTAACTAAGTTCAATCTTATGCCTTGGGATGACATCAAGATTATCTAGCTTAGGCAAAATTTTATGCTCTTTATGAAACCTTTAATTATCTTTCTAGAATCTACAATTCACTCAAGTAAACTCTAAGTAGTAGCTTTGATAAAGAAATAAAGTAGAAAACTTGCAAGTAAAACTAGGATTGGATATCAGCAAATGTGTCTAACCAAGCATGCTTAGTGCATTGCATAGGTCAACTTGATTAGCAAGGCTTGCATCAGTATCAGTATAAGCTTGCTAAGTTAATAGCTTGCCAGTATTGTCTTGCCCAATCAACTAGTAGTATTAGGCTTGCATACGTATAGTATCTTGCAAGTGTTATCTTTCATAGGTCAACTTGATTAGTAAGGCTTGCATCAGTATCAGTATAAGCTTGCTAAGTGAATAGCTTGCAAGTATTGGCTTGCCTTGTGCAGAGCAGTGGTTGAAGTTCTCCTCGGCTTCTCCTTCGTAGTATCCTCCTTCCTCCTCGTATCCTTGGTCGGTACTAGCGTCTATGAATAAATACGAGGTACACAATCACCAAACAATACTTAACTACTTTCAATCATCACACACAATGGTTCTATAGATGATCTAGCATCATCACTAACATTACAAGATTAAAGCATTTGGCTTATTGATTTTATTTTTAGAAAAGTAATTTCTACTCATTGAAAAACTACTTAAGATTTAACATTCTCCAAACCAAACATGGGATCATGTTGACACATGTCATCATCACATATTTCAGTATATGGGAATGTGATTTAAAGTGGTGTCACAGTTTAATAAGATTTAACCTGTTATTTCATTTAAATAAAGTGACTAGAAATGTCTATGTGGCATCCTTTTATTACTTGAACATTATTTCTGTAAGTAAACCCAAATGTTTTTATATATTCTGAAAGGTATGGTTACTTGTGATTTTTGAGAGTTGGAATCAACTCAAAAGCTATTACGGTTTAAATTTTAAAAATGTTTGAATGCAGGAAAGCTTCTGCCTTGTTATTTTTACCAAGGGTGATCTACAAATCCAAATGATTTGAATCCAACGGGCTTGGATTCAGTACTTCTAGACCTTTCTAACAAAATTGGTTTTATTCAATTAGGTTCACTTAATCGAGCTGGGTTGATTTTTGAAACTAGGTACAGAACTGTGTTTGAATGAAAATGGAAAAATCCAAATTCAAACGAGTGGGCTGCGGGGGAAGAGAAAATGGGCCGGCCTGCTACGCATAGCGCTTACGCGGGCTGGTTAAGTTTCTGTCTCCGCGCGTCAGTGAGACGGGGGTGCGAAGCGATACGGGGCAACATGGTGCGTTGGATCTAGTTCTAATCCAACGGCTCTGGTTCATCGTCCACGTCGAGAATTGCCGGCGAGACAGAACCCTAACGCGGCAGGTGGGGGTCGTGGGAGGCTCACCGGGGCTCAGGCGAGGGTCGGCGAGGCGGGCGAATGACAAAGTCGACGACGGCGAACCTCCTGGTACCGGCAGCTTCTCCTGGGGCGGCTCTAATCGCTGGCTCCCTTCTTCTCCAGTAGCGACGGGCTCCGGTGAAATTCCGGTGCTGCGCTGCTCGCCTTGCTCCGGAAACGAGGTGGAATGATCAGTGAGGAGAGGGGAGTGAGATGGTGTGAAGAGTTTGAGCGGGGGAGGCCTCTTTTATAATCTCGACGACGAGACCGAACGGGATGGGCAGGCGACGGTGGCGACATGGCTACGGGCTGCTAGAGGCGTGGCCGAGGGTGGCGATCGATCGGTGGTCTCCCGTCGATGCTCTATGGCTTTAATGCGCGACTAGGGGCGGTGGCAAACGGTCTGGAACGCTCGACGTTCTACACAGCAGAGGCGGCGTCTTCGACGGCGAGCGGTGGCTATGGGGCACGAGCGGTGAAATGGGCATGTCTGGCGGTCTCCTGTGACAGTGGGGAGCATGTTGGCGGGCGGCGAGGGTTCGAGGTGGTCTGGTTGAGTGGGAACGGAGCGTGCTCTGCGGCGCACGTCGGCATGGTCGACAGTGGCACGGGCGCAGCGTTCCTGGAGGTTCTGGCTGTTGTCTGCGAGGCAGGGTTGGTCGAGAGGGGGCGGTGAGGCATGGGCTACCTCCCAGACAAGGTTGGCACGGCTAGTTCTTCCTCTAGCCTGTTGTCCACACTGGGGTGACATGGGTGCTCTCGGCTGTTCACCATTGATGACATTGTCAAGCTTACAGTGGTGCTAGGGATTAGTTAGGGTCGTTAGATGATCTACTAAGACTAGTGATGTCCAGAGAGGGAACAAGTTAGGCCCAAAACACTGGACACTATAGTGTTTTGATTTTGTTAGATTTGAATCTGCAAGGTGTTTGATGAAATGGCCGCATGAATTAAAGTTTTGAATTTTGAAAAGATTTTTGGTGGGTGTGCTAGGCATGTTCTGGTGAGTCTGTGGATGCTTGGGTTTTGAAAGTTGAGCTTGTTTGAGTGGTTTTTGACAAAGTGGGATCTTCCCATATGATATAGATTCAATCTTGAACTGTCCTTTAAACTATGCATTCAAATGTTTTTGGATGATCACAAGGTGGGCCTTGGTACTTTGTTATGAGTACTATCAAGGGGTGTAAAGATCAAAACAAGTTTCTGTTAAGTTTTGAAAGTTAGAGACAGCCAAACTAGGCATGGGAGTTAAATTGGCCAAAGTGACCATTCCCTTATTTTGTTTGTTTTGATTTATTTGTCTTTGGAAAAAGTGTGGGGATTGTTTAGATGATGTTGAATTCACCTAAGAATCATTTTCCAAGCAAAGAAACACACAAGCAAGGCAATTCAAAAGAATCCAAATTTTAATGCACACACATATGAATGCTTTCATATTTTAATTGGAAAAGTTTTTGTTAACCCTAATTTTGATGATTAGAGTTTGATGATCCAAGTTTAGTATTTTTGGGATGTTACAAACCTTCCCCCCTTAAACAAAAACTCGTCCCGAGATTTGAAAAAGGACGAAAAGATTACCTAGGATTTGAAGAGATCGGGAAACTCTGTCCTGATGTGATCTTCGCGCTCCCAGGTAGCTTCCTCTTCCGTGTGGTTGCTCCACTGAATCTTGAGAAACTCGATGCTTTGGGTTCTGGTGGTTCTGAAATCTTCTTCCAAAATACGGATGTGTACTTCGGGATAGGTCAGGTCATCGTTGATCTCTATGGTCCGGTGATCGATATTCTTGAACACTTCGGTCTTCTCCGGAACTTCGAGGCACTTGTGAAGTAATGAGATATGGAACACATTGTGCACGGCTGACATCTCTTCTGGTAGTTCCAATTGATACGACACTTCTCCTCGACGGTTCAGAATCTTGAAGGGTCCGATATATCTGGGGGCTAACTTTACTTTGAGTTGGAAACGCTGCATTCCTTTCAATGGCGACACTTTCAGATATACAAAATCTCCTATGTTGAAGGCGAGGTCTCGACGTCTCTTGTCGGCGTAACTCTTCTGTCTTGAGGTGCTCACGAATCTTGTGAAACTTCTCTTCTGCTTCTCGTAGGATGTCGGGTCCTAAGATCTCACTCTCTCCTACTTCTGACCAGTTCAAAGGGGTGCGACACTTCCTTCCATACATGAATTCAAATGGGGCCATTTGCAAACTAGCTTGATAACTATTGTTGTATGAAAATTCTGCGAACGGCAGACAGTCTTCCCACTTATATCCATATTCTAATACACAGGCTCTCAGCATATCTTCGAGTATTTGATTTACTCCCTCCGTTTGTCCATCGGTCTGAGGGTGATAAGATGTGCTGAAATCTAGGCGGGTTCCTAAACCTTCTTGGACTTTCTTCCAGAATCTCGAGGTAAACTGAGTTCCTCGATCAGATACGATGTTCTTGGGTACTCCATGCAAACTAACGATTCTAGCGATGTATAACTCCGCTAGCTTCGAACTCTGATATGTGGTCTTGACGGGTAAGAAATGGGCGACTTTGGACAATCTGTCCACTATGACCCAGATAGAGTCATTTCCCCTACTAGAAGTAGGAAATCCAGTGATAAAGTCCATTCCAATGGAATCCCATTTCCATTCCGGAATCTGCAATGGTTGCAACAATCCAGCGGGTCTTTGATGTCTTGCCTTGACTCGCTGACATATATCACACTTGGCGATATAGCTTCCGATTTCTCTCTTCATCTTATGCCACCAAAATTGCTCCTTCAAATCTTGATACATCTTAGTTCCTCCGGGGTGGATAGAATAAAGAGTATCATGAGCTTCTTTCAAAATAACTTCTTTCAACTCAGAATCTGCGGGTACACAAAGGCGTCCTTTGTACCACAGAACTCCTTCTTCGTCTTCGGTGAATCCGGGTACTTTGCATGTACCGATACGACGCTTGATTCCGTCGATACTAGCATTTCCTTTCTGTGCCTCTTTGATCTGGCTGATCAAAGTGGGTTGAAGTTCGATGCTAGCCAAAAATCCTTCACTCACTAATTCCATTCGAAAATCTTCCATCTCTTTGTGCAATCTTGGTTACTCCTTCAAAATCATGGAGTTCAAGCGGCACTGCAATCTGCTAAGGGCATCGGCTACCACATTGGCTTTACCAGGGTGATAGTGAATGTCCAGGTCATAATCCTTGATTATCTCAATCCATCTTCTCTGCCTCATATTCAGCTCCTTCTGAGTGAATATATACTTTAGGCTCTTGTGATCCGAATAAATCTCACAACGGTTTCCCATCAGGTAATGCCTCCATGTCTTAAGGGCTAGAACTATGGCAGCGAGTTCGAGGTCATGGGTTGGGTAATTTTGCTCATGTTGTTTCAATTGTCGGGATAGATAAGATATAATCTTGCCTTCTTGCATTAGCACACATCCGAGACCGATCTTGGATGCATCACAATACACATCGAAGGGCTTCGTGATATCCGGCATGATTAAGATTGGGGCTGAAATCAATCTTCTCTAGAGTTCTTGAAAACTCGCTTCACATTTGTCTGTCCATTCAAACTTCTTGTCCTTCTTCAGCAATTGGGTCATGGGTCAGGCGATACTCGAGAATCCTTCTACAAACTTGCGGTAATATCCCGCCAATCCGAGAAATGCACGAACTTGGGTTTGAGTGGTTGGGGATTGCCAATCTTCGACATCTTTCACCTTTGCAGGGTCAACGGCAATTCCTCCGGCTGATACAATGTGGCCGAGGAATCCTACCTCCTGTAACCAGAATTCACATTAGCTAAACTTGACATACAACTGATGCTCTCTAAGGGTTCCAAGAATGGTCCTTAGGTGTAGCTCATGTTCTTCCTCTGATTTGGAATAAATCAGAATGTCATCGATGAAAACAACGACAAACTTATCCAGGAAGTCCATAAAAATCTTATTCATGAAATAAGCGGGGGCAATGGTTAATACAAAGGAAATGACAGTGTACTCGTATAATCCATAACGGGTGGTAAAGGCAGTCTTAGGGATATCCTCTGCATGAATCTTGAGTTGATGATAGCCTGTTCTAAGATCAATCTTAGAAAACACTTTGGCACCGGTCAACTGATCAAACAAATCTTCTATCTTGGGCAATGGGTACTTGTTCTTGATGGTGACATCATTCAACTTCTGATAATCTGTACACAAACGGTTACCTCCATCTTTCTTGTCCACGAACAAAACAGGTGATCTCCAAGGCGACGCACTTGGTTGAATCAATCCAATTTCCAACATGGAATCCAGTTGCTTCTTCAGTTCTGCCAGTACCGACGGGTTTATACTATAGGGTATCTGGGCTATGAGTCCTGTTCTGGGGATTAGTTCAATGATAAACTCGATATCTCGATCTGGGGGCTTACCGGGCAAAACATCTGGAAATACATCGGGGTATTCGCAGACTATCCAGACTTGGTCAATGGTAGGTTGGGATATACTCTTGTTTACTTGAATTGACGAGGTAAGGTTTCAGATATATGCTCGACTGATATTCCGGCTGTACTGGTCATGGTGATGGTTTTCTTGGCACAGTCAATCAATCCTTTATGTTTGGACATCCAATCCATTCCTAGTACTACTTCCAAACCTTTAGTTCCGAGTACTATCAGATTAGCATAAAAATCTATGCCATGGATTCGGATAGGGACGGCTTTGCAAATTTGCCTAGCTTGAACCGGGAATTTGGACGATCATAACATGCTTCAGTTTGGTTGGTTGAATTTTACTAGTGCATGCAAATTCTTCAGTGAAAAATGAGTGCGATGCACCAGAATCAAACAACACTCAAGAAAGTACTGAATTAACAGAAAACATACCCACTACGACGTCTGGTGCTTCCTGAGCTTCTTCAGCATGCATGAGAAAAAGACGACCGTTGCGGTTGAGCGAATTCACTGGGGCAAATATTCTTCCGGGCTGAACACGACGCTGCTGCTGAGCTGGGGCATTGGCATTGGGGGCTGCGGCATTCTTATTGTTGGGGCACTCGTAGGAGTAGTGACCCTTATTTCCACAGTTATAACAAGTCACTTGCGACTTGTCCTTTGCTGCAACAGGCACAGCATTGCTTCCATTCCTAGGGGCAGTGTTGGTGTTGGCGGCAGCATTATTGTTGAACTTGGGTGGTGCACGGTTGAAATTGCTAGAGTTGTCGGGGTTGTTGTGATTTCCTCCGGGCCTAGGGTTTCCATGGTTGGGATAGGTGGGACGGTTCATCGAGGGTCTGTTGGTTCTTGAGGCAAATCTGGGAGATGGGTTAGGGCGATACTTTGGGGTCTGATGGGTTCCTAGCTAATGCATCATGCGACGCTTGCGGTTCTCATTGGATTGGTTGATCTTTCCTTCCATCTGGATGGTAGGGTCGACAAGGGCTTCAATATCAACAAAGGGGATATTGACTAACACAGTCTGCATCTCATCGTGCAGACCATTCAAGAATCTCTTTTCTTCTTGGCTTCGGTGTCGATCTCATCCGGGGCATACCTAGCTAATGAGAAGAATTTGGCACGGTATTCCACTACGGTCATCCTTCCTTGCTTCAGTTCTCTGAACTCGTCTCTCATCCTCTTGATCAAAACCGGTGGCACATGGGTTCTGCTGAACTTGACCTTGAATTCCTCCCAGGTCATCATCTGGCCTCCGGTCATTGCGCGAACACTGTTCCACGATGCCCTGGCATCTCCGGCTAGATAGTGGGTGGCGAACAGAAGTTTCTCGTTAGCTTCCACTCCGGCGACTTCCAGGTTATTTTCCATGGTTTGTAGCCAATCGTCGGCATCTAGGGGCTCTTCTGACTTACTGAAAACAAGCGGGTTGGTATTCTGGAAATTCTTGAGATTAGATCCATGGTTGTCCTGATTTCCTTGGCCTTGGTTGTTGTGGGCTAGCTGAGCTATCTGCTGAAGGGTACCTAAGTTGGCTTGACGTTCGGCTCTTTCAGCTTCACGGTCCGAAACCAACATTTGCAGGATCTGCAACATCGGGTCCGGGGATGAACCACTTCCTCCGCGTGGCATCTGAAGATTGAGATAGATCATGAGAAAAGAGGGAAATTTCTAAGGTTTTGGGGCTTTGAAAAGTTTTTAAAGTTTGACTCAGATTTTCTAGCAACTTGCTTTTCATTCATTCATTCACACGATACAAACACACACCACAAAACAAGAAAAACAGATGGTTTTAAGAACCATTCTAGAAACTATGATACGGGGGGACCAAATACTATTCACTACGCTAGTGCTCAAGTGCTACTACTACTCGGAGTCGGTGTAGTCATCATCCTCATCATCATCATCGTCATTGATGAAGGCGATATCATCCTCATCAGTGAAGAAGTCCATAGCCTGATCCTCTAGAAAATCATCATCATCGCTGAGATAGGAGTAGGGGTCTCCACGAAGATCCTCTCCGGCATTCTCCCTTTCCTCCAACTTCATGTCTCTCTCGTGGATGGTCTCCTCTAAAGCCGAGATACGGTGGTGAATACGGGCAATGATGCGCTCCTTCTTGTCGAGCTGACAGCGGCGAGACTTGCGATCCTTTGCTAGCATGGCGATGGTCTGATCCTTCGTATTGATGATGGCGGACTTGTGGTTGGAGTAGTCACGACAATTTTCCAATTCCTGCTGACGATCGTACATCATGAAGCTAAGGTGGTCCAACTGAGTCTTCAGCTCGTGGTGGTATGGGGCTTCCAGTGGCTGTCCATTTGCATCACGCCTTGGAAAAAACTCAAAGCGGGTTCCCTTGATTTGGTTGATACTCTGCCCACACAGACGGGAAAGAGCTTCCTGCATGGACCTGGCAAGTCCATCAAGCCAGTTGTTCTCTCTTAAGGTAAACTGAATTCCCTCATCAGTGGGAGGTTCAATCTTTCCTTGGAGACTTTCAACAATTAGCCATTGCAGATCTTCTCCTATTTGATCATTGAGCTGAGCTCCGAAGAACTCGGGGGTGCGGACGCTCCAGAAGTTCCGAAAGCTGGTCCAAATCCCTCTCAAAGATAAGGTCTCCTCCATTCGCCAACTAATAAAACTTGTTGTAGAGTGGTCAAGTGTGTCAAATTTTATGTATTTGCAAGAGTTTTTGAGAAACATGAATTTTCATGAAAGAATAAAGGTGATAAGAATGGGAATAAGTTTTTGTAAATATTTGCTTTCTTGGGTTTTGAAACTAGGTTTTTTTTATTCAAACATCCAGTCTAACTAGGGTCTCCTATGGTCAGGATGGCTCTGAATACCAACTTGTCAACACCCGGATTTTTAATCCCAGATGCCTGTTATGCCATACATCACAATCCCAGGAATACCATTTTTGCGAGACATAACAGAATTGGATACCACAATACATCATCCATTACGAACCATACATAAGGTCCTACACAAATAAGGATCTCGTGATCCAGTTCTTAATACAACTCAAGCAGCGGAATACGTAATAATAACGGTAGCGTGGGCGAAGTTCCATCTTTGGGAAAACAGGCAATGCTGACGATGGGAGATGATCCTAGTGGTCGTAACCTTCCTAGGGTCCATCCTCTTGGTACTCCTCTTCATAGTCTGGCCATGGGAATAGCCAGGGACAAAGCCATGAGTACTCTTTAAGTACTCGCAAACTAGTACTAACAAGTGAAGGGGTTTTTTGTAGTAGGACACTAAGCTCTAGGGTTGTTTTGCAAAAAGCCAGATTTACCTCTACTAAGTTCAGAAGCAACAAAAGCTAGTTGAACATTTATAACATCTAAGTGGGAACTTGTATTTCATGCCACAACTCTGTTGTGGTCAAGTCAAATCCTCAATTCATTTCACAAGTCATTTTGAAAACATCTGACGGGGTAACAGTATGGCCACTCCAACTGTCCATAACCGTGGATGCGGCTATTCGAATAGTTTGACACTCTGCAGAGATTGTACACTTTCACCACAACATTCGATACATCCGTGAGGAACAAAATCCTGAATTCACCATACTCAGTATGCGGATAATCAATCCTAACCTTTCGATTACACGCCCTAGTATAAGCACCTCTCCTGTGAGTTTGGCCTCCCAACCATGACCAACTATCATCTTGGGTACTGCACAGGTGGAAAATCTTCACAAGGTAGCCTCAGCTCAGACCTTGGCTAGGAGGGAACTAATACTAAGGTATATAAGTTTCCAGTTAATCCCTACCCAATCTTCAAGTATTGTGGTTGTACGGTAAAATTGAAATGGTATCGCATCCAGACAACCATCAGTTTTATAAAGGGCTCAGGATCATGCCTTAACATTTTCATCACCAAAATCATCTGGTGTTCAGAAACACATGTCAAAACATCTCAATAGAATGATCCATCATTCCAAGGTTTTCATAACCATTTTTCCACCAAGTATTCCCATCTAAAGTGGATCAAGTTTTATGCTTAGCACTAGCATCTACAAATGGGGGTAAGTACTAATGAGGGATGGTAAACTAGTGGAGTTAACTAAGTTCAATCTTATGCCTTGGGATGACATCAAGATTATCTAGCTTAGGCCAAATTTTATGCTCTTTATGAAACCTTCAATTATCTTTCTAGAATCTACAATTCACTCAAGTAAACTCTAAGTAGTAGCTTTGATAAAGAAATAAAGTAGAAAGCTTGCAAGTAAAACTAGGATTGGGTATCATCAAATGTGTCTAACCAAGCATGCTTAGTGCATTGCATAGGTTAACTTGATTAGCAAGGCTTGCATCAGTATCAGTATAAGCTTGCTAAGTTAATAGCTTGCCAGTATTGGCTTGCCCAATCAACTAGTAGTATTAGGCTTGCATAAGTATAGTATCTTGCAAGTGTTATCTTGCATAGGTCAACTTGATTAGTAAGGCTTGCATCAATATTAGTATAAGCTTGCTAAGTGAATAGCTTGCAAGTATTGGCATGCCTTGTGCATAGGAGTGGTTGAAGTTCTGCTCGGCTTCTTCTTCGTAGTATCCTCCTTCCTCCTCGTATCCTTGGTCGGTACTAGTGCTATGAATAAATACGAGGTACACAATCACCAAACAATACTTAACTACTTTCAATCATCACACACAATGGTTCTATAGATGATCTAGCATCATCACTAACATTACAAGATTAAAGCATTTGGCTTATTGTTTTTATTTTTAGAAAAGTAATTTCTACTCATTGAAAAACTACTTAAGATTTAACATTCTCCAAACCAAACATGGGATCATGTTGACACATATCATTACCATATATTTCAGTACATGGGAATGTGATTTAAAGTGGTGTCACAATTTAATAATATTTAACCTTTTATTTCATTTAAATAAAGTGACTAGAAATGTCTATGTGGCATCCTTTTATTACTTGAACATTATTTCTGTAAGTAAACCCAAATGTTCTTATATATTCTGAAAGGTATGGTTACTTGTTATTTTTGAGAGTTGGAATCAATTCAAAAGCTATTATGGTTTAAATTTGAAAAATGTTTGAATGCAGGAAAGCTTATGCCTTGTTATTTTTACCAAGGGTGATCTACAGATCCAAATGATTTGAATCCAACGGGCTTGGATTCAGCACTTCCAGACCTTTCTAACAAAATTGGTTTTATTCAATTTGGTTTACTGAATCGAGCTGGGTTGATTTTTGAAACTAGGTATAGAACTGTGTTTGAATGAAAATGGAAAAATCCAAATTCAAACGAGTGGGTTGCGCGGGAAGAGAAAATGGGTCGGCCTGCTAGGCATAGCGCTTATGCGGGCTGGTTAAGTTTCTGTCCCCACGCATCAGTGAGACGAGGGGTGCGAAGCGGTATGGGGCAACATGGTTCGTTGGATCTAGTTCTAATCCAACGGCTCTGGGTCATCGTCCACGTCGGGCAGCGCCGGCGAGAAATAACCCTAACGCAGAAGGTAGGGGTCGTGGGAGGCTCACCGGGGCTCAGGCGAGGGTCGGTGAGGCGGGCGAACGATGAAGTCGACGACGGCGAACTTCCTGGTACTAGCAGCTTCTCCTGGGGCGGCTCCAATCGCTGGCTCCCTTCTTCTCCAGCAGCGGCGGGCTCTGGTGAAATTCGGTCTGTCTTTGCCGCCTTGCTCGAGAACGAGGTGGAATGATCGGTGAGAGAGAGTGAGATGGTGTGAAGAGTTTGAGCGGGGGAGGCCTCTATTTATAGTCTCGACGACGAGACCGAACGGGATGGGCAGGCGACGGTGGCGACATGGCTACGGGCTGCTAGAGGCATGGCTGAGGGTGGCGATCGATCGGTGGTCTCCTGTCGATGCTCTATGGCTTTAATGTGCGAGTAGGGGCAGTGGCAACGATGCAGGCGCTCGGCGTTCTGTCTTGGCGGCGTCTTCGACGGCGAGTGGTGGCTACGGGGCACGGGCGGTGAAATGGGCATGTCTGGCGGTCTCCTGTGATGGTGGGGAGCATGTTGGCGTGCGGCGAGGGTTCGAGGTGGTCTGGTTGAGTGGGAACGACGCGTGCTCTGCGGCGCACGTCGGCATGGTCGACAGTGGCACGGCGCGCGTTCTGGCGATTCTCTCTGCTGTCTCATGAGGGGTTGGTTGAGAGGGGGCGGTGAGGCATGGGCTACCTCCCAGACAAGGCTGGCATGGCTAGTTCTTCCTCTAGCCTGCTGTCCACACTGGGGTGACATGGGTGCTCTCGGCTGTTCACCATTGATGACATTGTCAAGCTTACAGTGGTGCTAGGGATTAGTTAGGGTCGTTAGATGATCTACTAAGGCTAGTGGTGTCCAGAGAGGGAACAAGTTAGGCCCAAAACACTGCACACTATAGTGTTTTGATTTTGTTAGATTTGAATCTGCAAGGTGTTTGATGAAATGACCGCATGAATTCAAGTTTTGAATTTTGAAAAGATTTTTGGTGGGTGTGCTAGGCATGTGCTGGTGAGTCTGTGGATGCTTGGGTTTTGAAAGTTGAGCTTGTTTGAGTGGTTTTTGAAAAAGTGGGATCTTCCCATATGATATAGATTCAATCTTGAACTGTCCTTTAAACTATGCATTCAAATGTTTTTGGATGATCACAAGGTGGGCCTTGGTACTTTGTTATGAGTACTATCAAGGGGTGTAAAGATCCAAACAAGTTTATGTTAAGTTTTGAAAGTTAAAGACAGCCAAAGTAGGCATGGGAGTTAAATTGACCAAAGTGACAATTCCCTTATTTTGTTTGTTTTGATTTATTTGTCTTAAAGTGTGGGGATTGTTTAGATGATGTTGAATTCACCTAAGAATCATTTTCCATGCAAAGAAACACACAAGCAAGGCAATTCAAAAGAATCCAAATTTTAATGCACACACATATGAATGCTTTCATATTTTAATTGGAAAAGTTTTTGTTAACCCTAATTTTGATGATTAGAGTTTGAAGATTTTAGTTTAATATTTTTGGGATGTTACAATGCGGCAGTGTTAGTACTCGAGGGAAAAACTAATTACAACAAAATTTCTAGTGTTACACTCGAGGGTATAACTGGGTACACCTAAACTGGCAGGGTTAGAAACGAGAGAAAAAACATGATGCACGATACACATGTCGCGGTGCACGGGGCGGTAGCGGACGCGTGTGGTGGTGCACGGGGTGGTAGCGTACGCGGTTATGCGGTGCACAGTGGTTTAACGGAACGTCCGTTTCCTTCATATCCATAGAGGCCCTATCCCTCTCCCTCTCTGAATCCTCACTCTCACTCACTCACTTACTCGCTCACTCACGCAACCGTCTCCACTGTCCCATCACCTTCTACAAACCCCCAAGAAAACTCCAACTACGCCGGTGATGGAGAAGAATGGCGTGGTGGCCATCGTCGCCTCCAAGCCTGCTGGCAAGGTGGCCCATGTCCTTATCCAGGCCCTCGTCGAGGCATCGAAGGAATCAGCCGTCCCCGCCCCCGCTTCCTCCCTAGCCGATGGCGAGGAGGCCCCCGCTGGTCTCGGGCAGATCCCACTGGGACCCCGACGAGAAGGAGGAGTACATCTGGCTGGAGAACCCCTATGACACCAGCATCATAGACCCATGGTTGGAGGTAACTAGGGTTTTCTCCCATTCCCCTGTCCTTCCCCCCATTCCCATCATTGGATGCTAGATCATGTGTTATTAGGGTTTAGTTGTTCGTATTTTCAATTGTTAGATGCTAGATATTTTTACAGAATCTCATCCTCTTGTGTTATATCTCGTGTTTCGATGAATCCCCTGTTCGTATTTCAATCCTATTTTATTTGTCCTCCGAGTTGTAGTTACGGGTTTCCCTAGTTAGTATAGCATCTATCTATAGTTGGGATCGGTATTGGATTTTCTTTGAGATTTGGGGATTGGGGAATTTAACCCAGTTAGTTAATTTATGCAAATAACCAGGAAACCTCAATCGGTTAATTTATGCAAATAATAAATCCCGATAATCAAGGTATCTCAATCATATCCTCACGATACAGTTTTTTCCAACAGGTGGATAGTAGAGATGTATGTAGCGACGACGAGTTCAAGCACACCAAGACTTGTCAGGTGATGACGAGGCTGATGTTCGGCAAGTACGACACCTAATTCGTCGGCCCCTTTTGCAAGAGGAGACTTGGCGCCACCGGCTGCAACTGCCTCGTGACGCATGCCGAGGACGTGAGCTCCTGCAACCCCAACATTGGCCAGACCGTGAATGTCCATGCCTTCAGAGCCAAGCACAAGGCACTCGGCTTTCACCTCAGCAACCTCCAAAAGGCGGCCATCAAAGAGGGTCGCATGCCCCCGATCAAGCCCAAGGCGCCCAAGGTCAAGGGACTGGGCAGCAAGAAGTGGAGGAAGCGCTAGAGGGAGGAGGTGGAGTCCAGGAGGGCGGAGGCCAAGAGGTGTCACTGATCTTGTGTGTTGCTACATTGTTGTAAAGCAAGTTTGTAACACCCTCAGAATCGACCCTATGTAGGTTCCAGCGATTCCCGCCAAACCCGCATAGAAACGATTCAAAGGTGCCCACCAGGCACTTTCGTGCGGGTGGAAAACGAAGTAATATCATTACACAATAGTCCACGATGGAACCCACAAAAAGATATATACAACAACGACTCCATGAGTCAAAAAATACAGATATACAATACAAAGATCCAAATCACCTTTAAAATGATACAGCGTCCGAGTACGGACAAGATGCAAATTGGGTTAAGAGCCCTGAAGAATAACCAATGGCATCCATAACCCTGCCTAGGCCAAGCCAGAAGGGTAACCCTGCTAACAACGTCGATCTCAAAACCTACTTAAACAAAAGGGGTGCCGACAAAGGGCAAAGGAAAAAGAGAGCGGTCGGTACTGAGGCCAGTACACGGCGAGACTAGAATTCGGCGGTCCTCGCCTACATAGGTATGGTGGACTGAAGCGGCAGCTCAGCATGCACTAAACAACCTATAGAGACTCAATACGACTGGCGGCTATTAGATAGGGATAAGAAAAACCTACTCGGATCCAACCTGATTCTAACACCAAGAAATAAATATGACTCAAGCTCTGGCTAGGGGGATTCATGGTCCCACATGCGGATAGTGCGAATATTCAAAGAACAGGTATCAAGTACTCGGGGTCCTACGGGACACAAGTGGACGGTTAAAAACCAAATAACATCTATTGCCCACCTGTTCTTTGTGGCCCCAAGAAATAAATATGACTCAAGCTCTGGCTAGGGGGATTCATGGTCCCACATGCGGATAGTGCGAATATTCAAAGAACAGGTATCAAGTACTCGGGGTCCTACGGGACACAAGTGGACGGTTAAAAACCAAATAACATCTATTGCCCACCTGTGCCTCTCCATTATTTACTTACTTCAATTTTAGTTATTAAACGGTAATTAAAGTCATGATCAACTCCAACATAAAGCATATGGCAGTCTTCCAACAACTGTGGTACTTGACGACACGCAACAACACTTGAGCAAGCGACTACATATAAGTCCAACTATCTACCAAGCAACAGGTAATAGGATGTGTCCAAGGCAATATAAGGCTGCAAGGGATATCACAGGTACGAAAACTAGAGCATCGCAACACAGATAGCAATAGATCAACATGAAGGAATAAAGACTATAAAGGTAAAATAGGTAGAAAGGGGGAGAATGCTCGCCTGGAAAATATTGCCGAAGTTTCATAACCGAAGAACTTGTCGAAGCTCACAACATCTCATCGTCCTATCCGGGAAGAAGCAAACACTAAAAGGCACAAGCGATGCAGCAATTACAACTAATGCGGAAGAATCAGCATGATCATTATATGATGCATGGCATAGCAAGTTGATTATGCAAACTGTGTTGAAAATATGGCATGAGCATGGCATATTGATGATATGATATTAGCAAGGCATTCTCAACAAGAAATGATTATTTTCTCATTTTATTTAACATGTTTCCCTTGCATAAACAATTCTGATTTTAAAACTGCTCTTAATGCATGATGCAAATGATAACATGTATATCATGGTTGGAGAGGTCTCGTCGCACCGATCGATTTGGACATATTATTTACCAAATTCGGATATACAGATTTAAAGTTATGAATTTATTAAGAAATACCATTTATTAACAATTAAATTATTTCGAAATTTTAAATTGTTCAAATGATATTATAAATAGCATAAATAGATTCCTCATATTTTTATGATTCAAAAACATATATTATTTGTATTATTTGAAATTATATATTCTAACCAATATTAAAGTCAAAGTTAGTCAAATGGAGTCAAAGTTAAAGGTTTGACTAGATAGAGTTAACTCAGAAAATATTTGAAATAAGATTTGAATTAACATTCAAAATTGATTAACATTTTGTATGGAGAGTTTCTGCAAGTTCAAATTCATTTGAAAGTTATGAACTAAATTAGATATATTCAATTTCTGGAATTTTATTAATTTAGAAAATATCCTAAGACTTTTCTTACTCAGAGGCAACCTACACCCAGACGAGGACAGGTGGGGTCAGGAGCTGGACGGGGTCCCACGCGCAGGGGACAGCTGGGCGGTGACACGTGTGCAAGCCATGGTGTGCGGGTTGAGGTCCAGAAAACTGTGGGGATCTTTTGCAAAGCGGATAAGAGACACATAGATTGATCTCGACAAAAGCAGATCGCTCGTGCAAAATAGTCATTTGAAGACAACTACGGGCGACGATGGCGAGAAAACGGATGCATATTTCGTGACTCCATAAAAACGAAAGTTGTAGAGGGTAGTGCGGGCTTCAACTTTTGTTAAGGAACAATCGCCGGCAAAGGGGTGTGCCGCTGGTTAGAAGTCGATGAACAGGGACAGATCCACTGACTGCAGACTGATGGAGACATTCAAAAAAACAACGAGTTTGTGCAGACTTGCAGGGATGATTCCGGTAGATCTAGAGGTCCAAATTAAGCGGTTCATTTGGAAACGGAACGAGGGGAATGCCCTCCCTACGTAGGTGCCTGGATTGGTGGTGGACACGGACGGGGAACGCTAGAAAACGTGGCAGAATAGGACGGTGACGAGCTATTTCTGTTGTGGCTGTGCGAGACAACAAGTGCGAGCGGCAGATGCTGGCGAGCGGCGCGTCGTGTGTCAGCGGAACGGCGGCGAGGGGATGCATGGAGTATCGGGAAGATGTGGTGCTCACCGAGAGGCAGGCAGACATGGAGGTGAGGTCGGAGGAGCTCGAGGGCGACAGCGAGAGGAAGAAGCCCACGGCGGCGAGCGACGGGGCACCACGTACACGCGGGCCTTCTCCTCCTCTTCCGCAGCAACGAAGCCCCTCTCGGGATGATGGCGGCAAGGCGACGCGATCCCCACCTTTCGGCATCCGCAGCGAGGTGCACAGCGACAGGAAGAACGAAAAGGACATGAGCTTGTGGAAGGTGGAGAAGAAGATGGATGCAGGAAGGAGAGAGACTGGCGGTGGAAGGAGGGGAGGAAGGCTAGGGTTCCACAAAGGCAGTCTCGGCTAGGAATAAGGAGGGGGGCTGGTTGGCTTGGTGGCGCGATGACGTCCGCAGAGGAGCACGCCCCTCGCGCGTGCTCTCTGTCGAGGAAGGAGACAAACAGGAGCTCCACATCGATCGCTGTAGATGGGCCATTTTACAGCTGAGCTCCTGCTGGGCCAAGGAAAAAAGGTGGGCTACAACAGGTACGTCCTCTCCCTCTCTTTTTTTTCGATATCCTGATTTGATTTCTCTTATTTATTTGTTTGTTTCAAATTCAAGAAGGTTTATTAACTCGAACCTTTTGAAACTTTTGTAGGAATTTGAACAGATATTTGAGGCCAATAAAAGAGCAAAGAGGGAAATAGAGAGTGGAAGAGAAGTATGCCCCCGTGTAATTTCAATTTGGGCATTTCTACTAGAGGTAGGGTTTAGGGTTTAAGAAAATAGAAGAAAAGCATTTGTCAAATATTGGCTCCATATCAAGAAGGACCCTATGTGTAGAAAACAAAATAGAGAGGTAAAATATAGGGGAGGATAGGGCCAAGCAAGATCAAATACAAAGGCCACAACATAATTACAATGCACAAAGATGATCCATGCAATGTGGCATGATGACCATGATAATGATGTCATGATGATGCAGAAAGTAAAACAACAAGCAATTTTCTAGTTGTGGTTTTACTCGGGGTGCTACAATTCGACACCACTAACAATGGATCTCGCCCTCGAGATCCACCTCATGGTACGGGGAAGAAGGCCGACGTTCTGAATCTTCTCGCTTCGTGTAGATCCTCGCGACACCACTAACAAGGGTTCCTTCTTCATCTTGAAATCGGTGACACCACCAAAAAGGGTCGTTGTCCATGATCATCGAGAGAACACTCCGAAGAAACAAAGACGAAGATAAAGGTATCAAAAGATAAAGCCACCTCTAACTTCTATGGAAGAAGTCAAATTGCTTGATCCACCGATTCAATGCACTAGAGAGAATGATGAGTAGTCGGATGGTGATCAGTCCATCGCGCACTCAAAGCATTACTCTGCACATGAATAGGAGAATTATGCAACCAACTATCAGAATTCAGACTAAAGATCTCGCCAAGCGAGGTTCGGAAACTAAAGAGGGATGGAGATTCTCATCAGATCTGATGTAGACAACTTCGTCGTATCGGAAAACACCGGAGGATAGAAAGAAAAAAAAAGAAAAAAAAATTGTGGATTTTTGGGTCCACTGAAAGGTACAACAGATGAAAGATTCATCAAATAGCATGAATGCCGGATGTTGAAGCACCGTTACAAGAGGATGGAAGCGAAACCCAGAAGGTACGATGGAAACCCAACCACGAGAATTCCTGGACTCGCAGAAAAGATAAGAGCAGATCGAAAACACGCAGAGGTTAGAAGAGAATAGCAGAGGGGTAAGGAGTAAAACAGACCTAATCAGATCTATCCAACCGATTTTCAAAAATAGTTTTGACACTCTACATCGTCCGTTAGCTAGGTTATCCTACAGGATGGACCACTGGGGTATCGTAACTGCTGAGCTCTGATACCACTCTGTAACACCCTCAGAATCGACCCTATGTAGGTTCCAGCGATTCCCGCCAAACCCGCATAGAAACGATTCAAAGGTGCCCACCAGCACTTTAATGGTGGAAAACTAATTAATATCATTACACAATAGTCCACGATGTAACCCACAGAAAGATATATACAACAACGACTCCATGAGTCAAGAATACAGATATACAATACAAAGATCCAAATCACCTTTAAAATGATACAGCGTCCGAGTACGGACAAGATGCAAATTGGGTTAAGAGCCCTGAAGAATAACCAATGGCGTCCATAACCTGCCTTGCCAAGCCGGAAGGGTAACCCCGCTAACGACGTCGATCTCAAAACCTGCTTAAACAAAAGGGGTGCCGACAAAGGGCAAAGGAAAAGAGCGGTCGATCTTGAGGCGAAGACAGGCGAGACTAGAATTTGGCGGTCCTCGCCTACATAGGTATGGTGGTGAAGCGGCGGCAAAGATGCACTAAACAACCTATAGAGACTCAATAATGGCGGCTATTAGATAGGGATAAGAAAAACCTACCGGATCCAACCTGATTCTAACACCAAACATACCCATCTGGTATTCCCCTCGATACCAACCGGGAAGTCAACCGAGGAACTCACACCGTTGGCGTTTTATTCATTCCGTTATAGTTGCAATTACTAGTCGATATAGATAGCATGATTCATCTGATATAATAAGTAGTGGAGTTTTAGTTAACCATTCCATTGTAGTTGTAGTACTTACTAGTCGATACATATAGCATGAGGCATCCCAAAACCCGAGTTGTTGGTACTTTTATTTAGCCATTCCGTTATAGTTGCAATACTTACTAGTCGATACAATGGTAACAGGCGACAACCAAACCAGCAATTGTTGGCACTTTTATTTAGCCATTCCATTATAGTGAAGCTAATTACTAGTCATTATAAAGTCAAATTTATAGCACTACTTTAGTTATATTTGTCTATGATCGAGATACTGTGCTCCAAGTCGTCCATAACATGACACGGCTTTGAGAAAGTTTTACCCTGCAGGGGGCACAAATGACAACACACGCACGATCAACCTCGAGAAAACCAATAAAACCCAACAAGGCATCACGACGAGCAATTGCAAGATTCATATAAATTCGAGGCCACCCCACCAAGCTACCATGACGAAGTTGGCGGCTCGAGACGGACCCAGAGGTTTGTGCCAATGGCTGTAAACGACGGGAATCCGAAGTGTGGTGGGCTTGTCGATACACAAAACATTCCACATTTGTTCCTAACATGGTAGCTCCACGCTGATAATCGTAAATAAGCGAAAGCATGGCATAAGTACATGATAGTAATAAAGCCCCAAACTACTTTGTGGCCCCAAGAAATAAATATGACTCAAGCTCTGGCTAGGGGGATTCATGGTCCCACATGCGGATAGTGCGAATATTCAAAGAACATGTATCAAGTACTAAAGGGTCCCACGGGACACAAGTGGACGGTTAAAAACCAAATAACATCTATTGCCCACCTGTGCCTCTCCATTATTTACTTACTTCAATTTTAGTTATTAAACGGTAATTAAAGTCATGATCAACTCCAACATAAAGCATATGGCAGTCTTCCAACAACTGTGGTACTTGACGACACGCAACAACACTTGAGCAAGCGACTACGACACGCAAGTCTAACTATCTACCAAGCAACAGGTAATAGGATGTGTCCAAGGCAATATAAGGCTGCAAGGGATATCACAGGTACGAAAACTAGAGCATCGCAACACAGATAGCAATAGATCAACATGAAGGAATAAAGACTATAAAGGTAAAATAGGTAGAAAGGGGGAGAATGCTCGCCTGGAAAATATTGCCGAAGTTTCATAACCGAAGAACTTGTCGAAGCTCACAACATCTCATCGTCCTATCCGGGAAGAAGCAAACACTAAAAGGCACAAGCGATGCAGCAATTACAACTAATGCGGAAGAATCAGCATGATCATTATATGATGCATGGCATAGCAAGTTGATTATGCAAACTGTGTTGAAAATATGGCATGAGCATGGCATATTGATGATATGATATTAGCAAGGCATTCTCAACAAGAAATGATTATTTTCTCATTTTATTTAACATGTTTCCCTTGCATAAACAATTCTGATTTTAAAACTGCTCTTAATGCATGATGCAAATGATAACATGTATATCATGGTTGGAGAGGTCTCGTCGCACCGATCGATTTGGACATATTATTTACCAAATTCGGATATACAGATTTAAAGTTATGAATTTATTAAGAAATACCATTTATTAACAATTAAATTATTTCGAAATTTTAAATTGTTCAAATGATATTATAAATAGCATAAATAGATTCCTCATATTTTTATGATTCAAAAACATATATTATTTGTATTATTTGAAATTATATATTCTAACCAATATTAAAGTCAAAGTTAGTCAAATGGAGTCAAAGTTAAAGGTTTGACTAGATAGAGTTAACTCAGAAAATATTTGAAATAAGATTTGAATTAACATTCAAAATTGATTAACATTTTGTATGGAGAGTTTCTGCAAGTTCAAATTCATTTGAAAGTTATGAACTAAATTAGATATATTCAATTTCTGGAATTTTATTAATTTAGAAAATATCCTAAGACTTTTCTTACTCAGAGGCAACCTACACCCAGACGAGGACAGGTGGGGTCAGGAGCTGGACGGGGTCCCACGCGCAGGGGACAGCTGGGCGGTGACACGTGTGCAAGCCATGGTGTGCGGGTTGAGGTCCAGAAAACTGTGGGGATCTTTTTGCAAAACGGATAAGAGACACATAGATTGATCTCTGACAAAACTGTATCGCTCGTGCAAAAATAGTCAGCTGAAGACAACTACGGGCGACGATGGCGAGAAAACGGATGCATATTTCGTGACTCCATAAAAACGAAAGTTGTAGAGGGTAGTGCGGGCTTCAACTTTTGTTAAGGAACAATCGCCGGCAAAGGGGTGTGCCGCCGGTTAGAAGTCGATGAACAGGGACAGATCCACTGACTGCAGACTGACGGAGACATTCAAAAAAACAACGAGTTTGTGCAGACTTGCAGGGATGATTCTGGTAGATCTAGAGGTCCAAATTAAGCGGTTCATTTGGAAACGGAACAAGGGGAATGCCCTCCCTACGTAGGTGCCTGGATTGGTGGTGGACACGGACGGGGAACGCTAGAAAACGTGGCAGAATAGGACGGTGACGAGCTGTTTCTGTTGTGGCTGTGCGAGACAACAAGTGCGAGCGGCAGATGCTGGCGAGCGGCGCGTCGTGTGTCAGCGGAACGGCGTCGAGGGGATGCATGGAGTATCGGGAAGATGTGGTGCTCACCGAGAGGCAGGCAGACATGGAGGTGAGGTCGGAGGAGCTCGAGGGCGACAGCGAGAGGAAGAAGCCCATGGCGGCGAGCGACGGGGCACCACGTACACGCGGGCATTCTCCTCCTCTTCCGCAGCAACGAAGCCCCTCTCGGGATGATGGCGGCAAGGCGACGCGATCCCCACCTTTCGGCATCCGCAGCGAGGTGCACAGCGACAGGAAGAACGAAAAGGACATGAGCTTCTCATGGTGGAAGGTGGAGAAGAAGATGGATGCAGGAAGGAGAGAGACTGGCGGCGGAAGGAGGGGAGGAAGGCTAGGGTTCCACAAAGGCAGTCTCGGCTGGGAATAAGGAGGGGGAGTGGTTGGCTTGGTGGCGCGATGACGTCCGCAGAGGAGCACGCCCCTCGCGCGTGCTCTCTGTCGAGGAAGGAGACAAACAGGAGCTCCACATCGATCGCTGTAGATGGGCCATTTTACAGCTAAGCTCCTGCTGGGCCAAGGAAAAAGGGTGGGCTACAGCAGGTACGTCCTCTCCCTCTCATTTTTTTTGATATCCTGATTTGATTTCTCTTATTTATTTGTTTGTTTCAAATTCAAGAAGGTTTATTAACTCGAACCTTTTGAAACTTTTGTAGAAATTTGAACAGATATTTGAGGCCAATAAAAGAGCAAAGAGGGAAATAGAGAGTGGAAGAGAAGTATGCCCCCGTGTTATTTCAATTTGGGCATTTCTACTAGAGGTAGGGTTTAGGGTTTAAGAAAATAGAAGAAAAGCATTTGTCAAATATTGGCTCCATATCAAGAAGGACCCTATGTGTAGAAAACAAAATAGAGAGGTAAAATATAGGGGAGGATAGGGCCAAGCAAGATCAAATACAAAGGCCACAACATAATTACAATGCACAAAGATGATCCATGCAATGTGGCATGATGACCATGATAATGATGTCATGATGATGCAGAAAGTAAAACAACAAGCAATTTTCTAGTTGTGGTTTTACTCGGGGTGCTACAAAGTTCTTTTGTTTTGTCTTTGTTGAACTTGTGCGCTGCTACTAAGCAGCCTAATTATCGAACCTCGTTAAGTACCATATTATTTATCCTATATTAGCCGCTTATCTACTTCTGCTTTATTTACTGAATGTATTTATGATGCTGGTTAGATTTGCTGCTCTAGATTGCCAGATTGGGCAAAAAAGAGGGCCAAAAGGAACAATGAATGAAGAGAGAAGCTTCTCTAGATTCGCTACCAATTTGGGAAAAAAAACACAACTGTTAGCGAAAGAAAGGAAAAATATGCTCTTAAAAAGGCCAATTATAACAACAACAAAAAAGAAAACTTTCAATTTAGACGAGAGGTGCGCATGTAACTACCAAACGTGCCCCATATGGTCCCACACTATGTCCCCACGTTAGCATAACACGGTCCCAACCAATCGGCCACAGGCGGTCCCACATGGAACGGCCCCGCACATCAGGATAACGTGTTCCCAACCAATCGACGCCTCATATGACCACACTGCATGGCCCCACACATCAGCCAACGATCAACCTGACGGCAGCTGCCATTCGAGCTCTTTGATGAGTTTTAGAGAAGGAGCTGGGAAAAAGTGAGAAAAAGTTAAGCGGCTAGGGAAAACTAAGTACAACTAACAAACCAAGCGCATGAAAATAGAAATCCCAATAATAAATGAATTGAACCTGCATTGAACGTCCATTACATTCGTCGTGAAGCAACGACGTGTGGCGAGGTTGAGGAATGTGAAGTCGCCGACGTCTGGAAGTGTGTGATATATCAGAATTCAGTTGTTGAGATGGAACTCGGGCTATTTTAAAGCATGACGCCAATTGTCGCAGACTCCCTGAGAAGCAGCGTATGCTTTGAGGTACTCCTACTTCTTCACGAAGGATTCACCGATCTTTGCAAGTGGTCCGTCGGCTGGGAGATCGGACCATTTCACCTTCATCCAGCTGCTCTCCATGCCTTCTAGCGAGGAAGAAAGAAGACAATGAGACGAAGAGGAGGAGTCGAAGAGGGAACAAGGCACTACACGGTCGAGGAGAAGAACAGAGAGGCGAGGAGACGAAGCGGAAATGCCCCTAGCTACTACGCGCACGGACGAGGAACTGCCAATTTTATTTTCTTGCGATGTGATTGATAATATATGTTTAAGGAGATGGAAATACATTCTCTAACAAATAGAGTTCGGTGATCTAGAGGTTAAAGTTGTGCGCTACGTACGGAAGGCGAGGTTAGAATCCCTCTAACGGCTAGTTCACCAAACTAACTTTTTCCCTTTTAATTGTTTCTATCAAACAGACTGACACGTGGGACCGGTCAAAACCACCGTGAAGTGCAACCTAGCAAACTGCGCTGACAGGTGGGGTTAGTCCATGGATAGTGAGTTTATTGAAAAAAAATGAACGCCCTGATTAAATCCGCGATGATTATACACGAGACAAAATGGAACACTTGGTTTACGGTCCGGGGACGAAATCCGTGACGAATTTGCGACAAAATCCCAAAATGTTATGAATAATTGGGTCGGAGGCCCTCCTCCTGACGAAATTAACTAAAACGTTAAGGATATGCAACATTTTTAGCTAGTGTCAGAAAAAACGTCATGGATCATCCGGATTTTTTTAGTGAGAGGGAGGAGATCAGGGAGGTCGTGGTGGACAAGGTGGAGGTGGCTATGGCGCCTGCGAAAGAGAAGGAGGCGGGGGAGGAGCTGGTGGCACATGATGCGGAGCTGGAGCGGAATCGGGCAAGGGAGGAGGACGTGGAGGTCGGTCCTTTTTTGAAGAGGAAGAAGGAGGAGGGGTGAGCTAGAGGTGGTGCCGAAGGAGGCGGGGGACGAGCTGCTGGCGCCCGTTGCTAATTTGGACTAGCAGTTGGTGCCGGAAGAGGCCCAGGCGGGCATGGATATGGTGGTTGGCGACGAGATCCTGGCAGGCGCCGATCTGATGGTGGCGGATGCGGGGACGCAGGTGGTGGTGCAGGACATGGCGGAGGATGTTGTGGCCGAACTTGTCGTGGCGGTGCCTGCCGTGCCGGAGCTGCAAGTGGCACTTCATGTGGGCTAGCAACAGCAGGTGAATTCTCTTCCATCATGTCTATACGATTTTAGGGTTTTAGTTAGGGTTTTAAATTAGGTGTTAATTTTTGTTTTTGATTTTGGAGAAGAAATCTAGCAATTCTTTGGTATTAGCTTACAGGAATTTTTTGCAGGAGTTCAGAACATAATCAACTTGTTTCAAGTTACAATTTGTGCTAGTACCGACTCACTTTAATCCGCATGTTTTTTATCTAGTGAAATACATCATCTAAAATGCTCTAATGCCTAAAATAGGTGGTTCTTTTCGAATTTCATCATCAAAAATGGCCATGGACCGTGAAAATTGTTGCAATTTTTTTTAATGTTGTAGCTTGTGAGAATGGCCATGATAATGTTTTTTATCTGGTTAGGGTTTTTTATCTAGTCCAAATTGTTGCAAGGTCTATTTAATGTTGTAGCTTGTGAGCATGGATTTCTTATTGATGTAGCTTGTAGATGCTTAGTTATCGCTTGCTTTATTTGCTTATTAATTGCTTGTAGTTGGATTAATTTTTGCCATAGCTCATGTATTGTAGTCTTTTGTATAGCTTTAATTCATGCCCATTTTATTTTAATTAAAAATGCTCATGTAGGCAGCTCAATGGTAGCCAAATTCTAGGTTTATTTGAGTACCTAATTAGTAGCACTAGACTGACACTATTGAGCTACTGGCATGTCGCTAAATAATATGATCTGTGAATCTGAATGATTACAAAAGATCATGTAGTGTAAAATGAATTTGGTTAATTTCTAGACAATCATTTTGTAATAAGGAGCACCAAAATGGGCCCGAATTTATTCCTTTCAGCAACTATGGAAAGTAACTGAATCAAAGAATAAAAGGTCATTTTATTTTCGAGTCTTCATTTCCATATTATAACCAAGCAAAAATAAAGTTGCATCTGATAACTCCTGCCCTGGTTGCACATGAACCAATAGCTTAGAGATTAATGGCAAGAAAATTGCATTGCATTATGATCTCTATAGGCAGAAGTTGTTAGCCAAAAAATGTGAATGAACTGGTAGCCAAATTCTAGGGGTAATTATTATCAGGTTGTTGTTAAATATTATGATCTCTACCGGGCCTGTCACTATTTAGCTACTGTCATGTTGGACATTGTCTTCTAGTAGTAGTCACACACTTAGTTAGAATAGTTCTTGCATTTTTGGGGTCAAAGTGATAATGCAAAACAAGTTAACCTACTAGAATACTTAAGGAAAAGATAATGATATGGAAGTTTTGGATTTTTTTATCTACTAAAATACTCACATGCATAAACAATCAGATAACAAGTATTTGTAGTTGAGCTTATCTTCATTGGTTGTAGAATTAATCAATGCCAATATTTATGTAGTTTCTTACATATTTTTTTCTTACAAAGTGTAATGAAATTAATATTGGACTTGTTTTTTTAAATGAAGGAGGTTGAGTACGAGGATCCATAATGTGTTCTTTTGTTGTGGTTGTTGTGAACAATGTGTCATTTTAGTGGTTTATGTCAATATGAATTACTTGTTTAAACAATGTGTGTCAAAAAACTGGTAGCAATCTTGTTTGAAATTGTTTTTCAAAAATATATTATGTTGTTTTATGGGTACAGATGCATGTAAGTACTATGTTGTAGCATCCTAATTATCTAACAATTGTAATGCTACTTTCGTATTATATATATCGCTACTTCCTATATGTCATTTATTGCATCATCATTATATCATGCACGTGTCACTATACCACCTTGCATTTGAGCATCATATAAAACCCCTTTTGTTTGATTATTATCCCATATGCATTTATATTGTATTACTTGTATTTGTCTCTTAATAATATTGTAGTTGGTTATTCATGCATGTTAAATGCCCAATTTGAGTTGAGGGCATATCTCTCTAATCCCTCCCCATCCACCAACTTGTCATGACAACTTTCTTTTGATACCATTCTAATTCTACCATATATATATGTATGTGGCCATATTATCTTGTTTGGTATTTCAATTCAAGTCACACACCTATGTATGGACTCCTTCCACCAAGTGTTGTCATATGATCTTGCTTTGATTCCACACCTATATCTACATCTCACCTATTTCCATGTGTTCCATTGTCTCCTCTTAAATTTTGACTCCTACCACATATGCCTAACAAACCTTTCATGGCCCATGCACGCTTGACCCTTCCTCTCTCTATTTTGGTTGTGATTTGAACTCTATGAGGGAAGCTTCAATAAATCTTTTTGAGGCTCCATGCAAATCTTCAATGTTTGTTTGAATTTAAGTGCCCTATGAAATTCTAGTTGTTTTCACAACTAGAAAAGTAGTGCATTATGGTACATGCACACATGCTCTTTTAGTCATTTTATATCCATTTGAATTCTTGTTGGGTTTTTGGATGGTTTGAATTCAAACAAAGTTTGAACAATAAAGAAATAAACCTACCTACATCTACTCCACATTGCACCTAGGTGTGTACGTCTACACTTTTGAGCAAAATCCTAAGCCTTCACTCCATACAACAACCTACATATTTTCTATCGGAGACACTACATGATCTAATGCTTTCCTAACTAACCCAAACCCTCACTTGCACTTGCTATAACCCTAGTTAAATCAACTGTGTCCCTCCTCTTGGTATAACCCTAGTTAAATCAACTGTGTCCCTCCTCTGAACCTTGCACGGCAGCAGCTAGCTGGCGTTTTCTCTTCAGTTACAACTGCAAATGTTGTAGGCCTTCAGGTGGTCGCCGGCAATAGAGCAATAGCAGCAGCGTTTCAGCTTCAGAGGAATAGCAGCAGCCCACCCGTGGCTTTTCTTCCGCTTCCGTGCGGCCCAGCAGGCCCATCTCCCTCCACCTTCAGCGCGTGGACGCCGTTCCTCCACGTCGTCTTCGTCCTCCATTCTGAGGCAGCGACCGAGGGCGCTCGCCCGCAGCTAAGACACCTCGAGCCCACCTTTACTCCGACCGGTGCAGAAGCGACCACAACCACTGCGGCGTCCTCCTTTTCTTAACCCCATCTCGCACGCCCCTAGTAACCCTAGCTTGCGCCGCTCGATTCTCTCCTCTGCTCCCCACCGTTCTCCGCCCTGGCCGCGGGCTTGCGCCGCTTCGCCAATCGCCATGCCTTCCTAGTCGTCGCGTGAGAGAGCCAAGCAGCGAAAGAGCTCCACCAATCTACAGCGCAACGAATGCGCAGTAGCGGAGGTTCCATGATGGAGCTGAGTCTCTTAGCGCGCGCTCTCTCTCTCTCTGCTACTTCACGTAGCTCTCACAAGAACTGAATATTTTGGCCTCGCACTGCCTCACGCAGCAACGAGTTTTTTCTCTGTGTATTCTCTTTGTCCCAAAATAAACATGCTTACAAGAGATTAAATAGACCTAACACACACAACTCGGCGTCACACTCTCTGACTCAACTAACCCATACACTCACGCACTAACTCTTGACTTTATCTAATCCTAAAATCTGGAGATCCAACGGACTCAGCCGTGCATACACATGTAGCTAGCAGATAACCCATATCTTTAAGAGCATCTCCGGGCAAACCCAAGCCAAAGACCGGATATTTTTTCGGCCGGGCGAAACAAGTTTTCGGCCTGGGTACGTAGAGTTTTCCACTCGCATACCCAGGCTGAGTTCCCACGTCCGGCCAAATTTTATTAAAGATGGGCGAATTTTATTAAAGTTAGGCTAATATAGACGGATTATGTCGAATTTAAACTAAACTACTACATAATAAACTAAAAAAAAGGCCGCCGCCGTGGCCTTCGCCGGCGACATCGCCGTTCTACATGCCGAAGTTGTTGTAGAACGTCGTGTAGCCGAGACCGGCCCTGCCATCATCCTCGCCGCCGTCTTCGTCGTCGCTCGGCGGCTGGTGCTAGCACCTCCACGGCTGGTAGGAAGGGCCGTCCTCCTCGTCGTCGTCAAGGATGTAGAGAGGGGCGCCCTAGTAGGCGAGCTCGCGCCCGGACATCGCCCGTCTCCGCCGCTCGCCTCGGCTTTGCAGGCGGTGGGCCGCCGCTACACCTCTTCGATCCTTCTGACCATTCCAGGATGTCCGGGCGAGGAGGCTCCACCGGCGGCGGCTGGCGCGAAGTCGTGGAGCGACGCTCCAGCGCCATCCTCAAAGCGTTGTCTTGCGACGCGGCAAAACGCTTTAGTCTTGAGCGGCGGCGAAGGTGGTCGATTGCGGCGGCCGTCACGCATGCTTCGCCGATAGCGGAGAGAGAGCTTCATCGGCCATCCTCTCGGCAAAGCGTCTTGCTGCCAAGGCGTGGAGCCCGAGTGGGAGGCGCGGCGGAGGAAGAGCTCATGCTGGCCGCCATCCCGGTATCGATTGCCGGACGCGCGCCCGTCTGGGCCGGCGTGGGTGCGCTGTGAGAAGCCAAGACAGCGGCAAAGACCTTAAGCGTCCGGCCTGGCGCGCTCCACCAACGCCGGGGACCGGCCGAGTTGTTGCGCTTCGGTGGCGACTCGTTCGGCGGCCCCTCGTGGCGGGCGAGCTCCTGGGCACGGCGATCCTCGAAGAACTGCTCCCAGTACAGGAGGTTGTCGGGCGACTCAGCGGCGGAGGGGTCGTCCATGGCGCCGATGTACTCTTGGATCTCGTACGGCGGCTCCTCCGGCGTCGGCGCCGGCGGGATAGGGATGCCGCAGGCGCTTAGCTTCCACCCCGGAGGGTTCCGCGTGTCCGGCGGCGCCATATAGCCGGCCTCGTAGCGGCCCGCCTCACGCTGGAGGGCGCCGGCTTGGCTATTCGCCGCAACGTTGTCGGGGTATCGCTCGGCCATGGCTAGGGGAGAGGAGCTGTGAGAGAGTGTTCGCCGGAGTTCGGGCTGGTGGGCTGGGGGAGCTGTGAGAGAGTGTGAGGAACTCCGGCGAGGGGTATGGCTTATATAGGCCGACGCGGGCGGCGAGGGCGGGAGGGGTGTAGCGGCGAGGGCGGGAAAAGGGGAAACGGCGGGAAGTTAGTGTCCACCGGTTCGTCGCGGGAGCCGAGGCGGCGGCCGTGTCGCGGCAATTCGGCGACGTGTGGCCGACGCGACATGCAGTTATTGTCCGGCGGTCGCCGCGTGGTTCCGAGAATGACGACGACTCGGTCCCGGGTACGGTCTGGATAGTCCGGACCAAAATTGACCCAATCCGACCAAACCAGATTCCTGGGTACGTGACTGGACCATTTTCGATGTTCGAACCTAAATTCGGCGTTCGCATCGACGCACTGGGTAGACGAGTGGAGATGCTCTGACGACCTAGACATGCACGGTCGCTTCTCGCCACGGTCGGAATCACGGCCATGCCGGTCACATCACACCATGCATTAGCATCTCACCTTACGTTTCTTTAGCTAACTACATGCAGAATAAAATAAAACTATGTAGATAAACTAATCAAAATTAGAGCTAACATTCCAAAGCCGCAAGGAGCCTGCGTCGTCTTTCCCGGCCGAGAAGAACTCTCCGTCCTGGCGCTCCCGTCAGCCATCGGCCCCGTTCTCGGTGGGAATCGGTCGAGGTGAGCACCCACGTTCCTTTCCTGCCCTTCCCGTGCCCCTCCGACCCCAATTGTGGCCACCGATTGATGGACCCATCCATTGCGCGCCCACTGCTCTCCAGTCTGAACAAAAGTTCAGAGTTTAGCCTTCCGTTGTCTTCAGTTTCGTCAGGAACATCAGCGCAGTCTTGTTTCTTTAGACGCCGCGCTCGTTTCATTACAAGAAGATGATCCTAGTGTAGTTGTTGGACCTGTGCTCTGTATTCAAGAGATCATTGGGTCAAATCCCAATAAAAGTAAACTTTATTCCGTTGTTTTAGTTCTTTTTGCTCAACTAACCCGGTGACTGAAAATCACACACGAAAGGCTGCTGTCCAAATTCAGTTTGTCAGAAACCATGACCGTCCTCAATCCGTTAAACAAGCTACACATCTTGATCTTTCACAAATACTCCTTCCATTTCCTGTTTCAAAATATAAGATGTTTTAGATTTGTAAAGAAAATATATCTAAACTTGTTTTAGTGTATAGATTCACTTCAAACCTAAGTGAATCTATAAATAAAAGAAGTCTAGATATATTTAATTTACAAAACTAAAACATCTTATATTTTAAAACGAAGGGAGTACAAGTTTGATCCAGTTGCTACACACCTTGTCTAAATTGTGAAGCCTGAGATCTCTAATTTAAATCCCACGGTGGCCGAGGTGTAATACACTATTTGTTGGGATCTGTTTTAGTTCTATGACCGAGATGTCTGAAGACACACGCACTAAATTCAAAACTTTCGGTTAGGCTCTAATGGCAATTTTACACGATCGATGCCGACCTTATGCTGTACATACACATGTCCCTGCGTCATCACCTTTTACAACACCCACTGCCTAAATTCAAAAATCCACTTTAAAAAAAAGTCACATCAAAGTATTTTCAAAATGAAAAGTATTTGGAATCGTTTAAAGATTTCAAATATAAACTTTAATTATGTTTTGGAATATTCTAAACACATAAACATTAAATAATTTGATTTTCTTATTATAAGGGAATAAATCATAACTTTTATTTACTATGTTCAAATTTTGCAAATAATATATGTTTTGGGATCAGAAAAGTGCAAGTATTAATAATATGGCATCCAAAATAATTTCTGGGAAATTAAAATTTCAAAGTTGTTTGAATGTTTTCATAATGTCTTTTTCTTAATAAATTCATATCTTTTAAACTGTAATTCCGAATCTGACAAATGATATGTTTAAAATGATTAGCGCGACGAGCCTTTTCCGACTATGAATTCCATGATATGAACTGAAGCATGCATCATATAAATATTAAAGGGGCAGCAAGGTTATGGGAGCAAAATATGACTAAACAAGTAATAAAATGCTTTATTCTTGTACCCCACACCTCACCCATGATATGTTATACCATGTAAATTATGCATCATTTCATCATGGCATATCTTGTTTGCTTATTGCATATGATTTATATGTTTGCGTAATGTATTTATTTTGGCCTCTTGTGTGTTTGGTTTTTATCCGGATAGACACCGAACAAGGGAACTATCAGGAGCATCAGGAGTATTACTCGGATCCCACCTATTCTGCAACTGAGTTACCAGGCAAGAAATTCCCCATGCTTACACTACATATAGTACCTTTGCATCTAAATTATTCTTGCAGCATGAGTCGCGATCCGAATTAAATTGCAAAGCCAAGTACTATATAGCCTTTATTTTTAAACCCCACCGAAGCTTGTTCCCTCAATCCTATGAGTCATTACTACAGGAGTTGTATGAGCCATGTGATTCATAAAACTGCATGTGTAGGGTTTGTGAGAGTCTTGGCAATGAGGTACTTAAACAACTAAAACTGAGTAGTAATAGGATAATTAAAGAAAGAGGCATCGGCGGGCAATATCTGCTATTTGGTTCTTTATGCTCACTTGTGTCCTGTAGGACCCGAGTACTTGATACTTGTTCCTTGACTATCGCACTATCCACATATGGGACCATGAATCCCATTTGCCTGAGCTTGATTCACATCTCATTTATCGGAACCACAAACTAGTTTGGGTTTTTTTATATTCTAAACTAAACCATGTATGCCATGTTATGCCATGTTTATTATCTGTTGCTTGATGAGCATTTACTACTGCACTATTTAGGATGTGGGTCGTTATGTTGAGAATTATACCTATGTCCTCTGATCTCTTGGCCGATCTCGCAACCTCTGGGTCCGCCTTCGTAGCTCGGCCGACTTCGTAGAGGGTAGCTTAGTGGAGTGGCCCTCTGAAATTATTTTGAATCTTGTGAATGCTTTGTCGTGACACCTTGTTGCTTTTGATTTGGTTCTTCCCAGGGTTGAGCGTGCGTGTGTTGCTATTTGTGCACCCCTACAGAATAAATCTTTTTGAAAAGTCATGTCCGCGGTTATAGACGACTTGGAGCACAGTTTCTCAATCATAGACAACTACAACCAAAGTACTTCTTTTAGCTTGACTAAATATGACTAGTAAATAGTGCAACATTCCCGGAATGATTAATAAAATTACCAATAAATGGGATGTTCATCCGCCTTCTCGTTTAGGGGATGGGAAGGAGCGCGAGCGATATTTATTTATATTGATATATCTATTGGGTAATTAACTATTGATTATTTCATGATCGTCCATCTATATTTGGTTAGGCGGGTGAAGTAGTGTCTCTATAAAACTATTAAGTTTTACTTTCGCTGCAATTGCGTCACCCTTAGGTTGTTCCTTTTAGATGCATTAAGACTTGCTGAGCCCCTTAGGGTCTCACACGATAAATATTGTTCAGATGAACAGGTATACTCAGAGAAAGGTTATTGGTTCAAGGAAACTGATGTTGGTGGCAACGATCGTCAGGTGTAGTGATTACGGGAAATGGAGATCTGTGAGATCTGTGGGCGGGATGTGCTTATTTCTAGACATCTTACCCCAATTTGCTTATTATCCGTACTCATATCATGTTCTTCGCTTCTACTTGATACTCTGGTGTGTGATGTATGATGATGTATCCTAAAATATTATCTTTATCTAGGATATTTGAATCTTGCCGTATGGTGTTGAATATTTCTATTTCTTTTAGATGGTTTGACTCTGATATAATCATATATGTCGTTGGAATACATACTCATTTGTGTATGCTTGACTTGCAGTCTAGCCGGCTACGTCTCTTGCACATGAAGCTATAACCATGATAAATGGATAGGGTGGTTGGCTGGTACCATGCCCTATTCCTCTTAGACAGGACCTATATGTGGGTGGCCCTTGGACCTCCTCGGTGGGACACCTTATGTACTTTTGGATTATATCGGCTTATGATTTAGAGCGTAGGGTCCAGAGGATTACATATGTTATTCTGAAATTTATTGAGTTTTCTATATGAAAGCATCAAACAGATTGACAAAAGGAAAAGTGTTTGAGAATAGAAAGAGATTTAGTGATAGAAATAGAGTAGAAGGAAAAAAGTAACAGTGTAGGCGGCATGACAACTAGCCCATCTTTCCCTCCCGCGGATGCATATTACAGCTCCCCAGTAAGATGCCCAGAAGCAATATAGTTCATACCTTGTTGTGGCCTGGAAGTAATGGTATCCCAGCATCGTCGACAAGAAATGAGGCCCATCATCATTCCTGCGAACCAGATCCAGGGCGCACCAGGGTGGGATTTTTAGTCCCACCTTGCTTACGAGAGGGCGCCGCGAGTAGTTTATAAACCCTAGAGTGAAAAACCGATCGAGCTCCTCCCAAAGCACTTGACTTAGATGTTCCATTTCTATGATGCCTCATGAGCCCGACACTATGGGGATGCAAAGCATTATGGTTTGGCCCCTTAACACATTGGACCCCAAAAACCCATAATGCCGAGCGGGCTAACTTTTTTTCCATTTTGCACGGATAATATAATTTTTTTTGTCTTACGTTGCAAGTTTGTATAATTTTTGGTACCTGTGTTTTTAATCATCAAAACATCACTGTTCTAGATTGTTTTATGAGTTTAATTTTGAGAGTAAATGTAATATTTGTTAAATATAAATCATGAGCAACGACTATAGTGCCTATAGTTCAAATTTACTGAATTTGTCGTAACTTTGACCAAACTTTGGCCGGAGCAAAACCACATCTAACTAATATTCCACAATCATCCACCTACATAGTAAAATGTGCCTCTAGCGTTGCCTACTACCCCCTTGTGGTGTTGGTTCTCACACCCAGATTGTCATTCTAGTAGATGCTTCACAAAAAACATTATTTTTGTGATTTTAAAATAAAAAACTATTTTTACTGAAACAAAGTTGAAATAAACCTGACAGAGCTGTTTTCCATGCTAATGCACACATCTCTACCAAATTTGAGGTCATTCCGACAAATTTTGCAGTGGACATGGTCACCACCTAACTCATCTGCCTAGTAAGCCATGAACCTTTACTCTATGATAGGATATGCTTGAAAGCTTTATTATAACCCATGTTTCATATTTTTCATGGAAAATAGGGAACAAACATAGGTGGGAGGCCAAGGTTTTACAAATTTTCGTATTTCTTTGAATTTCTAGTGGCCCGGTCAAAGTTAGGTCAAAATCTCGGTGTCTCCTAACGCTATCTAGGGTTTGGATCATGCTGATATGAGATTAGATCCATGAAGAAACATCACATCCTCTACCAAAAAGTGTTTTTAAAAAAATCTAGGACCATCATTTCTAGTGGCCATAGTTCAAATTTACCCAAGTCCTATGAACTTTGACCAGAGATAAAACCACATTTAACTAGTATTCCACAATCAACCACCTCGTCAAATGTGCCTCTAGTGTTGCCAACTAACCCCTCGTGGTGTTGGTTCTCGCAGCTGCATTGACATTCTAGAAAATGCTTCATAAAAAACGTCGTTTTTGTGATTTTAAAATGGAAAAACTAATTTTACTCAAACAAAGTGGAAATAAACCCAACGGGGGTGTTTTCCATGCCAATACATACATCTCTGCCAAATTTGATGTCATTCCGACAAATTTTATAGTGGACATGGTCACCTGATGACTGCAAGTGCATAGATCGGATATAGCTAGTTTTGAAATAAATATATCGATCCCACAGGGAACATGAGTCCGAAGTCTAAGAATTCTTGAAGTAAATACTGAAAATAGAATTGCTAAATAAAGTTCTAAGTGACAAGATAAAATACGATTATTGTGTAAAAAGGTGTTTGGGGGGTTTTTGGTATAAGAGAACAATAAGTAAAGTAAATAAAACTAAATACATAAAATAAGTATCGCGTATGTAAAAGAGATTTGAAACTTCAGTGGGAGAAAGCGTTCTCAGGGATTAGCGGATACAACACTAACATTATAAAGGGGTAAGATAAATATTATTATCATGAACATTCTCAACTATATATGTGTGGGAGGAACTCCATATTTGGACAAAGAGGTAGCAACCACTGCTCAAATCATCATCATAACCACAGAAGACAGCAATCAACATCAATTAAATTACTGCGCTATTAAGGGACATAATCCCGTAGGACGTATCCATGGCATGTATAGTGTTTTATGAGTTTTCTCGATTCCTAAGTTGATATGTAAGGAGTGTGAACAACTTTATAGTCACTGTAAGTGGTAATATCCCTCCATCTACCAACAAGTAGTTCTCTACATCAAGTCTCTACAAGAGGCAAATATTGGAGAGGTCGACTTCTTCCAACATCAAGATGTAGACAATCTAACACATGGTCACAGTGATGAATATCATAATAAACTTTATCTTATTTCAATCTCATGCTAGGGTTTCTCCATCTCCCTAAGAACTAATGATATACTCAGACATGGAGGCAGACAGCATCATAGCAATGGTAATGGAAATGATTATTGACAAATAGTACTTGTATAAATCCACAACTAGTGCAAGAATTACAACAAGATCTAGATGTGATGGATGGAGGTGATGGTGGTGATGAAGATGGAGATCGATGCCTTGGCCTCCTAGATCTGCGTAGGGCAAAGATGGATCCCTAGGGAAAGTTCCCCCTCTAGATGCCTTCCGGAGGTTAGGTTTCGATGATTTCTGGGTGTTCTGTATGTCGTCTCTCCGAACCAGTTGCATGGGGTGAAACTATTTGAGGAGGTGGAGGCGGCGGCAACTATACGGCGGCTGCCCGTATAGTTGGTCCTCAACTCTTCTGTCTCTGTTTCTCGCTTCGGGCTTTCTTCTGGTATTATTAGTATTTTCCAAATAAGCGATTTACGTAGTTTTTGGCTCCTTTTCTCTCCAGTACAACTAATCCAAGAATTCTGTCCATTGGATCCATCATCTGATATCATCCTGGTAAAAATAAACATAAAAAGTGCGTGCGAACGCCGTTAAATACCAAAATCCTACATCTATAATGCAAAATAATAATGTAAAACATGATGCAAATATGCACTCATCATCACCACCTAGCTCATCTGCCTAATAAGCCATGAACCTTACACTTTGAAGCTACTCTATGAGAGAAGATGGTAGAAAGCTTTAATATAACCCATGTTTCATGGCAAATAGGGAACAAACATTGGTGGGAGACCAAGGTTTTACAGCATTTTGAATTTTTTTGAATTTCTAGTGGCCTGGTCAAAGTTAGAATTAACCTACCCGCTGTGAAGTTTCCTAGGTTTGCATATTATATTGACTAGAACTAACCTAACCGTTGTAAGAAAATATTATTTTCTTACCTAAACTTTTTTATACATCACAAAGTGAATGATAACAGAAGACTTAAGGTTGCTCAGATTCTTCTGTCCCCTTCAAACATCCACATTGTCAAAACAAAGGTTGTTGAGGCGGCGAAGCACTTGAAAGCAGAACGAATGAATGCTCAAAGGTTGGGTTTTAGTCCCATAGAAGGTTCCACAGCCTCAAAATACTATGAGTTCTTTGTCCCTATGTCATGATCGACATGTAACACATACTGAATTATTGTGTATTTATTATTTACTAGAAATATTTGAAACTACAGTTGGTGTGAACGAGATGTTTGCTTACATGCAAGTTTGAACAGGGGCGGAGCGGACTCTCATTCACACCGCTCCACTCCACTCTGCACCCCTGGGTTCCCTCCTAGTGGCTGAGGAGAAGGAGTCGTCTCCACCAACCTCTCTCTCGTCTCCACCAACCCCGCCCTTTGAGAGTCGTCTCGCGAGTCCCGGTCCGATCTGGCGCTCCCGTCGCCGGCGTAGCCGGCCGATGGAGGCAAAAGAGAGGCGCCGGTCTCAGTAGTCTAGGTACTAGGATTTGTAGAAGTAGTCTTTCTGCCTTTGTGCCGATTGGGAGTAGACCGCCAGATCCCATCGGCCGAATCTGGCGTGCCCGTCGCCCTGTCTTCCTCGATCCCCGTCTCTGGTGGCAAGAGCGGCGGTCTGGACGAAGATTAGAGCACGGCATCTCCGACAATAAGGCCGTCCTCCCCTTCCTCCGGAGGTCCTCCGATCTGGTGCTCCATCACCTTGGCGCGGTGATCGCCATCGTCGTCATTGTCGGCGAGATTCCGGAGGAAGCTTGGCTCCAGGGATGATTTTGGTGAAGCCTCCTTCAATAAGCGGTGCTTTGCCCCGGTGCGTCACCATCGACATCTTCTACGCTCATCTCCCCAGGTCCGTGGCAGGTTCTCTGGGTTAGACGGTGAGCCATTTTCTCTGCTGCGATGTTGGTGTGCCTCTGCTGTTTTGGCCTGTCTCCTTGCTTTGCTTCTCTTCTTATTCTCAATCTCCATGGCGGGGATGGGGGAAGGAGGGAGTAGAGTCAGTGACTGGCTGGATAGGCATAGGAGCTCAAGAGCCTTTCTTCACTGGAGCGTTTCTTTGGCGTTCGAGCAGACGCCAACACTCATGGCCAGGATGGCCTACTCCAAGCCGGTGAGCTCCGGCGTAGTATCTACCTCCACTGGGAGGCCCTTTCCGAAGTCGGGCGCTGAGGGCTTCGCCGGGCCGGAGACAAGTGGTCACGTCCCCGTCTCCGTCCATGGCTGCAGCGTTCGTCTTCCTTTGCTCCACGGTGGGGAAGAGATAGGGCTAGATTGTAATTGCAAACTTTTTAGCAAGGTTCTATCTATAAATGTCAGGGACCCATGTATTATTTACTGTTTTTATGGGGGCCTCTGTAATACCACTGTACACCCACTGTTATAATTAATGAAGGCTCTAGCCCCTTCTGGGTGCTCTGTTGTTCAAAAAAAACAGGGGCGGAGCTACACCAGTCCATCTCCTATCATACCAAAATAGTACGTGTTATGCATTTAGACCAGAAAACGCAGAGGCTAGCGGTGTAGCATCTGGCAGCTCGTCGAAGCACCCTTGGTCCACCCAACTGTTCCGGTGACATCCGTTGTAATGTGATGTTTGTCTTGTGGCCGGTAGCTGTGGTCTTGTCTTGAGTTTTCGGGTGTTTACGCCTAGTATCAGGCTTGTAACTTACTTTTTCTATCAATGCATCATGATGAAGCTTTGTGTTCTTTGAAAAAAAGATAGAAACACGTATGTTCCTTCCTAGACCTATTTTCCTGCACGAATACTTAAGCAATAAGATACAACACAATTTTTGTGTGATTGGTAAGATAGGCCACTTTGGTGAGGCTCTCATGTTTTGAATCTTGAGACAACTAATCCAATATATATACAATAGCCACTGGCGCGCGAACGTTCAAAATCAAGGACGCGCTCAGCTGACATGATTCTTCTTAAATCTCTATATGCAAAGCTTAGATACGATAGAACTTTAAATACAAAAAACGTTAGTAGTATACATGTATGCAATGCTCTATTATATCATGTACACTAGTAGAAAACAGGTCTTTCATCTAGGACATTAGTCCCGACTGTGGCTGAAGCCGGGACTAATGGCTCGCGTCGGACGGCCCGAGCCACCTCAAACCCTAGGTCCCGGCCCGTTAGACCCCATTAGTCCCGGTCTGAGCTAGCCTTGCCGCTCGCTACGGGCACCTCCTTTAGTCCCGGTTTGTATCTCAGACCGGGACTAGTGGTCTGACCCTATATATATGCACAGCCCCCTCCCCTTCTTAACTTTTTTTTCCTGGTTGGAGAGGTGGTGTTGTTGTGCTATTTTTTTTCTTGTTCATATGCACTAGAGGTGTTCGGTGAAATGTCTATTAGAGCGATGCGAGTTTAGGTCACACAAGACAGACATGATATGAGGTGCCCGAGCCACACTTAAGTTTTCTCATCTTTGTTTCCAA
Organism: Avena insularis; assembly: GCA_023614405.1. Classification (NCBI taxonomy): domain Eukaryota; kingdom Viridiplantae; phylum Streptophyta; class Magnoliopsida; order Poales; family Poaceae; genus Avena; species Avena insularis. Next base: position 89,399,494 of record CM042685.1, on the reverse strand, counting down.
GTGTAATAAAATGTTAGCAACTATTTTCTCGTTTGGACCATGCGGTACTAATTTTAGCATAGTGATTGCGTTTGACATATATTTGTATGATACAGATGAGCCATCCATGGATGTACAGTGACCGACGATCTGCCACTTTTAGAGAAGGCGTGCGTTATTTTCGAGTTGTGGCCGAGGAGAACAAGCGGCGGGATGGTTTTATGTGTTGTCCATGTGTTAACTGTAGGAATGAGAAGGCTCACACTTCCGCAAGAATCATTCAGAGCCACCTACTTCGGTCTGGTTTTATGTCCGACTATAATGTTTGGACCAAACACGGAGAAAGATGGGTTGTGATGGAAGACGACGATGAAGAAGAGGAGAGAACGATGATGGCAACTATTGATCTATGTTCCCTGAATACGCTGATACCACAATGGAAGACAATGAAAAAGAAGGAGGTGAAGAATGAGAACCAGACCGGCCCACTGATGATCTTGGTCAGGTCATTTCTGATGCAAAGCGAGACTGCGACACAGAAAATGAGAGGTTGCAGTTTGAGCAGATGTTACAGGACCACAACAAATTGTTATACCCAACTTGTGAAGATGGCCAGAAGAAGCTGGGTAGCACACTGGAATTGCTGAAGTGGAAGGCAGAGACCAGTGTGACTGACTCGGGATTTGAGAAGTTGCTGGTACTCATGAAGAGGTTGCTTCCAAGAAATAACGAATTGCCCGCCAGTACATACGAAGCAATGAAGCTCGTCTGCCCTCTAGGATTAGATGTGCAGAAGATACATGCGTGCCCTAATGACTGCATCCTCTATCGCGGTGAGAAGTACGAGAATTTCGATAAATGCTCGGTATGCACTGCATTGCGGTATAAGATCAGAAAAGATGACCCTGGTGATGTTGATGGCGAGCCACCCAGGAAGAGGGTTCCTGCCAAGGTGATGTGGTATGCTCCTATAATACCACAATTGAAACGTTTGTTCAGAAACAAATAGCATGCCAAGTTGTTGTGATGGCACATGGAAGAATGTAAGAAAGACGGGATGTTGAGGCACCCCGCTGATGGTCGACAATGGAGAAAAATCGAGAGAGACTTCCCGGACTTTGCTGGTGACGCAAAAAACTTATGGTTTGGTCTAAGTACAGATGGCATGAATCCTTTTGGGGAGCAGAGCTGCAGTCACAGCACCTGGCCCGTCACTCTATGTATCTACAACCTTCCTCCTTGGTTGTGCATGAAGCGGAAGTTCATTATGATGCCAGTGCTCATCCAAGGCCTGAATCAACCCGGCAACGACATTGATGTGTACCTAAGGCCATTAGTTGATGAACTTTTACAGTTGTGGGACGAACCAGGTTTACGTGTGTGGGATGAGCACAAACATGAGCCATTCGACCTACGAGCATTGATGTTCGTAACCATCAATGATTGGCCTGCTCTTAGTAACATCTCAGGACAGAAACAAGGGATATAATGCATGCACACACTGTTTAGATGATACTGAAAGTATATATCTGGATAAATCTAGGAAGAATGTGTACCCGTACAATCGTCGTTTTCTTCCGCCCAGACATCCCTTAAGGAAAAAGGCAAGTATTTCGATGGTGAGGCAGATCACCGGAAGAAGCCTGCCCCCCGTACTGGTGCTGATGTATTTGGTATGGTCAATGATTTAAATGTAATATTTGGAAAGGGTCCCATAGGACAGCCTATCCGAAAGAAGCTTTGGACGTGCATCCATGTGGAAGAATAAATCTATATTTTGGGAGCTACCCTATTGGGAAGTCCATGAGGTCCGCTCTGAAATCGATTGATGCACCTGACGAAGAATCTTTGCGTGAATATTCTAGGCTTCTTGGGATTGTATGGGAAGTCAAAAGATACACCGGAAGCACGAGAGGACCAACAACGTCATAAAGGACGAGACGACAAGCATCCGGGGCGGTTTCAAGGGCCTGCCAGCTACTCTCTTACCAAGGAAGAGAAGGAAATCTTTTTTTAAGTCATTTTCAGTATCAAGGTCCCGTCTGGCTTCTCGTATAACATAAAAGTAATAGTAAATATGAAAGAGAAAAAAATCCAAAACCTAAAGTCCCATGAATGCCACGTGCTTATGACACAATTGCTTCCGGTTGCATTGAGGGGGATTCTACCGGAAAATGTTCGGCTGGCCATTGTGAAGGTATGTGCATTCCTCAATGAAATTTCTCAGAAGGTAATCGATCCATAAAGTCTATCAGGGTTATAGATTGATGTGGTCCAATGTCTGGTCAGCTTCGAGTTGTTGTATCCTCCATCTTTCTTCAATATTATGACGCACCTCCTAGTTCACCTAGTCGAAGAGATTAGAATTATCGGTCCTGTGTTTCTACACAATGTGTTCCCCTTTGAAAGGTTCATGAGAGTCTTAAAGAAATATGTTCATAACCGTGCTAGGCCAGAAGGAAGCATCTCCAAGGGCTATGGAATAGAGGAGGTCATTGAGTTTTGTGTTGACTTTCTTCCTGACCTTAAGCCGATTGGTGTTCCTGAATCTCGGTATGAGGGGAGGCTGACTGGAAAAGGCACACTATGAAGGAAAACAATGGTATGTATGGACAAGGATTCTTTCAATAAAGCACACTACACAGTTCTACACAATTCCACCTTGGTGGCTCCGTATATCGATAAACACAAGATTATTGTACGCTCGGAAAACCCGGGGAAGCCCGACTCTTCGATTAAAGTGGAACACGAGGACACTTTTGACAGTTGGTTGCAGAAACATCTCATGAATAACAACACTATTGAAGATCAGCTGTACTTGTTGGCACGATTACCATCTTCGACTATATGTACTTTCCAAGGGTACGAGATAAATGGTAATACATTTTACACGATCGTCTAAGATAAATAGAGCACCAACCAAAACAGTGGTGTCCGCTTTGATGCAACAGATGATAGTGGGAAGAAGGACATATATTATGGGTACATAGAGGAGATATGGGAACTTGAGTATGGACCTACTTTTAAGGTCCCTTTGTTTCGGTGCAAATGGGTCAAGATGACAGGGGCGGGGTACATGTAGACGAAAAGTATGGCATGACAACAGCGGATCTCAACAATCTTGCGTACATGGATGAACCATTCGTCCTAGCCAACGATGTGGCTCAGGTTTTCTATGTGAAGGACATGTCTACAAAACCCAAAAAAAGAAATCAGCAAAATAATACATCGTCTGATGAGCCAAAGTGCCACATAGTTCTGTCAGGGTAAAGAAACATCGTGGGAGTGGATGAGAAGACAAATATGTCAGAAGATTATAATAAGTTTCATGAAATCCCGCCCTTCAAAGTGAAAACTGACCCAAGCCTCCTGTTAAATGATGAAGATTCTCCATGGCTACGGCGCAGAAGAAAACAACAACACTAGATAGGGATGTTGGTGTAATATATTAAACCTTTTATGTAATCATATTGTGAATCATATTGTGAGTCAAATATTTTACCCAGATCCATATGCATGCAACATTGGTCATCTTTCTCAATCAAACTGGACGATGAATCCCAGTGCCTAAGCCGCGGGAGGTGAAAACCCAAAGAGACGAACCATCACACGAGCATAGCTCGGGTGAGATCCCTAAAGAATCTGCTAGGTATCATCGACCCTGATGTCCAACGCATCCATATAGCGACGGACATGCTCGTCCTCCTCCCTGACATGACAACATACCACCTCCTTGGTGGCCGGCTCCCTCTGCACCCTTCCTGGACCAGGCGACCTCCACCAAAGAAGCTCCGGGTCGACAACGACACCCGGATTCCTCACCAAGCTACGCGTCGCGGAAGGTTGCACCATCCAGTGCCAGCCTGGCGGAGCCCAGTCTCGGACATGCCCGGCGGAGCCCAGTACTCCATCGTTGCCGCTAAGTCGACTACGAGAATGCGGGATGGACATCCTAAATTAGACGGCGAGGAATGTGTGTATGTGTGGGTGGCCATGACGGTCGCACTATAAATAGAGGGAAAGGGCGGGCCAGGCTGGGCCAGGAAGCACTAATAATAGGGGTTGAACCTTTAGTCCCGGTTGGAGAAACCAACTGCGACTGAAGGGATTGCGGCAGGCTGGGCCAGACAACACTAATAATAGGGGTTAAACCTTTAGTCCTGGCTGGAGAAACCAACCGCGACTGAAGGGATTGCGGAAGGCTAGGCCAGGGAGCACTAATAATAGGGGTTGAACCTTTAGTCCCGGTTGGAGAAACCAACCATGAAAAGGATTGCGGCAGCTGGGCAGGCACTAATAATAGGGGTTGAACCTTTAGTCCCGGTTGGATGAACCTTTAGTCCCGGTTGGAGACACCAACCGGGACAAAACACGAGTGAGCACTAATAATAGGGGTGAGTGTCGATATTATGTCATGAGTGTCGACACTATGCCGAGCTGCTTGTACTATAAATAGGCATCCTTGTGAGTCCAGTCCTCCAGCCAGTTTGAGGCATCTCCAAGATGGTCTTCAAGATCAGGGACACCACTACGGCCAATTTCAGGGAGATCCGCTGAGCCAGGTCCTCGGCATCTCCAAGAAACTGGTCATAGAGGCACTCCCTAATATGTGAAATTAGGTTAGCTCCCAGGCATATTGATCTAGTTAGAGAAGTTACAAGCTGCAAGATGGTCTTCAAGATCAGGGACACCACTACGGCCAGTTTGGGGAGATCTGCGGAGCCAGTCCTCCGGCATCTCCAAGAAACTAGTCATAGAGGCACTCCCTAATATGTGAAATTAGGTTAGCTCCTAGGCATATTGATCTAGTTAGAGAAGTTACAAGCTGCAAGATGGTCTTCGAGAGCAGGGACACCACTACGGCCAGTTTCAGGGAGATGCCGCCGAAGCCTAGTCCTCCAGCATCTCCAAGAAACTGGTCATAGAGGCACTCCGTAATATGTGACCGCACGTGTTTGGAGATCGGATCTTCATGGTAAGTACGAATCAGGACAACGTCTTCATAGTTTGGGAAAGTCGTAGTACGAATCGGAACTAAAGGCCCTCCTTTATTCCGGTCCAACCACAAAACAGGACTAACACTCAAGACATTTATTAATATTTAAAAACTCAGACTACGGAATCGGGACTATAGGCCCCCTTTAGTCCCGGTCCAGCCACAAACCAGGACTAACACTCAATATATTTATTAATATTAAAAACCGGGACTAGCTAATACTCAGGACTAAAGCCGCCCCCTTTAGTCATAATCATGCCTAGTCCTATAGTACGCAGCTTCAGGGTCTTCTTCGTCATCGTCATCATCATCTTCATCGTCACCTGCCACTCCAGGAATCCTCAGCCCAGCCATGGTGTATACCGGGGGCACCTGCCATTCCGGCCTTGGATTCATGGCGGGCGAGGGAGGGGTCTCCTGGAAGACGATGCCGCTACCGTCGGGTGGGGGAGGGGCCTTCTTGTGGCTCTGTGGTGGGTGGACTTGTGGGCACCGTAGGCGAGGATGGTCTCCCCCAGCGATGTAGCGCATCACGCCGATGATAGTACGGTTCACCCACCATAGACGGCGGCCATCTTTGTTGTGGTTTACCGGGGACGGGCCATCACCATTGTACCTGGCGATCTCCCTTTCCCGCCGGTTAGCGAAGAAGGCATTCCAGGTGTCTTAGTTGTTGGGATCCCACTGGGGATCCATCCGCTGCTCCAACGTGAGCTCGTGGTAGAAGTGGTTCGTGATGGCACTGTTGGAGGAGCCTTGAAACACAGGAGGACAGAACCCCTCAACACTTCGAGCATCCAGTTGGCAGGCGGCCGGTAGCCTTGTGGGCAAGGGTAGCTTGAGACGCACAGCGCCTCGGTTTCCTCGAGGGTCAGAATGGCCCAGTAGGCGCTGTTCATTTCTGTGAGAGAGGAAGGTGTGGATGTGTGCATAACCATGGCGCGGTCGGCCTATATGTAGATGGCAAGGGTGGGAAAACATGGCGGTAAGCGGTGGGAAATATCGAGAAATATAGTCCCTGTTAGTGGCTACAGCCGGGACTAGAAGCTCGGTTCAGATGAAATGGCGGGAAATATCTTTAGTCCATGTTAGTGGATACAACCGGGACTAAAGCTTATTCAGAAAATGGATTTGGATTAATTATTCAAATTCAAGAATTTTCATGCTGCAAGTTTACTGAGATTCAAAAATATGCAAAAAAATAATAGTTAATGCATTTTTAAATTGATAATGGAAAAATGGTTAATAATTTGACTATTTAAAATAATTATTTTATAAAACAGAAAATGGATTTGGATTAATTATTCAAATTAAATAACTTTTCATGTTGAAAGTTTAGTAAGATTCAAAAATATGCAAAAAAATAATAGTTAATGCACTTTTAAATTGATAATGGCAAAATGGTTAATAATTTGACTATTTAAAATAATTATTTTATAAAACAGAAAATAGATTTGGATTAATTATTCAATTCAAGAACTTCTCATGTTGAAAGTTTTGTCAAATTCATAAGTATGCAAAAAATTATAATTTAAATGTTTTAAATAATATATTCGAAAATTTGAAGAAAAAAAGCACAGCGCGCGCTGGCGGTTTTGGCCCAGAACGCGCAAATTTGGGCCTTTAGTCCTGGCCCAGGTTACCAGCTGGGACTAAAGGTCTGGGCCCATCACGCGAAATGAAACGCCCCCCCTCTAGTCCCCCTCTAGATAGTCCCGGCTGGTGCCACACACCGGGACTAGAGGGGGGTATAAATGGGGGCTTCTCCCCCGGTGCGTTCCACGCACTGGGAGAAGTTGGAGGCCAGAACGACCAACAGCGCCGCCAGGCTGCCCGCCGAAATCTCCGACAAAGCCCGCGCCTTCCTCTCCACGCCCGCTGTGCCTCCCTCTCCAGCATCGGCAGCCGCCACCGCCGAGCCCGCCGCGCCCCTGTCGTCGAGCCCTCCGCGCCTGCTCGGCCGTGCACCGCCAGCGCCACCACCGCCACCAACTCTGGTGAGGGTTAGGGTTAGGATTTTAATTAGGATTTTGTTAATTAGTTTAGGATTTTGTTAATTATATTAGTGTATATATTTAGTTTAGGATTTTTTATATTAGTGTATATATTTAGTTTAGGAATTTGTTAGTTTAGGATTTTTTTATTTTAGGATTTTGTTATATTAGTGTATATATTTAGGATTAATTAGGATTTGTTAGTTTAGAATTTTTTTAGTTTAGGATTTTGTTATATTAGTGTATATATTTAGTTTAGGATTTTGTTATATCGACGCATGGACTGTCATCCGATATAGCCATCATATGATCCCGCAATATCTGTATCGTCGGTTGATGGCATTATTCCGCTAACGGCGTCCTCTTGCCATCCGTCAAGTTCTATCAAGAATAGGTCGAAGGAAATGTCTTAGATACCATCGTCACCTCGTCGTGGTTTTTGATATGTGCACCACGATCACTTGTTGTGTGATTTCCAGAGGATGGTATATTCGACACCACATACATTTGTTTATGGCATGTCTGGCCAATTGGCCTCGTTATTTTTGCCGCTCTTTCTATCCTTTCGTTCTGTGACCTATAGCATGTGTGATATGACGCATGTCCTTGTCTATGTGTTTTATCATGTGTGACATGCGGTAATACCTTAGGAAGAACTCATGTGTGTCGTAAGTTAGGGTTAGGGTGGTGGTTCTCTTGGGAAGCCGCTTAGTCGCCCGCCTCTCCCGCGGCCACCATCACCGGCCACCGCCACCGCACCTCCGGGTTTAGGGTTTATTTGTTAAGTTCAAATAAATATCGTGTGCATTTTGCAGGAACTATGGATCCACGTAGTCCAATCTGTGGAGACCTAGATTCGGAACACTTGCTCGAGGATATGATTCACGATGCCGATGAGGGATCTCCCTCAAGGTATCTGAACTCATCCGGTTAGGGAGAGGATACCAACAGACAAGAGGAAGAAGCCCATGGATGCGTAACACAGACCGAAGAGGTATATATATGATGTCCCATGATTGTCACTAGATGTACCTAGTTGTATATATATTATGTTGACGAATGTTTCTTCTCTTAGGCCTCTATATCGAGCAAGAAAACCAAGCGCGGCCTAGCTAAAAAGTTGCCCCAGGGTACTGTTTATGGAATTACAGAGGTTTCAGGAGATGGCGAACCATTGGAACCGAAAAAAACAAAACAAATATTAGTCCAACAATGCAGAGTTGTTGCTAGAGATCGCACCTCGATCACTGTTCGTGAGTGGAATAATCCCAAAGAGGCGGAATGGAGTGATGTGTATATCGACGATAGATTCAAAGAGCAACTATTTAGTGACCTAATGGCACATTTCAAGCTGCCAGAATGTGACACTGAGGATGAGACGGCTGAAATGAGAAAGAAAGTCAAGCAGTTTGCACTAAAGAAGATGGCCGAACTATTCAAGAACTGGAAGAAGTCATTATGGCAATAGTATCAGAAGGACAAGAAAACCCTATTATTCTAAGGCTATCTAGCGAAGCAGCAGCCTTACTGGGATGCATTTGTGGAGTATAGGGGGTCAGGAGTTGCAGAGGAAAAGTCTGAAAAAATAAGATAAATGCTGCGTAGAAGAAATATCACCATAACATGGGGCCAGGGGGCTACGCGGCTGCCATGCCTAAGTGGGATGCAAAAGAGAAAGAGCTTCATGATAAAGGGATCATTCTAGAACCAATTCGCGAAGAATGGGTTTTGAGGTCAAGAAATTGGTTCCTTGGGCATGGGAGTACATATGACGAACTTACATGGGACCTTGTTTGCAGTGACGGTATAAAGGTACCTAGGAGTACATGGATAAAAGTGGTGAAAGATATTAAAGATGAAATAAAACATTTTCATCCCAATAGAGAGAAATACTTGCTGACATTGGTCCTCGGGAATCGCGAACATACAGGACGAGTCCGAGGCCTTGACGGGAGTTTCACGTGGGAGACTGGGTTTCCTAAGGACCAAGGTACATATAGAAGCCAAGCAAGAAGCAAAGCAGCGACGGGAGGAGGAGGAGGCAGACAAGTTCAACCAGCTGCTAGCAAGACTTGACAAGCAGCAGCAGATCGACAAACTTAGAGGAATAGCGCGCTTGCAAGATCCTCCACTCGATATTACCGCCAACCCATCTCAGCGGAGAAGCAGCATCGTTGAATCGTAGATCCCGTCTAACGATGCATCCTATACAGATGGCGGTCCTGGCTACCCCGTGGATGGAATTAAGGAGCAGATACCTTGTGAGCTCCATAATGAATTGAAGAACGTATCTGTGAAGGTGGCGGTCGGATCGGCTTTGCCTTGTCCACCTGACGCACGTTGGCATGGGCGTGAGATTCCACCTGGCTATGCTAAAGTCGGGGTGGATCAAATCGTAAAGGAGTGGGAGTCAATGGATCTTGACATCCCTGGACCTGAAGGTGAGATCACACTCGTAGAAGTACTTGGTGGGATCATTCTCTCGGACAAGAACAACATACGGTTTCCAGGCTCGGCCCCAAGAATAACACTAATGCCTCCGAGTCGTCGCAGGTCTCCTTCACCTCCACCTACAACACCTCCAAGAAGCCCACCCCATGATGACTAGGACCACCACATCCCGAGTCCATCTCGATCTCTGTCGCAGGCTCAGCAGTCTTCGTCGCCCGCTAAGGACAATAAGCGGAAGCGTGCTCCATCAGTGAGTACTAAAGGACGCGGCAGCCCAAAATCGAAAATGTCGCCCCTCCCAACAGTGCCTCATCAGAATCTTCCCATCAGACCTTATGATCGTATTGATGCGGAAACTGCAGCGATAGCAAAGGACGAAGTGGCAGCGCATTTTGAGAAGAAGAAACCCGAGCCTGCTCCGGTATACACCGAGAAGCAAAAGGCATATGCAATTGATTTTCTGAACACAAAATATCAATATGAGTTGCACCATAAGCCAGATGACTATCTACGCACACTTCAGAAAGAAGTGGCAAAGAGCAAATCAAGTGCAAGCGGTAAAAAATCAACAATCATAGGTGCAAGCGGGACCAAAACTGCAATCAGTAAAAAATCAGACGTTCCCCTTCTCGGACAGCAGGCCAAACAAACGATCGCACCCCTCAAGGTGTTTTCAGATAACATTCCCCTTCTCGCACAACAGCCACTAGATATGTCAGTAGCTGCGGAGTTGGCGGCCAGCATGGAAATTAGTCTTGATGAAATGTTAGGCCCCCAACTCGACCTTCTATCCAAGATGCCAATAGCCCATAGATATGTCGCAGGTGAGGATTTGGTCAGCAAAGAAAAGGTGAAAGAACTGCCAATACAACTGCGGAATCTCCATGAGTGGTACTTGACAGCTGCAAAGGAAGGGAGAATATTTATGACAGCAAAAGTCCCACGTGAGTACTACTTCAAAAAAGGCGAAGAGGTCCATGTTGAGTTTCCAGAACTGTTCCAGTTATACAATCTCGACGCCCTCGACAAATCTATCCTCAGCTGCTATTGTCTGTAAGTTGTTGAATTCATTGTCTACATGTTCAGTTCATTGCATGTAATTATCCTCATTATATCCTTTTGTACTCTATTATTATGCAGAATGAAGATCCAGGAATGTAAAATAAGAAGAATCTGTAGTGTTGGGTTCATTGACCCAGATAAAGTACATATAAAGACGCTAACAACAAACCCCGAGGAGACGGAGGAAAACATTTTGAGTTTTTTAAAGGAGCAAAATTTTTGTGACCACATACTATTTCCTTACAATTTTGAGTAAGCGTCTTACTCTATTGTACACACATTCACTTTTGATTAGTCGACGCTAAGTGTAACCGATGAGTTACTGATATATATATAAAAACGTTTCAGCTTCTACTGGATTTTGCTAGACATTCAACTTGATAAGGGAAGAGTTGAAGTCATGGACCCATCAAAGAAACACGAAAGCGTTCCATGACATCACGAGGACATGCTCCAGAAGTAATTTTCTCGCTATATCGGTCTCTTTCGTTGATTTCCTCAGATATCAGGTAATGAATAACTCATTCATTCATTTTCTTCACCAGGCAGGGTTTGGATCCAGTTCAAGCGCGAGGTTAAGGGTTCCTCTAGTCAGCAGCTGACATTTAAGGCGGTCTCTGTAAGTAGCACGTGATTTGTCTGCGCATCTCTTTACATCTATTTCAATACAATAATGATGCTAGATTATTATTTTGATTGAATTCTATTCTCGTAAAGTGCGCGAGGCAGCCACAGGGGTCGAATTTATGTGGATTATACGTTTGTGAGTTCATTCACACGTTTACCACCGAGCACAAAGATTATAGAGTCGACATAAGCAACACATTCACACCATCATATCATTTTATTACCGTCACTTTTTCTTATCATGATTGATATTCATAGTAATATCCTTTTCTTATATAGTTCGAGAGAATGCAGGATCAACTCCTACCACATCAACGTGTACTAGCAATTGCGGAGGAGCTGGCGGGTTTTATTTTCAAAGATATGGTACACGATGGCGGAGAATTTAGTGTGAATAGGCGCTAATGATCTCCATGTAATTGACTAGATGGGCTCTAGTCCCGATAATTGTGATCTCCATGTAACTATGTAAATTGTATATATTTCTATGCTTGGTTTCGTAATACAAGTTATCTTACATATATGCACGAATGTGTACGATATGTGGTGGCGTACAAATATTCAAAAACCATTTTAAAATACAAAATGAATTCTCTGCCGCGGCAGAGAAAGGCACAAAATACTTCCGTGGCAGAGAAATCACTAGTCCAAGGTAATCCTCTGCCGCGGCAGAGAAAAGACGCAAAATACTTCCGCGGCAGAGATCCACTAGTCTCGGTCCATAACACCAACCGGTACTAGTGGGGGTGCACCACGCGCGCGCAGGGGCAGCCACGTGGACATCCACTAGTCCCGAATGGTAATTGGGTCGGGACTAGTGTTGGGCCTCTAGTCCCGCTAGATTAGTCCCGGTTCAAAAACCGGGACTAAAGGCCCTTACGGCCGGGGACTAGAGGCCTTGTTTCCACTTGTGGTATTAAATGCTATATTATTTGATCGAGAAAATGCTCTACAATTGCATAAAGGTGCAATTATCTATTATTTTATGACGCATATGATAATGCATTACAAGCCTCAAATTTGTATATGAACAACCTAATAAACTATGTATATAAAACTGTCTTACACAACTGTACGGCTATTTTAATAATCAACCTAGATACTCAAAATAAAAATAATAACACCCTCAAATAATAATTAGATCTATTCCACTTCCGGATAATCATGATGGTGAGCTTCGGTCGTGGTATTGCACGGCAGATGCTACTGGGGGTAGCTTATGTAGAGGAAGCAAGGCGACGTAGGAGAATCCGGGAGCGAGATTGGCACACGATGTACCCAGGTTTACGTCCCCTCGATGGAGGGTCGCTACGTCCTGTTGTCAATCCAGTATATGATCATAGATTGGTTTACAAGGGAGACGCCATAGGCGGAGGGAGAGGCTAGATCTCATCTAATGACATGTGGGAGAAGATGTAATATGACATACCCCGTGGGGGTGCCCCTGGTGGCCTTATATATGCAGCCATCTAGGGTTTACAAGTACTTGTGGGCTTTGTATACGAGTCGCCGTCTTAGGCCTCCAGTCGGTGCCAGTCGCCTTGTCCAGTATGCGCCAGTCGCCGTGTTTGGCGAGTCGATCCGCCATGGCTAGGCTTTAGTCGGCTCGATCTAGATGGCAATTCCTCCTCATGGGTGTACCCCGATTGGTATTCCCCTATCAGTAGTCCCCGAGCGCGTTGTCAATTCGACACGGGCTTGAGGCAGGGTGTGGAGAGTATTGACGATGGGTCGTGGCAAATCGGCGACGAGCTCCTGAACAGAGAAAAGAACTGTGAAGCAGGAGGCGGACGACATGAGCCAGTCGGTGATGGCCAGTTGGAGAAAGACGCAGGGTGTCGGTGAAGCCGCCAGTTGCGGCGAGTCCCCGAACGTGGAGTGTGCCGAGTCCCCGAGCGTGGCGAGTGGCGAGGTCGAGCGACCGGCGAGTGCCGAATCCCCGAGCGTGCCGAGTGGCGAGGTTGGGCGACCGGCGAGTGGCGATGTCTGTAGCACGCCGAGTCCCCGAGCGCGTTGAGTAGGCGAGGGTGATTCCGTGGTGGGAGTCCCCGAACGCGTTGAGTACGCGAGGGCGAGTCTGCGGTGGCGAGTCCCCGAGCGCGTTGAGTACGCGAGGGCGAGTCCACGGTGGCGAGTTTCCGAGCGTGTTGAACACGCGAGGGCGAGTCCACGGTGGCGAGTCGACGAAGGGGAGCCACGGTCATGGAACCACGCGTACACGCAGCATGCCTAGGAGTAGTCCCCGGGCTCGAGTTGGCTTGTAGAGACGACTTGAGGCTCTTTTGAGATGCATATTCTGAAAATAGTAGTGGTCGTTGCCGAGCATGGCGAATGGCGAGGTCGAGCTACTGGCAAGTGACGTTGTCTGGAGCGCGCCGAGTGGCGAGGTCGAGCGGCGGCAGCGAGTCAGTCCCGCTGACGAGTGGCGTAGGTCGGCGGCGGAAGCGCCGAGTCTCCGAGCGCGAAGAGTGGCAAGGTCGAGCAACCGGCGAGCGCTGAGCCCCGGCGGCGAGTGGCGGTCGGCGACGGCGGCGCCGAGTCCCAGCACGGCGAGTGGTGAGGTCAGCGACCAACGGCGCCGACTCGAAGCGGGCGTGGCGCAGGTCGGCGACCGGCGCCGAGCCCGAAACGGCGAGTGGCGGTCGGCGACAGCGGCGTTGAGTCCTCGGCGGCGGCGAGGTCGAGCGACGGCGGCAGCGAGCCTTGGCAGCGAGTCGGCGGCAGCGGCGCCGAGTCCCGAAACCGCGGCGGGCCGAGTCTCTGAAGGCGCCAGCGGCGAGCGACCGGCCAGCGCCGAGTTCCCGAGCATGGCGAGAGGCGAGGTCGAGCGACGGGCGAGGGGCGAGTCCCCGAGCGCGGCGAGTAGCAAGAAGGACACCGTTTTGCTGAGAAGGAGGAAAAAATACGACTGCAATAAGATGTATTTATGAAATATATTAAACATTTGTAAGCCGTGTAAATTGTAGACGTTAAAAAAATGCACTTTTGTTATGTGGATCGGTGAGCAGTATGTAAGGTTTATGCGTGTTTTTTCATGAGTAGGCAGACCTCTAGCATCAAACGCTTGCCGGGTAACAGGGACGCGATGCTAGACTGTTGAACCCGAAGAGAAGGTTGGTCTTTTGATATCCAGCCTCACTACTTCGACGGATGCGAATAAACAGCAGACAAAACTACAACCGCTCCCAAATATGATTTTGGTCCCTGAAATGGTCATATGGGACTGCATGGTCGGCTTTGGAGAATGAATAGAGATGCATATATGTTTTGGGCTCATAGCATGTACGAGTGTAAAGAAACTTAGCTGTTAGCATGACAAGTATGTGACGGCATATCTGCGAGCATGGAGAATCCACGCCGGACGACCGCGACATGTGAGTCTCCGAGCATGACGAATCCGCACTGAGCGAGTCCGCGGCAGGAGAGTCGTTCATGCCTCGGCGGACGAGTCTCCGAGCATAGCGAGTCTAGGACGATGCATTGGTCGTCCATCAGGGATTAATGATCGATGTATGACCATGCGCGCTTGGTCCTTTCTCTGGTGCTTCATCGGGTATGGACAAAAAAATAAGTGGAGAATTGCTCGACGCTTGTCTGCAGAAGGGCGCGCATTGGAAAATGCAGTGGATCCAGTTGCGTGTGCACGTGCTGAGAACGCTGCCGTGCGACTTAAGGATTGCCGACCTAAATTTGCTTTGTTGTACAGATCTCGATCGGTGTGTTAGAATCAGGGGCTGAGTTAGCTTCCGCTGCCGTGTATCGCTCTTGAGCGTGGGGTGCTACGGCACCGAGAAGCACGAGGCCAAGCGCCGTCGCCAGTCGGATCAGCGTACCGATGGACCAATTCAAGAATATTTCCCCATTAATTTTACAAAGCATGGACCAGTCAATAATCAGCATACGTACGTGCAAGTTTAGATCCAATCAAGATAATCAGTTGATAAAGTAATAAAAAGACGGGATTGAATTGAAAACTTAGCTTGGGCAAGAACCAATCGCTCACGCATTCATGGCCGAGCTTCATCAGCGCTACATCGCGTTGGACGGCGATCGGTTTGAACCGATCCCGCTCGGATTATCACCCTCCAAGCACCGCTTGTCTCACGGTGGGCGCCAACTGTCGTGGTATTACACGCCAGATGCTACTGGGGTTATCTTACGTAGAGAAAGCAAGGCGACGTAGGAGAATCCGGGGGCGAGATTGGCACACGATGTACCTAGGTTCACGTACACTCGATGGAGGATCGCTATGTCCTGCTGTCAATCCAGTATATTATCATAGATTGGTTTACAAGGAAGACGTCATAGGCGGAGGGAGAGACTAGATCTCATCTAATGAGATGTGGGAGAAGATGTAATATGACATACTGCGTAGGGGTGCCCTAGTGGCCTTATATATGCAGCCATCTAGGGTTTACAAGTACTTGTGGGCTTTGTACACGAGTCGCCGTCTTGGGCCTCCAGTCGGTGCCAGTCGCCTGGTCCAGTATGCGCCAGTCACCGTGTTTGACCAGTCGATCCGCCATGGCTAGGCTTCAGTCGACTCGATCCAGATGGCGATTCCTCTTCATAGGTGTACCCCGATTGGTATTCCCCTATCAGCTTCCTCTCGTTAGCATACCATGATAGTCAGCTATATCTCTTTACCATTTCTCACGTCGAACCAATATTTCTGCAAGATACCTGCAGTTTATAACAAAAAGTTATCAAAATCGAGGACGCGCTCAGCAACCATGATTCTTCAAAGCTCAGGTACGATAGCACTTTAAATACAAAAAACGTTAGCAGTATACATGTATGCAATGTTCTATTATTTCATACAACAAATGCTATATTATTTTATCGAGCAAATGCTCTATAATTGTATGCAGGCGCAATGCTCTATTATTTTATGACGCATATGATAGTGTATTACAAGCCTCAAATTTGTATATGAACATCCTAATAAACTATGTATATAAAAATGTCTTACACAACTGTCTGGCTATTTTAATAATCAACCTAGATACTCAAAATAAAAATAATAACACCCTCAAATAATAATTAGATCTATTTCACTTCCGAATAATCACGATGGTGAGCTCCCTCTCGTTAGCATACCATGGTAGTCAGCTATATCTCTTTACTATTTCTCACGCCGAACCAATATTTCTATAAGATACCTGCAGTTTACAACCAAAAAGTTATTAATAACTATATTGAAACATATAATGCTGAAATAAAAGATGACGCTTACCTAGGGTGGATTTTGCATTTTACACTATTTTTTGTGTACTGGCGTTTTGCAAGCGCTATATACGTTTAACCGCCTTTTCTCGTTGCACGCCAGTGGTCTACCGTTTTTACTTACAAGAGTGCTCTTCTCTTTCTTGTTTCCATTAGGGGCATCTTTTGTATTGACTTTAATAGGATCATCTATTATTGTAGTTACAGTTGCATTATCCCCTAATGGATTTTATGGGACCATGTCCTCCTGTATACGCCAGTCTATTTGTTATAATATCATGATAAGTTGCCTTTAGTTGATTGTATAAATCTGGATCATTGCAGGCGATATGTAATGCTTCTGACGACAACACACTGAGCTCAATATACCGCTTTCACTCCTCTGTCCTAGAAAATCCCCAGCCAAATAGATCACTCATGCGCCTCGCAGGTAACCCATGTCTGGCATCTTTTGAGAAACATATAAGAACTATACATCTTGGTAGTTCAACCAATTTCATTTCCTTCAACACAAACAGTATATGCTTGCAAGGGATGGCTCTACGAACCATCCATCAGCATGTGCATTCTGTACTTTGTGACGGTTTGTTGGGTGTATACTCCATAGAAATATTGTTGCGTTGGTTTTTTGACCATGTAACAAGGAACCTTACCAATTCTTCTATTTCCATACCTTTTCCGGTAGTTTGTTGGGCATGTGCCCGTAGGCGTCACCGCGTCAATGCCTGGATGAAAAGGATTTCTCCCGATCCCTCAAAAATCCACACTCCCAGACGCTTTGTATGGCTCAACCCAGCTTGTCGCGCACCTGCACACGCCACCACGGGCTTGTAGTGACCATCGATGTCTCATCGTGACCCATGTTGCGAGGCTAGTACGACCGAAAAGAAGAAACTTTGGCGAGGGGTTGGTGGTATAGTAACAAGCGGGAGGGAACCACCTCCACCGTCGGAGGGTGATAGCGACCATATGTAACAACATGGGCAAACCAGGGCCTCCCTGTCCTGGACAAGCCCAAATGGAGTCATGAAGCCCTGCCTCCACACTGCGGGAAGGGTGTCACCATCGCCGCCAACCCTAGCGCTAGTCCCTACTCCTCCGTCCACCAGCGGATCCTCCGCCACCACAGATCCCTACCACCAAGCAGCAGTGCCATAGCCACCATGCTCACCCAGCCTATTGTACCGCCCTGGTCTTGCGGCTGTGGGGCCCTCGGATGAGAAGTCCGAGAATCCCTGTTATGCGTACATTTCATGTTCCCATGATCAGTGAGTCGTGAGCATAATCAAAAAGTATCATTGCATCATCCATGACGTAACGAAAACAAGACTTACAGTGGTGCCCTTAGGGCTATACATTCATCAGCAGTAGAACTTATTCAATCGCAGAGCCCTTATCATGCCTTAACCTATATGCAACTGACTGGGAAGACGGCCTAGCTCGTATAGACGTCAGTATCTCCATCATCCTTATTGATTCTAAAAGTCTATCCAAGTAAATAGCCAAGAACAACTCCAGTGAGTACTTTTAAATGTACTCGCAAACCACCATGACAAGGTAAACAAGATAATGCAGTTTGGCTGTGGCGAGATAGCGCTAGCTACAGTTGCTTTTAAAATCTTAGTTTCTTTTGTAGATATGGCATCTCTATATCTTTGTTGAAAAATAGTTATCAAAACATGTATCCTTTCTAAAAGTTGGAGATCTCCATATCCTTGTTAAAAACATTTTTAAAACTCCTTTTTAGAGGAAAACCCTTTTTGAAACATCTTTGACCATCCATGGTCAAAACAAAACCTCAATCTCAAGTCATCTCATGACCAAGTCGCATCCTCTTATCTTTCTCAATCACCTTTCGAACCTTCCTTGACCGTGGACACAACTATTTGAATAGATAATACTCTGCAGAGTTTTTGCACTTTCCCCACAAGAATCAATACATCCGCCGAGATAACACCACGGCCCTCTACATCAAGTGTAAACATAACCTTTCATTTGCCGTCCCTAGTATGGGCACTTTCCCTATGGTCTTAGTTCTCCCCGAATGAGTACATGATTTCCCAAGTCTGAATCTCCCTACCTTACTTCCTGAATCATCTCCCTTCCAAACTCCAATCCTCGTACCGTCCATAGGAGCCCCATAGTTTTAGCTGACCTCCGCAGAGACAATAGAACCCTTCAGGTTCGATGACCCCCTAAGTGGAAAGGAACCGGATTTGTACGCGTTATGGCGTAGCCCATGCTAAGAAACACAAACTACGAGTTAAACATCATCTTGAACTAGGGTAATGTGGTTGCACAAAATAGTTGTTCTGGTAAAAGGCTATAGCATCCCTTCTCTTCAACATTTCCACTAAGTTCCTTGATCTCGTCACGTTTTATCCTTTGAAAACATCTACTTGGAAATGATGCCCTTTCCTAGGGTTTTACAAAACATTTCCAAACCGTTGTAGGGTAATCCCTAAAACAGTTTTGTCTCCCAAAATCCGAGGTTTCCAATAAGGTAGGATGCTAACCATCATACGCTCGGTCTTAAAGAGGGATAGTAGGCGTAAAACGGGTGAGTGTCCTAATGGACACCAAGACATAACTTGGAGGAGCCATGTTACTATCGCGGAGTAATAAAACAAAACATGCAGGTAGTAATGAAGTTTATAAAAGAGAATGTAAAACATGTACATAAGAAGGAGTAGGACAAGTATCAGCATTCAGGAAAGGTGGCTTTCCTGTGATTAGTTGTAAGTCTCTAGACTTCTTCTTAGATAACCAAATGATAATAATAAGTTGATTCCTTCTTCTCGACGTTAACACAATCACAACTATCATCGTCATCGAGAAACATGCTATAGGAATTAATTGTAAAATACTACTTAATTAAGGGTTTATACCAAATATAGGTTATGTAGGGTACCAACATGCAAATGTGGTACCAATACATAGGTATTAAAATAGCAAAGCCACTAAAAGTTGTTTCATTATTGTACCAATTTTATTTATTTAGTTATGAATTTTCTACTAAGATAAACCTTTGTTTTGGTGAATAAACTACCAGAAAATATATGTATAAGTCAAATAATAAATTCCTCTTAGTGTTAGGAATATAATGATCTACTGGTTCACTCGGAGTTGGTTTTATCTTAAAATAATTACCAGAATGTCCTTGGAAAAATCCAAAGTCAGTTCTGCAAGCTATTTATCTTTTTCATCAGATTTATTATACAGGTGTTGGGAATATTCCTTAGAGGCAATCATGTATGATGATGTTTCCTATTGTATTCATAAAGATATTAAGTTGTCCTTGTATAAACATCTGATGTATATCATTGAATATGTGATTCGGTTGTGGAACTATAATTCATGTTGTTTGTACTAAATATCCTTGGTCATCGAGGTTGTGCTGGACACACAACTTAGACCAATGTGAAAGTCGGCTTGAAGACTCGGTTCCACTTGTCATGGGTATGGAGATGCTATTCTGACTTACACAGATTCGGATAAAGAGTTTAGCGAGTCGGATTGACCCATATTGAGGTACAACAAACAAATTGTCATTTGTATATCTCAATCGATGTAATCCTTAGACCTGAGGTTGTTGCACAGTCTGAGATGAGGATCACCGACTTAGGTTCTATCAAACACTGATTCGTAACTAGGCAGTTATAAAGGCAGAGTTCGGGTCGACTAAGAATCAAGCCGCGTGATGTGAATATCCAAGATGGGATTTTGCCCCTCCAGTTGGAGAGATATTCTCTGGGCCCTCTCGGATGATATGATTCGGAAAGCATGGCCATGCACGACTCGGTTAAGTGTTAACCAAGGTGATCGACTAAGAGTTGGTCAAATGAATCACTTATCTCGGATCGAGAAGAGATTTGGACTATTTAAGGGATGACAATTATTCGCCTATAGTCTCACAAGGTATATCGTGAGGCAAAAGGGACTCGGATGCAAGTCGCATTAAAAAGGCAAGTCATCATGACTCTTTGGTACTTGGGAGTCGGCACATTCTGCTAGGAGCCGCTACCGACTGATTGATTGAGATTTGGACTCCAATCGTGTCCAAGTTTCCATGAGCCTACGGGGTCACACACTTAAGAGCGGAGTCAAACGCTGACCCGTAACTGGGCAGTTATAAAGGCAAAGTTCGGGTCGACTGAGAATCAAGCTGCGTGATGTGAATAGCCAAGATGGGATTTTGCCCCTCCAGTTGGAGAGATATTTTCTAGGGCCTCTCGGATGATATGATTCGGAAAGCATGGCCATACATGAATCGGTTAAGTGTTAACCAAGGCGATCGACTAAGAGTTAGTCGGATGAATCACTTATCTCGAATCGAGAAGAGAGTCGGACTATTTAAGGGATGAAAAATAGTCGCCTATAGTCTGACAAGGTATATCGTGAGGCAAAGGGGACTCAGACACAAGTTGCACTAGAAAGGCAAGTCATCATGACTCTTTGGTACTTGGGACTTGGCACGTTCTGCTAGGATCCGATACCGACTGATCGATTGAGAGTCTGACTCTAATCATGTTCAAGTTGCCATGAGCCTGTGGGGTCACACACTTAATAGCGGGAGCAAGTTCGTATTGGATCTGAACCAGAAATCTGGTTGGGTTGGACCCGAGCCGGATTTTGGACTGAGTCAGTGAGTCGGACTCATTGTGACTGGTATTATATGGGCTTTAGTGAATGGGCCACGTGAGTGGAGCCCATGTTCACTCCCAATATATAGTGGGGCGCAGAAACACAAAGGGGCTGGTCGGTTAGGTCATTCCTTGCATTCGAAACCCTAGCTCCACATCAGGCCAGCCGTCGTATCGAACCTAGCAGTTCGTCGCCGGTGCTTCTCCTTTACGTGTGGATACCAGCAGAGGTGTTGTACGATCAGCACCAAGATGATCGTGATCGGATCGGATCTCGTGGACTGCACTGCATTCAACTGGCACGCTTCATTAGTAATCCGCAACTGCGCGTCTAGTGGTAATCCTCGTGGCCTTCTACCTCAGCTAGATCTTGGGATCACCATGTTAGAGGAAAAAGTTTTGTTTTATCTCTTTGTGTCCCAATAGTGGTATCAGAGCGATAGCTTCTGGTTTTAGGATCGAGATCTCGCATATGTGATATGCGGTTGGCTATAGATTGGATCTATGTGCCATTTTGGTGGTTGATCTATGAGATAGATTGGATTTGTACAAGGTTGATTGGATCAAATGTACTCAGGAAATGGTAGATCTGATTTCCGTGATCATACTGCTGAGGTCGTGGAACGACATACCCCTACCGGTCGGTTTCCGCCATTGGGGTAGACTGTGACACGTAATCCAGAAGCGGTGATCGAAGATCAAAGAGTTTGATCGAATTGGAACAATGGTCGGAATACATGTCCGTATCGTAGATGAGTTCTATGTTTTCGGAAAAATCATCGGGCGCTGCCCGCACCCGCGAGGGGCGCTGTCCCTTCGATCCCCACCCGCTATCCGTCTAGCGGGACCGCCAGCTTCGCCCTGTCATACCGCCTTAGATGTCGTTGCGAGTTTCACAACGGCGGTAGATAGTGTATCTATGCATAACTTGGTTTTGCAGGAAGTTGTGAATGGTCTGGCTTATGTGCATGTGATGTGTGCAATCCATACGTGATCTACGAATCACGGTTTTGTCAGCCGGCTGGAGCCTAGGTGCTGTCATCTTATTGTATAGACATGCGTGTTGGATTCTCTATGTAATTTTCTTTACTAAGCTAGTGTAGCTGTTTGGAGAACCCGGAATGGCATGCAAGTCGATGTACTAGTCAGTGACATGGTGTAAGACGGCATGTGACAAGAGTTGGAACGAGTCGGATTACAGGCTTTGTGGAGATGAGATTGCTATGAAGAGAGCCATACCATTTCACATTATAATTGCTTTATTTTGTGTTGTTGATATGTCTCTGTTTTAGCTCTATTAGATAGTCGGTAAAATTTAATCCCTCAAAGAAGGTCTAGTCGGTTTTCCCGCCAGTGTTTGCACCATCACAAGTCGGACATTTTTGGTAGTGGGCTCATAAAATTGAGGTGCTGCCAATTCTTTGCGACTAGGTGGGTTCGAGTCAACCTCTTACAACGGAAACACTCGGTAAGCTAGATGGGTCTATCACAACGGTTGTGGGACTCGGGGAAAAGTCGGACGGGAGGCGGGGCATGAGATGCTACCCGACCAACAGGAGTCGTATGATATACGATTGGCATGGAGTTGTCTAACAAGATCACTTGGTGGCTAGCGGTGATGCTAAAGCTCACTATCCGACTTGGTTATTTAGGATCCTGAATCACTAAGCAACCATCGGAGGGGTGTTGGTTCTAGTGGTAGCATAAATATTAAAGTGTTTAATATGCTTGCTCTTTTATGAATACATGTCTTAAGTGTTTTGCATATTTTCTGTTGTAGATCATGGCACCAAGTAATAGTCACTCTTAGATATCCGGTTTTGCTTTGAGAACCATTCATGAAAAAGATAAACTGAATGACACTAACTTTACCAACGGGTATCGAAATCTGAGAATTGTTCTCAAACAAGAAAAGAAGGACCATGTCCTAGACAACTCACTTCCAGATGAGACGAATAAGAATGCGACTGTCGCTACCACCAATGCCTACCGTCGGGCTAAGGATGAGTCCACGGATATTAGCTGTCTTATGCTTGCTCACATGGAAACGGACTTGCAAAAGCAGTTCGAGAATGTTGAGGCCTACAATATGATCGAAAGCCTCAAAAGTATGTTCCAGGCTCAGGCAAACACTAAGAGGTATCAAGTCTCTCAGGCAATAATAAAAGTGGTTATTATTATATCTTTGTGTGTTATGATAAATGTTTCAATTCATGCTATAATAGTATTAATAGGAAACATTAATACTTGTGTGATTTGTAAACTAAATTAGAGTCCCTAGTACAGTCTCTTTGCAATACTAGCTTGTTGGTTAATAGATGATCGTGGTTTCCTGATCATGAACATTGAGATGTTGTTAACAACAAGATCATGTCATTAGGAGAATGGTATGATGGACATACTCCTATAAATAAGCGTAGCATAAAGATCAAGTCATTTCAATAGTTCATTTGCTATAAGCTTTCTGATACATAGTAACCTAATTCCTTCGACCATGAGATCATGCTAATCACCATCATCGGAAGGATGCTTTGATGACATCAAACACCACACCGTAACTGGGTGTCTATAAAGGTGGCACTGAGTGTTCAGAAAGTATGTGTTGAGGCACATGGATCAAGAGTGGGATTTGTCCATCCATATGACGGATAGATATACTCTGGGCCCTCTCGGTGGAATGTCATCCAATTGGCTTGCAAGCATGTGACTAGATCACAAGGGATCACATATCACAGGAAAGAGAAAAGAGTACTTATCAGTAATGAGGTTGAACTAGGTATGCAGAGATACCGACGATCAAAACCTTGGATAAGTAAACTATCGTGAGACAAAGGGAAATTGGTATCGTATGTAAGTGGTTCATTCGATCGCAAAGTAATCGTAGAAATATGTGGGAGCCATATGAATTTCCAGATTCCTCTATTGGTTATTGATCGGAGAAGTATCTCGGTCATGTTCGCATAATTCACGAACCGTAGGAAGACACACTTAAGGGTTCGATGTTGTTTGGTAGATATGGAATGTTAGTAGGGATACTGAATGTTGTTCGGAGTCTCGGATGGGATCTGGGATATCACGAGGAGATCCGGAATGGTCCGGAGAATAAGATTCATATAAGGAAAGTTCGATTCCGGAGTTCGGGAAAGATTCCGATGTTTTCATAGGAGAGGTTCTAGAAGGGTCTAGAAGGTTCACCGGACCGGAAGGGGAATGGTCCATGAATATGTCATGGATAAGTGGAATGATTGGATCATATCCTAGGTCACTTGGTTTGGGCATTTGCAAGAGAGAATTAAAGCTCTAAATTGAAAGTCAAACGGGAAGTTTGAAAAGTCAAACTGGAACAATGGTTTCCTAGTGGAAGAAGGAATGAGTCCTTCTCTCAATCCAACTTGAGTTTAGGTTTGGATTCAAACCCACCCCTCCCAAGTCTGCCCCCCTCTCATAAATAGAGGGGGAGGGCTGCCCAAAAGACCAAGCCCTAGCCCTCCCACACCCAAGCCGCCGCCACCGGTCCGTTGCCGCCGCCCTAGCCACCACCGACACCTTCTCCTCCTCCCGGTCTTCTAAACCCTAGATCACCGGGAAAACCTAGATCCACCATAACTCGCACCGGCTTAGGCGAACCCCTGCGAGATCTTCCCTCTACTTCCGACACCATGCCATCATGCTACTAGAATCGCGAGGGGAGAACTACAACCTCCGCTTCCTGCTGGAACAAGGGAGAGGAAGGTCTTCATCGAGTACCTAACGTGTGACCAACTGCGGAAGCACTGCCGGAACGCAGCACCGGAAGGATCGTCTACGCGATCTTGAGATCGGCAAGTGTATGACTACATCACCCATGAGAATCTGCTCTCGTTAACCGCTTTGGAATCTTCGAGGGTGAGTGCTTCTATTGACTCATTGCTACAATCTAACTTTGTTTTGAAAGGGTGTGATGTGATGTGATATGGCCATGATTGTTATTATATATGATGTATGCAATGTTCCTTATTGTGAGTCGGCAACCGGCAGGAGCCATATGGTTGTTTTTTAATTCCGTTAAGACCTGCGTGTCTATTCAAAGTAATTGTAATAGTTGATGCTGGTGGAAGACAACCATGAAGCGGCGCCATTGACCTTGATGCCATACCGGTGATGATGGAGATCATGTTCGTGCTTGAAAATAGAGATCGGAAGCACAAGAAGAAAGGCCATATCATATCACATATTATGAATTGCATGTGATGTTAATCCTTTTATGCATCTTGTATTGCTTAGTTCACGACGGTAGCATTATAAGATGATCCCTCAAGCACAAAATTTCAAGTTTTAAAGTGTTCATCCTTAGTAAGCACCGTTGCTAAAGCTCGTTGTTTCGAAGCACCACGTGATGATAGGGTGTGTTAGATTCTACGAGTGTATACAACGTGAGCAAGCCAGATTTGCTCATGCGGAAGCTAAGGATTGATCTTCACGAGCCTAGCATGTACAGACATGGTCTCGGAACACGGATCACCGAAAGGTAAAGCATGAGTCATATAGTAGATATGATGAACATGTTGATTGTTCGCCATTGAAGCTACATCAACTCTCGTGATGATCAGTTTTGATGTGGTGGATTTGGTTCATGTGATCACTAAAACAATGTGAGGGATATTGTTTTGAGTGGGAGTTCACCTAGATTAATTTAACTATTAATTAGAAGTCAATTTGTCATAAACTTAGTCTAAACTATTGCAAATATGTTGTAGATCAATGGCGGCCCCTACCATCAACTTCGCGGATTGGTTCCGCAATTTGAGGATTGTCCTCAATGCTGGTAATTTGACCTATGTGCTGGATGCACCGCTGGGTGACCCGTCTACAGCTGATGCTACCGATGAGGTAAAGAATGTTTTCCTTGCTCGGAAGAATCAGTACTCCATAGTTCAGTGTGCTATCTTGTATGGTTTGGAATCGGAGCTTCAGAAAAGGTTTGAGAACCATGACCCACATGATATTGTCCGTGAACTCAAAATGATTTTTGAGGCTCACGCGGAAGTTGAGAGTTATGAGGCTTCTGAAAAGTTCTTTAACTGCAAGATGGAAGAGGGCAGCTCCGTCAGTGAGCACATGCTTAAGATGTCTGGGCACGCAAGCAAGCTTCAAAGCTTGGGTATAGTGATTCCTAATGCTTTGGGGATTCACCGTGTCCTCCAATCACTACCACCAAGTTACAAGAACTTTGTGATGAACTACAATATGCAAAACATGGACAAGTCGTTGCCTGAACTCTTCTCCATGTTAAAGTCTGCGGAAGTGGAGATCAAGAAAGAGCACCAAGTGTTGATGGTCAATAAGACCACCAAAATCAAGAAGCAATGCAAGTCTAAGAAAAAGGGAAACTTCAAGAAGGGCGGTAAGAAAGTTACCGCGCCGGCGAAGAAGACCAAGGCTGGGCCTAAGCCTGATACTGGGTGCTTTTACTGCAAGGGGGAAGGTCACTGGAAGCGGAATTTCCCTATGTACTTTGCGGATTTGAAGAACGGCAACATCAAGAAGAAAGGTATATCCGATATACATGTTATTGATGTGTATCTCACTAGTACTCGTAGTAGTGCCTGGGTATTTGATACTGGTTCGGTTGCTCATATTTGTAACTCGAAACAGGTGCTGCAGAATAGACGGAAGCTAGCGAAGAACGAGGTGACGATGCGCGTTGGAAATGGATCAAAGGTTGATGTGATCACGGTCGGCACGCTACCTCTTCATCTACCATCGGGATTAGTTTTATACTTAAATAATTGTTATTTGGTGCCTGCATTGAGCATGAACATTATATCCGGATCATGTTTATTGCGAGACAGTTACTTGTTTAAGTCCAAGAATAATGGTTGTTCGATTTATATGAGTAATATTTTTTATGCACATGCACCTTTGATAGATGGTCTATTATTATTGAATCTCGATTGTGGATACACACATTAATAACATTGAAGGTAAACATTTGAAATTAAGCGATAACTCGACCTATATGTGGCACTGTCGTCTTGGTCATATTGGAGTGAAGCGTATGAAGAAACTCCATTTTGATGGACTTCTTGAATCACTTGATTTCAAATCACTTGAAAGATGCGAAGCATGTCTGATGGGTAAAATGACTAAGACTCCATTTTCTAGTATGATGGAGCGAGCTACGGACTTATTGGAAATCATACATACTGATGTGTGTGGTCCAATGAGTGTAGCATCGCGAGGTGGTTATCGCTATGTTCTTACCTTCACGGATGACTTGAGTAGATATGCATATATCTATTTCATGAAACATAAGTCCGAAACTTTCGAGAAGTTTAAGGAATTTCAAAGTGAGGTTGAGAATCAACGTAACAAGAAGATTAAATTTCTACGATCTGATCGTGGAGGTGAATATCTAAGTTACGAGTTTGGCGAGCATTTGAAGAAATGCGGAATACTTTCACAATTGACACCGCCGGGAACACCACAACATAATGGAGTGTCCGAACGTCGTAATCGAACTCTCTTAGATATGGTTCGTTCTATGATGTCACTTACAGATTTACCGCTATCATTTTGGGGTTATGCATTAGAAACAGCCTCATTCACTTTAAATAGGGCACCATCTAAATCCGTTGAAACGACACCGTATGAATTATGGTTTGGGAAGAAACCTAAATTGTCGTTCCTTAAAGTTTGGGGTTGCGAAGCTTATGTAAAGAGGTTACAGCCCGACAAGCTTGAACCCAAAGCGGAAAAATGCGTCTTCATAGGACACCCGAAGGAAACTTTTGGGTATACCTTATATCATAGATCCGAGGGAAAAATCTTCATTGCCAAGAATGGATCCTTTCTAGAGAAGGAGTTTCTCTCGAAAGAAGTGACTGGAAGGAAAGTAGAACTCGACGAGGTTGTTGAACCTTCTCTCGAACTTGCGAGTAGCGCATCACCGGAAGGAGTTCCTATGACGCATACACCAATAAGAGAGGAAGCTAATGATGTTGATCATGAAACTTCAGTTGAAGTTACTACAGAACCTCGCAGGTCAACGAGAACTCATACCACTCCTGATTGGTATGATCCCGTTATGAATGTCATGTTGGTAGACAACACCGATGACCCTACGACATATGAGGAAGTGATGATGAACCCAGATTCCAATAAATGGCAAGAATCCATGAAATCCGAGATTGGATTCATGTACGAAAACCAAGTATGGACTTTGGTGGACTTACCGAATGGCCGGAAGGCTAAAAAGAACAAATGGATCTTCAAGAAGAAAACAGATGCTAATGGTAATGTTACTATCTATAAAGCTCGACTTGTCGCAAAAGGGTTTCGACAAATTCAAGGAGTTGACTACGATGAGACTTTCTCACCAGTAGCGAAGCTAAAGTCTGTGAAGATTATGTTAGCAATTGCTTCATATTATGATTATGAGATATGGCAGATGGATGTCAAAACAGCATTCTCAATGGAGACATTGATGAAGAGTTGTATATGATGCAACCTAAAGGTTTTGTCGAGCCTAAAGATGCTAACAAGGTATGCAAACTTCAACGGTCCATTTATGGATTGAAGCAAGCATCCCGAAGTTGGAATCAACGTTTTGATAAGGTAATTAAAAGCTTTGGTTTTATACAAACTTATGAAGAAACTTGTATTTACAAGAAAGTGAGTGGGAGCTCTGTAGCATTCTTAATACTATATGTAGATGACATATTGTTAACTGGGAATGATGTAGACCTTCTTAATAGTGTCAAGGATTATTTGAATAATAGTTTTTCAATGAAAGATCTTGGCGAAGCAGCTTACATACTAGGCATAAAGATTTAGAGATAGATCGCAATGCCTAATATCATTGTCACAGAGTACATATTTGGACAAAGTTCTAAAGAGGTTTGGAATGGAAGATAGCAAGAAAGGGTTCTTGCCCATGTTGCCCAATACGACCTTGAGTAAAACTCAAAGTCCTGCAACGGCAGAAGATAGAGAAAGGATGAGTAAGACTCCCTACGCCTCAGCCATAGGATCTCTTATGTATGCCATGCTATGTACTAGACCCGACATTACATATGTTGTTAGTCTAACTAGCAGATATCAAAGTGATCCAGGCGTGGATCATTGGACAGCGGTCGAAAACATCCTTAAGTACTTGAGAAGAACTAAGGATATGGTTCTTTCTTATGGAGGTGATGAACAACTCGTTGTTAATGGTTACTGATGCTAGTTGGAACACCGATCCGGATGATTCTAAGTCTCAATCTGGATACGTATTTACTTTGAATGGTGCAGCAGTTAGCTGGAGGAGTGCAAAGCAAAGTGTTGTGGCAAGATCTTCAACTAAATCGGAATACATAGCAGCTTCGGAGGCTTCACAAGAAGCGATATGGATGAAGGAGTTCATTACAGAGCTCGGTGTGGTTCCAAGTGCGCTGGACCCAATGTCTATCTACTGTGATAACATGGGCGCCATAGCCAATGCACAAGAACCAAGGTCACACAAGAAGCTAAAGCATATCAAGCTGCGTTTTCATGCTATTCGAGAGTATGTCCAAGATGGTGACATAAAGATTTGCAAAGTACACACAGATCTGAATATGGCGGATCCGTTGACTAAACCTCTCCCGAGGGCAAACCATGACCAGCACCAAACTGCCATGGGTGTTCGGTAAATTACCATGTAATCTAGATTAGTTGACTCTAGTGCAAGTGGGAGACTATTGGAGATATGCCCTAGAGGCAATAATAGAAGTGGTTATTATATCTTTGTCTTTATGATAAATGTTTACATTCATGCTATAATAGTATTAATAGGAAACCTTAATACTTGTGTGATTTGTAAACTAAATTAGAGTCCCTAGTAAAGCCTCTTTGTAATACTGGCTTGTTGGTTAATAGATGATCATGGTTTCTCGATCATGAACATTGAGATGTTGTTAACAACAAGATCATATCATTAGGAGAATGGTATGATGGACATACTCCTATAAATAAGCATAGCATAAAGATCAAGTCATTTCAATAGTTCATTTGCTATAAGCTTTCTGATACATAGTAACCTAATTTCTTCGACCATGAGATCATGCTAATCACCATCACCGTAAGGATGCTTTGATGACATCAATAACCACACCGTAACTGGGTGGCTATAAAGGTGGCATTGAGTGTTCGAAAAGTATGTGTTGAGGCACATGGATCAAGAGTGGGATTTGTCCATCCATATGACGGATAGATATACTCTGGGCCCTCTCAGTGGAATGTCATCCAATTGGCTTGCAAGCATGTGACTAGATCACAAGGGATCACATATCACGGGAATGAGAAAAGATTACTTATCGGTAATGAGGTTGAACTAGGTATGCAGAGATACCGACGATCAAAACCTCGGATAAGTAAACTATCGTGAGACAAAGGGAAATTGGTATCGTATGTAAGTGGTTCATTCGATCGCAAAGTAATCGTAGAAATATGTGGGAGCCATATGAATTTCCAGATTCCTCTATTGGTTATTGATCGGAGAAGTATCTCGGTCATGTCCGCACAATTCACGAACCGTAGGGAGACACACTTAAGGGTTCGATGTTGTTTGGTAGATATGGAATGTTAGTAGGGATACTGAATGTTGTTCAGAGTCTCGGATGGGATCTGGGATATCATGAGGAGATCCAGAATGGTCCGGAGAATAAGATTCATATAAGGAAAGTTCGATTCCGGAGTTCGGGAAAGATTCCGATGTTTTCATAGGAGAGGTTCTAGAAGGGTCTAGAAGGTTCACCGGACCGGAAGGGGAATGGTCCATGAATATGTCATGGATAATTGGAATGATTGGATCATATCCTAGGTCACTTGGTTTGGGTATTTGCAAGAGAGAATTAAAGCTCTAAATTGAAAGTCAAACGGGAAGTTTGAAAAGTCAAACTGGAACAATGGTTTCCTAGTGGAAGAAGGAACGAGTCCTTCTCTCAATCTAACTTGGGTTTGGGTTTGGATTCAAACCCACCCCTCCCAAGGCTGCCCCCTGTCATAAATAGAGGGGGAGGGCTGCCCCAAAGACCAAGCCCTAGCCCTCCCACACCCAAGCCGCCACCGCCACCACGCCTCGCCGCCGCCGCCAGCCGCCGCTGACACCTCCTCCTCCCGGTCTTCTAAATCCTAGATCGCCGGGAAACCCTAGATCCACCATAACTCACACTGGCTTAGGCGAATCCCTGCGGGATCTTCGCTCTACTTCCGACACCACGCCGTCGTGCTGCCGGAATCGCGAGGGGAGAACTACAACCTCCGCTGCCTGCTGGAACAAGGGAGAGGAAGGTCTTCATCGAGTACCAAACGTGTGATCGACTGCGGAAGCGCTGCCGGAACGCAGCGCCGGAAGGATCGTCTACGTGATCTTGAGATCGGCAAGTGTACGACTACATCACCCACGAGAATCTGCTCTCGTTAACCGCTTTGGAATCTTCGAGGGTGATTGCTTCTATCGACTCGTTGCTACAATCTAGTAGATAGATCTTGGCTTGTTTGTGTGCATGCGGTAGAATTTTTTTGTTTTCCATGATACGAACCCCTACAACCAATGGTATGGAAACATCTAAGCTTGGGGAAGCTAGTTTTTATGAGAAAGATCTTTTTAGTTCCCCAGCTTTAGGGAAGAAAATTTGCTCTGATGATACTTTATCTCCCATATGTGGTAATTCTAATGATACTTGTGATATTTTAAATCCACATACTGAAAGTGTCCCTTTTAAAATACCTATTGAAATTGTTGAATGTGTTATGAATAACTGCTATTTTAGAGATGGAACTTCCCATCCTAGTGAGCATTTACTCTTTATACATGAATTATGCGAGTTGTTCAAGTGTGCAGGTATTTCAATGGACCAAGTTAAGAGGAAGATATTCCCTTTCTCACTTAGGGACAAATCAAGGGAGTGGTATGAGCTACTAGATGATCCTCATCATTTGGAGTGGAAGGAACTTGAATCTCTCTTTTATTCTAAATTTTATCCTCCTCATGATATTCATAAAGATAGGAATTATATTTATAATTTTCATCCTCATGAGGGAAAAAGTATTGCCCAAGCTTGGGGGAGATTGAAGTCACTAATTCTCAAATGTCCCATTCATGAGCTCCCTAGTAATGTTGTTATCAATAATTTTTATGCAAGGCTTTCAGGACATTACAAGGACTATCTAGATACTTGTTTAGAGGGATCCTTCACAAGTAAGGAGGTAAAGGCTAAGTGGGATCTTCTTGAAACAATTCAAAGCAATACTGAAGGTTGGGATAACAACAAAGGTAAAAAACCAGGTATAAACTATGAGTATGATTGCATTAAGTCTTTCACTGAAACTGCTAATTTTCAAGAGCTTGGTGCTAGATATGGTATTGATACTCAAATTCTTGTTAAATATTATAGAGCCTTTGCTTCCCATATTAATTCTCCTAAAGAAAAGTGGGACATGTATCATGAAACTTTTAAAGACACTTGCATGGAAAATTAAAATGTTATTAATGATTGCAATAAACATGCTCAAACTTCTGAAAGTACTATTTCTTATAAGCATGTTAATTTTTGTGGTATGCATAGACCTTGTGAGAAGAATCAAATAGAAGAATAATATTGTATCACACACTGGAATGAAAAAAAACATAACGTGGTATAAGGCTCTAAATGATATTGGTAAAAAGAATTGTGCCCTCTATCCTATTATTTGTGAACTCTGCTATGAAGTGGGTCATTTCAATTTTTAATGCTCAGGTCATACTAATGACCTTTATAATCCAATGAGTACTACAAGCTTGTATTGTGATAACGTGATCACTTATAATCAACATGATGAGCTTACGTTGTTTTTGGGGTGTGAAGAGTTATCAAGAAAAACTTCTTTGGTAGACATGAGTGCTTTTGGTATGAATTGCGTCCTGCATGGGTGTCATCTTTATTGTGTTGATAATTGCCACGCGAATACTTACATACAAAATCTTATAAAAGCAATGGTAAGGAAATCGGTAACCGTTAACTGCTCGGTTGGCTTGGGAGTAGCGACTAATCGAAATTCAGACGATTAACTGATTTAATCGGTCGACTATTAATTGGTCCAACCAACAAAAATTAGCACCTAAAACATGTATTAATCCTCTTGTAGCTCAACCATCTACCCTATTGAAGTTAGCCTTAAGCTCACAAACGAGATCCTCAAGGCGCTTGAGCTCTTGTATCTGAGGGATGGTCGACAACTACGAGGAACTGGTCAACAACGACAAGGAACTGGTTGGTGATGGCAAAAATCAAGCTTCTGGAGGCAGGGATCGAGCGGGAGCTTCGCAAAACCATTTCATTGGGGCGGGCTAGCGGATGGATGGGCGATATGTGTTGATAATTTTCCAACTTTTTTGACCAAGTGTAGTGGTTAATCGGGAACATACCTAGTAATCGGAGTGTTAGACCTATTAATCGGGCTAAACGATTAACACAAACGATTAGTGGTAATCAACACGGTCAGGTCCCTAGTAGCGATTAATCGCCCTATTAATCGCTGATTCGGCCTATTTTTTGAACAGTGTATAAAAGATGATATTTTACCAAAATATGATAGGACTGATATGAGTTTTGTTCTTATTAATGAAAAGGAGGAATCCTGCAAAGTTTCTTCTATTGTCTCTAATAACAAACCAGGGTATGTAGAGAAGCTTCCTTTCAAGCCTCTCCGTCCTAAAGAGGATAAGAAGAAGAAGAGGAGTAGAAGGAGAGAGGAAATGGTATCTTCCCCTAAGCATATTTCTCCTATCATAGTTTTTGTTGATGAGTCTAAACTAGATGATGTTCCTATGCCTGTTACCTATATTAGTGATCATGATTGGGAAAAGCACACTACTTTTGATATTGAAAATCTCTTTGGCACTAGTTCTGAAAATGATAATATTAATAACTGTTGTGCTATTAGTGCTATCCATGTTCCTTCCAATGATGTTATGTTTCCAAATGAACACACTTGGGAAGATAGCTATTTTGTTGAATTTGCTCCCACTACAATTAATAAGAATGGCTATTCTTATGTGGAGAGTAATAATCATTATATGCATGTGGCTCATGATAAAAATGTTTTATGTGATAGTTATATTGTTAATTTTGTTCATGTTGCTACTGAAAGTTATTATGAGAGAGGGAAACATGGTCTTATGCATCTCAAAAATATTAAGTTTCCCCTCTTTATGTTGAAAATCTTGAAGTTGCACTTGTTTTGCTTTCCTATGCTTGTTGCTTTGTGCTTTCATGACTTGTTTCTTTACAAAATTCCTATGCATAGGAAGTGGGTGAGACTTAAATGTGTTTTGAATTTTCTTCTTGATGCTCTCTTTAACTTCAATTCATATTTCTTATGTGAGCATCTTCTCAAGC
Organism: Avena insularis; assembly: GCA_023614405.1. Lineage (NCBI taxonomy): Eukaryota > Viridiplantae > Streptophyta > Magnoliopsida > Poales > Poaceae > Avena > Avena insularis. The sequence goes on along the minus strand of CM042685.1, from coordinate 89,365,134 downwards.
TTCTTGTGCCTAACTTAAAGGCGTTAAATAAAAGTACTTGTTGGGAGATAATCCAAGAGTTTCCTTGAGTCTTGTAAGTTATTACTTCTGTAATGACCTCTCATTATCCTTTTTGTTTGCTTTTTGTGCCAAGAATGATCTCTAATGAGAGGAAAGTAAGATTTGGGGAGTTGCTGTCCCGAAACAGATTTCTGTCCTCCACCAAAAACATTCTTGAGGAGTCTATGTAACTCGGATTGAGCTACAAATTTACGACAAAATCCCCCAGTATGTTAGCTAACTTTCGTTAGTTCAACACTTTTTGATTTGAGCAACATAAGATGTTCGAAAAAATCTGTTTCTACCTGCTGGTCTATTTTGACAAATTTCTGCAATTATTTGCATTTGCTTTTTATTGATTCCTTTTTGAGTTCTCTTTTGGGGAATTGAGCTTTTTGAAGGAGTTACAGTATCTTGTGTTTTTAGTGAAAAGTCTTGTTATTCCAAAGCTTTACCTAAAGGTCTATTATCTTTTGAATACACTAATGTTGCTAATGAAGATTCTGTGAAGTTTTGTATGAAGGAAAGATTTCAGATGTGGAGAGAGAATGATGTAATGAGATGAAGAATGGACAAAAGCTCAAGCTTGGGGATTCCACCCCGGTGTCACCCTAAGAAATATTAAAGATGTACAAGCGTCAAAGCTTGGGGATGCCCAAGGCATCCCCTTCTTCATCAATAAAAATCTTAGGTCTTTCTAGACACTTCGTTTTTATTGTTTCATGCATTGTTGTATTGTTCTTGGAGCATCTTAGTTTTCGTTTTTGGTTTTATTTTTCTTAGTTTGATTGAGTAAGTTGGTTGGTTACACCACACTTATTTTGGAGAGAGACACACTCTGTTTCCATTGCCTAGAACACTCTAGTTTTCACTCTTATTGTTTTGTGAGTGTTCACTTTTGCTAGCACTGCGTTCAGCCTTAGTTTTCTTGTGCTTTCAGCTTAGAACTTTGTAGTTATTCTTTGTGGATTTGTGATACAAGCTCACTGATCTTTATTGATTATTATCTTTGTGAGTTGTTTCAACTAAGTTGATTGGCGTTGGAAAAGAGTAGAAAGTTTCATGCTTATAGTGGTACAAGAGGAGCTTGTTTTGACTGTGGCTTAGACTTTAGCATGACATGCTAGGTGTTGTTTTGACCTTATGCTTAGTTATTATTGATGTAGCATGACTTGTTACAAACAATTAGGATTGCTTAATGTGCCTTGAAGGAATCATGCGTTGTTTTAGCATACAAAAGCATAGTATTGTGGTATTCTCCTTTGATGCGTTGTTTGGGTTGACTTGGCACATGCTCACACCATGTTATGACTATGAACAAGTCACCATAGCCTCTATGATCATTTAGTCCTTGACTTGTAGTACCACTCTATGCTTTGATTTGTAATGTTTTGTTCTCTGCATGATTATGGCCATTATTGCTCTCTTAGTTGGTTGCTCCCAGTCTTTTGCTAGCCTCCACTTGTATGAGTAAGCTCTACTCATGCTTCCAACTCCCAAGAAACCAGGTTATTCCAAAGTGTCCACTATAAAATCATATGCATGGTGTGTTACACCATTCCAAGTATATTCTTGTTTTCAGCTATCTTCCAATTAAAAACTATTTTGTTATGTGAAAACTTAGTGATTAAAGCCCTCACAAACTTGATGGAACACTTTATATTCTTTGCCCCTAATAAACTTGAACCATTGTGTCATCTATGTTGTATATGCTTGCACTTATACGTTGGAATTAGCAAAACCGTGCTGTCATGGGGAACAATTTCAACATTGCACTTGTACTTTGTACTCAGTTGATATCATGCTCTTTTGTCTATGGATGTCACCGGTGTGAAATAAAGAGAGAACTTGTAAGTCCATGGAGTTTGTATCCTGTGTTAGAGAAAGGGCTGGGCCGCTATCCTAAGCCATGCCTAATCATGGTGGAAACTTGCAGCATCACCATAGTGACATCTATGAAGCATTCTTCTTATAAAAAAAGAGACACATTGAGAAAATAGGAAAGAGAGAAAAAAGAACCATATTCCCATGGTAAATAAGAAGATTGCTGAGATGCTCATTGTCTGCTTGCCTTGTCATTTTGGTTATGGGATAGCTCTTGTACCATGTGCAAGGGGTACCTTGTTGGCGGTTCTCTATGATATGCAAATACTTGCAATGACAAGAACTTATAGGTGACTGAAGTTGAGTAGCATGAGGTGTGGTCCTCGTATTCAAGGGACTTGAGATTGCCAACTTATACTTCGTCAAGCATATACTCCATCTTTGTTCACTTTAACCTTAATCACTTCAAGATGCTTATGATAGGGGCAATGAGGGCTGAAAGCTAACAAGTACCATAATTTTTGGAAGCTATTTTTGAAACTTGAAATCCTTGCTTCCCTTTGTGAAGGGCCTTTCTTTCACTATTATGTTGAGTCTCCACCTTCTACCTTTAGGCACCATTAAGAGAGCATAGTTGTCATTCTGTGTGCAGTGTTCCAAAGCTTATTGATTGATGCATATTGTGATATTACTTGTTCTTGTGCTATTTGTTTGTATTCACCCTTGTGAACTTTGAAGGTGTCCTATGCATCTATTTTCTACTCTATGAGGGACAAGCTGAATGCCACTATGCCATGTTTTATGTATGTGAAACAAACAAATGTTTTTCAATACATGTTATTCATGATCTTTGTTTGTAGCCTTTCATGTTGCACGCATAGTTACTATGTCCTATTGTTAGAAATCCATCTTTCATGCACATGTTTAGAGTTCTTTGATCCCAGCTTTCAATGCTTGCAAATGGTTTGATCTTGGTTTTGATGGTGCATGTCACCTCAAAAATTATTCTTTTTATCACTTACCTACTCGAGGATGAGCAGGAGTTAAGCTTGGGGATGCTTGATACGTCGGAAATGTATCTATAATTTTGATGCTCCATGCTTGGTTTGTATCTACTTTGCTTTGCTTTATCTATACTTTGAGGTGTTTTTATATCTTTTCTGGAACTAATCTATTAACAAGTTGCCACAGTGCTAGTTGCGTGTTTTCTTCTGTTTTTGGTTCCAGACAGGCAAAAAATCAATATTCTCGGAATTGGACAGGACAAAAGCCAAAGTCATTATTTTTTCCAGAGCAACACGGAACCACGAAGCAGAGCCGGAGGGGGGCCACAACGTGGCCGCACCTCCTAGGCGCGGGCAAGCCCTGGAGGCGCCCATAGGGGGTGTGGGCCCCCTGTACCCCCACCGACCTGATTCCTGCGCCTATAAGAAGCCTCCGACCCAAAAACCCTAGAGCATCCAGAAGAAATCCACGAAAACCTCAGTAGCGCCGCCGCCACCGAAGGAAAGATTCGGGGGACAGAAAATCTTTGTTCCGGCACCCTGCCGGGACGGGGAAGTGCCCCTGGAGCCATATCCATCGCCATCTTCATCACCGTTATTGATTCCCATGATGAGGAGGGAGTAGTTCTTCCTCGAGGCTAAGTACTCTACCGGTAGCTATGTGTTCATCTCTGTCTGTATGCATGGTCATATTGTGATCATGAGCTTTGTAATCAAGTAGATCTACCTTGCTACTCAAGTGCTTTAATAGATCTCTGCTCTCCCCATGTGTGTGAAAGTGACAGCGTGCACGCCATGGTGGCACTTAGGTTTGAGTCTACATAAATACTCTTTGTGCTTTAATAGATCTATGATTTTCCCCACGTGTGTTAAAGTGACAGCGTGCATACCGTGTGTGGCACTTTGTCTAGATTGAATATTTGTTATGAGTTCTATTTGGAGTTGTATGTCTCTATGAAATTGTGGTGTTTGTTGGAACCATCTAGCTCTCAAGGTGACAGTGTGGGGTTATCTAGATTGGGGAAGGCAGACTTTGAGGTGTGTTGTTATAGCCCTACCATGGATTAGAGTGTTCAACCAGAGAGTAGTTAAGAGTAGTATCATGAAGAGAATATATTTATATGAGAGAGTGTTCACTAGTGAAAGTATGATCCCTAGGCCTTGTTTCTAAACATTGAAACACCATTTGCATCTAGATATGTTGCATGTTTGCTTGCTTTAGTCTTTACCTCACCGTCAAGCTATTTTCTGGCACCGTTACCACTTGTATTTCACTATCTCTTCACCGAACTAGTGCACCTATACGCCTGACAAGTGTATTGGGTGTGTTCGGGACACAATAGACTTCTTGTATCTTGATTGCATGATTGCTTGAGAGGGAATACCTTTGACCACTTCCTCCCTGAGTTCGATAAACCTTGGTAATCCACTTAAGGGAAAATTGTTGTTGTTCTACAAACCTATGCACTTGGAGGCCCAACAACTGTCTACAAGAATAGAAGTGCGTAGACATCAGTCCCATGGTGTAAAACTTATCAAGACTCAGTGTCCTTCGTTGAATGATGAGAGAAGTCGGATGAGTGCGATTCCGTATGTGACATGGATATACCCTACGGGTACACAACATTAGTATACCTGGTCCAGCCCAAGGAAGGCCCACGTCAGGACACGCGGCCCATGAAGACTTTGGGTGGCTCAAGCCTATGACGGTTTCGACTCCTTGGAGGACAAGTCTAGATTAGATAGAATTTCAAAGGGTATCAACCCTAATTTGTAACTGACTCGACCTAACCCAGGACCTTCCTATCTATATAAAGGCTAGGAGGGTATGGCGAGAAGGATATCTCAACTCACCGCATACACACCTCCACGCCAGATCGCATCTGCGCACCCCTATAACTTTCGGCTCCACCGTAATCCAGAGTAGACAAGCAGGAGTAGGGTTTTCCCTCCGCGGGCCTGAACCTGGGTAAATCTTGTGTCCCTGTGTTGCTTGTCTGTTAACCGTTCCGCGACTTCCAGCATCCCCATATTCTCCAAAACCCAAGTCCATAACAATGGGCATTGACGAGATCAAACCTCGTCAATTGGCGCCGTCTGTGGGAAACGGGGACGCTGATCGTGTGGTCGTGATGGTTCCATCTGGAGCCATCTACGATTCATCGGCAATGGAAATTCACCTCCTCTTCGGTGCCTTCGACTTCACCGCCCACTCACCAGCCACACTGAAGGACTTCGAGTCCGTCGGCGACGGGCTCGAGATACTGTTTGGGAGCTTCTGCTTCTAGGTGGGGCAAACCGACACCCTTCGCCTCCCAAAGCGGGTGCCACCACCATCCATCAGGCCCACTTCGTGGGTCCCACCATCGGCGTGTTGCATGCGTCGACGCTGACAGATGACTCGGATGACAGCAGCAGCTGCAACTCTGATCTGCGTAGCCCCCCTTCGGATGAAGGAACCTACGGTTCTGGTTCCAAAAGCTGCGGCAGCAGCAACCCACTCTGTGAACGCTACCTATGCACCATCATCATCAACAATGGAGCGTACCCACCATTGGTTTTGAGTGCACAACAAACACCCAATCCCCTCCCAACCCGCAAACTAGGAACGGAGGAAACGGGGGAGATCCGCCTAACAGAGCCAATGAAGGCGACTGTCACGCCTACAACCAGATCAACCTCAACGAGGAAGGCTGGCTCCAAGCACACGGGGCCATGGCAGGCAACATAATCCTACATGTGAATGCCTCCCGAGATCTACTGATGGCCTACCACCTCCTTCTGATCGATGAGCACAACCGACATGTGAAGCTGATGGAGGAGCTCGACAAGCGTAAGAAGGCAGCTGCGGAATCCAGCGCGCGGCAAGCTGCGCTCTCTGCCGCTGATGGCTCCACTTCGCATGGCAACAATGCCAACAAGTACCACTCCCGCAAGGAGCACATGGACCCTGCTGCATGACGCGAGGTCACCAGGGCCCTCAATAGATCCTTCATGATGATGGACTCGCACGGCAATGTCATGCCAAAAATGCCGCAGGCTGCAATCATGGCAGCCACTACCTATCTCGCGTCCCATCCGCCTCCAGCGGGCGACCTGAAGAGCGCCATGCACAAGTCCACGCTAGCAGGCCTCGGACTCGTCGGAGCTGCGCTCCACGATGAAACTCCTGCGGAGCTGAAGAAAATAATTTGCGATCAAGTTCACTCGAAGCCCTACACCCTCATCCAAGGAGGACGAGCAAGACCTGCCACGGCGCTACAAGAGCCCATGGCGCCACAGCAGCAACTATGACGCTCGCAACAAGCTCACCCAACGCAAGATCGACAAAGCACGTGCTAAACGCGTGTGCTCAACTGAGTCTGAAGAGGAGGATGATGGAGAGCTGTGCAGAGCCAGATGCTTCAGCAGATCCGTTCGGCGAACGAGGATACCGAAAAATTTCAAGCTCCCTTCAGACAACCCGACATTCGACGGCACGCAGGAGCCAAAGTCTTGGCTCGATGATCACCTGTCGTCGGTCAAGCTCCACGGCGGAAACAAGAACACCGCCTTACAATGCCTTCAGCTGCAGCTGATAGCCGCGGCCAGGGTCTGGCTCAGCAGCCTATCCTCCGGCTCCATCCGAAGGTGGGAAGAGCTGGCGTACAACTTCATTCGCAACTTCAAGGGCACCAGCAAGAGCCAGCCTCAATCAAGGAACTGCGAGCCTGCACCCAACGGGCCAACGAGTCCATCCGCTCGTACATACTCCGCTGGTCCCACATAAAGAACTCCGCTGCACACATCTCCGAAGAAAGGGCAATCGACGCCTTCAAGGACGGTGCTATGCACCTAGATTTCAAGGAGGAGCTCGGGCGCGTCAAGCCCAAGACGCTCGACCACCTCATGGACATCGCCAACCGATGGGCTGATGGCAAGGATTCCATCAACCGAGCGCATTCGGATGACGAAGACGACTACAGCCGTAGGCGCGAACGCCGCAGCAAGAGAAGTTCGTGCGTCTATGATGACCGCGACGGAGTCGACATGGTTGCAGCTGGATACGCCGATCGACGCGATGACGACAACCGCAACAGCGGATACCGCGGTAGCAGCTACCATGACGGTGGATGACCCACGCAAGCATGGCAACGTCGCAACCGCAACGACGAGCCTTCGTCATACGACAAGTTGTCTGGTCCCTACACCATCCACTTCTACATCGACAAGCAAGATGGTAAGAAGAAGGCCAGCCACATGCTTAAGGACTGTCGAGAATTCTAGAAACTCAGCAAGGGCCTCACCCAAATGCGGCGCCAGACCGTGAACCCTGGATTCGGGCCCACACCCGCACCAGGTACCATCGCCCACTGAGCTCCTCCACCACCACCCGTCGGACCATCGCAGTCACCGGTCGCACCAGCTCCAAATGACGGTGTAGGAGGGTACCCGCCACCAAAAGGGTCCCTGATGATCCAGAAGGGGCGCCCAACCAACAGGGTGCAGAAGAAGATCACCCGCCAAGTCAGCCTAGTCGTGACCTCTCCACCAGCCATACCTGAGTACCTCAGTGGCTCGGAGTCCTGCATCATGCTCGATCGTTCGGATCACCCACGCCAGGTACCTCTCCCAGGTCATGCTGCCCTGGTGCTCAAGGCGTAGATCGGCGGATTCGAGATGAGTCGCGTCTTCATGGACAGCGGCAGCGGCATCAACCTGATGTTCGCCAGCACACTCACAGTGATGCGGATCCTGTTGTGCAGCCTGGAGCAGTTAGACACGATGTTTCATGGCATAGTCCTAGGGAAGGGCATATACCCCCTGGGAAAGATATGGCTCGATGTCATCTTCGGCCAGCCCGAAAACTTTAGGCGCGAGTGGCTAGAATTCGAACTGGTGGACTGGCCATCATAGTACCATGCAATCCTCGGGCGCGTGGCATTCGCAAGATTCTTGGCAGTATCATACTACGCGTACCTGCTACTGAAGATGCCAGCACCTAGGGGCATCATCACCATCCAAGGAAGCTTCACCAGGTCCGACCACTGCGACATGGACTTCAACAGAATCTCCCAGTCGTTCGGCATGCAGGAGGAGCTCACGAGGCTCAGAGAGGTGACGGACAACGGGGCACCCCAGTGACTAGGCAAAACACACCTGATATGTCATCCCACTACACAATCAACACGAAGAAGGTGCAGGTTCACCCAACGGACGCCTCCAAGACGGTGTTGATCGCCAACAACCTCAGTCCCGCATAGGAAAGCGTGCTCATCGAATTCCTCCGTGAGCGCTAGGAAATTTTCGCCTGGTGTCCTGCAGACATGCCAGGAGTTCCCAGGGAATTCGCCGAGCATGCACTCAATGTGTTTCCAGATGCAAAGCCAATCAAACAGCCGATCCGACGATTGTTTGAACCAAGAGCCGAAGCCGTGGGAATCGAAGTCAATAGACTGCTTGATGCCAACTTCATCAAGGAAATCAAGGAGAGCGAGGCAGGCCAATACCGTGCTGGTCCCCAAAAAGGACTCGGACATCCTGCGGATGTGCTTGGACTTCACATCTCTCAACAAGCATTGTCCCAAGGACCACTTCCCTCTACCGTGGATCAATCAAATCATCGCTTCGACTGCCGGATGCAAGAAACTCTCGTTCCTTGACGCCTACTCAGGATACAACCAGATTCGGCTGAAGGTCGAAGACCAGGAGAAAACGGTGTTCATCACACGGTTCGGAGTGTTCTGCTACAACACCATGCCCTTCGAGCTGAAGAATGCAGGTGCCACATACCAGAGGTGCATGCAGGCGTGCCTGAAAAACTAGATCGGTCGCAACATCCAAGTCTATGTCGATGACATAGTAATCAAGACCAGGGAGGCCAAGACGCTGATCGACGATCTCCGTGAGACGTTCGATAACCTTGATCGCTACAAGATCAAGCTAAACCAGACAAGTGCGCCTTTGGCATCCCGTCTAGCTAGTTACTCGACTACTTCATCTCCCAACAGGGGATCGAGGCGAATCCAAAGAAAATCAGGGCCATACTGGCCATGGAGAAGCCAAATAACCTCAAAGGCGTCCAGCAGCTAGCAGGGAGGATCGCGGCGTTAAGCAGATTCATCAGCCGAATGGGCGAAAAGGCCCTACCTTTTTATCAGTTGTTGCGCAAGACGGACAAGTTCGAGCGGACACCCAAAGCGGACGATGCGTTTGAAGACCTCAAGCGGCTGCTCTCCACATCACCTATCCTGGTCACACCGAAGGAACGGGAGCCTTTGTTACTATACATCACAGCCACACATCAGGTAGTCAGCACCGTACTCGTGGTAGAGCGACCCGAAGATGGCAAGACCCATGGGGTCCAACGTCTAATGTACTACCTCAGCGAGGTACCAACCCCAACAAAGGAGAAGTACCCTCACTACCAGAAGCTCACCTACGACATATTCATGACGGATCATCGGCTGAGCCACTACTTCCAGGGGCATCAGATCATGGTCATCAATGACGCCCCGCTATTGAACATCCTGAACAACCCCGAAGCCACGAGGCTCATAGCCTTATGGGGCATCGAATTGTCCCCTCTATACATAATCTACGAGTGGCGCACCTCCATCAAGTCTCAGGTCCTACCTGACTTCCTCGTACACTGGATGGAACTCCAGCTATCGGATACTCCGGACATGTCACAGTCCTGGACGATGCACTTCGACGGCTCCAGGCGTGAGGCCAGAGCTAGGGTTGGCGTCATACTGACATCGCCCAAGGCGACAAGATGAAGTATCTCCTTCGGATGAAATTTCGCGCCTCCAACAACGAGGCCGAATGCAAGGCCCTCATCCATGGCATGAGCATGGACAAGGTGTGCGGCGCAACACGCCTAGTCATCTACGGTGACTCAAACCTTGTCATGCAGCAGACGATGAACGAGTGTGACGCCCATAGCGCCAACATGATCGCGTACCGCACACTCTACAACTCACTTGAAGGGGACTTTGACGGCTGCAAGCTTGACGCGTCGGCGGAGAATAGCGAAGAGGCGGCTCGCTCGCCAACATTGGCTCCACCTGCGCACGGGTGCCACCAGGTGTGTTCCTCGAACAAATCTGCGTACCCTCTATCAAGAGGAAATTCCCAAAAGGCTCAGCCGAAGAAGCAAAGCACTCAGGGGCTACGCTACCCGAAGGCCAGGAAGGACCCAAAAAGCTGGACATAGAGGCCGAGCTGGTCAGCCTGATGCAGGTCATGGCGGTTGAAGAGACGTGGACGCAGCCGTACCTTTGGTACCAGATAAACAACCAACTACTCGATGACCGGACAAATTCCCGGCGCATATCTCGCCGGTCAAAATCCTTCACCATCATCAATGGCGAGCTGTATAAACACAGCATTTTGGGTGTGCTGCAAAGATGCGTCACAATTGGTGACGGCAAAAGCATCCTCCGCGACATCCATGAGGGTATCTGCGGCCATCATGTAGCCAGTCGTGCCCTAGTCGCCAAAGCTCTACGAGCTAGGTTCTACTGGCCAATGGCAATGAACGACGCCAAGGACATCGTCCAGAGGTGCAATGCCTGTCAAAGGTACGCGGACAAGCCATACGCGCCAGGATCCGAGCTAAGGCCTATACCTCTGGCCTAGCCCTTCGCCCAGTGGGGCCTCAAAATGATCAGAAAACTACCAAAGTTCTCGCCAGGAGGCCACGTCTTCCTCCTGGTCGCAGTCGACAAGTTCACCAAGTGGATCGAGGCCATGCCCGTCACCAACCAAAGCGGCAAAACTATCGTCAGATTTTTCGAGTCCATTGTCTACAGGTTTGGCGTGCCTCATAGCATCATAACGGACAATGGCTCGAACATCTCGAAGGAATTTCGAGACTTTTGCAGGAACCTCGGCATCAACATATCATACGCCTCTGTGGCACACCCGCAGACCAAAGGACAGGTCGAAAAGGCCAATGGCCTCATAGGCAACGGCATCAAGAAGCGCCTACTTTGCCCACTCGAAAGGCTTGCGGGAGCCTAGGCAGATGAGCTACCCTCCATCCTCTGGAGCCTGCGTACAACGCCAAACAGCTCAACCGGTTACACGCCCTTCTTCATGGTCCATGGAGCCGAAGCCGTGCTACCTGCCGAGGTACGCCACAAGGCCCCACGGGTCATCGCTTACAGCGAAGCCGAATCATCGACAGCACTCGAAGACGCCATCGACACACTCGACGAGGCACGTGACATCGCCACGGCTCGATCAGCAGTCTATCAGCAGAGCTTCCGCAACTACCACAGTCGCCGGCTGCGCCCAAGGTCCTTCGCCGAAGGATACCTCGTCCTACGACTCAAGCAACAAGGGCACAAGAAGCTCGAGTCACCCTGGGAAGGACCCTACATCGTCACCAAAGTCATCCCAGGCGTCGCCTACCGCCTCATGGACGTTGCATCAGGAGTCGAATACTCCAACCCCTAGAACATCACACGACTACGGCGTTTCTACCCCTAGTTACCCTTTACTTTCAATAAGGCTATTCAGCCAAGGCTACTCAGCCGAACAATGTACCTCCTCATTTGCTATGAATAAAAGCTAAGTTCCTTGGCCCAAATATCTTGTTATCCTTACATTACTTCTTGCTAAATACGCTCGGGGGCTACGCCTCACCTCACGACTTCGTCGACTGAAAACAATGCATACAACCTGAGTAGTTGCCCACGTGAGGCTAACGAAAAGGACATGCACATTACAAAGCACCACGTGCCAATACATATAAACTTTACAAAGGGCATTACAAGCCCACTCGAATAAATAGAAATTTTACATCATCTCGTTTTCTTTACAGGACCTAATTTTTCTGGAGCATAACGTTCACCTGCTGCTCAAACAAATCTACAATTTCTTCGGCGTGATGCGCCACAGCTGCGTAATGAGGGTGCATGTCCCATAAACTGCCATCTGGTCGAAGAGGCGGTCCAGTCTCTACCTCTGCAAGATTAACATCACGACGATGCAATCGAACGAGAGACAAGTCCGCCTTGACCCCTGTAATCAGATGATGACGCACCAACTCCTTGACGTGGCCCACATTCCAAAATTTACCAAGAAGACCCAAAAAAGTAGAAGGCGCAGCGTCCAAAGGGAACATGATGGACCAAATGGCCGCAAGTGATGACCTCGCCTGCCTCAGCACCCGAAGAACCTGGTGTACGCGATCTTGCACCATCGCAAGGACGATGGCCCGATCACGGTCCATCTAAAAGAAGCCACCAGCCTCCAGATCTTGTTGCGTCAAGCAGTTCATCCGAATTGCGACGCGCTCTTTCTCTTCCCTCAGAATGAGATTCACATCTACACAAAGAACGGGATGATCCAGCATACAAAAAGGTACACTCGAAAGAACATCGGTTCATGAATACTCACATTGAAGTTGCTCACCCATCTTCCGCAATTCCCCAAGCAAGAACTCCTCCCTAGCAGTGGCTCGCTCAGCTTTTGACTTCCACACATCCGCATGGCCTCGGATACTGAAGATATCCTTTTCTACACTGCAGACACGATCACGCAGAAAGGTCAATTGTGAAGCTTCATCCAAAGATGGTCGAGGTTCAGGCGCATTCGGAGTGACCACTGGAGCCTCACCCGAAGGACCCTAGGGGAAAACAAGCAAGTATGATCATCACAAATAGTTTTGATAACAGTCAAAAGGTAGACTTATATACATCAATAAAGCCACCTCGTGGCAAGGAGGGACTCGTTCATCCGCAAAGATGTTACAAAAAATAGCAAAAGTAGAAAATCTATGCTAGCTACAGTATAAAGGCCTAAGCACCAGCATCCGGAGCAGCCTCGGAGCCAGACTGCCTGCTCTTGGCCTCCTACTGCTGCTTCGCCGCATAATCAGCCAGGAGGTCGATGAGCTTAGGCCCACAATGCTTACAGCGAGAAGCAAAGAGGGCGAAAGCTACCTCAGAGCCATTCGCCGTTGTCGGCATCCTGGACATGACTTGGGTCAGGTCCAGTTCGGCCCCGGACGCCATCGCCATGGCCAGCCCCATGGAGGCACCGATGCCAATCTGCTTGCGTTTGTACTCCGATGGAGCTTCCTCCGATAGAGCATCCGAAAGGGAGTCAACAACGTCGAGGGCAACGCCCTTAGGGACGACCTCCTTGTAGAAGCGTGTGGGCACCTTATTGGCGTTCTCTAGGGAGCCAATGGCAGCGGAGCAGCGATCCTCGATCGCAGCAGCAGCATCAGCCAAGACATCTCCGTGCTCTAGCGCACTACGATCAAACGTGATGCCAGAGGCATATGACAAGAAGAAGAAAAGAAGACTCGAATGAGAAAGGATAAAATGGATTCAAAAATCAAAACACCCAAAGGATACAAGAGGAACTTACCAGAGATGGCCTTGGCAGCAGCCATGAGCTTGTCAGCCATTGCCTTCTCCCGAGTGGCTGCAACAGCCGCAAGCTGCTGCTCGCGATCTTCCGCCTCCTTCTGCAGGAGATCCTTGGCTTCCGCAGCATCCGCTACCTTCTTCTCCGCTTGGCTGAGGCTCTTTTTGAGAGCATTCAGCCTTCGGAGCGCAGCATTGTTATCATCTGTAGCATGAAGAAATACTGGATTAACACAAGCAACAAACTTGAAGCACTCGAACAATAAACAAGGAGAAAAGCTACGCACCTTGGAGCTGCTTCAGCTCATCCTCCAACGCCAGATGTTGCTGGATCAGAAGATTGTCGCTGTGGACAAAAGGATACAAACAAAATAAAATGAACCCAATGAATAAATGGCTCGGGGCTCCCCCCCAGCGAAAAACTACAGATCGCATAGCAAAGGACTCGGGGGCTCCCCCACAGATTAAAAGGGCAACACTTACGTGCTCAGCTATGGACTCCGAAGGTTTGCATGCTGCCTTCCGAGTTACGACTGCCCGAGCTTCCCTCCTAGCGGAGTTTGGGTCATCGTCCTCGGAGTTGGCCACCACCTGGGGAATAGAGGTTGTCGACTTCGATTCCGCCATAACTTCTTGGGTGTCCCCGTCAAGGGACTCCTCCGAAGGGTTGCTGCTAGCACTTATCAAATCAGCAACAAGCTACAACTGCAAATATGAACATGGAAGCAAGACTCAGACAAAATGACTTACGACTCGATGTCCGATAAATTGAAGACAGGAGCCGCCTTCTCCTTCTTATTCTTCTTGGCCGGAGGCTGCGGAGCCACCGCCCGAATGGGCACGGCAGGGAAAGGTGCACACAACGCACCTTCTTCCTCGCCGTGCTGCTCGAGGAATGACGGACCCCTTGGAGTGGGTGGTGTAGACCCATCCGAAGATTCACTCCGGGAGCGCTTTTGGGTCCGCCCTTCGCTCTGATCGAGGGCTTCCGCGGTAGGAGATTGCACCGGGGGAAGCTCGAATTCGGATTCCACAACTTCATTGTCCGATGCAACCAGAAATTCCTTAGGTAGAGGGGGCGTCATCCCCGCTACCTTGAGGCCCTGCTAACAGAAGACAAAGTAAAACAGGATAAGTAACACTAACAAGCTGCAAAGCACTCGAAAAAGCGCAACACGCAATCTACAAGTTTCCACCCGCGGAATTGCATTTTTGGCACTGAACATGAAGGTCAAGGATTTCCCCGGGTTGTCTTCATCGGACTTGAACTTCAGCAGGGGCCGAAGAGCTCTATCAAGGTCACCCGAAGACAACTCCTCAGGTGAAACCCTTGTAGGATCATTGCGGCCAGCATACAGGAACATCGGGTGCGCCCTCGCTTGGAGCGGCTGCACCCGACGCTTGAGGAAGGTGCGGATGATATCGACACCGTTGACCTCCTTGTCGACCACCAGCTGGAGTGCCTCCACGCAATGGTAGATATCCTCCACCTCCGTTGTTTCACCCTCCAAGACGTGGTTCTTCCACGACCTCTTCGAGATGATCATTTGGATCGAGTCAAAAGGGGCGAGGCCAAATTGCTGCCCGTCCAATTTGACATCGCGGATATAGAACCACTTCTTTCGCCAATACTAGACGGACTCGCACATGGAAAAGGAGAAGAATAGGATAGAAGAACAAATGGAAATGATTCAGCCGCCAAGCGGGTAAACACGGCCGGTGTCGTACTGCCTCATCACGGAATAGAGCTTTCGGAAGAGGCCAAAGTGTGGCTCAATAATGAGCCAGCACTCACACAGAGTGATGAAACAAGCAATATGGAGAAGAGAATTGGGAGACAGATGATGCAACTGAATCCCGTAGAAAAAAAGAGTCCACGAAGGAATTCATGGACAGGAAGAGAAAGACCCTAGACAACAAAGGCATAGAACATCACCTGAAACCCTTCGAGTGGGCGCGGGATTACCTCATTGCCGGGCAGGATGGCGTCCTCCTTGTCCTTGGAGATCAACCCCGCATTGTGCAACTTGCGCAGATCCGCCTCGCGCATGTCCGTGCGCTTCCACCCGACGTCAGTGGTGCGTTCCATAGCGACGACTTTCTTGCCGACGCCGGCGGCGCTCGACCCAGCTCCAGAAGTTTTCTTCTTCGGCTTGCGCATCTTGCAGCGGCGAGTGGCAATGAGAGCACAAGAAATAAGAAGGAAAAGTGTGGAGAATGTCTAGTGCGCAACGGAGGGCAGCAAAGCTCGCGAAAATCGAGGCAAAGGAGATGAGCAAATGGCGAAGGGTAAAATGAAATCATTGTTTCCCTGTGGTATAAAAGGACGAAGATGATGCACAGGAGCCGTCGATTGAGAATCCCTAGCGTGCCACTCAGATCTCAACGTACACGTGTCAGCATTACATCGAACCGTCTCTAGCACACCGTCCACTATGCACAGAAACCAAGGAGACACCATAATTTTCGCCACGTTTACGTGTGACTAGTCAACGTCAAGTTAGGCGGTGGGACCCATGATCGTCTCGTCGCATCATCTCTGCTGCCGCAGACGGTTGAGATCACCAATCGTCGGCACTGACGTCATCAAGGCAAAGCCAGCAACGGCTCGAAGATTTTGGCTAATCATTCAAGTACTTACTCGAATCTACAATTCGAAAAACTACTCGGGGGCTACTCCTATCAGGAGCGCTAGCCGCGCACCTGAGAAATTACTAAGGTAACATCACCTCGACATTATATTCAAGTCCTACGACGAGTCTGCGACTCCACTACGGACTCGGGGGCTACTCCCATAGGGAGCATTGGTTGAGCATCCGAAAAAATTGTGTCCTTCGGACTTACACTAGAAACGACTAAACTAAAGTCTTTGCTCGAGTCTATGACTCGAACGGACACTCGGGGTCTACTCCCATAGGGAGCGCTGGCCATGCATCCTATGAATTTTTCAACTGCGATCCTTCAGATCAAATACGACAAAATCTTTTTGGCAACTATGCCCGAACCAACGGTAAGTGAGAAGCATCCTCCTTGGCCACCCGAAACACCTCCGCGGTGATAAAATTTCGGATTCTGTGTCTACGACGCAAAGATAAGCCCTACGGATATCATCTGATAGCCTGGTAACGCACATGACTATGCTCTGCCAGTAAACTCCCATGTCAACAGACACGATGAAAATCCCAACGGACACGTTGGGTACATCACTTGAAAATCACTGGGATTCGACTCTTGTACGAGCACAACGCCCTGAGTCAAATCACACCAGCAATCGTTCCGAGTTCGAGTCCGGGGACTCGAGTTTGATGAAGATCGTGTTGTTTTATCCTATGACAGTTAACTAGGCATGATCCATCAGGTGAGCTAGGCACATGCATCAACAATCCCTATGAACTAAACGTTTTCTCCTTGTCAAGCAGGCTCAACTGCACCCGAAAGATTGAAGAGTCTCTGAAGAGTCTCTAGCTGAATCTACGATTCGACTGAACACTCAGGGGCTACTGACATGCATATACCCTACGGGTGCACGACATTAGTATACCTGGTCCAGCCCAAGGAAGGCCCACGTCAGGACACGCGGCCCATGAAGACCCCGTGTGTCTCAAGCCTATGACGGTTTCAACTCCTTGGAGGACAAGTCTAGATTAGATAGAATTTCAAAGGGTATCAACCCTAATTTGTAACCGACTCGACCTAACCTAGGATCTACCTATCTATATAAAGGCCAGGAGGGTACAACGAGAAGGATCTCTCAACTCACCGCATACACACCTCCATGACAGATCGCATATGCGCGCCCCTATAACTTTCGGTTCCGCCGTAATCAAGAGCAGACAAGAAGGAGTAGGGTTTTCCCTCTGGGGGCCTGGACCTGGGTAAATCCCGTATCCCTGTGTTGCTTGTCTGTTAACCATTCCGCGACTTCTAGCATCCCCATCTTCTCTAAAACCCAAGTCCATAACAATGGGCATTGACGAGACCAAACCTCGTCAGTATGCCTCGGCAGTCGGATCCATCATGTATTCCATGATTTGTACTAGGTTGGATGTTTCCTATGCTCTAAGTGTTGTGAGAAGATACCAGGCTAATCCTGGAGAGATCCAATGTACAGCGGCTAAAAATATCCTAAAGTACTTGAGAAGGACTAAGGATATGTTTTTGTTTTATGGAGGTGAAGATGAACTCAGTGTAAAGGGTTACACGGATGTGAGTTATCTTACTTACTCTGATGATTCTCGTTCACAATTCGAATACGTGTTTATTATAAACGGAGGTATTGTGAGCTGGAAGAGTTCCACGCAAGAGACTGTGTCTGCATCTACAACAGAGGCTGAGTATATTGTCGCCTCAGAGGTAGCAAAGGAAGCTGTTTGGATGAGGAATTTCCTCATGGATCTTGGTGTGGTTCAGGGCTCGTCCAATCCGTTAGACATGTATTGTGACAAGAATGGTGCTATTGCACAAGCCAAGGAACCTAGACAACACCAGAAGAACAAGCACATACTCATGCGGTACCACCTGATTCGCCAGTTCGTGGATCAGGGTGATATCAAGTTATGCAAGGTACACACGGATGCAAATATTTCAGATCCGATGACAAAGACGTTACCACAGCCAAATCATGAGGCGCACCTAAGAGCTATGGGTATTAGATGCCTAGACATGTGATGTCGGAAGATTGACTCTAGTGCAAGTGGGAGACTATTGGGAATATGCTCTAGAGGCAATCATGTATGATGATGTTTCCCATTGTATTCATAAAGATGTTAAGTTGTCCGTGTATAAACATATGATGTGTATCATTGAATATGTGATTCGGTTGTGGAACTATATATTCATGTTGTTTGTACTAAATATCCTTGGTCATGGAGGTTGTGTTGGACACACAACTTACACCAATGTGAAAGTCGGCTTGATGACTCGGTTCCACTTGTCATGGGCATGGAGATGCTATTCTGACTTACACAGATTCGGCTAAAGAGTATAGCGAGTCGGATTGACCCATATTGAGGTACAACGAACAAGTTGTCATTTGTATATCTCAATCAATGTAATCCTTAGACCTGAGGTTGTTGCATAGACCGAGTTGAGGATCACCGACTTAGGTTCTGTCAAACGTTGATCCTTAACTAGGCAGTTATAAAGGCAGAGTTCGGATCGACTAAGAATCAAGCTGCGTGATGTGAATAGCCAAGATGGGATTTTGCCCCTCCAATTGAAGAGATATTCTCTGGGCCCTCTCTGATGATATGATTCGTAAAGCATGGCCATGCACGACTCGGTTAAGTGTTAACCAAGGCGATCGACTAAGAGTTAGTTAAATGAATCACTTATCTCGGATCGAGAAGAGAGTCAGACTATTTAAGGGATGACAATTATTCACCTATAGTCTGACAAGGTATATCGTGAGGCAAAAGGGACTCGGACGGAAGTTGCATTGAAAAGAAAAGTCGTCATGACTCTTTGGTACTTGGGAGTCGGCACATTCTGCTAGGAGCCGCTACCGACTGATCGATTGAGAGTCGAACTCTAATCGTGTTCAAGTTACCATGAGCCTGGGGGGTCACACACTTAAGAGCAGGAGCAAGTTCGGATTGGATCTGAACCGAAAATCTGATTGGGTTGGACCTGAGCCGGATTTTGGACTGAGTCAGTGAGTCGGACTCACGGTGATTGGTATTATATGGGCTTTAGTGAATGAGCCACGTGAGTGGAGCCCACGTTCACTCCCTATATATAGTGGGGCGCATAAACCCAAAGGGATTGATTGTTAGGTCATTCCATGCGTTGAAAACCCTAACTCTACAGCAGTCCAGCCGTCGTATTGAACCTAAAAGTTTACCGCCGGCAGGGACGGAGCTACAGTGTTAAGCTGGGGTCAATTGACCCCAATGACTTTGGCACAACCTTTCGTACATATATAGTCCAGTATAGAAAAAATGACCCCGTAAAAATAGAGTTTGACCCCATCCAACGAGACACCACTCACGTCCGGCCCAACATACGCAGCAGTAGCAGCCCATAATTCGTTGGATTGAATCGCTCGATGTCTAGATCCACTAAGTCAACCATCGGGTCGGTAAGGAAATAAAAGAAACCATCGCTCCGACTTTGCTCACGTGTCGCCGCCTAGTATTCCCCTTTTCGTGAGGTCGCTCGTAGTCCGTGGGTCGCCGTCCCTCGTCGCCATCCTCAGCGAGACTCTGGAAAATTATTTCCGCAAAATCTGTAAGCATGTCTAAATTCGTTCTATGCGCGTAATTGATTTGAAAGATTCTCAGATCTCAATTGCCAATTCTCCAATTGTTTAGGGTTTGCCATGTGTTGATTTTTTTAATTCCTTGAAGGTTTTGATGGAATTTGGGTAAGCGGTGCGACAATAATCACGTGGACTAGATTAGGTCTCATATGGCCCCAACATAATTTTTGTGACATATGAATTTGGGTAAGCAGTACAATGAGTTTTTATGTGTATTAATTTGTGTATATTTGGTACTACCTTCATGCCGTATTATTAGGCTCATACAAACTCTAAAAAAATAGTTTCATCGCAAATTTGGTTAATAATATATGATTCATATGTCACAAAAATTATATCTTTGGAAGTGTGTTTTGAATAGCAATCTAATGGTACATTTTTTTGTTAAATATAGTTTATATTTTATTGACCAAATTTATGGTTAAACTAGTTTCTTAAAGTATGTATTAGTATAATATACCGGAATAGAGGTAAATATATATAGTAAGAAATACTAATGGTCTCTTGCTAATTTTGACATGCAGTGAAAATTGAATGGAGCGTTTCTTAAATTTGAAAAGAAAATCTTCACTGCCCCACACACAGTGATTCTGATCACGAAGATCCATCCAATACCAGACGTAATACATATGTCATTTTCCTTTGCCGGTCCCTACAACTTGAAGAGAGGTAACGGTTAATTTAGATGAGCTTTCTTGTGACCTACAAATAGGTAGAGGATAACACAATATATAGGACCAAAGCTACAAGATGATATAAGACATAATTAGATGTCCATATAGGCCACAAACTGGTTTTAAGTACCGACGAGGAGCGTAGGAAATCTTCGAATCTTTGAGAGGTAATTACTTTTGCAATTCAAATTTATTTCGATATGATATATCAACAATTTTTTTATTATATATAAGTTTGCTAGAATATACATTATAGAATTTTTAAGTTAATATAACAGCTGCACATCTGGCCATGTGAGCTATGCGCATAGTGTTATGTTTCGTGGGCACACACTCTTTCTATTTGTTTGTGTTAACCCCAACGACCTTTTTTCCTGGCTTCGTCCCTGACCGCCGGTGTTCCTCCTTATACGTGTGGATACCAGCAGTGGTGTTATACGATCAGCACCAAGACGATCGTGATCGGACCGGATCTCGAGGACTGCACTGCATTCAACTGCGCGCTTTATCATTAATCTGCAACTGCGCGTCTAGTGGTAATCCTCGTGGCCTTCTACCTCAGCTAGATCTTGAGATCACCATGTCAGAGCAAAAAAATTTATTTTATCTCTACATGGTGCAACAACAGGTCCTATTAGTATGAATCCAAGGACACATGCAAGGAATCATTGATACCTATTCAAGAAAATTGGATTCATTATTTTTGGAATTGTTAAACACCAGTGGTGATTTATTGAGTAAAACAACCTCAGATAATAGTTTAATTCACTAAAATTTATCAGTTGCTTAAATAATTCTGAAATCCTAGGGGTTAGTAGATCTAGATGTACCACACCATAGAGAGTTGGATTCATCTCAAAATGTGTTTAGATTAACTATGCGAAATTGTGGAAGTCGGATCTGAGGCTATTTTGTTATTTTTGCCATGGTGTATCCGTAGATCCTTTTGGAATGGACCAATGACATATGAAAGGCATCAAAGATACCTTCCAGTACAAAGAGTGGTTCCAAAGGATTTAGAGTTGTAAGTCTTTAGATATTTATTTTTTAGTGTAACACACATATTTTAGTAGATAAATTCTCAAAAAAATGAGAAAATATTATTTTGGGTAGGTATTGGTCATTCATGTTGAGGAAAATACAAAGGTGCAGACTCAAAATTACATTTAGGCATTTCCATGTATTTTTCATTTTTGTTTGAATTATATTTGAGCTATCTGCAAAAAAGATCTAGGATATTTAGTAAAAGATTTACAGAGAAAAAAAAGAAAAATGGGCCAAAACCGCCGGATCTGAGCGGATCTATAGTAGATAGGCCCTACTGGCACCATGGGCGCAAGCGGGAGGCGTGTTTAAACCCGCGAGGGCCAGGCCAGCGTCAGATGAGTGAAATGCATCCATCGTCCTTGAATTTATCGGCCATGTATAAAACGGTCCCTGAAATCAGAAAATGCATCATTATGGTCATCAAACTCGCTTTGTATGTCCATCATACGGTCCGAAATCATACTCATCCTGTATTTTGCTGACGTGTTGTCGCATCGCCCATCTGCAGCTCGTCTGGACCCGTGTCATCGTTTTTAGCAGCACATTGAATCGTCTCACCTCTTCTTTTCCTCTAAACAAGCAAGTCATGTCATAGTCGCCATGCTTGAGGACAAGGACACGCAGACTGGCCCCCTTGATTCCTCACCCCAACTCATCCTTTCTCCATCTCTATCGAGTTCCCACACCAGAAGTGGCCAGCGTCCATCCCGACAATGTTGTTGTCGTTCTCGAGACATACATAGTGTAAAATCACATCCGACTCGTCGCGTCGCTCCTCCCTCAATCAGAATCAAGTCGGAACACACGGGATTGATGTTGTCGTAATTATTCTAAAAAAATCGATGTTGCCTTAAAGACCAGCTTCCTCAACTTTGTCTGGTCGTCTTCATGTGGTCTTCCTTGCTGCAATTGTCGCCGTTGGTTTCTCCGGCCACCTCCTACCAGTGTGGTGAGGCTAGGTGCAGGGAGAGGATGAGAGGCGGCGCTCAGACTTGTTGGCTTTGGCTCCAGCGATGGGCGTGAGCGTATGAGCTGGTCGCCGTACACAACATGCTCAACAATCAACATAATGCTCGGTAGAGAGCGACGGCCACGAGAGCTTGAACAGGGGAGGCTGCTCTGCCGCGAGCAGGAGGCCTAAGCTCGACCACGTGCAGGGGCAGCGATGGTCGAGGCATCCTTGACGGTGTGGAACCTATGGCTTGTTGATGGTGTTACCCGCTTCGTTACGGTTGTGATTTCTTGTGTTTGGTTAGTCATACTGGTGTGGACGTGTAGGACACCAGCTGTATAACATGAATGCGTGAGGTTGCAAGATGGAGTTTTCCCGGTTGAGGTCAAGGAAGTTCGTCACCGGCCACGGCGGTCGTGCAGAACACTGATTTAGGGATTTGTAACATTGGCCAAAGTCTAAGGACTATACTCCCTTGTTCTCAAATAAGTGTACTTCTAGCTTTATCCTAAGTCAAATTTTATTATGTTTGACTAACTTTTAGAACAACGTACCAACATTTATAACACTAAATGGTTACCATTAGATTTATTTTTAAATCTAATTTTATAATATGTCAATTTGATGTAATATATGTTCTTATATTTCTCTATAAAGTTAGTCAAATTTAGTTATGTTTGACTTGGAAGTAGATGCATTTCACTCACTTTAGACGTACAAGCTTGTGTCTACTTTTTACAGACACGTTGGTAAGTTGACTTTAACTAATTCCATAAGCTATTGGCGTCCCATCTTCTGGCAAAAATTCACCTTATAAGAAAATGGAACTTTTAATTTGTTAACCTACGATCTTCTGGAGCACCCTGGACCCTGGTTACACGGATTATGGTTTTTGCCTCTCACACCCCTCTTACAGAAATCAAGCAACAACAACGGAGACTAATGAAGCAACTAACCCAGGTCATGCAAACAAAAGATGTAGATAAGTAATATTCAGAATGCACGATAAGTAATTGATTCGATAAGATAGCAGCCACAGTAATCGCCAACAACTCATCACAATAACTCTCCAGTACAAGTACCAACGGTAAGAGTATTTTTGAAGATCTGCAATGTAACTGTAGTTCAACAGAACACGTCAATCTTAAGGAAATAGCACAGTACAGCATTTCTGCAAAACTCAGGATAGACACCTACACCGGAAAATCTTCTTGACAGGAATTAAGACCCAGACTACTGCTCAAGAGAGAGCAAGTTCTACTCACAAGAGCAACGTAGATATTGACCGAACTGGTATGCAGGCAGTTAGATCAAACATCCTAGTAACCACCCTTGAGATCATTAACCACATCATAGGGAATGGGAGTGACTGTCTCAATTATAGTACCCTCAACCATGAAGCCAGGTTTAGGGCCCAGCGGCTGCCTCTTTGTGCTGATAACCTCACCACGTGCCTTAGCCTCTGCCTTGAGCTGATCGTTCTTGACTATCCTCAGGCGGAACTCCTCATCGCACCTGGATGGCTGCACATGTTCAACACGGACATGGATCCTTTTCTTGATAATGCGGTTTCCAACCTGGACAATGCAGACATCAGTGGAACAGTAAGACATTAGTCCTGAACTTAAATGCACAACATGTTTCCGGTACACTATCGATGAACTGCAGATGCATGAACAAAAGAATTATTTGCACTTACAGAACAATTAAAGCAATTTTAACAGCTGCAAAACATTTCACTCTTGACAATAAAGCATACATATTGTAATGCAATTGCTACACTAAAGAAATGAACTATTTCTATTGGCATATACCAGAAGGCTTATTAGGGAACAATGTAAGAGAAATATATAAATCATTAATGACTAACTATAAGGCTGGTCATAGTGCTACTCCCTCAGTCCACAAATAAGTCTACGTTTGGGTTCAAAATTTGTCCATAAAAGAGTGTACTTCTACCCTTCCAATGCACTTTAAAGTAGAAATAATTGCTTCACGGAAATCAAGCCCAATAACATTTAGCAAATGATCTCTTCATTTTATACATGCAATTACCTCATTGGAGGTGGAAGAATTAAAGATAGAGAACATGGCTAACACATTTCCAATGCACTTTTTACTCCATCCCATAATATGTCTTAAAAATTCTAAACGTCCACTTATTTGCGGACGGAGGGAGTAAGTAACTAAGACTACTAACTTGCACATGTTACTAGTTGATGTTACTACCTTCATAGTGGATGGTAACATGTGTATGGTGTCATGCAAGACCTAATTAATTAGGTTGTAGACTCATATGGTCTTGGTATGTGCAATGTTATGGTAACTAGCTAAGTTACTACCTTCATTAATTATCATGTCATGTCAC
This sequence comes from Avena insularis, assembly GCA_023614405.1. NCBI lineage: Eukaryota > Viridiplantae > Streptophyta > Magnoliopsida > Poales > Poaceae > Avena > Avena insularis. Next base: position 89,340,600 of record CM042685.1, on the reverse strand, counting down.
CAATTTGCTAGTTGGCATTGCATGTACATGTATGTTACTATCTAAGTTACTCTCACTATGACTAGCCTGATGAACAAGAAACCAAACATTAATCTGTGTCATGATTTAGTACTTCAGACAAACAGGAACTGTCTAAAGAAAAACCGTTTCAATATAAAAGCAACGATTATCTAGTCTTATCACGTATCAGCCAGCTTGTCAGGTAGTAATATTTAACGACACAAAAACAAGATTACCAATGTTAAGCTGATTTTGGCAGCTAAATACATTGTATGTGTTATCAGTTTCACAGCACACGGACATCAATGACTCCTAATAATGCACAAATACATCTACAGATAATACCAAAACTGGTACATCCTAATTTAATTGATTCATGCATTGGAAGCAACTAAACCTCTTGAGAGAACATCACATACTTTAATTAACTCTAAATTATACCCTCCACGGCCTATAATAGTGAGACCCAAATTCTAAAAAAAATACCCCAATAAGACCTCGAGTTAACAATAAGCAAATATTGCCACGCACCACCGCCATCTAAATATCTAAGCTACATTTTTTAATCAGGCACATCTAAGCAGCTGGCGTCGAGAATCACTCGAACAAATTCTACATATGGGTGTCAGCTCAACCGACTGATCATCCTGAAGCAAGCGCCTCCCAATCCTGGACCTTCAACGACACGGATCCGGAGCAGTGATACAAAAACAACCAAGAGGGCAGAAAAGGAGGATCGAACTATACCTGCTTGTTGATCTCGACGCCGATGGCGCGCTTGGTGACGTTCCACACGCGTCCGGTACGGCCGTGGTAGAACTTGTGCGGCATGCCCTTGTGCACGGCGCCGTTCACCTTGACGTCGACGTGCTCCCCCACCTTATAGGTGCGCAGGTAGGTAGTGAGCGGGATGTAACCCTTCTTCCGGAACCCACGCGCGAACAGGTCGCGCGTACGCGACCGCAGACCGTGGCCCGCCGGCATCCTGCTCCTTCTGCTTTGCTTCGCGCGACGGCGGCGCCGTGAGCAAGGTGGATGGTGTAGAGGGAGCTAGGGTTTGCCAGGGTTCGGGCATGGTTATTTTTATAGGTCCAGGGTGGGTGGTATTGGGCTTGGCTTGTATGACTGGCTTTTGGCCCATTATAAAGAATGTTACGTAATGGAAAACTCAAGCCGAATTGGCTGAGTCTTGATAAAAAAAATTCTAACTAGTTTTTTTTGTTAGATTAAATTTCTAACTAGACTAGTAAAATGCTACGGGTGAACAATATGGCATAAATAACAAATAAAAACTCGTCTAACTGAAATCAACAAGAACATCTATATGTACTTCACACAACCCATGAGGTTTTTGATTATCCAGTAAAGAACTCGATGTATACATGGTGATATAGATCAACCATCTTTTCTATCGCCGAACAATGTAGTAACCGATAAGAACTCGCCAAACTGAATTCAACAAGAAAAACTCTAAGCACTTTGCACAACCCATGATATTTTTTTTATTTTATTAAACATTGATGTATACTCGGTGACACTGGTGAACGGTCTTTTTCTCCCGCTACCACACAAGCACACACAGCGGAATCCTCCTTTTGTGCGAACCAATTAAGCACCTACTTCCAATTCCTCTAACTTGATGTGCCGCACAACCCACACCCTTCGTTCAACGGACCGACACTCTCCTTACATAGGCGCTCCTCTTCTCCAAATGTTTGACGCCCCTCTTCTCCAAATGTTGCTCCATTGTTCCACGTAGTTGACCCTAATTTCTTATGATACAACATCAAGCAACGTTAATAACTATTTCATTAAAAAATAGACTCCTTCATAAAGCCTAACTATCAAGTAAGGTAGGTTTGTTCTATATCCAAAAACATATTAAGTCGCTAGTTCAGTTTCAGAAATAAATTATCTCTAGATCAGAAAAGATACACTACCAATAGCATAAGAACTAAGATTGTCCTACAAATTGTTCTTACAAACCAAAAAAATAATAATAACTAATGGGAAAAGCATCTTAAGAGACAACAAGGATGACGGCATATTGAATGAACCTAATGTAATACTACTATATGTTGGAGATAAGTCATATAGTATAATGTGCACATATCTCTTTTCCCAGGAATGTTGCGGTCTCCTGTCAAAAAAGGTGCACAATCAGAATTCATGTCAAGTTTAACATACCATTTATAGTTGAGCTAAGTCTGCATATACATTGTTGAATTTTTTAGAGAAGAAACGTCTAAAATATGGTTGGTGTAAACCGAGTCCAATTGGGATCATAGGCACGTATTTAAATACTTTGGTCTCTAATTTCCTTAACATAATAGAATTTTATGTGATGCAAACAATAAGACAATGATGCAAAATTAAAATTTTAGTGCAATGACTTTGAAATACACCAATACAAAGCAAGGATATACTATGCTTTAGAATAATCAAACTCCTTGTTGGCCTTTTTAGAAAGAAAATGAGAAATTTGCTATAAATGGTTGTCAAGTATAATTCAATCGTAAGATAGTGCACCTGAAAATGACATGATTGAGTCATACTACAGCAGCAGGACATAAAACTCCAGAGTTACTTCCCCAAATGCAAATCAACGAATTAATAATGGTTCAGTTCATTCACACTGAGATAAAAATCTGAAAAAATAGGAGGAAAATGAGGATAGTTTTAAGAAATCCCACTTCTTTTGAATTGCAGCCGACACAAATAAATTAATAATACACATAAGAGAGAGGTATAAAAATAAACTATTATACTTGAAGAACCAAAAAAGAAGGGGTTGATTTACTTCTTCAGTTCTCACCCCTCTTTTTCAAGCTCGTCATCTCATCTGAATTGTAGATGTTCTGGTGGCCCTATAACTATAACAACAGGAACACATACAATCTTCAGTGGGCATAATATTAACGAATGTTTTCACTTTAAGTAGTGAAAACATTCGATGATCAATAGATGATGATAATGAATTATGGACATTCTACATAAGCCCTGCTACTAAAACTATTCCAGATATGAATATACCAGTCTGGAGGCTTAATTGCACACCTATAGATGTCACCTGAATTTTAATGTCATCTACCTAATATACATTTACATATCACAAATGTTAAAACTACACATGAATTTTCGTCATGTATGTAAGAGCCTAATATATGCTCTTAGGCCACTTTACCACGTGCCTTGCTATATCTGTATGTATGATAAGCATATGCCCTCCAATAAACATTCCATTTAAACAACATAAAGGACAGTTCAATCGTCATGGCACATATGTTTGCGATATTAAGCTATCCAAGAATACAACCTACCTCTCACCTCTTTTGCTTAAACGATGTGTGTCGCTGGCACCTCATTGTCTCCAGGATGCAACGTGAGCCAAGCTCCCTTCCTTACAGAAGCCTAGTTAAATGCCACAAGGAAGAAGAATCGGGTCTCGCCAAACTGCAAAGTGCAACCTTGTGTCTAGATCAGAGGGAGCAGGAAACCTGGGAAGTAACCAAAATCACGTAATATGCAATGTCAAGATATACCATTCGGGAAATAGGGCACATTACCTTATGACCTTGCAAATGAAAGAACAAAAAGGAAAAAAGAATAGACAGCAAAGACAAATGATATGGTTGCTGACTACTAACACGGCAAGAAGCACAAGCCATATGCATTGTACGCTTCTATAAATATGGCATAAAATGATTTATATAAAGCGCAAGGAAAGAGCTATTGAAAACTATTTAATTGCGTGATTTTCTTTATTTTTTCTGCAAAATTCCAAAATCAAATCGGTTTTTATCCTGAAAAAGAATATCCATGCATTTGACTATGTTCTTACCGTGGCAAGTCAAGTCTAAACAAAACAGGACTTCTGACTCGAGAAACTATGTATACAGCTAGTACAAAACATGACTTTTGAACAATCACATTTTTCTAATTGGCATAACAACACTAAAGCAATTCTATTTGCAATAGTATGATCCTTCCTGAACATGTGTTCCTAGACACAAAAACCACTGCTTGATGGCTGGACTTCACGGAGCAGGAAAGAAGAGGAGATAAAAAAGCATTAACAAACCAAAGTCGAGGAATAGTCGAAGGTGTGCTTCAAGGTTTCAGTAACAAGCACCAACAGTCCATTTCATGTCATAGTTGAGACATCCACGATGAAGCATAGTATATGAACTTTATATATAGGAACACATAAGGTATACTTGCTTCAGATATAAGATGCAATTTGCACTGCAATACCAAAATGTTCTACCTCCTAAATAGTGAATAATAAGGATCTGATAATTCCAAGTTGTTTACTACACTGAGGATCACATCATTAGTATTACTACCTTGAAGATATAGAGTAGAAAGCTCACTTTTGTTTCCATATGACCTATTATACTTATTTTGTACTTCTGTGCCACCAGGCATCTGGTCCAACTTGCCCGTCCTTCTCCATAGTTCATCTGGCAGTGAGAATGATAGAATTACTTGAGAAAAAGTTAAGGCAATGGAGTAAGTGGAAATCAAAAAGATAAATAGAAGACGACCTCATATTATTTAAAGTATGAAAAGAGTGGTATTTATAAACTGCATTATTTACAATACTTCAGTACTAAGAAATATAGCACATATAGTTTGTCGATGAATGAATAATACTTTGGCCCAAAAGGTCAATCAACCCGACTCAAAAATACAACAGGAGAAAAGGGCAGACTCTCGAAAGAAAAACATCAGCGCGAGCCAAACTTTGGCCCAAAGGTCTATCAACCTGCCAAACCCTACCCTTAGTTTACCCCTTCTGATGTCTCTTTGCAACACATGTAAAATATACTAAACATTTAGGTTTAAGGTATATCATGTATGTTATATATAAGTATGTCGGGTTTCATCCAAATTTTAATCAGTTTACAACTTTTTCAGATGGTTGATACACCTTTGTGATCCATGACTGTAATATACTTAATGTGTGCTGAGGCCGGGGCTGGCTCTCCATTTCAAAAAATACAATATTCCTCTAAAAAAATTTAAAAAACACACCATTTACTTATTGTCCGTTGGATATCCAAAAATATGAAAACACCATGTAAAAGTTATTTATTGTCAAATTACATGGGATAAGAGTATGATCTGATTTAACCTTTCCACCAGGGGGAGCATACAAGATAATTATCTTAACGTGGAAAAATATGGTAAAATTACTTGCACAGAACAAAGACTCTTGCCTTTTTGCTAAAAACTTGATTTTGCAAAGCATGACGTACACGATCATGGACATATGCACAACCTAGACAAGTTAGCAGCCCAAAGGTTTCCCTCCAAGATGGAGAAACTGAATCTGCTCTTCTGGACAACAACCTCAAGGAAATTGATCAGTGGCGCTCCAGAACGATTGATTGAGCAGTATAAGCATGTATAGCTGCCTCGGGCAGGGAAATTTTATTTTCTCCTTTTGTTTGTCCGAGCCATGGAAGTGGAAGCCCTGCACTGTGTGGCCACCAGACTTCCTTGCGAGCATCAGTTTACCCCCATGACCTAGCTCTTTTCATCGACCCATCTGCCGAGGACATCATTGACGTGTGTGCAATTTGGGGGTGTTTCGGTAGAGCAACTGGACTAATTAACAGTCTAACCAAAAGTACAGTCACACCGATCTGATGCCAAGCAGTACAAGAAATATGATTAAATTTTGATAGCACATAATCAGTAAAGAAGATTGTGAACATGAAATTAAGTCATCCAAATGTTCAGATCCCATATTTTAAACGAGGAAGCGCAAGTGTGGCACATACCTTGTATTTTGTCTGCTAAACTGATCTAAATATTATGTCAGTCTTCATAGGATGCTTCGAGATGAATCAAGGGATTTGGACAGCATGCAAATTATGTGAATAATCAACTCAGAGCTGTTGAAGCATGTTCAGCAATAAATAATTGGTACAAGTATTTTTCTTCCTTTCTGAACACTGGACCATAAAAAGAGAAAATGTGTATATATACCTGCTAATCAACGAATATTTGTTATCATGAGAGATTGGGTGAATTCAAGGTGAGAATGCAAGTCGCGCCTATATTTATACATGCTAAGGAACGAATACCGGACAACAAATTTTGTACCATCAAACATTGCAAGAAAGCGCAATTCAAAATGAAAACTACATAAACCATCTTGCTGCAAAACCTGCTTACTCGGGCAACAACCACAATCATCGGTGAATTTTACGGTACCCTGTACTCTCTTAGGGGGCTATGGAGTACATGACACATTTGGCCGTTGATTTTAAGGGGTATTTTGGGTATATCACTCGTAATAATTTTTGGATCTCGGGATGGTTACAGAACAAACAATCGACTAAAAAACAGGAAGAACATCACGGAGTTGTGTGATCAGATCATATTCACGGGAACGGATGCACCAGCACCTCTGACAGACCAGCACCGTGGCTGCAGTTCCTAGCTAGTATTGTGTTTTCCCTTGTCACGTGGCCGTCGGCGCCACCGTAATTACAGCATCCGCGCTGTAGTGCGCCCTCCTGTGTTCTTCCTAGGGACAGAATTGGGTTAGTCTCCCGAGTTACGGAGAACTCGACGGCGACCAATAAATCCCTGAATTTCTTCTTCATTACCTCTGTCATCCATGCCCAATGATGATAGGTAATAGACAGTCCTTTTCAACACAAAGAGAAACATTTGAATGAAGAAGAAACAAATCATGAAGGGGGCTAATCACAGACTCAAAATCATCAGTTCTTTCATACCGGATCTAATTAAACTGTGGAAAAGCTAGAAGTTACATCTCAAACGGCAGTTTTGATGTATGTATTTCCATGTTTAATAGTCTGAAGGTCTATGATCCCGATCTTGCCCCTCTCAACATGGTACTCCTCAATCTATATCGGTGGTACTCCCTAGTGTGGCGTGGGAGTACTAATGAACCACATCCATTAGATTGGTGCTAATGGGCTGCCCATATTAATTTAAGGGTACCGTAAGAGAGATCGAATCATAATGATGATAAGTAGAAAGATGAAGGGAGTACCACCGAAGGAATGCTTAAATGGCTTACTTGTATTTTGAACAAACACCTATCTCTTCCCATTACCAAAACATGCCAGTATATGGTCAGGATAAAATCTCCAAGGCCTCCACTCGTTCTAGCTCTATGAACTTATGGGCTTCATAGGCACCTACAAGATCAGTCAACCAATAAAAACTAAATATATAAAGATACCAGGTTGCAACATCAGCGTAATTGACAAAAAAATTCTATTTTATATTCATAGTTTGGGCATCATACCAATGAGGTGGATTCCTCTATCCCTACATGACCTTGGCATGAGAGGATTGAGACCTGGCAGCGATGAACTGGAGGATATTGGGGTGGTGACTTTCCGAAATGGTGTGCTTCCTCCCAACCCTCAATCGTGTTTCCATTGCACTGATCCATGTTGTGTCCGCTACTTCTTCCTTCGCCATGGGGACCTATTATTCCAGGCTTCCAGCGCCAAGATTAAGAAAAATGAGGAAATAAGAAGAATCAGGAAATTAAAAATTCGCCTCTAGCCTAGAAAATATTGGAGAATCGAAGGTTTCCATACCTATACATGGTTCCCAGATGTATCGTACATATACATGCAGAAATCGACGAATTCCTCAATCTCCACTTAGTCCCCGTCCATCTGGTAGTGACCCCATCCAAACCATACCCCCGACTGCCCCATCTTTAGTCTTTGCATACGGTAGTGAAGGTTTGGTGCCTTCCTCAAATTGTCGCTACCTACGGGGCAGAAATCCAGCAAGCTGGCGCCGTCTTGGACCAATTTCTAGCGGTCAGACCATCCCCGCCAGCTTTCACATCGATTCTCGTCGAACATCAGAAGTATTTCGGGGCACCACCGATGCGCGCCATGCGAGGTACGGTGGTAGCTCCACCGGGCACGTGCGATGTAGGGGATGGGGACGACACCGCCGGCGGATCTTGAGGTAGAAAGGGTGCCGCCGGTTGATTGGCACGCGGCGCGGGCTTGCGAGCAACACCATGATCTGGTGGGGAGTCACACCCACGCAGTCCGCCAGGAAAAGGGGCAGGATCATGGGATGAACCATGGCCCACATGTCTGCACTATTATCGCGAGCGAGCGGTGGGCTAAAGTATTGACCAAAGGAGGCGACGTAGTGCGGCGGAGGCAGAAAACGAAACCCTCTTATTTTTTTTAGATAGTAGAGATATCAAGTTTCTTTTCTTACCGCACATGTAATGTGATTCACATAGATGTTCTAAATTTTAACACCATAGTCCGCCTATTAATGAAAAGGACATGCTATTTGAATTACTCAAATTGGCCATTGCTTTCGCCATCCATTCTCATTTCTTGTCTTTTGCACGGCTATTTTCATCATTGTGTTGTTCTTTATAGTCATCCACTACACCCCTCTCTCTTCCTCTCCTTCTCGCGTAACGTCCCCGAATCGGGTTCATGCAAATCCTAGCATTTACGCTAAAATCCACATAGAAATAATTCAAAAAGTCCACCAAATACCTTCGTGTGGATGGATTTTATTACAAATAGTTACATCACAATAGTTCATAACAGAACATACAAGAAACACACATATATATATATATATATATATATCAACGACTCGGCAAGTCAAGAATACAAATGATATAATACAAAGATACTCCCTCCAAGCCATATTACTTTTCATAGAAATGGATGTATCTATACATGTTTTTTTAGTGCTAGATACGTCCAGTCCAATGATAATTAATATGGATCGGAGTGAGTACAAATTATGAAGAAAGCAGAATCGTATCCGAGTATGGAGAAGAACCAAATGGGACTAAGATTCATGAAGAATAACCAAGCGGTGTCCATAAACCCTGTCCAAGCCATGCCGAAAGAGTAAGCTTGCTAATATCGTCAATCACATACATATTAAACCCAAAAGGGTGCCAGCAAATGGCAAAGAAAAAAGGAAATAGAGTGGTCAGTAATAAAGCCAGTACATATTGAGTCTTCGAATTCGGCTGCTCTTGCCTACACGAGTATGGTGGGCTAAGCGGCAACAAAGCTTGCATTATCTAACTTATAGAGACACGCTACAACTCGGTTATTAGAGCGAGATAAGAGAGCGTTATACGATAACTATAATATAACACCAAATATAACCTATTTCGAAGATTTCCCCCTAGAAGATCAGTCGAGGAAGGGATCTTGCGGAACACACACTGTTGGAGATATGCCCAAGAGGCAATAATAAAATAGTTATTATTATATATTTGTGTTTATGATAAATGTTTACATCTCATGCTATAATTTTATTAAACGGAAACATTAATACATGTGTGTTTTATAAACATAAAAGAGTTCCTAGTAAGCCTCTTGTTAAACTAGTTTGTTGATTAATAAGATGATCATGGTTTCCTGATCATGAATATTAGATGTTATTAATAACAAGATCATGTCATTAGGAGAATGATGTGATGGATACACTCCCTATAGTTAGCGTAGCATAAGATCAACTCATTTAGAGTTCGTTTGCTACAAGCTTTCAAATACATAGTAATCTAATCCTTTGACCATAAGATCATGTTAATCACCATCACCAGATGGATGCTTTAATCACATCAAACACCACTTCGTAACTGGGTGGTTATAAAGGTGACATTAGGTATTCTGAAAGTATGTGTTAAAGCACATGGATCAAGAGTGGGATTTGTCCATCCATATGACAGATAGATATGCTCTAGGCCCTCTTGGTGGAATGTCATCCAATTGGCTTGCAAGCATGTGATTGGGTCACAAGGGATGTCATATCACGGAATGAGTAAAGATTACTTATCGGTAACAAAGTTGAACTAGGTATAGAGATACCGATGATCAAACCTCGGATAAGTAAAGTATCGCTCGAAAAAGGGAATCGGCATCGTACGTAAATGGTTCATTCGACCACGAAGTCATCGCAGAAATATGTGGGAGCCATTATGGATTTCCAGATCCCACTATTGGTTATTGATCGGAGAGGTGTCTCAATCATGTTTGCATAGTTCATGAACCATAGGGAGATACATTTAAGGATTCAATGTTGTTTGAGTATATATGGAATGTGAGTTGGAGAACAAATTTTTCTCAGAGTCTCGGATTGGATACAAGACATCAAGAGGAGATCCGGAATGGTCCGGAGAATAAGATTCATATAAGTAAAGTCATTTTCTGGGGTTCGGAAATGTTTTCAATGTTTTGACCAGAAGCTTCTAGAATATTCTGGAAGGTCCACCACCCCAGGAGGGGGTACTTGGAATGCACCATACCCTGATGGGCTGGGCGCATCATACCCTAGGCCAACTCGGCCAAGGACTAGAAAGAGAGAAACAAACTCTAGTTTGAAAAGTCAAATCCTAGTTAGTGAAGGAAAGGGAAACCTTGAGGGACAAGTTCTTCCTCTCCCCTTCCTTGCCGCTGGCATAGAGGAGTTGGGGAAGGACTCGGCCAGGGGTGGGAACCCTGGCCGCAACCCCCCACCCATATAAGGAGGGGTGAGGGCGCCCCATACACCCTCACCCCAAACCCTAGCCATTGGCGCCTCCCCTTCCTCCTCCATACACTGCTCCGGCTTAGGCGAAGCCTTGCAGTAATATTTTCTCCTCCTCCACAACTACCACACCTTTGTGATGTTGGGATTCCGAGGAGATCTACAACCTCCGCTGCCCTCCTGGAACAAGGGAGAGGAAGGTCTTCATCGACTATCGTATGTGTGACCGACTGCGAAAGCACTGCCGGAACATGGCGCCGGAAGGATCGTCTACGCGATCTTGAGATCAGCAAGTGATCGACTACTTCAACCATGAGATCCGAATCTCGTTAAACTCTTTGGATCTTCGAGGATTAGTTCTCTATAATCTCATTGCACCGATCTCGTAGATTAGATCTTGGTTTTGTGTGTTCCCGCGATAGAATTTTTTTTTTTCCATGCTGCGAACCCTACAATGGTATCAGAGACGAATCTATGCATAGATCTATTGCACGAGTAGAACACAATGGTTTTGTGGGTGTTGATTCTTTAGTTTTCTCTTGCTTTTTTTGTACTTTACATCTTGCGGGATGGTGGGATGAAGCGGCCCGGGCTAACCTTACATGTCATCGTACATGAGACTTGCTCCACGCTCAACGTGCAACTTTCATTGCACAAGTGGTTTGCGGGTGTCTGTCTCTCCCACTATAGTGAAGATTCAATTTACAACGGGCACTTGACAATGCTTGTATCAACTTTGTGGTTCATGTTCGTAAGTTAGAATAGTTCTTATTCGAAATCCCCAACCACGTAAAACATGCAAAGAAAATTAGAGGCATCTAACTTGTTTTTGCAGGGCTTGTGTTGTGATGTGATATGGCCATGATGTGATTGTGATTATATATGATGTATGCAATGATCCTTATTGTAAGTTGGCAACCGGCAGGAGCCTTATGGTTGTCTTTAAATTTCGTTTAAGACCTGTGTGTCTATTCATCAAAGTAGTTATAATAGTTGCTGCTGGTGGAGGACAACCATGAAGCGGCGCTATTGACCTTGACGCCACGCCGGTGATGATGGAGATCATGTTCGTGCTTTGGAGATGGAGATCAAAGGCACAAGAAGAAAGGCAATATCATATCACATATTATGAATTACATGTGATGTTAATCCTTTTTATGCATCTTGTATTGCTTAGATTGTGACGTTAGCATTATAAGATGATCCCTCTCACTAAATATCAAGTAATAAAGTGTTCGTCCTTAGTAGGCATCATTGCTAAGACTCGTTTTTTCGAAGCACCACGTGATGATCGGGTGTGATAGATTCTACTGTGCATACAACGGGTGCAAGTCAGATTTGCACATGTGGATACTAAGGTTAACCTCGACGAGCCTAGCATATACAGACATGGCCATGGAACACGGAGTACCGAAAGGTAAATCATGAGTCATATGATTCATATGATGAACATGTTGATTTGGTTCACCTTTGAAGCTACATCATCTCTGGCGATGATCGGACTTGGTGTAGTGGATTTGGTTCGTGTGATCACTAAAACAATGTGAGGGATGTTGTTTTAACTGGGAGTTCACCTAGTTAATTTAAGAGTTAAATTAGAACTCAATTTTTCATAAACTTAGTCTAAACTCTTGCAAATATGTTGTAGATCATGGCGACCCCTACCACCATTTTTAATGCGTTCCTAGAGAAATAAAAGTTGAAATACAATGGAAGCAACTTCACAGAATGGTTCTGTAACATGAGGATTGTCCTTGATGCTAGAAATTTGACCTATGTGCAGGATGCACCGCTAGGTAACCCACCTGCAAACACTGTGTCTCGGGATGAGCAGAATGTGTATGACACAAAGCATGATGACTACGATCTTGTGAAATATGTGATCCTTATGTCAATGGAGCCTTAGCTCCAAGAACATTTTGAACTTAGCAGCGCTGCTGCCATGGTGGAGGAACTCGAAACCATGTTTGAGAGGCAAATCTGTGCTGAGAGATATATGAACTCTAGTGAGTTCTTTAGTGTTAAGATGAAGGAACACAACATCATGATGATGCGCTATGTTCAACATCTCAAGATACTAGGATATGATATCCTAGTTGATCTTGTGACGGATAGAGTTCTACAGTCGCTACCACCCAGTTACAAAGGCTTTATGCTAAATTACAAGATGAGTGGTGCGATTGGATCGCTCACTGAACTTGCCGCCACTTTGGTGGCTGCTGAAGTAGACGTGAAGGAAAAGGTTGAGCCCAAGGGTAATTTTGAGAAGGGCCGCAAAATTGTTGCTACACTTGAGAAGAAGACCTGAGCTGGCCCTAGCCATGATATAGAATGCTTTTTTTAAAGAGTGTGGTCACTGGAAACGGAATTTCCCCAAGTACCTGCCAGATCTGAAGAACGACAACATCAAGAAGAAAGGTACATTCGATATACATGTTATTGATGTGTATCTTACTAGTAATCGTAGTAGTGTCTGGGTATTTGATACTAGTTCGGTTGCTCATATTTGTAACTCAAATCAGGTGCTGCAGAATAAGCGAAGACTAGCGAGAGACGAGGTGACAATGCGCGTTGGAAATGGCTCCAAGGTTGATGTGATCACGGTTGGCACGTGTAACATCCTAGCATTTAGGACTAAACGAAGGGTAGATTTAGGATTTTTGTGCATCGTCGTGCATGCATCTGAAAATCCGGGTAAATTTTTCGCCAAATTAAAGGACTAGAGTTATCAGAATTCTCACTCCGATGAATTAGGTTTAGTGTCATCCAAGGGGGAGTGGGATGAATTTTGACATGACCTCTATTGTTTTCTAGAATTATGTGGGGAGAAATTTGAATTATAAATAATTATTCACAATAATACAAATACAAGTATTATAAATAAAAGAATAAAGATTATTAAAAACCAACATTACAATGTTATTTTACAATAAAAAAATAAAGGAATATTACAATGAAACAAATAAGTGAATAAAGAAAATAGGAAATGAATTACAATAATGAAACAAATAGAAGAATTCTTTATTTAAATTGTCTATGTATATTATATTATTATTTTACAATAAAGGAATAATAAGAAAAGATTACAATAATAATAAGATAAACTAATACATTACATTGTCCTTACATAATTTCTTGACAGAAAAGGAAATTACAAAAAAAATGGATAAAAAAGGAAAACACCTGTAACATCCCAAAAATATTAAACTAGAATCATCAAACTCTAATCATCAAAATTAGGGTTAACAAAAACTTTTCTAATTAAAAATATGAAAGCATTCACATGTGTATGTATTAAAATTTGGATTCTTTTGAATTGCCATGATTATGTGTTTCTTTGCTTGTAAAATGATTCTTAGGTGAAATAAACATCATCTAAACAAATCCCAAACTTTTCCCGAAGACAAACAAATCAAAACAAACAAATTAAGTGAATGGTCACTTTGGCCAATTTAACTCCCATGCCTACTTTTGCTATCTCTAACTTTCAGAACTTAACAAAAACATGTATGAATCTTTGCACCCCTTGATAGTACTCATAACAAGGTACCAAGGCCCACTTTGTGATCATGCAAAAACATTTGAATGCATAGTTTAAATGAAAGTTTAAATTGAATCTATTTCATATGGGAAGATCCCACTATTTCAAAAACCACTCAAACAAGCTCAATTTTCAAAACCCAAGTATCCACAGTATCACCAGCACATGCCTAGCACACCCACCAAAAATCTTTTCAAAATTCAAAACTTAAGTTCATGCGGCCATTTCATCAAACAAGTTGCAGATTCAAATAAACAAAATCACAAACACTATTTGGAGGAGTGTTTTGAGCCAACCTTGTTCCCTCTCTGGTTACACTGGCCTCAGTAGATCATCTAGCAAACTTAACTAAGCTCTAGCACCACTGTAAGCTCGCCAATGTCATCAATGGTTAACAGGCCGAGAGCACCCATGTCACCCCAGTGTGGACAACAAGCTACGAGCAACACTAGCCTCGCCAACCTTGTCTGGGAGCTAGCCAACACTCCACTGCCACCCCCTGTCCTAGCCGCGAGCAATGCCAGCCCATGTACTACACGCCCAGGCCATGCCAAGCCGCTCTACAGGCATGCGGAGAGCGCGCCAGAGGGCCACCCTCGACACACGCCCACATACCGCGCGCCGCCCTTGCCACGTGCACGCGTGATCACCACCGTCCCAGCAACCTCGCAGACACCCCCGTTCGCCGCCCCATGCCTCACGACCCGCTGCGTCAAGACGCCGCCTGCCAGCGTGAAAGAGAGCATCGCGTTCCCGACTGTTTGCCACCGCCCCTACCCGCGCATTTAAACCTTAGAGCATCGCTAGGAGACCGCCCGTCGATCGCCAACCTCGGCCATGCCTCTAGCCGCCCGTAGCCGTGTCGCCACCATCGTCTGCCCATCCCTCGCGGTCTCGCCGTCGAGCCTATAAAAGGAAACGATCCCAGCTCGATTTCTTCACACCATCTTACTCCCCTCACCTCACTGATCGTTCCATGTAGCACCCCGGGTAAAATCTCTAGTAGAAAATCGATGTTGTTTATACTTTGTGCATCATCATGACATTAGCATGCATCTTTTTGTCTAAAACTATTTTACTAAGAGCCTTATTTTGTTTTCTACATTAATCCCTTCCCTTTTATTTAAAAATAAAAACCCGATCGATCCGGATATTTAGCTTGTCTAAAATCTAATTGTAAAGTATTATGTTTTAAATAATTAAGTAATAAAAAAACTTTTTTTTAATCTAGGGGGAGGCAGCCCGCCAGGCCCAAAAGCCCGGCTAGCCAGCCTACTACCCCAAAAACCTAGATCCCAAACCCTAATACCCCACCTACTCCTACCCATCCAGCCGCCACCACCCCATTTCCCCTCCCCGCCGCCAGGCACACAAACACACACACGCACACCACGCACGCGGTACACACCCCAGGGCCACCTGCCCGATCGCACCCAAGCCCCACGTGACGCAGCACCCAAACCACCCTCTGCCGCCTGGCCCCCACCCCTACTCACCATGTCGTCGCCCACGTTCCCCTGGCTCCCTCGCGTACGCTCAACGCCCCGACCCTCCCTCTTTCCTCGCGACCTTCCTCTCCCCTTCGCCAACCTCTCGTCGCCGCCATCGGAAGCTCCTCCTTCTCGAGCACCAAGCGCCGTTGGACCACCACGGCCGAGCCGCTCCCTCGACCCACTCTTCTCTCCGTCGGCCTACCCCCGACCCGCTTCCCCTCCGCCTGCGACGCCGTCCCCTCGCAGAGCTCCTGCAGCCGCCGCCCTGCAGGCCCTCGTCGGGCTCCCCTCACCCTCCCTCTGGCTCCCCACCTCCCAGCGCCGACAACCCCCTCCTTCTGCAGGCACCGCTCGCCTCCATCGCCTCGAACCCCCCTGCGGCGCCTTGTCTCTACCATCGTCCTGCACCTCTGCGTGCCCCAACACCGCACCGCCTCGGCCTCTGCTCGCTTCCCGCGCTGCCCATGCAGCCTCTCGCCAACCTGGGTCATCCTCCATCGAGCTTCCTCCCCTCCCTGCCGCCTGCGTGTCTGTCCTGAGCGTCATGGCCGCCCCGCCGTTCGAGCTAGGCCCGACCACCCTCCTCTGCAGCTCCGTCGCGAGCGTCGCTGTTCCTGTGCCCTCGCGGCAGCCCTTCCTCCTCCTGTCCGCGGCCTTCCTTCATGTTGCTGCTCGCTTCTATGGTTTCCACAAGGTGCTCGAGATAATGTCCGAATAGGACATGGCCCATGTAATGCCCTTGTGTCTTTGTTGGTTTTGTGTCCCGCTGCCCGTGCACCGTTCCTAATGCTTCTACTTTGTTGTTGTTTCGGTACTGAGGTAACGGATGCGTAGATGCAACGATAGATGGTCATGTCCGCTCTACTTCGGTTCCAGTGCCGCAAGATGGTGATGTTATGAGAAACCAAGACCTTATGATGCTTTATCGTCTCAATCTGCTGCCGTACTGCAAGCTAATCTTCTCGGAACCCGAAGACGCCGAGACCCTGGACACCAAGTTCTCCTCCCGGATTTCGAAGCCCGAACCCGCCAAGACCGATCCCAAACCCCCGGAACCAAGTTCGACGAGTTCCAATGTGTGGTTTTTTCTCCAAGACCCTTATTTTTTATGAATATAATATATACCTTGTTGCATTTAAATTGTCATGTTTGCATACATATAATGTGGTTGGGGGCTTTCTGTCGATTCACCTCATAATTAAATATGGAGACTATATGCGGGCAAATATAGTCTAATATTGGTCCCATTTAAATTTGTGCATCGAACCGGTGATATATTTTGCCTTGTTAACACAACATTTAAATTGTGGGGTATCTAAACAATATGAACTTAATAACTAATTGTCGGGACCCCGGTTCCGCCTAATATTGCCTAGTTGCATCGTATCTTTGCCATGTCATACATCATGCATGCATTATGCCCGATCTTCTACCGTAATCTTAAATAGTGCATCCGGTGTTTCTTCTAGTGTTTTGCTTTTTCACGGATAAGGTCGTTGAGTTGATGCGAGTGTCGATCCGATCTTCGGATAAATCTTCGGCAATGTTTTCAGGCGAGCATTCTCCCCCTTTCTACCTATTTTACATTTCTAGTATTTATTTCCTCCTGTTGATCTATTGCTATCTGTGTTGCGATGCTCTAGTTTTCGTACCCGTGATATCCCTTGCAGCCTTATATTGCCTTGGACACATCCTATTACCTGTTGCTTGGTAGATAGTTGGACTTGCGTGTCGTAGTCGCTTGCTCAAGTGTTGTTGCGTATTGTCAAGTACCACAGTTGTTGGAAGAATGCCATATGCTTTATGTTGGAGATGATCATGGTTTTAATTATCGTTTAATAACTAAAATTGAAGTAGGTAAATAATGCAGAGGCACAGGTGGGCAATAGATGTTATTTGGTTTTTAACCATCCACTTGTGTACCGTAGGACCCGAGTACTTGATATGTACTAAAATATGTGGTGATGACATGTGTCAACATGATCCCATGTTTGAGTTGGAGAATATTAAATCTTAAGTAGTTCTTCAATGAGTAGAAATTACTTTTCTAAAAAATAAAATAAATAAGACAAATGCTTTAATCTTGTAATATTAGTGATGATGCTAGATCATCTATAGAACCCTTGTGTGTGATGATTGAAAGTAGTTAAGTATTGTTTGGTGATTGTGTACCTCGTATTTATTCATAGACACTAGTACCGACCAAGGATATGAGGAGGAAGGAGGATACTACGAAGAAGAAGCCGAGGAGAACTTCAACCACTGCTCTGCACAAGGCAAGCCTAATACTACTAGCTGATTGAGCAAGCTAACACTTCCAAGATACTCTACTTGTGCAAGCCTATACTGATATTGATGCAAGCTAATACTTGCTTGTTACCATGATCACTAGATGCCTTAAGCATATGTGATCATACCCACTTGATACCCCCTCCTAGTTTTACTTGCAAGCTTTATACTTTATTTCTTTATCAAAACTATTACTTAGAGTCTACTTAAGTGATTTGTAGATTCTAGGAAGATAATTGAAGGTTGCATAAAGATCATTAAATTTAGCCTAAGCTAGATAATCTTGATGTCATCCTAAGGCATGAGATTGAACTTAGTTAAACTCCACTAGTTTACCACCCCTCATTAGTACTTACCCCCACTTGTAGATGCTAGTGCTAAGCATAAAACCTGATCAACTTTAGATGGGAATACTTGGTGGAAAATGGTTATGAAAACCTTGGAATGGTGGATCATTCTATTGAGATGTTTTGACATGTGTTTCCGAACACCAGATGATTTGGATGATGAAAATGTTAAGGCATGAGCCTTAGCCCTTTATGACATGGTCATACCCTACGGGTACGTAACTTCAGCATACCTAGTCCAGCCCAAGGAAGGCCCACGACAGACATACGCTGGCCCATGAAGATTTTCGGGTGACCAAGGCCCATGACGCCTTCGGATCCTTGGAGAGCAAGACTAGAGTTTGAATACAACTTGTAACCTACTCGTGTCGGTACCTGAGACCTAGCCTCCCCATATATAAAGGCTAGGAGGGTCCAACGAGGGGGTATCCGACAATAGACCTAGATCTCTCGACTCATACTTTCGCACACGCATCCATGCCAGATCGAATCTGCGCACCCTGTAACCTTCGGTTCCGCCGTAATCAAAGAGCAGACAAGCAGGAGTAGGGTTTTCCCTCCGGGGGCCTGAACCTGGGTAAATCTCGTGTCCCCTGGTTGCTTGTCTGTTAACCGTGCCACGATCTCCAGCATCCCCATCTTCTCCAAAACCCAAGTCCATAGAAATGGGCATTGACGAGATTAAACCTCGTCAATTGGCGCCGTCTATGGGAATTGGGGCTGCTGATTGTGCGGTCGTGATGGTTCCGACCCGATCGATCTACCACTCCACGGTGACGGAGAATCACCTCCTCTTCGGCGCTTTCGACTTCACCGCCCACTGCCGACCACCATGAAGGATTTCGAGCCCGTAGGCGACGGACTCGAAATCTTGTTCGGGAGCTTCTGCTTCCAGGTGGGACAAACTGGCACCCTCCGCCTCCCTGAGCGGGTGCCCGTGCCGTCAATTAGGCCCGCTTCGTGGGCTCCACACCCCGTGCTACGCACGTCACCATCAACAGATGAGTTCTACAGCAGCAGCTGCTGCAACTCCGATCTGTGCGATCCACCTTCGGATGAAGGGACCTACGGTTCTGGATCCGAAAGCTGCGGCAGCAGCCAACCAATCTGCAGGCGATATCTGTGCGCCGCAGCCATCCAAACCGACGAGGAAACGCCTAACCCCAACCCGGGCAGCGGAAACGAAGCGGTGGAAACGGCGAAAACAGGGAAAACAGTGGCCACCTCATCCAACTTAGCAAAGAAGGATGGGTCGAAGCACGCCGCGCCGTCGCAGGCGAAATAGTCCTACCTCTGGACTCCTCACGTGACCTACTGATGGCATACCTGTAGCATCCCAATTGTCTAACAATTGCAATGCTACTAGTCTAGTCTATATAATGGCTACTTCATATATAAAATTGTTGCATCATCATTATATCATGCTCATGTCATCATGCCACCTTGCATTTGAGCATCATATAAAACCCTTTACTTTTGGTTCTTATCTCATCTGCATTGTTAATTGTATTTGCCTCTTGATATTGTATTTGGTTCTCGATACATTGTGTAATGCCCAAGTTGAGTTGGGGGCATATCTCTTATTAACTCCACCACCTTTTCTTTCACCACCTTATAATTCCACCATCCAACTAAATATGAGCTTTGCACTTTAATTGAGTTTACCTCTAGCTCATGTGGGTTGGGATGGATCCAATTCTTTCCACTTGCTCCCATATATGCACCATATTGTTTTCACATTATTGGGTTATGAGAGCCACATGGCCACCTTTGCATGCCATGTGAGTGGAACCTTTTCTTAGCTTCCATATGTGTTGTTTTGGGGTTACTATCATGTTGGGATATTTTGTGGGCTTATTAAATACCTAGTGGCATATACACACCAGCAAGTCCCATTGTATTTCAAATATGACCATCTCCAACTACTCCACATGGGGCATCCTTTCATTTCTTTTGCTTGGCTTTATCCCACCTTTGGTAATGCAAATGAACAATGCCATGTTTAATATTATTGTTTTCGCAAGAATCAACATGGTATTAAATATTTTGCATGGGCCATGCAAGTGCCACCTTTTCTAGTATTTGGTTTTTATTTGAATTTTGAGTGGATCATCATCTCTTTCTCTATCCCTATCCTTTCTTTTGGCTTGATCTAGTTGATCTTGCTTAAAACCCCATCACCATATCCATCCATGCCATCACCACCTTCCTTTTCTTCTCTCTTTTGGCCATTTCTTGCTTGAGCTTGTTTTGGTCTTGCTTGATCTTGTCCAAGAGAACCACACCACATCTCTCTCTCTCTAAAACCCTAATCTATCATACCCTCTTTTATCACCCCCTCTCAATCCACACCCACACCCCTAGCTCCCAACCCTAGATACCACCTACCCCTCTCTCTCGGCCTCTCTCTATCTCTCACCTAGCTTGGCCCCACTTGGCCACCCTCTCACCAAAACCCTACCCGAGCCATACCCCCTAGTACCAAACCCTAATCTATACCTAATCTAAACCAAACCCTAAGTACCCCCTTATCTCTCCTCTCTTTACCACCCTCTTTCCTTAACCCTCTCTCTAAACCCTAGCCCGAGGCTACCACAACCCCAGCCCTAGCAAACCCTAAACCACCCCAACTACCCCTAGCAGCTCACCTCCTCTCGGTCACCCTCTCTTCTCCTTCCCCTCACCTTGGCCCCACCTTGCAGCCTCTCTGCCCTCCCCCACCTCTTTCTTTGGCTACAAGACAAAGAGAAAAGGGAGAGAAGAGAAGCACCTACCCGATCACCTCCTCCCTCACCTTTTTGCAAAGCCATCTCCCCCATGTGCTCCTTCCTCCCCTCTCTACCTCAACCAGCTACCCAGTACTCCAGATCCCATCTGGGAGTGCCCAGACCCCTCTCCATCCTCCCTTCTTCTTCCTCCTCCCCACCATGATCATCTCCTCACCACCTAAACCCTATCTTCGGCCAAACAGCAGAGGCGTCTAGAGCTGTGAAAAGGCAGAGCCCAGATGTCCAGGAGGCTCCCCTGCATCCTCTTCGTCGACCAGCACCAGAGGGAGCGTCTGAGAAGCCCCAGAGAGCCGTCGCCGTCGCCATGGCCGGGAGGAACCGAAGCTCCACGGTCGCGAGCCCGCCTCCAGATCCCCGCAACCTCAGCGCCTTCGACCACGCCGGCGACCCCACGGTGAGCCCCTTGACCTCCCAAACATGCCCCCCTTCCCTCTAGTGCACCGTAGCGCCGCCACCTTCCGTCGGGCACCACAGACGACGGCTTTCACGGCATTGCCAGAGCAGAGCAAGCTGAAAGATCTAACACCTCTGTTCCTCCTCGTTTTCCTGGCGATCGAGCCCTCCTCCGGAGAAACCCCAAACACGAAAGTTGTAGCCCTATCATCCCTCTCCATCTTTTCTTTTTGCATCATCGTAAGATTCGTAGCGGTTAAGTCGCCATCTTCGTTGCAAGATCAGTTCAGCTAGCTGTCTTCGCTGATACGATCTTCAGTTCGTCAGACAGCTTCCAGGATGGTTTTGTAAAGAGGCCCCTGCCCTTTTTCCCGCCTCAACCCGCAGTCCCACCGAACCCCACCAGTCAGCCACCCGATCCGTTTTGCAAAACAGCCCCTCAGCTCTTCAGCGCCTCAACCCGCAGTCCCCTGGATTGCCCACGTGTCGCCCACCGGCTGGCCGCGCGCGTGTGTGGCCCTGCTGCTCCTCTGGCCCACCTGTCATCCTCTGCGGCTAGACTAACCCTGGGTGACAGAAGCGTTTCTGTGAGCGTGTTGCCCAGTCAGCACTGTGGCCCACTTGTCAGTGACAGTGGCTAGCTCCCTCTGAGTGTTAAAAAGTATTTTC
Organism: Avena insularis; assembly: GCA_023614405.1. Lineage (NCBI taxonomy): Eukaryota > Viridiplantae > Streptophyta > Magnoliopsida > Poales > Poaceae > Avena > Avena insularis. The sequence continues at coordinate 89,318,546 of CM042685.1, read as the reverse complement.
TGTTTCTGTTTTAATTCAAATCTTTTCAAAATTAATTCAAATTCAAATTTAATTCTGTTTTTAAATAACTTTAAAAATATAAACCCAAATAATACAAATAATATATATTTTCAAATCAGAAAAATGTGAGGAATTCAAATATGCCCTTCAAAATATATTTTGAACATTTAAGATTCCAAGTTTATTTAAATTACAACAAAAATGCCCTTTTCCCTTAATAAATTAATATCTTTTGTTTTATAACTCCAAATTTAATAAATAATATGTCTAAAATGATTAGCTCGACGAGACCTTTCTGTTTATGCATTCTTTGTTCTGTTTTGAAGCATGCATCATATAAATATAATGTGTACAGCAACTAATTTGAGTATAAAATGTGATTAAAACTCAACAAAATGATTTATTCCTTGTATGCCACACCTCACCCATGCCATGCTACCTTATTGCCATGCAAATTGTGCATCATTCATCATGGCATGACTGTTTGCTTGTCGCATTTTATTCATATGATTGTGCACTTTATTTATGTCGGCCCCTGTTTGTTTGGTTCTTCTCCGAATAGACGCTGAGCAGGGGATATATCAAGATCACAAGGAGCACCACCCAGATCCATCCCTTGCTTCAACTGAGCTGCCAGGCAAGCACTACCACATGCTTGCACGCATATAGTACCTATTGCCTCTATCTTATTCTTGCATCATTGAGTCGCGATTGCATTAAATTGAATCCCAAGTATTGCATAGCCTTTACTTTTAAACCCCATCGAAGCTTGTTCCTCCATCCCATGAGCCATTACTACAGGAGTTGTTTGAGCCATGCGAGTCGTAGAACAGCATGTGTAGGGTATGTGAGTGTCTGATGGATAACGAGGTACCTATACAACTTAACCTGAGTAGTAATGGGATAACTAATGAAAGTGGCATCGGTGAGCCATATTCGCTATTTGGTTTTTCAGGCTCACTTATGTCCCGTAGGACCCCGAGTACTTGGTTTCTGTTCCTTGAATATTCGCGCTATCTACATCCGGGAGGCTTATGAACCCCCCTGAGCCAGAGCTTGATTCATTCTTATTTCTTGAGGGCCACAAACTAGTTTGAGGTTTTATTTACTATCCTGTACTTATGCCATGTTTTACTGCTTTAATTTAAATTGTGCGAGGTAATGCACACTGTACTGTTTAGGTCTGTGACCCGTTTTCACTGTATCGACAAGCCCAGTCACACTTTCGGGTTCCCAGTCGTTTACAGCCGGCTCCACAAACCTTGAGGCCATCTCGGAGTCAGCTAACTTCGTTGCGGGTAGCTCAATGGGGTGGCCCCCAGAAATATTTCTGAATCCTGTGATCGCTTTGTCGTGACTGCCTCGTTGGGTTTTGATTTGGTTTTTCCGAGGCATATCGAGTGTGTGTTGCTATTTGTGCATCCTGCAGGTAAAACTTTCAAAGCCGTGTGTCGGTTATGGACGACTTGGAGCATAGTTTCTCGATCATAGACAAGCATAACTAAAGTACCCCTTTTAATTTGACTAGACTAGGTACCTGACTAGTAAATAGTGCAACACTCACGGAATGGATAATAAAACTGCCAACGGATGGGGGGGTTGTTTGTCCGCTTCCTCGTCGATAAGCGAGGAGGAGGATGGATCTGTTAAGATTACCGTTATAACTGTTGTTATTAATTCACGGACATCCGTCTATCTTGGGTTAGGCGGATGGTTAGCGAGTTTTCTATAGAATTGTTAGGGTTTATCTTTTGCTGCAATTGTGTCACCCCAGGTTGTGTCCCCTTTAGAGGCATAAAGACTTGCTGAGTACCCCTAGGGTCTCACACAATAAATTATTGGTTCAGATGAACAGGTACACTCGCAAGATGGATACTGGGTGGAAGAGACGGACGATGTGGGCAACGATCATTCGGTGTAGAGATTCCGGGAACGGGGATCCGTGAGATCTATGGGCGGGATGTGCTTATTTATGGGGCATCTTATGCCGATTTGCTTCTTATCCGTACTCGGATTTTGTCTTCCGCTTCCGCTTGATACTCTGATGTTTGATGCATGAGGAGATATCCTAAACTATTACATCTATCTAGGATATTTGGATCTTGCCGTATGGCGTTGCTATATTTCCTTTCTTTTTAGATGGAATGGCTCTGATGTACTATTGTATGGTGGCTTGCATACATACTCATTTGTGTATGTAGTTGATCCCTTCGCCTGCCGATTACGCCGCCCGTTCTTGTCCCGATGTTTGGAAATGGTTGGGACGGCCGAAAGGTCTACCTGTGAGTGGCATTTGGGCCCCACCATACTATTTCAACCATTTACGCTCATCCGGGCTTGTAACCAGGGCGTAATTCACCGAGGTAGTTACAATTGGTATCGAGCCATCCGCCCTTGTGGTCTCAGCCAAATGGTCGTTGTCATCTAGCAAATATTTTTGGTAGTTATGTATACTAGGGAAAAACAAAAGCGAGTAGGACTGCTTCCACTTTTCTTCTTACCCAACCACCACCCTTTTCTGGTAAGGAAGTGTAACGTTTTCAATCCTCTTCTTAAAATTCAAACTAGGATTCACGTGTTCTGGGTTTCCGTAGTACCATAGAAAGTGTGTGTGTGTGTGTGTGTGTGTGTGTGTAATTCCTTGTCTATCTGTTGCATCCAACATGTTATCTTTATCTGCCTTTTGATTATCAACTGTTGGTACATTCCATACCGACAGGCTTTTGCCAAACCAGCGCGATCTATCTGACTCCTTGTTAACCGGTGCCATCTTCTTAAGGGTGTTCTTCCTTCTAGCAACCCCACATTCTGTGAAAGCATCTGTTGCTAATCTCTATCTGCTAAGTGATTTTGCGCATCTATTGGTATTTTAATGCTGAAAAATGCAGAAAATTTTTCTTTGATACATCTGTGTTTCCACACTCCTTTTTCAGTCGTGTGTGAAACATTATCTATCTTCCTCTTATCAGCATATCCATGCTAACTCATTCTTTTGTCACCGGCGCTTAATCCTAGAGTTTATTTTCATCTCCTTTCTCTTGGGCTAATTACATAACGTTTGTCGATTCGATGCTGGTGATTGTAATTTGGCTCTCGGCATAGCGATATTCCACTCATGATAAGTGTCGATTGGAATATGGGAAAATGCTATCAACCGTCACCATCTGGAGGATAAGGTTATCTCCTGTGGTTTTGAGTACACCGTGATCATATCTATGCATATTCAAGCATCTTTGGCAATCCGGAGTTTCTCAAGCACTACGGCGGTCTATCCTCTGTCCATCTTGCTGCACATCGTTTTCAACTCCATATCTGCAAAATTCTCTTTGATACGAGGGAATTGCATCTTTTCGTCTCTGATAGCTTTGCTTAAGGTATGAGCTATCATCGGTTCTTATCCAAGATCTCTTTATCTTTGTAACCGGCGATCCAATCGACAATGTGAACCAGGTGACATCTCTTTTTCTTCCGAAGGACCAGATAATCTATTCTTCTAGTGCATCTTCTTCAACACGAACCCGTGCTCTTAATATTGATCTTTCTAAGAGCGTTGAGCTCAGGAAGTGTTCGAGCATTTGTTCGTTTCTCTCGCCTTTTGAACTTGGTATTCTGGGAATATCCTGTTAATCCATGGTGGTATATGTTGATAATATGCTGCCTATTCGATATCAATGGAAGGACATGGAAGTTCATCTGTGTCTCTTTCTCTCAAGCTTCGAGAACACTGCCTGTGTGCAAAGTTCTCAAAGCGTGAATTCTGACTTTTTGAAGTCACCTATCTCGGCCACGGCCTTCTGCTAAATAGATCGCTTCAATTCTGGAATCAGCAAGTCCATTGTTAATTCCATCTTCCATCTTCAACCAATCCGGAGTTGTTCCTTGATGGCAAGTTATCATCGTCGTTCCGCCGAAGTTTTCATCAAGACTGCTAAATCTCTCTCAATCTTTTCAAGAAGAACATGGAGTTCTTTCAACTCAGTCTCGTTAAGAAGTCTTTTGAAACCCTCTCGTTCTATCATCTATGCTCAATCCACCGGAGGCCATGAAGACTTTTCAGATCTTTCGTAATCCTTTTGTGCAAGTGGTGCTATCTTTTTCTTTATCTGTTGAATCTTGCAGTTCTTCTCCGTAATCTTCCTTCATATCTTTCCGGTGGCTTGGTACTTCCGACATGACGACAACATCATCACCCTTATCTATCTTGGATCCGGGGAATCGTTTGCATCTATCCTTGTTTTCTAACGGAGTTCCATGAGTTATCCTTGTCAATACCTTCAGTCTGTTTCGGTAGTTGGGGTGCTTAGTTTTCCTATTCATGTGCGGAGTAATGCTTTGAGTGCGGGATGGAGTAGCTACCATACCACTACTCTTATCATTCGCTCTTGTACTTTGAATTGGTGAATTAATGTGATTTCACTCATTCCCCGGAAGTTAGAAGTGGCCTTTATCCCTCGATACTTTTACTTCCGTCCTTGTTTTTCCGGAGTGCTCTCTCGAAGAAAGTAATCAATAATCTCTTGTTGGTGATCTCGTCTTTTCCTACACGGAGCAAATCTACAGATATCTGGTGGAACAAACGCAAACTCCTTTTGATCCTCGTCTTTCTACCGGCGCTCTACATCCCCAATCAAGATGAAAGTAAACTATCTATCTCTTAGTTTCATCAATTCTTTTTCTGTGGTAGAGCCAATTATGGTTGAGGCCATTAGCCGCAAATCTATTGCGTTAGCCTCAAGGCTAACGAAAGCAATAAGTATCTCTACAATAAACTCCAGATCCTCCATATTCTTTGCTTCTCGGGATTCCACCATGATCTGGCTTCACATCCGTCTCTGGAAGTCATATCCGCGCACCTCAATTGCGTGATCCTTTGGTTCTTACCGGCGCAACAAGAATCTAATCCGACGATGTCTAACTAAATCTTTCTGTTGATATCAAGGGACTCTATTGTTTGAAGGCAATATTGTTTCCGTACTTCATTTCTCAAATCTGAGGGAAGGTACGATGCTATTGTCATAATGGTTGAAACCTCTCCAATCTAGCTCTTTCTTCCGGCGACACAAAGATCCATCCTCTCTAGTATCGGTAAATCTCTAATATTAACGGTGCTTTTCTATATCTATGATGCATCATCTTGTCCTTTCTCTCACAAGTGGTTCTATTCTTTTATCATGTTCCTTGAGAAAACCGGAGCTATGTCCATCCTATCCTTCTTGTCTAACGACAATCCTTCAACTCTTCTGACCATTGTTTCTCAAGCAAAACACAAGACTCGCAACAAGTCTAGCAAGTTTTGCAAGGTGTCGTGGTCGCACCATTCCGTTGTTCACCAACTTGGGAACGTGAGGGTCACCTTCGTTCGAACACCCGCCTCTCCTTGTGTTGTTTTCTTTTTCCTAGGAATCTCGGGGCGAGATTCTTGTTTAGTGGGGGAGAGTTGTAGCATCCCAATTGTCTAACAATTGCAATGCTACTAGTCTAGTCTATATAATGGCTACTTCATATATAAAATTGTTGCATCATCATTATATCATGCTCATGTCATCATGCCACCTTGCATTTGAGCATCATATAAAACCCTTTACTTTTGGTTCTTATCTCATCTGCATTGTTAATTGTATTTGCCTCTTGATATTGTATTTGGTTCTCGATACATTGTGTAATGCCCAAGTTGAGTTGGGGGCATATCTCTTATTAACTCCACCACCTTTTCTTTCACCACCTTATAATTCCACCATCCAACTAAATATGAGCTTTGCACTTTAATTGAGTTTACCTCTAGCTCATGTGGGTTGGGATGGATCCAATTCTTTCCACTTGCTCCCCTATATGCACCATATTGTTTTCACATTATTGGGTTATGAGAGCCACATGGCCACCTTTGCATGCCATGTGAGTGGAACCTTTTCTTAGCTTCCATATGTGTTGTTTTGGGGTTACTATCATGTTGGGATATTTTGTGGGCTTATTAAATACCTAGTGGCATATACACACCAGCAAGTCCCATTGTATTTCAAATATGACCATCTCCAACTACTCCACATGGGGCATCCTTTCATTTCTTTTGCTTGGCTTTATCCCACCTTTGGTAATGCAAATGAACAATGCCATGTTTAATATTATTGTTTTCACAAGAATCAACATGGTATTAAATATTTTGCATGGGCCATGCAAGTGCCACCTTTTCTAGTATTTGGTTTTTATTTGAATTTTGAGTGGATCATCATCTCTCTCTCTATCCCTATCCTTTCTTTTGGCTTGATCTAGTTGATCTTGCTTAAAACCCCATCACCATATCCATCCATGCCATCACCACCTTCCTTTTCTTCTCTCTTTTGGCCATTTCTTGCTTGAGCTTGTTTTGGTCTTGCTTGATCTTGTCCAAGAGAACCACACCACATCTCTCTCTCTCTCTCTAAAACCCTAATCTATCATACCCTCTTTTATCACCCCCTCTAAATCCAAACCCACACCCCTAGCTCCAAACCCTAGATACCACCCTACCCCCTCTCTCTCTCTATCTCTCACCTAGCTTGGCCCCACTTGGCCACCCTCTCACCAAAACCCTACCCAAGCCATACCCCCTAGTACCAAACCCTAATCTATACCTAATCTAAACCAAACCCTAAGTACCCCCTTATCTCTCCTCTCTTTACCACCCTCTTTCCTTAACCCTCTCTCTAAACCCTAGCCCGAGGCTACCACAACCCCAGCCCTAGCAAACCCTAAACCACCCCATCTACCCTAGCCCGAGCTCACCTCCCCTCTCGGTCACCCTCTCTTCTCCTTCCCCTCACCTTGGCCCCACCTTGCAGCCTCTCTGCCCTCCCCCACCTCTTTCTTTGGCTACAAGACAAAGAGAAAAGGGAGAGAAGAGAAGCACCTACCCGATCACCTCCTCCCTCACCTTTTTGCAAAGCCATCTCCCCCATGTGCTCCTTCCTCCCCTCTCTACCTCAACCAGCTACCCAGTACTCCAGATCCCATCTGGGAGTGCCCAGACCCCTCTCCATCCTCCCTTCTTCTTCCTCCTCCCCACCATGATCATCTCCTCACCACCTAAACCCTATCTTCGGCCAAACAGCAGAGGAGGCGTCTAGAGCTGTGAAAAGGCAGAGCCCAGATGTCCAGGAGGCTCCCCTGCATCCTCTTTGTCGACCAGCACCAGAGGGAGCGTCTGAGAAGCCCCAGAGAGCCGTCGCCGTCGCCATGGCCGGGAGGAACCGAAGCTCCACGGTCGCGAGCCCGCCTCCAGATCCCCGCAACCTCAGCGCCTTCGACCACGCCGGCGACCCCATGGTGAGCCCCTTGACCTCCCAAACATGCCCCCCTTCCCTCTAGTGCACCGTAGCGCCGCCACCTTCCGTCGGGCACCCCACGCAGACGCCACGCCAGGCCGCTTCGCCCTGTGAGACAGACGACAGCGGCGGGCAGATCGACACTCTGTTCCTCCTCGTTTTCCTGGCGATCGAGCCCTCCTCCGGAGAAACCCCAAACACGAAAGTTGTAGCCCTATCATCCCTCTCCATCTTTTCTTTTTGCATCATCGTAAGATTCGTAGCGGTTAAGTCGCCATCTTCGTTGCAAGATCAGTTCAGCTAGCTGTCTTCGCTGATACGATCTTCAGATCGTCAGACAGCTTCCAGGATGGTTTTGTAAAGAGGCCCCTGCCCTTTTTCCCGCCTCAACCCGAAGTCCCACCGAACCCCACCAGTCAGCCACCCGATCCGTTTTGCAAAACAGCCCCTCAGCTCTTCAGCGCCTCAACCCGCAGTCCCCTGGATTGCCCATGTGTCGCCATACCGGCCGTGGCAGCGTGTGGCCTCTTGCTCCGCCACCCTTTGTCATCCTCTGCGGCTAGACTAACCTGGGTGTGTGAAGCGTTTCTGTGAGCGTGTTGCCCAGTCAGCACTGTGGCCCACTTGTCAGTAACAGTGGCTAGCTCCCTCTGAGTGTTAAAAAGTATTTTCTGTTTCTGTTTTAATTCAAATCTTTTCAAAATTAATTCAAATTCAAATTTAATTCTGTTTTTAAATAACTTTAAAAATATAAACCCAAATAATACAAATAATATATGTTTTCAAATCAGAAAAATGTGAGGAATTCAAATATGCCCTTCAAAATATATTTTGAACATTTAAGATTCCAAGTTTATTTAAATTACAACAAAAATGCCCTTTTCCCTTAATAAATTAATATCTTTTGTTTTATAACTCCAAATTTAATAAATAATATGTCTAAAATGATTAGCTCGACGAGACCTTTCTGTTTATGCATTCTTTGTTCTGTTTTGAAGCATGCATCATATAAATATAATGTGTACAGCAACTAATTTGAGTATAAAATGTGATTAAAACTCAACAAAATGATTTATTCCTTGTATGCCACACCTCACCCATGCCATGCTACCTTATTGCCATGCAAATTGTGCATCATTCATCATGGCATGACTGTTTGCTTGTCGCATTTTATTCATATGATTATGCACTTTATTTATGTCGGCCCTTGTTTGTTTGGTTCTTCTCCGAATAGACGCTGAGCAGGGGATATATCAAGATCACAAGGAGCACCACCCAGATCCATCCCTTGCTTCAACTGAGCTGCCAGGCAAGCACTACCACATGCTTGCACGCATATAGTACCTATTGCCTCTATCTTATTCTTGCATCATTGAGTCGCGATTGCATTAAATTGAATCCCAAGTATTGCATAGCCTTTACTTTTAAACCCCACCGAAGCTTGTTCCTCCATCCCATGAGCCATTACTACAGGAGTTGTTTGAGCCATGCGAGTCGTAGAACAGCATGTGTAGGGTATGTGAGTGTCTGATGGATAACGAGGTACCTATACAACTTAACCTGAGTAGTAATGGGATAACTAATGAAAGTGGCATCGGTGAGCCATATTCGCTATTTGGTTTTTCAGGCTCACTTGTGTCCCGTAGGACCCCGAGTACTTGATTTCTGTTCCTTGAATATTCGCGCTATCCACATCCGGGAGGCTTATGAACCCCCCTGAGCCAGAGCTTGATTCATTCTTATTTCTTGAGGGCCACAAACTAGTTTGAGGTTTTATTTACTATCCTGTACTTATGCCATGTTTTACTGCTTTAATTTAAATTGTGCGAGGTAATGCACCTTTGTCTTGCTTAGGTCCGTGACCTGTTTTCTGTATCGACAAGCCCAGTCACTTTCGGGTTCCTAGTCGTTTAATGGCTCCACAAACCTTGAGGCCGTCTCGGAGTCAGCTAACTTCGTTGCGGGTAGCTCAATGGGGTGGCCCCCTGAAATATTTCTGAATCCTGTGATCGCTTTGTCGTGATTGCCTCGTTGGGTTTTGATTTGGTTTTTCCGAGGCATATCGAGTGTGTGTTGCTATTTGTGCACCCCTGCAGGGTAAAACTTTCTGAAAGCCGTGTCCGCGGTTATGGACGACTTGGAGCACAGTTTCTCGATCATAGACAAGCATAACTAAAGTACCGCTTTTAATTTGACTAGACTAGGTACCTGACTAGTAAATAGTGCAATACTCACGGAATGGATAATAAAACTGCCAACGGATGGGGGGGTTGTTCGTCCGCTTCCTCGTCGGTAAGCGACGAGGAGGATGGATCTGTTAAGATTACCGTTATAACTGTTGTTATTAATTCACGGACATCCGTCTATCTATGGTTAGGCGGGTGGTTAGCAGTTTTCTATAGAATTGTTAGGGTTTATCTTTTCTGCAATTGTGTCACCCAGGTTGTGTCCCTTTAGAGGCATAAAGACTTCTTGAGTACCCTAGGGTCTCACACAATAAATTATTGGTTCAGATGAACAGGTACACTCGCAAGATGGATACTGGGTGGAAGAGACGGACGATGTGGGCAACGATCATTCAGTGTAGAGATTCCGGGAACGGGGATCCGTGAGATCTATGGGCGGGATGTGCTTATTTATGGGGCATCTTATGCCGATTTGCTTCTTATCCGTACTCGGATTTTGTCTTCCGCTTCCGCTTGATACTCTGATGTTTGATGCATGAGGAGATATCCTAAACTATTACATCTATCTAGGATATTTGGATCTTGCCGTATGGCGTTGCTATATTTCCTTTCTTTTTAGATGGAATGGCTCTGATGTACTATTGTATGGTGGCTTGCATACATACTCATTTGTGTATGTAGTTGATCCCTTCGCCTGCCGATTACGCCGCCCGTTCTTGTCCCGATGTTTGGAAATGGTTGGGACGGCCGAAAGGTCTACCTGTGAGTGGCATTTGGGCCCCACCGTACTATTTCAACCATTTCTGCTCATCCAGGCTTGTAACCAGGAGCGTAATTCACCGAGGTAGTTACAATACCACTACCTCCTCATCGAGGAGCACAAGAAACAAGTCAAGATGCAGGAGACGCTCGACAAACGCAAGCAAGCAGCCTCCGAATCCAGCGCGCGACGAGCTGCACTCTCCGCCATGGCACCCGGCTCTAGCACAAACGGAAACCAGGGAAACAAGCACCACTCTCGGGTGGAAAACATGGACCCAAAGGAGCGGCGTAACGTAACCCGAACTATCCATACATCGTTCATGGATATGGACGCCGACGGCATAATCATCCCGAAGACGCCACAAGCTGCGATCATGGCAGCCACTGCATATCTCGCGGCTCACCCACCTCCGGAGCGGGACCCGAAAAGGGCCATGCATAGGTCCGCACTCACCGGACTAGGACTAATCGGAGCTGCGCTCCACGAAGACGCTCCTACGGAGCCGAAGAAGAAAGCTCCGGCCAGACGCGACCGGAGCCCCACTCCCTCATCCGAAGGTGAAGAGGAACACGATCTTCCTCGAAGGAAGAAGAGCTCGCACCGCCATAAACGCGACTACGATGCCAGAGACAAGCTTACACAGTGCAAGATCGACAAAGCACGCGCTAAACGCGCATGCTCGTCTGAATCTGAGATGGATGAAGACGAAGGAGAACTCTGCGGGGCTCGATGCTTCAGCAGATCCGTTCAGCGAACACATATGCCACGCAACTTCAAGCTTCCTTCGGATACTCCGAAGTTCAACGGCACGCAAGATCCAAAGTCCTGGCTCAATGATCATCTGTCATCCGTCAAGCTTCACGGAGGCAAAAAAGAAACCTCCATGCAATGCCTTCAGCTGCAGCTGACAGGCGCGGCGCGGGTTTGGCTTAGCAGCCTATCATCAGGATCCATCCAAAGCTGGGAGGAGCTCGCTTATAGCTTCATCCGAAATTTCAAAGGCACCAGCAAGAGACCCGCCTCAATCGAAGAGTTGCGAGCCTGCACTTTCGAGCAGGTGAATCTATTCGCTCGTACATACTACGCTGGTCTACAACCAAGAACTCCGCAGCACACATCTCGAAGAAAGGGCCATCGCCTTGAGGGCGGCGTCAACGCCCGAACTTCAAGGAGAAACTTGGGCGTGTAAAGCCCAAGACACTCGACCAGCTCATGAAATCGCATGTGATTGGGCGGATGGCGAAGATTGCATCCAAAAGCGCAATCAGATGAAGAAGGCGACTACGGCCGAAGACGAAACGCCGCAGCAAGAGGAGATCGCGCATCACGAGGACGCGACAGACCCGACATGGTCGCCAGCTCGCCGACCGCCAGTAACGACAACGGCCGCAATAGCGGAGGATACCGCAGCGGAAACTTCCGCGACAATGGGCGACCAACGCATTGTGTAGCGCCGCAACGCGACAACGGACCCTCAGCATTCGACAAACTTTGGTCCATGCACCATCCACTTCTACATCGACAAACAAGATGGCAAAAAGCTAGCCACATGCTCAAGGTGCTGCGAGTTCGAAACTCAGCGAAGCATGGTGCAGATGAGGCAACAAGCTCCAATTCCTGCGTTGAAACGCACTGCGCCCAGTGAAATAGCACATGGAGCTCCTCCACCGCCGCCTATTGAGGCCCAAATCAACCAATCGCACCAATCAAAACAACGCCGGGTCGATACCCCCACCAAAGGAGCACTAAATATGATCCGGAAGGGCGCCCAACCAACGGTGCGAAGAAAATCACCCGACAAATCAATTTGGCGTGGCAACTCCGCTGCAATCCCCGAGTACCTCGGCGGATCGAGTCTGCATCACATTCACTCGCGGATCACCCTTGCCAGATCCTCGCCAGTCATGCTGCCACAGTGCTGGAGGCGCAGTCGGAGGCTTCGAGATGAGTCGCGTCTTCATGGACGGCGGCAGCAGCATCAACCTAATGTTCGCAAGCACTCTAGCAGCTATGCGGATCCGCAATGTAGCCTGGAACAATCAGACACAATGTTCCACGGCATTGTCGAGGAAGGCATCTCCCCGGCAAAATAGGGCTCGGCGTCATCTTGAAGCCGAACAACTTTCGGCGAGGCGCCTAGAATTGAAGTGGTGGATGGCGTCGCAATACCACGCCATCCTGGGGCGTGTAGCATTCGCAAGGTTCCCGGCGTCCTGCACTACGCATACCTACTACTCAAGATGCCAGGACCAAGGGGCGTCATCACAGTCCACGGGAGCTTCACCCGATCGGACCAATGTGATAGGGATTTCAACAAAATCTCCGGTCTTTCGGCATGCAAGACGAGCTTGTAAGGCTCGCGAGGTGGCGGACAATGGGCTACCCCAGTCACAAAGCGAACGCACCGACATGTCTTTCGACTCCACCATCAACACCAAGAAAGTGCAGGTCCATCCAGCGGATGCCTCAAGACGGCGCTGATCGCCAGCGACCTCGGCACCGCGATAGGAAGGCGCTCGTCGAATTCCTCCGTGGCTGAAATCTTTACGGTGTCCTGCGGACATGCGGGAGTTCGAGGAATTCGCGAAACACGCACTCAATGTATTCCAGACACCAAGCCGATCAAGCGGTCCATCCGAAGACTGTTGGAGCCACGAGCGAAGCTATCGGCAAGGAGATCAACAGTTACTCGCGAGACTTCATCCGGGAAATCAAGGAAGCGAGTGGGGCAAACACGGTGATGGTCGAAGAAGGACACGGACATCCTGCGGATGTGCGTGGACTTCACATCACTAAATAAACACGCCCTAAGGACCACTTCCCTCTTCCTCGGATCGACGGATCATCGATTATTGCGGTTGTGAAAACTCTCCTTCCTCGATGCCTACTCAGGCTATAACGATTCGACTCAAGGCGAAGATCAAGAAAGCGGCGTTCATCACACCGTTCGGAGTATCTTTGCTACAACACAATGCCTTTGGGCTAAAAACGCGGGTGCCACGTACCAGCGATGCATGCAGAGCCTGCCTCAAGGACCAGATCGGTCATAGCGTCCAAGTCTATCGGCGACATAGTCATAAAACCAAGGAGGCAAGAACACTTATCGACGATCTCCGCGAGGCGTTCGACAACCTTGATCGCTACAGGATCAAGCTCAATCCAGAAAAGTCGCCTTGGCGTCCCCTCGGTCAGCTGCTCGGTACTTCATCTCTCAACGAGGATCGGCGAACCGAAGAAAATCAAAGCTATCATGACAATGGAGAAGCGAAAAACCTCAAGGCGTTTTCAGCTCGCAGGCGATGGCGGCACTAAGCGTGTTCATCGGCCGCATGGCGAAGGCCCTACCATTTTACCGGCTGCTGCGCCAAAGCGGAACAAGTTCGAGTGGACACGAAGCCAGCGACGCGTTCGAAAGCCTCAGCGGCTCCTCTCCACCTCGCCAGTTTTGGTCACGCCAAGAACGCGAGCCCCTGTTCTTGTACATAGCAGCCACACACCAGGTGGTCAGCACAGTACTCGTGGTCGAACGACTCGAAGAAGGCAAGACCCACGGGGTACAACGCCCAATTTACTACCTCAGTGAGGTTCTCACTCCAACAAAACAGCGGTACCCGCACTACTGAGCTGGCCTGCGCGTGTTCATGACGGCTCGACGGTGAGCCACTACCTCCGGGAGCATCGGTGATGGTCGCGTCAGCGAGCACCCTAAACAGCATCTGAATAACCCGGAGGCCACGGCGCGTGGCCACGTGGGGCATTGAACTATCACCTGGACATCATCTACGAGCGACACACAATCAAATCTCAAGTCCTTCCGGACTTCCTGGTGCCTTGGATGGCGCTGCGGTGCGACACCCGGACATGTCGCGATCTGGACAATGCACTTTGACGGCTCCAAGCGAAGCGGGCGGGGCAGGAGTCATCTTGACCTCCCGCAAGGTGACAAGATGAAATCGTCCTTCGGATGAAATTGAGCCTCCAACAACGAGGCGAATCTGAAGCCCTCATCCATGGCATGAAGATGGCAAAATATGCGGCATAGCGCTGGTCATCTGGTGACTCCAACCTTGTCGTACAGCAGACGATGAATGAGTCGGCGCTGCGCCGAAAACATGATCGCGTCGCGCGCGCTATACAAGCACTTTTCGAAGGAGAATTCGACTGCGAACTTGACGCGTCGGAAGAGAGAGCAATGAGGAGGCCGATAGACTCGCCAACATCGGCTCCACTTGTGCAAAGGTACCACCAGGTGTGTTCCTCGAACAGATCTGCGTGCCATCCATCGAGCGGAAATTCCCCAAGGGATCACCCGAAGAAGCAGAACACCCGGGGGCTACGCCACCCGAAGGTCATAAAGGACCCGAAAAGTTGGATACCGAAGTTGCCATGGTTAACCTGATGCAGGTCATGGCAGTCGAAGAAACTTGGACACGTCCATACCTCCGTTCGATAAGCGGAGAATTGCCGACAGCCGACAGATGCGACGCGTCTCGTCGGTCAAAAGCCTTCGCCATCATCAGCGGCGAGCTGCACACGCAGCATTATGGGCGTACTACAACAGTGCGTCACCATCAACGACGGCAAAGCCATACTCCAAGATATCCACGAGGGCATCTGCGGCCACCACGCAGGTAGTCGCTCCCTCGTCGCCAAAGCTCTGCGAGCAGGATTCTACTGGCCAACGGCCATGAGCGACGCGAAGGACATCATCCGAAGATGCAACGGGTGCCAACGGTTCGCCGACAAACCGCATGCACTGGTCGAACTTTGACCCATACCCATAGCACGGCCTTTTGCCCAATGGGGCCTTGACATGATCGGCAAGCGCCAAAATCTTGAAGGAGGACACCGTCTTCCTCCTGGTCGCGATCGACAAATTCACCAAGTGGATCGAAGCCATGCGATCACCAACGGAAGGGAAAAACGCGTCAAGTTCTTGAATCCATTGTCTACAGGTTTGGCGTACCGCGACATCATCACCGACAACGGATCGAACTTCATCTCGAAGAATTCCGGGACTTCTGCGAAGGCCTCGGGATCAATATCACGTATGCCTCGGTGGCACACCCGCAAACAAGCGGGCAAGTGGAAAAGGCCAGCGGCCTAATCGGCAGCATCAAGAAGCGCCTCATGAGCTCACTCGAGCACAAAGCTGAAGCGGGCGAAAGAGCTACCGTCGTCACTGTGGAGCTTACGTACTCGCCAAACAGCTCCACCGGCTACACACCGTTCTTCATGGTGCGGAGCTGAGGCCGTGCTACCAGCGAAATCGCCACCAGGCTCCACAGTCGTAACATAAATGAAGCGAATCCGCAGCTGCACTCGAAGATGCCGTCGACACACTCGGCGAAGCGGGATATAGCGCAGCTAGATCAGCGGTGTACCAGCAAAGTCTCCGCAACTACCACGGCCGCCGGCTGCGCAAGGTCGCCGTCGAAGGAGACCTCGTCTTGCGACTTAAGCAAAAGCGACCGAACAAACTCGAGTCACCATGGGAAGGACCCTATACCATCACCGAGGTCATCCCAGGTGGCGCCTATCGCCTCAAGCACGTGGAATCTGGAGTCGCATACTCCAACCCATGGAACATCTCGCACCTGCGATGATTCTACCCATAGCAATGTACCCCCTTTTTACTTCCGATAAGGCTTACAGCCAAGGCTACTCAACCGAACCATGTACCTCCTCCATTACGCTACAAATAAAGCTAAGTGTCTCGCCCCCAACCTTCGGTTGACTATTTCTCTGCAACTTTATTACATGCTACAAACGCACTTGGGGGCTCCCCCCACCTCACGATTTCATCGACTGAGGACAAAACGTGTACACCTGAGTAGCTGACCACGTCAGGCAAACGAAAAGGACACGTACTAAATCAAAGCACTACGTGCTCGCAAACAAGCGAACCTTTACAACAAAGGGCACATACACGCCCAGCCGCAATATACAAATTTTACATCTATCTGTTTATTTTCAGGTACTACCTATTCTGAAGAATAACCTGAGCACGCTGCTCAAACAAATCTACAATCTGTTCGGCATACTGCCTTACAGCCGCGTAATGCGGACGCATATTCCACTCGCCACCATCTGGTCGAGGAGGTGGCCCGATCGCCACCAGGCCAAATCTACATCGGCGATGCACACTCACAAGAGACAAAGCGGCCTTCACCCTGCGACGAGCTCTTTGCCGCACCAGCTCCTTGACATTGCGGCACTCGAAACTTCGTCGGAAGACACGCAAGGGTCGTTGCACGGCATCCAACGGAAACATGGCGTGCACCGAGAAAGCGATATACGCACTGGCGGAGCACACGCGAAACCTGGAAGACACGATCCTGCACAGTTGCCAGAACTAAGGCCAGATCACTATCCATCCAGAATAAACCACAGGCCTCCATTTCCTATTGAGTCAAGCAATTGACTCGAAGCATATCGCTCCTTTTCTTCCCTCGAGCAAGATTGGCACCGCGACAATCGCACAAAACAAGAGTAAGGCCAGCAGGCTCACCGAAGAAGCGAGCTACAGCCGAAGAAGGATCAACTTACATTGCAGCTGCTCGGACAGCCGACCCAGCTCCGCCATCAAATACTCCTCTCTGGCTGCACCACGGTCTGCTTTGGACTTCCAAACGTCAGCGCGACCGCGTAACCCAAGCAAATCTCTCTCCAAGCTGCGCACGCGATCTCGAAGAAAAGCGAGCTGCGAGGAATCATCCAATGATGCTCGCAAGGGCCTTTCGGATGAAGTGTCAACTGG
The DNA here is from genome assembly GCA_023614405.1 of Avena insularis. Classification (NCBI taxonomy): domain Eukaryota; kingdom Viridiplantae; phylum Streptophyta; class Magnoliopsida; order Poales; family Poaceae; genus Avena; species Avena insularis. The sequence continues at coordinate 89,301,539 of CM042685.1, read as the reverse complement.
TCACACCGAGGGAACCTATAGCGAAGAAAAAAGAAGGCACCACGGACATTCAGCCAAGGATAGAGCACAACTCGGAGAAATTCATTAAAGTATATAAGGCCACTCATTGGCACAAGGATGGTACTACAAAGATATTTACAACAAAAATAGACTACAAGCTACCCTCGTCTACTACGCCTAAGGCGGAGGGCACTTGAGTCGCCTCGAACCAGGCGCCTAGCTTTGGCCTCGCCTACTGCGCAATGCGTACTCGAATGACAAGTCAATGAGCTTGGGCCCATATCGTCTGCAGCGGCCGGAGTAGGCGGCGAAGGCTACCTCGGATCCATCTGCGGCCGTCGGCATCCGAAATGTCTGGGGCAGGTCCAGCTCTGCCCGGCCGCCATGGCCATCGCCCGACCAGACGGACGCGCCGATGCCCTTCTGCTTGCGCTTATACGCTGCAGGCGCTTCGGCTGACAGAGCCTCTGCCAGGGCATCCACGTCTTCAAGAGACGCGCCCTTCGGGAAGAGCTCCTGGTAGAAGCGACCAAGGACCTCTTTCGCCTTGGCAAGGGAGTTGACGGCGGTCTTGCAGCGGTCTTGACCGCTTCTGATGGCATCATCTAGAGCACTCCCGTGCTCCAGAGCACCGCGGTCAAACTCGATGCCTGCGGCATCTGAGACAAAAAAGAAGAAAACATGAAGAAAGGCAACATAGAAGATGATCCGTAGAAAAATAAGCAAGTACAAAAGCTAGCGCTCACCCGAAATAGCCTTGGCAGCAGCCATGAGCTTCTCCGCCACCCCTTTTTCACGAGCAGCCGCAACGGTGGCCAGCTGCTCCTCACGACCTGCGGCCTCCTGCTGCAGATGCTCTTTCGCTTCAGCTGCCTTCGTCAGCTCCAGCTCAAGGCGCTCTCTCGCCCGAGGCTTGGCCTATACGCTCCGATTGGCCAAGGCTCTTCTTCAGAGCATCGACCTCACGGAGAGAGTCGTTATGCTCCTCTGCATTTACAACAAACAAGTGTCAAAGAACAGGACCAGGATAAGCAAGAAAAATACTACAAGGCAGCCGAATACCTTGAAGCTGCCGCAGTTTCGCCTCCAGCGTCAGGCGTTCCTCCACCAGCCGCTTGGCCTCTTGGACAAAAGGCTGCAGCAACAGGCAATAGTAGTAAGAGCAGGACTTGGGGGCTACGCCCAACACAAAGAAGCATAAAAAACATCAGCATACGAAGACACTCGGGGGCTCCCCCCCGTAACATCAAGCAGAAAAACTTACGTGTTTCAAAGGCGAACCCGCAGGCCCGCCTGCGAAATTCTGAGGCGCAACCACCAGCCTCTCCTGCACAGGAGGAACTGGCGCAGCATCACCCGAAGTCGCCACCGTCTGAGGAGGAGGCGACGCAATGTTCGACTCCCCCATCATCTCCCCCGCACCATCACTGGAGCCGTCGGAGGATTGCCTGCATACAAAGCCAATCAGCACAGGTGCAAACATCATAAAAAGAAAAGGACAACAGTACAACAAGAACAACTTATGAGCCCAACGCGCTCAGGTCAAAGATAGGAGAAGCCCTTCGGGCCCTCTTCTCCTCCTTCTTTTCTTCCTTCTTCTCCTCCTTCTTTTCTTCCTTCTTCCGCTTTGTTGGCGGGTGCGGTGCAACAGCCCGCACAGGAATGGCAGGAAGGGGAGAGGAAGAACCTCCATGACCATCATCATGACGCTCAAAGCCCAGAGGATTTCTGGGAGTCGGAGGAGTTGTAGCATCCGAAGACTCGCTCGAGCTCCGTGATCGCTTGTGCGAATGGTCCTCACTCGATTCGTCGGCATCCTCCGCTGGGGATCGCGCTGACGGTAGCTCGGACACGGAATCCACCACTTCATTCTCCGGGGCATTCGGATACCTCTCGGGCAACGGTGGTGCCATGCCCGGCAGTTTGAAGCTCTAGAAGATGAGAAGAAACTTTGTTAGCAAACAAAGGACGCAAGTAAACACCCAACAAAAAAGGGGAGCACTACGTGCATAAATCTACACCTTTGGCACGGCCAACGTCGAAGAAAAGGGAGGAGTCAGCGACTTCTCCGGGAGTCCCTCGTCGGCCTTGAACTTCAACAAAGACGAAGAGCCTTGTCAAGTTCCACCTCGGAGATTTTCTCACTCGAAACCCTCGTCGGATCACGGCGCCCAGAGTAAAGAAACATCGGATGCGCCCTCGCTTGGAGAGGCTGCACCCGACGCTCAAGAAACGTCCAGATGATGTCAACACCGTTCACCTCCTTCTCAGGAATCAGTTGGAGATCCTCCACCCGACGGTACAGGGCCTCTATCTCCGCCACCTCACCATCCAAGATTTGGTTTTTCCAGGATCTTTTCTTCTCAATCAACTGGGAGGGGTCAAAAGGAACGAGACCAAAATCTTGCCCAGCGACGGAGTCACGGATGTAAAACCATTTCCTCACTTGATCTTGGACAGATTCGGACATGGAAAAGGAAAAGAATTGCACATTGGGACCGAGGGAGATGATGAAACCCCAATGGGATACACACCATCCGAACAGGGCGCCTCTTCATGGAATAAAGCTTCCGGAAGAGGACAAAGTGCGGCTCAATGCCAAGCCAACACTCGCAAAGTGTGATAAAACACGCAATGTGAAGAAGGGAGTTGGGAGACAGATGATGGAGTTGAACCCCATAGAAAAAGAGCAGTCCACGAAGGAAGTCATGGACCGGAAAAGAAAACCCGCGAATCATGAAGGCAACAAACATAACCCGATACCCGCGAGGGGCGGGGATTACCTCATTGCGGGAGTATCACGGCCGTCGTGTCTTCTTGGATCGAGCTCCGCTTCGCGCAATTTGCGAGATCGCTCTCCGCGTTTCGATCGCCGCCACCACCGTCGGTGGCGGCGATGGCGGTGCCCTTCTTGCCTCCGGCGGCGCTGGTCCCAACTGCAGATGAGGACTTCTTTGGTTTCCCCTTGGCGCTACGGCGGTGGTGGCGTTGCCAACGAAGAAAGACAAAGGAAATGTGGAGGAAACTCTCAGCGCGCAGCAAGAATAGCTCAAGAACAAGGAAGCAGTGAACAGATGAACTGGTACGGTGAAAAACAAACCACGATTTCACCACGGATTATAACAGCGAAGACGACGCACGCTGGCCGTCCATAGAGAAGACCTAACGCCAACGGTAGATCTGGCCGTACACGTGTCAGCATCACAACAAACCGTCTCTACCACGCCGTACACTACGCGTGGAAATCGAGGAGACGCCGTAATCATCTCCACGCCGCGCGTGACCGGTCAATTCAAAGTCAGCAGGTGGGACCCACGCTTCGTTCAGTCAAGTCATCTCTGGCATAGCAGACGCTTGAGGTCATCGATCGTCAGCACTGACGTCATTAAAAGCTATACTAGCACCAACTTCGGCTCCACAACTAAGAGTATTCACTCGAATCTACGATTCGACTAAATACTCGGGGGCTACTCCTATCAGGAGCGCTGGCCGCGCACCCGAAAGACAAATGAAGACAAAGCACTTCTCTGAGCCCTACGTCGAGTCTGCGACTCCACTACGGACTCGGGGGCTACTCCCATAGGGAGGAAGGATTTAAGCATCCGAAAATTTTCGAGTCCTACGAACTAAACAACTGAGCAATGCTTGCACTAAAGTCTCCGCTCGAGTCTACGACTCGAACAGACACTCGGGGGCTACTCCCATAGGGAGCGCTGGTCGCGCACCCTATGAAATCTTCGACTGCGATCTTCCGGATCAGCACGCAAAAACTTTTTGGCAACTCTGCCCCAACAAAAACGCTAAGTGAGCAGCAAATCTCCTTGGCCACCCGAAGCACCTCCGCGGTGACAAACATTCGGATGCTGTGTCTGCGACACAAAGATAAGACCTCTGAGAATCATCGATGGCAGCAACGCACCTGACTGCGCTCTGCTAGTATGAATCCGTACCAGCAGGTACGATGAAAAATCCCGACGGACGCGTTGGGTACACCAATTAAAATCACTGGAATTCCACTCCTATAAGTCCTCCACGGCCTGAGTTGAATTACGCCAGCATATGTTCCAGGTCCGGGTTAAGGGACCCGAACCTGAAGAAGATCGTGTTGTTTCGTCCTAAGACAGTTAACTGACCCTGATCCGTCGGGTGAGTCGAGCTGCGCATCAACAATCCCTACACATATACTATTAACATATAACTGCTCCCGAAGGATGGAAGAGTCCTCGGCGAATCTACGATTCATGATCACCGGGCTCTTGACATGGTTATACCCTACGGGTACGTAACTTCAGCATACCTAGTCCAGCCCAAGAAAGGCCCACGACAGACATACGCTGGCCCATGAAGATTTTCGGGTGACCAAGGCCCATGACGTCTTCGGATCCTTGGAGAGCAAGACTAGAGTTTGAATACAACTTGTAACCTACTCGTGTCGGTACCTGAGACCTAGCCTCCCCATATATAAAGGCTAGGAGGGTCCAACGAGGGGGTATCCGACAATAGACCTAGATCTCTCGACTCATACTTTCGCACACGCATCCACGCCAGATCGAATCTGTGCACCCTGTAACCTTCGGTTCCGCCGTAATCAAAGAGCAGACAAGCAGGAGTAGGGTTTTCCCTCCGGGCTGAACTCAGGTAAATCTCGTGTCCCCTGGTTGCTTGTCTGTTAACCGTGCCACGATCTCCAGCATCCCCATCTTCTCCAAAACCCAAGTCCATAACAATGGGCATTGACGAGATTAAACCTCGTCACTTTATAAAACTGATGTTTTTCTGGATGCGATACCATTCCAATTTTACCGTACAATCACAATACCCGAAGATTGGGTAGGGCTTGACTGGAAACTTATATACCTTAGTATGTGTACCCTCACGACCAAGGTCTGAGCTGAGGCTACCTTGGGAAGATTGTACACCTGTGCAGTACCCAAGATGACAGTTGGTCATGGTTGGGAGGCCAAACTCACAGGAGAGGTGCCTATACTAAGGCGTGTAATTGAAAGGTTAGGATTGATTATCCGCATACTGAGTATGGTGAATTCAGGATTTGTTCGTGACGGATGTATCGAATGTTGTGGTGAAAGTGTACAATCTCTACAGAGGGTCAAACTATTTGAATAGCCGCGTCCGCGATTATGGACAGTTGGAGTGGCCATACTGTTCCCCCGTCAGATGTTTTCAAAATGACTTGTGAAATGGATTGAGATTTTGACTTGACCACAACAGAGTTGTGATATGAAATACAAGTTCCCACTTAGGTGTTATAAAACTTCAAGTAGCTTTTCTTGCTTCTGAACTTAGTAGAGGTAAATCTGGCTTTTTGCAAAACAACCCTAGAGCTTAGTATCCTATTACAAAACCCCCCTTCACTTGTTAGTATTAGTTTGCGAGTACTTAAAGAGTACTCATGGCGTTGTCCCTGGCTATTCCCGTGGCCAGACTATGAAGAGGAGTACCAGGACGAAGGACCCCAGGAAAGTTACGACAACTAGGATCATCTCCCATCGTCAGCATTGCCTGTGACCTCGAAGATGGAGCTTCGCCTACGCTACCATTATTATTACGTATTTCCGCTGCTTGAGTTGTATTAAGAACTGGATCATGAGATCCTTATTTGTGTAAGACCTTATGTGTGGTTTGTAATGGATGATGTACTGTGGTATCCAATTCTGTTATGTCTCGCAAAAATGGTAATCCCGGGATTGCGATGTATGTCATAACAGGCATCTGGGATTAAAAATCTAGGTGTTGACAAGTTGGTATCAAAGCCATCCTAACCATAGGAGACCCTAGTTAGACTGAACGTTTGAATAAAAAACTTAGTTTCAAAACCAAAGGAAGCAAATATTTACAAAAACTTATTCCCATTCTTATCCCTTTGTTTCTTTCATAAAAATTCATGTTCCTCAAAAACTCTTGCAAAATACATAAAAATTGACACACTTGATCACTCTACTAACTTACTCATCCTATATTCTTTTAGATGGACGTGAAGTACATCAAGTTTTATTAGTTGGGGAATGGAGGAGACCTTATCTTTGAGCGGGATTTGGACCAGCTTTCGGAACTTCTGGAGCATCCGCACCCCGAGTTCTTCGGAGCTCAGCTCAATGATCAAGGAGGATAAGATCTGCAATGGCTAATTGTTGCAAGTCTCCGAGGAAAGATTGAACCTCCCACTACCAAGGGAATTCAGTTCACCTTGCGAGAAAACAACTGGCTCGATGGACTTGCGAGGGCCATGCAGGAAGCTCTTGCCCGTCTGTGTGGGCAGAGTATCAATCAGATCAAGGGTACCCGCTTTGAGTTTTGTCCAAGGCGTGATGCTATGGGACAGCCACTGTAAGCCCCATACCACCACGAGCTGAAGACACAGTTGGACCACCTCAGCTTCATGATGTACGATCGTCAGCAGGAATTGGACAATTGCCGTGACTACTCCAACCACAAGTCTGCCATCATCAAGACGAAGGATCAGACCTTCGCCATGCTAGCGAAGGATCGCAAGTCTCGCCGCCGTCAGCTCGACAAGAAGGAGCGCATCATTTCCCGTCTTTGCCACTGTATCTCGGATTTGGAGGAGACCATCCACGAGAGAGACATGCAGTTGGAGGAAAGGGAGAATGCCGGAGAAGACCTTCGTGGAGACCCCTACTCCTATCTCAGCGATGATGATGATTTTCTGGAGGATGAGGCTATGGACTTCTTCACCGATGAGGATGATTTCTCCTTCATCAATGACGACGATGATGATGAGGATGACGATTACACCGACTCCGAGGAGTAGTAGCACTTGAGCACTAGCGTAGTGAGTTGTATTTGGTCCCACTGTATCCTAGTTTCCAGAATGGTTCTTAAAACCATATGTTTACCTTTGTTGTGGTGTGTGTTTGTATCATGTGCTATGAATGAATGAAAAGAAAGTTGCTAGAAAATCTGAGTCAAACTTTAAAAACTTTTCAAAGTCCCTGAACCTTAGAAATTTCCCTCTTTTCTCATGATCCATCTCAATCTTCAGATGCCACGCGGAGGAAGTGGTTCATCCCCGGACCCGATGTTGCAGATCCTGCAAATGTTGGTTTCTGATCACGAAGCTGAAAGAGCCGAACGTCAAGCCAACCTATCCACCCTTTAGCAGATAGCTCAACTAGCCCACAACAATCAAGGCCAAAGAAATCAGGACAACCATGGATCTAAGCTCAAGAATTTCCAGAACACCAACCCAGCTGTTTTCACTAAGTCAGAAGAGCCCTTAGACACTGATGATTGGCTGAAAACCATGGAGAATAACCTAGAAGTCACCGGAGTGGAAGCTAACGAGAAAGTTCTGTTCGCCACCCATTATCTAGCCGGAGATGCAAGAGCATGGTGGAACAGTGTTCGTGCAATGACCGGAGGACAGATGATGACCTGGGAGGAATTCAAGGTCAAGTTCAGCAGAACCCATGTGCCACCGGGTTTGATCAAGAGGATGAGAGATGAGTTCAGAGAACTGAAGCAAGGAAGTATGACCGTAGTGGAATACCGTGATAAATTCTTGTCATTAGCTAGGTATGCCCCGGACGAGATCGACACTGAAGCCAAGAAGAAAGAGAGATTCCTGAATGGTCTGCACGATGAGATGCAGACTGTGTTGGTCAATATCCCCTTTGCGGATATTGAATCCCTTGTCGACTCTGCCATCCAGATGGAAGGAAAGATCAACCAAGCCAATGAGAACCGCAAGCATCGCATGATGCATCAGCCAGGAACCCATCAGACCCCAAACTATCGCCCTAACCCATCTCCAGATTTGCCCCGAGAACCAACAGACCCCTGATGAACCGTCCGACCTATCCCAACCGTGGAAACCCGAGGCCCGGAGGAAATCACAACAACCCTGGCAACTCTGGCAATTTCAACCGTGCACCACCCAAGTTCAACAACAACAATGCTACCGCCAACACCAACACTGACCCGAGGACTGGAAGCAATGATGTGCCTGTTGCAGCAAAGGACAAGTCGCAAGTGACTTGTTATGACTGTGGAAACAAGGGTCACTACTCCAATGAGTGCCCCAAGAAGAATGCCGGAGCCCCCAATGCAAATGCCCCAGCACAGCAGCAACGTCGTGTTCAGCCTGGAAGAAGATTTTCCCCAGGGAATTCACTCAACCGCAACGACCGTCTTTTTCTCATGCATGCTGAAGAAGCTCAGGAAGCGCCAGACGTCGTGCTGGGTATGTTTTATGTTAATTCAGTACTTGCAAGAGTGTTGTTTGATTCTGGTGCATCGCACTCATTTGTCACCAAACAATTAGCATGCACTAGTAAGATTCAACCAACCAAACTGAAGCATGTTATGATTGTTCAAATCCCCGGTTCAACCACCAAAGCTAGGCAAATTTGCAAATCTGTCCCTATCCGAATCCATGGCATAGATTTTTATGCTAATCTGATAGTACTCGGAACTAAAGGTTTGGAAGTAGTACTAGGAATGTATTGGATGTCCAAACATAAAGGATTAATTGACTATGCCAAGAAAGCCATAACCATGACCAATACAGCCGGAATATCAGTCGAGCATATCTCTGAAACCTTACCTCGTCAATTCAAGTGCAACAAGAGTATAGCCCAACCTACCATTGACCAAGTCCGGATAGTCTGTGAATACCCCGATGTATTTCTAGATGTTTTGCCCGGTATGCCCCCAGATCGGGATATCGAGTTTATCATTGAACTAATCCTCGGAACCGGACCCATAGCTCAGAGACCATATAGTATGAACCTGTCTGAACTAGCAAAACTGAAGAAGCAACTGGATTCCATGTTGGAAATTGGATTAATTCAACCAAGTGCGTCACCATGGAGATCACCTGTTTTGTATGTGGACAAGAAGGATGGAGGTAACCGTTTGTGTACAGATTACCGGAAATTGAATGATGTCACTATCAAGAACATGTACCCATTGCCCAAGATAGAATATTTGTTTGATCAGTTGACCGGTGCCAAAGTGTTTTCTAAGATTGATCTTAGAACAGGCTATCATCAACTCAAGATTTGCACAGAGGATATTCCCAAGACTGCCTTTACCACCAGATATGGATTATACGAGTATACCGTCATGTCTTTTGGATTAACCAATTCCCCTGCTTATTTCATGAATCTCATGAATAAGATTTTTATGGACTTCCTGGATAAGTTTGTCGTTGTTTTCATCGATGACATTCTGATTTATTCCAAATCGGAAGAATAACATGAGCTACACCTAAGGACCATTCTTGGAAACCTTAGAGAGCATCAGTTGCATGCCAAGTTTAGCAAATGTGAATTCTGGTTACAGGAGGTAGGTTTCCTCGGCCACATTGTATCAGCCGGAGGAATTGCCGTTGACCCTGCAAAGGTGAAAGATGTCAAAGATTGGCAAGCCCCAACCACTCAAACCCAAGTTCGTGCATTTCTCGGATTGGCGAGATATTACCGCAAGTTCGTAGAAGGATTCTCGAGTATCGCCAGACCCATGACCCAATTGCTGAAGAAGGACAAGAAGTTTGAATGGATCAACAAATGTGAAGTGACTTTTCAGGAACTCAAAAGGAGATTGATTTCAGCCCCAATCTTAATCATGCCGGATATCACGAATCCCTTTGACGTGTATTGTGATGCATCCAAGATCGGTCTCGGATGTGTGCTAATGCAAGAAGGCCAAGTCATATCTTATCTATCCCGACAACTGAAACAACATGAGCAAAATTACCCAACCCATGACCTCGAACTCGCAGCCGTAGTTCTAGCCCTGAAGACATGGAGGCACTACCTGATGGGAAATCATTGTGAGATCTATTCGGATCACAAGAGTCTGAAGTATATATTCACTCAGAAGGAGCTGAATATGAGACATAGAAGATGGATTGAGCTAATCAAGGATTACGATTTGGACATTCACTATCACCCTGGTAAAGCCAACGTGGTAGCAGATGCCCTTAGCAGATTGCCGTGCCGCTTGAACTCCATGATTTTGAAGGAGCAACCAAGTTTGCACAAAGAGATGGAAGATTTTCGAATGGAATTAGTGAGTGAAGGATTTTTGGCTAGCATAGAACTTCAACCCACTTTGATCAGCCAGATCAAAGAGGCGCAGAAAGGAAATGCTAGTATCGACGGAATCAAGCGTCTTATCGGTACAGGTAAAGTACCCGGATTCACCGAAGACAAAGAAGGAGTTCTATGGTACAAAGGACGCCTTTGTGTACCAGCAGATTCTGAGTTGAAAGAAGTTATTATGAAGGAAGCTCATGATACTCTTTATTCTATCCACCCCAGAGGAACAAAGATGTATCAAGATTTGAAAGAGTAATTTTGGTGGCATAAGATGAAGAGAGAAATCGGAACCTATATCGCCAAGTGTGATATATGTCAGCGAGTCAAGGCGGGACATCAAAGACCCGCTGGATTGTTGCAACCATTGCATATTCCGGAATGGAAATGGGATTCCGTTGGAATGGACTTTATCACCGGACGGCCTACTTCTAGTAGGGGAAATGACTCTATCTGGGTCACAGTGGACAGGTTGTCGAAAGTCGCCCATTTCTTACCCATCAAGACCACATATCAGAGTTCGAAGCTAGCGGAGTTATACATCGCTAGAATCGTCAGTTTGCATGGAGTCCCCAAGAACATCGTATCGGATCGAGGAACTCAGTTTACCTCGAGATTCTGGAAGAAAGTCCAAGAAGGTTTAGGAACCCGCCTAGATTTCAACTCCGCGTATCACCCTCAGACCGATGGACAAACGGAGCGAGTAAATAAAATACTCGAAGATATGCTGAGAGCACGTGTGTTAGAGTACGGATCTAAATGGGAAGACTGTCTGCCATTTGCAGAGTTTTCATACAACAATAGTTATCAAGCCAGTTTGCAAATGGCCCCATTTGAATTCATGTATGGAAGGAAGTGTTGCACCCCTTTGAACTGGTCGGAAGTAGGAGAGAGTCAGATTTTCGGACCCGACATCCTACGAGAAGTAGAAGAGAAGGTTCACAAGATTCGTGAACACCTCAAGACCGCTCAGTCAAGACAGAAGAGTTACGCCGACAAGAGATGTCCAGACCTCGCCTTTAACATAGGATATTTTGTGTATCTGAAGGTGTCGCCATTGAAGGGAATGCAGCGTTTCCAACTCAAAGGAAAGTTAGCCCCCAGATATATTGGCCCCTTAAATATTCTAAACCGTCGAGGAGAAGTGTCGTATCAAGTGGAACTGCCCGAGGAGATGTCAGCCGTGCACAATGTGTTCCATATCTCATTACTTCGCAAGTGTCTCAAAGTTCCAGAGAAGACCGAAGTGTTCAAGAATATTGATCACCGGACCATAGAAATCAACGATGACCTGACCTATCCCGAAGTACCCATCCGTATTTTGGAAGAAGCCTTCAGAACTACCAGAACCCGAAGCATCAAGTTTCTCAAGATTCAGTGGAGCAACCACACAGAAGAGGAAGCTACCTAGGAGCGCGAAGATCACATCAGGACAGAGTTTCCCGATCTCTTCAAATCATAGGTAATCTTTTCCGTCCTTTTTCAAATCTCGGGACGAGATTTTGTTTAAGGGGGGAAGGTTTGTAACATCCCAAAAATATTAAACTAGAATCATCAAACTCTAATCATCAAAATTAGGGTTAACAAAAACTTTTCTAGTTAAAAATATGAAAGCATTCACATGTGTATGTATTAAAATTTGGATTCTTTTGAATTGCCATGATTATGTGTGTCTTTGCTTGTAAAATGATTCTTAGGTGAAATAAACATCATCTAAACAAATCCCAAACTTTTCCCAAAGACAAACAAATCAAAACAAACAAATTAAGTGAATGGTCACTTTGGCCAATTTAACTCCCATGCCTACTTTGGCTATCTCTAACTTTCAGAACTTAACAGAAACATGTATGGATCTTTGCACCCCTTGATAGTACTCATAACAAGGTACCAAGGCCCACTTTGTGATCATGCAAAAACATTTGAATGCATAGTTTAAATGATAGTTTAAAATTGAATCTATTTCATATGGGAAGATCCAACTATTTCAAAAACCACTCAAACAAGCTCAATTTTGAAAACCCAAGCATCCACAGTATCACCAGCACATGCTTAGCACACCCACCAAAAATCTTTTCAAAATTCAAAACTTAAGTTCATGCGGCCATTTCATCAAACAGGTTGCAGATTCAAATCAACAAAATCACAAACACTATTTGGAGCAGTGTTTTGAGCCAACCTTGTTCCCTCTCTGGTTACACTAGCCTCAGTAGATCATCTAGCAAACTTAACTAAGCTCTAGCACCACTGTAAGCTCGCCAATGTCATCAATGGTAAACAGGCCGAGAGCACCCATGTCATCCCACTGTGGACAACAAGCTACAAGCAACACTAGCCTCGCCAACCTTGTCTGGGAGCTAGCCAGCACTCCACTGCCACCCCCTGTCCCAGCCGCGAGCAATGCCAGCCGCTGGACCACATGCCCAGGCCATGCCAAGCCGCTCTGCAAGCATGCCGAGAGCGCGCCAGAGCGCCACCCCCGACACGCCCACCAGCGCCCTTGCCGCCCTTGCACGCGTGATCACCACCGCCCCAGCAACCTCGCAGACACCCCCGTTCGCCGCCCCATGCCTCACAACCACCACTCGCCGTCAAAGATGCCGCCTCTGCCGCGCAGAGCACCACGCGTTCCTGACCGTTTGCCACCGCCCCTACCCGCGCATTTAAACCTTAGAGCATCTCTAGGAGACCGCCCGTTGATCGCCAACCTCGGCCATGCCTCTAGCCCGTGGTCAGTCGCCACCGTGCCCCGCGCCCATCCTCGCGGTCTCGCCGTCGAGCCTATAAAAGGAGACGATCCTAGCTTGATTTATTCACACCATCTCACTCCCCTCACCTCACTGATCGTTCCATGTAGCACCCCGGGTAAAATCTCTAGTAGAAAATCGATGTTGTTTATACTTTGTGCATCATCATGACATTAGCATGCATCTTTTTGTCTAAAACTATTTTACTAAGAGCCTTATTTTGTTTTCTACATTAATCCCTTCCCTTTTATTTAAAAATAAAAATCCGATCGATCCGGATATTTAGCTTGTCTAAAATCTAATTGTAAAGTATTATGTTTTAAATAATTAAGTAATAAAAAAAACTTTTTTTAATCTAGGGGGAGGCAGCCCGCCAGGCCCAAAAGCCCGGCTAGCCAGCCTACTACCCCAAAAACCTAGATCCCAAACCCTAATACCCCACCTACTCCTACCCATCCGGCCGCCACCACCCCATTTCCCCTCCCCGCCGCCAGGCACACAAACACACACACGCACACCACGCACGCGGTACACACCCCAGGGCCACCTGCCCGATCGCACCCAAGCCCCACGCGACGCAGCACCCAAACCAAACCCAAACCACCCTCTGCCGCCTGGCCCCCACCCCTACTCACCATGTCGTCGCCCACGTTCCCCTGGCTCCCTCGCGTACGCTCAACGCCCCGACCCTCCCTCTTTCCTCACGACCTTCCTCTCCCCTTCGCCAACCTCTTGCCGTCGCCATCGGAAGCTCCTCCTTCCCGAGCACCAAGCGCCGCTGGACCCCCACGGCCGAGCCGCTCCCTCGACCCACTCTTCTCTCCGTCGGCCTGCCCCCGACCCGCTTCCCCTCCGCCTGCGACGCCGTCCCCTCGCAGAGCTCCTGCAGCCGCCGCCCTGCAGGCCCTCGTCGGGCTCCCCTCACCCTCCCTCTGGCTCCCCACCTCCCAGCGCCGACGACCACCTCCTTCTGCAGGCACCGCTCGCCTCCATCGCCTCGAACCCCCCTGCGGCGCCTTGTCTCCACCGTCGCCCTGCACCTCTACGTGCCCCAACACCGCACCAGGTCCGGCCGCCTCGGCCTTTGCTCGCTTCCCGCGCTGCCCATGCAGCCTCTCGCCAACCTGGGTCATCCTCCATCGAGCTTCCTCCCCTCCCTGCCCCCTGCGCGTCTGTCCTGAGCGTCGTGGCCGCCCTGCTGTTCGAGCTAGGCCCGACCGCCCTCCTCTGTAGCTCCGTCGCGAGCGACGCTGTTCCTGTGCCCTCGCGGCAGCCCTTCCTCCTCCTGTCCGCGGCCTTCCTTCATGTTGCCGCTCGCTTCTGTGGTTTCCACAAGGTGCTCGAGATAATGTTCGAATAGGACATGGCCCATGTAATGCTCTTGTGTCTTTGTTGGTTTTGTGTCCCGCTGCCCGTGCACCGTTCCTGATGCTTCTACTCTGCTGTTGTTTCGGTACTGAGGTAACAGATGCGTAGATGCAACGATAGATGGTCATGTCCGCTCTACTTCGGTTCCAGTGCCGCAAGATGGTGATGTTATGAGAAACCAAGACCTTCCGATGCTTTATCGTCTCAATCTGCTGCCGTATTGCAAGCTCATCTTCTCGGAACCCGAAGACGCCGAGACCCTGGACACCAAGTTCTCCTCCCGGATTTCGAAGCCCGAACCCGCTTAGACCGATCCCGAACCCCCGGAACCAAGTTCGACAAGTTCCAATGTGTGGTTCTTTCTCCAAGACCCTTATTTTTTATGAATATAATATATACCTTGTTGCATTTAAATTGTCATGTTTGCATACATATAATGTGGTTGGGGGCTTCCTGTCGATTCACCTCATAATTAAATATGGAGACTATATGCGGGCAAATCTAGTCTAATATTGGTCCCATTTAAATTTGTGCATCGAACCGGTGATATATTTTGCCTTGTTAACACAACATTTAAATTGTGGGGTATCTAAAAAATATGAACTTAATAACTAATTGTCGGGACCCTGGTTTCCGCCTAATATTGCCTAGTTGCATCGTATCTTTGCCATGTCATACATCATGCATGCATTATGCCCGATCTTCTACCGTAATCTTAAATAGTGCATCCGATGTTTCTTCTAGTGTTTTGCTTTTTCGCGGATAAGGTCGTTGAGTTGATGCGAGTGTCGATCCGATCTTCGGATAAATCTTCGGCAATGTTTTCAGGCGAGCATTCTCCCCCTTTCTACCTATTTTACATTTCTAGTCTTTATTTCCTCCTGTTGATCTATTGCTATCTGTGTTGCGATGCTCTAGTTTTCGTACCCGTGATATCCCTTGCAGCCTTATATTGCCTTGGACACATCCTATTACCTGTTGCTTGGTAGATAGTTGGACTTGCGTGTCATAGTCGCTTGCTCAAGTGTTGTTGCGTGTTGTCAAGTACCACAGTTGTTGGAAGAATGCCATATGCTTTATGTTGGAGATGATCATGGTTTTAATTATCGTTTAATAACTAAAATTGAAGTAGGTAAATAATGCAGAGGCACAGGTGGGCAATAGATGTTATTTGGTTTTTAACCGTCCACTTGTGTCCCGTAGGACCTCGAGTACTTGATACCTGTTCTTTGAATATTCGCACTATCTGCATGTGGGACCATGAATCCCCCTAGCAAGAGCTTGAGTCATATCTTATTTCTTGGGGCCACAAAGTAGTTTGAGGCTTTATTACTATCCTGTACTTATGCCATGCTTTACTGCTTTATTTATGATTGCGCGTGGAGCGCCTGTACTGTTTTGGAACCCCGTGCCACGTTTTCGCGGTATCGACAAGCCCCGTCACACTTTCGGGTTTCCAGTCGTTTACAGCCGTCGTCACAAAACTCTGGGTCCGTCTCGGAGCCGGCCAACTTCGTAGCGGGTAGCTTGGTGGGGTGGCCCCCTGAAATATATATGAATCTTGCAATTGCTCTGTCGTGATGCCTCGTTGGGTTTTCATTTGGTTTTTCTCGAGGTTGATCGTGCGTGTGTTGCTATTTGTGCCCCCCTGCAGGGTAAAACTTTCTGAAAGCCGTGTCCGCGGTCATGGACGACTTGGAGCACAGTATCTCGATCATAAACAACTATAATTAAAGTAGTGCTATAAATTTGACTTTATAATGACTAGTAATCAGCTTCACTATAATGGAATGGTTAAATAAAAATGCCAACAATTGCTGGTTTGGATTGTCACCTGTTACCATTGCATCTGACTAGTAAGTATTGCAACTACAACAGAATGACTAAATAAAAGTACCAACAACTGCTGGGTTTTGGGATGCCTCATGCTATATGTATCTGACTAGTAAGTACTACAACTACAACAGAATGGTTAACTAAAACTTCCCACTGCTTATTATATCAGGATGACTCATGCTATCTATATCTGACTAGTAATTGCCGCAACTATAACAGAATGAATAAAACTGCCAACTGTGTGAGTTCCTCGGTGGACTTCCTCGTTTGGTCTCGAGGGGGGAAATACCAGGATGAGCATGCTTGGTGATAGTTTCAGGTTGGATCCGAATAGGTCTTTCTTATCCCTATCTGATAGCCGCCAGTTGTATTGAGTCTCTATAGGTTGTTTAGTGCATGCTGCACTGCCTCTTCAGTCCACCATACCTATGTAGGCGAGGACCGCCGAATTCTAGTCTCGCCGTGTCTTGCCTTAATCTTGCTCTTTTTCCTTTGCCCTTTGTTGGCACCCCTTTTGTTTAAGCAGGTTTTGAGATCGACGTCGTTAGCAGGGTTACCCTTCCGGCTTGGCCTGGGCAGGGTTATGGACGCCATTGGTTATTCTTCAGGGCTCTTAGCCCAATTTGCATCTTGTACGTAGTCGGATGTTGTATCGTTTTCAAGGTGATTTGGATCTTTGTATGGTATATCTGTATTCTTGACTCTTTGAGTCATTGTTGTATATATCTGTTCTATGGGTTCCATCGTGGACTATTGTGTAACAAGATATGCCGTTTTCCACCCGCATTTAAAGTGCCTGGTGGGCACCTTTGAATCGTTTCTATGCGGGTTTGGCGGGAATTGCTGAAACTTGCATAGGGCCGATTCTGAGGGTGTTACATTCCACCCCTTAGGCGGAGAAAGGCGAGCAGCGCATCGCCGGAATTGCGCCGGAGCAGGACGCCTCTGAAGAAGAAGGGAGCCGTTGATTTCGTCCACCCCAGGAGCTGCCGCGACCACCCCTGAGTTCGCCATCGTTGACTTTGTCGTTTTCCCGCCTCGCCGTCATCACTGGAGCCCCGGTATGCCCCCTATGCACCCCCACTGAGCCGCTAGGGTTCGAGCTCGCTGGTGACTTGTTCATCATCGACGACGACCATCAGCCGTCGATCTTCATTCTAATCCAACGCACCACATCGCCCCGTACCGCTTCGCGTTTAAATAGCCACTGACCATGAGCCCCATGCGCGTTAGGAGTGACACTGGGCCGGCCCATTACCCCTTTCCGCGCAGCCCACTCATTTGAATTTAGCTTTTTCTTTTTAAGTTCAAACATAGTTCTGTACCTAGTTTCAAAAATCAACCCATCTCGATTCAGTGCACCAAATTGAATGAAAACAATTTTGTTAGCAATGTATTGAAATGCTTAATCCAAGCCCGTTGGATTCAAATCATTTGGATCTGTAGATCAAACTTGGTAAAAATAACAAGGCAGAAGCTTTTCTGCATTCAAACATTTTTCAAATTTAAACCATAATAGCTTTTGAGTTGATTCCAACTCTCAAAAATCATAATTGATCATACCTTTCAGAATATATAAAAATATATGGGTTTACTTACAGAAATAATGTTCAAGTAATAAAAGAATGCCACATAGGCATTTCTAGTCACTTTATTTTATTTAAAATAAAAGGTTAAACCTTATTAAATGGTGACACCACTTTAAATCACATTCTCATGTACTAAAATATGTGGTGATGATATGTGTCAACATGATCCTATGTTTGAGTTGGAGAATATTAAATCTTAAGTAGTTCTTCAATGAGTAGAAATTACTTTTCTAAAAAATAAAATAAATAAGACAAATGCTTTAATCTTGTAATATTAGTGATGATGCTAGATCATCTATAGAACCCTTGTGTGTGATGATTGAAAGTAGTTAAGTATTGTTTGGTGATTGTGTACCTCGTATTTATTCATAGACGCTAGTACCGACCAAGGATACGAGGAGGAAGGAGGATACTACGAAGAATAAGCCGAGGAGAACTTCAACCACTGCTCTGCACAAGGCAAGCCTAATACTACTAGTTGATTGAGCAAGCTAACACTTGCAAGATACTCTACTTATGCAAGCCTATATGCAAGCTAATACTTGCTTGTTACCATGATCACTAGATGCCTTAAGCATATGTGATCATACCCACTTGATACCCCCTCCTAGTTTTACTTGCAAGCTTTATACTTTATTTCTTTATTAAAACTATTACTTAGAGTCTACTTAAGTGATTTGTAGATTCTAGGAAGATAATTGAAGGTTGCATAAAGAGCATTAAATTTGGCCTAAGCTAGATAATCTTGATGTCATCCTAAGGCATGAGATTGAACTTAGTTAAACTCCACTAGTTTACCACCCCTCATTAGTACTTACCCCCACTTGTAGATGCTAGTGCTAAGCATAAAACCTGATCAACTTTAGATGGGAATACTTGGTGGAAAATGGTTATGAAAACCTTGGAATGATGGATCATTCTATTGAGATGTTTGGACATGTGTTTCCGAACACCAGATGATTTGGATGATGAAAATGTTAAGGCATGAGCCTTAGCACTTTATAAAACTAATGGTTGTCTGGATGCGATACCATTCCAATTTTACCGTACAACCATAATACCCGAAGATTGGGTTGGGCTTGACTGGAAACTTATATACCTTAGTATGTGTACCCTCACGGCCAAGGTGTCACATGCGTTACCCAAGATGACAGTTGGTCATGGTTGGGAGGCCAAACTCACAGGAGAGGTGCCTATACTAAGGAGTGTAATTGAAAGGTTAGGATTGATTATCCGCATACTAAGTATGGTGTATTCAGGATTTGTTCCTGACGGATCTATCGAATGTTGTGGTGAAAGTGTACAATCTCTGCAGAGTGTCGAACTATTCGAATAGCTATATCCGCGGTTATGGACAGTTGGAGTGGCCATACTGTTCCCCCGTCAGATGTTTTCAAAATGACTTGTGAAATGCATTGAGATTTTGACTTTACCACAACAGAGTTGTGATATGAAATACAAGTTCCCACTTAGGTGTTATAAAACTTCAAGTAGCTTTTCTTGCTTCTGAACTTAGTAGAGCTAAATCTAGCTTTTTGTAAAACAACCCTAGAGCTTAGTATCCTATTACAAAAAACCCCTTCACTTGTTAGTATTAGTTTGCGAGTACTTAAAGAGTACTCATGGCTTTGTCCCTGGCTATTCCCGTGGTGTCAACACCCGGATTTTTCAATCCTAGATGCCTGTTATGCCATACATCGCAATCCCAGGATTACCATTTTTGCAAGACATAACAGAATTGGATACCATAGTACATCATCCATTACAAACGATACATAAGTTCTTACACAAATAGGGATCTCATCCAGTTCTTAATACAACATCAAGCAGCGGAATACGTAATAATAACGGTAGCGTAGGCGAAGCTCCATCTTCGGGGTCACAGGCAATGCTGACGATGGGAGATGATCCTAGTTATCGTAACCTTCCTGGGGTCCATCTTCCAGGTACTCCTCTTCATAGTCTGGCCATGGGAATAGCCAGGGACAAAGCCATGAGTACTCTTTAAGTACTCGCAAACTAATACTAATAGGTAAAGGGGGGTTTTTGGATAATAGGACACTAGGTTCTAGGGTTGTTTTGCAAAAGCCAGATTTATCTCTACTAAGTTCCAAAGCTAGTCACAATTTTATAATTCCTAATCGAGAACTTGTATTTCATATCACAACTCTGTTGTGGTCAAGTCAAAGTCTTAATTCATCTCACAGGTCATTTTGAAAAGTCTGACGGGGGAAACAGTATGGCCACTCCAACTGTCCATAACCGCGGACGCGGCTATTCGAATAGTTTGACACTCTGCAGAGATTGTACACTTTCACCACGACATTCGATAGATCCGTCAGGAACAAATCCTGAATACACCATACTCAGTATGCGGATAATCAATCCTAACCTTTCGATTACACGCCCTAGTATAAGCACCTCTCCTGTGAGTTTGGCCTCCCAACCATGACCAACTGTCATCTTGGGTACTGCACAGGTGGACAATCTTCACAAGGTAGCCTCAGCTCAGACCTTGGCCGTGAGGGAACTAATACTAAGGTACATAAGTTTCTAGTCAAACCCTACCCAATATTTGGGTATTGTGGTTGTACGATAAAATTGGAATGGTATCGCATCCAGACAACCATCAGTTTTATAAAGGGCTAAGGCTCATGCCTCAACATTTTTATCACCAAAATTCTCAAGTGTTTGGAAACACATGTCCAAAACATTTCAATAGAATGATCCATCATTCCAAGGTTTTCATAACCATTTTTCCACCAAGTAATCCCATCTAAAAGTTGATCAAGTTTTATGCTTAGCACTAGCATCTACAGGTGGGGGTAGTATTAATGAGGAGTGGTAACTAGTGGAGTTTCAACTAAGGACAACCTCAGGTCTCAGGCTGATGTCAAGGTTTGTAACTTAGGCCAAATTTTATGCTCTTTATGCAACCTTCGGCATCTTTCCAAATCTACCAGTCACTTAAGTAAACTCTAAGTAAGCTTTGATAAAGAAATAGCGTAAGGAGCTTGCACATAAAACTAGGATTGGTTTATCAAGTGGGTATGATCACATATGCTTAAGGCATATAGTAGTCATAGAACAAGTATGGGTTTGTTGCATCAGTAGAGTGTCTTGCAAGTTTTAGCTTGCATAGGTCAACTTGATTGGTAAGGCATGCATATGTATAGTATCAGCTTGCATCAATATCAGTATAAGCTTGCTAAAGTAGAATGTCTTGCAAGTTTTAGCTTGCCTTGTGCAGAGCAGTGGTTGAAGTTCTCCCCGGCTTCTTCGTAGTATCCTCCTTCCTCCTCGTATCCTTGGTCGGTACTAGCGTCTATGAATAAATACAAGGTACACAATCACCAAACAATACTTAACTACTTGCAATCATCACACACAAGGGTCCTATGGATGATCTAGCATCATCCCTAACATTACAAGGTTAAGGCTTGGTTTAAATCTTTTTATTTTTAGAAAAGTAATTTCTACTCATTGAAAAACTACTTAAGATTTTATATTCTCCAAACCCAACATGGGATCATGTTGACACATGTCATCACCACATATTGTAGTCCATGGGAATGTGATTTAAAGTGCTGTCACAATTTAATAAGGTTTTACCCTTTTATTTTAATTAATTAAAGTGGCTAGAAATGCTTATGTAGCATTCTTTTATTACTTGAACATTATTTCTGCAAGTAAACCTATATATTTTTATATATTCTGAAAGGTATGGTTAAATGTGATTTTTGAGAGTTGGAATCAACTCAAAAGCTATTATGGTTTAAATTTGAAAAATGTTTGAATGCAGAAAAGTTTCTGCCTTGTTATTTTTACCATGGGTTATCTATAGATCCAAAAGACTTGAATCCAACGGGCTTGGATTCATCATTCATAGTCCTTTCCAACAAAATTGGTTTCATTCAATTTGGTGCACTAAATCGATCTGGGTTGATTTTTTAAGTTGGGTACAGAAGTGTGTTTGAATTGAAATAGAAAAAGGTTTAATTTGAATAACTGGGCTGCGCGGAAAAAGTTACTGGGCCGGCCTGCTAAGCAGGTGCTCCCGTGGGCTGCTTAAGTGGGTGTCCCCACTCGTCAGTGACACGGGGCTGGGTGAAGCGGTATGGGGCGACGTGGATCGTTTGATCTAGTTCCAATCTAACGGCTGGGAGTCATCATCGACGCGAGACAACTCCGGCGAGAACGAAACCTAGCGCGGCCAGTGAGGGTCGCTGGGGGCTCACCGGGGTGCTGGCGAGGGTCGGCGACACGGGCGAACGACGAAGTCGACGACGGCGAACTCAGGGGTGCTCGCGGCATCTCCTGGGGTGGCTCCAATCGCTGGCTCCCTTCTTCTCTGGCAGCGACAGGCTCTAGTGAAATTCCGGCGAGGTGGTGCTCGCCTTGCTCTGAGAATGGTGTGGCACGATTAGTGAGGAGAGGGGAGTGAGATGGTGTGAAGAAATCGTGCGGGGGTGGCCTCTATTTATAGTCGAGCGAGGGGACCGCATGGTGAGCTGTCGGGGCGAGCCTGGTGGCTAAAGGCATGGGCAAGGGTAGGGGACGGTGCGGTGTCTCCTGGTGATGCTCAACGACATGGTCTCGAGGCATGGGCTGTGGTTTGGTCTGAACGAAGCGCGCTCAGACAGAGGCGGCGTCTTCGACGGCGGGCGGTGGCTGTGCGGCACGGGGCGGCAAACGGGGATGTCTGGCGGTCTCCTGGGTCGGTGGGGATTGTGTATGCACGCGGCGAGGGCGGCGCGCGGTCTGTGGGTGATGGTCGAGGGTGGCGCTCTAGCGCACGCTCGGCATGGTCTGGGCGCGGCTTGTGCGCGTGGTCCAGGGCTTGGCAACGCCATGGCTGGGACAGTGAGTGGCGATGGACGGTGGGCTGCCTCCCAGACATGCTGGCTAGGCTTGCTGCTGCTCCTAGCTTGCTGTCGACTATGGGGTGGTAAGAGGGTGCTCGGATATTCACCATTGATGACAATGGCAAGCTCACAGTGGTGCTAGTGCCTGGCTAATCTTCCTAGATGATCTACTGAGTTGTGTGTGAGCTAAATGGGGAACCAGTTAGGCAAGAATCACTGCTCACAATAGTGTTTGATGTTTGTTTGATTTGTGTCTGCAACCTGTTTGATGAAATGGCCGCATGAAATCAAGTTTTGAATTTTGAAATGATTTTTGGTGGGTTTGCTAGATTGGTGCTGGTGAGTCTGCAGATGCTTGGGTTTTGAAAGTTGAGCTTGTTTGAGTAGTTTTTGAAAAAGTGGGATCTTCCCATATGATAAAGATTAAATTTTGAATTGTCATTTAAACTATGCATTTGAAAGTTTCTGGATGATCACAAGGTGGTCCTTGATACCTTGTTACGAGTACATTCAAGGGGTGCAAATATCCAGAAAAGTTTCTGTTAGATTATGAAAGTTTGAGACAGCCAAAGTAGGCATGGGAGTTAAATTGGCCAAAATGACCATTCATTTCATATATGTGTTTTGATTTACTTGTCTTTAGGAAAGGTGTGGGAAATGTTTTAGATGATGTTTATTTCACCTAAGAAACATTTTACAAGCAATGGAACAAACAAACAAGGTGGTTTTAAAGGATTTCAAAATCCATGCATACACATATGCATGCATCCATGATTTCATTTAGAAAAGTTTTTGTTAACCCTAATTTTGATGATTAGAATTTGATGATCCAAGCTTAGTATTTTTGGGATGTTACAAACCTTCCCCCCTTAAACAAAATCTCGTCCCGAGATTTGAAAAAGGACGAAAAGATTACCTTGGATTTGAAGAGATCGGGAAACTCCGTCCGGATGTGATCTTCGTGCTCCCAGGTAGCTTCCTCTTCTGTGTGGTTGCTCCACTGAATCTTGAGAAACTTGATGCTTCGGGTTCGGGTAGTTCGAAAAGTTTCTTCCAAAATGCGGATGGGTACTTTAGTATAGGCCAGGTCATCGTTGATCTCTATGGTACGGTGATCGATATTCTTGAACACTTCGGTCTTCTCGGGGACTTCGAGACATTTGCGAAGTAACGAGATATGGAACACATTGTGCACAGCTGACATCTCTTCAGGTAGTTCCAATTGATACGATACTTCTCCTCGACGGTTCAGAATTTTGAAAGGTCCGATATATCTAGGGGCTAACTTTCCTTTGAGTTGGAAACGCTGCATTCCCTTCAATGGCGACACTTTCAGATAAACAAAATCTCCTATGTTGAAGGCGAGGTCTCGACGTCTCTTGTCGGCGTAACTCTTCTGTCGGGATTGGGCAGTCTTGAGGTGCTCACGAATCTTGTGAACCTTCTCTTCTGCTTCTCGGAGGATGTCGGGGCTGAAAATCTGACTCTCTCCTACTTCCGACCAGTTCAAAGGGGTGCGACACTTTCTTCCGTACATGAATTCAAATGGGGCCATTTGCAAACTGGCTTGGTAACTATTGTTGTAGGAAAATTCTGCAAACGCGCAGTCTTCCCACTTGGATCCATATTCTAGCACACATGCTCTAAGCATATCTTCGAGTATTTGATTTACTCGCTCCGTTTGTCCATCGGTCTGAGGGTGATACGCGGTACTGAAATCTAGGAGGGTTCCTAAACCTTCTTGGACTTTCTTCCAGAATCTTGAGGTAAACTGAGTTCCTCGATCCGATACTATATTCTTGGGGACTCCGTGCAAACTGACGATTCTAGCGATGTATAACTCTGCTATCTTCGAACTCTGATAGGTGGTTTTGACGGGCAAGAAATGGGTGACTTTGGACAATCTGTCCACTATGACCCAGATAGAGTCATTTCCCTTACTAGAAGTAGGTAGTCCAGTGATAAAGTCCATTCCTACAGAATCCCATTTCCATTCTGGAATTTGCAAAGGTTGCAACAATCCAGCAGGTCTTTGATGTCCTGCCTTGACTTGCTGACATATATCACACTTGGCGATATAGCTTCCGATTTCTCTCTTCATCTTATGCCACCAAAATTGCTCTTTCAAATCTTGATACATCTTAGTTCCTCCTAGATGGATAGAATAAAGAGTATCATGAGCCTCCTTCAAGATAACTTCTTTCAACTCGAATCTGTTGGTACACAAAGGCGTCCTTTGTACCACAGAACTCCTTCTTCGTCCTCGGTGAATCCGGGTACTTTGCCCGTACCGATACGACGCTTGATTCCGTCGATACTGGCATTTCCCTTCTACGCCTCTTTAATCTGACTGATAAAAGTGGGCTGAAGTTCTATGCTAGCCAAAAATCCTTCACTTACTAATTCCAGTCGAAAATCTTCCATCTCCTTGTGCAACCTTGGTTGCTCCTTCAAAATCATGGAGTTCAAGCGGCACGGCAATCTGCTAAGGGCATCGGCTACCACGTTGGCTTTACCAGGGTGATAGTGAATGTCCAGGTTGTAATCTTTGATTAGCTCAATCCATCTTCTCTGCCTCATATTCAACTCCTTCTGAGTGAATATATACTTTAGGCTCTTGTGATCCAAATAAATCTCACAACGGTTTCCCATTAGGTAATGTCTCCATGTCTTCAGGGCTAGGACTACTGCTGCGAGTTCGAGGTCATGAGTTGGATAGTTTTGCTCGTGTTGCTTCAATTGTCGAGATAGGTAAGATATAACTTTGCCTTCTTGCATTAGCACACATCCGAGACCAATCTTGGATGCGTCGCAATACACATCGAAGGGCTTCGTGATATCCGGCCTGATTAAGATTGGGGCTGATATCAATCTCCTCTTGAGTTCTTGAAAACTCGCTTCACACTTGTCTGTCCATTCAAACTTCTTGTCCTTCTTCAGCAATTGGGTCATGGGTCGGGCGATACTCGAGAATCCTTCTACGAATTTGCGGTAATATCCTGCCATTTCGAGAAAAGCACGAACTTGGGTTTGAGTGGTTGGGGCTTGCCAATCTTCTACATCTTTCACTTCGGCAGGGTCAACGGCAATTCCTCCTGCTGATACAATGTGACCGAGGAATCCTACCTCCTGTAACCAGAATTAACATTTGCTAAACTGTGCATACAACTGATGCTCTCTAAGGGTTCCAAGAATGGTCCTTAGGTGTAGCTCATGTTCTTCTTCTGATTTGGAATAAATCAGAATGTCATCGATGAAAACAACGACAAACTTATCCAGGAAGTCCATAAAAATCTTATTCATGAGGTTCATGAAATAAGCGGGGGCATTGGTTAATCCAAAAGACATGACTGTATACTCGTACAATCCATATCTGGTGGTAAAGGAAGTCTTTGGAATATCCTCTGCACGAATTTTGAGTTGATGATAGCCAGTTCTAAGATCAATCTTAGAAAAGACCTGGGCACCGGTCAACTGATCAAACAAATCTTCTATCTTGGGCAAGGGCTACTTGTTCTTGATGGTGACATCATTCAACTTCCGATAATCCGTACACAAACGTTACCTCCATCTTTCTTGTCCACAAATAAGACAGGTGATCTCCATGGTGACGCACTTGGTTGAATCAATCTAATTTCTATCATGGAATCCAGTTGCTTCTTCAGTTCTGCTAGTTCCGACGGGTTCATACTATAGGGTCTCTAGGCTATGGGTCCTGTTCCGGGGATTAGTTCGATGATAAACTCGATATCCCGATCTGGGGGCATACCGGGCAAAACATCGGGAAATACATCGGGGTATTCACAGACTATCCGGACTTGGTCAATGGTAGGTTGGGCTAGACTCTTGTTACACTTGAATTGGCGAGGTAAGGTTTCGGAGATATGCTCGACTGTTATCCGTGATCGGTCATGGTGATGGCTTTCTTAGCACGATCAATCCCTTATGTTTGGACATCCAATCCATTCCTAGTACTACTTCCAAGCCTTTAGTTCCGAGTACTATTAGATTAGCATAAAAATCTATGCCATGGATTCGGATAGGGACGGCTTTGCAAATTTGCCTAGCCTTGGTGGTTGATCCGGGAATTTGCACAATCATAACATGCTTCAGTTTGGTTGGTTGAATTTTACTAGTGCAAATTCTTGGTGACAAATGAATGCGAGGCACGAGTCAAACAACACTCTTGCAAGTACTGAATTAACAGAAAACATACCCAAAGACGACGTCTGGCGCTTCTGAGCTTCTTGACATGCATGAGAAAAAGATGGCCATTGCGTTGATGAATTCTGGGGCAAATCTTTCCTCGGCTGACACGACGCCGCTGAGCTGGGGCATTGGCATTAGGGCTGTAGCGTTCTTCTTGTTGGGGCACTTGTTGGAATAGTGGCCTTTATTCCACAAATCATAACAGTCACTTGTGACTTGTCCTTGATGCGACAGGCACAACATTGCTTCCAGTCCTCGGGGCAGTGTTGGTGTTGGCGGTAGCATTGTTGGTGTTGAACTTGGGTGGGGCATGGGTGAAATTGCTAGAGTTGCCGGGGTTGTTGTGATTTCCTCCGGGTCTAGGGTTTCCACGGTTGGGGTAGGTCGGACGGGTCATAGGGGGTCTGTTGGTTCTTGGGGCAAATCCTGGAGATGGGTTGGGGCGATACTTTGGGGTCTGATGGGTTCCTGGTTGATGCATCATGCGATGCTTAGTTCTCATTGGCTTGGTTGATCTTTCCTTCCATCTGGATGGCGAGTCGACAAGGGCTTCAATATCAGCAAAGGGATATTGACTAACACCGTCTGCATCTCGTCATGGACCATTCAGGAATCTTTCTTTCTTCTTGGCTTGGTGTTCATCTCGTCCGGGGCATACCTAGCTAATGACAAAAATTTGTCACGGTATTCCACTACGATCATCTTTCCTTGCTTCACTCTACGAACTCGTCTCATTCTCTTGATCAAACCTGGTGGCACATGGTTTCGCTAAACTTGACCTTGAATTCCTCCGAGGTCATCATCTGGCCTCCGGTCATTGCACGAACACTGTTCCACCATGCCCTGGCATCTCCGGCTAGATAATGGGTGGCGAACAGGACTTTCTCGTTGGCTTCCACTCCATGACTTCTAGGTTGTTTTCCATGGTTTGCAGCCAATCATCGCATCTAGGGGTTCTTCCGACTTGGTGAAAGCGGGTGGGTTAGTATTCGGAAATTCTTGAGCTTAGATCCATGGTTGTCCTGATTTCCGTGGCCTTGGTTGGTGTGGGCTAGCTATCTGCTTGCAGAGTGGCTAGGTTGGCTTGACGTTCGCTCTTTCAGCTTCGCGTCGAAGTCAACATTTGCGGATCTGCAACATCGGGTCTGGGCTGAACCACTTCCTCCACGTGGCATCTGAAGATTGATATAGATCATGAGAAAAGGGGGAAATTTCTAAGGTCTTGGGTCTTTGAAAAGTTTTAAATGTTTGACTCAGATTTTTCTGGCAACTTGATTTTTCATTCATTCACTCATAGCACACAGTACAACACACACCACAACAAAGAAAAACAGATGGTTTTAAGAACCATTCTAGAAACTACGATACCGTGGGACCGACAACTACTCACTACGCTAGTGCTCGCTTACTACTCCTGAGTCGTGGCTTCATCATCTTCAGACATCATCGATGAAGGCGAAATCATCCTCATCGGTGAAGAAGTCCATGGCACGATCCTCCGTAAAATCATCGCCATCGCTGAGATAGGAGTAAGGGTCTCCACGAAGATCCTCTCCGCATTCTCCCTTTCCTCCAACGCATGTCTCTCTCGTGGATGGTCTCCTCCAGAGATGAGATCTTGATGGCGAAGACGGGCAATAATGCGCTCCTTTTTGTCGAGCTGACGGCGGCGAGACTTGCGATCCTTTGCTAGCATGGTGATGGTCTAATCCTTCGTCTTGATGATGGTAGACTTGTGGTTGCAATAGTCACGGCAGTTGTCCAACTCCTGCTGACGATCATACATCATGAAGCTAAGGTGGTCCAATTGAGTCTTCAGCTCGGGGTGGTATGGGGCTTCCAGTGGTTGTCCATTTGCATCACGCCTTGGGAAAACTCAAAGCGAGTACCCTTGATCTGATTGATGCTCGCCCACACAGACGGGAAAGAGCTTCTGCATTGCTCGGCAAGTCCATCGAGCCGCTTGTTTTCCTCAAGGTAAACTGAATTCCTCCGCATGGGAGGTTCAATCTTTCCTGAGACTTGCAACAATTAGCCACTGCAGATATTCTCCTCCTTGATCATTGAGCTGAGCTCCAAAGAACTCGAAAGTGACGCGCTCGGAAGTTCTCGAAGCTGATCCAGATCCCTCTCAAAGATAAGGTCTCCCCCATTCCCAAGTTGGTAAAACTTGCTGTACTTCACGTCCATCTATAAAAATAAAGGATGAGTAGATTAGCAGAGTGATCAAGTGTGTCAAAATTTTATGTATTTTGCAAGAGTTTTTGAGGAACATGAATTTTTATAAAAGAATCAAAGAGATAAGAATGAGAATAAGTTTTTGTAAATATTTGTTTTCTTTGGTTTTGAAACTAAGTTTTTGATTCAAACGTCCAGTCTAACTAGGGTCTCCTATGGTTAGGATGGCTCTGATACCAACTTGTCAACACCCGGATTTTTCAATCCTAGATGCCTGTTATGCCATACATCGCAATCCCAGGATTACCATTTTTGCGAGACATAACAGAATTGGATACCATAGTACATCATCCATTACAAATGATACATAAGTTCTTACACAAATAGGGATCTCATGATCCAGTTCTTAATACAACATCAAGCAGCGGAATACGTAATAATAAGGGTAGCGTAGGCGAAGCTCCATCTTCGAGGTCACAGGCAATGCTGACGATGGGAGATGATCCTAGTTGTCGTAACCTTCCTGGGGTCCATCTTCTAGGTACTCCTCTTCATAGTCTGGCCATGGGAATAGCCAGGGACAAAGCCATGAGTCCTCTTTAAGTACTCGCAAACTAATACTAATAGGTAAAGGGGGGTTTTTGGATAATAGGACACTAGGTTCTAGGGTTGTTTTGCAAAAGCCAGATTTATCTCTACTAAGTTCCAAAGCTAGTCACAATTTTATAATTCCTAATCGGGAACTTGTATTTCATATCACAACTCTGTTGTGGTCAAGTCAAAGTCTCAATTCATCTCACAAGTCATTTTGAAAAGTTTGACGGGGGAAACGGTATGGCCACTCCAACTGTCCATAACCGCGGACGTGGCTATTCGAATAGTTTGACACTCTGCAGAGATTGTACACTTTCACCACAACATTCGATACATCCGTCAGGAACAAATCCTGAATTCACCATACTCAGTATGCGGATAATCAATCCTAACCTTTCGATTACACGCCCTAGTATAAGCACCTCTCCTGTGAGTTTGGCCTCCCAACCATGACCAACTGTCATCTTGGGTACGCATGTGGACAATCTTCACAAGGTAGCCTCAGCTCAGACCTTGGCCGTGAGGGAACTAATACTAAGGTACATAAGTTTCCAGTCAAGCCCTACCCAATATTCGGGTATTGTGGTTGTACGATAAAATTGGAATGGTATCGCATCCAGACAACCATCAGTTTTATAAAGGGCTAAGGCTCATGCCTCAACATTTTTATCACCAAAATTCTCAAGTGTTTGGAAACACATGTCCAAAGCATTTAAATAGAATGATCCATCATTCCAAGGTTTTCATAACCATTTTTCCACCAAGTAATCCCATCTAAAAGTTGATCAAGTTTTATTCTTAGCACTAGCATCTACAGGTGGGGGTAGTATTAATGAGGGGTGGTAACTAGTGGAGTTTCAACTAAGGACAACCTCAGGTCTCAGGCTGATGTCAAGGTTTCTAACTTAGGCCAAATTTTATGCTCTTTATGCAACCTTCGACATCTTTCCAAATCTACCAGTCACTTAAGTAAACTCTAAGTAAGCTTTGATAAAGAAATAGCGTAAGGAGCTTGCACATAAAACTAGGATTGGTTTATCAAGTGGGTATGATCACATATGCTTAAGGCATATAGTAGTCATAGAACAAGTATGGGTTTGTTGCATCAGTAGAGTGTCTTGCAAGTTTTAGCTTGCATAGGTCAACTTAATTGGTAAGGCTTGCATAGGTATAGTATCAGCTTGCATCAATATCAGTATAA
The DNA here is from genome assembly GCA_023614405.1 of Avena insularis. Taxonomy (NCBI): domain Eukaryota; kingdom Viridiplantae; phylum Streptophyta; class Magnoliopsida; order Poales; family Poaceae; genus Avena; species Avena insularis. The sequence goes on along the minus strand of CM042685.1, from coordinate 89,270,876 downwards.
GCTTGCTAAAGTAGAATGTCTTGCAAGTTTTAGCTTGCCTTGTGCAGAGCAGTGGTTGAAGTTCTCCTCGGCTTCTTCGTAGTATCCTCCTTCCTCCTCGTATCCTTGGTCGGTACTAGCGTCTATGAATAAATACGAGGTACACAATCACCAAACAATACTTAACTACTTGCAATCATCACACACAAGGGTCCTATGGATGATCTAGTATCATCCCTAACATTACAAGGTTAAGGCTTGGTTTAAATCTTTTTATTTTTAGAAAAGTAATTTCTACTCATTGAAAAACTACATAAGATTTTATATTCTCCAAACCCAACATGGGATCATGTTGACACATGTCATAACCACATATTGTAGTCCATGGGAATGTGATTTAAAGTGGTGTCACAATTTAATAAGGTTTTACCCTTTTATTTTAATTAATTAAAGTGGCTAGAAATGCTTATGTAGCATTCTTTTATTACTTGAACATTATTTCTGCAAGTAAACCTATATATTTTTATATATTCTGAAAGGTATGGTTAAATGTGATTTTTGAGAGTTGGAATCAACTCAAAAGCTATTATGGTTTAAATTTGAAAAATGTTTGAATGCAGAAAAGTTTCTGCCTTGTTATTTTTACCATGGGTTATCTATAGATCCAAAAGACTTGAATCCAACGGGCTTGGATTCATCATTCATAGTCCTTTCCAACAAAATTGGTTTCATTCAATTTGGTGCACTAAATCGATCTGGGTTGATTTTTTAAGTTGGGTACAGAAGTGTGTTTGAATTGAAATAGAAAAAGGTTTAATTTGAATAACTGGGCTGCGCGGAAAAAGTTACTGGGCCGGCCTGCTAAGCGCAGTGCTCCCGTGGGCTGCTTAAGTGGGTGTCCCCACTCGTCAGTGACACGGGGCTGGGTGAAGCGGTATGGGGCGACGTGGATCGTTTGATCTAGTTCCAATCTAACGGCTGGGAGTCATCATCGACGCGAGACAACTCCGGCGAGAACGAAACCTAGCGCGGCCAGTGAGGGTCGCTGGGGGCTCACCGGGGTGCTGGCGAGGGTCGGCGACACGGGCGAACGACGAAGTCGACGACGGCGAACTCAGGGGTGCTCGCGGCATCTCCTGGGGTGGCTCCAATCGCTGGCTCCCTTCTTCTCCGGCAGCGGCAGGCTCTAGTGAAATTCCGGCGAGGTGGTGCTCGCCTTGCTCTGAGAATGGTGTGGCACGATTAGTGAGGAGAGGGGAGTGAGATGGTGTGAAGAAATCGTGCGGGGGTGGCCTCTATTTATAGTCGGCGAGGGACCGTGGGCGCATGGTGAGCCTGTCGGGGCGAGGTTACTGGTGACTAAAGGCATGGGCAAGGGTAGGGGACGGTGCGGTGTCTCCTGGCGATGCTCAACGACATGGTCTCGAGGCATGGGGCAGTGTGGTTTGGTGCACGTAGGCGGGCGCGTCTTCGACGGGCGGCGGTGGCTGTGACGCAGGCGGCAAACGGGGATGTCTGGCGGTCTCCTGGGTCGGTGGGGATTGTGTATGCACGCAGCGAGGGCGGCGCACGGTCTGTGGGTGATGGTCGAGGGTGGCGCTCTGGCGCACGCTTGGCATGGTCTGGGCGCGGCTTGTGCGCGTGGTCCAGGGCTTGGCAACGCTCGCGGCTGGGACAGTGAGTGGCGATGGACGGTGGGCTGCCTCCCAGACATGCTGGCTAGGCTTGCTGCTGCTCCTAGCTTGCTGTCGACTATGGGGTGGTAAGAGGGTGCTCGGATATTCACCATTGATGACAATGGCAAGCTCACAGTGGTGCTAGTGCCTGGCTAATCTTCCTAGACGATCTACTGAGTTGTGTGTGAGCTAAATGGGGAACCAGTTAGGCAAGAATCACTGCTCACAATAGTGTTTGATGTTTGTTTGATTTGTGTCTGCAACCTGTTTGATGAAATGGCCGCATGAAATCAAGTTTTGAATTTTGAAATGATTTTTGGTGGGTTTGCTAGATTGGTGCTGGTGAGTCTGCAGATGCTTGGGTTTTGAAAGTTGAGCTTGTTTGAGTAGTTTTTGAAAAAGTGGGATCTTCCCATATGATAAAGATTAAATTTTGAATTGTCATTTAAACTATGCATTTGAAAGTTTCTATATGATCACAAGGTGGGCCTTGATACCTTGTTATGAGTACATTCAAGGGGTGCAAAGATCCAGAAAATTTTCTGTTAGGTTCTGAAAGTTTGAGACAACCAAAGTAGGCATGGGAGTTAAATTGGCCAAAATGACCATTCATTTCATATATGTGTTTTGATTTACTTGTCTTTAGGAAAGGTGTGGGAAATGTTTTAGATGATTTTTATTTCACCTAAGAAACATTTTACAAGCAATGGAACAAACAAACAAGGTGGTTTTAAAGGATTTCAAAATCCATGCATACACATATGCATGCATCCATGATTTCATTTAGAAAAGTTTTTGTTAACCCTAATTTTGATGATTAGAATTTGATGATCCAAGCTTAGTATTTTTGGGATGTTACACGTGGCCAGACTATGAAGAGGAGTACCAGGACAAAGGACCCCAGGAAAGTTACGACAACTAGGATCATCTCCCATCGTCAGCATTGCCTGTGACCCCGAAGATGGAGCTTCGCCTACGCTACCGTTATTATTACGTATTTCCACTGCTTGAGTTGTATTAAGACTGGATCATGAGATCCTTATTTGTGTAAGACCTTATGTATGGTTTGTAATGGATGATGTACTGTGGTATCCAATTTTGTTATGTCTCGCAGAAATGGTAATCCTGGGATTGCGATGTATGGCATAACAGGCGTCTGGGATTAAAAATCTGGGTGTTGACAACACCTAAAACTAAATTCCTATCTAGTAGATATTTCTATACTCCTGCTTGGTACCTGCAAAGTAAGACAAAAGAAAACAAAGGATGGGGATTAGGGTTAGTGCTCTCAGTCTAACAGTGAGGTGTGTTGTTCATTACATCACTGATCCAATCATAAAAGGGGCAAGTTTCACCAAATAGTGGTATCTGTTCTTATCAAAAGTTGTCTCAGTCCAACATCATTGACAGAAATATTGGGGAAAGTTTCACCATTGAGTAAATTTGTTCTTATCAGTGCATCATTTGCCTCAGCACATCTTCACCGTCATTAGGGGCAAATTGCACTTGGTAGCAGAAGGAAAGTATCAACACAAGGATAATGTTGCCATCTCAGCTGAAGCACATCCACATCACCAAGTCTCCACTTGTGGAAACTTGCAACCAGTGGGGCCTAGCTGCAAGCAGCACTGTCATACATGCAAATGATGTGTTGTCCACACAGCAGAGAAAGGACCAAGCATATAAAAGAGCCAGAACAGCCGCAGCAAAGCTGTTAACTCACTACTCTTCCCTCCACCACAGACACATCAACACCAGTTCATCTAGTTCACTAATAGTATTCAATAGAGTTCACCACCATAGCTCTCACGAGCACCGAAATAGAAGCAATACAATAGCACCAGTATAAAATATAGATCAAGGATAGAGGAAGAGAAGATTAGCAAGGAGGAGGAGGATAAAAGGAGAAGATGGATCAGTAATAGCCCATCAAGACCACAGTAGATCCAGGAGGAACTGGATAGCAAAAGGAGAGTGACCAGGATCAATAGTAGCAGATTCGGTCGTTTCATAAACTCTCAGTACTACATCATCTGTTCACACTACAAACAACAAGGTAGATGGAAGTATATCTAGATCTAGTAGCGTTAGTTCTTATTTCATTTTTGCAATAACATCTTGGAGAGTAAGGAAAATAATAACACATAGCAACCAAATCCACCTACCCTTCAACAAGAATATATCTAGGAGGATTAGGTTGAGTGGTACTCTCAGAATTGCAAAGTATTGCTTTGCAAAATCATCATAGAGACATAAAAAGTTTTCTAAATCTTAGTATCTATTCTTAAATAAAATCTTGCCTCAGTCTCTTGCCTCATTAGCCAGGGATTTCCAAGTTATTAGTTTGCATCCAAAATTATCTCAAGTAAATGAATAAGCAACCAACAGGTAAAGAACTTCCTTCACCAAAACCAACCATAGCATCTGATCTTAACCATGTACCTATGAGATGGTTTAGGTAAGTGAAAACTCTCAGATTCACATAGAAAACCATGTAGAATTCATCCCAGAGTTATTTAGCCTCAGACCATGCATCATTGGCATTTAAATCATAAATTCTCATCCAGTCAATCCACATCAGTCACAATACCAAATCATTTATCCACACTACCAGCATCAGGTTAACTACTAGCTCCATATTGGTATTTTTTCTTATCATTCTAGTCAAGCAAATCATTTGGAGAAGAGCTCTCAGTAAGCATAGAGTTTCTATGCTAATTACATCATAGAGCTAGAACAAGGCAACCACAATGTTCTGTTTAAAAGGAATCCAAGCCTCGGTCTTTTGCATCCTTAGCAACTAGAAATTTAGCCAGAAAAGAATCCAGGCAATAATTCGCAGCTGCAGATCGGGCTACCTGATCCATCTTTGTGCACACTCCAGCATTAGAGGCACCACAACAACAGCCAGGGCATCAGAAGCTATTAGAACATCAGCTCTTCATCAAGTAGGATAATAAATGACTTTCTTAGATATTCAAAATTATCCAAGAATCATTCTATATTTTAGAACAAAAGTAACTGAATCAAAGGTTCAGGTGCACACTGCACACCTTCACATTTTGGTTCAAGGAAGCCCACAACAGCAGTAGCTCAAACAACACTACAAGCCACCACAGGCTTGTTCCACAACAACAGTAGCTCAAACAACACTACAAGCCACCAAGCAGGGTCATCGGCTCGAAGGCCAGTCACAATAAAACTCACCGGGGGTGCCGAGCACCTGGAGCGGAGGAATGGCGTAGTCTCGGTTGTCCCAACCAATGCCAGGGTTGCGCCGCAACACCGTCCCTCCGGCATCTGGGGGTGGGTAGATCGCAGCAGCTACTGCAGTACCACACCGCTGTGAAAAGTGTGGGAGCCGTTGGTTGGGGTAGAGGAAGGGGATATCCTAGTTTTCCTTGAGCAGCAACCGGGGACATGGGGGAGCAGAGGATCCACGCCGGTAAGATAAATCGAGGTTAGGGTTCATAGCAGAAGCACACAAAGGATGCGCATCCATGGTCGAGGTAAACGAGAAACAAGAGAGAAACCTGGAGGGAGCGTGTGTCCGCCTGCAGCAGTAGACCAGGGCCGGAGCCAACCAGGCCGGCGATGGCGACACCACGCAACATCGCTAGAGTAGGGTTGCGGGCGAGGTCCATAGAGCCCCGTTGACTAATCGAATCGGATGGCCTAGTCGGCCAGGAGGTGGCGGAGTTCTAGTGATCGTCGACGACGACCGCAATGACCTATACCACTGGAATCGTACAGGCGGCGATGACATTGTTACGACCAGGAAGGGAATGAGAGGGGTGAGAGCGTCCGTGCTGTGTGCATTGAGAGGATGAGGGTTGAGTCAAGAATGGTTGGACCCAACCCAAACTAGGTCGACCTGTTGGGTCAAACCAACTTGGTCTGGTTGGACCAAATCCATTTTCACCAATTAGGCCATCACCCAACTAATTGTCCACTATCAAACCATTCTCGTTTCAATTTAATAAATCTATAAAATATTTCCAAATAAAAAAAAGCATACAAAAAATCATATAAAACCTTAAAAAAATTAAAATTACAAACGATGCATCAAAGTATTCACAAAAATAATCTCCACTTAATAAAAATATAATCTTACTTATTGAAGTTAAATAAAATACATATAAAAATTAACACCACTAAAGCCTTAGTAAAATTTCATAAAATAAGGAAAAAATCCTAAAAATGAATAAAAATCATTTTTGCATATGAAAATAAATCTATTATTTTATAAAAATACTAACTTACTCTGTATACAAATAAAAATTGAAGCAAATATTTAAAAATATATAATCCTTTGTGCAATTTTATAAAAATAAGGAAATGAAATAAAGCGAATATGAGAATTAAAGGAAATTACCAAAATGACCCTAAAAGAATTTTAAGTCCTAGAATAATGTAGCAAAATCCTAAAAATATTTTTAATACATCAAAATGTTTATTAAAATAATATCCACCTAAGAAAAATGTAATCATATTTGTTTAAGTTTAATAAAATGTAATTAAATATTAACACCCTTAAATATCTAAATGAAATTTAGAAAAATTCCTAAAAATAAATAAAAATCACTTTTATGAATAAAAATAAATCTCTTATCTCTTAAAAATACTAACTTAAAATTTTACAAATAAAATTTAAAACAAATATTTAAAGAAATTAAATAATTAAGAAATTTTATAAAAAAATAAAGATAATGCCTAAAACTAAATAAAATTCATTTAAAGATTTCAAGCAAGTATATTTACTAGAAAAATCCTAAGTATATTATTATAAAAACATTTTAAAGTTCCTAGATCATATAACTTCAATTATCTAAATAAAATAGCTAATTTGTTAATTATTTAAAATTCTTTCCTAAGTAAGAAATGATCTTATTCAAAACATAATCTTTTGAATCTAAGTAGTCTAAACCTATAATTATAATTTGGGGATACAATCCAAGTGTAAACAAATCATCTAAATATATCTCACTTGTAATGATTGGGGAATTACTTGGGGTTCTACATTATGCATCTCATTACTTATGCATAACATCATATTGCTTCTTTAAAAATTGTCCTTACCGGGCAATGATGATATATTTGTGGAACCCGAGGTCCAGGGTCAAGTCGAGACATTCGACTGCAATACTTCGCTATATCAAGGCAAGTTCACACTTGCTCATGTCCTTTGATTATTTTCTGTAAAGTATTTGCAAACTGTTGTGTCATAACCTGCATTTCAAAAAGGTCAAAAATACTATTTTCATAATTAACTTGAAGTATCAGTTACAGATCCAGGGTGATTAGCTAATCTATTAAGTCTGGAAGTTGGAATACCACTACACAGGAATATATAATCTAGGACTTAACAATCAATGTCGCCAGTGATTCTTGTGTCGTATATTACGCGTTAACCATGAGATTTGGAATGGGACGGAGAAGTCAGCTGGTGTAGGGGTTCGTAGCATGGAAAACAAAAAATTTCTACCGCATGCAAACAAACAAGCCAAGATCTATCTACTAGATTGTAGCAACGAGTCAATAGAGGAACTCACCCTCGAAGATTCCAAAGCGGTTAACGAGAGCAGATTCTCGTGGGTGATGTAGTCGTACTCTTGCCGATCTCAAGATCGAGTAGACGATCCTTCCGGCGCTTCGTTCCGACAGCGCTTCCGCAGTCGGTCACATGTTAGGTACTCGATGAAGACCTTCTGCTCCGTTGTTCCAGCAGGCAGCAGAGGTTGTAGCACTCTACTCGCGATTCCGGCATCACGACGGCGTGGTATCGGAAGTACAGGGGAGATCTCGCAGGGCTTAGCCTTAAGCCGGAGCGAGTATGGTGGACTATGAGAGAGGACCTTGGTGATCTAGGGTTTAGAGGGACCAAGGGGGGTGTAGCCGGCGGCTAGGGCTTGGGGAAGCCCCAAGTCGGTGGCTTGGAGAAACCATAGGAGGCGGCAGCGACTTGGAGGAGGCCGGCGGCTAGGGCTAGGGTTTTGGGTGTGTTGGGTGTAGGGAAGAGGGGCAGCCTTGCCCCTCCTTATATAGGTGGGAGGGTGCGACTTGGGAGGAGGGAGTCCTCCCCCAAGTCGGCCTCCTTGGCCGGCGGGTGGAGGGAGAGGAACTCCTCCCCAAGTAGGTTTCCTACTCTCCCTCCACCAAGCAAACTTGCCGTTCGACTTTTTCAAATTGGAGTTTGACTTTCAAATTAGGATTTGATTTCTCCCTTTATTTTGCCCAACCATGTTACCTAGTACATCATGCAACCATTCCACATTGTCATGAAACATTCATGTACCCTTCCCCTCCGGAGTGCCGGACCTTCCGGACCCTTCTAGAACATTCCTGGTGAAAACACCCGAATCCCAACTCCGAAACAGGACTTTCCTTATATGAATCTTATTCTCCGGACCATTCCGGATCTCCTCGTGATATCCCGGATCCCATCCGAGACTCCGAACAACATTCGGTCTCTTACTCATCATTCCATAACTTCTCAACAACATCGAATCCTTAAGTGTGTCTCCATACGGTTTGTGAATTATGCGGACATGACCGAGACACTTCTTCGATCAATAACCAATAGAGGAATCTGGAAATTCATATGGCTCCCACATATTTCTATGATTACTTTGCGATCGAATGGACCACTTACATACGATACCAATTTCCCTTTGTCTCACGATAGTTTACTTATCCGAGGTTTTGATCGTCGGTATCTCTGCATACCTAGTTCAACCTCGTTACTGATAAGTACTCTTTTCTTGTTCCCGTGGTATGTGATCCCTTGTGAGCCAGTCACATGCTTGCAAGCCAATTGGATGACATTCCACCGAGAGGGCCCAGAGTATATATATCTGTCATATGGATGGACAAATCCCACTCTTGATCCATGTTCCTCAACCCATACTTTCCGAACACTCAATGCCACCTTTATAGCCAGCCAGTTACGGTGTGGTGTTTGATGTCATCAAAGCATCCTTCCGGTGATGGTGATTATCATGATCTCATGGTTGAAGGAATTAGGTTACTATGTATCAGAAAGCTTATAGCAATTGAACTATTAAAATGACTTGATCTTTATGCTACACTTATCTATAGGAGTATGTCCATCATACCATTCTCCTAATGATATGACCTTGTTATTAACAACATCTCAAATGTTCATGATCAAGAAACCACGATCATCTATTAATCAACAAGCTAGTATTATGAAGAGGCTTTACTAGGGACTCTAATTTAGTTTACAAATCACACAAGTATTAATGTTTCTGGTTAATACTGTTATAGCATGAATGTAAACATTTATCATAAACACAAAGATATAATAATAACTACATTTATTATTGCCTGTAGGGCATATCTCCAACAGTCTCCCACTTGCACTAGAATCAACTAATCTAGATTACATGGTAATATACCGAACACCCATGGCGGTTTGGTGCTGGTCATGTTTTTCCCTCGGGAGAGGTTTAGTCAACGGATCCGCCACATTCAGATCTATGTGTACTTTGCAAATCTTTATGTCACCATCTTGGACATGTTCTCGAATAGCGTGAAAACGTAGCTTGATGTGCTTCAGCTTCTTGTGTGACCTTGGTTCTTGCGCATTGGCTATGGTGCCCATGTTATCACATTAGATAGACATTGGGTCCAGCGCACTTGGAACCAGACCGAGCTCTATAATGAACTCCTTCATCCATATCGCTTCTTGTGAAGCCTCCGAAGCAGCTATGTATTCCGATTCAGTTGAAGATCTCGCCACAATGCTTTTCTTTGCACTCCTCCAGCTAACTGCTGCACCATTCATAGTATATACGTATCCAGATTGAGATTTAGAATTATCCGGATCGGTGTTCCAACTAGCATCGGTGTAACCATTAACAACATGCAGTTCATCACCTCCATAAGAAAGAACCATATCCTTAGTTCTTCTCAAGTACTTAAGGATGTTTTTGACCGTTGTCCAATGATCCACTCCTGGATCACTTTGATATCTTCTAGTTAAACTAACAACATATGCAATGTCGGGTCTAGTACATAGCATGGCATACATTAGAGATCCTATGGCTGAGGCATAGGGAGTCTTACTCATCCTTTCTCTATCTTCCGTTCTTTGGACTTTGAGTTTTACTCAAGGTCGATTAGCAACATGGGCAAGAACCCTTTCTTGCTATCTTCCAATCCAAACCTCTTTAGAACTTTGTCCAAATATGTACTTTGTGACAATGATATTAGGCGTCTCGATCTATCTCTATAAATCTTTATGCCTAATATGTAAGCTGCTTCACCAAGATCTTTCATTGAAAAACTATTATTCAAATATTCTTTGACACTATTAAGAAGATCTACATCATTCCCAATCAACAATATGTCATATACATATAGTATCAAGAATGCTACAGAGCTCCCACTCACTTTCTTGTAAATACAAGCTTCTCCATAAGTTTGTATAAAACCAAAACTTTTGATTACCTTATCAAAACATTGATTCCAACTTCGGGATGCTTGCTTCAATCCATATATGGACTGTTGAAGTTTCCATACCTTGTTAGCATCTTTAGGATCGACAAAACCTTTGGGTTGCATCATATACAACTCTTCATCAATGTCTCCATTGAGGAACGCTGTTTTGACATCCATTTGCCATATCTCATAATCGTAATATGCAGCGATTGCTAACATAATCCTCACAGAATTTAGCTTCGCTACTGGTGAGAAAGTCTCATTGTAGTTAATCCTTGAATTTGTCGAAACCCTTTTTCAACAAGTCGAGCTTTATAGACAGTAAAATTACCATCAGCATCTGTTTTCTTCTTGAAAATCCATTTGTTCTCGACAGCCTTCTGGCCATTTGGTAAGTCCACCAAAGTCCGTACATGATTTTCATACATGGATCCAATCTCGGATTTCATGGAATCTTGCCATTTATTGGAATCTGGGCTCATCATCGCTTCCTCATATGTCGCAGGGTCATCGGTGTTGTCCACCAACATGACACTCATAACGGGGTCATACCAATCAGGAGTGGTATGAGTTCTCGTTGACCTGCGAGGTTCTATAGCAACTTCAACCGAAGTTTCATGATCATCATCATTAGCTGCCTCTCTTATTGGTGTAGGCGCCACATGAACTACTTCCGGTGTTGCACTACTTGCAAGTTCAAGAGAAGGTTCAACAACCTCGTCGAGTTCTACTTTCCTTTCAGTCACTTCTTTCGAGAGAAATTCCTTCTCTAGAAAGGATCCATTCTTAGCAACGAAGATTTTTCCTTCGGATCTATGATAGAAGGTATACCCAATAGTTTCCTTCGGGTATTCTATGAAGACGCATTTTGCTTCTTTGGGTTCAAGCTTGTCCGGCTGTAACTTCTTTACATAAGCTTCGCAACCCCAAACTTTAAGGAACGACAATTTAGGTTTCTTCCCAAACCATAATTCATACGGTGTCATTTCAACGGATTTAGATGGTGCCCTATTTAAAGTGAATGCGGCTGTTTCTAATGCATAACCCCAAAACGATAGCGGTAAATCTGTAAGTGACATCATAGAATGAACCATATCTAAGAGAGTTCGATTACGATGTTCGGACACACCATTATGCCGTGGTGTTCCTAGCGGTGTCAATTGTGAAAGTATTCCGCATTTCTTTAAATGCTCGCCAAACTCGTAACTTAGATATTCACCTCCACGATCAGAACGTAGAAATTTAATCTTCTTGTTACGTTGATTCTCTACCTCACTTTGAAATTCGTTAAACTTCTCGAAAGTTTCGGACTTATGTTTCATGAAATAGATATACCCATATCTACTCAAGTCATCCGTGAAGGTAAGAACATAACGATAACCACCACGCGATGCTACACACATTGGTCCACACACATCGGTATGTATGATTTCCAATAAGTCTGTATCTCGCTCCATCATCCCAGAAAATGGAGTCTTAGTCATTTTACCCATCAGACATGCTTCGCATCTTTCAAGTGATTCAAAATCAAGTGATTCAAGAAGTCCATCGGAATGGAGTTTCTTCATACGCTTCACTCCAATATGACCAAGACGATAGTACCACATATAGGTCGAGTTATCATTCAATTTCAAACGTTTAGCTTCAATGTTATTAATATGTGTATTTCCACTATCGAGATTCAATAAGAATAGACCATCTATCAAAGGTGCATGTGCATAAAACATATTACTCATATAAATCGAACAACCATTATTCTTAGACTTAAACAAGTAACCGTCTCGCAACAAACATGATCCAGATATAATGTTCATGCTCAACGCAGGCACCAAATAACAATTATTTAAGTATAAAACTAATCCCGATGGTAGATGAAGAGGTAGCGTGCCGACCGCGATCACATCAACCTTTGATCCATTTCCAACGCGCATCGTCACCTCGTTCTTCGCTAGCTTCCGTTTATTCTGCGACTGTTTGAGTTACAAATATGAGGAACCGAACCAGTATCAAATACCCAGGCACTACTACGAGTACTAGTGAGATACACATCAATAACATGTATATCGGATATACCTTTCTTATTGATGTTGCCGTTCTTCAAATCCGCCAAGTACTTTGGGCAATTCCACTTCCAGTGACCTTCTCCCTTATAGTAAAAGCATTCAGTATCAGGCTTAGGCCCAGCCTTGGTCTTCTTCGTCGGTGCGGTAACTTTCTTACCACCCTTCTCGAAGTTTCCCTTTTGCTTAGACTTGCCTTTCTTGAATTTGGTGGTCTTATTGACCAACAACACTTGATGCTCTTTCTTGATCTCCACTTCTGCAGATTTCAACATGGAGAAGAGTTATGGCAACGTCTTGTTCATGTTTTGCATATTGTAGTTCATCACAAAGTTCTTGTAACTTGGTGGCAGTGATTGGAGGACACGGTAAATCCCCAAAGCATTAGGGATCACTATACCCAAACTTTGGAGTTTTTTTGTGTGCCCAGACATCTTAAGCACATGCTCACTGACGGAGATGCCCTCTTCCATCTTGCAGTTAAAGAACTTTTCAGAAGCCACTTAACTCTCAACTGCCGCGTGAGTCTCAAAAATAATTTTGAGTTCACGGACAATATCATATGGGTCTTGGTTCTCAAACCTTTTCTGAAGCTCCAATTCCAAACCATACAAGATAGCACACTAAGCGTGGATCTTGATTCTTCCGAGTGAGGTAAACATTCTTTACTTCATCGGTAGCGATGGCTGCAGTGGTTCACCAATGATGCATCCAGCACATAGGTCAAATTACCAGCATTGAGGACAATCCTCAAATTGCGGAACCAATCTGCGAAGTTGCTTCCATTGTTTTTCAACTTTTCTTTTTCTAGGAACGCATTAAAATTGATGGTAGGGGCCGCCATTGATCTACAACATATTTGCAATAGTTTAGACTAAGTTTATGACAAATTGACTTCTAATTAATAGTTAAATTAATCTAGGTGAACTCCCACTCAAAACAATATCCCTCACATTGTTTTAGTGATCACACGAACCAAATCCACCACATCAAAACCGATCATCACGAGAGTTGATGTAGCTTCAATGACGAACAATCAACATGTTCATCATATCTACTATATGACTCATGCTTTACCTTTCGGTGATCCGTGTTCCGAGACCATGTCTGTACATGCTAGGCTCGTCAAGATCAAACCTTAGCTTCCGCATGAGCAAATCTGGCTTGCTCACGTTGTATACACTCGCAGAATCTAACACACCCGATCATCACGTGGTGCTTCGAAACAACGAGCTTTAGAAACGGTGCTTACTAAGGATGGACACTTTGGAACTTGAAATTTATGTTCTTGAGGGATCATCTTATAATGCTACCGTCGTTAACTAAGCAATACAAGATGCATAAAGGATTAACATCACATGCAATTCATAATATGTGATATGATATGGCCTTTCTTCTTGTGCTTCCGATCTCCATCTTCAAGCACGAACATGATCTCCATCATCACCGGTATAGCGTCAAGGTCAATGGCGCCGTTTCATGGTTGTCGTCCACCAGCTTCAACTATTACAACTACTTTGAATAGACACGCGGGTCTTAACAGAATTTAAAGACAACCATATGGCTCCTGCCGGTTGCCAACTTACAATAAGGGACATTGCATACATCAAATATAATCACAATCATGGCCATATCACATCACAGCACACCCTTGCAAAACAAAGTTAGACGCCTCTAATTTTCTTTGCATATTTTACGTGGTTTGGGGCTTTCAATAAGTGTTGATCTAACTTACGAATAAGAACCACAACGTTGATGTTTGAACTATCAAGTGCCCGTTGTAAATTGGATCTATACTATAATGGGAGAGACAGACACCCGCAAAGCCACTTATGCAATACAAGTTGCATGTTGAGCGTGGAGCAAGTCTCATGAACGATGTCATCTAAGGTTAGCCCGGGCCGCTTCATTCCATCATACCGCAAGATGCAAAGTACACAAAAAGCAATTGATAATAAAGCACCACTGCCCACAATGACCATTGTGTTCTACTCGTGCAACAGATCTACATATAGACACGGCTCTGATACCACTGTAGGGGTTCGTAGCATGGAAAACAAATTTTTTCTACCGCATGCAAATAAACAAGCCAAGATCTATCTACTAGATTGTAGCAACGAGTCGATAGAGGAACTCACCCTCAAAGATTCCAAAGCGGTTAACGAGAGCAGATTCTCGTGGGTGATGTAGTCGTACTCTTGCCGATCTCAAGGTCGAGTAGACGATCCTTCCGTGTGCGTTAAGCACTTCATGATCGGTCACACATTAAATTTTCGATGAAGACCTTCCTCTCCCTTGTTCCAGCAGGCAGCGAAGGTTGTATGTAGCATCCCAATTGTCTAACAATTGGAATGCTACTTTCCTAGTACATATTTGCTACTTCCTATATGTCATTCATTGCATCATCATTATGTCATGCTCATGTCACCATGCCACATTGCATTTGAGCATCGTAGTAAAACTTTTGTATTTGGCTCTTATATTCTTGTATTGCACATTGGTTCTTTATATATTGTTATATGCCTAAATTGAGTTGGAGGCATATCTTTTCAATTCCACTCTATCACTAACATGCCACCATATCTTGACATATTGACCTTGCTCTGGTTCCACCACATAGTACATTTGGGTTCTCCTCTTTATTTGACTTGTGTTTAAATCCTACCCAAATGGTACTGTGTCGATTCTTTAAAATCTTTCCATATTCCATTCTATATTGTCCACTTAATATCCCCTCTAATTCTACCACATGCATGATAATGGGATCCTTTACGTTTGGTTTGTGGTTTTTGAGCGCATGCCTTTTAAGAAAATGTGGAAGCCTTTTAGCTTGCTATTCTAGCTACGTATCCTATCTCTAGTGCTATGTCACTCTCTCAATACATCAATGCTTGTGGTCTGATGGATTTAATTCCTCCAGGCGTCTCCTTCTGTTTTTCTCTCTCTAGCACAACCAAGACTGCCGAAGTGGCCATCCACCCGGACTCACCTTTCTCTGGTCCCTCCTTGCCTCAACCTGGTTCGCACCAACCATCAGACCAAGACTGAACCAAGTGACCCTGCTTCTCTTCTTCCTCTGCACGTGCTGCAACTGCCAACTAGCGTGCCCGGCACCTCGCGATCACGCGTCGTGCGTGCCTCTCTCTTTCGGCATAAAGCGCAGGCAGCCGTCCCACCTCGCCATCTCTCCCCACCCTCTCCTTTTCCCCTCCTAGATAAACCCTAGCCGCACCTGGCCAAGCTCCACCCGTCGTCCACCACCACCGTTGGACACCTGGTCGCACCATCGAGCCCCAATGCTGGAACCTTGCCAAGATGCCTAGACGTGCACCAGGAGTACAGGGAGCGGCCGGTACCTGGGACGCGAAGGAGCAGGAGCACCGGACACTGCCACCGTCCCCGTGCGCCTCGCGTTCAGCCGACGCTCGCCGTCGGCCCGTAGCCTCGCCATCCGCTACCCCCGGTGAGCCTCGCCTCCCTGCCTTCCCTGTCTCGCGAGCATCCGTCTCCCTGCCGCACAGCGCCCGCGCGCGTCTAGCCTTGCCGCTCGTCGCGTTGCGCATAGCAGCTCGCCCGCGCGTGCATAGTCTGGCGAACTCCAGCATTAGCTCCGCATGCCCCTGTTGCCGTTGATCTACTGGCCACCTCTGTCCTTGATTCGGCGAGATCTTCAATCCAACTCGTAGGGCAAACTCCCAGCTTTCCGGGACCTCTCGTGGCGCGCGATTCCGACCACCGTAGCTCTCGTTTGCTTTGATTGAAGGGCAGAGCATCTCTCCGCAAACTGACGAACTCGACAATGCATTCTACACTCTGTTCGACACCTCTCTGCCCCTCTGTTCCCGTCCGTTTTCCGGCGCCCCTGTTGCTCCTTGGCAAGAACTTCCTGAAACAATCGGGTAGTCCTAACAACCCTCTCCAACTTTTCTTTTTACGCCGACACCAAATCTTCCCCTGTTTTCTCGCCATCGTCGACCGAAGTTGGCCCCAGCTAGCAGTTTTCGCGCGATCAACATTCAGTTTTCTTCCGTCCGTCAGACAACAGCCCAGGAAACCTTTGTATTAAGACCCTTCTTGTTTTCTCTTCTCAACCAGCGCTCCCTGGAACCGGCAACGTGTCACCGCCCATTGACCGCGCGCGTGTGGACCCGCCGTCAAGCATGACCCCACTTGTCTGTGTATGTGGGTAAACTAGTCCTCGGTAACAAAAGTTGTACTATTTTCCGAATTCAAAAGAAAAATAAAACAGAATTTGAATATAAAACAAATTAGCTTATAATTTTTAAATGTTTCGGAATTTGGATAAAAACTTAATATTAAACCTGTTTTATTTTTGAAGGTGAATTCAAATGTATATTCAAATCTTTTCGGAATGGAATCAAACTAGTCAAACCTTTGACTTTGACCACATTGACTAATTTTGTATTTACTATTGTTTTAAATTAATAAATTCAAATAAATTAAATAATATATGCTTTTGAATTAGAAAAATGTGAGGAATCTGTTTATGCTATGTATAATATCATTTAAAAAATTTAAAATTTCGAAATAATTTAATTGTTAATAAATGTCTTTTCTTAATAAATTCATAACTTTAAAACCGTAAATCCGAATTCGGTAAATAATATGTCTAAATCGATCAGCGCGACGAGACCTTTCCAACCATGATATCCATGTTATCATTTGCATCATGAATTAAGAGCAGTTTTATAATCAGTACTGTTTATGACAGAAAACATGATAAATAAAATTGGGAACTAATTGTTTCTTAGTAATAATGCCTCACGAATGTTATATCATCAATATGGGATGCCCCTGATACCTTTCGAACATAGTTTGCATCATTAAATCTCCATGTCATGCATCATATCATGATCATGCCAATTCTTCCGCATTAGTTGTAATTGTTGCATCGCTTGTTCTTTTTAGTGTTTTGCTTCTTCCCGGATAGGACGATGAGATGTTGTGAGCTTAGACAAGTTCTTCGGTTATGAAACTTCGGCAATGTTTTCGAGGCGAGCATTCTCCCCATTTTCTACCAATTTTACATTTCTAGTCTTTATTTCCTCCTGTGGACCTATTGCTATCTGTGATGCGATGCTCTAGTTTTCGAACCCATGATATCCCTTGCAGCCTTATATTGCCTTGGACACATCCTATTACCTGTTGTTTGGTAGATAGTTGGACTTGCATGTCGCAGTCGCTTGCTCCAGTGTTGTTGCGTGTTGTCAAGTACCACAATTGTTGGAGAAATGCCTTATGCTTTTATGTTGGAGATGATAATGGGTTTAATTATCGTTTAATAATTAAAATTGAAGTAGGTAAATAATGCAGAGGCACAGGTGGGCAATAGATGTTATTTGGTTTTTAACCGTCCACTTGTGTCCCGTAGGACCCCGAGTACTTGATACCTGTTCTTTGAATATTCGCACTATCCGCATGTGGGATCATGAATCCCTCTAGCCAGAGCTTGAGTCATATTTATTTCTTGGGGCCACAAAGTAGTTTGGGGCTTTATTACTATCCTGTACTTATGCCATGCCTTACTGCTTTATTTACGATTATTGGCGTGGGCCTTTACTGCTTAGGTAAGTGGAATGTTTCGCTTATCGACAAGCCATCCACACTTTTGGGTTCCCTGGTTTCTACCATTGACACAAACCTCTGGGTCCGTCTCGGAGCCGGCCAACTTTGTCGCGGGTAGCTTGGTGGGGTGGCCCCCTGAAATTTATATGAATCTTGCAATTGCTCTGTCGTCATGCCTCGTTGGGTTTTTATTTGGTTTTTCTCGAGGTTGATCATACGTGTGTTGCTATTTGTGCCCCCTGCAGGGTAAAACTTTCTAAAAGCCGTGTCCGCGGTTATGGGCGACTTGGAGCACAGTATCTCGATCATAGACAACTATAACTAAAGTAGTGCCATAAATTTGACTTTATAATGACTAGTAATCAGCTTCACTATAATGGAATGGCTAAATAAAAGTGCCAACAATTGCTGGTTTGGGTTGTCACCTGTTACCCTTGTATCTGACTAGTAAGTATTGCAACTACAACGGAATGGCTAAATAAAAGTACCAACAAGCTTTGGGCTTTGGGATGCCTCATGCTATATGTATCGACTAGTAAGTTCTACAACTTCTAGCGGAATGGTTAACTAAAACGCCCTTGCTTATTATATCGGGATGACTCATGCTATCTATATCGACTAGTAATTGCCGCAACTATAACGAAATGAATAAAGCGCCAACCGTGTGAGTTCCTCGGTTGACTTCCTTGTTTGGTCTCGAGGAAATACCGGGATGGGTATGCTTGGTGATAGTTTCGGTTGGATCGAATAGGTCTTTCTTATCCCTATCGATAGCCGCTTGATTGTATTGAGTCTCTATAGGTTGTTTAGTACATCTTTGTCTTGCTACTTGATCCACCATACCTATGTAGGCGAGGACCAATTCTAGTCTCATGGTAGTGTCTTGGCCTCGATCTTGTCGCTCTCTTTTCCTTTGCCCTTTGTTGGCACCCCTTTTGTTTAAGCAGGTTTTGAGATCGACGTTGTTAGAAGGGTTACCCTTCCGGCTTGGCCTGGGCAGGGTTATGGACACCATTGGTTATTCTTTAGGGCTCTTAGCCCCATTTGCATCTTGTCCGTACTCGGACGCTGTATCGTTTTAAAGGTGATTTGGATCTTTGTATTGTATATCCGTATTCTTGACTCTTTGAGTCGCTGTTGTATATATCTGTTTTGTGGGTTCCATCGTGGACTATTGTGTAATGGTATTACTTCATTTTCCACCTGCACGCAAGTGCCTGGTGGGCACCTTTGAATCGTTTCTATGCGGGTTTGGCGGGGAATCGCTAAAACTTGCATAGGTTCGATCATGAGGGTGTTACATTGTAGCAGTCTCCTCGCGATTCAGCTGACCTGACAGTGGTACTGGAAGTAGAGGAGATCTCATGAGCTTCGCCTTAAGCTAGAGTGAGTATGGTGGACTATGAGATAGGCCCTTGGTGATCTAGGGTTTAGAGGGACCAAGGGGGGGTGTAGCCGGCGGCTAGGGCTTGGGGAAGCCCCAAGTCGGCGGCTTGGAGAAACCCTAGGAGGCGGCGGCGACTTGGAGGAGGCCGGCGGTTAGGGCTAGGGTTTTGGGTGTGTTGGGTGTAGGGAAGAGGGGCAGCCCTGCCCCTCCTTATATAGGTGGGAGGGCGCAGCTTGGGAGGAGGGATTCCTCCCCCAAGTCGGCCTCCTTGGCCGGCGGGTGGAGGGAGAGGAACTCCTCCCCAAGTAGGTTTCCTACTCTCCCTCCACCAAGCAAACTTACCGTTTGACTTTTTCAAATTGGCGTTTGACTTTCAAATTAGGATTTGATTTCTCCCTTTATTTTGCCCATCCATGTTACCTAGTACATGATGCAACCATTCCACATTGTCATGAAACATTCATGTACCCTTCCCCTCCGGAGTGTCGGACCTTCCGGACCCTTCTAGAACATTCCTGGTGAAAACACCGGAATCATTCCCAACTTTGAAACAGGACTTTCCTTATATGAATCTTATTCTCCGGACCATTCAGGATCTCATCGTGATATCCCGGATCCCATCCAAGACTTCGAACAACATTCTCGTGGTATGTGATCCCTTGTGAGCCAGTCACATGCTTGCAAGACAATTGGATGACATTCCACCCAGAGGGCCCAGAGTATATCTATCCGTCTTATGGATGGACAAATCCCACTCTTGATCCATGTTCCTTAACCCATACTTTCCGAACACTCAATGCCACCTTTATAGCCACCTAGTTACGGTGTGGTGTTTGATGTCATCAAAGCATCCTTCCGGTGATGGTGATTAGCATGATCTCATGGTCGAAGGAATTAGGTTACTATGTATCAGAAAGCTTATAGCAATTGAACTATTAAAATGACTTGATCTTTATGCTACGCTTATCTATAGGAGTATGTCCATCATACCATTCTCCTAATGATATGACCTTGTTATTAACAACATCTCAAATGTTCATGATCAAGAAACCATGATCATCTATTAATCAACAAGCTAGTATTATGAAGAGGCTTTACTAGGGACTCTAATTTAGTTTACAAATCACACAAGTATTAATGTTTATGGTTAATACCATTATAGCATGAATGTAAACATTTATCATAAACATAAAGATATAATAATAACTACATTTATTATTGCCTCTAGGGCATATCTCCAACAGTTGGATCGACTCCCTTTCGCATTCATTGGACACTATTCTGGGCGTTTGTAAGTTGCAGATCGTGGGTATAGCCGTTTTATACGGGGAAAGGTCTACCATGGATATGGGCTTACAAAAGACAGATTTCTAGTGTTAATGGTTGTTGTGTGTATCCAACTAAGGTATAGCCGTTTTATACGGGAAAGGTCTACCTTGAGTTTGGGCATACAACAATTGTGGTGTATGCGGGGTCGCGGAGAAGGACAGTGATTGGATTGGATCACCTACTGGGCCCCACATCATGGAATTGTGGACGGAAAAGTATACCCGATTGTGAAACAAGGAGTTGATCTCTCATGGGTAAAGTAACGCACCTCTGCAGAGTGTAAGAACTGTAACTTGTTACTCCCTGTTCCGGGAAGGAGCCGCAGGAAAGGAACTCCATGAAAGTTCTGGTAAACATGTGAAGGCTGACGGACATAGCTTTTCAGAATAAAATCAACCTTTGAAGAAATGTTTACGAAAACCTGCATTGCCTATGATCTATGGTCTGTGGCTGTAGATATAGTGCATCAAACACTCCTTTTTAGTGAACTTGCTAAGTACGCTCGTACTCAACGTATCTTCTTAACCCTTGCTAGATTCTGAAGACATTAACGGTCAGGAAGAGGAAATACTATATCCAATTGAAGACCAAGAAGAATTACGCTATGAAGAACCAGAAGTATCCGGAAGCGTCGAAGGAAACAATTACGAAAACATCTATGGAATGGAGACCGACGTATCTGAAGTGTAGATGTATCATAAATAGTGATCTAGTCCAGTAGCATATATCTCTATTCTCTATCTATATTAAATCTCGTATAAACCTTAAAGTTTAGTTTGCTTCTTAATATTGTTCTCAAAGTTATTATAGTTTAGCCCTGAGTCATTGGGATACCTCTATGGACCTAGGAGGATCTCAAAGTCATCATGTAATTTCTGGTTGTAATAATGATAATGTATGTTGTAGACCCGCTTTGTTTCTGTTGTACCACTCTGAGGATGTAATATTTGCGAAATGGTACACCGTGAGTGTTATGTCCACGACTATAGTATACTACAACATGCAGTGGTATGTTGGGTCACCGCAGCATGCTCCCTCTTCATATACAATCGGGATTAGTTTTCTACTTAAATAATTGTTATTTCGTGCCTGCGTTGAGCATGAACATTATATCCGGATCATGTTTATTGCGATATGGTTACTTGTTTAAGTCTGAGAATAATGGTTGTTCGATTTATATGAGTAATATCTTTTATGGTCATGCGCCTTTAATAGATGGTCAATTCTTGTTGAATCTCGATTATAGTAATACACATGTTCATAATATAGGCGCTAAACATTTGAAATTGAATGATAATTCTACAAACATGTGGCACTGTAGTCTTGGTCACATTGGAGTGAAGCTTATGAAGAAACTCCATTTCGATGGACTTCTTGAATCACTTTATTTCAAATCACATGAAAGATGCGAACATGTCTGATGGGAAAAATGACTAAGAATCCATTCTCTGGTATGATGGAGCGATCTACGGCCTTGTTGGAAATCATACATACCGATATGTGTGGCCCGATGAGTATGACATCGCACGGTAGTTATCATTATGTTCTTACTTTCATGGATGACTTGAGTAGACATGGATATATCTATTTCATGAAACATAAGTCCAAAACTTTCGAGAAGTTTAAGGAATTTCAAAGTTAAGTAGAGAATCAACGTAACAAGAAGATTAAATTTCTACGATCTGATCGTGGAGGTGAATATCTAAGTTATGAGTTTGGCGAGCATTTGAAGAAATGCGGAATACTTTCAAAATTGACACCGCCGGGAACGCCATAGCGTAATGGTGTGTCCGAACGTCCTAATCAAACTCTATTAGATATGGTTTTTTCTATGATGTAACTTCCAGATTTACCGTTATCATTTTGGGATTATGCATTAGAAACAACCGCATTCACTTTAAATAGGACACCATCTAAATCCGTTGAAACGACACCGTATGAATTATGGTTTGGGAAGAAACCTAAATTGTCGTTCCTTAAAGTTTGGGGTTGCGAAGCTTATGTAAAGAAGTTAGAGCCCAACAAGCTTGAACCCAAAGCGTAAAAATGTGTCTTCATAGGATACCCGAAGGAAACTATTGGGTATACCTTCTATCATAGATGCGAAGACAAAATTAAGGATGGCAATTTTATCCATGGATCCGGGTATCCACGGATATCCGACCCGGTGGGGGAAGGGTATGGAGGCCTAATTATATCCACGGATTTCATGGGGCGGATATCCGCTAATTCATGGGGCGGCATGGGTAGTGTTTTTGTTCCATGGATATCCAGCGGATACCCGGCTGACTCGTGGGACCTACATGTCAGTGAGATTGTTTTTTACATATGTAATATTTACTCAATAGAAGCCCCAACTTCCAAGCCACATGCCCTAATATTTTCTACTATGCATTGCTATATCTATTGAATATATGAGATGTTGTTTTGGAAACTTGTAATAAAAAGCATTCTCTAAGATTCTTATGAGATATCTATGTACTCTGTGATGTTATCGTGTAAGATTTGACATATTTTAAGTACTATATGGTTAAAATATTGTTTCTTTCATTATTTCTATGAATTATTATCCATATAATATTTGCTGAAATGTTGTCGAAAATTGCTATTATATCGTAGTTATACTAAATGTTTTATGATTATTGTATATAGTATGTAAACCAATGGATATCCATGGATACATGGATATCCGTCGGGTTTGGATCTGGAGAGACATCCATGTCCATGGATATCTTCGTGGACAGGCTAGAGTGAGGTTCATGGATTTGGATTTGGATTTGGATTTGGTTTTGGTATATTCGTCCAAACCCGCTCCATTGCCATCCTTAGGCAAAATCTTTGTTGCCAAGAATGGATCCTTTCTAGAGAAGGAGTTTCTCTCAAAATAAGTGACTGGAAGGAAAGTAGAACTCAACGAGGTTGTCAAACCTTCTCTCATATTTGAGAGTAGCGCAACACCAGAAGACGTTTGTGGATCCTACACCAATAGGATAGGAAGCTAATGATGATGATCATGAAACTTCGATCGAAGTTACTACGGAACCTCGCAGGTCGATGAGGACTCGTACCACTCCTTATTAGTATGATCCCGTTATGAGTGTCATGTTAGTGGACAACACCGACGACCCTGCGACGTATGAGGAAGCGATGATGAGCCCGGATTCCAATAAATGGCAAGAAGCCATGAAATCCGAGATTGGATCCATGTACGAAAACCAAGTATGAACTTTGGTGGACTTACCGGATGGCCAGAAGGCTGTCGAGAACAAATGGATTTTCAAGAATAAAATAGATGCCTATGGTAATGTAACCGTCTATAAAGCTCGACTTGTTGCGAAGCTAAATTCAAGGAGTTGACTACGATGAGACTTTCTCACCGGTAGCGAAGCTAAAGTCTATGAGGATTTTGTTAGCAATAGCTGCATATTATGATTATGAGATATGGCAGATGGATGTCAAAATGGTGTTCCTCAATGGAGACATTGATGAAGAGTTTTATATGGTACAACCCAAAGTTTTTGTCGATCCTAAAGATGCTAACAAGGTATGCAAACTTCAACTATCCATTTATGGATTGAAGCAAGTATCCCGAAGTTGGACTCAATGTTTTGAGAAGGTGATCAAAAGTTTTGGATTTATACAAACTTATGGAGAAGCTTGTATTTACAAGAAAGTGAGTGGGATCTCTATAGCATTCCTTGTACTATATGTGGATGACATATTGTTGATTGGTAATGATGTAGACCTTCTTAAAAGTGTCAAAGATTATTTGAATAGTAGTTTTTTAATGAAGGATCTTGGCGAAGCTGCTTACATATTAGGAATAAAGATTTATAGAGATGGATCGAGACGCCTAATATCACTTTCATAGAGTACATATTTGGACAAAGTTCTAAATAGGTTTGGAATGGAAGATAGCAAGAAAGGGTTCTTGCCCATGTTTCCCAATATGACCTTGAGTAAAACTTGAACTCTTGCTACGGCAGAAGATAGAGAGAGGATGAGTAAGACTCCCTATGCCTCAAACATACGATCTATCATGTATGCCATGCTATGTACTAGACCCGACATTGCATATGTTGTTAGCTTGACTAGCAGATATCAAAGTGATCCAGGAGTGGATCATTCGACAACGGTCAAAAACATCCTTCAGTACTTGAGAAGAACTAAGGATATGGTTCTTTCTATGGAGGTGATAAACAACTCGTTGTTAATGGTTACACCGATGCTAGTTGGAACACCGATCCGGATGATTCCAAATCTCAATCTGGATACGTATTTACATTGAATAGTGCAGCCGTGAGCTAGAGGAGTGCAAAGCAAAGCGTTGTGGTGAGAACTTCAACTGAATCAAAATACATAGCTGCTTCAAAGGCTTCACAAGAGGCGATATGGATGAAGGAGTTCATTACGGAGCTTGGCGTGGTTCCTAGTGCGCTAGAACCAATGGCTATCTACTGTGATAACATGGGTGCCATAGCCAATGCGAAGGAGGCAAAGTCACGCAAGAAGCTGAAGCATATCAAGCTGTGTTTTCACTCTATTAGAGAGCATGTCCAAGATGGTGACATAAAGATTTGCAAAGTACACACATATCTGAATGTGGCGGATGTGTTGACTAAACCTCTCTCGAGGGTGTTCGGTATATTACCATGTAATCTAGATTATTGACTCTAGTGCAAGTGGGAGACTGTTGGATATATGCCTAAGAGGCAATAATAAAAGTAGTTATTATTATATCTTTTTTTATGATAAATGTTTACATTCATGCTATAATTGTATTAACCGGAAAAATTAATACTTGTGTGATTTGTAAACTTGTTAGAGTACCTAGTAAATCCTCTTTGTAATACTAGCTTGTTGGTTAATAGATGATCATGGTTTTCTGATCATGAACATCGAGATGTTATTAACAACAAGATCATATCATTAGGAGAATGGTGTGATGGACATAATACTATAGTTAAGCGTAGCATAAAGATCAAGTCATTTCAATAGTTCGTTTGCTATAAGCTTTTAGATACATAGTATCCTAAATCCTTCGACCATGAGATCATGTTAATCACCATCACCGGATGGATGCTTTAACGACATCAAACACCACTTCATAACTGGGTGGTATAAAGGTGGCATTGAGTGTTCGGAAAGTATGTGTTGAGGAACATGGATCAAGAGTGGGATTTGTCCATCCATATGACATATATATATACTATGGGACCTCTCGGTGGAATGTCATCCAATTATCTTGCAAGCATGTGACTGTCTCACAAGGGATCACATATCACAGGAACGAGTAAAGAGTACTTATTGGTAACGAGGTTGAACTAGGTATGCAGAGATACTGACGATCAAACCTCGGATAAGTAAAGTATCACGAGACAAAGGGAAATTGGTATCGTATGTAAATGGTTCATTCGATCATGAAGTAATCATAGAAATATGTGGGAGCCATATATATTCCTCTATTAGTTATTGATCGGAGAAGAGTCTTAGTCATGTCTACATAATTCGCGAACCGTAGGGAGACACACTTAAGGATTCGATGTTGTTTAGTAGATATGGAATGTGAGTAAGAATACCAAATGTTGTTTGGAGTCTCGGATGGGATCCGGTATGTCATGAGGAGATCCGGAATGGTCCGGAGAATAAGATTCATGTAAGGAAAGTACAATTCCGGAGTTCGGGAATGGTTTCGGTGTTTTCACCGGAATGTTCTAGAAGGGTCTAGAAGGTCCACCGCTCCAGAGTGGGAAGGGTACATGGAAGTGTCATGACAAATTGGAATGGTTGCATCATGTCCTAGGTTATTTGAATGTTCAATGGGAAGAGAGAAATCAAACTCTAGTTTGGAAAGTCAAACGCCAATTTGTAAAGTCAAATCCCAACATTGGTTGCCTAGTGGAGGGAGGGAAGGAGTCCTGCCTAAGGGAGGACTCCTCCCTCTCCTTGCCGCCAGCCAAGCAAGGGGAGTTGGGGGGAGGAATCCCCTCCCATTTCCTCCCCTCCCTCTCATAAATAGAGGGGAGGGGTGCCCCTTTGGCCCTCCCACACATCAAACCCTAGATTGGTTGCAGCCTCTAAAGTTGCAATCGATTTAGAGCCTCTAAAAGTAGCCGTTGTCTAAACCTCTCTAGCCACCGGCCACCTCTAAACCTCGGCCCTCTAAACCGTAGATCGCCGAGGCCCTATTCTACTCCATCATACCCGCTCCGGCTTAGGCAAAGCCCTGCGGGATTTACCCTCTAAACTCCAACACCACACCGTCGTGCTGCCGGAATCGCGAGGAGATATCTAGAACCTCCCGCTGCCTGCTGGAACAAGGGAGAGGAAGTTTTTCATCGAGTATCGAACGTGTGACCAACTGCGGGAGCACTGCCGGAACGCTGTGCCGGAAGGATCATCTACGCGATCTTGAGATCGGCAAGTGAACGACTACATCACCCACGAGAATCCGATCTCGTTAACCGCTTTGGAATCTTCGAGGGTGAGTACTCTGTAGACTCGTGGCTACAATCTAGTAGATAGATCTTGGCTTGTATGTGTTCATGTGGTAGAATTTTTTTTGTTTTCCATGCTATGAACCCCTACAGTGTGAGGTTCCATGAAGGATTCCTCAATGCCACAAAGGCTCACCTTCTTCTTCGAGCCTATCCCACGAAGGAATATCTCACTTACTCATGGTAGACTTTAAGGTAGTCTCCAAATCCTCACAAACTTTCTATGAAGAAAATCACAAGCTGAATGCCTCCAGGCCACCCTAGCCACCTAGGGTTTCCCACAAACCCAAGAGTAACAAGATAACTCGATGAACTCAAGGGGGTATGAACTTTGGCTTGGTGGAAACTTAGATCGAGACCTCCTCTTCCTTTCTACCAAAGGGATTTGGATTTGGTTGGGTAGAATGGGAGATCCTCAAGCTTTTGTGTTTCAACAATGGAGAGAGAGAGAGAGAGAGCTTCAAGAAGTAATTTAGATGAAATGCCTAACCTCTCAGTGGAGAAGAAAGGGGTATATATAGCATGGGTAGAAAAGAGCCGTTTGGAGGTTCCTGCGATGGAACCGGCAATAAGTCCGACAGGCACCGGTTCGTACGCCGAAATTTCCGGTGACAGCTCTGGTGGACCGGACGCCACACCGGAATTTCCGGTGACGACTGAAAATCTTGGCGATCCATCGAAACCAGAGTTAGTACCCTATTTTGGCGCTCACCGAGAAATTTTGGGGGCGACCAGAAATTCCAGCGACAGCACCGGCAGCGCCGGAACCCCAACCGGTTTCGCAATAACCCTCTTAGGCTCATTTTTTCATGGCGATTTTCTTTATCTCCTCGAATGGGTGTGTTGCTGAGGATTATATGATGTGTATTTGGTGTAGAACATCCCCAAAGAGAGCATCGAGATCACCCATCTTAATAATGCGGTGTTTCCTATTCGACTCAAAAGTAAAAAAAGAGAGAACAAGGAATAAAAATATCGCCTCTTCATATAGAAATGAATGGAGGGTCACACACTGCCTTTCATCACCAATTGCGGACTATCGCCTGTAGAGAATCTAGTAAAAACATTAATCCGCTATCTAGCTCAGATGTCATAATTAACCAAAATACTGGATAAGGGCTATTTGCCCTTTCAATCTCCCCCCTTTTGGTTAACAATGACAAACCAAGATAGAGTCATACAAAGATATTATGATAAGATTAGGTACATGGATAACAAGAACACAGTAGTCGAGATAGCAAGTATATAAGCATGGGAAATCCAAGTATAATAAAAGTACTACAAACTTGTCCAGACACACACAAATAGTTTGATAGCGCAAATAAGAGCACAAGCCCATAAGAGGCAAATGACTAAAGAAGGTCTTATGCAAGAGGCAAATATAATAAAAGCGACTCTACCTCTCTCCCCCTTTGGCGTTGACACCAAAAAGGAAAGATGGAGTAGAGGAAACAATCTAGCCGGCAAAGTTACCCTCATCGTCGTCGTCGTCGTCATCGACTTCTTCCTCTTCCTCATTGTCCACCTCATCATCATTCCCCGTAGGAGAAGCCCAAGGCTGAGAGGAGATAGAAGGGGCAAACCCAGGGAGCATAGACGGATCAAAGCCCCGAAACATGTCCTCATCCAGCGGTGGCTTCTCGAAGTTCACATAGGGGACATGATTCAAAGCATTACCCAAGTCTAGCACTGTGCGACCATGCTCTGCCAAGAACGCATTATGTTGCCTCCTATTCTCTTGACTGAGCTCCAAACTACGATGGGAAACATCATATGGAGAGCGACACATATACCAGAGGCTATTTAAGAACCTGGCAAGCCCTTTCTTGCAGGGAAGATCACGACAGGAGCGAGAACCAGCTCATCTAAGGGATATCCACAAGAGAGACCCGAAGCGGTAAGGTGAAGAGCTCCATCTCCTCACACGGACCTCCAGGGAGAGCTGTAGCAGGGACGGTGGCCTCAATCAAACGCTGAACATACTAACAATAGTTAGGAGTCATGCGCTTTTCAACGGATCGCTAAATCGCACAGAAGATAAAGTCACACCCATTGATCTTCCGTAGACGACGAGGGTCGTAGTAGTGCAACAAATTCTTATGGTGACCATGAACATCAACATCATAACCAGCCTTGCTAACAAGATTGTAGCGAAAGAACCTAGCAAGGACCATATAATAGTAATACATGTCTGACAGACTTGGAGGAGCATTGCTGGGCTCACTAGGCTAGTGATACGTCGTAAACGTATCTATAATTTTTGATGCTCCATGCTTGTTTTGTATTAACTTTCTTATGTTTTGTCTACACTTTGAGGTATTTTTATACATTTTCCGGAACTAACCT
The DNA here is from genome assembly GCA_023614405.1 of Avena insularis. Classification (NCBI taxonomy): domain Eukaryota; kingdom Viridiplantae; phylum Streptophyta; class Magnoliopsida; order Poales; family Poaceae; genus Avena; species Avena insularis. The sequence goes on along the minus strand of CM042685.1, from coordinate 89,241,553 downwards.
ATTGACAAGATGCCGCAGTGCCAGTTTCCTGTTTTCTGCTATTTTTGGTTTCAGAAAAGCTAGTAAAGAAATATTCTCGTAATTGGACGGAACAAAAGCCAAAGTCAATATTTTGCCCGACACGACATAGAGTCCGAAGGAGAGACGAAGTAGAGCAACGAGGTGGCCACACCATATGGTGGCGCGGCCAGGGGGCACGCCACCAAGTGGTGTGGGCCCCTCGAGGCTCCACCGACCTTGCCCTTTCACCTATATATATGTCTCCACGAGACGTAAACCCTACGCGAATTAGCCTCCATCAACGAAAAGTTCCGCAGCGCTACCGCCATCAAAGAGGAGATTCGGTGGACAAAAGTCTCTGTTCCGGCACCCTGCCGGGACGGGGAATTGCCCCCAGAGCCATCTCCATCGACTCCACCGCCATCTCCATCATTGTTGCCGACTCCCATGATGAGGAGGGAGTAGTTCTCCCTCGAGGCTAAGGGCTCTACCGGTAGCTATGTGTTCATCTCTCTCTCTCTCTCTCTCTATGCGTGATCTTATTGTGGTCATGAGCTTTGTAATCAAGTATATCTACTCTGCTACTCAAGTGCTTTAATTGTAATCTCCGGTTCCCCACGTGTGTGAAGTTGATAGTGTGCACACCGTGTGTCACTTAGGCTAAATATTACATAAATACTTACCATGAGTTATATTTTGAGTTGGATGTCTCTATGAAATTGTGGTGTTTGTTGGAACCATCTGGCGTTCAAAGTGACAGGGTTGGGGTTACCTAGATGGGGAATGCGAACTTTAAGTAGAGCTTTTGTAGCCCTACCATGGATTGGAGTTGTCCAACCAGAGAGTAGTTCAGGGTAGCATAATGAAGAGAAGATATTTATATGAGAGTGTCCACTAGTGAAAGTATGATCCCTAGGACTTGTTTCAAAGCATTGAAACACCGTTTACAACTAGATCTATTACATGTTTGCTTCCTTCCATCTTTGTTTCAGATTGCAATTACCACTTATAATCATCCATATTACTTGTATTTCACCATTTCTTCGCCGAACTAGTGCACCTATACACCGGACAAGTGTATTGGGTGTGTTGGGGACACAAGAGACTTCTTGTATCTTGATTGCAGGGTTGCTTGAGAGGGGTACCTTTGACCACTTCCTCCATGAGTTCGATAAACCTTGGGTGATCCACTTAAGGGAAACTTGCTGCTGTTCTACAAACCTCTACACTTGGAGGCCCAACACTGTCTACAAGAATAGAAGCGTGTGTAGACATCAAGCTCTTTTCTGGCGTCGTTGCCAGGGAGGTAATGTAAAAGGTACTCACATCCTCTGGCTACTAAGCTATCTTCCATTAATATTGCTGGTGTGTGAGTGCTCGAAGTTATTTCCTTTAGATTCTGCAATTATATCTTTTTGTTTCTTGTTTTTATTTTCACTAGTTAGGCTTAATGGAAAAAAACAAAATATTTAGAGAGCTATATATTATTTTTCCTGAGTTAGGACATGAAGTGTTTGAAGAGGAAATTAATTTTTTTTGAACACCATTGTTGCTAATACTATGGAAACGTCTAAGCTTGGGGAAGCTAGTTTTTATGAAAATTATCTTTTTAGTTCCCCAGCTTTAGAGGAGAAAATTTGCTATGATGATACTAAACCTCTAATATATGATGATTACAATGATGAATATGATATTTTCAGTCCACCTACTATTGAGAAGAAAAATTTCCATGATGATACTATACCTCCAACATATGATGATTACAATGATGAATATGATATTTTCAGTCCACCTACTATTGAGGAGAAAATTAATTATGATTACAATATGCCTCCTATATTTGATGATTATGGTGATGAAAATAATAATGATAGCTATTTTGTTGAATTTGCTCCCACTACAATTAATAAGAATGACTATGCTTATGTGGAGAGTAATAATCATTTTATGCATGTAGCTCATGATAAGAATGTTTTATGTGATAGTTATATTGTTAATTTTATTCATGATTCTACTGAAAATTATTATGAGAGAGGTAAACATGGTTTTAAGTATTTCAACAATATTAACTTCCCCTCTTTATGTTGAAATTTTTGAAGTTACTCTTGTTTTATCTTCCTATGCTTGTCACTTTGTTTTTTGTGTATTTATTTGCGTAAAAGATTCCTATGCATAGGAAGTGGGTTAGACTTAAATGTGTTTTGAATTTGCTTCTTGATGCTCTCTTTTACTCCAATTCATATTTCTTATGTGAGCATCATCGAAATTATCATGCCTATCTTAATGGCTACAAAGAAAGAGCTTTTGGGAGACAATCCATTATATTTTTGCTTTCAGTAAGTTTTTATTTTGTTGATTCTTGGAAGTTATTTCCTCTGTAATAACCTATATTTATCCTTTTTGTGTGGTTTTTGTGCCAAGAATAACCTCTAATGAGAGAGAAGTAAGATTTGGGGAAGTTGCTGTCCCGAAACAGATTTCTGTGCTTCACTGTAAAAATTCGTGAAAAATCCCATTATGTCGGATTGGGCTGTAATTTTCTGAGCTTATGCCCCAGGTTATTATATAACTCTTCTTAGTTCAACACTTTTCGATTTGAGCAACATAAGGTCTTTGAAAATATCGGTTTTTACCTGCTGTTCTGTTTTGACAGATTTCTGCCATTATTTGCATTTGCCTCTTATCGGTTTCTTTTTGAGTTCTCTTTGATCGCTTGAGCTTTTAAAAGGAATTGCTACAATAGATTATGTTTTAATGAAAGTTTTAATTGTGTTAAAACTAAACCCAAAGGTTTACTATCTTGAATACACTAATGTTGCTAATGAAGATTGTGTGAGGTTTTGTATGAAGGAAAATTTTCAAGTGTAGGGAAAGAATGATGTGATGATATGAAGAATGGACAAAAGCTCAATCTTGGGGATTACACCCGTGTCACCCCAAGAAATATTCAAGAGGTACAAGTATCAAAGCTTGGGGATGCCCAAGGAATCCCCTTCTTCATCAATAAAAATCTCAGGTCTCTTTCTAAACACTTTATTTTTATTGCTTCATGCACTTTTGTGTTGTTCTTGGAGCGTCTTTGTTTTTTTAGTTACTTTTTCTTTGTTTTCTGCAATAATTTGGTTGGATCTCAGCACACTTCTTTTGGAGAGAGACACACTCCATTTTCATTGCCTAGAACACTCTAGTTTTCATTCTTTTTGTTTTGTGAGAGTTCTCTTTTGCTAGCATTGTGTTTAGCCTTAGTTTTCTTGTGCTTTCAGCTTATAAATTTTTAGTTCTTCTTTGTGGATTTATGAGACAAGCTCACTGATCTTTATTGATTATTATCTTTGTGAGTTGCTTTAAATAAATCGATTGGTGTTGGAAAAGAGTAGAAAGTTTCATGCTTATAGTGGTACAAAAGGAAGCTTGTTTTGACCGTGGCTTAGACTTTATCATGTCATGATAGATGTTGCTTTGACCTTATGCTTAGTGATTATTGCTGTAGCATGAATTGTTTCAAACAATTGAGATTGCTTAATGTGCCTTGAAAGAATCATGCGTTGTTTTAGCATACAAAAGTATAATATTGTGGTATTCTCCTTTGATGCTTTATTTGGGTTGACTTGGCACATGCTTACACCATGTTAAGACTATGAACCAGTCACCTTAGCCTCTATGATCATTTAGTTTTTGACTTGTGATATAATTTTATGCTTTAGTTAATAATGTTTTGTCGCTTTGCATGATTATGGCCATTATTGCTCTCTTAGTTGGTCGCTAGCCTCCACTTGTATTGAGTATGAGCTCTACTCGTGCATCCAACTCCCAAGAAACCAAGTTATTACAAAGAGTCCACTATAAATTCCTATGCATGGTGTGTTACACCATTCCAAGTATATTCATGTTTTTATCTATCTTCCAAATTAAACTTGTTATGTGAAAATTAGTGATTGAAGCTCTCACAAACTTGATGGCACACTTTACTTCCTTGCACCTAATAAACTTGAACCATTGTGTCATCTATGTTGTATATGCTTGCACTTATAATTTGGGAATTAGTAGAATCATGCTGTCATGGGGAACGCTTTCAACACTTGTACATATCACCTAGTTGATATCATGATCTTTTGTTCATGGATATCGGCGGTGTGAAATAAAAGGGGAGCTTGTAAGTTCATGGAGTATTATATATGTGTTAGAGAAACGCCTGGGCGGCTAGCCTAAGCCATGCCTAATCATGGTGGAAACTTGCAGCATCACCATAGTGAGCAATCCATGAAGCATCTTTAGAAAAAATATAGAAAAAAGAGAAGAGAAAAAGAGAAAAAGAAAAAAAGAGCACCATACTCATGGTAAATAAGAAGATTGCTGAGATGCTCACTGTCTGTTGCCTTGTCATTTTGATATGGGATAGCTCTTGTGTAATGGGGCAAGGGGTACCCCGGGGGCGGTTCTCTATGATACAAATATACTTACAATGACAAGAACTTGCTTGTGACTAAAGTTGAGTAGCATGAGGAACGACCCTCGTACTCAAGGGACATGAGATTGCCAACTTATGATATGTCAAGCATATACTTCATATTTGTTTCACTTTAACCTTAACCACCTCAAGACACCAATGATAGGGGCAATGAGAGCTGAAAGCTAAAAAGTACCATAATTTTTGGAAGCTCTTTATGAAACTTGAAATCCCTGCTTCCCTCTGTGAAGAGTCTTTCTTTTGCTTTTATATTGAGTCTCCACCTTATATCTTTATTCAATAATTAAGAGAGCATAGTTGTCATTCTTAGTTTTATGTGCATTATCCCAAAACTTATTGATTGATTTATAATGTTGATATTGCTTATTCTTAAATTATTTGTATCTAGTCACCCTTATGAACTTTGAAGGTGTCATATGCATTCATGTTTTGCTATTCCATGAGGGACAAGTTGAATACCACTCTTGCTATGTTTTCTATATGTGAAACAAACAAACATCTTTCAATGCATTGTTATTCATGATCTTTGTTTGTACCTTTTGATGTTACAACTTAGTTGCTATGTCTTATTGTTAGAACAACATCTTTCATGCTCATGTTTAGAGTACTTTGATCCCAACTATCAATGCTTTACAATATTTTGATCGAGATTGTGATGGTGCATGTCACCTAAAAAATTATTATTTTTATCACTTACCTACTCGAGGACGAGCAGGAGTTAAGCTTGGGGATGCTTGATACGTCGTAGACGTATCTATAATTTTTGATGCTCTATGCTTGTTTTGTATTAACTTTCTTATGTTTTGTCTACACTTTGAGGTATTTTTATACATTTTCCGGAACTAACCTATTGACAAGATGCCACAGTGCCAGTTGCCTGTTTTCTGCTGTTTTTGGTTTTAGAAAAGCTAGTAAAGAAATATTCTCAGAATTGGACGGAACAAAAGCGAAAGTCAATATTTTGCCCAACATGACACGGAGTCCGAAGGAGAGACAAAGTAGGGCAACAAGATGGCCACACCTTACGGTGGCACGGCCAGGGACGTGCCACCAAGTGGTGTGGTCCCCTCGAGGCTCCACCGACCTTGCCCTTTCGCCTATATATACGTCTCCCCGAGACGTAAACCCTATGCGAATCAGCCTCCATCCACGAAAAGTTCTGCAGCGCTGCCGCCACCGAAGATGAGATTCGGGGGACAGAAGTCTCTGTTCCGGCACCCTGCCGGGACGGGGAATTGCCCCCGGAGCCATCTCCATCGACTCCACCGCCATCTCCATCGATGTTGCTGACTCCCATGATGAGGAGGGAGTAGTTCTCCCTCGAGGCTAAGGGCTCTACCGGTAGCTATGTGTTCATCTCTCTCTCTATGCGTGATCTTATTGTGGTCATGAGCTTTGTAATAAAGTAGATCTACTCTGCTACTCAAGTGCTTTAATTGTAATCTCTGGTTATACCCATATGTGTGAAGTTGACAGTGTGCACACCGTGTGGCACTTAGGCTAAAGATTACATAAATACTTACCATGAGTTATATTTTGAGTTGTATGTCTCTATGAAATTTTCGTGTTTGTTGGAACCATCTAGCCCTCAAAGTGACAGGGTTGGGGTTACCTATATGGGGAATGCGAACTTTAACTAGAGCTTTTGTAGCCCTACCATGGATTGGAGTTGTCCAACCAGAGAGTAGTTCAGGGTAGCATAATGAAGAGAAGATATTTATATGAGAGTGTCCACTAGTGAAAGTATGATCCCTAGGCCTTGTTTCTAAGCATTGAAACACCGTTTACAACTAGATCTGTTACATGTTTGCTTCCTGCCATCTTTATTTCAGATTGTAATTACCACTTATAATCATCCATATTAATTGTATTTCACTATCTCTTCGCCGAACTAGTGCACCTATACACCTGACAAGTGTATTGGGTGTGTTGGGGACACAAGTTCTTGTATCTTGATTGCAGGGTTGCTTGAGAGGGATACCTTTGACCAGTTCCTCCCTGAGTTCGGCAAACCTTGGGTGATCCACTTAAAGGAAACTTGCTGCTGTTCTACAAACCTCTGCACTTGGAGGCCCAACACTGTCTACAAGAATAGAAGCGTGTGTAGACATCAGGTAGCACTGAAGAATACAGTTAACGCTTAAATCCTTCTCGGAGTGAATGCGAAAAACAGAGACTCGCTTAGGAAGGTAGCCCAAGGCATGACAGAAATCAGCAAAGGAGGCCGAGTATGGCTTGATGCCGGTCATACAAGTGACAGTGCGGGCTTCATCGGTGTGGAAGTAAGCAATGCAGTAGAACTGACAGATTGTAGAATCCCAATTGTCTAACAATGGAATGCTACATAAGAAATAATGTAACATCCCAAAAATATTAAACTTGGATCATCAAACTCTAATCATCAAAATTATGGTTAACAAAAACTTTCCCAACTAAAAATATGAAGGCATTCATATGTGTGTGTATTCAAAATTTGGATTCTTTTGAATTGCCATGGTTCTATGTTTCATTGCTTGTAAAATGATTCTTAGGTGAAATAAACATCATCTAAACAATCCCCAAACTTTTCCCAAAGACAAACAACTCAAAATAAACAAATGAAGTGAATGGTCATTTTTCCCAAATTAACTCTCATGCCTACTTTGGCTATCACTAGTTTTCAAAACTCAACAGAAACATTTGTGGATCTTTGCACACCTTGTTAGTACTCATAATAAAGTACCAAGGCCCACTTTGTGATCTTCCAAAAACATTCAAATGCTCAGTTTAAATGACAGTTTAAAATTGAATCTATCTCATATGGGAAGATCCCACTATTTCAAAAACCACTCAAACAAGTTCAATTTTCAAAACCCAAGGACCCACAGAATCCTCAACACATGCCTAGCACACCCAACAAAAATATTTTCAAAATTCAAAAGTAAGTTTCTTGCGGCCATTTCATCAAACATCTTGCAGATTCAAATCAAAAAAAAATCACAAACACTATAGTGTGCAGTAAATTTGGCCTAACTTGTCCCCTCTCTGGTTGCAACTAGTCTTTAGTAGATCATCCAGCTCAATTGTAAACATCTAGCACCACTGTGAGCTTGTCTCTCCATCAATGGTGAGCAGGCTGAGCCTCACCATACCACCCCATTGTCACCGGCCAGATAGCAGCCACCCTAGCCTTGCCAACCTTGTCTCGGAGGTAGCCAGCACCTCACCGCCGCCCACTGTCCCCTCCCCAAGCCAATGCAAGCCGTGGACCACCAGGGCATGGCCGCAGTGCCTTTGTGACATGCCGAGCCGCCCAGAGCGCGCACCGACGCAGCGTGCACACGCCACCCCTCGACCGTAACCCATGCCTACTGCTTCTCCATGATCGCAGGAACACGCCAGACACCCCCGCTCGCCGCCCCATGCCTCATAGCCACCGCTCGCCGTCGAAGACGCCGCCTCTGCCACGCAGAGCATCGCACATTCCCGACCGATTGCCACCACCCCTAGGCACGCATTTAAGCTCTAGAGCATCGCCAGGAGACCACCGGTCGATCGCCAACCTGATCCATGCGCTAGCCGCCCGTAGCCATGTCGCCACCGTCGCCTGCCCATCCCTCTCTGTCTCGCCGTCGAGCCTATAAAAGGAGGCGACCCCCAACCGTTTGAATCACACCATTCCACTCCCCTCACCTCACTGATCGTTCCACCCTCTAGCCGGAGCACGAGCAGCAGCAGCTCGTCGGAATTGCGCTGGAGCATGCCGCCTCTGGAGAAGAAGGGGGTCGTTGATTTCAACCACCCCCGGAGCTGCCTCGACCGTCCCTGAGCTCGCCGTCGACCACTCGTTCGTCTGCCCGCCTCGCCGTCATCGCTGGAGCCCTGTTATGCCCCCTATGCACCCCCACTGTGCCGCTAGGGTTCGAGCTCGCTGGTGACATGTTCATCATCGACGACGATCCCCAACCGTCGATCTCCCTTCTAATCCAACGAACCACACAACCCCGTACCGCTTTGCGTGTTATGAGCCAGTGACTGGTGGAACCCCCCTGTCAGCTGAGCCCAGCGCTGCGGAGTGACACTGGGCCGGCCCATTAACCTCTCCCGCGCGACCCAACCGTTTGAATTTAGATTTTTCTATTTTAATTCAAACTCAGTTCTATACCTAGATTCAAAAATCAACCCAGCTCGATTATTGAACCAAAATACATGAAACTAATTTTGTTAGGAAAGTACTGAAATGCTTAATCCAAGCCCATCGGATTCAAATCATTTGGATCTGTAGATCAACCTTGGTAAAAATAACAAATCTGAAGCTTTTTTGCATTCAAACATTTTTCAAAATTCAACCATAATAGCTTTTGAGTTGATTCCAACTCTCAAAAATCACATTTGATCATACCTTTCAGAATATATAAAAACATATGGGTTTACTTACAGAAATAATGTTCAAGTAGTAAAAGAGTGCCACATAGGCATTTCTAGTCACTCTATTTAATTAAAATAAAAAGGTTAAACCTTATTAAATTGTGACACCACTTTAAATCACATTCCCATGTACTGAAATATGTGGTGATGACATGTGTCAACATGATCCCATGTTTGAGTTGGATAATATTAAATCTTAAGTAGTTTTTCAATGAGTAGAAATTAATTTTCTCAAATTAAAATAAATAAGACAAATGCTTTAATCATGTAATGATAGGTGATGATGCTAGATCATCTATAGTACATCTTTGTGTGATGATTGAAAATAGTTAGGTATTGTTTGGTGATTGTGTACCTCGTATTTATTTATAGACGCTAGTACCGACCAAGGATACGGGGAAGAAGGAGGATACTACGAGGAAGAAGCCGAGGAGAACTGTGGCGCCCCGCAAAAACCACTACTAGAAAATCGCGGTGTTTCTGTGCATTGCATCATCATGACCGCATGCTCATGTCATCATGCCACATTGCATTTGAGCATCGTCATCATCGTGCATTTGTTTGTCTGAAACTATTTTCGAAAAACATATTTTTGTTCTCAAAATACCCCGCCTTTATTTCAAATCCAAAACCCGGGTCTCCGGATTATTTCGTTTTGTCTAATCGCGGTTTGCAAAAGCCCCGTTTGAAATAAATAAAATGTTTAATTATTTTTAGGGGGCAGTCGTACCGGGCCGATTCGACCCAGTCGGCCACCCCCAGTGCAAAACCAGCCTGACCAAAATCTTTTTCTACCTAACCCTAACCTACCCAGTCCCAGCGACATCACCCCAGCCACTCCCCGCCCTCCACCTCACCTTCCCCCTCCAATCCCCCTCCTGTCCCCCTCCCAAGCCCACCACCTCGGATCCCACCCCTCCTGCACCTCCCCCCCCTCCACCACCGCTGACTGCGCCCCCGCCCCCACACCGCCACACGTTCCCCAGTCCCACACAGTCCACCTGCCCGCCCCACGCCCGCCCCGCCACACCCCAGCGCCCATCGCCTCTCCCTCCCACCCGCCTCTCCCCTCCCTCTGCCTTCCGGCCCCGCCCGTCTTCCGCCGCCGCCGGCCTATCCTCCGCCTCGTCGCCGCCGGACCCCACCTCGCCCTCCTCGCGCCGGCCCAGCTCGCCTTGCTCCTCCCTCTTCCTCCCCAGCGCTGCCTACGCCGCCAGAGCCCCGCCTGCGCCAGGCTCTCCCTCCTTCGCGTCGCCCCATCGCCCTCCTCTCCGGCTCGCCTCGCCGTCTCCGCCCCGGCCCTCACCTCGCCGATCTACCCCGCCGCCGAGGCGCTCCGAGGCCGCGCCCGCCCCGCTGCCGCCGCCGCGCCTCTCCTTCCTCGCCGCCACCGCTACCCTCTGCTTCCCCCGAACCCCGTCGACCTCGGCCCCGACCCCGCTCTCTCCCCGGGCACCTCCTCCTCCCCGGCCGCCCTGCACCGCCGCCTCGCGTCGTCGGGCCCGAGCGTCGCCAGGCCTCGTCGCCGCCCTCACCTCGGCCTCGCTGCGGTCCGGCCCGCGTGTCTCCCTGCCTCCTCTCTCGCTGTGCCAGGCCACTCGCCTCCCACGTCGGCCTCCGCGACCTCCCCTTGCAGCCGGTGCCCTGTCCCGTCGCTGCGTCGGCCTTTGAGCCGTCGCCGTCCATCGCACGCAGATCTCCGTCGTCGTCTGCAAGCCGCAGTGCTCTGCCGCCGGCCTCCCCAGCGCGGATCCTGTCCTCGCGTCGGTGCTCTGCCGCTCGGTGCCTGCGCAGAATTTTGTGCTAGCTCGTTCTCTGAACATGTACCTTATCTACATGTGTTTAGGCTTTGCAATCTTGGCTACACAGAATGTGTGGTTAGTGGCTGTCCCCGCTATCGAAGCCTCATCGTGGTACCGCTCGTGAATCCCGCTTACAACACCAAGGTCTACCGGCACCGAGGTCGCCGAGAAACCACGCCATCTGAAGATCGCCTCTTCCATTTTGGACCCCAAGATCGGCACTAGGATCGCGTGAAGAATGACAAGTTCTTCTACCCGGAACCCGAAGCACCATCGGAGTACCATTCCAAGACCCTCGACAAGATCTCCGATCCGACACATCGACAAGTTCGCCTCGAGGAGCCGCATGAACCCGAGGATCCATCGATAAGACCTTCGACGCGAACACCGAGCTCTCCTTCCGGGATCCGATGCCCGAGAACCCGAACGCCAAGGTCGCCGATGCGGATACGCCAAGTTCGTCTACCCGGACACCGTGCGACAAGATCTACTTCACGGATCCGAAAACCCCGGTACCCGATCCACTCAAGTCCGCCATCGACGACAAGATCGACACCGACCAGGGCGGATCCGATGTGCCCCCGACACCGACCAAGTTCTTCTTCGCGGATGCGACAAGATCTACTTCCGTTGTCCGAGACCGATCCCGTCGAACCCTGAACCCTGAGACCGGACCCCAAACCACATCGAACCCCAAGATCTGCCGAAACCAGATGTGTGACCCCTTTATCCGAGACCCTAATTTTTATAATATTACTTTATCATCTGTTGCATATTTAATTGTTCATACTCGCATGCATAATGAGGTTGTTGGGGGCATTTAGGCGATTCACCTAAATTAAATATGGGATCCATATGCGGGCAAATCTAGTCGTATATTGGTCCCATTTAAATTTGTGTAGCGAACCGATGATATAATTTTGTCTTGTTAAGGCAACATTTAAATTGCGGGGTAGCTAAACAACATGAACTTAATAATTGTCGGGACCTCGGTTCTGCTTAATATGATCTAATTGCATCGCACCTTTGCCATGTCATACATCATACATGCATCATGCCCGATCTTCTGCCGTAGTATTAAATAGTGCATTCGGTGCTTTCTTCTAGTGCTTTGCTTCTTCACGGATTAGGCCGATGAGTTGATGCGAGCGTCGATCCGATCTTCGGATGAACCTTCGGCAATGTTTTCAGGCGAGCATCTTCCCCTTTCTACCTATCTTACTTTTATAGTATTTATTCCCTCCTGTTGATCTATTGCTATCTGTGTTGCGATGCTCTAGTTTCCGTAACCGTGATATCCCGTGCAGCCTTATATTGCCTTGGACACATCCTATTACCTGTTGTTTGGTAGATAGTTGGACTTGCGCGTCGTAGTCGCTGCTTTGTCGCGATAAGTCAAGTACCTCGATTCTTTGGAAGACGCCATATGCTTTATGCTGGAGATGATCATGGATTTAATTATCGTTTAATTTAATTATTGTTTAATAACTAAAATTGAAGTAGGTAAATGCAGAGGCACCGGTGGGTGATAGATAATATTTGGTTTCCGACCGCTCACTGGTGTCCCGTAGGACCCCGAGTTCTTGACACCTGTTCCGAGATCGAGCGCGCTAACCACATGTGGGATGTATGGGCATCCCATCGATTTAGTACCTGATTTCAAAGTACTGTACTGGGGGCCACAAATAGTTTGGGGCTTTATTACTATTCCGTACTTATGCCATGCTTTACTGCTTTATTTAAATTGTGCGAGGTACTGCACACTGTACTGTTTAGGAAAGCGGAGTGTTTTCGCGGTATCGACAAGCCCAGTTTTGGGTTCCCCGTCGTTTACAGCCACTGGCGCAAACCCTGAGTCCGTCTCGGAGACCGTCCGACTTCGTTGCGGGTAGACTTAGTGGGGTGGCCCCCCCGTGCTTGCTTTGGGTCTGGAAACGTCATGACTTAGGCCCCGCCGACATACCGATGGGTGTATGTTAACTGATCTGGCAAAAAGGGTCGAAGTGCTTGTGGATACTTTGGTGCACCCCTGCAGGGTTAAATCTTTTCGAGAAGCCGTCTCCGCGGTTATGGACGACTTGGAGCACAGTGCTTGATCATAGACAACTATAACTAAAGTTTACTGTTATAATTTGACTTGTATCCGATATGACTACTAACCAGCTTCACTACAACGGAATGGCTAAATAAAAGTACCAACAACTGCTGGGTTTTGGGATATCTCATGCTAATTGTATTTGACTAGTAAGTGACGCAACTACAACAGAATGGTTAACTAAAACGCCCATCGCTTTATTTTATCAGGACGATTATCTATACCTGACTAGTAATTGCTGCAATGATAACTGAATGAATAAAACTGCCAACTGTGTGAGTTCCTCGGTTGACTTCGTCGGTTGGTATCGAGGGGGAATACCAGGATGGGTTTGTTTGGTGTTAGATACAGGTTGGATCCAAATAGACCTTTCTTATCCCTCTCTGATAGCCGACAGTTATATCGAGTCTCTATAGGTTGTTTAGTACATGTTGCCGCTGCCGCTTCAGTCCACCATACCTATGTAGGCGAGGACCGCCGAATTCTAGTCTCGCTGTCTTCGGCCTCGATCGACCGCTTCTCTTTTTCCTTTGCCCTTTGTCGGCACCCTTTTGTTTAAGCAGGTTTTGAGATCGGCGTCGTTAGCAGGTTACCCTTCCGCTTGGCTGGGCAGGGTTATGGACGCCATTGGTTATTCTTCGTGGCTCTTAGCCCCATTTGCATCTTGTCCGTAGTCGGACGCTCTATCATTTTCAAGGTGATTTGGATCTTTGTTACGTATATCTCGTATTCTTGACTCATTGAGTCATTGTTGTATATATATCTGCTCATGGGTCCCATCGAGGACTGTTGTAATGGTATTACGCTTTCCACCCGCTTTAAAAGTGCTCGGTGGGCACCTTTGAATCGCTTTCTATGCGGGTTTGGCGGAAGCGCTAAAACTTGCATAGGGCCGATTCTGAGGGTGTTACTGAGTGGTATCGAGGCTCGGCGATTCGATACCCCACAAGTCCAGCCTGTAGGATAACCTAGCTAACGGCCGAAGTAGAGTGTCAAAACTATTTTTGAAAAATCGGTTGTATAGTTCTAATTAGGTGTGATTTTACTCCTTACCCCTCTGCTATTCTCCTCTTACCTCTACGCGTTTTGAATCCACTCTCTTCTCTTTCTTCGAGTCCAGGAATTCTCGTGGTTGGGTTTTCGTCGTACCTTCAGGGTTTCGCTTCCTCTTTTGGTAACGGTGTTGCTACATCTGGTCTTCATGTTATCCGAGGAATCCTTCGTCTGGTGGACTTCTCTTTATTCCTTCTCGTGCCTTCCGGTGTTTTCCGACGCGCCGACAACATCCACGCCAGCTCCGATGCAGAGTCTGCATCACTCCTTTGTTCCGACCCTCGCTTGTCGAGATCTTCAGTCTGATTCCGAGAATGGTTGCACGCTTTTCTACTGATTGTGCAGAGTAATAGTTTGGGTGCGTGATGGATTGGCCCCCATGCCGACTACCCTTTCTATTCGCTTTTGTACATTGAAGTGGATGAGAATGCATCGGTCCTCTCTTTTATCGAAGTTATAGGTGGCTTTATTTGTTGATACCTCTACCTTCGACCTGTTGTTCCCGGAGTGTTCTCTCGACGATCACGGACAACGACCTCTTGTTAGTGGTGTCGCGAGGATCTACACGAAGCGAGAAGACGCAGATCGCCGACCTTCTTTCCGGTACCATGAGGCGGATCTCGAGGGCGAGATCCATTGTTAGTGGTGTCGAATTGTGGCGCCCCGCAAAAACCACTACTAGAAAATCGCGTTGTTTCTGTGCATTGCATCATCATGACCGCATGCTCATGTCATCATGCCACATTGCATTTGAGCATCGTCATCATCGTGCATTTGCTTGTCTGAAACTATTTTCGAAAAACATATTTTTGTTCTCTAAATACCCCGCCTTTATTTCAAATCCAAAACCCGGGTCTCCGGATTATTTCGTTTTGTCTAACCACGGTTTGCAAAAGCCCCGTTTGAAATAAATAAAATGTTTAATTATTTTTAGGGGGCAGCCGTACCGAGCCGATTCGACCCAGTCGGCCACCCCCAGTGCAAAACCAGCCTGACCAAAATCTTTTTCTACCTAACCCTAACCTACCCAGTCCCAGCCACATCACCCCAGCCACTCCCAGCCCTCCACCTCACCTCTCCTTTTCCCCCCTCCAATCCCTGCTGGCCACCTGTCCCCACCGACCCAGCCACCTCGGGATCCCACCCCTCCTGCAGCCTGCCTCCCCCTGGCCCCACCACCGCTTGACCGCGTCGCCCCCCACTCCCGCACACGCCACACGCTGCACGTTCCCCGGTCCCACACACTGCGGCTGACACGCGCCTCGACCGACCTCACAGGCCCATCCGCCTCCTCCCGAGCCGCCCTTCCTCCTCCGGCCGCCTCGTCTTCCGCCGCCTATCCTCCGCCTGCCGCGGACCCCACTGTCCCTCGCGCCGGCCCAGCTCGCCTTGCTCCTCCCTCGTCCTCATGAGCCCGCTGCCGCCGCCAGAGCCCGCCTGGCGCCCTCCTCGCTGCGTCGCCCCATCGCCTCCCTCGGCTTCGCCAGATCCGCCTGGCCCTCACCTGATCTACCCCGTCCAGGCCGCCCACTTCTTCACAGCTCGCCTCTCCTTCACCATCTACCTCTTCAACCTCGAACCCGTCGACCTCGGCCGACCCGCCTTCTCCCGGCACCTCCTCCTCCCGGCCGCCCTGCACGCCGCCCAGCGTCGTCGGGCCCAGCGTCGCCAGGCCTCGTCGCCGCCTCACCTCGGCCTGCTGCGGTCCGCCCGCTTCCCGCCTCTCCGCTCATGTGCCACCTCGCCTCCCCTGGCGTCGGCCTCGCGACCTCCCTGCAGCCGGTGCTGCCTCTGCCCCTGCACGCCGCGAGCCTGCTGCCCATCGCACGCAGATCTCCGCTGCGTGATCTACAAGCCGCAGTGCTGCCGCCCGGGCCTCCCAGCGCGGATCCTGTCTGGCGTTGCTTGCGCCGGTGCTCGCGCGCAGAATTTTGTGCTAGCTCGTTCTCTGAACATGTACCTTATCTACATGTGTTTAGGCTTTGCAATCTTGGCTACACAGAATGTGTGGTTAGTGGCTGTCCCCGCTATCGAAGCCTCATCGTGGTACCGCTCGTGAATCCCGCTTACAACACCAAGGTCTACCGGCACCGAGGTCGCCGAGAAACCACGCCATCTGAAGATCGCCTCTTCCATTTTGGACCCCAAGATCGGCACTAGGATCACGTGAAGAATGACAAGTTCTTCTACCCGGAACCCGAAGCACCATCGGAGTACCATTCCAAGACCCTCGACAAGATCTCCGATCCGACACATCGACAAGTTCGCCTCGAGGAGCCGCATGAACCCGAGGATCCATCGATAAGACCTTCGACGCGAACACCGAGCTCTCCTTCTGGGATCCGATGCCCGAGAACCCGAACGCCAAGGTCGCCGATGCGGATACGCCAAGTTCGTCTACCCGGACACCGTGCGACAAGATCTACTTCACGGATCCAAAGACCCCGGTACCCGATCCACTCAAGTCCGACATCGACGACAAGATCGACACCGACCAGGGCGGATCCGATGTGCCCCCGACACCAACCAAGTTCTTCTTCGCGGATGCGACAAGATCTACTTCCGTTGTCCGAGACCGATCCCGTCGAACCCTGAACCCTGAGACCGGACCCCAAACCACATCGAACCCCAAGATCTGCCGAAACCAGATGTGTGACCCCTTTATCCGAGACCCTAATTTTTATAATATTACTTTATCATCTGTTGCATATTTAATTGTTCATACTCGCATGCATAATGAGGTTGTTGGGGGCATTTAGGCGATTCACCTAAATTAAATATGGGATCCATATGCGGGCAAATCTAGTCGTATATTGGTCCCATTTAAATTTGTGTAGCGAACCGATGATATAATTTTGTCTTGTTAAGGCAACATTTAAATTGCGGGGTAGCTAAACAACATGAACCTAATAATTGTCGGGACCCCGGTTCTGCTTAATATGATCTAATTGCATCGCACCTTTGCCATGTCATACATCATACATGCATCATGCCCGATCTTCTGCCGTAGTATTAAATAGTGCATTCGGTGCTTTCTTCTAGTGCTTTGCTTCTTCACAGATTAGGCCGATGAGTTGATGCGAGCGTCGATCCGATCTTCGGATGAACCTTCGGCAATGTTTTCAGGCGAGCATCTTCCCCTTTCTACCTATCTTACTTTTATAGTATTTATTCCCTCCTGTTGATCTATTGCTATCTGTGTTGCGATGCTCTAGTTTCCGTAACCGTGATATCCCGTGCAGCCTTATATTGCCTTGGACACATCCTATTACCTGTTGTTTGGTAGATAGTTGGACTTCCGCGTCATTAGTCGCTTGCTCAAGTCTTTGTCGTCGTCAAGTACCTCGATTCTTGGAAGACTGCCATATGCTTTATGCTGGAGATGATCATGGATTTAATTATCGTTTAATTTAATTATTGTTTAATAACTAAAATTGAAGTAGGTAAATGCAGAGGCACCGGTGGGTGATAGATAATATTTGGTTTCCGACCGCTCACTGGTGTCCCGTAGGACCCCGAGTTCTTGACACCTGTTCCGAGATCGAGCGCGCTAACCACATGTGGGATGTATGGGCACCCCATCGATTTAGTACCTGATTTCAAAGTACTGTACTGGGGGCCACAAATAGTTTGGGGCTTTATTACTATTCCGTACTTATGCCATGCTTTACTGCTTTATTTAAATTGTGCGAGGTACTGCACACTGTACTGTTTAGGAAAGCAGAGTGTTTTCGCGGTATCGACAAGCCCAGTTTTGGGTTCCCCGTCGTTTACAGCCACTGGCGCAAACCCTGAGTCCGTCTCGGAGACCGGCCGACTTCGTTGCGGGTAGACTTAGTTGGGTGGCCCCCCCGTGCTTGCTTTGGGTCCGGAAACGTCATGACTTAGGCCCCGCCGACATACCGATGGGTGTATGTTAACTGATCTGGCAAAAAGGGTCGAAGTGCTTGTGGATACTTTGGTGCACCCCTGCAGGGTTAAATCTTTTCGAGAAGCCGTGTCCGCGGTTATGGATGATTTGGAGCATAGTGCTTGATCATAGACAACTATAACTAAAGTTTACTGTTATAATTTGACTTGTATCCGATATGACTACTAACCAGCTTCACTACAACGGAATGGCTAAATAAAAGTACCAACAACTGCTGGGTTTTGGGATATCTCATGCTAATTGTATTTGACTAGTAAGTGACGCAACTACAACAGAATGGTTAACTAAAACGGCCCACTGTTTATTTTATCAGGACGATTATCTATACCTGACTAGTAATTGCTGCAATGATAACTGAATGAATAAAACTGCCAACTGTGTGAGTTCCTCGGTTGACTTCCTCGGTTGGTATCGAGGGGAATACCAGGATGGGTTTGTTTGGTGTTAGATACAGGTTGGATCCGAATAGACCTTTCTTATCCCTCTCTGATAGCCGACAGTTATATCGAGTCTCTATAGGTTGTTTAGTACATGTTGCCGCTGCCGCTTCAGTCCACCATACCTATGTACGCGAGGACCGCCGAATTCTAGTCTCGCTGCTTCGGCCTCGATCGACCGCTCTCTCTTTTTCCTTTGCCCTTTGTCGGCACCCCTTTTGTTTAAGCAGGTTTTGAGATCGACGTCGTTAGCAGGGTTACCCTTCCGGCTTGGCCTGGGCAGGGTTATGGACGCCATTGGTTATTCTTCAGGGCTCTTAGCCCCATTTGCATCTTGTCCGTAGTCGGACGCTCTATCATTTTCAAGGTGATTTGGATCTTTGTTCTGTATATCTGTATTCTTGACTCATTGAGTCGCTGTTGTATATATATCTGTTCTGTGGGTCCCATCGAGGACTGTTGTGTAATGGTATTACTTCGTTTTCCACCTGCACGAAAGTGCCTGGTGGGCACCTTTGAATCGTTTCTATGCGGGTTTGGCGGGAAGCGCTAAAACTTGCATAGGGCCGATTCTGAGGGTGTTACAAGAACTTCAACCACTGCTCTGCACAAGGCAAGCTAACACTTGCAACTATGAAAGTTAGATAACCTATACAATGCATTAAGCATGCTTTGTTAGACACATTTGATGATACCCAATCCTAGTTTTACTTACAAGCTTTATACTTTAGTTCTTTATCAAAGCTTTCTCTTAGAGTTTACTTAAGTGACTTGTAGATTCTAGGAAGATAATTGAATGTTGCATAAAGAGCATTAAATTTGGCCTAAGCTAGATAATCTTGATGTCATCCTAAGGCATGAGATTGAACTTAATTAATCTCTACTTATTTACCACCCCTCATTAGTACTTGCCCCACTTGTAGATGCTAGTGCTAAGCATAAAACTTGATCAAATTTAGATTGGAATACTTGGAGAAAATGGTTATGAAAACCTTGGAATGATGAGTCATTCTACTAAAATGTTTTGACATGTGTTTCCGAACACCAGATGATTTTGATGATGAAAATGTTGAGGCATGAGCCTTAGCGCTTTATAAAACTGATGGTTGTCTGGATGCGATACCATTCCAATTTTACCGTACAACCACAATACCCGAAAATTGGGTAGGGATTGGCTGGAAATTTATATACCTTAGTATGGGTTCCCTCACGGGCAAGGTCTGAGCTGAGGCTACCTTGTGATGATTGTCCACCTGTGCAGTACCCAAGATGACATTTGGTCATGGTTGGGAGGCCAAACTCACAGGAGAGGTGCCTATACTAGGGCGTGTAATTGAAAGGTTAGGATTGATTATCCGCGTACTGAGTATGGTGAATTCAGGATTTGTTCCTGATGGATGTATTGAATGTTGTGGTGAAAGTGTACAATCTCTACAGAGTGTCAAACTATTCGAATAGCCACGTCCGCGGTTATGGACATTTGGAGTGGCCATACTGTTCCCCCGTCAGATGTTTTCAAAATGACTTGTGAAATGAATTGAGACTTTGACTTGACCACAACAGAGGTGTGACATGAAATTCAAGTTCCCACTTAGGTGTTATAAAATTTCAACTAGTTTCTTGCTTCTGAACTTAGTAGAGGTAAATCTGGCTTTTTGCAAAACAACCCTAGAGCTTAGTGTCCTAATACCCCCTTAACTTGTTAGTATTAGTTTGCGAGTACTTAATAGTACTCATGGCTTTGTCCCTGGCTATTCCCGTGGCCAGACTATGAAGAGGAGTACCAGGATGATGGACCATAGGAAGGTTACGACAACTCGGATCATCTCCCATCGTCAGCATTGCCTGTGACCCCGAAGATGGAGCTTCACCTACGCTACCTTTATTATTATGTTATGCCGCTGCTTGAGTTGTATTAAGAACTAGATCATGAGATCCTTATTTGTGTAAGACCTTATGTATGGTTTGTAATGGATGATGTACTGTGAATCCAAATCTGTTATGTCTCGCAAAAATGGTAATCCTGGGATTGCGATGTATGGCATGACAGGCATCTGGGATTAAAAATCCGGGTGTTGACAAGTTGGTATCAGAGCCATCCTGACCATAGGAGACCCTAGTTAGACTGGACGTTTGAATCAAAAACTTAGTTTCAAAACCGAAGGAAGTAAGTATTTACAAAAACTTATTCTCATTCTTATCACATGATTCTTTCATGAAAATTCATGTTCCTCAAAAACTTTTGCAAAATACCTAAAATTTGACACACTTGATCACTCTACTAACTTACTCATCCTATATTCTTATAGATGGACGTGAAGTACACCAAGTTTTATCAGTTGGGGAATGGAGGAGACCTCATCTTTAAGCAGGACTTGGGCCAGCTTTTGGAACTTCTGGAGCGTCCGCACCCCGAGTTCTTCGGAGCTCAGCTCAATGATCAGGAAGGAGAAGATCGGTAGTGGCTAGTGGTTGCAAGTCTCTAAGAAAAGATTGAACCTTCCACTGCCGAGGGAATTCAGTTCACCTTAAGAGAGAACAACTGGCTCGATGGACTTGCCAGAGCCATGCAGGAAGCTCTTGTCCGTGTGTGTGGGCAGAGTATCAACCAGATCAAGGGTACTCGCTTTGAGTTTTGTCCAAGGCATGATGCTATGGGACAGCCACTGGAAGCCCCATATCACCACGAGCTGAAATCTCAGTTGGACCACCTTAGCTTCATGATGTACGATCGTTAGCAGGAACTAGACAATGCCCGTGACTACTCCAACCACAAGTCCGCCATCATCAGGATGAAGGATCAGACCATCGCCATGATACCGAAGGACCGCAAGTCTCGCCGCCGTCAGCTTGACAAGAAGGAGCGCATCATTGCCCGTCTCCGCCACCGTATCTCGGATTTGGAGGAGACCATCCACAAGAGAGACATGCAGTTAGAGGAAAGGGAGAATGCCGGAGAAGACCTTCGTGGAGACCCCTACTCCTATCTCAGCGACGACGATGACTTTCTAGAGGATCAGGCCATGGACTTCTTCACTGATGAGGAGGATTTCGCCTTCATCGATGACGATGAGGATGACGATTACACCGACTCCAAGGAATAGTAGCACTTGAGCACTAGCGTAGTGAGTTGTATTCGGTCTCACTGTATCGTAGTTTCTAGAATGGTTCTTAAAACCATCTGTTTTTCCTTTGTTGTGGTTTGTGTTGAATCGTGTGCTATGAATGAATGAATGAAAATCAAGTTGCTATAAAATCTGAGCCAAACTTTAAAAACTTTTCAAAGTCCCTGAACCTTAGAAATTTCCCTCTTTTCTCATGATCTATCTCAATCTTCAGATGCCTCGCGGAGGAAGTGGTTCATCCCCGGACCCGATGTTGCAGATCCTGCAAATGTTGGTTTCTGACCGCGAAGCTGAAAGAGCAGAACGTCAAGACAACTTAGCCACCCTTTAGCAGATAGCTCAGCTGGCCTACAACAATCAAGGCCAAGGAAATCAGGACAACCATGGATCTAAGCTCAAGAATTTCCAGAACACCAACCCACCTGTTTTCACTAAGTCAGAAGGGCCCCTAGATGCAGATGATTGGCTGCAAACCATGGAAAACAACCCGGAAGTCGCCGGAGTGGAAGCTAACGAGAAAGTTCTGTTCGCCACCCACTATCTAGCCGGAGACGCAAGAGCATGGTGGAACAACGTTCGTGCAATGACCGGAGGGCAGATGATGACCTGGGAGGAATTCAAGGTCAAGTTCAACAGAACCCATGTGCCACAGGGTTTGATCTAGAGAATGAGAGATGAATTCAGAGAACTGAAGCAAGGAAGGATGACCATAGTGGAATACCTTGACAAATTCCTGTCATTAGCTAGGTATGCCCCGGATGAGATCGACACTGAAGCCAAGAAGAAAGAAAGATTCTTGAATGGTCTGCATGATGAGATGCTGACGGTGTTGGTCAATATCCCCTTTGCTGATATTGAAGCCCTCGTCGACTCTTCCATTCAGATGGAAGGAAAGATCAACCAAGCCAACAAGAACCGCAAGCGCCGCATGATGCATCATCCAGGAACCCATCATACCCCAAAGTATAGCCCCAACCCATCTCCCAGATTTTCCCTGAGAACCAACAGACCCCCGATGAACCGTCCGACCTATCCCAACCGTGGAAACCCAAGGCCCGGAGGAAATCACAACAACCCCGGCAACTCTAGCAATTTCAACCGTGCACCACCCAAGTTCAACAACAAAAATGCTACCGCCAACACCAACACTGCCCCTAGGACTGGAAGCAATGTTGTGCCTGTTGCAGCAAAGGACAAGTCGCAAGTGACTTGTTATGACTATGGAAATAAGGGTCACTACTCTAATGAGTGCCCCAATAAGAATTCCGCAGCCCCCAATACAAATGCCCCAGCTCAGCATCAGCGTCGTGTTCAGCCCGGAAGAAGGTCTGCCCCAGGGAATTCGCTCAACCACAACGGCCGTCTTTTTGTCATGCATGCTGAAGAAGCCCAGGAAGCGCCAGATGTCGTGCTGGGTATGTTTTCTGTTAATTCAGTACTTGCAAGAGTGTTGTTTGATTCTGGTGCATTGCACTCATTTGTCACCGAAGAATTTGCATGCACTAGTAAGATTCGACCAACCAAACTGAAGCATGTTATGATTGTTCAAATCCCCGATTCAACCACCAAGGCTAGGCAAATTTGCAAAGCCGTCCCTATCCGAATCCATGTCATAGATTTTTATGCTAACTTGATAGTACTCGGAACCAAATGTTTGGAAGTAGTACTAGGAATGGATTGGATGTCCAAACATAAAGGATTAATTGACTGTGCCAAGAAAGCCATAACCATGACCAGTACAGCCGGAGTATCAGTCGAGCATGTATCTGAAACCTTACCTCGTCAATTCAAGTGCAACAAGAGTATAGCCCAACCTACCATTGACCAAGTCTGGATAGTCTGTGAATACCCTGATGTATTCCCAGATGTTTTGACCGGTATGCCCCCAGATCGGGATATCGAGTTTATCATTGAACTAATCCCCGGAACATGACCCATAGCCTAGAGACCATATAGTATGAACCCGTCTGAACTAGCAGAACTGAAGAAGCAACTAGATGCCATGTTGGAAATTGGATTTATTCAACCAAGTGCGTCACCATGGAGATCACCTGTCCTGTTTGTGGACAAGAAGGATAGAGGTAACCGTTTGTGTACGGATTATCGGAAGTTGAATGATGTCACTATCAAGAACAAATACCCATTGCCCAAGATAGAAGATTTGTTTGATCAGTTGACCGATACCAAAGTGTTTTCTAAGATTTATCTTAGAAATGGTAATCATAAACTCAAGATTTGCGCAGAGGATATCCCCAAGACCGCCTTTACCACCAGATATGGATTATACGAGTATACTGTCATGTATTTTGGATTAACCAATGCCCCCGCTTATTTCATGAATCTCATGAATAAGATTTGTATGGACTTCCTAGATAAGTTTGTCGTTGTTTTCATCGATGACATTCTGATTTATTCCAAATCAGAAGAAGAACATGAGCTACACCTAAGGACCATTCTTGGAACCCTTAGAGAGCATCAGTTGTATGCCAAGTTTAGCAAATGTGAATTCTGGTTACAGGAGGTAGGATTCCTCGGCCACATTGTATCAGCCGGAGGAATTGCCGTTGACCCTACAAAGGTGAAAGATGTCGAAGATTGGCAAGCCCCAACCACTCAAACCCAAGTTCGTGCATTTCTTGGATTGGCGGGATACTACCGCAAGTTCGTAGAAGGATTCTCGAGTATCGCCAGACCCATGACCCAATTGCTGAAGAAGGACAAGAAGTTTGACTGGACGGACAAATGTGAAGCGTGTTTTCAGGAACTCAAGAGGAGATTGATTTCAGCCCCAAACTTAATCATGCCGGATATCACGAAGCCCTTTGACGTGTATTGTGACGCATCCAAGATCGGTCTAGGATGTGCGCTAATGCAAGAAGGAAAATTAATATCTTATCTATCCCGACAACTGCAACAACATGAGCAGAACTATCCAACCCATGACCTCGAGCTTGCAGCTGTAGTTCTAGCCCTGAATACATGGAGGCATTACCTATGGGAAATCATTGTGAGATTTATTCGGATCACAAGAGCCTGAAGTATATATTCACTCAGAAGGAGCTGAATATGAGACAGAGAAGATGGATTGAGCTAATCAAGGATTACGATCTGGACATTCACTATCACCCCGGTAAAGCCAATGTGGTAGCAGATGCCCTTAGCAGATTGCCGTGCCACTTGAACTCGATGATTTTGAAGGAGCAACCAAGCCTACACAAAGAGATGGAAGATTTCCGAATGGAACTAGTGAGTGAAGGATTTTTGGCGAGCATAGAGCTTCAAACCACTTTGATCAGCCAGATCAAGGAGGCGCAGAAAGGAAATGCTAGTATCGAAGGAATCAAGCGTCGTATTGGTACAGGAAAGGTACCTGGTTCACCAAGACGAAGAAGGAGTTCTGTGGTATAAAGGACGCCTTTGTGTACCAGCAGATTCTGAGTTGAAGGAAGTTATTCTGAAGGAAGATCATGATACTCTTTATTCTATCCATCCCAGAGGAATGAAGATGTATCATGTCACATCCCAAGATTTTCCAAATCTTGTAATGTGAAAAATAAAATAAACAAAATAAATTTTGTTGAAAATCAGGGTGAAAAGAAACTTTTGTTTCTAAAAGGAGACTTAAAATCCCATCTTGAACAAACTTTGGTAGAAGTTTGAATTCAACAAAAATCCAAATCAAGGGAAATGCATTCCTTAATGAATGTATCTAGAAATTTGAACACTAGGGAAGTAAATCAAAATCCCTAAGCCCTAGTGGAAGGAAATCCTTTTCCAAAGTATCTCCAAATCTATGGATTTGATCCATACCAAATCTGATCAACAAATATTCACAAAGGATCAAAAAAGACCATAGAGATTGGTTTCACTTAGTTTGGAACCATAGACAAAATCTTATGACTATAATAAGATAAGGGAATTGAGTTTCCAAAGCCATTAAAGCCCTTACCAAAAACCCATACCAATTGGTGAACAAATAATCCTAAAGGGATTTATAAGGATAAACATTTATCAAAGGAAAATAAATTGTTTTGGAAACACTAATTTAGATCTTTTAATAAAAGACTTTGTTTTCAAATGAAAAGGTGAGCCAAATTAATTTTGGCCAAGCTTTTGTAATAAAATATTTTGTTTTGATAAAATGAGTAAAGGTTTATTTAAATAAAATAATAAGTATTTAAATATCCAATTTTATTTAAGTAAAGGCTTTCCCATTTTAATTAAACACCAAAACTTATTTATTTATTTAAATAAGTTTCCAAGTATTCTTTTATTTTTCAAATAAAACCTTCTGGTTTGGTTTTGAAAATAATTGGATTTCAAATGGAAATTTTATTAAATAAATCAAACACTATTAATGATTAAAGATCCATTTTATTTAATTATTAAATGGATCCTAAAATAAATAGAAATATTATTTCATTTTGGATTTGGATTATGTTGTCAAACAGAACCAAATTCAAATGAAAAGTTTGTTGATTGTTTGAATTGATTGAGTGTTGTTTGATTATTTGATTAATTGTTTGAAATTCAAAACAGAAAAAGAAATAGAAAAAGAAAAAGATTTAGACAGAAAAAAATAGGAAAAGGCAGACCCAGCCCAATAGGCCCAGTAACCAGCCCAGTTCCCTCTCGCGCAGAAAAACTTTTGGCACCAAATAGTTAACCCACACAGAGAGTGATAGACTGGACCCACTTCTCCCTCTCACTCACTCGCTGACGAGACGACCCCACCTCCTCTTACTTCCCCCGAACCATTTTTCTTCACCGCAAAACAAACCCGCGCAGAGTATGACTGGTGGACCCTTCGCCAACTTCTTTCCCCACTGACCGTTGGACCCCACTAGCCCTGTTCATCCTCCTCACCCGCCACTGACCGAGCCCCCCTCTCGCTGCCGTTGCTGTCTTTGAATGCCGAGATCAATTCGCGTTACTGCCGCGCCTTTACCTCGCCTTGATCACGCAGATGGAAACGCCCGTGTCTCCTCTATAATTCCCCTCTGACACCTCGCCAGACGCCCAGATCGCCCCAATTCCTCCCTCGAAGGCTTCGCTCCCGACTTCCTCGCCGATTTCGGCCAGCACACGCCGCCCCTTGCCTCGTTGACCTAGCACACATACTCCACGCATCCAGACGCATCTATCCATACCACCCATTCATCCGCGGGTACCCTGAAACCTCGTCAACAATGACAACCACCGTCGCCACCGTCTGCTTCCTCTCCGGCAAAGTCCACAGGTAGCTTCCAGCCGCCCCTCTTCTTTTCGATGATGCGCCTAAGACCAGTGACTTCTTCCGCAACTAACGCCGTCGTTCTCGTGTCCTAGCTCACACCGTAGCGTCGCCTCCGTCGTCGACAGTGAGCACCACCGTCTGTCTTCAACTCCGGCGAAGCCCACAGGTAGTTTCCGGCCGCCCCTCTACCTCTCGATCATGCACACGACTTCGCCTTGACCATGTGAATCTAACCGCGTCATCATTTTGCTTTGAGGTGATCCACAGCGACGTCCACGACGACCACCTGACGCACCCGACGCCGCCACGAACTCCGGCGAGCAATCGCAGCTGACCCGGAGCGCCCCTCGCCCGACCAACACCTCCCCGAGCATCACCGTGATCCCCTGAGCCTGGTGAGCACCCCCTTTTCCTCTCCCGCTTCCTGTATCGCCGGCACCGTCATCGACCGATCGCTTCCGCCCGGCCGCAGTCATTGCCTATGACCAAGCACCCACAATTGCTCGATCTAGATCGGACGCACTAGACAGAACCACTTAACAGCGAAAGGGTACGCGCCCTGTGCCGTACGATCTAAATAGATCCAACGCTCCACGATGCCAATCCGGCCGAACCGGTATCGACCAGTAAGAACACGCCGCGTGTCGCCTATTTGGTTTAAAAACAGATTTGAAAACAGAAACTTTTGCCATTTTCAAACCCTTGTATCTTTGGATCCACACGTCCAAATTTTACAAATTTGATGTCTTTGGAATCAGCAAGACAAGCCCTAGCCAACCCTGCCCTTAGTTTAGCAAATAGTATCTGTTAGCTTGTTTAACTTTGCAGATTCTTTTGTGTGCTTGCTAACATTAGAAAAATCATTTAAAAATGATTTTTAGGTTAAAACCTTTGCAATTTGGTTTGTTGTGACCTTACTGACCCTAGTAACCAACCCATAGTTTGGAAAATGACTTTTGGAAAGGTTTAGAATGGATTAATTAGTTTAGTCCATTTCTAGCCAAACAAAACTATTGTTTTGTTTATGAAAATGTTTTTGGAAAGAAAAACTTTGAGAAAATGGTTTAGACCAAACCTACTGACCCAAATACCAAGTTTTGCAATAGCAACTCATTTGGTGAACCCTATAGGTTAGTGCCTTAGTAAAAATATTTCTACACCACATAGAGTGATACTTTGTTTTGCAAATGGTTTTATAGTGAAACCTTTTGCAAATGACTTGGCCAGTTCAAAAAATGACCAATAGGTGTGCCCAAAAGTCTATGACCCATTAGGAACCCCTTTTTCAAACAAAACAAGGCTTGGCATGCTTGCATACATTACTTTAACATTGCCACTTTGGTAAATGACCATTTTGGATCTTACAAAGTTTAGGAATCTAATAGAGACCCTCTTTGCAAATGACTTTGCCATTTTGGTAAATGACCAAATTGGAACTTACAAAGTTAGAAGCCTAGTGAAGACCATCCTTACAATAGAACCAACCTTTGCATGCTTATGCATGACTTAGATCCCATTACTTTGTGTGTAAAAAATTGTTTGTTTGACTTTGTTATTTTATGTGTGTAGTTTTGCTTGAATGGTAGATTAAGTTTGTGCCTTGATTGATTGATTTGTAGTGACTTGAAGAGTGTGATTGTTGCAAGGACAAGGAGTGAACCTATACCCTCTACCAAAAAGGCAAGTGATGCTTCATATCTTATGTCCCATTATTTTCACTATGCATTAGTGTTTTTGCTAAGTAAAACTTGCATGGTTTTTATTTTGCTAAGTGTAGACCTTGCTTTAGTAGAACCTAGTAGATGAAACCTTAGAGGAAATCTTCCTAAGTTAGGATTCCTATTACTATCATGCTTAGCCTAGCTAATAGAAAACAAGGGTGGATTATATATTCATGCTATGAAAAATCTCCAAGTCTAAGGACTTATGTTTTGTTTAATAAAACAACTAAGTTAATGAATCACTTGGGTGGAATGGAAGGAATGGTTTATGTTGAGTGGTTACTCAGGGCCCATTAAATGGACTACCCTGGTGTATCACAATTGTGGATGGCCACCCAGGAACAAAGAGATTTGAGATGTCAAATGTTGAGAAGCTTCAAGTGCAACCACTTGGCAATATGGGCTCTGCCATGATCATATAGGTTGCAAGAACTTAGCCATATGGACAGTGGGTGGTAGTGTTTGATAGGTTGGAGCGCGTCCATGATGGTCTAAGGGAAAGCTTCTGAAAGATCTTGTCTTGGGAAACCAAGTCTTGTGGGGAAAGTGCACCACCTCTGCAGAGTGTAAAATCTAAGTACTTAGCCATGTCCCTGGTAAAGGACAATTTGAGCATCAAGACATGGAAGCAATCAAGAATCTCATCATTCCAATTTCTAAAATTAAAACTTGTGGGTGATTAAGGGTTGTGTGAATTCTTCAATCTTTGATGGAGAGATGGCTTGGTACAAGGATCTTGAAATCTTAGATTGGGAAAAATGATTTTGCCAAGCACTTCAGTCAATGATTGGTAGATGCCTCGAGAAGGATCTTTGGTCTTTGATTGGTAGATGCCTTGGGAAAGTTTTGCCAAACAAAAACTTAGTATTTTCAAAATGTTAGGGAAAAATCTATTTTGAGCAATGCAAGCCTCAACTCCACTTAGCCAAATGCATATAGATGTTAGACGCCACTATACTACCAAAGTATCACTTGCCAATACAATTCAAATGTATTGACCCTCTGTGGCTGTAACTTGTAATGTTGCAGGTTTGATTGATTTTAGTGAAGATTGATTGATTAGGATTACAAAGTCTACAACCAACATCTGCCTGTGGCACTTTGAAGATGAAGGACCCATGACTATAGTTATTCCGCTGCAATGTAATGTAAATAGCCAATGAGCTATGTTTGATGTAATAAAACTATTTTATTCCTGGTTATAAAGTTGTATTATGACCTTTGTTTCTTGATATTACATCTAAACTGTGGATGCTAGCTATTGATCCAGGGACTAGCATTGTAAACACAGGGGACTCAATCTTATTAAAGGTTGGGGACGCTACAGATGGTATCAGAGCATTGTGTTGCCTGTAGGATTTGTAACCCTAGGATTGGACAAAAACCCTTAGAAAAATAGGAGTTGTATTTGTTCCAAAACTTATTTACAAAACAATCTTGTAAACTCTTTCCTCAACCATTTTGGTTTCAACTCTACATCTCTTCTACTTCAAACTTAATGGAAAAACCTACCCCATGACCAAAAACTTCATCATGTGCAAAGGACTTCATCAACTCTAATGACTTCAACTTCTTCAACTCTAATGACTTCAACTTCTTCAAGTGACTTCAACATCTTCAGCATGTTCACCAAGACTTCCAACTTGGATGACACTAAAGACTACAAGTGAGACAAGAAATGTTACTCAAGACTTGAAGACTAAGGAAAAACAACTTAGAAGAAGCCATCATCACCTTTGAAGTTTTTGTGACCAAGGATTTTCTCAAGAAGAAAAAGATCTCATTCAAGAAGAATCAACCAAGAAGGATGGAAAGATCCCAAGTGAACCATATAGATGGACCACCATATTTAGTGTAAACCCAACACACCAACTTATGTGGTGTAACAAAAATTATTTTTGGTTACCTACCAATGTGATTGAAACTTGTTGTTTGAGTGGAGTGTTTGTTTGTGATTGCTTGCACATTGCTTGTGTAAATTGTGATGTGTGTGATTAGGATTGATTCCCATAGAAATATTTTGTCTATTCTAATCCCAATCCAACCCAAACAGATGACTTCTCCAAGAAACTCCAACATCAAGGATGGTGACAACAACAACAATCAAGAGGACAACATGAGAGAACTCATAGCAACCCAAAACCAGTTGAACCAACTAACAACTCAGTTCATAGCCAACAATAGTAATAAAGATCCAGCACTGCAAAAGTTTTTGGAGGAACAATCCCAACTGATGCTTAAGGTGACTAATCAAATGATCAGCATGGAAGAAAACTATCCCAAAAGAGTGTATGACAACAAGGATGACAAGAATGTTATTCTAGATGGAGACCCAGCTTGCATTATTTGTGGAGACAAGGACCATACTTCCAAGGAGCATGAAGACCAATGCCCCAACTGTGAAGAGAAACATCCTATTGGACAATGTCCTACCTCTCAAGCTACTTGTTACCTTTGTGAAGGAAACGACCATGTCCCTATCCAATGCCCCATCTATGCCATTGTTGAACAAAGGAAACAAGAAGGGTCCAAGTATGCCAAAAATGTTGATGACAAAGGAAAAGGACCACTCATACCTCCAAACAAGACAACCCAATTCAAAGGATCAAAGAAACCCAAGAAACCAAGACAGGACATGAGCCTTGTGCAATGTCGTAAATGTAAGGAAATGGGACACTACCCCAGTGGATGCCCAGAGAACCCGAAGAATAAAGAGATCGGCCAAGTAGTGTGCAACAACTGCAAAGAGCTAGGCCACTATGTAGCCACTTGTCCACAGGAAATACGCAAGGAACTTGAAGACATCCACTGTTTCAATTGCAAGAACCCAGGACACTATGCAAGCAATTGTCCAGAAAAGATGAAGAACAAGTTGAACAAGCCTATGGAGAAACTAAACCTTGGCCCATGAGTCAAGTGTGAAATAAAGGCCACTATGCAGAAGCTTTCCAAGAAGAAGTTTTCCAAGATCCAAGCAAGCCAAGACGTAGTCTAGTTGGAATTTTTTTTAAGGGTGGTAGTACCCTAGTTGTTTTGAGCCAACTTGTAACCCTAGCCTCCCCAAATCTCGGGACGAGATTTATTTTAAGGGTGGTAGCCTGTCACATCCCAAGATTTTCCAAATCTTGTAATGTGAAAAATAAAATAAACAAAATAAATTTTGTTGAAAATCAGGGTGAAAAGAAACTTTTGTTTCTAAAAGGAGACTTAAAATCCCATCTTGAACAAACTTTTGTAGAAGTTTGAATTCAACAAAAATCCAAATCAAGGGAAATGCATTCCTCAATGAATGTATCTGGAAATTTGAACACTAGGGAAGTAAATCAAAATCCCTAAGCCCTAGTGGAAGGAAATCCTTTTCCAAAGTATCTCCAAATCTATGGATTTGATCCATACCAAATCTGATCAACAAATATTCACAAAGGATCAAAAAAGACCATAGAGATTGGTTTCACTTAGTTTGGAACCATAGACAAAATCTTATGACTATAATAAGATAAGGGAATTGAGTTTCCAAAGCCATTAAAGCCCTTACCAAAAACCCATACCAATTGGTGAACAAATAATCCTAAAGGGATTTATAAGGATAAACATTTATCAAAGGAAAATAAATTGTTTTGGAAACACTAATTTAGATCTTTTAATAAAAGACTTTGTTTTCAAATGAAAAGGTGAGCCAAATTAATTTTGGCCAAGCTTTTGTAATAAAATATTTTGTTTTGATAAAATGAGTAAAGGTTTATTTAAATAAAATAATAAGGATTTAAATATCCAATTTTATTTAAGTAAAGTCTTTCCCATTTTAATTA
Organism: Avena insularis; assembly: GCA_023614405.1. Classification (NCBI taxonomy): domain Eukaryota; kingdom Viridiplantae; phylum Streptophyta; class Magnoliopsida; order Poales; family Poaceae; genus Avena; species Avena insularis. The sequence goes on along the minus strand of CM042685.1, from coordinate 89,209,469 downwards.
AACACCAAAACTTATTTATTTATTTAAATAAGTTTCCAAGTATTCTTTTATTTTTCAAATAAAACCTTCTGGTTTGGTTTTGAAAATAATTGGATTTCAAATGGAAAATTTATTAAATAAATCAAACACTATTAATAATTAAAGATCCATTTTATTTAATTATTAAATGGATCCTAAAATAAATAGAAATATTATTTCATTTTGGATTTGGATTATGTTGTCAAACAGAACCAAATTCAAATGAAAAGTTTGTTGATTGTTTGAATTGATTGAGTGTTGTTTGATTGTTTGATTAATTGTTTGAAATTCAAAACAGAAAAAGAAAAAGATTTAGACAGAAAAAAATAGGAAAAGGCAGACCCAGCCCAATAGGCCCAGTAACCAGCCCAGTTCCCTCTCGCGCAGAAAAACTTTTGGCACCAAATAGTTAACCCACACAGAGAGTGACAGACTGGACCCACTTCTCCCTCTCACTCACTCGCTGACGAGACGACCCCACCTCCTCTTACTTCCCCCGAACCGTTTTTCTTCACCGCAAAACAAACCCGCGCAGAGTATGACTAGTGGACCCTTCGCCAACTTCTTTCCCCACTGACCGTTGGACCCCACTAGCCCTGTTCATCCTCCTCACCCGCCACTGACCGAGCCCCCCTCTCGCTGCCGTTGCTGTCTTTGAATGCCGAGATCAATTCGCGTTACTGCCGTGCCTTTACCTCGCCTTGATCACGCAGATGGAAACGCCCGTGTCTCCTCTATAATTCCCCTCTGACACCCCGCGCTCGCACGCCCCAGACCGCCCCCAATTCCTCCCTGAGCGCTTCTTTCTCCGACAACTTCCCTCGCCGATTTCGGCCAGCACACGCCGCCCCTTGCCTCGTCGACCTAGCACACATACTCCACGCATCCAGACGCATCTATCCATACCACCCATTCATCCGCGGGTACCCTGAAACCTCGCCAACAACGACAACCACCATCGCCACCGTCTGCTTCCTCTCCGGCGAAGTCCACAGGTAGCTTCCAGCCGCCCCTCTTCTTTTCGATGATGCGCCTAAGACCAGTGACTTCTTCCGCAACTAACGCCGTCGTTCTCGTGTCCTAGCTCACACCGTAGCGTCGCCTCCGTCGTCGACAGTGAGCACCACCGTCTGTCTTCAACTCCGGCGAAGCCCACAGGTAGTTTTCGGCCGCCCCTCTACCTCTCGATCATGCACACGACTTCGCCTTGACCATGTGAATCTAACCGCGTCATCATTTTGCTTTGAGGTGATCCACAGCGACGTCCACGACGACCACCTGACGCACCCGACGCCGCCACGAACTCCGGCGAGCAATCGCAGCTGACCCCGAGCGCCCCTCGCCCGACCAACACCTCCCCGAGCATCACCGTGATCCCCTGAGCCCGGTGAGCACCCCCTTTTCCTCTCCCGCTTCCTGTATCGCCGGCACCGTCATCGACCGATCGCTCGCTTCGCCGGCAAGCCATGGCCGTCATTGCCGTCTATGACCAAGCACCCCACAGCCGTTCGATCTAGATCGGACGCACTAGACAGAACCACTTAACAGCGAAAGGGTATGCACCCTGTGCCGTACGATCTAAATAGATCCAACGCTCCACGATGCCGATCCGGCCGAACCGGTATCGACCAGTAAGAACACGCCGCGTGTCGCCTATTTGGTTTAAAAACAGATTTGAAAACAGAAACTTTTGCCATTTTCAAACCCTTGTATCTTTGGATCCACACGTCCAAATTTTACAAATTTGATGTCGTTGGAATCAGCAAGACAAGCCCTAGCCAACCCTGCCCTTAGTTTAGCAAATAGTATCTGTTAGCTTGTTTAACTTTGCAAATTCTTTTGTGTGCTTGCTAACATTAGAAAAATCATTTAAAAATGTTTTTAAGGTTAAAACCTTTGCAAATTGGTTTGTTGTGACCTTACTGACCCTAGGAACCAACCCAAAGTTTGGAAAATGACTTTTGGAAAGGTTTAGAATGGATTAATTAGTTTAGTCCATTTCTAGCCAAACAAAACTATTGTTTTGTTTATGAAAATGTTTTTGGAAAGAAAAACTTTGTGAAAATGGTTAGACCAAACCCACTGACCCAAACACCAAGTTTTGCAATAGCAACTCATTTGGTGAACCCTATAGGTTAGTGCCTTAGTAAAAATATTTCTACACCACATAGAGTGATACTTTGTTTTGCAAATGGTTTTATAGTGAAACCTTTTGCAAATGACTTGGCCACTTCACAAAATGACCAATAGGTGTGCCCAAAAGTATATGACCCATTAGGAACCCCTTTTTCAAACAAAACAAGGCTTGGCATGCTTGCATGCATTACTTTAACTTTGCCACTTTGTTAAATGACCATTTTGGATCTTACAAAGTTTAGGAATCTAATAGAGACCCTCTTTGCAAATGACTTTGCCATTTTGGTAAATGAACAAATTGGAACTTACAAAGTTAGAAGCCTAGTGAAGACCATCCTTACAATAGAACCAACCTTTGCATGCTTATGCATGACTTAGATCCCATTACTTTGTGTGTAAAAAATTGTTTGTTTGACTTTGTTATTTTATGTGTGTAGTTTTGCTTGAATGGTAGATTAAGTTTGTGCCTTGCTTGATTGATTTGTAGTGACTTGAAGAGTGTGATTGTTGCAAGGACAAGGAGTGAACCTATACCCTCTACCAAAAAGGCAAGTGATGCTTCATATCTTATGTCCCATTATTTTCACTATGCATTAGTGTTTTTGCTAAGTAAAACTTGCATGGTTTTTATTTTGCTAAGTGTAGACCTTGATTTAGTAGAACCTAGTAGATGAAACCTTAGAGGAAATCTTCCTAAGTTAGGATTCCTATTACTATCATGCTTAGCCTAGCTAATAGAAAACAAGGGTGGATTATATATTCATGCTATGAAAAATCTCCAAGTCTAAGGACTTATGTTTTGTTTAATAAAACAACTAAGTTAATGAATCACCTGGGTGGAATGGAAGGAATGGTTTATGTTGAGTGGTTACTCAGGGCCCATTAAATGGACTACCCTGGTGTATCACACTTGTGGATGGCCACCCAGGAACAAAGAGATTTGAGATGTCAAATGTTGAGAAGCTTCAAGTGCAACCACTTGGCAATATGGGCTCTGCCATGATCATATAGGTTGCAAGAACTTAGCCATATGGACAGTGGGTGGTAGTGTTTGATAGGTTGGAGCGCGTCCATGATGGTCTAAGGGAAAGCTTCTGAAAGATCTTGTCTTGGGAAACCAAGTCTTGTGGGGAAAGTGCACCACCTCTGCAGAGTGTAAAATCTAAGTACTTAGCCATGTCCCTGGTAAAGGACAATTTGAGCATCAAGACATGGAAGCAATCAAGAATCTCATCATTCCAATTTCTAAAATTAAAACTTGTGGGTGAACAAGGGTTGTGTGAATTCTTCAATCTTTGATGGAGAGATGGCTTGGTACAAGGATCTTGAAATCTTAGATTGGGAAAAATGATTTTGCCAAGCACTTCAGTCAATGATTGGTAGATGCCTCGAGAAGGATCTTCAGTCTTTGATTGGTAGATGCCTTGGGAAAGTTTTGTCAAACAAAAACTTAGTATTTTCAAAATGTTAGGGAAAAATCTATTTTGAGCAATGCAAGCCTCAACTCCACTTAGCCAAATGCATATAGATGTTAGACTCCACTATACTACCAAAGTATCACTTGCCAATAAAATTCAAATGTATTGACCCTCTGTGGCTGTAACTTGTAATGTTGCAGGTTTGATTGATTTTAGTGAAGATTGATTGATTAGGATTACAAAGTCTACAACCAACATCTGCCTGTGGCACTTTGAAGATGAAGGACCCATGACTATAGTTATTCCGCTGCAATGTAATGTAAATAGCCAATGAGCTATGTTTGATGTAATAAAACTATTTTATTCCTGGTTATAAAGTTGTATTATGACCTTTTTTTCTTGATATTACATCTAAACTATGGATGCTAGCTATTGATCCAGGGACTAGCATTGTAAACACAGGGGACTCAATCTTATTAAAGGTTGGGGACGCTACATATCAAGATTTGAAAGAGCAATTTTGGTGGCATAAGATGAAGAGAGAAATTGGAAGCTATATTGCCAAGTGTGATATATGTCACCGAGTCAAGGCGGGACATCAAAGACCCGCCGGATTGTTGCAACCATTGCAGATTCCGAAATGGAAATGGGATTCCGTTGGAATGGACTTTATCACCGGACTGCCTACTTCTAGTAGGGGAAATTACTCTATCTGGGTCATACTGGATAGATTGTCCAAAGTCGCCCATTTCTTACCAATCAAGACCACATATCAGAGTTCGAAGCTAGCGGAGTTATACATTGCTAGAATCGTCAGTTTACATGGAGTCCCGAAGAACATCGTATCTGATCGAGGAACTCAGTTTACCTCGAGATTCTGGAAGAGAGTCCAAGAAGGTTTAGGAACCCGACGAGATTTCAGCACAGCTTATCACCCTCAGAACGACGGACAAACGGAGCGAGTAAATCAAATACTCGAAGATATGCTGAGAGCATGTGTGTTAGAGTATGGATCTAAATGGGAAGAATGTCTACCGTTCGCAGAATTTTCATACAACAACAGTTATCAAGCTAGTTTGCAATGGCCCCATTTGAGTTCATGTATGGAAGGAAGTGTCGCACCCCTTCGAACTGGTCGGAAGTAGGAGAGAGTCAGATTTTCGGACCCGACATCCTACGAGAAGTAGAAGAGAAGGTTCACAAGATTCGTGAGCACCTCAAGACCGCTCAGTCAAGATAGAAGAGTTACACCGACAAGAGACGTCGAGACCTCGCCTTCAACATCAGAGAGTTTGTGTATCTGAAAGTGTCGCCATTGAAGGGAATGCAGCGTTTCCAACTGAAGGGAAAGTTAGCCCCTAGATATATCGGCCCCTTCAAAATTCTGAACCGTCGAGGAGAAGTGTCGTATCAATTGGAACTGCCAGAAGAGATGTCAGCCGTGCACAATGTGTTCCATATCTCATTACTTCGCAAATGCCTTGAAGTTCCGGAGAAGACTGAAGTTTTCAAGAATATTGATCACCGGACCATAGAAATCAACTCTCAAAATAAACAAATGAAGTGAATGGTCATTTTTGCCAAATTAACTCTCATGCCTACTTTGGCTATCCCTAGTTTTCAAAACTCAACAGAAACATTTGTGGATATTTGCACCCCTTGTTAGTACTCATAATAAGGTACCAAGGCCCACTCTGTGATCTTCCAAAAACATTCAAATGCTCAGTTTAAATGATAGTTTAAAATTGAATCTATCTCATATGGGAAGATCCCACTATTACAAAAACCACTCAAACAAGTTCAATTTTCAAAACCCAAGCACCCACAGAATCCTCAGCACATGCCTAGCACACCCACCAAAAATCTTTTCAAAATTCAAAAGTAAGTTTCTTGCGGCTATTTCATCAAACATCTTGCAGATTCAAATCAAACAAATCACAAACACTATAGTGTGCAATAAATTTGGCCTAACTTGTTCCCTCTATGGTTGCAACTAGTCTTTAGTAGATCATCTAGCTCAATTGTAAACATCTAGAACCACTGTGAGCTTGCCTTGCCATCAATGGTGAGCAGGCCGAGCCTCACCATGCTACCCTATTGTCGCCGGCCAGATAGCAGCCACCCTAGCCTTGCCAACCTTGTCTGGGAGGTATCCAGCACCTCACCGCCGCCCACTGTCCCCTCCCCAAGCCAGTGCAAGCCGTGGACCACCAGGAACGCCGCGCTCCCAGTGCCACTGCGACATGCTGAGCCTTCCCTAGAGCGCCGCACCCGGCACGCGTGCACACGCCGCCCCTCAACCGCAGCCCATGCCTACTGCTTCGCCATGATCCCAGGAACACGCAGGACACCCCCATTCGCCGCCCCGTGCCTCACAGCCACCGCTCGCCGTCGAAGACGTCGCCTCTGCCGCGCAGAGCATCGCACATTCCCGACCGATTGCCACCGCCCCTAAGCGCGCATTTAAGCTCTAGAGCATCGCCAGGAGACCGCCCATTGATCGCCAACCTCAGCCATGCCATCGCCTGCCCATCCCTCTCGGTCTCGCTGTCGAGCCTATAAAAGGAGGTGACCCCCAGCCATTTGAAGCACACCATTCCAATCCCATCACCTCACTGATCGTTCCACCCTCTAGCCGGAGCACGAGGAGCAGCAACTCGCCGGAAATGCACCGGAGCAGGCCGTCTCTGGAGAAGAAGGGGGCCGTTGATTTTGACCACCCTCGGAGCTGCCTCAATCGTCCCTGAGCTCGCCGTCGACCACTCGTTCGTTTGCCCGCCTCGCCATCGTTGCTGGAGCCCTGGTATTCCCCCTATGCACCCCCACTGTTCCGCTAGGGTTCGAGCTCGCCGGTGACATGTTCATCGTCGACGATGATCCCCAGCCGTCGATCTCCTTTCTAATCCAACGATCCACACAACCCCGTACCGCTTCGCTTGTTATGAGCCACTAACTGGTGGAACCCCCTTGTCAGCTGAGCCCAGCGCTGTGGAGTGACACTGGGCCGGCCCATTAACCTCTCCCGAGTGACCCAACCGTTTGAATTTAGATTTTTCTATTTTAATTCAAAATCAGTTTTGTACCTAGATTCAAAAATCAACCCAGCTCGATTTATTGAACCAAAATACATGAAACTAATTTTGTTAGGAAAGTACTGAAATGCTTAATCCAATCCCGTTGGATTCAAATCATTTGGATCTGTAGATCAACCTTGGTAAAAATAACAAATCAGAAGCTTTTCTGCATTCAAACATTTTTCAAAATTCAACCATAATAGCTTTTGAGTTGATTACAACTCTCAAAAATCACATTTGATCATACCTTTCAGAATATATAAAAACATATGGGTTTACTTACAGAAATAATGTTCAAGTAGTAAAAGAATGCCACATAGGCATTTCTAGTCACTCTATTTAATTAAAATAAAAAGGTTAAACCTTATTAAATTGTGACACCACTTTAAATCACATTTCCATGTACTGAAATATGTGGTGATGACATGTGTCAACATGATCCCATGTTTGAGTTGGAGAATATTAAATCTTAAGTAGTTTTTCAATGAGTAGAAATTACTTTTCTAAAATTAAAATAAATAAGACAAATGCTTTAATCATGTAATGATAGGTGATGATGCTAGATCATCTATAGTAAAGCTTTGTGTGATGATTGAAAATAGTTAAGTATTGTTTGGTGATTATGTACCTCGTATTTATTTATAGACGCTAGTACCGACCAAGGATACGAGGAAGAAGGAGGATACTACGAGGAAGAAGACGAGGAGAACTTCAACCACTGCTCTGCACAAGGCAAGCTAACACTTGCAACTATGAAAGTTAGATAACCTATGCAATGCATTAAGCATGCTTTGTTAGACATATTTGATGGTACCTAATCCTAGTTTTACTTACAAGCTTTATACTTTAGTTCTTTATCAAAGCTTTCTCTTAGAGTTTACTTAAGTGACTTGTAGATTCTAGGAAGATAATTGAAGGTTGCATAAAGAGCAGTAAGTTTGGCCTAAGCTAGATAATCTTGATGTCATCCTAAGGCATGAGATTGAACTTAATTAATCTCCACTTGTTTACCACCCCTCATTAGTACTTACCCCACTTGTAGATGCTAGTGCTAAGCATAAAACTTGATCAACTTTAGATTGGAATACTTGGAGAAAATGGTTATGAAAACCTTGGAACGATGAGTCATTCTACTGAAATGTTTTGACATGTGTTTCCGAACACTAGATGATTTTTATGATGAAAATGTTGAGGCATGAGCCTTAGCCCTTTATAAAACTGATGGTTGTCTGGATGCGATACCATTCCAATTTTACTGTACAACCACAATACCCAAAAATTGGGTAGGGATTGATTGGAAATTTATATACCTTAGTATGGGTTCCCTCACGGCCAAGGTCTGAGCTGAGGCTACCTTGTGAAGATTGTCCACCTGTGTAGTACCCAAGATGACAGTTGGTCATGGTTGGGAGGCCAAACTCACAGGAGAGGTGCCTATACTAGGGCGTGTAATTGAAAGGTTAGGATTTATTAACCACATACTGAGTATGGTGAATTCAGGATTTGTTCCTGATGGATGTATTGAATGTTGTGGTGAAAGTGTACAATCTCTGCAGAGTGTCAAACTATTCGAATAGCCGCGTCCGCGGTTATGGACAGTTGGAGTGGCCATACTGTTCCCCCGTCAGATGTTTTCAAAATGACTTGTGAAATGAATTGAGACTTTGACTTGACCACAACAGAGTTGTGACATGAAATTCAAGTTCCCACTTAGGTGTTATAAAATTTCAACTAGTTTCTTGCTTCTGAACTTAGTAGAGGTAAATTTGGCTTTTTGCAAAACAACCCTAGAGCTTAGTGTCCTATTACAAAAACCCCCTTAACTTGTTAGTATTAGTTTGCGAGTACTTAATAGTGCACATGGCTTTGTCCCTGGATATTCTCGTGGCCAGACTATGAAGAGGAGTACCAGGATGATGGACCACAGGAAGGTTACGACAACTAGGATCATCTCCCATCACGACATTGCTCGTGACCTCAAGATGGAGCTTCACCTATGCTACCTTTATTATTACGTTATTCCGCTGCTTGAGTTGTATTAAGAACTGGATCATGAGATCCTTATTTGTGTAAGACCTTATGTATGGTTTGTAATGGATGATGTACTGTGATATCCAAATCTATTATGTCTCACAAAAATGGTAATCCCGGGATTGCGATGTATGGCATAACAGGCATCTGGGATTAAAAATCCGGGCGTTGACAAATACCGATCAACACTACCTTATGCTTGTTATTTGTTGCATCATCATGACATCATCCTCATGATCATCATGCCACCTTGAATTTGGGCATCATATAAAACCCCGTTTTATTTGGTTCTTATCCCACATGCATTTATATTGTATTACTTATATTTGCTTCTTGATATATTGTATTTGTTTCTTGATAAATTGCTTCATGCCCAAGTTGAGTTGTGGGTATATCTCTTGTGCAACTCCATCACCTTTCTTTATTACCACCTTTCACTCCACCATACCAACTACATATGAGCATTACATTTCTTTTGGCTTTTGTCTAGCTCATATGTAATAGGATGGATCCACTTCTAGCTCTACATGATTCCATACATGTTTCCTTATTATTTTCACAGTGGTTGTATGGGAACCTACATGTCCAAGGTTACATCCCATGTAGTAGTAGAAGCCATGTTCTCTCTCAACCATGGTTCATTGGTGAGCTTATTTGATTAATGGGGCTACACTAAATCTTAGTGGGAAGACACACACTATGAGGGCCTCATAATTCAAATAGTGACATTGATGCTTGGATCCTTTGAGTACTTGATCTCTTGGCCTATACCAAATTATAGTTGTTTTCACAACTATCAAACATGCACTATATGATGTGACATGCAAACTTTTTTCTTCCTTGATGAACCCCTAATGTTTCCTTGCTTGACCCTAGTCGGTGTTACGCCTTCACTTTTTGAAGTTGTCCAGCTATTTCAAATTCTCGAAATAACCAACTAAACTTTGAAATTCAATTCAAACAGTTTTATAAATACATAAAAATAAAGGCAGAACCTTCCTAGGCCAATCCTGGCCGCAGCAGCCAGCAACCAGCCGCTGCTCTTCTCCCTCTCTGCCTTGGTCCTGCCCAGCTCACCTTCTTGGCCCAGCTCCAACAACCCGCACTACTAGGAAGCTAGCTATAAATAGGCAGACCTTCTGTGGCGCATGGTGCTGACCATGCGCCACAAAAGATGTCAAGTGGCACATCTGTCCCAATGCGCCATAGAACCCTAAAACTTCTGTGGCGCATGGAAATGGGCAATGCGCCACAGAAGTGAGGTGGGACCCATCACCAGGCCTTGGTCTATGAAACATCTGTGGCGCATATAGACAGATGCGCCACAGAATCATCAGGTGGGACCCACAGCAGGCGGGCTTTGACCGTGCTCTGACCAATCTTCTATAGCGCATATGATGTTATGCGCAACAGAAGTTTATATCTTCTATGGCGCATATCTCCATATGCACCACATAACAAGAATGTGGGCCCCACAGTCTGGCCACCTATGATCAAACTTCTGTGGCGCATATCTACAATATGCGCCACAGAATGGTGCGTGCTACTCAGAATATGTTGAGAATTTGTAGTACATTTTCCTCTTGCTTTTCCCGACTAAACAAGTACTAGTGGCATAGGTAGAATACTAGACAATCTACTAGATAGACAGTGGCATACATCATTGCAAATGCACATGCGCATAGCCCTTGAACAACAAAACAACAATGGCATACATCATTGCAAATGCACAAACTACAACATTGCAAATTCCTTCACAGAGCTGGTGGGGGCGATGGCAGTGGAAGATGCCAGACCTCCCTGTTCACGCGCGCCTGTAGCCTGCAGACGTGCTCCTCCATGGACACGTTGGGGTCGAGCACCGACCACCACCCGATTGGTTCCGCCATGCGCTCCTCTAGGGACGCGAACACGGCGTACAACCTCATGTCCTTGTTGTAGAGGGCCTCGTGCCGCAGCCTGGCCTCCTCCTCGATTAGGTTGACCTCCGAATCCCACGACGGCTGACTCCGAGCACCGCCCCACAACCTCGCCCCTCCACTGCGAGTAGGCTGCAGGGAACGCGAGCGGGCTGTGCTCTCCAGCGAGTCTTCCGACGAGTTGTGGGAAGAAGACATCAGGGGCAGGGACGATGCTTTTGACAGGGAGTGTGGTATATATAGAGGGGTGTCATTAAAGCAGCTAGCTGCCACCTTTAATTTTGTGCAAATCTGGACGCAGGGTTCTGTGGCCCATATGGATGATATGCACCATAGAAGTTCTATCCTCTATGGCGCATATCACACATATGCGCCATAGAACCCTGGTCTAGATCTGCTTTTGACCTGGATCTAACGGACCATACGTGGGCCCACAGACCTGCCACCTATGGCCAAGTTTCTGTGGTGCATATGGGCGATATGCGCCACAAAATATTAAACTTCTGTGGCGCATATAATCCATATGTGCCACAAAACCCTTCGTCCACGTCTACACAAAAGGTGGTAGCTTTGCACCCCTCTATCTACCACCATCCATTTCACATCCTTCTTCCCCCTCCTCCCAGCTCGTCTTCCTCCTCTCTCCCACCCCATTGTGCCCATAATTTTCTACATTTTGTTGTATTTAAACCTACTATAGTTGATAGATTGGTTAGGGAAAGCCTTTCTCCAACTAGTAGATCTAAAAGACACTTACTTTTCTCCTCCACATTTCTATTTGTGTACCATTATATCTCCATAGATCTATTGGTCCACACTCTCTCACATCTCGCTCTCGACTCGGTATTCAATCTACCCGGTGAGTAACTGGCCATGAATATGCATGTTTTGTAGGTGTAAAGCTTATCGTGCGGGCGGTGTGTACATGTGATGCATGGCGCGAAGATGATGTTTGTGCATGAAGCTTGTGTGGTGCATGAATGTTTGCATGTGAAGAAGTTTCTTGTTTTTTCTTGTCTTCCCCGGTGTGGTGCATGAATGTTTGCCAAAATGTTGATTCATTTCCATTTCGGATTTTTTTTGCACAACCCATATGTCATACTTTCAGGAAATGTCATGCCGAATTTTTTCGGGGACCATGCATGTGTGTTTCTGTGTGCATAAAGTGTGGTTTATAATTAAGCTACTCTGTCTTTTTCTCTATACGTGCATACCGTGCATGCAACCATGGTCGTCAGGATGAGCGAAGGTCCAGTTACTAGGATTAAGAAAGACGCGAAGGCTGACATGATTCGGAACAACAAGACCCAGATAAGATGTCCATGTCGAACATGTAAACTCCAGTGCTGGATCGATCCTGATTCTGGACAATTGGAGGATCACCTGCTCAGGTGCGGTTTCATGCGCGACGACTTCGATGAGGAGCCGACAGTAAATGGTGGTGGTCATCATGAAGACGTGGGAGGGTGAGAAGACGAAGAGTCTCCCGACAAGCATGGTCATGATGACGAAGAATATACCGGTGGGCATGATCATCATGACGAAGAAGGAGACGTCGACAGACATGACCATCATGAAGAAGGAGAAGAAGCGAACACCCAGACGCTGCTAACTTCGGTGTTAAGGGACCCTCATGTTCAGGAACTGCTTCTCAAGGAGAAGAGCAACGCCAAAGCTGTAGCCAGAGAGAAAGCCAAGCTGGCGCAAATGGAGATAGATGGGATGACTCCATTGTATCGTGGGTGTCGGCCCAAGGATACATGCCTGAGTGTAACGCTCAAGGCTCTACAGATGAAGGCGGAACACAAATGGACCTATGTGAGCTTCAATGCTAACATGGAATTCTGGCACGATCGTCTTCCTAACGGGAACACATTGCCAACAAGTATAGAGGAGGCCAAGAAAATCGTGTGCCCTCTCGACCTACGGCACGTTAAATACCACGCATGCATCAATGATTGCGCACTTTATCGTAACGAGTATGCGGAGAGAACCACATGTCCGGTGTGCGTCCATGGACGGTACAAGAGAGGCAACAAGAAAGTTCCTCGAAAAGTGGTATGGTACTTTCCTATCACTCCCCGTCTACGGAGATATTTCGTAGATCCTAAGGAAGCAAAGCTAATGCAATGGCACACGGAAAGGGAGAAACCCGAAGATGATCCGGAGAAGGGCAAGATCCTAACACACCCTTCAGATGCTAGCTAGTGGAATGCATTGGACATCGAGTTTGAAGAGTTCGGGGGCGATGCAAGGAACGTCAGGCTAGGTATGAGCACTGATGAACTCAATACTTTTGGCAACCAGAGTAGCACGCATAGCACCTGGCCCGTGTTTGTATGTCCGTACAACATCCCCCCGTGGCTCTACATAAAGCAAAGGTACGTACACATGAACATTATTATTTAGGGGCCAAAACAGCCAGGTATCGATATGCATCTTTATCTCGGGCTGTTGAAAGAGGAGTTAGCCACGTTGTGGGAGACGCCAGCCCGTACGTGGGATGCCTACACTAAGGAATATTTCCCTCTGAGAGCCACGTTGCTCACGATGGTGCAGGACTATCCTGGTTACACATATGTATCGGCCTAGGTAAACCACAGACACAATGCATGTGTCAAGTAAATGGATAAGGCCCCGCATCTCCAGCTACCCAAGGATCCCGGGTCTTCGAAAACCGTGTTCCAAGGGACCCGAAAGTGGCTTCACATGGATCACCCATGGAGAAAACGCGGTGACCTGTTCAATGGTAAAGACGAGCTCAAAAGAGCCCCGCGTACGAGGAGCGGCAAAGAAATCGAGGAGCTTCTGAATAATTGGGAAGAGTGCCCTGCGCTAGGAAAGAAGCGACCAAGGACAAAGCCACTTATGGGTGTATGCAACGCGAGGTCTGTTTTCTGGGACCTGCCGTACTGGAAGGTCCTCCACACGCCCCATAGAATCGATGTAATGCACACCACAAAGAACGTTACCGAGAGTCTGCTTGGCACTCTCCTCAACATGCCGGAGAGGACCAAGGATGGGCCGAAAGCAAGAAACGACCTGAAATTGCTTGGCATCAAGAAGGAGCTTCAGTACCCTGATAGTGATGATGATGACGATCAGATGGAAGGGACTCAGGGTCGCACAAAAGGATTAAGAAGAACGAGGTGGTTGTGCTTCGCGCTGCCTGCTTCACTTTGTGTCAGGAGGAGATCGAGCAGTTTTTCAGGTGCCTCCTAGGAGTCAAAGTTCCTCACGGTTACTCGGGAAAGATAAGCAGATATCTCGACATAGCGAAGAAGAGGTTCAGCGGTATGAAGTCCCACGACTGTCACGTGATGATGACACAGATACTTCCGGTTTCCATACGAGGGATAATGGATGAGCAGGTCCGTGAGATGCTGTTTGGCCTGTGCAACTTTTTCAACGTCATCTCTAGGAAGTCGATCGGCATGAAGCAGATCGACAGGCTAGAGTAAGAGATCATGGTGATACTATGCGAGCTCGAGATTTACTTTCCGCCCGCATTCTTCGACATCATGGTGCATCTGCTTGTCCATGTCGTGGATGACATCATCCGGCCGGGCCAACATTCCTGCACAACATGATGCCATTTGAAAGGCTGAACGGTGTCATCAAAGTGTTCGTTCATAACAGGTCCCGTCCAGATGGAAGCATAGCCAAGGGCTTTCTGATCTACGAGTGCATCTCTTTCTGCCAGAACTATCTAACCACCAAGAACGAGGATGCTGGAATACCCACCAAGAAGCACCTCGGCAGGCTCGCTGGGTATGGTCACCGCGAGGGCCACCGCTCACTACATGTCGGCATTGCTAATCGACGCGCTGACTTTGGCAGGGCACATCGAGTCGCGCTACAACACATTGAATTGGTCAGTCCTTGGGTGGAAGAGCACAAAAGCTTGATCAAGCAGGAGTACATGGACCGGGCCCGCCCGAGGAAGAAAGGAAACGTAACAAGAGAACACAACTCCAACTTCACGGGTTGGTTCAAGAAAAGGCTGCAGGACAATCCCCAGCAGACGCCTTCTATGAAAGATCAACAACTCATATTCTCCTTGTCATTGGGCCCAACGCATAACGTAAAGACCTATCAGTCGTACGACATCAACGATTACAGATTCTACACCGAGGAAAAGGACATGAATAGCGAATATCAAAACTCAGGAGTAACTAATATGTCCTTCGCCGATGATGAGACACTGTCATGGAAAGATTCTATGGAAGGATCGAGGAGATATGGGAGCTCGACTACTGTGGAGAGACGGTACCGATGTTCCGTGTTAGATGGGCCAAGAACATCGAAAAATAAGGCCGGTATTTCACCACCTGTGTTATACCCGATGCCAAGTCGGCAAAGAAGGCCTCCACGAATATGAGCCATGGATACTCGGTAGACAAGTTGATCATTGTTTCTTTATTACCGACCCGTCAAAGCCTAGTCGTGTTGTAGTGAGGAGGGGAAAGAGGAGCATCATCGAAATGGAAGGATCCGCCAATGAGCAAGACTTCGACAAGAACGGCGATCCGAAGATCAAAGAGGAATTCGACAAGTACTTCAACATGCCTACTACTATAGTAAGAAGAAAGACCACACTACCTACTAAAGGTTGTCCATTCACGAGAAGAAATCTCATAGTGTCCAGGCTAAAGTATTCAACCGCGAAGAAAAAGGGCAAGAAGATTGTGAAGAGAGGCTAGCTCGAAACATCACACGACGACGTGTGACCTTTTTTGTGTATTAGTTAGATACTAAACATATATCATGATATTCGTATATATATATATGCATGTGTATGTTCTTGGTTTTAAATATATTTGTAACATATATATATTCTTGCTTGTTTAATATAAAATAATTAAATATATTTGTCACATATAATTAAAAATATTTTTTAAATAAGGAAAAAAAGTCTGAGACATCCAGGATCCAAACTCTAAGGTCAAGGTTTAGAGCCCTCGACCACTAGGCTAGGTGAGTGTTTGATGCAAACTACAACGCCGCGCTGCTTTTGGACCAAGAACACATGTTCTGCGGCGCATTCCTCTAATATGCGCCACAGAAATTGGAACTTCTATGGCGCATATGGGAGGAATGCGCCACAGAAGTTTCACACTTAGCCAAAATACACGGTTCGGCCTTCCCCTTCCCCCACTTTCCAACTTCCCCAAATCGATATTCCCACGAGCCTAGCGCCGCCCGCACGCATCGGAGCGACCCAGAACCCTAGCACCACCCGCACGCACCCTAGCGCCACCCACACACACTGGAGGAGGAGGGAGCCCGCCGTCGCTGCTGTCGGAGCCCATGGAGGAGGAATCCAGTGGAGGAGGAACCCTAGCCGCTGTCGGAGCCCGTGGAGGAGGAAGCCCGTGGAGGAGGAACCCTAGCACCGCCAGCCCGTCGCCGCTGTCGGAGCTAGTGGAGGAGGAAGCCAGTCGTCGCCACCGTGGGAGCCCATCTCGTGCGCGACCTAGGAGGAGAAGGGTCGTCCCGCAGCAGGAGCACCGCCGCCACGACCACCTCCCCATCACGCGCCGTCTCGCCACCGTAGGTACATGCTCTCTATCTTGGTTTCTATCCTGCTGTTTTGGATTAGGATTAGGGTTACTGACTAAGATTGCTACTGACTGAATTTCCCTAAGATTGCTACTGATTAGGGTTAGGATTAGATTAGAATTTGTTCCCCATTGTGCTACTGTGGTGTCATGTTCATGATTAGGGTTAGGATTAGATTGCTACTGATTAGGGTTAGGATTAGATTAGAATTCTAAGATGCCCTATCATGTTCATGATGCATATAAGTGAGCAAATTAAAGTTGGTACTGCTACTGTTTATATTTTATATCTCTCATATAAGTGATGCATCAGGGCTGATGGCTATCACACACACATATCAGTTCATAATCATGTCATATGCATAGTTCCCCATGTAACCAACCAGCTAATGTTGAGCTATTGTCAGAGTAAGAGAGGTGGTCTATATCTGCACACACACAACACCTTTAAAACTGCAACAACTTTGGTGTTATCTGTGGCTAGATAAACAATGTCAGAGTAAGAGAGATGATTCAGATGCTCTTGTCACTTGTATATCTACCACCAAGCAAGTTCAAATGCTCTTGTTATCATTTACAACTCAATTCAGATGCTCTTGTCACTTGTATCTACCATCATATAAACATGTTTTGGTTTCTCTGCTTTTAACATCATCTAAAATGAAGGGAACTTTTCAGTGTGCAAACAAGCAGCACAATAAACTTCAAGAAAATAATAGCTCTCCTAAAAAGAAAGCAATAAAATGGCAGGTTGTTTATATGATGATCTGGTTGTAAAAGATCTGGTTGTATATGATAAAAAAGAAAGCAATAAAATGGCAGGTTGTTTATATGATGATCTGGTTGTAAATAATTTGGTTGTAAGAAAGTAAATAATATTTATATGATGATCTGGTTGTAAATGATCTGGTTATAAAAAGAAACATGTTTATCTTTATTCACCTGTTTATTTATAAGCATGATATGATATGCTGTTTATCTGGTTGTAAATGATCTGCTGTTTATCTGGTTGTAAAACATATAAATAAACATGTTTATCTGGTTGTAAATGATTTGCTGTTTATCTTTATTCACCTGTTTATTTATATGATATGTTGCTGTTTATTTATATGAAATAGTGTTATCTGTGGTGCTGTTGTTTATGTATGGATGATGTGGGCTGCTGTTATATGTAGGATTGATGATGGACGATGGGGCTGCTGTTTACTATGGTGCTGCTACTATGGTGCTGCTATTATATTTGTTGTAGCTTTACTATGTTGTGCTGCTACTATGGTGCTGCTGTGCTACTACTATGTTGTTGCTACTATGAATGAAATGGGGTTGTTAATGGGGCTGTTGGGCTGTTTTTTTGCAGGGATTTCAATTGAGTTGTCCGTTTCTCCCGAAGTGTTGATTCACTTCCATTTCAGCTGAGAAATGGGCACTCGTAGGTCCAAAAATTAGCAAAGGTCATGCCAAATTTTTCGGTCGATATTTGTGCTAAATTTTTGCCTATTTTTTTAATAATAAAGAACAAACATGTTGACCAATGACGAGGCCGGTCCTTCTAAGAACATGAGCGTCGAGGAACTAGCCCGAGAGGCTAACACATCGTTCTGGGGGCATCCCAAGAGCATGAGGAGGCGGAGGAGATGAGAATGACACCACCACCGGCGATCGTCGTCAGAGTTGCGGGGGGCAACGAGGGAGATCCAGATTACGAGGGGGACGACGACGACTATGACGGAACTAGTGAAGGCGTGGAGGGGGTGACACCACTACCGATGGCGGCGAGTGCACGGATGGTGTTAGCGGCAACCCGGCCGCTATACAGAATAAGTAGAAGGAGATTAAGGATCGGAAGCCACAAGTGCTCGCCAACGTCTGTGATGAGTTCACCGAGGTCACAGAAGGTGGCCAACCCATTGTGCCTAGATCGATTGCCTGCGGGTACGGCATGCAAATCGGGTGCATCATCCGGGAAAGCATGTCGATCAACATGAAGTACATCCGAAGCACTCCTAATCGGGCTTTGGTCGAGAACCTCCTTAAGAAGCTTCACAAGCGATACACATTCCCAGAGAAGTTCAGAAAACTGGCGAGAAAGAACCCAGTGAACAAACTAGCACTGACAAAGATGAGCAATGCCTTGAGCAGCTGGAAAACCCGGGTAAATAACATCATTGACAAAGGTGAAAGCTAGGAGATTATAAGTAGGAAAAATCCGATGCTCGACAAAGAAGAGTTCAAGATATTCAAGGCGGACTTAGCTACCGCTGACTCTAAAGCATGGACTGAGTGGGGAAAGACTATGCGAGAGCAGAACATAGGTAACCACCGGCTTGGAAGTGGCGGATACAGATGGAAACAGCCTATTTGGGACAAGGAGGACGCCGATCTTAAACGCCTGGGTAGAGAGAACCCATGGCATAAAATCACAGACTTGCAGCTCCGAAACTTTGTCCGGGCCCGCTACTACTGGACCCGATTACAGGGGAGTTCGTCACCGACGACCTAGAGGTGAAGGCCTTTGAGGAGGATCTAGTAAGGAATTTACTACGGATCTCTCAAGAGTTTCTAATTAAAATAATTAAGCCAAGAATCTAAATGCATGGGTTCACCTCTCCTTGTCTCTCTACAGGAGAAGGAATTGAACACTATTGGTGACTTGTCATCCCAGGATTCGCCGGCGGAGCCGTGGGACACTATTTTCAATAGGGCGACGAACACTTACAAAAATAGGGACACGAATTTGCCGCCAAAATCAGCTGGCCATGTGTCCGGCTTCGGTACAAGCATGAAGTTTACCGAGTACTACAAAGAGGATGCAAATAAGAAGAGGGAGAGGAAGAACCAGTCGGCGACTAAAGATAAATCTGAGGTTGAAGAGATGAAGTTGAAGGTGAAGACATTAGATGAAAAAGTGGACGAGAAAGCAATAGACATGTTAGTGGACGAGAAGCTCCGCACGATCATCCCCCTGGTTTGTTCAAGGGGCTAGCTATTTGGAATACGGCAGGTAGACAGGGGCCGATACATGTGCCCAGCTTTAGTGGCAGCAACTCGAGCATCAACGTTAACGCGTCGTCGGACTTGGTGACCCTCCCGGACACCATCGCCGTGGCAAGAGCTGGTCGTCGCAAAGATGCCCCCTGCTGCTGCCGCCAAAAATACCAAGCCACAGCCAGCGGCGACACCACCGCAGGAGAATGCTGATGATAGGCCGGCCGCCGGGACCGGCCGTGTGTCGACATTAGTCGAGCTCAATGCCCTCACCAAGGTAACTAATTAGTTACTCCGCTTCATCTTCTTTATGTGCCTTGGTGACTGCCAGCTCGATCATGATGCCCAACATATGTGTTTTGACTCACGACGCTGCTTGCGTACTACTCCACAAAGTTGCCGGCAGCGAGTTGACGGATGTTGCCAAGGGCAATATCATACAACCGGGGAACCGCATGATGCACAACAATGCAATGGACGATGCCATGATGAGGGTCTGGATTGCTCGGTTGTTGCCAGGGTGCGATGACATGGACCCCCTTTCAACCTCAGGGAGCCGACGAACACAAGACCCTTGCAGAATGCCACGGCTGGCCCTTGACATGGCCGAAGACTCAGATTCGTCTTATGGGGCTCACCGGCGCCACCTCGATCCTCTGGACACCACCTCGGAAGCCAGCTATCATTGGTGCCACCTCAATCGTCCGGCCACCACCTCGGAAGCCACCTGTCATCGTCGCCACCACCATTCGCCACCAACAACTGTTGGGACCGTGTGGGCCGCCCCAAGGCGAAGCCGTCGCAACACAACTGCCATCGCCCCCGCCACCACCATCACCACATGGTGGCAACAACGATGATGATGAAGAATATGTTAATGTCGACGACTTCATCAACACCGGTGCCGGCAAAGGATTGTACATGCTTGCTGTGGATGAAGAACCCTGCGTCGCTGGCGACGGTCAAGGTGGGCGTCCCACTACATGCACGCAATGCCTGGTCTTCTGTGGTTTATCTCAAGAGACGCCTCCGGCCGCCGATCAACAGGAGAAACCTGTTGGATTCGTCTTTAGCCCTGACACACTCCAAAAGGAGGTCGTTGATCACTTAGCATCCCTAGTGGAGGAGCCTGCTCAGAAGACGAAGAAGCACAGGTAGAGAGGTAAGAAAGCCGAGAGCCAACCTCCTCCAAAGAGGATCCGGGCTAAGGATGACATCGTACCAGCCCGTGAGGATGGCTTGCCCAGGATACATATAGCTGGTGAAGCGATACTGACTCCGGAGCTGCTTCGCCTTGCTCGTGGACATATGCTCGCTTTGAGTGATACTATCAAGGCACTAGAGGGCATACTTCTTAAAGACAAAGATCCAAATTACCCGGTTTTCACTATCAAGGTGCCATCGGACGTGGAATTCGTCCATGAAACTCCCGCGGACGTGTTCTTCATAGCGTACGAGGACGTCTTCAAGCTGTTTATCTCGAAACGGCTAGACTATAACATGGTCTGCCAATTCCCACTTAGTCTGGCGATGAAGACCAAGAGAGAGCAAACCCCCTACATCACGATAGTGGATCCCAACTACATGCATGATAGCCAGTTAAGGAAAGGATCAGAGACGCGTGCCAAGGCGACGACGTACCTCGAGAAGTTCATGGTGGACCACAAGAGGACGAACACGCTTCTTTTGCCTTTCTTTCCCGAGTAAGTACACACACCTGCTAGCATTGGTAACCTAGGCTTTCTTATAGCTTTCTTCCTTTTCCCTTTTCCAACATCCCGTTTCAATTGTGTTGTGCACAGACAAATACTGCACACTCATCGTCATTTCTACAAAGTACTCAATAGCAACGTATTTCGACTCGGCGGGTAATAAGAAGAAGAAAGACTACACCAAAATAAGGGGTGTTCTGAATGAGGCTCTCGAGGGCTATGCTAGAAAGGGATGCCCCTTCGTCAGCAACAGGGAATGTTTCAAGGATGACAAACACGTGTTCAAGCACGTGCTCGAGTTCCCCCGCGTCAAGGAGCCGGCTACTGGCGGCGCCAAGGAGGCCTTCTACGTCATGCATCACCATAAAGGGTTTGTCCAGGATTGTCATAACCTAACTCTGCCATCTAGTCTCCGAGCATGGGCCGAAAATTTGGCGCAAAGCAACGATGATCATCTTAGAGAAGACTTCCATCGCATCTAGGTTAAGTTGTTGGAAATCTGGAAGATGTCAACACAAGGGGAGGGGTCCTAATACATAATAGAGGGTTGACTAAGAGGGAGACTGAATATATTCTTCGAAAGCAGGGTGACAACAGGACGTGGATGACGAAGGATGGCTATCTACCGTTCCCAAAGCCGAGCATTAGTACTTCTCAACAATGATCGATGTGTGCCCCTAGAATTATCATAGATTTCTGTGTGCAGTGTTATGTCACAAGCTATACTACTGTGGTCGTATGTTGTAAACTTCCTATTGTGGTTGTTGTTATCGAAGTTCTATGATTGTGATTGATGTGCTATCTTTTATGTTTACCGATCTTTTGATTTAGTTTATGTGAACATATATGCATGTGAACCAATTTAGTTCTTTCTGTTGCATGATTTACTAATATGCCTTATCTATAGAGATGACGAAGTGGTATGTGGTGTACAAGGGTTGAGTTCCAGGAGTCTACGATGAGTGGGAGGACTGTCAGAAACAGGTGAACAAGTTTAGCGGCAATAGCTACAAAGGATACACGACTCGAGAGGAGGCGGTAGCAAAGTGGAGGAACCACCTGTGGAAGGAGAACCGAATGAAGATATTGCTAGTGCTCTTGCTCTTGCTCACCGTCATCACAGATGTATTCTGTTTGATTCTAGTGTAGGCGGTGACCACTTCATTTATAATGTGAGATGGTGAACTTTGTACCAAACACTTGTATAAATATTCGCCACCTTTGACTTGTATTGTAATATGATGACCACTTGTCTACCTTGATCGGGATCTAAGTAGTGTGATGACACTATATTCGTGTTTGTATTATGTTTGTTTTCATATACTAAGTGAAATATACTATTTCTATTGCTATGTGTATAATACCTATATAATATGTGTATAATACTTGTACAACACCTGATTATGGACCAGTACTGTTTTTTTAATACCTGATATACAGACCAGTGGCGCATTCGTTTTGACCTTCAGTGGCGCATATAACTTCAGTGGCGCATTTTTCATAATGCGCCACCGAATACAGTCCTATGATGCATCGGGCAGAATGTGCCACAAAAGTATCATGAATTTTGTGGTGCATTTCGAAATGCGCCACGGAAGTTCTCATCAGTGGCGAGATAACAGTGGCGCATCTAATATGCGCCACGGAAGGCAAAAAGGATGCACCGCTAATTAAAGTTTTCCTAGTAGTTCCATACCGGTTCACCCCCCGTCGCCATCTACTGTCGATCTTCCCCTTTCCGTACGCTCCCTCTATCTCAGCGCCTCACGGCAGGCGGCAGGTCATCGTCCCGCTTCGTCGTCCACGTCAGCAGAACGCGCAGCGCGTGAACCCCCTCCTCCCTTCTTATCCTTGCCTAGAGCTTCTTATCAGGAACCCTAATACCCTTCTACCCAACCACCTTTTTCTCCCTCTGTTCCCCCGTCAGTTGCCTCTGGGAATCCCCATGGCGCCGCCATGCTGAACCCTCCGACCGAGCCACCTTTGTTCCTGTTGTTCTGGTAAGTGCCAGAATTGATTCCTGTCGCCTTGGTCACGCCCTCTCCACCTCAGTCGTCCCGGTCCTGAACCTAATCACCTGTGTTGTCTCCCGCTCCAGTTTAGGAAGCCCCTGTGTCCGCCTCCATCATCGACGCCAACCGGAGCAGCCGTGGAAGGAGGAGCCTTCTGTGAACACCGCCTCCACTATCTTCTTCTTGCTGCCGTTGCCGCTCTGCCTCGCCTCTTCGCTACCTCTCGGT
The DNA here is from genome assembly GCA_023614405.1 of Avena insularis. Taxonomy (NCBI): domain Eukaryota; kingdom Viridiplantae; phylum Streptophyta; class Magnoliopsida; order Poales; family Poaceae; genus Avena; species Avena insularis. The sequence continues at coordinate 89,186,375 of CM042685.1, read as the reverse complement.
GAGTCCCCGATCGTCACTCTGCCGCATTCTCGCTCCGCAGCTAGCTCACGCGCGCCCTGCATGACACACTGCACACGCGCGTACCTAGCATCCCCTTCCTCTCTCACGGCATGTAGTCCGCGCGCAGCCTCTGAAACCGCGAACATTCCGGCGAACCTGCAACCCCAACAGCGATGATTTCTTGACAAGAATTGAACTAGGATGTACCCTCCCTTCTCGGAAACAAACCCCACCTAGATCCATCCCCTACAACGCCCAATATCATCCGCGAAAGACCACTAGTTCTCTGCAATTTACTCTGAACTTTGCTATTAGTCTAAGCCATTGGAATTCACTCTGTTCTCCGTACTTTTCCTGTCATTCCATCCCAGATCCGGTGTAGGTTTCTTGATGGAAGTTGTAGCCCTACCTTTCCTCTACGATTTTTGTTTTGACATCACCTTGAAATTCGCTTTGTATCCATCGCCTTCATCCTCACAAGTTCAAGAAAACCCTCTATAATCTATCGACGAAGTTCATTTATCTGCACTCGGTCGGCCTCTGTTTTCCATTGTTTCCTGACGCGTGAAGACCTCCATCGAAGAAACGTTGGACACGAGAGATGTAGAACTACCTTCCCTCTATAGTTTCTGTTTTTATGTCTTCCCCAAATTCTTGACAGATTCGTCGACATCGTCACCCAAAGATCTTGCAAGCTAGCGGTTTTTACGTTCCCTTCTTCTTCCCATCAGATCCGTCCCCACTGTCGCTTTCTATTTAGGCCCCTACACTTTTGCCTTCCCTAACCCACAGTCCCTTTATCTGCCATGTATCACCGCCTCGTTGGCTTGCTGTAACATCCCAGCATTAGAGCTTAGAAATAAGCTGAACTCACATGTGTGCATTGCATTCATGCATGGAAAATCCAAATAATTTTCGCGCTTTTGAACAAAACTTGTCAAAGTAATTAAAGCTTCTCTCAACTTGATGGAATTGAAGTAGATCATCAAGTTGATTGCGATAAGTTTCAATATGACCTTTGCTAAAACCTTATTTTAGGTAAACATGATTTGATCTAAGGGTAGATCAAATGCAATGAAACTAAACCATTACACATTGATTAAGGATTGTAATTAGATTCCTAGGTGATCACATCTTAGTATTCATTACAATAACTCATGAATACCAAGTAACAAGAATGTAATAACTAACTATTGACCTATTCAATCCTTATCTATTTCTAACATGAGAAAGATGGTAACACTTCACCCTAACTCTTTAGTTAGGAAGGAAACTAAGCCAAGACCATTCACCACATATCTTTCCATATCAATCCTTACCATCTCTATTGAACCCTATTCTCATATTTGTTGTTCATCAATTTTGAGTAATCAACTATTGATTCACCAATTCTTAACCCATTAATTATTAATCTATCAACTCTTGTCCATATCAAAGAATTCACTTAATGCCTATAAAGATAGAAGTAAGAAGAGGTAAGTAGTAATGCTAGTTTTGATATCATCTATAGGATGGGAGTGATTGAAGGGAATCAAATCAATATAGTAATTGAAGGAGTTAGCTCACTCCTGAATGGATAGAAAAGTTATATGGAAGATCTAATTATATGGTAACAAATAGGATTATAAGGATGAACATTGAAGATAGAGACCAAAGAGTAATCCTATGGGATTAAGTAGGTATAGTCCATGAATAACATCTCCTAATCCAATAGAGATACTAAGAAGATAATTTCAATACAACTGTAATGTTGTATTGATGAAGCCTTGATTAGCTAATTGGAAACCTAAACCATAAAGGATCAAAGGATTATAATGATCGTGCTTTAGTCATCAAGATTGAATGCTTATATCCTGTATAAGTGACATTGGTGGGTAAAACATGGTTGAACTCTAGTATAAGATATTGGAGTTAAGTAGAGATAAGATAGTATGATTACGATGATGTTAGAGCAACATTGAATTATAGAGTTTTTCCTCTTGGAAAATATTAAACACTTGAGGTGAAGTAGGATTTGATATATATCTAATTATAAATGAATCAATTAGAGTAATGTTGGTGGTGGAGGATTAAGGAAGGGTATGAATGGAGTTAGAAGTAAATACTTGTTGGATTGGAGGCTATTAGAAGTAGAGTAGTTGATATAACCAAGTATAGATATGAGAGGATTAGGAAAGGTGTTTAGTGTCAAGCTTATTGGATTAATAAATGGATTTAGAAGAATTAAAGGTGGATAAGAATATTATTGTGTAGTAAATCTCATCATGTTAGAACATGATGATGGATATGAAGGAGTAGTATATCTAGGAAAGGAATTCTTTAAGTAGAAGTCAAGAGTTCTGAATTATGGAAGATATGAATTCTTAGTAAACACTAAACCCTAAATCTATAATCAAGCTTAACATCCATCTCATCTGTTGGATAAATCATTTTATTTTCACAATGATTTATAGGAATATTTCTTATAGCAAATCACTTAAGCACATCTCTGTCACTTCCAATTATCATAACCATATGTGCTTAGGAGTTATCTTTATCAATTCTTTTCCATTAGACATTCCAGATAATAACTTTCTATATTAAAGGGGGATAGCATTAAAGATCACAAACATAAAGAAAATATGTTTAGCCATAAACCTTTACTCACATCAATAAAAGAAAATAGGTATATTAAGAACCCTAAACCCTAGGGTAAGCATCTACAATTCAAACCCTAACTACTATATTAGTTATAATAAAATGTATATATTTTGTTATTTCCTAGATTTATGGGAGTAATATTAACCATATTAATTCCTTTGTGTATCCTACATCAAATAATGATATATGATCATTATATAAAAATTTCCCTCCAAACTATAAGTTAGCTAGAATCAAATTCTATCATTAAATAAAGATCATAATATAAATCCATGGTTTATTTTGGACAGAAGATAAATAACAAAGGCCCTTACAAAATACCCAAAGGATATATATATAAAGAAAATAAAGAAATATAACATTATTTAATAAAAGCTCACAAAATGATAGTAAATACCTTTTAGTATTGTTACAATTATTTAGCAAATAAAGCCAATAAAGAAAATTCAAATCAAAGATGCAAATTTAAATCTGAAAACAAAACAGAATATAGAAAAGGGAAAGAACCAGGAAAAAACAGAAGGAGATTAGATCTGGCCCACGGCCCAGCTTCTCTCTCTCTTATTCATTGCCCGTGAGCAGCCCAACCGCAGCCCACTTCGGCCCAAGAACCAACCCGGCTCATCTCGCTCTATGACTGACAGGTGGGACACGGCCGAGGACTGCGGGTGGAATCTTGAAACATAGCTGGGGGTTATCCGCAAAACAACCTTCATTGTCTTCCTCGTTGTCAACACCCGGATTTTTCAATCCTAGATGCCTGTTATGCCATACATCGCAATCCCAGGATTACCATTTTTGCGAGACATAACAAAATTGGATACCATAGTACATCATCCATTACAAATGATACATAAGTTCTTACACAAATAGGGATCTCATGATCCAGTTCTTAATACAACATCAAGCAGCGGAATACGTAACAATAACGGTAGCGTAAGCGAAGCTCCATCTTTGGGGTCACAGGCAATGCTAACGATGGGAGATGATCCTAGTTGTCGTAACCTTCCTGGGGTCCATCTTCCAGGTACTCCTCTTCATAGTCTGGCCATGGGAATAGCCAGGGACAAAGCCATGAGTACTCTTTAAGTACTCCCAAACTAATACTAATAGGTAAAGGGGGTTTTTGGACAATAGGACACTAGGTTCTAGGGTTGTTTTGCAAAAGCCAAATTTATCTCTACTAAGTTCCAAAGCTAGTCACAATTTTATAATTCCTAAGCGAGAACTTGTATTTCATATCACAACTCTGTTGTGGTCAAGTGAAAGTCTCAATTAATCTCACAGGTCATTTTGAAAAGTCTGACGGGGGAACAGTATAGCCACTCCAACTGTCCATAACCGCGGACGCGGCTATTCGAATAGTTTGACACTCTACAGAGATTGTACACTTTCACCACAACATTCGATACATCCGTCGAGAACAAATCCTGAATTCGCCATACTCAGTATGCGGATAATCAATCCTAACCTTTCGATTACACGCCCTAGTATAAGCACCTCTCCTGTGAGTTTGGCCTCCCAACCATGACCAACTGTCATCTTGGGTACTGCACAGGTAGACAATATTCACAAGGTAGCCTTAGCTCGGACCTTGGCCGTGAGGGAACTAATACTAAGGTACATAAGTTTCCAGTCAAGCCCTACCCAAATTTTCGGGTATTATGGTTGTACGATAAAATTGGAATGGTATCACATCCAGACAACCATTAGTTTTATAAAGGGCTAAGGCTCATGCCTCAACATTTTTATCAGCAAAATTCTCAAGTGTTTGGAAACACATGTCCAAAACATTTCAATAGAATGATCCATCATTCCAAGGTTTTCATAACCATTTTTCCACCAAGTAATCCCATCTAAAAGTTGATCAAATTTTATGCTTAGCACTAGCATCTACAGGTGGGGGTAGTATTAATGAGGGGTGGTAACTAGTGGAGTTTCAACTAAGTACCACCTCAGGTCTCAGGCTGATGTCAAGGTTTCTAACTTAGGCCAAATTTTATGCTCTTTATGCAACCTTCAACATTTTTCCAAAATCTACCAGTCACTTAAGTAAACTCTAAGTAAGCTTTGATAAAGAAATAGCGTAAGGAGCTTGCACATAAAACTAGGATTGGTTTATCAAGTGGGTATGACCACATATGCTTAAGGCATATAGTAGTCATAGAACAAGTATGGGTTTGTTGCATCAGTAGGGTATATTGCAAGTTTTTGCTTGCATAGGTCAACTTGATTGGTAAGGCTTGCATAGGTATAGTATCAGCTTGCATCAATATCAGTATAAGCTTGCTAAAGTAGAATGTCTTGCAAGTTTTAGCTTGCCTTGTGCAGAGCAGTGGTTGAAGTTCTCCTCGGCTTCTTCTTCGTAGTATCCTCCTTCCTCCTCGTATCCTTGGTCGGTACTAGCGTCTATGAATAAATACGAGGTACACAATCACCAAACAATACTTAACTACTTGCAATCATCACACACAAGGGTCCTATGGATGATCTAGCATCATCCCTAACATTACAAGGTTAAGGCTTGGTTTAAATCTTTTTATTTTTAGAAAAGTAATTTCTACTCATTGAAAAACTACTTAAGATTTTATATTCTCCAAACCCAACATGGGATCATGTTGACACATGTCATCACCACATATTGTAGTCCATGGGAATGTGATTTAAAGTGGAGTCACAATTTAATAAGGTTTTACCCTTTTATTTTAATTAATTAAAGTGGCTAGAAATGCTTATGTAGCATTCTTTTATTACTTGAACATTATTTCTGCAAGTAAACCTATATATTTTTATATATTCTGAAAGGTATGGTTAAATGTGATTTTTGAGAGTTGGAATCAACTCAAAAGCTATTATGGTTTAAATTTGAAAAATGTATGAATGCAGAAAAGATTCTGCCTTGTTATTTTTACCATGGGTGATCTATAGATCCAAATGACTTGAATCCAACGGGCTTGGATTCAGCATTCATAGACCTTTCCAACAAAATTGGTTTCATTCAATTTGGTGCACTGAATCGATCTGGGTTGATTTTTGAAGTTGGGTACAAAAGTGTGTTTGAATTGAAATAGAAAAATGTTTAATTTGAATAACTGGGCTGCGAGGGAAAAGTTACTGGGCCGGCCTGCTAAGTGCAGTGCTCCCGCGGGCTGCTTAAGTGGGTGTCCCCACTCGTCAGTGACACGGGGCTGGGCGAAGCGGTATGGAGCGACGTGGATCGTTCGATCTAGTTCTAATCTAACGGCTGGGAGTCATCGTCGACGCGAGACAACTCCGGCGAGAACGAAACCTAGCACGGCCAGTGAGGGTCGCTGGGGGCTCACCGGGGTACTGGCGAGGGTCGGCGAGGCGGGCGAACGACGAAGTCGACGACGGCGAACTCAGGGGTGGTCGCGGCAGCTCCTGGGGCGGCTCCAATCGCTGGCTCCCTTCTTCTCCGGCAGCGGCAGGCTCCAGTGAAATTCCGGCGAGGTGGTGCTCGCCTTGCTCTGAGAATGGTGTGGCACGATCAGTGAGGAGAGGGGAGTGAGATGGTGTGAAGAAATCGTGCGGGGGTGGCCTCTATTTATAGTCGAGCGAGGGGACCGTCGGGGCGCACGGTGAGCTCGTCGGGGGCGAGGTTACAGGCGGCTAAAGGCATGGGCAAGGGTAGGGGACGGTGCGGTGTCTCCTGGCGATGCTCAACGACATGGTCTCGAGGCATGGGGCGGTGTGGTTTGGTCTGGAACGAGCGGTGCTCTGCGCGGCAGAGGCGGCGTCTTCGACGGCGGGCGGTGGCTGTGCGGCACGGGGTGGAAACGGGGATGTCTGGCGGTCTCCTGGGTCGGTGGGGATTGTGTATGCACGCGGCGAGGGCGGCGCGCGGTCTGTGGGTGATGGTCGAGGGTGGCGCTCTGGCGCACGCTCGGCATGGTCTGGGCGCGGCTTGTGCGCGTGGTCCAGGGCTTGGCAACGCTCGCGGCTGGGATAGTGAGTGGCGGTGGACGGTGGGCTGCCTCCTGCATATGGCTAGGCTTGCTGCTGCTCCTAGCTTGCTGTCGACTATGGGGTGGCAAGAGGGTGCTCGGCTATTCACCATTGATGACAGTGGCAAGCTCACAGTGGTTCTAGTGCCTGACTAATCTTCCTAGATGATCTACTGAGTTATGTGTGAGCTAAATGGGGAACCAGTTAGGCAAGAATCACTGCTCACAATAGTGTTTGATGTTTGTTTGATTTGTGTCTGCAACCTGTTTCATGAAATGGCCGCATGAAATCAAGTTTTGAATTTTGAAATGATTTTTGGTGGGTTTTCTAGATTGGTGCTGGTGAGTCTGCAGATGCTTGGGTTTTGAAAGTTGAGCTTGTTTGAGTAGTTTTTGAAAAAGTGGGATCTTCCCATATGATAAAGATTCAATTTTGAATTGTCATTTAAACTATGCATTTGAAAGTTTCTGGATGATCACAAAGTGGGCCTTGATACCTTGTTATGAGTACATTCAAGGGGTGCAAAGATCCAGAAAAGTTTCTGTTAGGTTCTGAAAGTTTGAGACAGCCAAAGTAGGCATGGGAGTTAAATTGGCCAAAATGACCATTCATTTCATATATGTGTTTTGATTTACTTGTCTTTAGGAAAGGTGTGGGAAAAGTTTTAGATGATGTTTATTTCACCTAAGAAACATTTTACAAGCAATGGAACAAACAAACAAGGTGGTTTTAAAGGATTTCAAAATCCATGCATACACATATGCATGCATTCATGATTTCATTTAGAAAATTTTTTGTTAACCCTAATTTTGATGATTAGAATTTGATGATCCAAGCTTAGTATTTTTGGGATGTTACACTCGTCTACTAGAAGCTGCTCGGTGGCAGTGGCCGATGCCGTCTGTCGCTACTGTGCGCTGTAATGCTCGCCGATGACACTTGGGGTGGGGATACGATTGCCACCGCGACGTCCCCGCTCGTCCTCATCCCCATTGAAAGGATACGGATGTCGCCTAGAGGGGGGGTGAATAGGCGATTAAAACTTTTCCTAGAGTGGCTCAACAAAGGCAGAATAAAACTAGTGTTTACTTTGTTAAGCACAACCTAGAACAACTAAGGTTCACCTATGTGCACCAACAACTTATGCTAAGCAATACAGGCAACAAGGTGATAGCAAGATATATATTACTTCAAGCATGAAGGCTATCACAATGTAAAGTGCATAAGTAAAAAGCTCGGGTATAGAGATAACCGAGGCACGCGGGGACACCGATATTTTACTGAGTTCCTCCCAACGTAGAGTACGTCTCGTTTGGAGAGGGGGTGCTATCAAACCACCAACGCCACAAAAGGCCTCCCTTATTCTCCGGTGAATCTCACCCCAATGGGATCGATCCATGCTTCCATTATCGGTGCACTTGTCGGTGGCAACCGGAACCTCTCACAAGGTTGGGGCACTTCTCCACAACTTAATTGGAGGCTCCCAACAAACGCCACAAAAGGCCTCAACAAATGCCACCAAGGCCACAATGCCACCAAGGCCACAAAACCGTCTAGGGTTCCAAGAACCCAAGAGGGACAAGCTCCAATGAGCAACTCAAACCAAATCCTCCGAGGAGAACTCAAACCGATGCACCAAATGCAAATGGCAAGAACACCGCAAAGATGCTCAAATCCCTCACTCTCAAGTTCCAACAAAGCTACTAAAGCTGTTGAGGGAACAAGAGAGGAGGAATCAAAGAGAGACAGAAAATCCCCCAAAATCTAGATCCCCAAAGATACACTCACAAAGAGATGTTTTGGTTTGGTCAAAACGTAGATCTAGATCTCCTCCAACTACCCCTCGAATATATGCAAGAATCAATGGAGGGGTGAGTAGAAATCAAGCTCAAAGAGTAAGGCAAATGGGGGCAAAGCTTAGACAAAAGGAGGAGGAAGAAGCAACCCTAAATGAAAATGGACAAAAGACTTATATAGGGCTAGACAAAATATGGCCGTTGGGGTATTTTTCTGGACTGACCGGTAGTACCGGACAAAACCGATACTACCGGACCGAAAACAGCAAAGCACACAGTGAACGAGTCAGGCAGAGAATCTGGGGACGCGAGACGCAAGCGAGCAGCAACAGCGGCGTCGAGGGTGCGTGCATGTGGGGGCCAGCTGCATGCGGCAGCAGCAGCTGCAGACACAGTTGCGCGCGCAGCAAGCCACCGCAGCAGCAGCGAGCAGCGCCAGCGGGGCATGCAAGAAGCAGCCAGCAGCGCAGCAGCGCATCAACGCGCGCGCGCAGCAAGCGAGGCAGAGCGCGCAGCGCATGGCGGGCCTAGCGCGCAGCGAGGCAGCAGGCGCGCGGGCAGGCGCGCGCGCGTGCAAGAGAGCAGCAGCAGCTCGCGCCAGCGTGGGGCCAGCGCAGGGCCAGCAGCGCGTGGGAGAGCGGACGCTGCGCGCGCAGCGAGGCGGCAGCCGCGGAGTCAACGCACGCGCAGAAAAACGGGGCAGACGAGCTGGATCTGGATCTAAAAAATAAACTAGGCCGACCGGTACTACCGGCCCACCCAGGCGGTACTACCGGGCCGGCCGGTAGTATCGGATCTGGGTACCTAGCGAGACAGAAAGAAAACAGGCCGTTTTTAGGCCCGGGCGGTACCGCTCGACCCAGAAAACAGATTGACAAGCAAATATTCAAACGGCAATAACTTTTGACTGGAAGCTCCGATTGACCCGATTCAAATTGCGTTGGATAGAGGACGACAAGGGCTTCCCAATCGCAAGTGAGAAAGTATCAAGTAGAATAATGTGAGATACCTCACTTGGTGAGAAACCGAAAAGCCGCATAAATCAAAATCGCAACAAGATACATATGGGAGATCCGATTTTGATGAACAAGAGCTTGTTATGGAGATTACCACAAGCTCTATATCCTCACATGGATAAGACCAAATAACAACCAAATACGATGATGCAAGTATGCAAAGGTTTGAGCTCTCTCCGAACGATGTGACCGAATTACTCATACGAGAGCCCCTCTTGATAGTACGGTTATCTATCCTAAACCCGGTCTCCTACACACAATAAGAGACCGGCAAAAGAGAAAACCTATCAAGATTATACCTTTTCCTTGAGCATTCCACTTGAGCTCGATGTAGACGGTCTTGCCCTTCTCAAGATGGAACGCCTTTCTTAATTCCTCATCATCGACCCCACATATTGAGCTTGCATAACATATCTTCTTTGCATTTCATCGACCTATGCTCCAAGCGATGCCAATGGACAAATCCTACAAGTATAACTTAATACACACATTAGTCCATAAAGATTGTCATTAATTACCAAAACCGCACATGGGGGCCCAACATGTTCTTTCACCCATTTCCCCTTTGAAACCCTCTCTCTCTCGAGTTCTTCTTCTGAACCGAAACCCTAGCTCCAAGATACGATCGATTATTGACGTTCTGAGATCTCCCATGCTCCGTTGATCAAGCAACCATCCTCGCCTTGTCCTTCTGAACCTCTTAGTCAAAGGAATCATGGTGAGGCGGCGGGAATCGACGCCACGAGGTCATCTTCCTGAAGTCCGGCCACCGTGGTTCTCGTCGATTCCGACCACCTCCTGCCTCGCCAATTACTCCACGAGCTTCTCGGTAATGCTCTGAGCATGATAGTGCTTTCTTTTTTATCGTTTGCTTCCTAGTATAAGATCTGATCGAACACCTCGTCGGCCACCACAGTTGTTGGTCGCCGGAGTAGCTCTGGTGACCAAAACTGAGCGCCGCCACCACTATTAAGCTCAGCGTGCTCGCCCGCGTCCAACGAAACCCTTCTCGCGTGTAGGCATCCTCCCAATCGATCGATCGAAACTTCGATCCGAGAGTAGCAGTTCGTGTGACGCCATGATGACGTCGTGCTTACGTCATCTTGACCTAGTCCACTCTGTTGACTGGTCCACGCCTAGGTGGCATGCCAACATGGTCAGACCCCACTTGTCTGTGACTTGGGGTAGATCTAGTCTGAGTGTAAAAGGTTAAGTCCTTATTTAGAAATTAAATTAGAAAATGATTAAAACTTAAAAGTTTAATAACTTTTGTTTTGTAAATTAGAAAAATATGTTTAATATATGAAATTTCTTATAAAAATAAAATCTATAACATTAAACTATTATCCAACATTATTGTTTCAACAATTTAAATAATTATTATTTAATAAAGGTTTTATAAGTTATAACACTTGGACAATTCATATTTAAATATCAATAAATGTTAAAAAATATATAAATAAAATTACCTAAAAATCCTAGAAAAACAAAAACTATAATTAAAAATTATAATCATGCACTATTTCTTCACTTAATTAAATATTTATTATTTATTAAGTATTTATAAAGCAATAAATCTTATAAAATTATATCTTATTATTTTTAAATCACAAAAATAAATGTAATATACCCAAAATGATCACAAAATAATATCTACATGCTAAAAATATAATATTCCACCTTTGAGTTAAATACAAAAATTAAATACTTTAATAACTTAAATTTAAACCTATTTCCTCGGTTGTTAATTCATATAAGGGTAAATATTTTTTTTAATATTTCTAAAATTTCCAATTTAGGTCTAATAAGTAATACTAGTCTTAAATATTTATAATATAAAATCAAATTGGTCCAACACATCTTAAATACAATTTTATTGAATTATCCTTCAACCATAAGTGTAGTTTATTTTCTAAAAGGATCTTTAACAAATATAAAATCTTCAAGAATGATATTTTAATCAAATAAAATCTTTTACCATTGTTTCATTCACAACTTTATAATGGACTAACTCCAGAGATAATTCATAAGTAGTAAATAATACTGTTTACTTATTCACAAGCCATAACCATACCCTTATAAGGAGATAAATCCTATTATACATTTATAATGTTAAGGAACCACTGCTCAAATAAGAGTAATGCCATTCTTAAATAACTTTAATGAAACAAAATAAATTAAACAAGATACACGTATCATAAGTAATACACCTAAGTCTATCTCTGTTTTTAAAGTTAACTTTAGTCTACAAGACTTTAAATATAAGGCTAAAGACTTTGTTATGTGTTTTATAGTTAACTTTGGTCTATTATAGTTAAGTCATAAAACATCTCAAGTCCAAACTATTCAAGCAAACACAAACAACATCGACCACATTTGATTAACCACAAAGATTGTTTAAACCTTAGAAAAGGAATCTTCTCTTCAAAAGTTATTCGTTTTGCCACTTTAATCAACAAACCTTATAATAATATTTCCAACTCCTACAAATTAAATTCAAGGACTCTCATCATAATTAACAGATAACAATTACTCACAATCACATTATTTCAAGCCTTACTTGTATACTTAGGATTGTAAACACTTAAGTTCCTTATTAATGCCATTACTTGTAAAATAAAATTTGAAGATAAACAATTATAATGTAAGCAATCTTGAGTAATATTTCACGTTGGTGTGTATCTCATTATTTTATGTTATTATAAATACATATTGTTTCGCACACACTCACAAGCCTTAACAAGAAGCATGAGTGTGAAACTTATCTAAAATTGCAACACATTTCAAAGACATCATTTCCAGTATCCAAGCCCTACAACAATGCTTATTCTGGGGATTCACGTTTATAAAGTGCATTACATTACTTATGCATAAGAGCATCTTGCTTCTTTAAACATTAGTCCTTATTGGATCAATGATGTTGATTTCAAATATTGGATCTTATTTTGTCTCGAAGACCGTGAGTGCATAATCTTGCAATCACAAAATGCAAGTTCAAACTTGCTCATGTCCTTTGATTATTTTCTGTAAAGTATTTTACAAATCCAGTATTGTTCTCAACTACATTTGAAAAGGGTCAGAAAACACTATTTTCATAATAATGTGATTATAGGTTATTTACCATGAGGTAATAACCTACTATAAAAGTTCCGGTGATAAAGGAACATATTATCTAGGACTTAACAACCAATGTCGCCAGCAATTCTAGCGCCGTATATCAGGCGTTAACCATGAGATTTGGAATGGGACGGAGAAGTCAGCTGTATCTTCTTTCTCTCGCATGTAACCAGATGTGCAGGTCGTGGCTGTTATCACTCGTAGCGTGCATATTAATTGGTAATTCGTAGAGGATATGCAGCATATGGGTGGGAACCCTCATTGTCCCACAATAGTTCTGGCATATAACGGTCTGTACAAACCATTGCCGTAATTCAATGGGTGGGCATGGTGTACACCAAGGAGGCATGCGAGGTCACGAAGGGGGCAGTGATTGTCTTGGATCATCTTCTGGGCCCCACATCACGGAATTGTGGATGGGAATAAGTTGCTCGTTTGTGCAACAAAGAGTTGATCTCTCATGGGTAAAGTAACGCACCTATGTAGAGTGTAAGAACTGTAACTTGTTACTCCCTGTTCCGGGAAGGAGCTGCGAACGCGGCGGGAAAGGAACTCCATGAAAGTTATGGTAAACCCGTGAAGGCTGATGGACATAGCTTTTCAGAATAAAAGCAACCTTTGAAGAAATGTTTACGAAAACTTGCATTGCCTACGACCTATGGTCTGTGGCTGTAGATATAGTGCATCAAACACTCCTTTTCTAGTGAACTTGCGGAGTACGCTCGTACTCAACGTATCTTCTTAACCCTTGCTAGATTCTGAAGCTATTAAGACGACGTCTACATCAACTCATGCTCCAGGAATCACCACTAGAAGCTAAAGTTCTTCAATAAAATCAAGAAAGTCAGTATATACATCAACTCAAGTAAAGACAAAGTTACTAAGTAGATAGGAATATAATTTCTATCCATAGAACCTATTTCTATAGTATGTTGCAATAGCAGCAATGCCAAACCAATAGTTAAGATTCTAGTCTTAATAATATGATAGTTTTTGAGTTGTTTATTTCTGATTCTTCCTTGTAAGAAGTTTCTTTCTCCCTCTTTAACCTAGAGTGTTCTCTGGATCTTGTGTATAGAGTGAGTTGTAACCTTTAGCCATGTATTGGACCTGCTGTGTTTCTGTTGTACCACTCTGAGGGATGTAATACTAGTGAACGGTGTTTCATTGGTGTTATGTCAACGACTATAGTGTACTACATCATGCAGTGATATGCTGGGCCACCGCACTTACACATGTGTGGCCCTACAGCAGCGCTGTCCCCACTTGTCATCGACGGTGGGTAGCACGCAGGCGAGTGAGAAAAGTCGGAGCATATTTCCAAAACCAACCAATATTTCAGAAAATGATTTAAATCAAAACAATTCATAACTTTTAATCTAAAATGAATTTGAGAAAACTTACAAAATGAAAAGTAAATGTTTTCAAATATGAATCCATCCCTGTTTTCAAATTTGACAAGATTTGACTCTATCTAGTCAAACCATTGACTTTGACCCCTCTTTAATAATTTGACTTAAATAATAATTTAAATTCAAATAAATCAAATAATATATGTTTTTGAATCAGAACAACCTGAGGAATCTGTTTATGCTATTTATAATACCATTTGAACAATTTAAAATTTTGAAATAATTTAATTGCTATTAAATGTCATTTCTTAATAATTGGATAACTTTAGTTCTGTAACTACGAATTCGACAAATGATATGTCCAAATTGTTCAGCGCGATGAGACCTCTCCAACCATGGTATCCATGTTATTATTTGCATTATGCATTAAGAGCAGTTTTATAATCAGTACTATTTATGCAAGGAAAACATGATAAATAAAATTGGGAACTAATTTTTTCTTATTAATAATGCCTCACGAATGCTATATCCTCAATGTGCTATGGCCCTAATACCTTTTCGACATAGTTTGAATCATTAACTTGCCATGTCATGCATCATATCATGATCATGCCGATTCTTCCGCATTAGTTGTAATTGTTGCATCGCTTGTTCCTTTTAGTGTTTGCTTCTTCCCGGATAGGACGATGAGATGTTGTGAGCTTTGACAAGTTCTTCAGTTATGAAAATTTGGCAATGTTTTCCAGGCGAGCATTCTCCCCCTTTCTACCTATCTTACATTTATAGTATTTATTTCCTCATGTTGATCTATTGCTATCTCTATTGCGATGCTCTAGTTTTCATACCCATGATATCCCTTGCAGCCATTATATTGTCTTGGACAACTCCTATTCCCTATTGTTTGGTATATAGTCGGCCTTGCGAGTCATAGTTGCTTGCACAGATGTTGTTTCGATGTTGTCGAGTACCACCGTTGTTGGAGAAATGCCTCATGCTTTATGTTGGAGATGATCATGGCTTTAATTACAGTTTAACAACTAATATTGAAAGTAGGTAAATAATGCAGAGGCACAGGTGGGAAATAGTGTTATTTGGTTTTTAACCATCCAATTATGCCCCATAGGACCCCGAGTACTTGATACCTATTCCTTGAATATTCGCACTATCCGCATGTGGGACCATGAATCCCCTTAGCGAGAGCTTGAGTCATATCTTATTTCTTGGGGCCACAAAGTAGTTTGGGGCTTTATTACTATCCTGTACTTATGCCATGCTTTACTACTTTATTTATTATTGCGCATGGAGCGCCTATACTATTTATTTAAGCGGAGTGTTTTCACGGTATCGACAAGCCCAGTCATAGTTTCGGGTTCCCAGTCGTTTATAGCCATTGACGCAAACCTCTGGGTCCGTTCCGAAGCCGGCCAACTTCGTCGCGGGTAGCTTGGTGGGGTGGCCCCCTGAAATATTATATGAATCTTGTGATTGCTTTATCGTGATGCCTCGTTGGGTTTTCATTTGGTTTTCCCGAGGTTGATCGTACGTGTGTTGCTATTTGTGCCCCCCTGCAGGGTAAAACTTTATGAAAGCCGTGTCCGCGGTTATGGACGACTTGGAGCAGAGTATCTCGATCATAGACAACTTTAATTAACATAGTCCTATAAATTTGACATTGGAATTACTAGTAATCAGCTTCACTACAATGAAATGGCTAAACAAAATTGCCAACAACTGTTGGATTTGGAATGTCTCATGCTATTTGTATCTGACTAGTAAGTATTGCAACTATAACAGAATGGGTAACTGAAACTACCCACTGCTTATGTTATTAGGGTGACTCATACTATCTATATCTGACTAGTAATTGCTGCAACTATAATGGAATGAATAAAACTGCCAACGGTGTGAGTTCCTCGGTTGACTTCCTCGTTTGGTCTCGAGGGGGAATATCAGGATGGGTATGCTTGGTAATAGTATCAGGTTGATCCGAATAGGCCTTTCTTATATCCCTCTAATAGTCGCCAACTTTATCGAGTCTCTATAGGTTGTTTAGTGCATGCTGCACGGCCGCTTCAGTCGACCATATCTATGTAGGCGAGTACCGCCGAATTCTAAGACTCGCCGTGTACTGGCCTCAGTACAGACTGCTCTCTTTTTTACTTTGCCCTTTGCCGACACCCCTTTTGTTTAAGCAGGTTTTAGATCGACGTCGTTAGTAGTGTTACCCTTCTGGCTTGGCCTGGTGTAACACCCTCAGAATCGACCCTATGCAAGTTTTACCGATTCCCGCCAAAACCCGCATAGAAATGATTCAAAGGTGCCCACCAGGCACTTGCGTGTGGGTGGAAAATGAAGTAATATCATTACACATTAGTCCATGATGGAACCCACATAACATATATATACAACAATGACTCAAAGAGTCAAGAATACAAATATACAGTACAAAGATCCAAATCACCTGGAAAACGATACAACATCCGAGTACGGACAAGATGCGAATTGAGCTAATCCCTGAAGAATAACCAATGGCGTCCATAACCCTGTGCAGGCCAAGCCAGAAGGGTAACCCTGCTAACGATGTCGATCTCAAAACCTGCTTAAACGAAGGGGTGTCGACAAAGGGCAAAGGAAAAAAGAGAGCGGTCAGTACTGAGGTCAGTACACGGCGAGAGTAGAATTCGGCGGTCCTCACCTACATAGGAATGATGGACTAAAGCGGTAACACAACATGCACCAAACAACCCATAGAGACTCAATACAACTAGCGGCTATCAGATAGGGATAAGAAAGACCTATTCGGATCCAACCTGAAACTATCACCAAGCATACCCATCCTGGTATTTCCCCCTCGAGACCAAACTAGGAAGTCAACGGAGGAACTAACACAGTTGGCAGTTTTATTCATTACGTTATAGTTGCGGCAATTGCTAGTCAGATATAGATAGCATGAGTCATCCTGATATAATAAGCAGTGGGCAGTTTTAGTTAACCATTCAGTTGTAGTTGTAGTACTTACTAGTCAAATACATATAGCATGAGTCATCCTGATATTATAAATAGTGGGCAGTTTTAGTTAACGATTCCGTTGTAGTTACAATACATACTAGTCATATACATATAGCATGAGGCATCCCAAAACTAGCAGTTATTGGTACTTTTATTTAGCCATTCCGTTGTAGTGAAGCTAATTACTAGTCATTATAAAGTCAAATTTATAGCACTACTTTAGTTATAGTTGTATATGATCGAGATACTATGCTCCAAGTCGTCCATAACCGCGGACACGGCTTTCAGAAAGTTTTACCCTGCAGGGGGCACAAATAGCAACACACGCACGATCAACCTCAGAAAAAACCAAATTAAAACCCAACGAGACATCACGACAGAGCAATTGCAAGATTCATATAATATTTCAGGGGGCCACCCCACCAAGCTACCCGCGACGAAGTTGGCCGGCTCCAGAACGGACCTAGAGGTTTGCGTCAATGGCTATAAACGATTGGGAACCCGAAAGTGTGACTGGGCTTGTCGATACCGCGAAAACACTCCGCTTACCTAAACAGTACAGGCGCTCCACGCGCAATCGTAAATAAAGCAGTAAAGCATGGCATCAGTACATGATAGTAATAAAGCCCCAAACTATGTTGTGGCCCCAAGAAATAATATATGACTCAAACTCTGGCTAAGGGGATTCATGGTCCCACATGCGGATAGTGCGAATATTCAAAGAATAGGTATCAAGTACTCGGGGTCCTACGGGACACAAGTGGACGGTTAAAAACCAAATAACATCTATTGCCCACTTGTACCTCTGCATTATTCACCTACTGTCAATTTTAGTTATTAAACAATAATTAAAGCAATGATCATTTCCAACATAAAGCATATGGCAGTCTTCCAACAACTATGGTACTTAACGACACGCGGCAGTACTTGAGCAAGCGACTACGACACGCAAGTCCAACTATCTACCAAAAAGCAGGTAATAGGATGTGTCCAAGGCAATATAAGGCTGCAAGGGATATCATGGGTACGAAAACTAGAGCATCGCAACACAGATAGCAATAGATCAACAGGAGGAAATAAAGACTACAAAAGTAAAATAGGTAGAAAAAGGGAGAATGCTCGCCTGAAAAACATTGCTGAAGGTTCATCCGAAGATCGGGTCGACACTCACATCAACTCATCGGCCTAATCCGTGAAGAAGCAAAGCACTAGCAGAAACACTGGATGCAATATTTCATACTACGGCAGAAGATCAGGGCATGATGCATGTATGATGTATGACATGTCAAAGGTGCAACGCAATTAGGCCATATTAAGCGGAACCGGGGTCCCGTCAATTATTTAATAGGTTCAAGTTGTTTAGATACCCCGCAATTTAAATGTTATCTTAACATGGCAAAATATATCACCGGTTTGCTACACAATTTTAGATGGGACCAATATTAGACTAGAAAAGCCCGCATATGGTCTACATATTTAGTTATGAAGTGAATCGGCATAAGGCCCCCAAACCACATGATATGTGCAAGCATGAAAATTTAAATGCAACAATGTATATATTATATTCATAAAAAATAGGGGTCTTGAAGAAAGGGTTACACATCGGGGGGGGAGGGGGTTCGACGATCTTGGGCTCCGAGGATCGGTTTTGAGGTCGGGTTCGGCCTTCGAACGCCGGAAAGGAGAACTTGACGCGGAGCTAGGTTCGGGATCGGTCTTTGGATCGAGGCTTCGGGGTCTCGGCATCCAATGGATCTTTGGGTTCAAGGATTTGTCTTCGGGTTTCGCGATCGAGGAACTCAGGATCCAAGAAGGAGATCTTGAATCAGCATCGGCACCCAAACAAACACAGGCACATAAGCACTAGCATGCTCGCATAGGAGAAACATAGGCGTCCTGCAGAACTGAACCTACCATCGACATGTGCGTGCTCCCAAACCAGGCACTCTACACGGCAACTGAGCGCTATCCAGAGTCGGCGGAACGGACACGCAGCAACTGGCAGCAAGGCAAAGGAGAAATGGCGCCACAGACGAGTACCGGAAGATCCGAAGCGGGCCGACGCTGCAGCAGGGCGACAGTGATTCACGGCGGCGAGGCGAGGTTGCAGGAGGCGGGGAGGGAACGGCAGGCGCGCTTGGGGTCGAGCGACAGGCGGCCCGCGAGGAGGTCGTCACTGGAGGCGGGACGAAGGATGGCGGCTGGAGCCGTGCTCTGCTCGGGGAGGCGCTCGGTGGAGTTGGGGCGGCGTAGGGGGTCGACGCGGTGACCGGCAAGGGAGCGGCGTCCGCGAACCCGGCAGAGGGAGGTGGACGCGCGGCGAGAGAGGCAGCAGGGAGAGGGTGACGTCCAGCGGCAAGGAGAGCGAGAGGAAGGGCGGCGCCAGGGTTCGGTGCAGATAGGCCAGTGACGGCGGCGCTCCAGAACGGAGGAGGAGCGAGGGGATCGAGAGATCCAGGGCGATGCGTCGATGGTTGTCGGTAGCGGGACGAGGTAGGGGCGGGGTGGGGTCAGTTGAGAGGTGGGATGGACGGTTGCTCTACCGGGTGTGGGTCAGGTGTGTGCGTGTGGAGCCAGGGGGTGGCGGCGGCAGGGTGGGGTCAGAGGAAGGATTAGGGTTAGGTTTTCAGGGGTAGGGTAGTCTAGGTTTTGGTTTGGGTAGTAGGTGGTCTGGCCGGTTGGGCCTTTGGGCCGGCCGGCTGGACTGCCTCCCCAAAAATATATCTTTTTTATTATTCTATTTAGTTTGAAAATATCCTTTTGGTAAAATACTTTAGGCAAACAAAAGATCCGGACGGACCAAGGGTTTTACATTTGAAATAGAAAGGGGATAATTTAGAAAAAAATAGGCTTTTAGCAAAATAGTTTTAGATTAAAACATGCATGAAGATATCATGATGATGCACAGATGTAAATGCATGCAATTTTCTAGTAGTGCTTTTACCCGGGGTGCTACAATTCGACAGCACTAACAATGTATCTCGCCCTCGAGATCCGCCCCCTAGTACGGGGAAGAAGTCCGACGATCTGAATCTTCTCGCTTCATGTAGATCCTCGCGACACCACTAACAAGTGTTGTTGCTCACATTCATCGAGAGAACGCTCCAGAGAACAAAGGGCGAAGGTAAAGGCATCAAAAGATAAAGCCACCTCTAACTTCCATGGAAGGAGTATAATTGCATCGAACCACCATTCGTTGTACAAGAGTGAATGATAAGA
Source organism: Avena insularis (assembly GCA_023614405.1). NCBI lineage: Eukaryota > Viridiplantae > Streptophyta > Magnoliopsida > Poales > Poaceae > Avena > Avena insularis. The sequence goes on along the minus strand of CM042685.1, from coordinate 89,166,260 downwards.
GTAGTGGTATGGTCGCGACTCCATCCCGCACTCAAAGCATTACTCTATACACGAACAAACGGGTTATGCAACCAACCCTCAGAATTCAGACTAAAGATCTTGACAAACAAGGTTTGGAAGCAAGAAGTGATGCAGAGTCTTTATCGGATCTGATGGAGATGAGGTCGTCGCGTTGAAAAACACTGGAAGATACAAAGAAAATTTTTAGTGAATTTTTGGTCCACTGAAGGTACACAGAGGGAGTTTCCTCAGATAGCATGAAGACCGAATGTGGAAGCACCGTTACAAGAGGAAGCAAAACCCTGAAGGTACGACAGAATCCCAACCACGAGAATTCCTGGACTCGAAGAAAAGATAAGGGGTAGATTCAAAACACGCAAAGGTAAGAGGAGAATAGCAGAGGGGTAAGGAGTAAAACCAGACCTAATCAGATCTATCCAACCGATTTTTCAAAATAGTTTTGACACTCTACGATGTCCGTTAGCTAGGTCACCCTACAGGCTGGACCAGTGGGGTATCGTAACTGCTGAGCTCTGATACCACTCTGTAACACCCTCAGGATCGACCCTATGCAAGTTTTAGCGATTCCCGCCAAAACGCGTATAGAAACGATTCAAAGGTGCCCACCAGGCACTTGCGTGCGGATGGAAAACAAAGTAATATCATTACACATTAGTCCATGATGGAACCCATAGAACATATATATGCAACAACGACTCAAAGAGTCAAGAATACAGATATACAGTACAAAGATCCAAATCACCTGGAAAACGATACAACGTCCGAGTACGGACAAGATGCAAATTGAGCTAAGAGCCCTGAAGAATAACCAATGGCATCCATAACCCTGCCCAGGCCAAGCCGGAAGGGTAACCCTGCTAACAACGTCGATCTCAAAACCTGCTTAAACAAAGGGGTGCCGACAAAGGGCAAAGGAAAAAGAGAGCGGTCAATACTGAGGCCAGTACACGGCGAGACTAGAATTCGGCGGTCCTCGCCTACATAGGTATGGTGGACTGAAGCGGCAGCGCATCATGCACCAAACAACCTATAGAGACTCAATACAACTGGCGGCTATCAGATAGGGATAAGAAAGACCTATTCGGATCCAACCTTAAACTATCACCAAGCATACCCATCCTGTTATTTCCCCCTCGAGACCAAACGAGGAAGTCAACCGAGGAACTAACACAGTTGGAAGTTTTATTCATTATGTTATAGTTGCGGCAATTACTAGTCAGATATAGATAGCATGAGTCATCCTAATATAATAAGCAGTGGGCAGTTTTAGTTAACCATTCTGTTGTAGTTGTAGTACTTACTAGTCAAATACATATAGCATGAGTCATCCTGATATTATAAATAGTGGGTAGTTTTAGTTAACCATTCCGTTGTAGTTACAATACTTACTAGTCAGATACATATAGCATGAGGCATCCCAAAACCAGCAGTTGTTGGTACTTCTATTTAGCCATTCCGTTGTAGTAAAGCTAATTACTAGTCATTATAAAGTCAAATTTATAGAACTACTTTAGTTATAGTTGTCTATGATCGAGATACTGTGCTCCAAGTCGTCCATAACCGGGGACACGGCTTTCAGAAAGTTTTACCCTGCAGGGGGCACAAATAGCAACACACGCACGATCAACCTCAGAAAAAACCAAATTAAAACCCAACGAGGCATCACGACAGAGCAATTGCAAGATTCATATAATATTTCAGGGGGCCACCCCACCAAGCTACCCGCGACAAAGTTGTCCGGCTCCGGAACGGACCTAGAGGTTTGCGTCAATGGCTATAAACGATTGGGAACCCGAAAGTGTGACTGGGCTTGTCGATACCATGAAAACACTCCGCTTACATAAACAGTACAGGCTCTCCACGCGCAATCGTAAATAAAGCAGTAAAGCATGGCATCAGTACATGATAGTAATAAAGCCCCAAACTATGTTGTGGCCCCAAGAAATAATATATGACTCAAACTCTGGCTAAGGGGATTCATGGTCCCACATGCGGATAGTGCGAATATTCAAAGAATAGGTATCAAGTACTCGGGGTCCTACGGGACACAAGTGGACGGTTAAAAACCAAATAACATCTATTGCCCACTTGTGCCTCTGCATTATTCACCTACTGTCAATTTTAGTTATTAAACAATAATTAAAGCAATGATCATTTCCAACATAAAGCATATGGCAGTCTTCCAACAACTATGGTACTTAACGACACGCGGCAGTACTTGAGCAAGCGACTACGACACGCAAGTCCAACTATCTACCAAAAAGCAGGTAATAGGATGTGTCCAAGGCAATATAAGGCTGCAAGGGATATCATGGGTACGAAAACTAGAGCATCGCAACACAGATAGCAATAGATCAACAGGAGGAAATAAAGACTATAAAAGTAAAATAGGTAGAAAAGGGGAGAATGCTCGCCTGAAAAACATTGCTGAAGGTTCATCCGAAGATCGGGTCGACACTCACATCAACTCATCGGCCTAATCCGTGAAGAAGCAAAGCACTAGCAGAAACACCGGATGCAATATTTCATACTACGGCAGAAGATCAGGGCATGATGCATGTATGATGTATGACATGTCAAAGGTGCAACGCAATTAGGCCATATTAAGCGGAACCGGGGTCCCGTCAATTATTTAATAGGTTCAAGTTGTTTAGATACCCCGCAATTTAAATGTTATCTTAACATGGCAAAATATATCACCGGTTCGCTACACAATTTTAGATGGGACCAATATTAGACTAGAAAAGCCCACATATGGTCTACATATTTAATTATGAAGTGAATCGGCATAAGGCCCCCAAACCACATGATATGTGCAAGCATGAAAATTTAAATTCAACAATGTATATATTATATTCATAAAAAATAGGGTCTTGAAGAAAGGGTCACACATCCAATGGATCGGTCTTCAGGTCGGGTTCGGCCTACGGATGCCGGGAAGGAGAACTTGACGCGGCGCTTGGTTCGGGATCGGTCTTCGGATCGAGGCTTCGGGGTCTCGGCATCCAATGGATCTTAGGGTTCAAGGATTTGTCTTTGGGTTCCGCGATCGAGGAACTCAGGGTCCAAGAAGGAGATCTTGAATCAGTACCGACACCCAAACAAACACAGGCACATAAGCACTAGCATGCTCGCAGAGGAGAAACATAGGCATCCTGCAGAAATGAACCTACCATCGACATGTGTGTGCTCCCAACCCAGGCACTCTACACGGCAACTGATCGATGTACAGAGCCGGCGGAACGCTCGCGCAGCAGCTGGCAGCAGCCAAGAGGTTGCAGGGCAGAGGAGAAACGGCGCCACGGACGAGCACCAGAAGACCGAAAGCGGGCCGACGCTGTAGCAGGGGCGACAAGGATTCGAGGCGGCGAGGCGAGGTTGCAGGAGGCGAGGAAGGAACGACAGGCGCGCTTGGGGCCGAGCAACGGACAGCTCGCGAGGAGGTCGTCGCTGGCGGCGGGATGAAGCATGGCGGCTGGAGCTATGCTCTGCTCGGGGAGGTGCTCGGTGGAGCTGGGGCGACGCAGGGGGTCGACGCGGCGACCGGCAGCCGCGAACCCGGCAGAGGGAGGTGGACGCGGGGCGAGAGAGGCGGCAGGGAGAGGGCGACATCCAGCGGCAGGGAGCGAGAGGAAGGGCGGCGCCAGGGTTCGGTGAAGAGAGGCCAGTGGCGGCGGCACTCCAGAACGGAGGAGGAGCGAGGGGATCGAGAGGGCCAGGGCGATGCGTCGATGGTTGTCGGTAGCGGGACAGGGTGGGGCCGGGGTGGGGTCAGTTGAGAGGTGGGGTGGACGGTTGCTGTACCGGGTGTGGTTCAGGTGTGTGCGTGTGGAGCTAGGGGGTGGCGGCGGCACGGTGGGGTGAGAGGAAGGATTAGGGTTAGGTTTTCAGGGGTAGGGTAGTCTAGGTTTTGGTTTGGGTAGTAGGTGGTCTGGCCGGTGGGGTGAGAGGAAGATCCATTGGATGCCGAGACCCCGAAGCCTCGATCCGAAGACCGATCCCGAACCAAGCGCCGCGTCAAGTTCTCCTTCCCGGCATCCGTAAGTCTCATCCTTTGACTTGAGGAGAAAGACCCAAGTATACCTTGAGTAATAATCAACAATAACAAGACCATACTTTGTTCCACCAAGACAATCATAAGTTGATGGCCCGAAGAGATCCAAGTGGAGAAGCTCCAAGGTTCTTGATGTGGCCACCTTGGATATGGAAGGACGATGCTTCCCAATTTGCTTTCCTGAAATGCAAGCACTACACACACGATCTTTCTCAAAGGAGACATCAGTTAGGCCGACAAAATGCTCACCCTTTAGGAGTAGATTGAGATTTCTCATGTTAACATGGCCTAGGCGACGATGCCAAAGCCATCCCTTTGTCAGCCTTGGCCATTAGACATGCAGGAAGGGAGGGGCTCTCTTCCGAGAGGTCGACCACATAAGGATCGATTTCCACATGTCCAACCAGGACCAAACTGAGATCATCACTCCTAAAGACTTTCACAAAAGTTTTTGAGAAATAGGAATCATAACCAGCATCCGCAATATGTTTAATAGAAAGTAAGTTGTATCCAAGGTTTTCAACAGGAAATACGGTCTCTAGGGACAAGACCTTGAGACCACCAACATGCCATAACCAAGTACCTTTCCTTTTGAGTTATCACCAAAAGTGATGCTTGATGTTGAGTTGACATCATGAATGAATTGGTCAAGCCCACTTCTACCTCTGGTCATATGATTGGTGCATCCACTATCAAACACCCATTTTGATCCACCGGAGAAATACCCCTACAAAATCAATTCTTTGATTTAGGAACCCATTGAGTAATGGGTCCCCTAGCATTAACAACAAGATCCTTTTGTACCCAAATTGAGTACCATATATAATAATTACCATTTCGAGGGAAAACACATTAAGCATATACATCTCCTTGAGTGCTCTTACATAGCTCATAGGATGGATTAGATTTTCCCGCATATTTATGATTGGGGTTGCCCCTTATGGCTCCCCCATTCACAACATTCTTCTTGACTTGGTCAACCACCTTGTCACCTTATTTTACATAGATTATATTCTTTGGTGGGGAGCTCTAAGGAAGTGCTGGTATGTGTAGTGAACCGCGGTAGCAATGGCTTCTACCCAAAAGTTTTGGGGTGACTTGAATTCACTCAACATTGTTCTTGCCATCTCAATAACTGTTCGGTTCTTCCTTTCAACAAAACCATTTTGTTGAGGGGTATAGGGAGCTGAGAATTCATGCTTGATCCGCCCATATTCAATGAACTCTTTCATGGTGTAGTTCTTGAACTCGGTGTCGTTGTCGGTTCTAATGGTCTTGATCTCCACTTCATGAGTGCGTTGAGATTGCTTGGTGAAGATCATGAATTCCTTGTAGGTCTCATCCTTTGACTTGAGGAGAAAGACCCAAGTATACCTTGAGTAATCATCAACAATGACAATACCAGACTTTCTTCCACGAAGATAATCATAAGTTGATGGCCCGGAGAGATCTAAGTGGAGAAGCTCCAAGGTTATTGATGTGGCCACCTTGGATATGGAAGGACGATGCTTCCCAATTTGCTTTCCTGAAATGCAAGCACTACACACACGATCTTTCTCAAAGGAGAAACCGGTTAGGCCGACAAAATGCTCACCCTTTAGGAGTAGATTGAGATTTCTCATGTTAACTTGGCCTAGGCGATGATGCCAAAGCCATCCCTTGTCAGCCTTGGGCATTAGACATGTAGGAAGGGATTGGCTCTCTTCCGAGAGGTCGACCACATAAGGATCGACTTCCACATGTCCAACCAGGACCAAATTGAGATCATCACTCCTAAAGACTTTCACACAAGTTTTCAAGAAATAGGAATCATAACCGGCATATGCAAGATGTTTAATAGAAAGTAGGTTGTATCCTAGGTTTTCAGCAAGAAATGCGGTCTCTAGGGACAAGGCCTTGAGACCACCTACTTGCCATAACCTGTAGGGATACGGGTAGGCTACACTAGCGCAAATCAAAAAAATTCTACCGCGTATGCCAGGATTACTGTTGTCATAGATCACGGGATTACCACTAGACGCGCAGTTGCCAAATTGATGAAGCGCGTCGAGGCGGTGCAGACGTTCCACGTCTCCTCCTTGTCCTCGTCCCACGAGCAGCTCCCCTTGCGCGGCTCGTCCAAGCGCTACAGATGCAGCGCCTCCGAGGTATCCACACGTACAGGGTAGAAGCGTCAGACGCCGGACTGCTAGGTCCCCGCATGCGACACAGGCGTGAGGAGTGGCAGCTGGGAATGATCTGAGGTCTAAGGTCTAACCCAGGTCAGCTCTCCCCACCCTCTCTTATATAGGCGTCCCTAGTGGGCTTCTACATTAGCAGCCCATTAGTACCCTAAGCCTGGTCTAATTCGGATCCAATCCTCATTAGGCTTCCAGCCCCTTAAGTGTGTGACCGTATAGGTTCATATGCGTATAGACATGACACGAATACACTTATACTGTCAATAGTTGGTAGCGGCCTCTAGCAAGACGTGCCAACTCCTAAACGTATACAAAGATCATATCGGATGAACCATCAAAAGGTTTAGTACATGTCTTTCCCTTTGCCTCACGATATTTGGTCTAGCTCTAAGCTGACCTCCCTTTCTCGATACCGTGATTCGGAATCCCTTTACTAGGTTAACTCTTAACCATATGTAGCACGGCCATGCATTTCTAGATCCGATCACTCGAGGGGCCCAGAGATATCTCTCTCAAGTAGAGAGGGGAAAATCCCATCTTGATTGACCATGCCTTGCGGCATGCTTCAGGACAAACCCGAAAGCTACCTTTATAACTACCCAGTTATGGTGCAGCGTTTGATAGCCCCAAAGTAGGTCGATCCACATCTCAAGTACATGCGACAATCTCAGGTCTAAGGACAAAACGTACATGATGTGTAGAGAGAGAGCTGCAACTAATTGCCAGTCTCAGGTTGGGTCAGTCCAACCCCATGTTCATAACATGTGTCCACATCATTGGTTTGACATCTCCATGTCTATGACTTGCGAAACATAGTCATCAACCAATCGATGTGCTAGTCTAATATTCACGTGTATCCTCACATGAACTCCGACTAGGGACAACTCTTAAATAACCATACAAGTAAAGAGTTTCACAAACAATTCACATAATTTCCAATCAATACAAGTTGCCTGATATGTATATTCAAGGAACATTACAATAACTCATGAATACATATGAAATATAATCATCTGTATGATTGCCTCTAGGGCATATTTCTTTCAGTCTCCCACTTGCACTAGAGTCAATCTAAAATGTATCTAATACCAATTGCTCTTGTGTGCGCTTCATGCACGGGCTGCGGGAGAGGCTTAGTCAAGGGATCAGCAACATTTGAGTCCGTATGTATTTTGCATATCATGTCACTACCATCCTCAACGAACTCTCGAATCTGATGGTAACGCATGCGAATATGTTTGTTCTTCTGGTGCTGTCTAGGTTCCTTGTCCTGTGCAATAGCACCATTGTTGTCACAATAAACGTCCAAGGGATTGGATGTGCCCTGAACCACACCGAGACCGATCAGGAAATTCCTAATCCAAATAGCTTCCTTTACTGCCTTCGAGGCAGCAATATATTCAGCTTCTGTTGAAGAGGAGGTCACCGTATCTTGCTTGGAACTTTTCCAGCTCACATCACCATCATTCATGACAAACACATAACCTCATTGCGATTTCGAATCATCTGAGTCGTTAAGGTAACTCGCATCTGTGTAACCCTTTACACTGAGTTCATCCTCAGCTCCATAAACTAGGAACACATCCTTAGTCCTTTTTCAAGTACTTAAGGATCTTCTTTACCGCTGTCCAGTGACCTTCACCTAGATCAGCCTGGTATCTGCTCGTAACACTTAGAGCATAGAAAACATCTGGGCGAGTACATATCATTGCATACATGATGGATCCAATAGCCGAAGCATATGGAGCCCTACTCATGCGCTCACGCTCATCAGTAGTCGAAGGACACTGAGTCTTGCTGAGTTTTATGCCATGAGACATGGGTAAGAACCCCTTATTAGCCTCTTCCATGCTGAACCGTTTCAACACTTTGTCAATGTATGTACTCTGGCTTAATCCAATTAGCCTTCTTGATCTATCTCTATAGATCTTGATGCCCAGAATATATGCCGCTTCTCCCAAGTCCTTCATCAAAAAACTATTTTTCAATGAGGTCTTAATAGACTCGAGCATAGGAATGTCATTTCCAATCAGTAATATGTCATCTACATATAAGATTAGAAATACCAGCGCTCTCCCACTTTCCTTCTTGTAAACACAAGGTTCTTGTTCGTTTTTGATGAAGCCAAACTCCTTTACAACTTCATCAAATCGAATATTCCAACTCCGAGATGCTTGCTTCAGCCCATAAATGGACTTCAGAAGTTTGCATAACTTTCCAGCATTGTTTGGATCGACAAAACCTTCGGGCTGCATTATATACACGTCCTCAGTTATGATTCCATTTAGGAAAGCCGTCTTGACATCCATATGCCATATTTCATAGTCGAAATGTGCAGCAATGGCTAGAATTATCCGTATAGATTTAAGCATCGCTACGGGCGAGAAAGTCTCATCGTAGTCAACTCCTTGAACTTGTCGAAAACCTTTTGCAACAAGTCGAGCTTTATGGATGTGAACATTTCCATCCATATCAATATTCTTCTTATAGATCCATTTGCACTCGATGGCTTTAAAACCATCAGGCAGGTCAACCAAGTTCCAAACTTGATTGTCTCCCATGGACTCTATCTCGGATCTCATGGCGATTGGCCATTTCTCAGAGTCTGGGTCCACCATCGCTTCTACATAGGTCGCAGGCTCATCATTGTCTAACAATAATAATTCCCGCGCTTCGTGGAGCCTCGCCGACCTTCGTGGTTGTGGTGCTTCTGTTGCCATGGGTTCCTCAACTTGTTCTGCTACAATAGCATCACTCGTAGAAGCATCCCCAACTGGCTCATCTTGAACTTCTTCAAGTCGCACCGACCTTCCACTTGTTCCCTTTGTGAGAAACTCTTTCTCTAGGAAAACACCGCTATGAGCGACAAACACTTTGCCCTCTTCTCGGTTGTAGAAGTAATACCCTAAGGTTTCCCTCGGATATCCCACGAAAATGCACTTATCCGATTTGGGTATTAGCTTGTCCGACTGAAGTCTCTTGACAAATGCATCACAACCCCAAATTTTTAGAAAAGACAAACTGGGATTCTTTCCAGTCCACATCTCATATGGTGTCTTAACTACGGATTTAGATGGTACCCTATTAAGTGTGAAAGCTGCCATTTCTAGAGTGTAACCCCAAAATGACAATGGCAAATCCGACTGGCTCATCATCGATCGAACCATGTCCAACAAAGTTCGATTACGCCATTCAGAGACCCCGTTCTTTTGAGGCGTTCCAGGCGGCGTAAGTTGTGGAACAATTCCGCAACTCTTAAGATGATCGCTAAATTCGTGACTCAAATATTCACCTCCACGATCAGATCGCAAGGCCTTTATTTTCTTGCCACGTTGATTCTCTACTTCACTCTGAAACTCCTTGAACTTTTCAAAAGTTTCAGACTTATGCCTCATCAAGTAGACATAACCATATCTACTAAAATCATCAGTGAAAGTAATGAAGTAGTGATATCCTCCTCTGGCTGTCGTGCTCATTGGCCCACATACATCACTATGTATGAGTTCCAACAAGTCTGTCGCTCTCTCGGGTAAACCCGAAAAAGGCGACTTGGTCATCTTTCCAAGTAAACAAGCCTGACATGTCTCGTATGATTCAAAATCAAACGAAGTTAGAATACCATCACCATGGAGCTTCTTCATGCGCTTTTCACTTATATGCCCCAAACGACAATGCCATAAATAGGTAGGACTCAAATCATTAGGCCGAAGCCTTTTAGCACTAACATTGTAAACAGATGCATCATCAAGATTTAAAATAAATAACCCATTCATAATGGGAGCATTAGCCATAAACATATCATTCTTAGAGATTACATAACCATTGTTTGCACTCCGAATGAATAACCATCCCTCATCAAACATGAAGGTGATAAAATGTTTCGACCCATACTTGGAATGTAATAACAATTATTCAACTCCATAATAAATCCTGAAGGAAGGTGAAGTTGCATGACGCCGACGAATAATGCAGCAACCATTGCTTTATTTCGGACGCGAAAATCCACTTCGCCTTTCTGCACTTCTCTAGTCCTTATTAGCCCCTGCATCGAATTGCAAATATGAGCAACCGATCCGGTATCAAATACCCAAGAGTTAACATAGGAATCAGCGAGAAAAATGTCCACAACATTTACAACAAGCGTACCTGAGTGGGAAGTACTCTTACTTCCACTCTTCTTCAAAGAAGCCTGGTACTTGCTGCAGTTTCTCTTCCAGTGGCCATGTTCATGACAAAAGAAGCACTCAGTGTCTTCTACAGGTCCAGCCTTTTGCTTGGGTGCAGACTTAGGGATCGTATCCTTAGCCTTGCCCTTCTTCTTCCAAGAAGTACCCTTTTTCTTGAAGCTAGGCTTGTTCTGCACAACCATCACATGGCTATGCCCTACACACTTCTTCATGTCACTTTCTGCTGTTTTAAGCATCCCACATAATTCATTAAGGCCCTTCTCCACCCCATGCATATGGTAGTTCGAAATGAACTGCCCATAGCTGGATGGAAGAGACACCAAAATGAAGTCAGTGGCCAACTCTTGGCCTAGTGGAAAACCAAGCTTTTCTAAAGTCTGACTGTAACCAACCATTTTGATTACATGGGGGCCTACAGCTGCTCCCTCTGCTAGCTTGCATTCGACAAAGGACTAGGCAACATTGTACCTCTCAGTCCTTGCCTGATCTTGGAACATGTCCTTAAGCGCTACGATCATATCGTACGCTTCCTGATCCTCAAACTTCTTTTGGAGTTCAGGTTCCATGCATGCAAGCATAAGATAGCTAACCTCAAGATAATCATCACATGCTCTCTTGTAGGCGTTCTTTAGGGCAGCAAATGCATTATCAGCAGGTTCATCGGGGATTGGGGTATCCAGAACCGTTTCCTTTTTATCAAACCTGAGAACAATTCTCAGGTTACGGACCCAGTCCGAATAGTTCGTTCCATTTAGTTTACCTTTGTCAAGAATCGAACGGAAAGAGAAAGGTGATGTAGTGTTCGGTGCCATTGATCTACAACAGAAAACATGCCAAATACTAAGCCATGTAACCATGAAAGAGTAAAACATATTAAACAATTTAATAGCATATACTCCCACTTAAATCAATATCCCTCTATTGATACTAAGTGATTCAAGATCCACAATTAACAAGTCGACTAGTGAGCTTTAGCATCACTCCTAGAAGACAAGGTAAATCGGTAAGCAACACTTGCTAATCATATCACATATGACTCTTGTTGTTGGGGTGACATCTCTATGTCAAAAACTAGGCGCCCAACCTTTATGCCCCAAGGTCCTTAACTGTTAAGATGACCTTGTCAAGTTCACCAACCCTTATGCGTGTAGGTATCCGATACAAACCCATCCAGCCAAGGAAAACCGCGGCACCCTAATGTCATAGGCCCACCAACGATTGTACAGGGCATAGGATGGTGCAAGGTTTGGTTGGGAGGGCATGGTTTAACTTAAACTTTGTGAGGGATCGTTCTACTTCTATCATCTAAGCATTCATAGTAGTAAAACGCATAAGAATAACATTCACATAGATGTGACATAGTATGGCCCATTTTCTCATGGTGATCTCCATCGCCATAGAACCTGTCCACCATGATGATCTCCATCTTCATGTTCCATGTGATCCATCCTCCAAGTGATGAGTCCTCCAAGAAATAATACAAGCTATTACTCCTAACAACTAGTAATCAAAATTACATAGTATTGGGAACATCACAAGTTGGCACGCAGGCCAGTACAATAAATGACAACACATATGGCTCCAGCCGTGTTGCCCTACTCACGACACGCAGGTCATGCAAATTTTCATACATGAATCACATACATATATGGGCCATACTGATCACATACATCCTGTAAAAACAAGTTATGCATAGAATCGCATTGAACCGGACCATGTGACATCGCAGCACCTAGTTACCTTAACGAGATACAAAAGGGGATATGATTAAGGGGGGTCTAGGGGGTCTCCCCCTGCGGGGTTCGAAGGGGCAGCGCCCCTCACGGTATCTCCTGGCGTCCAGAAAACCGTGAAAAATGAGAGATCAAATCTACACAATTTTCTTTAAGGATTTTGATCGGCAAATCAAATTTACCATAAACCGACTCCTGTCCCGATTCAATCAATATCCTTTGATCACGGTACATCGATTTTAGATCTAGGTTCCGATTCAATCAATCAAATTGATCTTCGCGTGATTCAACAGGATTTATGTTTCACTGTCTACCCCGATGGCGGAAGCCGACCGGTAGGGGTAAGTCGTTCGACAACCTCAGAATCACGATCACGGAAAGCAAGATCATAGATCAATCCTGAACCACCGCCATATAAACAATCACATCATTCATATCAATCTGCATATCACCATATGGAAACATCCTGAACCAATAACTGAACAGCATCGGCTCTGATACCACTGTAGGGATACGGGTAGGCTACACTAGCGCAAATCAAAAAAATTCTACCGCGTATACCAGGATTACTGTTGTCATAGATCACGGGATTACCACTAGACGCGCAGTGGCAGAATTGATGAAGCACGTCGAGGCAGTGCAGACGTTCCACGTATCCTCCTTGTCCTCGTCCCACGAGCAGCTCCCCTTGCACGGCTCGTCCAACCGCTACAGATGCAGCGCCTCCGATGTATCCACACGTACAGGGTGGAAGCGTTAGACACCGGACTGCTAGGTTCGCGCACGCGACACAGGCGTGAGGAGTGGCGGCTGGGAATGATCTGAGGTCTAAGGTCTAACCCTGGTCAGCTTGCCCCACCCTCTCTTATATCGGCGTCCCTAGTGGGCTTCTACATTAGCATCCCATTAGTACCCTAAGCCTGGTCTAATTCGGATCCAATCCTCATTAGGCTTCCAGCCCCTTAAGTGTGTGACCGTATAGGTTCATATGCGTATAGACATGACACGAATACACTTATTCTGTCAATAGTTGGTAGCGGCCTCTAGCAATACGTGCCAACTCCTAAACGCATACAAAGATCATATCGGACGAACCATCACAAGGTTTAGTACATGTATTTCCCTTTGCCTCACGATATTTGGTCTAGCTCTAAGCTAACCTCCCTTTCTCGATACCGTGATTCGGAATCCCTTTACTAGGTTAACTCTTAACCATATGTAGCACAGCCATGCATTTCTGGATCCGATCACTCGAGGGGCCCAGAGATATCTCTCTCAAGTAGAGAGGGGAAAATCCCATCTTGATTGACCATGCCTTGCAGCATGCTTCAGGACAAACCCGAAAGCTACCTTTATAACTACCCAGTTACGATGCAGCGTTTGATAGCCCTAAAGTAGGTCGATCCACATCTCAAGTACATGCGACAATCTCAGGTCTAAGGACAAAACATACACGATGTGTAGAGAGAGAGCTGCAACTAATTGCCAGCCTCAGGTTGGGTCAGTCCAACCCCATGTTCATAACATGTGTCCACATTATTGGTTTGACATCTCCATGTCTATGACTTAGGAAACATAGTCATCAACCAATCGATGTGCTAGTCTAATATTCATGTGTGTCCTCACATGAACTCTGACTAGGGACAACTCTTAAATAACCATACAAGTAAAGAGTTTCACAAACAATTCACATAATTGCCAATCAATACAAGTTGCCTGATATGGATATTCAAGGAACATTACAATAACTCATGGATACATATGAAATATAATCATCTCTATGATTGCCTCTAGGGCATATTTCCTTCATAACCAAGTACCTTTCCTTTTGAGTTATCTCCAAAAGTGATGCTTGATGTTGAGTTGGCATCGTGAATGAATTGGTCAAGCCCACTTCTACCTCCGGTCATATGATTGGTGCATCAACTATCAAACACCCATTTTGATCCACCGGAGGCATACTCCTTCAAAATAAATTCTTGGATTTGGGAACCCATTGAGTAATGGGTCCCCTAGCATTAACAACAAGATCCTTTAGTACCCAAATTGAGTACCATATATAAGCATTACCATTTCGAGGGCCAACATATTTGGCATATACATCTCCTTGAGTTATCTTACATAGCACATAGGATGGATTAGATTTTCCCACATATTTATGATTGGGGTTGCCCCTTTTGGATCCCCCATTCACAACATTCTTCTTGACTTGGTCAACCACCTTGTCACCTTATTTCACATAGATTATCTTCTTTGGCGGGGAGCTCGAAGGAAGAGCCGATTTATGTAGTGATTCGCGGTAGCAATGGCTTCTACCCAAAAGTTGTGGGGTGACTTGAATTCACTCAACATTGTTCTTGCCATCTCAATAATTGTTCGGTTCTTCCTTTCAACAACACCATTTTTTTGAGGGGTATAGGGAGCTGAGAATTCATGCTTGATCCCCTCATATTCAACGAACTCTTGTATTGTGTAGTTCTTGAACTCAGTGCCGTTGTTGGTTCTAATGGTCTTGATCTCCACTTCATGAGTATGTTGAGCTGGTTTGGCGAAGACCATGAATTCCTTGTAGGTCTCATCCTTTGACTTGACGAGAAAGATCCAAGTATACCTTGAGTAATAATCAACAATGACAAAACCATACTTTCTACCACCAAGAGAATCATAAGTTGATGGCCCGAAGAGATCCAAGTGGAGAAGCTCCAAGGTTCTTGATGTGGCCACCTCTGATATGGAAGGACGATGCTTCCCAATTTTCTTTCCTGAAATGCAAGCACTACACACATGATCTTTCTCGAAGGAGACACCGGTTACGCCGACAAAATGCTCACCCTTTAGCAGTAGATTGAGATTTCTCATGTTAACATGGCCTAGGAGATGATGCCAAAGCCATCCCTTGTCAGCCTTGGCCATTAGACATGTAGGAAGGGATTGGCTCTCTTCCGTGAGGTCGACCACATAAGGATCTGAAGGGTTTCGCAGCATAGAAAATCAAAAAAATTCTACGGATGCGAACGGGAAAGCCAAGATCTAATCTAGGAGATGCAATCAATGAGAGGGATAGATGAGATCTTAATACCCTTGAAGAAATCGCACAGCGGAACGTTCAACAGAACGTGGTTCATGTAGTCGTACTAGCCTTCTCCTCCTCGTGATTCGATCCGATCCAACGCCGCAAGTGGCGACGCCTCCGAGAGATGCACACGTACGACACCGCGACGTATCCTCCTTCCTCGGTCCAGCAAGTTGGGTGGAGAGATAGATTGGATCTACAGCACGACGGCGTGGTGCAAAGGTGGAGAGTTTCTGTGGTAGGGCTTCGCCTACGCGCAGTCGGGAAAGAGAGAGAGAGGAGGGCAGCAGTATGGCGGCTAGGGTTTTTAGGGGTGGTGGGAGGGTGCGCCCCCTGCCCACGTTATATAGGGGGCTGGCCGGCCCCCTTTCCCCTCCTCCAAGCCCTAGGGCCGGCGGCCACAAGGGTGGAGTGGGGGGCAAGTCTTCCCCCCCTTCTAGAAGATCCCCTAGGGTTTCCCATAGGGTTTTGGCCGGCTGGGCCTATGGGGCCTTGTGCCCCTGGCCCAATGCGCCCAGGACACTCCCTCGTAGGCCCACGCCCCCCTCCGACAAGTGGGGCCACGTTGGTCCCACTCCAGAAGCTTCTAGAACCTTCCGGTACAATACCGAACATTCCGAAACAATTCCGAAATCCAAAAACTGCTTTCCTTTATATGAATCTTATTCTCCAGACCATTCTGGAACCTCTCGTGATGTCCTGGATCTCATCCGAGACTCCGAACAAAAACTCACAAACCAATTATCCATTCTATCCTAGCGTCGAGGCACGTTAAGTGTGTGACCCTACGGGTTCGAGAATATGCAGACATGATCTTCTATCAATAATCAACAGCGGGATCTAGAAACCCATATTGACTCCCACATATTCATCGATGATCATATCGGATGAACCACGATGCCAGGATTCAATTAATCCCATATATATATTCCCTTCGTCACGCGATATTTTACTTGCCCGAGATTTGATCGTTGGTATCAGCATACCTAGTTCAATCTCGTTCACAGCAAGTACTTTACTCGTTCCATAATCCGATATCACTTTGTGATTAACTCCTTAACCACGTGCTTGGAAGCGGTGTTGATATCGATTACCGAGTGGGCCCGAAGTATATCTCTCCGACTCAGGAGGGACAAATCCCATCTCGATACATACAACCCAACAAGTACTTTCCGATCACCTGAGAGACACCTTTATGATCACCCTCTCATAGGATGACGTTTGATGACCTCAAAGCTTTCTTCCGATACCAGGGAGTTGTATTATCTCATGGTCTAAGGAATACAATATTTGGCATAGAAAAAGCTTCGCAAAGATGAAAATGATGACACGATCTAATTGCTCTGCTTGATTTGGGTCTGTCCATCATATCATTCTCCCAATGATATGATCTCATTATTAATCGACAACTCATGTCAATGGTTAGGAAACCTTAACCATCATTAATCAATGAGCTAGTCCATAGAGGCGTACTAGGGACACGGTGTTGTTCATAAACCACACAAGTATCAAAGTTTCCACTTAATATAATTCTAGCATGGAATATAAACTTTATCATGAACAAGAATTATAATAATAACATCTTTATTATTGCCTCTAGGGCATAATTCCAACAGGATCGACTTCCACATGTCCAACCAGGACCAAACTTAGATCATCACTCCTAAAGATATTCACAAAAGTTTTCGAGAAATAGGAATCATACCCGGCATCCGCAAGATGTTTAATAGAAAGTAAGTTGTATCCTAGGTTTTCAACAAGAAATACAGTCTCTAGGGACAAGGCCTTGAGACCACCAACTTGCCATAACCAAGTACTTTTCCTTTTGAGTTATCACCAAAAGTGATGCTTGACGTTGAGTTTATATCGTGAATTAATTGGTCAATCCCACTTCTTCCTCCGGTCATATAATTGGTGCATCCACTATCAAACACCCATTTTGATCCACCGGAGGCATACCCCTACAAAATCAATTCTTTGATTTAGGAACTCGTTGAGTATTGAACCCCCTAGCCTTAACAACAAGATACTTTGGTACCCAAATTGAGTAACATATTTGGCATATACATCTCCTCGAGTGCTCTTACATAGCACATAGGATGGATTAGATTTTCCCGCATATTTATGATTGGGGTTGCCCCTTATTGTTCCCCCATTCACAACATTATTCTTGACTTGGTCAACCACCTTGTCACCTTCTTTTACATAGATTATCTTCTTTGGTGGGGAGCTCGAAGGAAGTGCCGGTTTGTGTAGTGAACCACGGTAGCAATGGCTTCTAGCCAAAAGTTTTGGGGTGACTTGAATTCACCAAACATTGTTCTTACCATCTCAATAATTGCTCGGTTCTTCCTTTCAACAAAACCATTTTGTTGAGGGGTATATGGAGCTGAGAATTCATGCTTGATACCCTCATATTCAACGAACTCTTGCATGGTGTAGTTCTCGAACTCGGTGCCGTTGTCAGTTCTAATGGTCTTGATCTCCACTTCATGAGTGCGTTGAGCTTGCTTGGCGAAGATCATGAATTCCTTGTAGGTCCCATCCTTTGACTTGAGGAGAAAGACCCCATTATACCTTAAGTAATCATCAACAATGACAATACCATACTTTCTTCCACCAAGAGAATCATAAGTTGATGGCCCGAAGAGATCGAAGTGGAGAAGCTCCAAGGGTCTTGACATGGACACCCTGGATATGTGTAGCATCCCAATTGTTTAACAATTGCAATGCTACTTGCCTAGTCTATATATTTCTACTTCCTACTTGTTATTATTGCATCATCATAATATCATGCTCATGTCATCATGACACATTGCATTTGAGCATCCTATTAAATATTGACTTTTATATTTATCATTGCATTTGGTTCTTACTAAATTTTATTTGGACTTTGATATATATTAAATGCCCAAGTTGAGTTGAGGGCATATCTTTTACTTCCCCTTCCATCTACTAACTTGCCATATACCTCTCCTTTGATATCATCTATTTTCCCACCATATACATGTATGTGGCCTTTTGTTTGTTAGTATTTTAAAACCAAGCCACATATATTTGTATGGATCCAAATCTACCTATCTCATTCATATGTGATGTTTTTCACCATCTTAATACATCATGCATGCATGGATGTAATCTTGCATGTCTCATGCAAAAGAAACCCTCCACCTTCCTCTTTTCCATTTGGTTCTTTTGGTGTGTATGTAAATTCTTGTGCTTAATCTTTTGAAATGGTTAATTCAAACTATCCATCCTACCTTTGTTGCATGGATATACCCCAAAACCCTATCCTTTATGTGTATGTGTGTGTTTTCCTACCCACACCACCACACATACACTCTAGCCAAAAACCTAACCATGAGCACCATGTGATGTGTGCATGCATGTGAATGCTCCCTCCCATTTTTCCCTCTCTTGGCAAACCAACACCAACCCATCCCTCTCTCCCTTGATCAGCACCACCCCTCTCATGGTCCCCTCTCCCTCCCTCTATCTTTACTATCGATGCGAGAGAGACTAACCGAAGCCTCCTCCCTCCTCTTTTGCAAAACCAAAAAGCACCCATGTGCCTCTCCCTTCCTCCCTTACCTCCTCAACTACCCCGCCATATCTCCCCACCTATCTCTAGACCGAGATCCAACCCCAGCTCTCCCTCTTCCATTTCTTCCTCCCCAAATCGAGCCATGGCTCTCTCCATGCCGTCATGAACCCTAGCCTAGACAAATATTCTCCTCGTCGACCTGCGGCTCCCCAGATCCATACAGAAGTACCGGGGGCTACCATGGCCACCTTACCTCGCCCTGAACCACCGCAGCCGCTGGAGCTCGCCGGAGAAGCCGCCGCTAACGCCATGTTCGCGAGGAGCTCGAGCTGCCATATGTCCGCGAGCCACGTCAGCGCTCGCTTCGCCTCAAGCATGAATATCTAACACCAACCCCCTCCCGGTGAGCCCCTCTTCGCCCTAGACACCGCCTCCCTCGCCTTAGCACCCTGCATCGCCGCCACCATCTCTCGTGCACCCTCCAAGCGCCTTGCGTGCACCGCGCACGGCGCACACGCCTACAACAGTAGCAGCAGCGCAACCCTCTCCAGACCTCTGTTCCGCGAGTTTTCCTGGCCGCCACAGTCCACCTCCTGTCAATCCGCTTGCACCATCTAGAATCCCTATATCCCCTCTTTAAAACAATACCAATATTGCGGTGTTTGGTGCCCTATAGCCAACGCCATCGTCGCTGCAAGTCGCCGTCGTCTCAGTTCAGTCGCTCGCGCACCTGCAGATCTGAAGCGTCAAAAACAGTCGGCGGCAACACCCTATGAACCCAATTGTTCTCCGGCTTCCTATAACCACCTCTAGAGGAGTTCGTCCCCTACATGCAAAGAGGATACCGTCCCCTTTCCATATCACCAAGCCAAGATCCATCTCGATGATCCCAGCTCTGGGATTCGTCTCCTAAAGATCGCCATAGCCTCTGCAAAACTGCCCTTTCTTTTTCGTCAGTTCGCAACCCCAGAGCTGATCTCTGTTCCTCCTATTTTCCCGCCGATATAGTGCCTCTCCGGCGAGGTTCCCTTGATGAAAGATGTTACTCGTGTTCCCCTCTTCATACCTAAGAAAACGGCGCCCCAAACGGAGTTCGGAAAAGCTCGCAATCCTCGACCGAAGTTACGTCGATTTGCTGTCAAAATTTAGAATTGTGTTTTCAGTTCCGTCAGATTTCAGCAAACCTCCAAGACGATTTTGTAAAAAGGCCCTCCACTTTTAAACATCGCAACCCGCCATCCCCAACTCCGCCACTTGTCACCCCCTCTCAGGCCTGCCTCGTCAGCGCCCAGTCTACACTTCTAGGCCACCTGTCATTGAGTGTGGCTAGGTTTGGGGCAGTATAAAAAGTCCAGGTATATTTTCCAATTCAACTAAAAATTTCAGAAAAATGATTAAATACAAATTCAATCATAACTTCTAAAATATTTGGAATTTGCAAAAACTTACAAAATGAAAAGTGATTCATTTTCAAATACGAATTTAATCATATTTTCAAATTTGACCTTACTCCAGCTAGTCAAACCTTTGACTTTGACCCTATTTAAATAATTTTGACTTTAATAATAATTTAAATTCATAATTTCAGACAATACAAATATTCTATGGTTTTGAATCAGAAAAACATGACGAATCTGTTTATGCTATTTATAATATCATTTGAGCAATATAAAATTTTGGAATTATTAAATACTAATAAATGCCTATTTCTTAAATATTGCATAACTTAAAATTCGTAAATCCGAATTCGGTAAATAATTTGCCCAAATCGATTAGCGCGACAAGACCTCTCCAACCATGATATCCATGTTATCATTTGCATCATGCATTAAGAGCAGTTTTATAATCAGTACTGTTATGCAAGGAAAACATGATAAATAAAATTGGTAACTAATTGTTTCTTATTAATAATGTCTCACGAATGCTATATCATCAATGTGTTATGCCCCTAATACATGTTGGACATAGTTTGTATCATTAACTTGCCATGTCATGCATCATATTATGATCATGTCGATTCTTTCGCATTAGTTGTAATTGCTGCATCGCTTGTTCCTTTTAGTGTTTTGCTTCTTCCTGGATAGGACGATGAGGTGTTGTGAGCTTCGACAAGTTCTTCGGTTATGAAACTTTGGCAATATTTTCTAGGCGAGCATTCTCCCCCTTTTTACCTATTTTACTTTTATAGTCTTTATTTCCTCCTGTTGATCTATTGCTATCTATGTTACAATGCTCTAGTTTTTTTACCCGTGATATCCCTTGCAGCCATTATATTGCCATGGACACCTCCTATTACCTATTGTTTGGTAGTTAGTTGGCCTTGCGAGTTGTAGTTGATTGCTTAGGTGTTGTTTCGATGTCGTCAAGTACCACAGTTGTTGGAGCGTCGCCATATGCTTAATGTTGGAGATGATCATGACTTTAATTATAGTTTAATAATTAAAATTGAAAGTAGGTAAATAATGCAGAGGCACAGGTGGGCAATAGATGTTATTTGGTTTTTAACTGTCCACTTGTGTCCCGTAGGACCCCGAGTACTTGATACTTGTTCTTTGAACATTCACACTATCCACATGTGGGACCATGAATCCCCTTAGCATGAGCTTGAGTCATATCTTATTTCTTGGGGCCACAAAGTAGTTTGGGGCTTTATTACTATCCTATACTTATGCCATGACTATGCCATGCCTTACTGCTTTATTTACTATTGCGCGTGGTGCGCCTGTACTGTTTTGGATCGCAACACGATTTCGTGGTATTGACAAGTCTAGTCACACTTTCGGGTTCCCAGTTGTTTACAGCCGTTCTCGCAAACCTCTGGGTCCGACTCAGAGCCGGCCAACTTCGTAGCGGGTAGCTTGGTGGGGTGGCCCCCTAAAATATTATATGAATCTTGTGATTTCTTTATCGTGATGCCTCTTTGGGTTTTCATTTGGTTTTTCCGAGGTTGATCGTGCGTGTGTTGCTATTTGTGCCCCCTGCAGGGTAAAACTTTCTGAAAGCTGTGTCCACGGTTATGGACAACTTGGAGCATAGTATCTCGATCATAGACAACTATAACTAAAGTAGTGCTATAAATTTGAATTTATAATGACTAGTAATGAACTTTACTATAATGGAATGGCTAAATAAAATTGCCAACAACTATTGTGTTTTTGAATGTCTCATGGTATATGTATCTGACTAGTAAGTATTGCAACTACAACGGAATGGTTAACTAAAATTGCCCACTGCTTATGTTATCAGGATGACTCATGCTATCTATATCTGACTAGTAATTGCTATAACTATAATGGAATGAATAAAACTACCAACTGTGTGAGTTCCTCGGTTTAACTTCTTTGTTTGGTATCGAGGGGGAAACACCAGGATGGGTAAGTTGCTGGCCCGAAGAGAGCCAAGTGGAGAAGATCCAAGGTTCTTGACGTGGCCACCTTGGATATGAAAGGATGATGCTTCCCAATTTACTTTCATGAAATGCAAGCACTACACACACGATCTTTCTCAAAGGAGACACCGGTTAGTCCGACAAAATGCTCACCCTTTAGGAGTAGATTGAGATTTCTCATGTTAACATGGCCTAGGCGACGATGCCAAAGCCATCCCTTGTCAGCCTTGGCCATTAGACATGTAGGAAGGGATTGGCTCTCTTCCGAGAGGTCGACCACATAAAGATTGTCTTCCACATGTCCAACGAGGACCAAACTGAGATCATCTCTCCTAAAGACTTCCACAAAAGTTTTCGAGAAATAGGAATCATAACCAGCATTCGCAAGATGTTTAATAGAAAGTAAGTTGTATCCAAGGTTTTCAACAATAAAGACGGTCTCTAGGGACAAGGCCTTGGAGACCAACTACTTGCCATAACCAAGTACCTTTCCTTTTTCAGTTATCACCAAAAGTGATGCTTGATGTTGAGTTGACATCGTGAATGAATTGGTCAAGCCCACTTCTACCTCTAGTCATATGATTGGTGCATCCACTATCAAACTCCCATTTTGATCCACTAGAGGCATACCCCTACAAAATCAATTCTTTGATTTAGGAGCCCATTGAGTAATGGGTCCCCTAGCATTGGCAACAAGATACTTTGGTACCCAAATTGAGTACCATATTTAAGCATTACCATTTCGAGGGCCAACATATTTGGCATATACATCTCCTTGCGTGCTCTTACATAGCACATAGGATGGATTAGATTTTACCGCCTATTTATGATTGGGGTTTCCCCTTATAGCTCCCCCATTCACAACATTCTTCTTGACTTGGTCAACCACCTTGTCACCTTCTTTTACAAAGATTATCTTCTTTGGCGGGGAGCTTAGAGGAAGAGACGATTTGTGTAGTGAACCGCGGTAGCAATGGCTTCTCCCCAAAAGTTGTGGAGTGACTTGAATTCACTCAACATTGTTCTTGCCATCTCCAAAATTGTTCGGTTCTTCCTTTCAACAACACCATTTTTTGAGGGGTAAAGGGAGCTGAGAATTCATGCTTGATCCCCTCATCTTGAACGAACTCTTGCATGGTTTAGTTCTTGAACTTGGTGCCGTTGTCGGTTCTAATTGTCTTGATCTCCACTTCATGAGTGCATTGAGCTTGCTTGGCGAAGATCATGAATTCCTTGTAGGTCTCATCCTTTGATTTGAGGAGAAAGACCCAAGTATACCTTGAGTAATAATCAACAATGTCAAAACCATACTTTTTCCACCAAGAGAATCATAAGTTGCTGGATCAAAGAGATCCAAGTGGAGAAGATCCATGGTTCTTGACGTGGCCACCTTGGATACGGAAGGATGATGCTTCCCAATTTACTTTCCTAAAATGCAAGCACTACACACACGATCTTTCTCAAAGGAGACACCGGTTAGTCCGACAAAATGCTCACCCTTTAGGTGTAGATTGAGATTTCTCATGTTGACATGGCTTAGGCGACGATGCCAAAGCCATCCCTTGTCAGCCTTGGCCATTAGACATGTAGGAAGGGATTGGCTCTCTTTCGAGAGGTTGACCACATAAAGATTGTCTTCCACATGTCCAACGAGGACCAAACTGAGATCATCTCTCCTAGAGACTTTCACAAAAGTTTTTGAGAAATAGGAATCATAACCGGCATCCGCAAGATGTTTAATAGAAAGTAAGTTGTATCCAAGTTTTTCAACAAGCAAGACGGTCTCTAGGGACAATGCCTTGGATACCACCTACTTGCCATAACCAAGTACCTTTCCTTTTGAGTTATCACCAAAAGTGATGCTTGACGTTGAGTTGACATCGTGAATGAACTGGTCAAGCCCACTTCTACCTCCGGTCATATGATTTGTGCATCCACTATCAAACTCCCATTTTGATCCACCAGAGGCATACCCCTACAAAATCAATTCTTTGATTTAGGAACCAATTGAGTAATGGGTCCCCTAGCATTGACAACAAGATCCTTCGGTACCCAAATTGAGTACCGTATTTAAGCATTACCATTTCGAGGGCCAACATATTTGGCATATACATCTCCTTGCGTGCTCTTACATAGCACATAGGATGGATTAGATTTTCCTGTATATTTATGATTGGGGGTTGCCCCTTATGGCTCCCCCATTCACAACATTCTTCTTGACATGGTCAACCACCTTGTCACCTTCTTTTACAAAGATTATCTTCTTTGGTGGGGAGCTCAGAGGAAGAGACGGTTTGTGTAGTGAACCGCGGTAGCAATGGCTTCTCCCCAAAAGTTGTGGGGTAACTTGAATTCACTCAACATTGTTCTTGCCATCTCAAGAATTCATGCTTGATCCCCTCATCTTCAACGAACTCTTGCATGGTGTAGTTCTTGAACTTGATGCCGTTGTCGGTTCTAATTGTCTTGATCTCCACTTCATGAGTGCGTTGAGATTGCTTGGCGAAGATCATGAATTCCTTGTAGGTCTCATCCTTTGACTTGACGAGTAAACCGCTGTCAACACCCGTATTTTTAATCCCAGATGCGTGTTATGCCATGCATCGCAATCCTAGGATTACCATTTTTGCGAGACATAACAGATTTGGATACCACAGTACATCATCCATTATAAACCATACATAAGGTCTTACACAAATAAGGATCTCATAATCCAGTTCTTAATACAATTCAAGCAGCGGAAATACATAATAATAAAGGTAGCGTAGGCGAAGCTCCATCTTCGGGGTCACAGGCAATGCTGACGATGGGAGATGATCCTAGTTGTCGTAACCTTCCTGCAGTCCATCATCCGGATACTCCTCTTCATAGTCTGGCCACGGGAATAGCCAGGGACAAAGCCATGAGTACTCTTTAAGTACTCGCAAACTAATACTAATAGTTAAGGGGTTTTTATAGTAGGACACTAAGATCTAGGGTTGTTTTGCAAAAAGCTAGATTTAGCTCTACTAAGTTCAGAAGCAAATAAAGCTAGTTGAAGTTTTATAACACCTAAGTGGGAACTTATATTTCATGTCACAACTCTGTTGTGGTCAAGTCAAATTCTCAATCCAGTTCACAAGTCATTTTGAAAACATCTGACAGGGGAACAGTATGGCCACTCCAACTGTCCATAACCGCGGACGTGGCTATTTGAATAGTTTGACACTCTGCAGAGATTGTACACTTTCACCACAACATTCGATACATCCGTCAGGAACAAATACTGAATTCACCATACTTAGTATGCGGATAATCAATCCTAACCTTTCAATTCCACGCCCTAGTATAGGCACCTCTCCTGTGAGTTTGGCCTCCCAACCATGACCAACTGTCATCTTGGGTACTGCCAGGTGGACAATCTTCACAAGGTAGCCTCAGCTCAGACCTTGGCCGTGAGGGAACCCATACTAAGGTATATAAGTTTCTAGTCAAGCCCTACCCAATTTTCGGGTAATGTGGTTGTACGGTAAAATTGGAATGGTATAGCATCCAGACAACCATCAGTTTTAAAAAGGGCTAAGGCTCATGCCTTAACATTTTCATCGTCAAAATCATCTGGTGTTCGGAAACACATGTCAAAACATTTCAGTAGAATGACTCATTATTCCAAGGTTTTCATAACCATTTTCACCAAGTGTTCCCATCTAAAGTTGATCAAGTTTTATGCTTAGCACTAGCATCTACAGGTGATGTTAAGTACTAATGAGGGGTGGTAAACAAGTGGAGTTTAACTAAGTTCAATCTCATGCCTTAGGATGACATCAAGATTATCTAGCTTAGGCCAAATTTAATGCCCTTTATGCAACCTTCAATTATCTCCCTAGAATCTACAAGTTACTTAAGTAAACTCTAAGAGAAAGCTTTGATAAAGAAATAAAGCATAAAGCTTGCAAGTAAAACTAGGATTGGGTTATCAAGTGGGTATGATCACATATGCTTAAGGAATATAGTTGGCATGGTAACAAGCAAGTATTTGCTTGCATATGTATCAGTATAAGCTTGCTAAGTTAATATCTTGCAAGTATTGGCTTGCATAGGTATCAGTATAAGCTTGCTAAGTTAATATCTTGCAAGTATTGGCTTGCATAGGTATTAGTATAAGCTTGCTAAGTTAATATCTTGCAAGTATTGGCTTGCCTTGTGCAGAGCAGTGGTTGAAGTTCTCCTCGGCTTCTTCTTCGTAGTATCCTCCTTCCTCCTCGTATCCTTGGTCGGTACTAGCGTCTATAAATAAGTACGAGGTACACAATCACCAAACAATACTTAACTATTTTCAATCATCACACAAAAGGGTACTATAGATGATCTAGCATCATCACTAACATTACAAGATTAAAGCCTTTGTCTTATTTATTTTATTTTTAGAAAAGTAATTTCTACTCATTGAAAAACTACTTAAGATTTAATATTCTCCAACTCAAACATGGGATCATGTTGACACATGTCATCACCACATATTTCAGTACATGGGAATGTGATTTAAAGTGGTATCACAATTTAATAAGGTTTAACTTTTTTATTATAATTAAATAAAGTGACTAGAAATGTCTATGTGGCATTCTTTTGTTGCTTGAACATTATTTATGTAAGTAAACCCAAATGTTTTTATATATTCTGAAAGGTATGATCAAATGTGATTTTTGAGAGTTGGAATCAACTCAAAAGCTATTATGGTTGAATTTTGAAAAATGTTTGAATGCAGAAAAGCTTTTGAATTGTTATTTTTACCAAGGGTGATCTACAGATCCAAATGATTTGAATCCAACGGGCTTGGATTAAGCATTTCAGTACCTTTCTAACAAAATTGGTTTCATGCAATTTGGTTCGCTGAATCGAGCTGGGTTGATTTTTGAAACTAGGTTTATAACTGAGTTTGAATTAAAATATAAAAATCTAAATTCAAACGGTTGGGCTGCGCGGGAGATGCTAATGGGCCGGCCCAGTGTCACTCCGCAGCGCAGGGCTCAGCTGACAGGGGGGTTCCACCCGTCCGTGGCTCATAACACGTGAAGCGGTACAGGGCGATGTGGTTCGTTGGATTAGAAGGGCGATCAACGGCTGAGGGTCATCGTCGACGATGAACATGTCACCGGCGAGCTTGAACCCTAGCGGCTCAGTGGGGGTCGTGTGAGGCTCACCGGGGCTTAGGCGAGTGTCGGCGATGGGGGCGAACGACGAAGTCGACGACGGCGATTCTCCTGGCACCGACAGCTCCTCCTGGGGCGGCTCCAATCGATGGTGCCTCTCCTCCTCTGCAGCGGTGAACTCCGGTGAAATTCCGGCCACCTGGTGCTCGCCTTGCTCCGTGGAAGGGTGTGGGATGTTTCTGAGAGAGAGGGGAATGAACTGGTGTAAAGAAATCGAGCGGGGGAAGCCCCTATTTATAGTGGAAAGAGGGGACCGACGGGCGCGGGCTGAGCTCGTCGTGGTAGACGGCACATGCAGCTATCGGCGTGGGCGACGGTAGGGGGCGGTGCTATGTTCCCTGGCGAAGCTCAATGGCATGGTGGCGAGGTGTGGGGCGGTGCTGATCGGTCGGAACGCTTCGACGCTCTAGGCGGGTCCGATGGAGGTTTTTATGGTGCACCGCGCGCATGGTCCGCGCGGTGGTGAACGGGCGTGTCTGCGGGGTTGCTAGGGTGGTGGTGATCACGCGTGCACGCGGCGAGGGCGGCGCGCGGTCTATGGGCGTGTGTCGAGGGTGGCACTCTGGCGTGCTCTCGGCATGCTCTTAGAGAAGGTTGTCATGGCTTGGGCGTGTGGTCCAATGGCTGGCAGGGCTCAAGCGCTGGACAGGGGGTGGACGGTGGCGTGCATCCTAGACATGGTGTTTAGGCTTGGTGCTTGCTCTGGCTAGCTAGCCATGGTCGGCCGGCAAGGTTTCCTTCGGGTTGGAATGGCATGGTGCAATGGGTAGGGGCTAGGGGTGGTCAAGACACTAGTTGGCACTGGGGGAGACAAGTGTGATCAATGGTGAACAATGCTTAGCCAAATTACTGCTCAAAACAGTGAAGTTTGGCCAATTTGATTTTCTGTCTCCAAGTGTTTGATGAAATGGCTGCAAGAAATTTATTTTTGAATTTTGAAAAGATTTTTGGTGGGTGTGCTAGGCATGTACTGGGAATCCGTGGATGCTTGGGTTTTGAAAATTGAGCTAGTTTGAGTGGGTTTTCAAATAGTGGGATTTTCTCCTATGAGATAGATTCAATTTTAAACTGTCATTTAAACTGAGCATTTGAATGTTTTTGGATGATCACAAAGTGGGCCTTGGTACCTTATTATGAGTACTATCAAGGGGTGCAAACATCCATACATGTTTCTGTTGAGTTTTGAAAATTAGAGATAGCCAAAGTAGGCATGGGAGTTAATTTGGCCAAAGTGACCATTCACTTCATTTGTTTATTTTGAGTTGTTTGTCTTTGGGAAAAGTTTGGGGATTGTTTAGATGATGTTTATTTCACCTAAGAATCATTTTACAAGTAAAGAAACACAGAACCATGGCAATTCAAAAGAATCCAAATTTTGAGTACACACACATATGAATGCTTTCATATTTTTAGTTGGGAAAGTTTTTGTTGATCCTAATTTTGATTATTAGAGTTTGATGATCCAAGTTTAATAGTTTTGGGATGTTACAAACCTTCCCCCCTTAAACAAAATATCGTCCCGAGATTTGAAAAAGGACGAAAAAGATTACCTAGGATTTGAAGAGATCGAGAAACTCCGTCTTGATGTGATCTTCGCGCTCCCAGGTAGCTTCTTCTTCTGTGTGGTTGCTCCACTGAATCTTGAGAAACTTGATGCTTCAGATTCTGGTAATTCTGAAAGCTTCTTCCAAAATACGGATGGGTACTTCGGGATAGGTTAGGTCATCGTTGATCTCTATGGTCCGATGATCAATGTTCTTGAACACTTCAGTCTTCTCCGGAACTTCGAGGCACTTGCGAAGTAATGAGATATGGAACACATTGTGCACGGCTGGCATCTCTTCGGGTAGTTCCAATTGATACGACACTTCTCGTCGACGATTCAGAATCTTGAAGGGGCCGATATATCTGGGGGCTAACTTTCCTTTCAGCTGGAAACGCTGCATTCCCTTCAATGGCGACACTTTTAGGTACACAAAATCTCCGACGTTAAAAGCAAGGTCTCGACGTCTCTTGTCGGCGTAACTCTTCTGTCTGGACTGGGCGGTCTTAAGGTGCTCACGAATCTTGTGAACCTTCTCTTCTGCTTCTCGTAGGATGTCGGGTCCGAAAATCTGACTCTCTCCCACTTCCGACCAGTTCAAAGGGGTGCGGCACTTCCTTCCATACATGAACTCAAATGGGGCCATTTGCAAACTAGCTTGATAACTATTGTTGTATGAAAATTCTGAAACGGCAGACAGTCTTCCCATTTAGATCCATACTCTAACACACATGCTCTCATCATGTCTTCGAGTGTTTGATTTACTCGCTCCGTTTGTCCATCGGTCTGAGGGTGATAAGCTGTGCTGAAATCTAGTAGGGTTCCTAAACCTTCTTGGACTTTCTTCCAGAATCTCGAGGTAAACTGAGTTCCTCGATTAGATACAATGTTCTTGGGGACTCCGTGCAAACTGACGATTCTAGCGATGTATAACTCCGCTAGCTTCGAACTCTGATATGTGGTCTTGACTGGTAAGAAATGGGCGACTTTGGACAATCTGTCCACTATGACCCAGATAGAGTCATTTCCCCTACTAGAAGTAGGCAATCCGGTGATAAAGTTCATTCCAACGGAATCCCATTTCCATTCCGGAATCTGCAATGGTTACAACAATCCAGCGGGTCTTTGATGTCCCGCCTTGACTCGCTGACATATATCACACTTGGCGATATAGCTTCTGATTTCTCTCTTCATCTTATGCCACCAAAATTGTTCTTTCAAATCTTGATACATCTTCGTTCCTCCGGGGTGGATAGAATAAATAGTATCATGAGCTTCCTTCAGAATAACTTCTTTCAACTCAGAATCTGCTGGTACACAAAGGAGTCCTTTGTACCACAGAATTCCTTCTTCGTCTTCGGTAAATCCGGGTACCTTGCCTGTACCGATACGATGCTTGATTCCTTCAATACTAGCATTTCCATTCTGCGCCTCCTTGATTTGGCTGATCAAAGTGGGTTGAAGTTCTATGCTAGACAAAAATCCTTCACTCACTAATTCCATTCGGAAATCTTCCATCTCTTTGTGCAGACTTGGTTGCTCCTTCAAAATCATGGAGTTCAAGCGGCACGGCAATCTGCTAAGGGCATCTGCTACCACATTGGCTTTATCGAGGTGATAGTGAATGTCCAGATCGTAATCCTTGATTAACTCAATCCATCTTCTCTATATCATATTCAGTTCCTTCTGAGTGAATATATACTTCAGGCTCTTGTGATCCGAATAGATCTCACAACAGTTTCCCATCAGGTAATGCCCCCATGTCTTCAGGTCTAGCACTACGACTGCGAGCTCGAGGTCATGGGTTGGATAGTTCTACTCATGTTGTTTCAGTTGTCGGGATAGATAAGATATAACTTTGCCTTCTTGCATTAGCACACATCCGATACCGATCTTGGATGCATCACAATACACGTCAAAGGGCTTCGTGATATCCGGCATGATTAAGATTGGGGCTGAAATCAATATTCTCTTGAGTTCTTGAAAACTTGCTTCACATTTGTCCGTCCATTAAAACTTCTTGTCCTTCTTCAACAATTGGGTCATGGGTCTGGCGATACTCGAGAATCCTTCTACGAACTTGCGGTAGTATCCCGCTAATCCGAGAAATGCACGAACTTGGGTTTGAGTGGTTAGGGCTTGCCAATCTTCGACATCTTTTACCTTTGTAGGGTCAACGGCAATTCCTCCGGCAGATACAATGTGGCCGAGGAATCCTACCTCCTGTAACCAGAATTCACATTTGCTAAACTTGGCATACAACTGATGCTCTCTAAGGGTTCCAAGAATGGTCCTTAGGTGTAGCTCATGTTCTTCTTTTGATTTGGAATAAATCAGAATGTCATCGATGAAAACAACGACAAACTTATCCAGGAAGTCCATAAAAATCATATTCATTAGATTCATGAAATAAGCGGGGGCACTGGTTAATCCAAAAGACATGACAGTATGCTCGTATAATCCATATCTAGTGGTAAAGGCAGTCTTGGGAATATCCTCTGCACGAATTTTGAGTTGATGATAGACAATTCTAAGATCAATCTTAGAAAACACTTTGGCACCGGTCAAATGATCAAACAAATCTTCTATCTTGGGCAATGGGTACTTGTTCTTGATAGTGACATCATTCAACTTCTGATAATCTGTACACAAACGGTTACCTCCATCTTTCTTGAACACAAACAAGACAGGTGATCTTTGTTGGGAATATGCCCTAGAGGCAATCATGTATGATGATATTTCCCATTGTATTCATAAAGATATTAAGTAGTCCTTGTATAAACATCTGATGTGTATCATTGAATATGTGATTTGGTTGTGGAACTATGCATTCATGTTGTTTGTACTAAATATCCTTGGTCATTGAGGTTGTGCTGGACACACAACTTAGACCAATGTGAAAGTTGGCTTGATGACTCGGTTCCACTTGTCATGGGCATGGAGATGTTATTCCAACTTACACAGACTCGGCTAAAGAGTTTAGCGAGTCGGATTAACCCATATTGAGGTACAATGAACAAGTTGTCATTTGTATATCTCAATCAATGTAATCCTTAGACCTGAGGTTATTGCATAGTCCGAGTTGAGGATCACCGACTTAGGTTCTGTCAAACACTGATCCGTGGCGGCGCTTATAAAGGCGAGTTCGAATTCGACTGAGAATCAAGCTGTGTGATGTGAATAACCAAGATGGGATTGTGCCCCTCCACTTGGAGAGATATTCTCTGGGCCCTCTCGGATGATATGATTCGGAAAGCATGGCCATGCATGACTCGGTTAAGTGTTAACCGAGGCGATCGACTAAGAGTTAGTCGGGTGA
The DNA here is from genome assembly GCA_023614405.1 of Avena insularis. NCBI lineage: Eukaryota > Viridiplantae > Streptophyta > Magnoliopsida > Poales > Poaceae > Avena > Avena insularis. Next base: position 89,134,029 of record CM042685.1, on the reverse strand, counting down.
ATCACTTATCTCGGATCGAGAAGAGAGTCGGACTATTTAAGGGATGACATATATTCGCCTATTGTCTGACAAGGTATATCGTGAGGCAAAAGGGACTCGAACGCAAGTCAAATTGGAAAGGAAAGTCATCATGACTCTTTGGTACTTGGGAGTCCGCACGTTCTGCTAGGAGCCGCTACCGACTGATCGATTTAGAGACAGACTCTAATCGTGTCCAAGTAGCCATGAGCCTGCGGGGTCACACACTTAAGAGCGGGAGCAAGTTTGGATTGGATCTAAACTGGAAATCTGGTTGGGTTGGACCCGAGCCTGATTTGGACTGAGTCAGTGAGTTGGACTCATAGGGACTAACATTATATGGGCTTTAGTGAAAGGGCCGCACGAGCAGAGCCCACGTTCACTCCCTATATATAGTGGAGCACCGTAACCCAGAAAGGTTAACCGTTGTTCGGTTAGGTCATTCCATGTGTTGGAAACCCTAGCTCCATAGCAGTCCTGCCGCCGTAACGAATCTAGCAGTTCGTCGCCGGCGCTCCTTCTTATACGTGTGGATACCAGCAGAGGTGCTGTACGATCAGCACCAGGACAATTGGATCGGAAAGGACCGCACTGCATCAACTGACGTGCTTCATCAGTAATCCACAACTGCGCGTCAAGTGGTAAACCTCGTGGCCTTCTACCTCAACTGGATCTTGGGATCACCACGTTAAAGGGATTTTTTTTGTTTTATCTCCGTGTTGCCCAACAGTGGTATCAGAGCGATAGCTTATGGTTTTAGGCTCGAGATCTCGCATATGTGATATGCGGTAGGCTGTAGATGAGATCTATATGCTGTTTTGGTGGTCGATCTATGAGATAGATCGGTTTTGTACGAGGTTGATTGGATCAACTGTACTCGGAGAATGGTAGATCTGATTTCCGTGATCATACTACTGAGGTCATGGAACGACATACCCCTACCGGCCGGCTTCCGCCATCGGGGTAGACTGTGACACGTAAATCCAGATGCGGTGATCGAAGATCAAAGAGTTTGATCGAGTCAGAACAATGGTCGGAATCCATGTCCGGATCGTAGATGAGATCTAAAATCGTCGGGCGCTGCCCCTTCGACCTCCGCCCGCTATCCGGCTAGTGGGACCACTGGCTTCGCCCTGTCATAGCGCCTTAGATGTCGTTGCGAGTTTCACAACGTCAGTTGATATTGTATTTATGCATAACTTGTTTTGCAGGAAGTTGTGAATGGTATGGTTCATGTGCATGTGATGTATGTGTGTAATCCATACGTGATCTACGAATCACGGTTTTTGTCAGCCGGCTGGAGCCTAGGTGCTATCATTTTATTGTATAAACGCCTTGCGTGTCGGATTCTCTATGTAATGTATTTTACTTAGCTAGTGTAGCTGTTTGGAGAATCTGGATGGCATGCAAGGCGATGTACATGTCGGTGACATGGGGTAAGACGGCAAGTGACAAGAGTTGGCACGAGTCGGATTACAGGCTTTGTGGAGATGGAGATCACCATGAAGAGAGCCATACCATTTCACATTATAATTGTTTTATTTTGTGTTATTGTTATGTTTCTCTTTTACCTCTATTAGATAGTCGGTAAAATTTAATCCCTCAAAGAAGGTCTAGTCGGTTTTCCCGCCAGTGTTTGCACCATCACAAGTCGGACATTTTTGGTAGTGGGCTCATAAAATTGAGGTGATGCCAATTCTTTCCGACTAGGTGGGTTTGAGTCGGACTCTTACTGCAGAAACACTCGGTAAGCTAGACGGGTCTATCACAACGGTTGTGGGGCTCGGGAAAAGGTCGGATGGGAGCCGGGGCATGTGATGCCACCCGTCCAACAGGAGTCATATGAGATACGATTGACAAGGAGTTGTCTACCTAGATCACTTGGCGGCTAGCGGTGATGCTAAAGCTCACTAGCTGACTTGCTTATTTAGGATCTTGAATCACTAAGTAACCATCGGAGGGGTGTTGGTTCTAGTGGGAGCATAAAATATTAAAATGTTTTATGCTTGCTCTTTTATGAATACATGTCTTAAGTGTTTTGCATATTTTCTGTTGTAGATCATGGCACCAAGTAGCAGTCACTCTCAGATATCCATTTTTGTGTTGAGAACTATCCTTGAGAAAGATAAACTGAATGACACTAATTTTACCAACTGGTATCGAAATGTGAGAATTGTTCTCAAACAAGAAAAGAAGGACCATGTCCTAGACAACCCACTTCTAGATGAGCCGAATGAGAATGCGACTATCGCTGCCACCAATGCCTACCGTCGGGCTAAGGATGAGTCCATGGATATTAGCTGTCTTATGCTTGCTCACATGGAACCGGAATTGCAAAAGCAGTTCGAGCATGTTGAGTCCTACGATATGATCGAAAGCCTCAAAAGTATGTTCCAGGCTCAGGCGAAGACTGAGAGGTATCAAGTCTCTCAGGCTTTGCTGAGTTGCAAGCTTAAGGATGGTGATCCGCTGAGTCCGCATGTGATCAAAATGGTTGGTTATGTGCAGTCTCTGGAGAGGCTTGGCTACCCCATTAGCGAAGAGTTCGCTACAGATATAATTCTGAACTCTCTTCCTAGTGCATATGGGTAGTTCATTTCGAACTACCACATGCATGATATGGATAAGAAGCTCACTGAATTGCATGGGATGCTCAAGCAGGCAGAGGCGGATCTCAAGAAGGGCGCCAGTCAAGTGTTGATGGTGCAGAATAAGGCTAAGTTCAAGAAGAGTTCTTGGACTAAGAAGAAGGCTAAGTCAGGAGGAAAGCAGGCTCAGGACCCGGTCCCATGCGCTTCCTCAGGGACTAAGCCATCTCCTTCAGCCGGATCCACTTGCTTCTATTGCAAGGCGGATGGCCACTAGAAGAGGAACTGCAGCAAGTATTTGGCCGACAAAGCCAAGAGTGGAGGTATGACTTCCGACTCAGGTACACTTGTTTGCAATGTTATAGACATATATCTTGCTGATGCACCTAATATTTCTTGGGTATATGATACCGGCTCAGTTATTCACATCTGCAACTCGTTGCAGGGACTGGTAAGAACTAGGAGCGTAGCAAGAGGCGAGGTTGATATTCGAGTCGGAAACAAAGCAAGAGTTGCTGCGTTGGAAGTCGGCATGATGCAACTTCATTTACCTTCCGGATTCATTATGGAACTAAATAATTGTTATTATGTGCCAGTGCTCAGTCGAAACATTATTTCTGCTTCATGTTTGATGAGGCAAGGCTATGAGTCGAATATCAAGAATAATGGTTGTTCTTTGTATTTGAATGATATGTTTCACGGCTTTGCACCCGTCCAGGACGGGTTATTTATTTTGAATCTTGATGGTGAGTCGGTTTATAACATAAATGTTAAAAGGTTGAAAACAAATGATCTGAATATGACTTACTTTTGGCACTGTCGGCTTGGTCATATAAGTTGGAAACGCATGAAGAAGCTCCATGATGATGGACTCCTAACTTCGTTCGACTTGGATTCTTTCGAGACATGCGAATCTTTCCTACCAAAATGACCAAGACACATTTTGCAAAGAGTTGCAAAAGGGCGTCCGACTTGTTGGGACTAGTACATAGTGATGTATGTGGACCAATGAGCACGACAGCCAGGGGTGGTTATGATTACTTCATTACCTTCACTGATGATTTAAGTAGGTATGGATATATCTACTTGATGAAACATAAGTCGGAAGCCTTTGAAAAGTTCAAAGAATTCTAGAATGAAGTACAGAATCAACTCGGCAAGAAAATAAAGTTTCTTCGGTCGGACCGAGGAGGCGAGTACATGAGCCATGAGTTTGATGACCATCTGAAAAGTTGTGGAATAGTTCCTCAACTTACTCCGCCAGGAACGCCGCAAAGGAATGGTGTTTCGGAAAGGAGGAATCGAACCTTGTTGGACATGGTACGATCAATGATGAGTCGGACAGATCTACCTTTATCATTTTGGGGTTATTGTCTAGAAACAGCGGTGTTCACAATAAACAGAGTACCATCAAAATCGGTAGAGAAGACACCGCATGAGATATGGACATGCAAAAGGCCAAGTTTGTCTTTTTGTAAGATTTGGGGTTGTGAAGCATTTGTCAAGCGACTTCAGTTGGACAAGCTTACAGCCAAGTCGGATAAGTGTATTTTCGTGGGGTATCCGAGGGAAACCTTGGGTTACTACTTCTACAACCGAGAAGAGGGCATAGTGTTTGTCGCTCGGAACGGTGTCTTCCTTGAGAAAGAGTTTCTCAGTAGGGGAGTAAGTGGGAGCACGGTGCAGCTCGAAGAAATTCGAGAGGAACCGTCTAGTAGCGAGTCGGCAAAAACCTTGGAGGTTAAGCCGGTCGTGGCAGCTAAGCCGGCAGCAACACCTGTACTACGAAGATCGGCAAGATTACAAAGTGTTCGTTCTGTGTTACTATTAGAGAGTGATGAGCCGGCAAATTATTCGGAAGCAATGGTGGGATCTGATTCCGAGTTATGGCTTGGAGCCATGAGATCCGAGTTAAAGTCCATGGATGAAAATCAAGTTTGGAACTTGGTTGATCTGCCAGACGGTGCAAGACCCGTCGAGTGCAAATGGGTCATTAAGAAGAAAATTGATATGGATGGAAATGTTTCCGTCTATAAAGCATGCCTTGTCGCGAAGGGGTTCCGACAAATTCAAGGAGTTGATTACGACGAGACTTTCTCGCCCGTAGCGATGCTTAAATCAGTTCGAATCATGTTAGCTATAGCAGCCTATTTCGACTATGATATATGGCAGATGGATGTCAAAACGGCTTTCCTTAACGGAAATTTAACCGAGGACATGTATATGATACAGCCCAAGGGTTTTGTCGATCCGACTAATGCTGACAAGGTGTGCAAACTTCAAAAATCCATTTACGGGTTGAAGCAAGCATCTCGAAGTTGGAATATTCGCTTTGATGAGGTAGTCAAATCGTTTGGCTTCATCAAGAGTGATCATGACTCTTGTTTATACAAGAAGTTTAGTGGGAGCAAAGTAAACTTTCTATATTATATGTGGATGACATATTATTGATTGGAAATGATTTCCAGATGTTGTAAGAAACCAAGGAATCATTGGAAAAGAGTTTGTCAATGAAAGACTTGGGTGAGGCAACATATATTCTCGGAATTTGGATCTATAGAGATAGATCAAGGAGGCTCATTGGATTGAGTCAGAGTACTTATTTGGACAAAGTGTTGAAGAAGTTCAACATGGAATCGTCTAAGAAGGGGTTCTTACCGATGTCCCATGGTGTAAAACTTAGCAAGACTTAGTGTCCTTCGACAACTGATGAGCAAAGTCGGATGAGTGCGATTCCGTATGCTTCTGCAGTCGGATCCATCATGTATGCCATGATTTGTACTAGGCCGGATGTTTCATATGCTCTAAGTGTTGTGGCGAGATACGAGGTGATCCTGGAGAAATCCACTGGACAACGGCTAAAAATATCCTAAAGTACTTGAGAAGGACTAAGGATATGTTCTTGGTTTATGGTGGTGAAGATGAACTTAGTGTAAAGGGTTACACGGATGCGAGTTATCTTACTGACTCTGATGATTCTCGTTCGCAATCCGGATACGTGTTTATTATAAACAGAGGTGGTGTGAGCTGGAAGAGTTCCAAGCAAGAGACTGTGTCTGCATCTACAATTGAGGCTGAGTATATTGCCGCCTCGGAGGCATCAAAGGAAGCTGTTTGGATGAGGAATTTCCTCATGGATCTTGGTGTGGTTCAGGGCTCGTCCAATCTGTTAGACGTGTATTGTGACAACAATGGTGCTATTACACAAGCCAAGGAACCTAGACAACACCAGAAGAACAAGCACATACTCATGCGGTACCACCTGATTCGCCAGTTCGTGGATCAGGGTGATATCAAGTTATGCAAGGTACACACGGATGCAAATATTGTGGATCTGTTGACATAGCCGTTACCCCAGCCAAAGCATGAGGCGCATCTGAGAGCCATGGGCATTAGATGCTTAGACATGTGATGTCGGAAGATTGACTCTAGTGCAAGTGGGAGACTGTTGGGAATATGCCCTAGAGGCAATCATGTATGATGATATTTCCCATTGTATTCATAAAGATATTAAGTAGTCCTTGTATAAACATCTGATGTGTATCATTGAATATGTGATTCGGTTGTGGAACTATGCATTTATGTTGTTTGTACTAAATATCCTTGGTCATTGAGATTGTGCTGGACACACAACTTAGACCAATGTGAAAGTTGGATTGATGACTCGGTTCCACTTGTCATGGGCATGGAGATGCTATTCCAACTTTCACAGACTCGGCTAAAGAGATTAGCGAGTCGGATTGACCCATATTGAGGTATAACGAACAAGTTGTCATTTGTATATCTCAATCAATGTAATCCTTAGACCTGAGGTTATTGCATAGTCCGAGTTGAGGATCACCGACTTAGGTTCTATCAAACACTGATCCGTAACTGGGCAGTTATAAAGGCAGAGTTCGGGTCGACTGAGAATCAAGCTGCGTGATGTGAATAACCAAGATGGTATTTTGCCCCTCCACTTGGAGATATATTCTCTGGACCCTCTCGGATGATATGATTCGGAAAGCATGGCCATGCACGACTCGGTTAAGTGTTAACCGAGGCGATCGACTAAGAGTTAGTCGGGTGAATCACTTATCTCGGATCGAGGAGAGAGTCGGACTATTTAAGGGATGACATATATTCGCCTATAGTCTGACAAGGTATATCGTGAGGCAAAAGGGACTTGGACGCAAGTCACATTGGAAAGGCAAGTCGTCATGACTCTTTGGTACTTGGGAGTCGGCACGTTCTGCTAGGAGACGCTATCGACTAATCGATTTAGAGTCGGACTCTAATCGTGTCCAAGTAGCCATGAGCGTGCGGGGTCACACACTTAAGAGAGGGAGCAAGTTTGGATTGGATCTGAACTGGTAATCTGGTTGGGTTGGACCCGAGCCTGATTTGGACTGAGTCGGACTCACAAGTACTAGTATTATATGGGCTTTGGTGAATGGGCCACGAAAGTGAAGCCCACGTTCACTCCCTATATATAGTGGAGCACCGTAACCAAGAAAGGTTAATTATTGTTCGGTTAGGTCATTCCATGTGTTGGAAACCCTAGCTCCACAACAGTCCTGCGGCCGTAACGAATCTAGCACTTCGCCGCCGGCGCTCCTCCTTGTACGTGTGGATACCAGCAGAGGTGTTGTACGATCAGCACCAGGACGATTGGATCGCAAAGGACTGCACTGCATCAACTGACGCGCTTCATCAGTAATCCGCAACTGCGTGTCTAGTGGTAAACCTCATGGCCTTCTACCTCAGCTGGATCTTGGGATCACCACGTTAAAGGGAATTTTTTTGTTTTATCTCCGCGTGGCCCAACAATCTCCATGGTGACGCACTTGGTTGAATCAATCCAATTTCCAACATGGCATCCAGCTGGTTCTTCAGTTCCGCTAGTTCAGACGGGTTCATACTATATGGTCTCTAGGCTATGGGTCCTCTTCCGGGGATTAGTTCAATGATAAACTCGATATCCCGATCTGGGGGCATACCGGGGAAAACATCTGGAAATACATCAGGGTATTCACAGACTATACGGACTTGGTCAATGGTAGGTTGGGCTATACTCTTGTTGCACTTGAATTGATGAGGTAAGGTTTCAGATATATGGTCGACTGATATTCCGGCTGTACTGGTCATGGTTATGGCTTTCTTGGCACAGTCAATTAATCCTTTATGTTTGGACATCCAATCCATTCCTAGTACTACTTCCAAACCTTTAGTTCCGAGTACTATCAGATTAGCATAGAAATCTATGCCATGGAATCGGCTAGGGACGGCTTTGCAGATTTGCCTAGCTTTGGTGGTTGAACCAGGAATTTGAACAATCATAACATGCTTCAGTTTGGTTGGTTGAATCTTACTAGTGCATGCAAATTCTTCAGTGACAAATGAGTGCGATGCACCAGAATCAAACAATACTCTAGCAAGTACTGAATTAATAGAAAACATACCCAGCATGACGTCTGGCGCTTCCTGGGCTTCTTCAGCATGCATGAGAAAAAGGCGGCCGTTGCGGTTGAGCGAATTCCCTGGGGCAAACCTTCTTCCGGGCTGAACACGACGCTGTTGCTGAGATGGGGCATTTGCATTGGGGGCTACGACATTCTTCTTGGGCCACTCATTGGAGTAGTGACCCTTATTTCCGTAGTCATAACAAGTCACTTGCGACTTGTCCTTTGCTGCAACAGGCACAACATTGCTTCCAGTCCTCGGGGCAGTGTTGGTGTTGGCGGCAGCATTTTTGTTGTTGTTGTTGAACTTGGGTGGTGCACGGTTGAAATTTCCAGAGTTGCCGGAGTTGTTGTGATTTCCTCCGGGCCTCGGGTTTCCACGGTTGGGATAGGTCGGACGGTTCATCGGGGGTCTGTTGGCTCTCGGGGCAAATCCTGGAGATGGGTTGGGGCGATACTTTGGGGTATGATGGGTTCCTGGCTGATGCATTATGCAGCGCTTGCGGTTCTCATTGGCTTGGTTGATCTTTCCTTCCATCTGAATGGCAAAGTCGACAAGGGCTTCAATATCTGCAAAGGGGATATTGACCAACACCGTCTGCATCTCATCGTGCAAACCATTCAAGAATCTCTCTTTCTTCTTGGCTTCAGTGTCGATATCATCCGGGGCATACCTAGCTAATGACAAGAATTTGTCACGGTATTTCACTACGGTCATCCTTCCTTGCTTCAGTTCTCTAAACTCATCTCTCATTCTCTTGATCAAACCCGGTGGCACATGGGTTCTACTGAACTTGACCTTGAATTCCTCCCAGGTCATGATCTGTCCTCCGGTCATTGCACAAACGCTGTTCCACCATGCTCTTGCATATCCGGCTAGATAGTGGGTGGCAAACAGAACTTTCTCGTTAGCTTCCACTCCGGCGACTTCCAAGTTGTTCTCCATGGTTTGCAGCCAATCATCTGTATCTAGGGGCTCTTCTGACTTAGTGAAAACAGGTGGGTTGGTATTCTGGAAATTCTTGAGCTTAGATCCATGGTTGTCCTGATTTCCTTGGCCTTGATTGTTGTGGGCCAGATGAGCTATCTGCTGAAGGGTGGCTAAGTTGGCTTGACGTTCGGCTATTTGAGCTTCGCGGTCAGAAACCAACATTTGCAGGATCTGCAACATCGGGTCCGGGGATGAACCACTTCCTCCGCGAGGCATCTGAAGATTGAGATAGATCATGAGAAAAGAGGGAAATTTATAAGGTTCAGGGACTTTGAAAAGTTTTTAAAGCTTGACTCAGATTTTCTAGCAACTTGCTTTTCATTCATTCATTCATAGCACACGATACAACACACACCACAACAAAGGAAAAACATATGGTTTTAAGAACCATTCTGGAAACTACGATACAGTGGGACCGAATACAACTCACTACGCTAGTGCTCAAGTGCTACTACTCCTCGGAGTCGGTGTAATCGTTATCCTCATCCTCATCGTCATCGATGAAGGCAAAATCCTCCTCATAGGTGAAGAAGTCCATGGCCTGATCCTCCAGAAAATCATCATCATCGCTGAGATAGGAGTAGGGGTCTCCACGAAGATCTTCTCCGGTATTCTCCCTTTCCTCCAACTGCATGTCTCTCTCGTGGAAGGTCTCCTCCAAATCTGAGATACGGTGGCGAAGACGAGCAATGATGCGCTCCTTCTTGTCAAGCTGACGGCGGCGAGACTTGCGGTCCTTCGCTAGCATGACGATGGTCTGATCCTTCGTCTTGATGATGGCAGACTTGTGGTTGGAGTAGTCACGGGCATTGTCCAACTCCTATTGACGATCATACATCATGAAGCTAAGGTGGTCCAACTGAGTCTTCAGCTCGTGGTGGTATGGGGCTTCCAGTGGCTGTCCCATAGCATCACGCCTTGGACAAAACTCAAAGCAGGTACCCTTGATCTAGTTGATACTCTGCTGACACAGACGGGCAAGAGCTTCCTGCATGGCCCTGGCAAGTCCATTGAGCCAGTTGTTCTCTCTTAAGGTGAATGAATTCCCTCGGCAGTGGGAGGTTCAATCTTTCCTCTGAGACTTGCAACAACTAGCCATTGCCGATCTTCTCCTTCCTGATCATTGAGCTGAGCTCGGAAGAACTTGGGGTGTGGATGCTCCAGAAGTTCCGAAAGCTGGTCCAAATCCCGCTAAAACATGAGGTCTCCTCCATTGCCCAACTGATAAAACTTGCTGTACTTCACATCCATCTATAAGAATATAGGATGAGTAAGTTAGTAGAGTGATCAAGTGTGTCAAATTTTATGTATTTTGTAATAGTTTTTGAGGAACATGAATTTTTATGAAAGAAACAAAGTGATAAGAATGGGAATAAGTTTTTGTAAATATTTGCTTTCTTTGGTTTTGAAACTAAGTTATTGATTCAAAGGTCCAGTCTAACTAGGGTCTCCTATGACCAGGATGGCTCTGATACCAACTTGTCAACACCTGGATATTTAATCCCAGATGCCTGTTATGCCATACATCGCAATCCCAGGATTACCATTTTTGCGAGACATAACATATTTGGATACCACAGTACATCATCCATTAAAAACCATACATAAGGTCTTACACAAATAATAATCTCATGATCCAGTTCTTAAAACAATTCAAGCAGCGGAAATACGTAATAATAAAGGTAGCATAGGCGAAGCTCCATCTTCGGGGTCACAGGCAATGCTGATGATGGGAGATGATCCTAGTTGTCGTAACCTTCCTGCGGTCCAACATCCGGATACTCCTCTTCATAATCTGGCCACAGGAATAGCCAGGGATAAAGCCATGAGTACTCTTTAAGTATTCGCAAACGAATACTAACAGTTAAGGTGGTTTTTATATTAGGACACTAAGCTCTAGGGTTGTTTTGCAAAAAGACAGATTTACCTCTACTAAGTTCAAAGCAAAGAAAGCTAGTTGAAGTTTTATAACACCTAAGTGGGAACTTGTATTTCATGGCACAACTCTGTTGTGGTCAAGTCAAATTCTCAATCCAGTTCACAAGTCATTTTGAAAACATCTGACGGGGGAATAGTATAGCCACTCCAACTGTCCATAATCGCGGACACGGCTATTCGAATAGTTTGACACTCTGCAGAGATTGTACACTTTCACCACAACATTCGATACATCCGTCAGGAACAAATCCTGAATTCACCATCAGTTTTATAAAGGGCTAAGGCTCATGCCTCAACATTTTCATCATCAAAATCATCTGGTGTTCGGAAACACATGTCAAAACATTTCAGTAGAATGACTCATCATTCCAAGGTTTTCATAACCATTTTCACCAAGTGTTCCCATCTAAAGTTGATCAAGTTTTATGCTTAGCACTAGCATCTACAGGTGATGTTAAGTACTAATGAGGGGTGCTAAACAAGTGGAGTTTAACTAAGTTCAATCTCATGCCTTAGGATGACATCAAGATAATCTAGCTTAGGCCAAATTTAATGCTCTTTATGCAACCTTCAATTATCTTCCTAGAATCTACAAGTTACTTAAGTAAACTCTAAGAGAAAGCTTTGATAAAGAAATAAAGCATAAAGCTTGCAAGTAAAACTAGGATTGGGTTATCAAGTGGGTATGATCACATATGCTTAAGGCATATAGTTGGCATGGTAACAAACAAGTATTTGCTTGCATAGGTATGAGTATAAGCTTGCTAAGTTAATATCTTGCAAGTATTGGCTTGCATAGGTATCAGTATAAGCTTGCTAAGTTAATATCTTGCAAGTATTGGCTTGCATAGGTATTAGTATAAGCTTGCTAAGTTAATATCTTGCAAGTATTGGCTTGCCTTGTGCAGAGCAGTGGTTGAAGTTCTCCTTGGCTTCTTCTTCGTAGTATCCTCCTTCCTCCTCGTATCCTTGGTCGGTACTAGCGTCTATAAATAAGTACGAGATACACAATCACCAAACAATACTTAACTATTTTTCAATCATCACACAAAAGGGTACTATAGATGATCTAGCATCATCACTAACATTACAAGATTAAAGCCCTTGTCTTATTTATTTTATTTTTAGAAAATTAATTTCTACTCATTGAAAAACTACTTAAGATTTAATATTCTCCAACTCAAACATGGGATCATGTTGACACATGTCATCACCACATATTTCAGTACATGGGAATGTGATTTAAAGTGGTATCACAATTTAATAAGGATTAACTTTTTTATTATAATTAAATAAAGTGACTAGAAATGTCTATGTGGCATTCTTTTGTTGCTTGAACATTATTTCTGTAAGTAAACCCAAATGTTTTTTTATATTATGAAAGGTATGATCAAATGTGATTTTTGAGAGTTGGAATCAACTCAAAATCTATTATGGTTGAATTTTGAAAAAATTTTGAATGCAGAAAAGCTTCTGACTTGTTATTTTTACCAAGGGTGATCTACAGATCCAAATGATTTGAATCCAACGGACTTGGATTAAGCATTTCAGTACCTTTCTAACAAAATTGGTTTCATGAAATTTGGTTCACTGAATCCAGCTGGGTTGATTTTTGAAACTAGGTTTATAACTGAGTTTGAATTAAAATAGAAAAATCTAAATTCAAACGGTTGGGCTGCGCGGGAGATGCTAATGGGCCGGCCCAGTGTCACTCCGCAGCGCGAGGCTCAGCTGACAGGGGGGTTCCACCCGTCAGTGGCTCATAACACGCGAAGCGGTACATGGCGATGTGGTTCATTGGATTAGAAGGGCGATCAACGGCTGAGGGTCGTCGTCGACGGTGAACATGTCACCGACGAGATCGAACCCTAGCGGCTCAGTGGGGGTTGTGGGAGGCTCACTGGGGCTCAGGCGAGTGTCGGCGATGGGGGCGAACGACGAAGTCGACGACGGCGATTCTCCTGGCACCGACAGCTCCTCTTGGGGAGGCTCCAATGGACGGTGCCTCTCCTCCTCTGCAACGACGAACACCGGTGAAATTCCGGCCACCTGGTGCTCGCCTTGCTCCGTGGAAGGGTGTGGGATGTTTCTGAGAGAGAGGGGAACGAACTGGTGTGAAGAAATCGAGCGGGGGAAGCCTCTATTTATAGTGGCAAGAGGGGACCGACGGGCGCGGGCTGAGCTCGTCGTGGTAGACAGCACATGCAGCTATCGGCATGGGCGACGGTAGGGGGCGGTGCTATGTTCCCTGGCTAAGCTCAACGGCATGGTGGCGAGGTGTGGGGCGGGGCTAATCGGTCGGAACGCTTCGACACTCTAGGCGGGTCCGACGAAGGTTTTGATGGCGCACCGCGCGCGTGGTCCTCGCGGCGGCGAACGGGCGTGTCTGCGGGGTTGCTGGGGTGGTGGTGATCATGCGTGCACACGGCAAGGGCGGCGCGCGGTCTGTGGGCGTGTGTCGAGGGTGGCACTCTGCCGTGCTCTCGGCATGCTCTCAGAGAAGGTTGGCATGGCTTGGGCGTGTGGTCCAGTGGCTGGAAGGGCTCAAGCGCCGGACAGGGGTAGCGGTGGACGGTGGCGTGCGTCCTAGACATGGTGTTTAGGCTTGGTGCTTGCTCTGGCTATCTAGCCATGGTCGGCTGGCAAGGGTTCCTTCGGGTTGGCATGGCATGGTGCAATGGGTAGGGGCTAGGGGTGGTCAAGGCACTGGTTGGCACTAGGGGAGACAAGTGTGATCAATGGTGAACAATGCTTATCCAAATTACTGCTCAAAACAGTGAAGTTTGGCCAATTTGATTTTCTGTCTCCAAGTGTTTGATGAAATGGCTGCAAGAAATTTATTTTTGAATTTTGAAAAGATTTTTGGTGGGTGTGCTAGGCATGTACTAGGGAATCTGTGGATGCTTGGCTTTTGAAAATTGAGCTGGTTTGAGTGGTTTTTGAAATAGTGGGATCTTCTCCTATGAGATAGATTCAATTTTCAACTGTCATTTAAACTGAGCATTTGAATATTTTTGGACGATCACAAAGTGGGCCTTGGTACCTTATTATGAGTACTATCAAGGGGTGCAAAGATCCATACATGTTTCTGTTGAATTTTGAAAATTAGAGATAGCCAAACTAGGCATGGGAGTTAATTTGGCCAAAGTGACCATTCACTTGATTTGTTTATTTTGAGTTGTTTATCTTTGGGAAAAGTTTGGGGATTGTTTAGATGATGTTTATTTCACCTAAGAATCATTTTACAAGCAAATAAACACAGAACCATGGCAATTCAAAAGAATCCAAATTTTGAATACACACACATATGAATGCTTTCATATTTTTAGTTGGGAAAGTTTTTGTTAATCCTAATTTTGATGATTAGAGTTTGATGATCCAAGTTTAATAGTTTTGGGATGTTACAACCGCGGTAGCAATGGCTTCTTCCCAAAAGTTGTGGGGTGACTTGAATTCACTCAACATTTTTCTTGCTATCTCAATAATTATTTGGTTCTTCCTTTCAACAACACCATTTTGTTGAGGGATATAGGAAGCTGAGAATTCATGCTTGATCCCCTCATCTTCAACAAACTCTTGCATGGTGTAGTTCTTGAACTTGGTGCTGTTGTCCGTTCTAATGGTCTTGATCTCCACTTCATGAGTGCGTTGAGCATGCTTGGCAAAGATCATGAATTCCTTGTATGTCTCAAACTTTGACTTGAGGAGAAAGACCCAAGTATACCTTGAGTAATAATCAACAATGACAAGACCACACTTTCTTCCAACAAGAGAATCATAAGTTGATGGCCTGAAGAGATCCAAGTGGAGAAGCTCCAAGGGTCTTCACGTGGCCACCTTGGATACGGAAGGATGATGCTTCCCCATTTGCTTTCCTGAAATGCAAGCACTACACACACGATCTTTCTCAAAGGAGACACCAAATAGTCCAACAATATGCTCACCCTTTAGGAGTAGATTGAGATTTCTCATGCTAACATGGCCTAGGCGACGATGACAAAGCCATCTCTTGTCAGCCTTGGCCATTAGACATGTAGGAAGGGATTGGCTCTCTTCCGAGAGGTCGACCACATAAATATCGTCTTCCACATGTCCAACAAGGACCAAAATGAGATCATCACTCCTAAAGACTTTCACAAAAGTTTTTGAGAAATAGGAATCCTAACCGGCATCCGCAAGATGTTTAATATAATGTAAGTTGTATCCAAGGTTCAACAAGCAAGACGGCTTCTAGGGACAAGGCCTTGGAGACCACCAACTTGCCATAACCAAGTACCTTTCCTTTTGAGTTATCACCAAAAGTGATGCTTGACGTTGAGTTGACATCGTGAATGAATTGGTCAAGACCACTTCTACCTCCGGTCATACGATTGGTGCATCCACTATCAAGTACCCAGTTTGATCCACCGGAGGCATACCCCTACAAAATCAATTATTTGATTTAGGAACCCATTGATTAATGGGTCCCCTAGCATTAACAACAAGTTCCTTTGGTACCCAAATTGAGTACCATCTATAAGCATAACCATTTTGAGGGCCAACATATTTGGCATATACATCTCCTTTAGTGCTCTTACATATCACATAGGATGGATTAGATTTTCCCGCATATTTATGATTGGGGTTACCCTTCTGGATCCCCCATTCACAACATTCTTCTTGACTTGGTCAACCACCTTGTCACCTTCTTTTCCAAAGATTATCTTCTTTGGTGGAATGGTATTATTCTTGTTGTTCTTTATATCAAAACCAACACCTTCCTTGGAAACCTTGATCCTTTGACGGGATAGAATCTCATCTTTCCCTTGGAAGTAGGTGCACGACACTCTTTCTCTAGTTGCTCTTTCAATTTCTTATTTTCCTCAATGAGGAGAGTTTGATCAAAGGTAGAGTTAGAGGAACAAGAATCATTCTCCACAATAATTGGATCCTTCAATGTACCAAGAGCCTTATCATAGGTCACTCAAAGTTGATCATGGTTCTCCCCAAGTTTTATGAGCTCACACTTGACAAGCAAATTAGCCTTTTCAAGGTGCTCAAGATCCTTGGTAAGAGAGGCATGAGCAACCTCAAGCTCTTTCTTTGAAATGTCAAGCTCTTGGGACAAGGAGTTAGCCCTATCAATAGTGTCCATATATTTTGCCTTATCAAATTCAAAGGTCTCAATTTGTTGTTTAAGAAATGAGGTAGTGCTCTTTTCCTTGCATACCTCTTGCTTAATAAAATTGAATCTTTGTTTCTCATCATCAATATGAGATTCCAAGCTATCAATGGTCTCGTCACGTGAGCTGACAAGTTCCATTAATTGCTTGACTCCAGTATTAGCAATGCAAGCAAGAGACTTCATGATAACATACATTTCTTGTATATATTCTTCACCAGATTCATCATTATCACTATCATGCTTACTTCATGAGCGGGATTTACTGGGCTGGGAGAGCTAGGGTCACGGGATTTTCATTTACATCTTCGGGTTGTTCTGTCCAAACGGGTACCCGCAGCTGAAACCAGCATTTCCCGAAATTAAATCGGGTTTTGAGAACTGGCGCCCGATAGCAGCATCGGGATTCTCGGGTCCGAGATAAACGGGTCCAGGGTCGGGTTAAACGGGTTCGGGCCTCGGGTTTCGGGTTTTATGCCCGGCGTGATCCAAGACACTAGATATAGATGGAGGAGAGGAGATTACCTTGGATCTCCTTGCCATAAGACAAGAGCCGGTGATCTTGGGGATAGGATAACTGTCGGTGTAGTCCTTGGTGTAGTCGTAGGTGAGAGGTGACCCGGGTTCGGCATAGGCCAATCCGGTCACATCCATCAACTTCTCCTCATCTTCACACTCCATGCCAGACTTGTCCTCGGAGCCCCTTGCCATGAGACAAGTGGCGGTAACCTTGGGAGCAGGAGAGTCATCAGTGTAGTCCTTGGTGTAGTCGTAGGTGAAGAGAGACCCGGGTTCGGCAAGGGCCAAACCGGCCACTCCAACAACCTTATCTTCATCCTCTTCCTCCTTATCAGATATGTATTCTTGACCTAGGAAGCCTTTGCCATCACACCTATTTTTCCTCTTGTATCTTTCATTGATTGGGTTGGGCTTCAATCTCGGCTTAGCACCCTCTTCATACTTGGGTTTGTCAAGCCTCTTCTCATATGGACATTTGTCAGCAAAGTGGTTCGACTCATCACAATTGTAGCATGTACTTTTCTTCTCACTTGATCCCGTTGAACTCCTCCTTCTTTGGAACTTCATGTTCTTGGTTTAGAGAGAAAGTTGAGAGAGAGCATATCATCAACTCCATCAACATCTCTTTATTCTTCACTTGCAACATCTTCTTGCACATGCTTGGACTTTAGTGTTAGAGAGTGAGAAGACCCAATAGCACGATTGGTCTCCTTGATCTTTTGTCCTTCATCCACCAAGTTGTTCGTGGCAACAAAATAAGAGACTAGATCATCGGGAGAGAACTGATTAGCTCTATCAAGGAGTTGCAAGTTCAAGGCAAGCTTCTTATCGGTGACCGCGATCATAGAGACAATCTTGGACTTGATGAGCTCATCATTCAAACTGAACCCATCATCATACTTCTCACAACCTAGACCACCAATCTTCACACGAAGGGCAAAAAGTCTCTTGTTTGCTTCTGCGATGGACTCACCATCGTGGTTCATGAACATGTTCATCTCCGACTTGGAAGCTTCATACTTGGAATTTTGGATAAGAGACGTTCTCTCTTGGAGAATAACAATCCTATCCCAAAGAACCTTTGCGGTGGGGATGTCGCTGACTTGATCATGGAGAGTGCGGTGGATGGCACTCCTTATCTTGTCACACACCGTTGCATTTAGTTGACGGTTGTAGTACTCTCCCGGAGCGAGGTCGTTGGGATCTTGTGGTTGGAAGACGGTGCACACAATCTCCCAAAGCTCAACGCTGGATCTACGAAGATGAGATTCCATAGAAGCTTTCCAATGAGAGAAATGATTTCCATCATAATGAGGTGCAGGACCCGAACCATTAATATGAGGCATGATGTTCTTTTTCTTAGGATAAACATAAGGAAATTGATTAGGGGCGCAGAGGTTTTTGATGAGTCTCTCTCATGGGTGGAATCGACATCCTTCTCCTTTCCGGTGTCCATTGGTATCCCTTGAGGTACTACCAATGGGTTACCAAGAAAAGTCCCATCGCCAATAGCCTTAAGTTGTCCTTCTAGGCAACTAATTCGAACAAGAAGATTGGAATCAGCCTTGGCCTTTTCAAGGGAACTCTTGGCCATGATTTCATGGAGCTCCTTGACCGAATAAGTCTTATCCTAATCATCATCAGAGAAAACCATCTTTTCTCTTAGGAGGTAAATCCCTTAAAAGAGCCCTTGGCTCTGATACCAATTGAAAGTGTAAGATGGTTAACCTAGAGGGGGGAATAGGTTTCTACAAAATTCTTTGTAATCTATTGCAAGTTTTAGGCTTTGTGGAATATAAGTGTGCCTAAATGCAAACTAGGTGAGGAAACCTAGATGATGATACAAGATACTTCAATCTCGAGGGCTATCACAAGGTAAACAACACAAGTAAGACATTGGTTAAGGAATAACCGAAGCACGCGGAGACGAAGATGTATTCCCGTGTTCACCACCTTTGGAAAGAGGGCTACGTCATGTTGGAGAGGTGTGAGGTTCCACGGAGGATTCCTCAATGCCACAAAGTCTCACCTTCTTCTCCGAGCCTATCCCATGAAGGAATAACTCACTTACTCATTTGTAGACTTTAAGGTAGTCCCCAAACCTCACAAACTTTCCATAGAGCAAATCACAAGCCGAATGCCTCCGCGCGACCCTAGCCGCCTAGGGTTTCCCAAAAACCCAAGATTAACAAGCTAACTCGATGAAATCAAGGGGGAATGAACTTTGGCTTGGTGTAAACGTAGATCGGGACCTCCTCTTCCTTTCTACCAAAGGGATTTGGATTTGGTTGGGTAGAATGGGAGATCCTCAAGCTTTTGTGTTTCAACAATGGAGAGATAGAGAGAGCTTCAAGAAGTAATGTTAGCTAAAATTCCTAACCTCTCAGTGGATAAGAAAGGGGTATATATAGCATGGATATAAAAAGAGCCGTTTGGGGGTTCTGCGATAGAACCGGCAATAAGTCCGACGGCGCCGGTTCGTATGCCGGAATTTCCGGCGACAGCTCCGGCGGACCGGACGCCACACTGGAAATGCCGACGACGACCGAGAATCTCGGTGAGCCACCGAAACCAGACGCAGTACCATGTTTTGGCGCTCACCGAGAATTTTCGGCGACGACCGGAAATTCTGGCGACAGCACCGGCGGTGTCGGAACCCCTGCCGGTTTCGCAATAACCCTCTTATGCTCATTTTTTCATGGCGATTTTCTTTATCTCCTCGAATGGGTGTGTGGCTAAGGATTATATGATGTATATTTGGTGTAGAACACCCCCAAAGAGCACATCGAGATCACGTCACTTAATAGTGTGGTGTTTCCTATTTGACTCAAAAGTAAATAAGAGAGAACAAGGAATAAAAACACCGCCTCTTCATATAGAAATGAATGGGGGGGATCACACACCGCCTTTCATCACCAATTGCGGACTACCACCTTTAGAGAATCTAGTAGAAACATTAGTCCGCTCTCTAGCTCAGATGTCATAATTAACTAAAATACTGGATAAGGGCTATTTGCCCTTTGAGAGGCCAAGGAAAATTCTGACATGGAAGAAGCGGATGCCGCACAGCCCAAGTTAGATGGAAAGAAGGATTATACTACAAAGAAAGACACTTATGTCTTCTTCCTTGGAACTTAGCCAGCTAAGGTCAGAAAGGCAGTTCTCCATGAGCTCAATGCCACAGTTCTGGATGTTCCCCAATTTTTGGATTGGTCGGACGTAATTATCAGCTTCGACCGAAGCGTTCACCCGAAGAAAACACATCATCGGGTAAAGTACCCTTTGGTCGTCAATCCTCTTATTCATGGCATTGTACTAGGAAGGCATGCATATTCTCTGGGTCAGATCACACTGGACGTGACATTCTAAACTCCGGACAATTACCAGACTAAGCCACTCTCCTTTGAGGTGGTACCGTTCAAAAGCGCTTACCACGCCATCTTTGGACGTCCGGCTTACTGGGCGTTCATGGCCCGTCCCTGCTACATATACAACATGATGAAACTTCTCGGTCCCAACGACATCATCACTATCCGGGGAAACGCGAAGAAAGCACGAGATTGCGACGAAGGATCTTCCGCCTTTGCTGAAGCCGTGATACATGCCAAAGAGTACCATGAGATCAAGAAGAACACCGATCCGTCCGATATGCCCACTACAAAGAATGAGGTGCTGAAGCCAAGTCTATAGTTCAAGGCGTTATAAGAGACGAAGAAGACGTCGCTGAAGGAAGATGATCCCTCCAAGACGACATACGTAGGGGTAGGCTTAGACCTTGCATTGGAAAGCATGCTCGTCGAGTTCCTCAAAGCTAATAAAGATATCTTTGCATGGCAACCTTTTGACATGACCGGAGTACCTAGGGAACTTGCCGAGCACTCTCTTAATGTGTAACCTGATGCTAAACCCGTCAAACAGTCCTTACGATGGTTTGGTGATGAAAATCACAAAGCTATAGCTAAGGAATTAGCCCGACTAGAATTAGCCGGATTTATTTGTAACTACCTCGGTGAATTACGCTCCTAGTTACAAGCCTGGATGAGCGGAAATGGTTGAAATAGTACGGTGGGGCCCAAATGCCACTCACAGGTAGACCTTTCGGCCGTCCCAACCATTTCCAAACATCAGGACAAGAACGAAGCGGCGTGTCGGCGAAGGATCAACTACATACACAAATGAGTATGTATGCAAGCCACCATACAACAGTACATCGAGCCATTCCATCTAAAAAGAAAGGAAATATAGCATACATACGGCAAGATCCAAATATCCTATATAGATATAATAGTTTAGGATATCTCCTCATACATCAATCAACAGTATCAAGCGAGCGGAAGACAAAATCCGATACGGATAAGAAGTAAATTGGCATAAGATGCCCCATAAATAAGCAGATCCATACAGATCTCACGGATCCCGTTCCGGAATCTCTACACCGAATGATCGTTGCCCACATCGTCTGTCTCTTCCACCCGGTATCCATCTTGCAGTGTACCTGTCCATCGAACCAATAATTTATCGTGTGAGACCCTAGGGTACTCGGCAAGTCTTTATGCCTCTAAAGGGACACAACCTGGGGTGACGCAATTGCAGCAAAAGATAAACCCTAACAATTCTATAGATACTGCTAACCATCCGCCTAACCAGAGATAGCGGATGTCCGTGAATTCATAACAACGATTATAACAGTTAAAACGGTAATATCCACAGATCCATCCTCCTCGCTTACCGACGAGGAAGCGGACGAACAACCCCCATCCATTGGCAGTTTTATTATCCGTTCCATGAGTGTTGCACTATTTACTAGTCAGGTACCTAGTCTAGTCAAATTAAAAGCGGTACTTTAGTTATGCTTGTCTATGATCGAGAAACTGTGCTCCAAGTCGTCCATAACCGCGGACACGGCTTTCAGAAAGTTTTACCCTGCAGGGGTGCACAAATAGCAACACACACTCGATATGCCTCGGAAAAACCAAATCAAAACCCAACGAGACAGTCACGACAAAGCAATTACAGGATTCAGAAATATTTGAGGCCACCCATTAAGCTACCATAGCAAGCTGGCCGGCTCTGAGACGGACTCAAGGTTTGTGGCCGGCTGTAACGATTTGGGAACCCGAAAGTGTGACTGGGCTTGTCGATACAGCGAAAACGGGTCACGGTCCTAAACAGTACAGTGTGCAGTACCTCGCACAATTTAAATAAAGCAGTAAAGCATGGCATAAGTACAGGATAGTAGATAAAACCTCGAACTAGTTTGTGGCCCCAAGAAATAAGAATGAATCAAGCTCTAGCTCAGGGGGGTCCATAAGGCCTCCCGGATGTGGATAGCACGAATAATCAAGGAACAGGAATCAAGTACTCGGGTTCCTACGGGACACAAGTGAGCCTGAAAAACCAAATAGCGAATATGGCTCACCAATGCCACTTTCATTAGTTATCCCATTACTACTCAGGTTAAGTTATTTAGGTACCTCGTTATCCATCAGACACTCACATACCCTACACATGCTGTTCTACGACTCGCATGGCTCAAACAACTCCTATAATAATGGCTCATGGGATGGAGGAACAAGCTTCGGTGGGGTTTAAAAGTAAAGGCTATGCAAGACTTGGGATTCAATTTAATGCATTCGCGACTCGATGATGCAAGAATAAGATAGAGGCAATAGGTACTGTATGTATGCAAGCATGTGGTAGTGCTTGCCTGGCAGCTCAGTTGAAGCAAGTGATGGATCTGGGTAGTGCTCCTGGTTCTCTTGATATATCCCCTGCTCAGCGTCTATTCGAAGAAGAACCAAACAAACAAGGGCCAACATAAATAAAGTGCACAAGCATATGAATAAATGCATCAAGCAAACAATCATGCCATGATGAATGATGCACAATTTGCATGGCAATGCAGTAGCATGGCATGGGTGAGGTGTGGAACACAAGAATAAACCATTTTATTTAGTTTTGGCCCCATTTTATTCCCATATTAGTTGCTGTATACTTTATATTTATATGATGCATGCTTCAATTCAAACCATGGAATGCATAAACAGAAAGGTCTCGTCGAGCTAATCATTTTAGACATATCATTTGTTAGATTTGGAGTTATAACACAAAAGATATTAATTAATTAAGACAAAAGGGCATTTTATTGTAATTTAAATAAACTTGGAAAATAAAGTGTTCAAAATATATTTTAGATGTCATATTTGAATTCCTCACATTTTTCTGATTTGAAAACATATATTAAAAGTATTATTTGGATTAATATTTGAAAAGTTATTTAAAAACAGAATTATATTTGAATTTGAAATAATTAGAAAAAGATTTGAATTTAAACGGATTTGCAGAATTACTTTTGTTACTCCCTCACAGCTAGCCACAGCCAATGACTGGTGGGGCCAGCAGCTGACTCAGCAACACACGCCTTAGAAAACCTTTTCTCACCGCAGAAACCTAGCCTAAGCGATTGTGGTGGGAGCCAACTGCTCGGGCCTGGCGTCGAACGGCCGCCTTGAGGCTGCCAGTGGACCGAGCGAGGCCGAGTTATGTCCGAGAAACAGAGGGCTTCTCCGCAAGATCTTGAGGTGGCTGGCAGGTGGGGCTTGTTGGACCGCGGGTTAGCGAAACAAAGCGGAGGGTATCGGCAAACGTCGCCGTCTTGTGCTTCTTCCCTGGCGACGATCGGTGCTCGCGCCGCAGCCTTGCGAGGATCGAACCAGGGACCTGCTGGTAGCGTGCGCAGAGCGAAACCCTGCGGTGGGTTGGGCTAGGTGTTCGCTAGGAGGTTGGGGCCTAGCTAGGGTTTCTGCGCGCTGCGGGGACGAGCAGACGCACGCGACGCCGGCGCACAGAGGCCGTTCGTCGGATGGTCCGGCACGACCAGGGCAAGGATGCGATGGAGAGGATGTCCAGGAGGGAGGTGGGCTCACCGCGAGTGTGTCGGAGGCGTTGGATCGGTTCGGTGGCGGGCGATTGGCGGCAGCGATGGATGGGCAGCGATCTAGGGTTTGTGGCGGGTGCGTCGTTGTTCTTGACGGTGCTCCTCCTCTGCAGCAGACGTCTGAGGGCGATGCAGCAGCGTGAGCTTCCCGACACCAGGAGCGCCACGCCTCCGGCTGGTCAGGAGATCGGTGGAGGCCGCGGTGGCAGCGATGGTGTGCGCAAGCAGTGGAGAAGAGAGGGGAGAAGCAGGGCTCCTCGGCCAGATCTGGAGAGGCGAGAGGGTTCCGTGGGGTGGTGGGGTGCAATGAGGCAGGCGATGCCGTGGGGAGGTGGTAGACGATAAGGTGGCTCGGCCACCTTTTGTCCTCCTCCTCAGGTGCTCGGCTAGGAGGCAAGGGCAGGGGCCAGGTGGGAGGCTTCCCGGTGGGGCTAGAGGCGGGGCCACGGTCGGGGTGGTTAATTTGGGGCCCCTAGGGCAGAGAGAGCTAGGGAGAGAGAGGTGAGGCTCGGGTTGGGGGGGTGGTAGCCTCGGCTAGGGTTGGGTAGAGGGGAGGCTCGGGGTAGGCTTGGTTAGGGTTTGGTTGGGTGGGGAAGCTAGGTGGCAGGGTGGCCAAGTGGGGCCTGCATGGTAGAGAGAGGGGAGGCCGAGAGAGAGAGAGAGGTGGTGGACTAAGAGAGGGGGAGGGGTTTAGAGAGGGTGGTATGGTGATAGGGTAGATGCTAGATAGAGGATAAGAGAGAGGGTGAGAGCTAGGGTTAAAAGAAGATGGCATGATCCAACTAGGTCAAGCAAAGCAAGAGGGGGTGTGGTTATGATGGTCTTAAGCAAGCACAAACAAGATCAAGCTAAGAGGAGAGAGAGATGTGGTTTAAATTCACTCAAAATTCAAATAAGATCCAAAGATCAAGCAAAAGGTGGGGCTTGCATGGCCCATGCAAATATTTAATGCCATGTTGATTCTTGTGAAAACAATATTAATACATGGCATTATTATTATGCATTCTCAAAATTGGAGTAAGGCCCAAGCAAAGAATTAAAAAGGATGCCCCATGTGGAGTAGATGGAGATGATCACATTGGAGTATAATTAGGAATTACTAGTGTGTATATTCCACTAGATGATTATTAGTCACAAAAATATTCCAACATGAGCATAATTCCATGATAATCCATATGGAAGCTAGGACAAAGGATTCCACTCACAAGGCATGCAAAGGTGGCCATGTGGCTCTCATACATCAATAATGTGAAAACAACATGATGCTAAGATGAGAGCATGTGGAGAAAGAATTGGATCCATCCCAACCCACATGAGCTAGAAGTAAAACCAATAAATTCCCAGATCATATTTAGTTGGATGGTGGAATTTATAAGGTGGTGAAGAAAAGGTGGTGGAGTTAATAAGAGATATGCCCCCAACTCAACTTGGGCATTGAAACAATATATCAAGAACCAAATACAATATCAAGAGGCAAATACAATTAATAATGCATATGAGAGAAGAACCAAAACAAAGAGGGTTTTATATGATGCTCAAATGCAAGGTGGCATGATGACATGAGCATGATATAATGATGATGCAACAATTATATAGTTGAAGTAGCCATTCTATTACTAGACCAAGTAGCATTACAATTGTTAGACAATTGGGATGCTACAACTCTCCCCTACTAAACAGGAATCTACTTGAGATTCTAGGATGAAGAAGAAGACACAAAGAGGGTAGGATACTTGGCACGGAGATCATCTTCACGTTCCCAAGTGGCTTCATCAACGGAATGGTGCGACCACTGGACCTTGCAGAACTTGATGGACTTGTTGCGAGTCCTTCTTTCTGCGACTTCAAGGATTTTTGTGGGGTGTTCTTGATAAGACAGGTCTTCTTGGAGATTGATCAGCTCATGGTCCACGGTCCTGCCGGGATCCTTGAAGCACTTCTTGAGCTGAGAGATGTGGAAAACATCATGGACTTTGAGTTTTTCCGGGAGCTCAAGCGCATAAGCAACTTCTCCTCTTCTTCCACGAATCTTGAAAGGACCGATGTATCTAGGAGCCAGCTTCCCTTTGATACCAAAGCGGTGCGTGCCTCTCATGGGAGTGACACGAAGGTAAACGAGATCACCAGGGACATAGTCCAGGTCCGTGTGCTTCCTGTCATAATTGCTCTTCTGGCGACTTTGAGCAATCCTCAGATTTTCAAGAATGATGTGAACCTTCTCCTCCGCTTGAGTCACAATGTCAGGGCCAAACAAGATCCTTTCACCTGCACCCGACCAACCAATCGGAGTTCTGCATTTGCGACCATAGAGAGCCTCAAATGGTGCCATCTTTAGACTTTTCTGGAAGCTGTTGTTGTAAGAGAACTCAGCATAAGGAAGACATTCTTCCCACTTCATGCCAAAAGAGATGACGCAAGCATGAAGCATATCCTCTAGAATCTGATTGATCCTTTCAACTTGTCCTTGCGACTGAGGGTGGTAAGCTGTGCTGAAGTTCAACTTTGTTCCCAAAGCATTTTGGAAACTCTCCCAGAACTTGGAGGTGAAGATGCTTCCACGGTCTGAACTGATCTCAAGCGGGACCCCATACAGAGAGACAATTCTGTTGATATAGAGCTCGGCCAGCTGAATTGCAGAAATGGTCTCCTTGACGGGGAAGAAGTGAGCCACTTTAGAAAGCCTGTCAATGACAACAAAGATTGCATTGTTGCCCTTCTGCGACCTAGGAAAACCAGTGATGAAGTCCATCTCTACTTTCTCCCATTTCCATTCCGGGGGTTTCAATGGCTGTAGAAGACCGGAAGGTTTCTGATGGACGGCTTTCACTCTGCGGCAGACATCACACTCTGAGACATACTTGGCACAATACCTTTTCAAACCAGGCCACCAATATTGTGTTTTCAAGTCCATGTACATCTTTGTGCTGCCAGGGTGGATAGAAAGAACAGAATCATGCGCCTCCTTGAGAACTTGCTCTCTCAAACCCGGGTAGTTCGGTACAAACATCCGGTGTTCAAAGAAAAGCGTGCCTTGATCATCGACGTGGAAGGACTCATACTTTGGAAGCTGAATCCTGGAGATGATCTTTCTTGTGTACGGATCACCAAGCTGAGAAGAGCGAACCTTTTCTTCCAAGAGAGGAGTTGCTAAAAGGTTCAGGAGATACCCTTGTTCCACAATTTCGAGTTGAGTGTGAATTCCTCGCATAAAAGAGGCATTGTTCTTCCATCATGAGGTTGTTGACATAAGCTTTTGGTGAGAGCATCTGCCATGACATTAGCTTTGCCCGGAGTGTAGTTGATGGTCAAATCGAAGTCATTGATTGCTTCAATCCATCTCCTCTGCCGAAGGTTGAGATCAGGCTGAGTAAAGATATACTTCAGACTCTTGTGATCAGAAAAGATCTCTAGCTGTTGCCAAGCAAGTAGTGCCTCCATACTTTCAAAGCAAAGACAATCGCCATGAGCTCGAGGTCAAGTGTAGGATAGTTGATCTCATGTCTTCAAGCTCGAGAGGCATAAGCAACAACTTGTTTTTCTTGCATAAGGACCGCACCCAATCCTTGCAAAGAGGCGTCACAGAAGATCTGGAACGGCTTGGATGTATCCGGAGGAACCAAGACTGGTGTGGAAGTGAGCTTTTCTTTGAGTGTCTCAAAGCTAGTTTGACATGCAGGAGTCCAAAGGTATTTCTTGCCTTTCTTGAGGAGATCGGTAAGAGGCTTCGCTATCTTGAGAAGTTCTGAGCGAAGCGCAATAACTAGCCAAACCAAGGAAACTCCGCACTTCTTTGACATTAACGGGAGGAAGCCATTCAACAATTGTCTTCACGGTTTCGGATTGACTGCAATGCCCTTGGCAGAGATGACATGACCAAGATAGGTTACTTGAGGCAGCCAAAACTCACACTTGGAGAACTTTGCATACAAGCGGTTCTCACGAAGCTTGCTTAGGACACACCGAAGGTGTTCTTCATGCTCTTCCTTCGACTTAGAGTAGACTAAGATGTCATCTAGGTAGACCACAACGAACTTGTCAAGATACTCCATGAAAACCGAGTTCATGAGCCTCGAGAAGGTGGCAGGTGCGTTGGTGAGACCGAAAGACATGACCGTGTACTCATACAGGCCATAGCAGGTGGTGAAAGCTGTCTTCGGAACATCTTCCTTGCGAATCTTGATTTGGTGATAACCACTTCTCAAGTCCAGCTTAGAGAAAACCACAGCTCCAGCTAGCTGATCAAAGAGATCATTAATCCGCGGAAGGGGATATTTATTCTTGATGGTTTTAGCATTGAGAGCCCGATAGTCAACACAAAGTCTATCAGTCTGATCTCGATTCTTCACAAAGAGAGTTGGGCTACCCCAAGACGAAGTACTATGCTGAATGAAACCCAACTTCTCTTGTTCATCAAGCTGTCGTTTGAGTTCAGCCAACTCAGCAGGACCCATCTTATAAGGCCGCTTGGAGATAGGAGCGGTACCAGGTTCAAGCTCAATAACAAACTCAACCTCACGATTCGGAGGCATACCTGGCAACTCTTCAGGAAAGACATCTGGGAACTCACAGACCACCGGAACACTCTGAATAGCTTCCATAGCATCAACATTCAGAGCCGCCAAAGAGAAAAGCTGGATAGCAGGAGTCAGACTTGGAGAATAGACTATATGGCCTTCAGGAATCTTCAGAGAAACCGAGCGCTCAGCACAATCAATCACAGCTGCATTTGCTGTCAACCAATCCATGCCCAAGATGACATCAATGTCAGAATTGCCCAGAACAATTAAGGAAGCCGAGAACAAAGAGCCACCAATCTCAATTTGATTGCCATGGCTGACAAGAGCAGCCCTCATGTTTGAACCGGGAGATAGAACCACCAGACGATGTGCTAAAGGAACCATATCCAGATCCTGCTCATGCGCAAACTTATGCGAAACAAAAGAATGCGAAGCACCAGAATCAAACAAAACTCTTGCAGGAACTGAGTTAACGGGAAGCATACCCATCACAACTCCAGGTGCATGCTCAACTTGAGCGGCGTTGATGCAGTTGGCACGAGCAACAGTAGACCCGGGCCTGGTGTTGATGTTGAGAGCCCGAGGTGGTGGTGCACGAACCAAAGGAGAGCTTGCCGCAGATCTTGGAGGTGGTGGAGGAAGAGCCTTGTTCTTCATCGGACAGTTCCATTGTTGATGCCCAGAGTCTCCACAAGTGTAACAAGCACCAGGTGGACGTGGAGCAACGTAGCCAGGGACTCCGCCAGGCGCTCCAGGGTAGTGGTGGTTGTAGCCCCTGGGAGCAGCAGTGATGAAGTTTGGTGGCCTTGCCGCGTAGCTTGAAGGTCTTGGTGGAGCTGGGAGCGACGGTGGGGTGTTAGGAACCCAGACACGACGCTTAGAAGGAGCTGACATAGCTGAAGAGCTTGCTGCATCACGGCTGTGTTTCTTTGACTCCTCAAACACTTGCCTACTTGCCTCTTCTGCAGGCTGTATGCTGAAGTTCCGGAAAAAGACGCTGGCCTTGCATGTGTGATTGCATACTTGATCGATGCATTGAGCCCTACTCGAACCTCTTTTGCTTCTTCTT
This sequence comes from Avena insularis, assembly GCA_023614405.1. NCBI lineage: Eukaryota > Viridiplantae > Streptophyta > Magnoliopsida > Poales > Poaceae > Avena > Avena insularis. The sequence goes on along the minus strand of CM042685.1, from coordinate 89,104,850 downwards.
GTCATCAGAGATCTCATCGCCACCATAACGAGACAGGTTCATGAAGTTCCTGATGTAGGTGTTGACATTATCATTGCCCTGCTTGAGGTTGAGAAACATTTCCTTCATCCTCTCCATGACAATTTCTGACAGATACTGCTCTTTGAAAGCTCCAGTGAACTGTTCCCAAGTAGGCTGAAAACCAAGGCAGCTTTGCCTTGTGTAATTCTCCCACCAGAGCTGCATCTCCTTCGAAGGTGAGTAGCACACTTTACCCATTCTTGCTCAGGAACATCAGCAGTTGCCAGTAACCTTGACATCTCACGCAACCAATCATCAACATCAAGTGGTTGATCAGAAACATCAAACAGGCGTGGGTTGAACTTCAGGAAGCTCTTGATGTCTCCTCGCTTGGGAGGTGGAGGTAGCGGCACAAACTCATTCCTCCTGACACTTTCCTCAAACCGCTGCTGGTTCTGCTGCATTACTGCCAAGGCATTGGCGATGCTTGACAACGCTGCCCCCAGTTGAGGTTGTATGTCCTCCTCAGAACGGCGTGGTGGTGCCATCCTGTGATTGATATAAAACACAAGTCAGTACTATGATGGAGAATAATGATAATCCAAAATAGTACCAAAATGGAATTAATCAAGATTAAAGGATACAATTTACTAAGATGATATTAAAATATCAACGAAGTTCAAAGCACCTAGAAGATATTAAGCATATCGCACACGACTGAAAAGGAGTGTGGTACACAAATATATCAAAGAAAATTTTTCCACAAATTTCGGCATTAAAATACCAATAGATGCGCAAAATCACTTAACGAATCAAGATTAGTGACTCTACCAACTCGATATACAAGAGCAATAATAAAAGTAGTGGTATGGTCGCGACTCCATCCCGCACTGAAATCATTACTCCGCACATGAATAAGTAAAACACATATCTCAACACCTTCTTCTCACGCTAACCTAAATATTAGCGACTACGGAAACGAACACCCTAAAGAAGATAACGTCGGATAACAAAGAGTAAGACATATCGCGTCGGTTTGCAAAAGCCTGTCGGTATGGAATGTACCAACAGTTGATAACCAAAAGGCCGATAAGATAACAACTTGGATGCAACAGATAGACAAAGGATTACACACACACACTCACACACACATAGATACACAACCTATGGTACTACGGAAACCCAGAACACGTGAATCCTAGTTTGAATTTAAGAAGAGGATCGAAAACGTTACACTTCCTTACCAGAAAAGGGTGGGTGGGTGGGTAAGAAGAAAAGTGGAAGCAGTCCTACTCTCGCGTTTTGTTTTTCCCTAGTATACATAGCTACCAAAATATTTGCTAGATGTAACAACGACCATTTGGCTGAGACCACGAAGGCGGGATGGCTCGATACCAATTGTAACTACCTCGGTGAATTACGCCCTAGTTACAAGCCTGGATGAGCGGAAATGGTTGAAATAGTGCGGTGGGGCCCAAATGCCACTCACAGGTAGACCTTTCGCCGTCCCAACCATTTCCAAACATCGGGACAAGAGCAGGCGGCGAATCGGCAAAAGTGAAGGATCAACTACATACACAAATGAGTATGTATGCAAGCCACCATACAACAGTACATGAGCCATTCCATCTAAAAAGAAAGGAAATATATAGCAACATACATACGGCAAGATCCAAATATCCTAGATAGATATAATAGTTTAGGATATCTCCTCATACATCAATCAACAGAGTATCAAGCGAGCGGAAGACAAAATCCGAAATACGGATAAGAAGCAAATTGGCATAAGATGCCCCATAAATAAGCAGATCCGCCCACAGATCTCACGGATCCCGTTCCGGAATCTCTACACGAATGATCGTTGCCCACATCGTCAGTCTCTTCCACCCAAAGTATCCATCTTGCGAGTGTACTGTCCATCTGAACCAATAATTTATCGTGTGAGACCCTAGAATTTTCGGCAAGTCTTTATGCCTCTAAAGGGGACACAACCTGGGGTGACGCAATTGCAGCAAAAGATAAACCCTAACAATTCTATAGATACTCGCTAACCATCCGCCTAACCAGAGATAGACGGATGTCCGTGAATTCATAACAACAGTTATAACAGTTAAAACGGTAATATCCACAGATCCATCCTCCTCCTCGCTTACAGACGAGGAAGCGGACGAACAACCCCCATCCGTTGGCAGTTTTATTATCCGTTCCATGAGTGTTGCACTATTTACTAGTCAGGTACCTAGTCTAGTCAAATTAAAAGCGGTACTTTAGTTATGCTTGTCTATGATCGAGAAACTGTGCTCCAAGTCGTCCATAACCGCAGACACGGCTTTCAGAAAGTTTTACCCTGCAGGGGTGCACAAATAGCAACACACACTCGATATGCCTCGGAAAAACCAAATCAAAACCCAACGAGACAGTCACGACAAAGCAATTACAGGATTCAGAAATATTTGAGGCCACCCCATTAAGCTACCATAACGAAGCTGGCTACGAGAGACGGACTCAAGGTTTGTGTGGCGGTTTGTAAATGATCGGGAACCCGAAAGTGTGGTAGGCTTGTCGATAGAGCAGGTCACGGTCCTAAATAGACAAGCAATTACTCGCACAATTTAAATAAAGCAGTAAAGCATGGCATAAGTACAGGATAGTAGATAAAACCTTGAACTAGTTTGTGGCCCCAAGAAATAAGAATGTATCAAGCTCTGGCTCAGGGGGGTCCATAAGGCCTCCCGGATGTGGATAGCGCGAATAATCAAGGAACAAGAATCAAGTACTCGGTGTCCTACGGGACACAAGTGAGCCTGAAAAACCAAATAGCGAATATGGCTCACCAATGCCACTTTCATTAGTTATCCCATTACTACTCAGGTTAAGTTGTTTAGGTACCTCGTTATCCATCAGACACTCACATACCCTACACATGCTGTTCTACGACTCGCATGGCTCAAACAACTCCTATAGTAATGGCTCATGGGATGGAGGAACAAGCTTCGGTGGGGTTTAAAAGTAAAGGCTATGCAAGACTTGGGATTCAATTCAATGCATTCGCGACTCGATGATGCAAGAATAAGATAGAGGCAATAGGTACTGTATGTATGCAAGCATGTGGTAGTGCTTGCCTGGCAGCTCAGTTGAAGCAAGTGATGGATCTGGGTAGTGCTCCTGGTTCTCTTGATATATCCCCTGCTCAGCGTCTATTCAAAGAAGAACCAAACAAACAAGGGCCAACATAAATAAAGTGCACAAGCATATGAATAAATGCATCAAGCAAACAATCATGCCATGATGAATGATGCACAATTTGCATGGCAATGCAGTAGCATGGCATGGGTGAGGTGTGGAACACAAGAATAAACCATTTTATTTAGTTTTGGCCCCATTTTATTCCCATATTAGTTGCTGTATACTTTATATTTATATGATGCATGCTTCAATTCAAACCATGGAATGCATAAACAGAAAGGTCTCGTCGAGCTAATCATTTTAGACATATCATTTGTTAGATTTGGAGTTATAACACAAAAGATATTAATTAATTAAGACAAAAGGGCATTTTATTGTAATTTAAATAAACTTGGAAAATAAAGTGTTCAAAATATATTTTAGATGTCATATTTGAATTCCTCACATTTTTCTGATTTGAAAACATATATTAAAAGTATTATTTGGATTAATATTTGAAAAGTTATTTAAAAACAGAATTATATTTGAATTTGAAATAATTAGAAAAAGATTTGAATTTAAACGGATTTGCAGAATTACTTTTGTTACTCCCTCACAGCTAGCCACAGCCAATGACCGGTGGGGCCAGCAGCTGACTCAGCAACACACGCACGCAGAAAACCTTTTCTCACCGCAGCAAACCTAGCCTAAGCGATTGACAGGTGGGGCCAATCGCTCGCTCAGCCCAGGCGTCGTGACGCTTGAGGCTGCCAGGTGGACCGAGCGAGGGAGCGCGGGTTATGTCCGGAGAAACAGAGGGGCTTCTCTGCAAGATCTTCGGGGTGGCTGGCAGGTGGGGCTTGTTGGACCGCGGGTTAAGCAGAAACAAAACGGAGGGGGGTATCGGCAAAACGTCCGCCCGTACTGTGCTTCTTCCCGGCGCTGGCGACCGATCGGTGCTTTCGCGCTGCAGCCGCGAGGATCGAACTGTGGACCTGGGCGCTGGCGCGCAGGCGTGAGCCACTGCGGTGGGTTGGGCTAGGTGTTCGCTAGGAGGTTGGGGCCTAGCTAGGGTATCGGCTGAGGACGAAGCAGACGACGCGACGCCGCGCATGAAGGCCGTTCGTCGGATGGTCCGCGCGACCAGGGCAAGGATGCGATGGCGAGATGTCGTGAGGGAGGTGGGCTCACCGCGAGTGTGTCGAGGCGTTGGATCGGTTCGCGGCGACGATTGGCGGCAATCATGCACGGACGGCGATCTAGGGTTTCGCGGCGGTGCGTCGTTGTTCTTGACCGGTGCTCCTCCTCCGTGGCCAGACACAGACGATGCAGCGAACCGTGAGAGCTTCCCGACACCCAGAGCGCCACGCCTCGGCTGGTAGAGGAGATCGGTGGAGGCCGACGGTGGCGGCGATGGTGTGGCGGCGGTGGAGAAGAGAGGGAGGAAGGGCTCCTCGCCAGATCTGGAGAGGCAGAGGGGTTCCGTGGGGTGGTGGGGTAAGCAGCGAGGCAGGCAGATGCCGTGGGGAGGTGGTAGACGATAAAGGTGGCTCGGCCACCTTTTTGTCCTCCTCCTCACGTGCTCGGCTAGGAGGCCAGGTGGGAGGCTTCCAGGTGGGGCTAGAGGCGAGGCCAAGGTCGGGGTGGTTCGGGCTGGGGCCCCTAGGGCAGAGAGAGAGCTAGGGAGAGAGAGGTGAGGCTCGGGTTGGGGGGGTGGTAGCCTCGGCTAGGGTTGGGTAGAGGGGAGGCTCGGGGTAGGCTTGGTTAGGGTTTGCTTGGGTGGGGCAGCTAGGTGGCAGGGTGGCCAAGTGGGGCCTGCATGGTAGAGAGAGGGGAGGCCGAGAGAGAGAGAGGTGGTGGACTAAGAGAGGGGGAGGGGTTTAGAGAGGGTGGTATGGTGATAGGGTAGATGCTAGATAGAGGATAAGAGAGAGGGTGAGAGCTAGGGTTAAAAGAAGATGGCATGCTCCAACTAGGTCAAGCAAAGCAAGAGGGGGTGTGGTTATGATGGTCTTAAGCAAGCACAAACAAGATCAAGCTAAGAGGAGAGAGAGATGTGGTTTAAATTCACTCAAAATTCAAATAAGATCCAAAGATCAAGCAAAAGGTGGGGCTTGCATGGCCCATGCAAATATTTAATGCCATGTTGATTCTTGTGAAAACAATATTAATACATGGCATTATTATTATGCATTCTCAAAATTGGAGTAAGGCCCAAGCAAAGAATTAAAAAGGATGCCCCATGTGGAGTAGATGGAGATGATCACATTGGAGTATAATTGGGAATTACTAGTGTGTATATTCCACTAGATGATTATTAGTCACAAAAATATTCCAACATGAGCATAATTCCATGATAATCCATATGGAAGCTAGGACAAAGGATTCCACTCACAAGGCATGCAAAGGTGGCCATGTGGCTCTCATACATCAATAATGTGAAAACAACATGATGCTAAGATGAGAGCATGTGGAGAAAGAATTGGATCCATCCCAACCCACATGAGCTAGAAGTAAAACCAATAAATTCCCAGATCATATTTAGTTGGATGGTGGAATTTATAAGGTGGTGAAGAAAAGGTGGTGGAGTTAATAAGAGATATGCCCCCAACTCAACTTGGGCATTGAAACAATATATCAAGAACCAAATACAATATCAAGAGGCAAATACAATTAATAATGCATATGAGAGAAGAACCAAAACAAAGAGGGTTTTATATGATGCTCAAATGCAAGGTGGCATGATGACATGAGCATGATATAATGATGATGCAACAATTATATAGTTGAAGTAGCCATTCTATTACTAGACCAAGTAGCATTACAATTGTTAGACAATTGGGATGCTACAACTCTCCCCCACTAAACAGGAATCTCGCCCCGAGATTCTAGGATGAAGAAGAAGACACAAAGAGGGTAGGATACTTGGCACGGAGATCATCTTCACGTTCCCAAGTGGCTTCATCAACGGAATGGTGCGACCACTGCACCTTGCAGAACTTGATGGACTTGTTGCGAGTCCTTCTTTCTGCGACTTCAAGGATTTTTGTGGGGTGTTCTTGATAAGACAGGTCTTCTTGGAGATTGATCAGCTCATGGTCCACGGTCCTGCCGGGATCCTTGAAGCACTTCTTGAGCTGAGAGATGTGGAAAACATCATGGACTTTGAGTTTTTCCGGGAGCTCAAGCGCATAAGCAACTTCTCCTCTTCTTCCACGAATCTTGAAAGGACCGATGTATCTAGGAGCCAACTTCCCTTTGATACCAAAGCGGTGCGTGCCTCTCATGGGAATGACACGAAGGTAAACGAGATCACCAGGGACATACTCCATGTCCGTGTGCTTCCTGTCATAATTGCTCTTCTGGCGACTTTGAGCAATCCTCAGATTTTCAAGAATGATGTGAACCTTCTCCTCCGCTTGAGTCACAATGTCAGGGCCAAACAAGATCCTTTCACCTGCACCCGACCAACCAATCAGAGTTCTGCATTTGCGACCATAGAGAGCCTCAAATGGTGCCATCTTTAGACTTTTCTAGAAGCTGTTGTTGTAAGAGAACTCAGCATAAGGAAGACATTCTTCCCACTTCATGCCAAAAGAGATGACGCAAGCACGAAGCATATCCTCTAGAATCTGATTGATCCTTTCAACTTGTCCTTGCGACTGAGGGTGGTAAGCTGTGCTGAAGTTCAACTTTGTTCCCAAAGCATTTTGGAAACTCTCCCAGAACTTGGAAGTGAAGATGCTTCCACTGTCTGAACTGATCTCAAGCGGGACCCCATACAGAGAGACAATTCTGTTGATATAGAGCTCGGCCAGCTGAATTGCAGAAATGGTCTCCTTGACGGGGAAGAAGTGAGCCACTTTAGAAAGCCTGTCAATGACAACAAAGATTGCATTGTTGCCCTTCTGCGACCTAGGAAAACCAGTGATGAAGTCCATCTCTACTTTCTCCCATTTCCATTCCGGGGGTTTCAATGGCTGTAGAAGACCGGAAGGTTTCTGATGGACGGCTTTCACTCTGTGGCAGACATCACACTCTGAGACATACTTGGCACAATACCTTTTCAAACCAGGCCACCAATATTGTGTTTTCAAGTCCATGTACATCTTTGTGCTGCCAGGGTGGATAGAAAGAACAGAATCATGCGCCTCCTTGAGAACTTGCTCTCTCAAACCCGGGTAATTCGGTACAAACATCCGGTGTTCAAAGAAAAGCGTGCCTTGATCATCGACGTGGAAGGACTCATACTTTGGAAGCTGAATCCTGGAGATGATCTTTCTTGTGTACGGATCACCAAGCTGAGAAGAGCGAACCTTTTCTTCCAAGAGAGGAGTTGCTAAAAGGTTCAGGAGATACCCTTGTTCCACAATTTCCAGGTTGAGCTGACGGAATTCCTCGCATAAAAGAGGCTGTTGTTCTTCCATCATGAGGTTGTTGACATAAGCTTTGCGGCTGAGAGCATCTGCCATGACATTAGCTTTGCCCGGAGTGTAGTTGATGGTCAAATCGAAGTCATTGATTGCTTCAATCCATCTCCTCTGCGGAAGGTTGAGATCAGGCTGAGTAAAGATATACTTCAGACTCTTGTGATCAGAAAAGATCTCACAACTGTTGCCAAGCAAGTAGTGCCTCCATACTTTCAAAGCAAAGACAACTGCCGCGAGCTCGAGGTCAAGTGTAGGATAGTTGATCTCATGCGTCTTCAACTATCGAGAGGCATAAGCAACAACTTGTTTTTCTTGCATAAGGACCGCACCCAATCCTTGCAAAGAGGCATCACAGAAGATCTGGAACGGCTTGGATGTATCCGGAGGAACCAAGACTGGTGTGGAAGTTAGCTTTTCTTTGAGTGTCTCATAGCTAGTTTGACATGCAGGAGTCCAAAGGTATTTCTTGCCTTTCTTGAGGAGATCGGTAAGAGGCTTCGCTATCTTCGAGAAGTTCTGAACGAAGCGACGGCAATAACTAGCCAAACCAAGGAAACTCCGCACTTCTTTGACATTAACAGGAGGAAGCCATTCAACAATTGTCTTCACAGTTTCCGGATTGACTGCAATGCCCTTGGCAGAGATGACATGACCAAGATAGGTTACTTGAGGCAGCCAAAACTCACACTTGGAGAACTTTGCATACAAGCGGTTCTCACGAAGCTTGCTTAGGACACACCGAAGGTGTTCTTCATGCAGAAGACAATTGTTGACTTAGCTAATAATCGATCAAGTTATTGACTCCACGGAAGGTCAGAGTTACTCTGTTTTCTCAATGCATATTCCGGATATCACCAAATACCGATGGAAAAATCGGATCAACTAAAGACGTCTTTCATTACTCCTTTCAGAATCTTCTGCTACAAAACTATGCCTTTTGGCTTAAAGAATACAGGAGCTACATATCAATGCACCATGCAGCGTTTCCTTAATGACCAAATTGGATGCAACATCCATGTATATGTAGATGATATAGTAGTGATGTCCAAAAAGAAGGAAACACTTATTTCCGACTTAGAGGAAACATTTTCTAGGCTACGAAAATTCAATATAATGTTAAATATGAAGAAGTGCTTCTTTGGAATCCTAGCCAGAAAATTGTTAGGTTTCAACGTGTCTGAAAGAGGCATCAAGGTGAACCGAGAAAAATCAAGTCTATATTAAACATTACCAGGCCGACTCGCCTGAAGGACATGCAACGACTCACTGGTTACATCACAGCAGTGAGCCGGTTCGTTAGCCGGTTCGGTGAAAGAGCCGCACCTTTATATAAGTTCTTGAACAAAACCAACAAATTTGTCTAGACCAAAGAAGCCGACGTTGCTCTACAAAGTTTAAAAGATCTACTTTCAAATATGCCAATTCTCGCAGCACCAGAGCCACATGAGCCTATGTTACTTTACATTGTAGTGACAAACATGGTCGTAAGTGTAGTAACACCAGTGGAGCATGAGGAATAAAATCATGAGCATAAGGTGCAACGTCCAACTTATTATTGAGCGAGGTCCTGACAGAGTCGAAGAGAAGGTATCCACATTACCAAAAACTAGCCTATGCTGTATTCTTTTCTGCCAGAAAGCAACAACACTGTTTTCAAGAACACAAGATCACAGTGGTGAGTACTGCTCCCCTGTGAGATATAATTAACAATAGCGACACCACATGATGTGTCACAAAGTGGGGAATAGATCTTGAAGCTTTTGACATCGAGTACAAGCCACAGACAGCAATCAAATCCCAAATACTGGCATATTTTGTCGCTAATTGGACAGAAATGGTAGAAAACACAAGTCCTCCAGACTCAGAATTTTGGACCCTACATTTTTACGGATCAAAAGCACGAGGAGGCTCGGGGGATGGCATGGTGCTCAAGTCACCCCAAGGAGATAAGTTGTTCTATGTGTTAGAGATACACTTCATGGCAACCAATAATATTGCCGAGTATGAAGCACTGTTACATGAAAGACGCATGGACAATAACACTAGTGTAACCTGACTCATGTGTTACGTAGACTCAAATTTAGTTGCTCAGCAAGTATCCGATATCTGCAATGCAAATAAGCACATGGCAGCATACAAAGCTGTTGTGGATGAATTATCTAAATCGTTCGAGGGTTTTGAGGTTCAACATATTCCTCGAGCAGAAAATGAGGAAGCAAATGCTCTATCAAGAATAGTCTCTATGCGGAAACAAGTCCCGGATGGTGCTTTCCTAGAGCACCTAAAAGTTCCCTCTATAACAAGAGTTGATGAGGATTATCCGATGAAATCGGACTCACCTTTAGTAGCAGTTCTACCTGTAATTCCCAGCTGGACTCAACCCTATCTGGATTTCCTAATAGACGGAAAATTACCCGGAGACGAAGTCTTGGGCCGACAGATCATCCGACGAGCAAAAGCTTATATAATAATTAATGGCGAGCTCTATAAGCGGAGTGTTTCTAAGGTTTTCCAGCGCTGTATTTCTCCGGAAGGAGTGGAAATATTATGAGAGATCCATGACGGCGACTGCGGTCATCATGCTGCAGCCAAATCCTTAGTGAAAAACGCTTTTGACACGGATTACTTTGGCTCACAGCTAAGGCAGATGCCGAGAAACTGGTCAAAACGTGCAAAGGCTGCCAAAAGTACGCCCATCGAACACTAGCAAGTTATGCAGGTCGTTTGTAACATCCCAATTTCAGCAACCCTGATTTGTTGTCAAAAATGAAAAAAAATCATGGGGAACAAAACTTTTTCTCGTTAAATTTTGAAATGTTTGCTTACTTGTTTGCTTGTGTTCCTACATCTGATTGTGTACTAGATAAGATACTTCTCACCTCAACCTCAGTTGACAAAAGCTATTTTCAAATGAGATGTCAGGGCTCATCCTCCATATTCTCAAATGTTCTGACATTTCAAACTTGAGCCAAGATGACTTTGCCACAATAAAATATTTTACTAGTTCTATTAACAAAACTATGGAGATCTATATATACTCTCCTTATGTTTTCAAGACAGAACTTTCAACTACTCTTATCTCTAGGTTTTCCAAAACCTTTCCTAAAACCTTTTGCTTCCAATCTTGGTAGAAATACCAAGAGGTTATTATCTTACTTCAAAGCAAAACCAATTCAAAATACCCATACTTACCTCAAGATAGGCTTGATGGTAACCGTAGAATAAGTTGGATAAGTTTGATAAGATGAATTTTCTTGATCTGCTGTCTGATGAATTAACTTGATCTGCTGGTTTCCTTGTGTGCCTGGGAACTAGAGTGAGCTAATCTAGTAGCTCATCCCTTAGGACCCAATCAATGTTTGAGATCATAAATCTCAAAACAAGCCTCCTAAGCTGGACCTATCCTAAGTCACCCAAGTGACCCCCTAATCTACTTAACCAGATCAACCCTAAGCAATTCCTTTGATTTAACTACCAACTCATCAAAGATTAGATACAAGCATGGATCCCCTCTACACCACCTATCCTTAAATATCATCCCGTTGATGATAAGAATAAACTATTGCCTTCTCTCCAAATGTTTCCCTTTCTCATACTAGTCAAAATCTACAAGTCTGCCAAATTTGGCTTAGTCTAGAATCTTTAACTAGATTAAATCTTTGGAACTTCCTCTAATCCAATGAGTGTGCATTTTTGAAAATGTACTGGAACCATCTTGTAGTACTTCATTAGTACTACCAAAGCCTACTCCGGCCCTTGGATAAAATCTTCTTGAACCCACTTATCCTTGATGGTTTTGTAGTCAAGATAATAATCTTTTCTGCAGATCTTATCATCTTGCCTATTTTTGCAAAAGCTCACATCCATATGCTACCTCCCCTTGGACAAATCTTTTAATGGTTATGGTCTACTAACCATCGTATATCAATCCACACATTACTTTTTTTTCCAATGGAGCTCTGTGTATCTTGAACCCACCTGGTATATGAGGCATCATGACTCATCTGGAATGTCAACCTTATTTTCAACAAAGTTTTTCATCACCTATAGACGACCTAAATTGCAACCAAGACAAACTACTTCTTCGATGATCATCTATATACCTTGGTCTAACTATGCATACATCCTTGTACCAAGGTGAGCTCTAAGCTCCCTATCCCAACCTTGTTTAGGTGGTATAAAAATAATACTACCCTAGATCCCCCAACCCTTATTCTATTCTCAAATCCATCTTGTTTTGCAAAAACCCAAGGTTGCCAATGATGGATACTCCAAGTGACATCATACCCCTTGGACATAATCTTTTTTCCATATAATTTTCCATAATTATTGGAACCCAAAACTATTTAAATTCCATACTTGGCAAAACCCTAGAAACCTTGTCTATAAAGGAAAGTTTGTTTTTATCCAAATCACCTTACCAACTCAAGTTACATTTGAGGACTATAAATCATACGCTAACTTCCCATCTCAAAAAAATAAATATTTTTGAGATCCCTTATTATTTCTTTTTCCCCTTTTTCTTAAATGGCAGAAACAAGAAATAATTGCTTAAAAATACTTTTCTATCTAAATAAATTCCATGAAAATTTCCCCATGTGTGATATGGTATTTAGAACAATCTCAAACCAAAAACCAACCTTGTTCAATGTAAAAATATCAAATGAACGTCTAGAAACTACTTCAACACATTTTTGAAAAATTAATAAACATAGGATCTAAAATGCTCAGAAAAATCCCAAAGAATTCTTGGAGTTGAGCCTTGGCCATATATAACCACTAGTAACCTTCCACCACCTTTACAAGAACAAAATTTCAGAAATTTTTCACAAGCATTAGTACTGGCTTAATTAGTAAAGATGGAACTCATGAACTAAACCTCAACCAACCATCCCCAAATCTTGTCCAACAATTCTCAACAGGACCCAACACTCTCCTAGTCTTGTTCTATAGTAGAGTCACTATAGAAAAACCCTATCCCCAACCTTGTCCTTACATGCTTGGAAAGATAGAGAGACCACACAAATATCTTCCCCATTCAATCACCCAAACAGCTGCAGTATCCCTCTCCACCCTCCCTGCTCGACCATAGGCCCCCACCTCCCAGCACCACCCCTATCGACCAACCACATCCCCTGCCCACCCCAAGATCTCACATGAGCTAAGTACACCAGGGATTTATCCCTTTGGTTTATAATGCCACAAGCCAGTATAGCTCGTCTCCCCTCCCTTTGCATCTCCTCACTCCCATCTACCAACCCTAGGCTCCCCAACCTCTCACCAGCTCTGCCTTGGCCGTGAGAAGAAGAACAAGGAGCTTTGGCCTCCTCCCTCATTTCAAGCCAGGCTCCCTCCTCACTGCTGCCCTCCCTTAGCATGTCACCCCACTGAGTTCCCCTCCTCCACCTTCATCTAACCCGACCTTTTTCCCCTGCCCAGGTATCTCCCAGGTGCTGCCACGGTCAAGCCAGAGTCGCTCTCTTTCGGCTCGACGTGGGAACCGATAGATATGGACTAAGGGGGCCTCCTCTGCCCATCACCGGGACCGGCGTCGACCGCCGCGTCGCCCTGGCACCCCGATGTCGTCTCTCACGCACCCCGGGTGAGCTCCCGTGCACGCTGGCGTGAGCTAGGGTTTTGCCACCCTCGGACGAGTCCTTGCGAAGACGATGAACCATCGCCGTCAATCGCCACTTAATCCAACGGCCGAGGCCCTCCCCTACAACTTGTCTCCCTAAGCCTATGACAAGTGGGCCCCGCCCCGGGTTTCAAAACTTGTGGCCTATCACACGTGACCATGCTTGGATGGACCGTAGCGGCCCATTATGGCCTTCCCCTGCCAGAACTGGCCTGATGCCCACCACCCCTTTTTCCAATTAAAGCTAGATTTATAGATCTGTATTTAGGCACCCCAATGTAAATCAATATGAAAATGAAAAATGACTAAATATTCCCAAATATAAAATTTTCACCATTCCCTCATGTCTTGTGAAACCTACAGAACTAGTCCTATTCCAAAAATAAATTTAATTATTTACTGGGAATAAATCTACTAAAATGTGTCCCTTTCAGTAAATAATTACTTTAGTGATTTTCATAACTCCTAACTAAATAAATCAAATTTCCCCTAGTAGGTATTTCTTGTACCCATCTCACGGCATTAACCTCATGCCAATTGGAACAGTATACTTACTATATTGAAATTAAGAAAAACATCCTAATTCCACCTTTAGGATTTTCTCTAGGTCAAACCAAATTGTGTTTTCATCTAATTACAACTCACAATAGACTTGCATACCATTACCCTTCAAATACCAAGAGACCAATATTTTTTTGAGCTTTTTTTGATTTTTGGTGAATTAAATATTTCTGTGCATAGTTAATTCACTAGTAAAATCACTACAGTATCTCTATAAGTATAAAAAGGGTGATTCCAATTTCTGAAGAAAGGTATTCTAAATACCTAACATGTGACCTTGGAATTACATCCAAATCTCCTATATATTAAATCAAATGAAAAAGACAAAAACACTCCAGAACAGACTTTGGGAATTTTCTGAGGGCATTCTGCTAAATATTTTGAGATGATTCCAACTCTCAGTGAAATATTACATCAAATCCTACTTAACCATCCAAGGAAATAAATTTTGGACCTACAGAACATTTCTGGTGAATTATTCCCTAAAACTAGAGTTTTAATGACTATAAAATACATAGTAAATCACTGGAAATTGATAAAATAGGGAAACCACTTTTTTGGTTTCATTTTATCAATATAATTTTTGCATATTTATATCATATAGAACTTGAACTTGTATTAAAATCCTCTTCAATAAGTAATTTTGACCTCCAAATCACTAAAGAAATCCACAAATGCCTTCAAGCATTTCCACTAGCTAAAAATCTAAATACTTAACACCTACTGATCTATAAAACTTGTTTTGTACTTTTCTTGCTGTATGTATTGATGCTTGCATGCATTGTTTTGAATATGGTATTGTTTGTTGTACATGTATGCTCGATAATGGCGATAGTTGCAATTGTGTGACGCTGAGAAGAAGGAAGCCTCGGATTTTTTTATTTTTTTATTGGTATTCTGGTATTATAAAGAAGTCAAGGGAAAACTCGCTCGTCACGGGCAAGCCACCTTATTGCTCATACACCTTTGTCCTACTATTTTACTTATGCATGTTTTATCTACTTTTATAGAAAGTGCATTGGTTTAATGTATAATATTTTATACCTGGTAGTGGCGTGGCTCCTCCATCTAATACTAATTGTACTACTAAGTACCACCCCCTTGATGACACCTACTTGTCCCTAGTATAGGAGATGGTGTATAACACCATACCCCTTTGGAGACCCCGTTTTAGCAGAAGCAAAACTTTAGGATGGGAAGACCCCAAAAAGCTTACAAAAATGTTTTATGAGAAAACTTTGGCGAGGTGCGGCCTGCCAAGTGAGTTTGAAAATGAAAAGGGTTTTGTTTTACAAAAATGCTGGATGGAGAATGGATGAAAAACCCGGTTCTTTGCAGTTTTGCCAAAACAATTAACCCGTGCAACCACATTACTCTAGAATGGGACATGGCTGAATTTGATGTTTGTTTACTCTAGTATAAACTACCTTGCACTACTATAGGGGGGTATAAATCCCTGGAGGGTGGTCCTTCTCCCGTAAAATGGTCCATTTAAAACATCGGCCGGGGGAAGAAACTAAGGGTCTACGGGCCTCCACGCATTAATATGAGCCCCTCATTGAAAGCGCACACTCGAGTAGTGGAAAATTCCCTCCGGTTGGCTTTGGAACTATATAGGGCGTCCCGGTGTTGAGGGAAACAACACTTATAGGGTAGGCACTTATATTGGAGTGGGCATCCGGAGAGTCTTGACCGGTTACTCGACCCACGATCGGTGTAGATCAGGGCAGGGTACCCGGATGGTGTGGGTAAAGAGTACAACCTCTTCAGAGTGTAAATTATATTCTAATAGCCGAGTCCTCGGTCATGGACGGTTTGGAAGGTTGCTGTAGAGCACTGCTGGTTTTGATTTTTAAAAAGGACTTCGGAAAAGCATGGCTTTGGAAATGTTTTGACCATGGGATGGTCGGAAAGGAAGGAATGAGTTTGGTCATGGGATGACCAGAAGGAAGAACAAATGGGTGACCCAATCCTAGTGTTTTCCAAAAACCTTTCAGAAAAAGTTTCTAATTTTTTTATAAAATTTTCCAAAAACATGCTATATCTACAAGAGAAACTAATTTTTAAAAGAACCTCTTATGGAGCCCTCCTACTACCACAACCATATTGCATATCCTTTATTATTGTTCTTTTAAGGTGGTTTACGAGTACATTCAAAGTACTCACCGGTATTGTCCCTAGCTTTTTACTTGGCCAGATTTTTAGAAGCATGAGGGATGATGGAGACGATGACGTCTATGCGAGATAGGCCGCGTTCCCAGTCAGTCGCCTGTAGGTTAAGGCATGGCATGGGCTCTGCGTTTGAAGACTTTCGCTATTGATGTATATAATTGCCATAATGGCAATATTGTATGTTTTGTACTCACTTCTTATGGGTGATGTAATGATACTCGTCGGTTATGATCACGACTCACTGATCATGGGGACATGAATTGCAGGCATATTGGGGATTCTCGGACCATAAATACGGGGTCCCACATCGGAAAGTTTCGCCGACTCGCCAGCCTCTTCAAGAGTCTAGCGGAAGTCAAAGAGAACATCTTCGACTGACTTGATGCGTTTAGAACAAGAGTCGGAGGTAGGAGAATCTAAAAGATGCAGGGGATCTGGGAAAAGAACAAAACATCAAAAATTCGACCAAAGAAACATCAGAAAACGAAGGAGGAATGAAAACGTCAAAAAAGTTACCTAGAATGAAGTGGTTCCACTAGGATTGCTCCTCTCGGAGATTCCTCGGCTCTTCTTCAGAGGCTTGGGCCAGATCTTTCTGACTATCAAAGTCCTTCCTCAAATCTTTAAGCTATTTATCTCGGAGGGCCACCAGCTGTGTGAGCCTCTCGGTCTCCATATTGCTCGACTCAAGGAGGTTGTTCATGGATTTCTCGTGTTCATCCTTACGCTTTTTCAACTCCTCACATAGTTCAGCATTCTCCATCTGGCAGACCTTGAAGTTCTTGGCCTCCTCCACCATCTTGTTGGATTGCTGCAATAACTCTTCAAAGGAACAAAATATCAATTGAAAGAAAATATTCGACTATTAAAATAACTATGGTTGAGAGCCAGAAATGTTTACCTTCTTCTTCATCCACTTGGAATTTTCAAGTCACAAAGCTTTGATTTTTTTGCGCTTGTTGCATATATTCTTGAGCAAATCCAGGTTGTAACATGTAAGTTTCTGTAAGTTAAAGACGGGATATAGTCAAACGGCTACTAAGACTTGGGCTGTAACTTGAACTAAGTAAAATTCCAGCACGAGCCTTGGTGGCTACACTATATCGTTCTTTTGTACCCTATAAGCATCAACTCGGATCTTATGCTACGATCTTTATCTGACTTTATGCTTGGGGGCTAGAGGATATGATAATTAAATACCACAAACGATAGTCAGAAAAATTACAATGTGCTCCAAATGAAGCTTCTCAAATCCGATCTTCATATTTTGGAAGACCTTCTCTACAAGGGAGATAGGAGCGACGTCTTGCGCTAGCAGTTCTCCGGCTTCGACCTTCTGGTCTCAGATCAGGATCTAGTCCAGCAGGTTTACCAGGTTGACATCCTCTGTCTCCTGGATCAGTGCTTCTAGAGTGAGGACTTGTTTCTCAAGGCAGGTTTGCGCGAGCTTGAGAATCTCCTCCTTCTGTTTTCTCTTTAGGCCGGAAGCAACAAAGCCGATAACTTTATCCAGTTTTCCTAGCGACATTACCATGGGATCATTACCCTTAGCGGATTCACCCTTGTCAGATGGCTGGCTACCAGTTGTAACTAGGGCTTGAGAGGTCATGGTGTCATCAGGAATGGCGGAACCAGCGCCTAGAGAGGAATGAGCCTCCGGTGCTGAAGTCTAGGTGCTGGTTGGAGTTGGAGGGGCCACAGCTGGGGGCAGTGTATGCTTCTGCTGACGTAGTTGCTTGACCGGATTGCTCTCCAGCTTGGACTTGCTCTTCAAAACAGATTTAGCTCTGAATCAAATAAAGAACATATGTCTGGTGTGACTCGGAAAGAATAACAAACAAGTACTAGAGTTTACAAGGTAGTTAATTTTTAACTACTGGGAGCACTTGTGCGCCAGTAGTGACAACAACTTCCTTGGCCTTGCGCTTCTTGGAAGCGAGGCCAGAAACTTCCTTCACCTCATCATCCGCCGTCTCCTCCAAGCCTCCTAGAGGATAGCCCTCACGAGGAGCAAGCTTAGACTCAAAAAGCTTCTCAAGCTAAAAAGATATGAAACATCAGCATAAATAAAGTCAGATGATAATATGAAGAGCCAAAGCATAAGACAAAGTCGAAAAGTTTACCGGAGTTAGAGGTCGGTCGGCTGTATACAACTTCATGGAGACATCGGGGATCTTCTTATTCACCCTCTCCTTGATCAGATTCTACATTCAGGGCTTGTAGTCTTTTGCAGGAATGCTAGTCGAACAGACCTTGATGCTGTCCTTCTGGTCTCCGATGACTGTGCACCAGGAGATCGCCACGATATTGCAGTGGATGAATCTAGTAATCTAGCCAGCAGTGGATCAAGTCAGATCCACAAAGACCCTGGTGCTTCATCAAAAACTCAATCCGCCTCTTGGCAAGAATCAAGTCTTCGGATAATTCTGGCGCTTCTGCATCCCATGATTCCTTATGGGGAGCAACATCATCGAAGAAAGCCAGAAGACCTTCCGTCTTCTGAGGAGCCATAATATCTTTGTGATAAAAGAATGTTCTAGCCAATCTTTATACCGACTCCCTAGCATTAATCGTAGGATAGACTCGGTATCTCCTAAGAACTAGGCTAAGGGTGCTAGTAATGTAAGGAACGCCGACACTAATGGAATTCTTCCGAGTACCATAATCATACCAGAAGAGAGTAAGATTTGGCCTAATGTCGAGGAATCCCTCACTAAGAGTTGCATGAGTGTTAAGCTCAAGTAAAGAATTAGGAGGGAGATAATGAAGTTACACAGCATAATATTGGAGCACCTCGGTGAGGAACTCTGATGGTGGGAAGTTGAGGCCGTGATCAACTACGTCCCGAAGATAACTCACTCGCTATCGCGGGGTGCTGGAAAAACATCTCCAAAGCCGCTTCACCATGTGCCGGCACGAGGTAAACCTTGTTCTCCATAGGCTGCAGCTTGGAATCGCCTATGGCGCTGGGGACCCAGAGGCCCCGCTACTTCCTGTCATCCGCCATTGTCGCTGCACCATAATTCAACGTTGCTTTTGCCATCTCGCCTGAGCAAAGGTCAAAGATTGGTGGCTCTAGGGTGCTTTCGGGTGTACTGGAGAGCGAGAGAGATGCGGAGTGCTTGAGGATTACGAGAAGGAAATGATGAACAGCGAGGAATGAATTTGGCAGAGAGGAAATATCTAACTTAGTAACCACCGCGCCAAGATTCGCGTGATTGCACCACACGTATAGTAGAGAGAGGAGGCTTCCTCGCGACACCTCCACCCCCTTGATTCTCGCGCGTGCATTGAAATGTTGCTCCGGTTCTGTGTAACGCGGACCCTCAGACGGTCAGACTGACAGGATAATTTTCACTAAAAAGACGTGACCTGAAAGGTTGTTAGGCCGACATCACCATTTAAATTCCGGATCATGTTTGAATCGAGCAAGGAAATGATTGAAGTCAAGGAGATATATCCGAGTCACATGAGACTCGGAATCCTACACTACTGAATAAACCATCAAGCTATATGATTTATCCGACTTTATATCTTGGAGACTTCCGGGGCTACTGTTGGGGATATACTTTCCGGGTATACCCACATGACTTGCTGACCAGGGTGGCCCACCAACTGGTTAGAGTTTTCGTTCATGGGAGGCCCAGTAAGAGAAAGAGGAGGATTAAATTTCGGCTATGACAAGGCTCAAAAGACTTACCAACTTAGGCATATAGTATTACTTATAGTCCAAGATGTACTTAGTTACCAACTCTGTAACGTAGCCAGATAGGTCTCTCCTATAACCCTAGGTATTGGCGCCTTCATAAGCCGGACCTGAGGGAGCCTTTAGGGAACCAGATCATAGATCAACCACAAACCAACTCGCACAGGCGAACCTCTTTTTTAATCCGCTGTAACATCTGGCTCATGCCGATATATTATTGGGTTGTTATAAGGAGTAGGGTCCGATCACCGCAGTCGTGTTGGGAATATGCCCTAGAGGCAATCATGTATGATGTAATTCCCACTGTATTCATAAAGTTATTGAGTTGTCCTTCTATGAGCATATGATGTATATTGTCGTGGGAATGGCCACGAAAAATGCTATGATCGGCAGTGAGTAGTAGAACAAGGGGCAAGGGCGGCCAGCCATCTACGGTGGGAGATGAGGGCAAAGACATCGAGATTTACCTAGGTTCGCCCTCCCGGAGGGTAAAGACCTACTCCTGCTAGATTGTATTGATGAGAGAGTACAATGGGCGAGCTCGGCGGCTAGGTGACGAGTCGAAGGGGTGTATGATGGAACGTAAGTTCTATCGTGCCCTTCGGAGGTTTATTTAGAGTCACCTTGCTAGAGTTTACAGATCTACAACCGAGTTGGATAAGGACTCAGAGGGTTTTGACCTAATCCGACTGGGCCTAACTACATTTCTGGGCCTTCAGCTTCCAGTCACCTGGTTCCTTCTTGGGTAGTGATCCAGTCGCCGTCCTGCATGCCCACTTGCTGGCAGTATGAACCAGTAGGAAACATACTGCTAGGTATACCCCACTTGGCATATCCCCATCAGTAGTCCTCGAGGCCGTCGTTGACTCATCGCAGGTGATCTTTGGCAGTCGGAGTATTCAGGTCCAATTTGGACGCCCAAACAAATCGGCGGTGGACTCCCTCTATGAGAAAAGGAACCTTCAGAATGCATCCCAGTCGCAATAACAACGACCATTAGGCTCGCCAATTGGACGAGTAGTCGAATCGTAGCCACGGCGAATGGATCGGCGAGTCAAGTAGACGAAGTTGGACCGTCACCTTGGTCAAACTAGTCGTTGGGTAATCCAACTGTAATATCGGCGTAATCACCGCGCGGTAACGGCTCCCCAAAATTGGCAGGAACCAACCTCTATATAAGGAGAGTGACGGGTGTGTTGCGAGAATTCCCCACATTGCCTCTGACCCCGCACGTCCTTCAATCTTCCATTCCCTTCAGAGCGACCCAGAGCGATCTAGCGATCCCAGAACCTCGAATTGATGGCGCCCCCAAAAGAATTGTGGGGGAGATCCAAATGTACCAATGTGCTACAGAAGTCCTTCGAGGACGCAGGGATTCTCTGCGCCGGGAGATGGAGGATCCCCGTGGCCGGAGAGGTGGAGCCAAATCCGCGCGCCGGGGAGTTCATCTGCTTTACCAGCCATCTCGAGAGGGGTCTCGGCTTCCCCACCTCGATCTTCTTCCGCCGATTCTGCGCATACTACGGCATCGAGTCGTCAGATCTGGGGCCGCATAGCATTGAGCAGCTCGCCATTTTCGTGGCTTTCTGCGAGTGTTATTTGGGCTGTCGCCCATACTTCCCCTGTGGTAGGAGCTGTTCCACGGGCGGATCGGTCGCGAAGGGGCAGGAGGCCCGATGCTGCCAGCGGGCGGCCTTACCTTCCACTTGAAGTCCAAGGCCTCCTTCCTCAACCTCATGCTGCCGAAGAAGGCAACGAACGAGTTGAAAAAGCACTGGTTTTACGTCAGCGAGTCGACTCCAGAAGGAGAAGTGTCACTCCTGATGTATTCCACCGAGCGGCCCGAGCCGCGCCGGCTTCAAGTCGCCAAGATTCAGCACGACCTGCGGATGGTGGTCAACGATATGTTGACGATGATTTGTCAGCTGAAGAAAGATGGGCTCGAGACCATCAATTTGTACAATTGCTGGCTCGGGCGGCGACTGGTGCCCCTGGCCAGCCGTGCTCACTAGATATACGAGTACACCGAAAAGGACGATGCGACCAAGGCCTGCACCGCCGAGTGGAAGGCCGACGATTACGCCCTCGCACTGAAGAAGATCATTGACGTGGAATACCGCGACCGGAAGGCCGAGATTCCCCTATACACCATGAAGCGCAAGGCGCCACCAGTAAGTCTGCCTTTCCTTGTCTATTTCACAGTCGCAGAAATGCAGTCGCGGCTTATTAACCATGTATTGTTTGTGCAGCTGTTCCAAGTGGTGGAAGGTTGGGTTCCTCCCGCCGAAGACGAAAGCTCAGACGAGTCCGCCGAGGACAAGAGCGAATCTTCCTCTAGCAAGGAGAATGTCGGAGGCGATGACAACGACGACGATGATGATAACGACGAGGCCGTGGAGGTTGCCGCACCCGTGGTTCGAAAAACTCGCGGGCAACGGCAGTGCGAGCTCAAGGCCAGCAAGAGCCTCGTGGCTCACGACGGGGGATAGGACGAAGCCCTCGAACATACTTCACGGCGTGTGGCCACGCGTCAAAAAAGAAGTCACCGAAGAAGAAGGAGGCGCCCAAGGAAGTGTCACCGCCTTGGTCAGCGTCTAGCTCCGAGGTGACTAGCGTGGCTGATGAAGCTGGCGCAAAAGCATCGATGAAGGTGCCTGAGGCAGCCAACGCGGCCGTGGTGGAGGACGAAGTGCCGCTGGTGTCGTTTCCACCATCGTTCTTGGTAGTCATGGGCCTTGGGGCCGCTTCAGCCTGAGAGGCGTCTTCGTCGAGGGAGGCACCCACATCGACTTGAGGAGAACTTCCCGCTGCGGCGGCCTCTTAAATGAAGAAGGCTTCCGTGTTGTGAGCTCTATCCCTGTTTGAGACGGGCATCAGTCGGAAGCTAGGCCTGGAGCTGGAGAAGTCGGCGCATATCCGCACCGGCCTGCGCTACATCCTAGTCGCCAGGTAAATGTCTTGGCATGTCCACTTGAATCGCTAGTTTGTAGTTGTTGTTTGGTTTGATAATCACTTCCTTTTGCAAGACTGGCGTGAAAAAGATCGGTCACCCCTCGGTGGCCAAAGTTCCAGTAGACGCTGCAGGGGCGGAAGATGATCCCTCGAAGAAGAGGAAAGGCGACAACGCCAAGGCGCCCGTTGAGGGCGCGAAGAAGATGAAGGGCAACGAGGTCGTCACAATCTCAGACGAGCCGGTCGACGACCTAAGTGGAGCTCCGACTAGAGCGGATGCGACCGTGAAGACCGTCGTGGACGTAGGGTCACAGCAGATAAACCCTGCGGCACTGGTCGGGGCATCGGGCCCTTCGACGAGTGCTGCAGGAGCGGTGGTGGCGACCTTCCCTCGCTTTATGGCGAAGGCCTCCACCGCAAGTGTCTCGGCGCAGTCGGCCCAAGCGCCCGAAGCTTTGGGCTCGGAAGTTGAGCAGCTTCGCGGGTGCACGCCCCTTGTACTACCATCGGTGGACGCGGTCGAGCTGCACAGTATGCTGGGCGCGGCTATTCAGGTATGTCCAGTCCTCGAGGATCTGTTCGCTGAATTTCAGCGGGCAGATTCTTATTACCTTTTTCTATCCAGTCCCCGAGTGTCTAGTCGCTGAATTTTAGTGACTAGGCACTTGGGAATTTCTTCAATGTCCAGTCCCCAAGTGGCTAGTCGCTGAATTTCAGCGACTAGGCACTTGGGAATTTCTTCAATGTCCAGTCCCCCGAGTGGATAGTCGCTGAATTTTAGTGACTAGGAACTTATGAATTTCCTTGATGTTTGCTTATATCAATTGTGTTTGTGCAGGGCCTCCAGCGTGAGTTGGCGGAGCGGCTGGCTGCCAAGGAGCGTCTGGAGCGCGACCTCCGCTGCGTGCAGGAGGTGAATGAACAGCTGCAAGAGATCGTGGGTAGGTTTTCGACATACCCTCTCCCTTACTATCTTGTTTCTGATTGTGATCTCACCCTTGCGTTGCTGCAGAGGGGCATTCGGCCACGGTGGCGAAGGCTCGCGAACGTTTGGTCCCTGTTAGCGAGTTGAAGGCTGCCCAGTCATCGTTGACCGTCGCGGAGAAGCAAGTGGCCGAGCCGGAACGAGAGATCAAGGCCGAAAAGGCGGAGGCGAGCTCAGCTGAAGAGAGGGCTAAGGCGGCTGTCGCAGCCGCAGATGAGGAGCGGAAGGTTTCCGATGCTCTCGTCGCGGGGCTGTAGACCGATTTGTCAGGTCTTCAAGATTTCATCACGGGGCGATGCCGTCCCCTGAATGGTGAGTTCCTTCGTCTTGTGTTTGTTTCTATCAGCGAGTCCCCGAGCGTGGGGGTCGCATTTTTCATTGTGTCCTTTATGTGGTTGGCTCGACTCGTGTGTCCTTTTGATGCCACATTGCTTGTTATTATGTAGGGAAAATTCTTGATGATGAGCCCGAAGCGTGGTCGTACGACGCGCGGCAGTGTGTCATCATGCTGGTGGATTCTGCCGCCCTTTCGGCGACTTGCATTCGGGCGTACCTCCAGGAGATCTCGCCAACAGAAGTGATCCCAAGCTAACTCACGGAGTTATGGCGCTACCTGGAGAGGGCTCCAGCGGTTGTGGAGTACATGTCGCGGTCAGCCTTCCTCCGTGGGGCTGCGACTGCGCTGAGCCTTGGGCTCACCCACTTCCCTGACGACTTCGACTTCGACGACGTCACCAGGGGCTATCCCTCGTCGACTGGCTCGATCGAGATCTACGACGTGCTGAAGTTGACCGACCGGGCCGCGGTCTACTCCGAGCGGGTGCTGGCGATGGGTGATCTTCTGCCGTCTCAGGAGACGATCGTCACTCCGAATGACCCCGAGCCGGCGTAACGCGACTTGAAGGTGGAGCAGCCGTTTCGATCGGTGATGGCGGGCACCTTGACGACGTACCCGTCAAACCCATGGGTCCCCTTTATCCGTGTTCACGGTGGTGATGGCGCGTCGTTTTCGAAACCTGCAGACTAGATGACTTTGCCGATTGGCGTTAGTTGTAAGAAATGTATGCCTGCCCTTGTAAGAGAAAATTTGTTGCCGTAAGGAATGCATGTATGATTTTGTCAGCTTTGAGTTGTGTTTGGATTATTTTGTTGTGCGAGTCCCCGAGCGTGTCCGCCCTTTTATGGGGTTTACCTCGTGTTTGTGTGTGTATGTTTTTTTGTACTGTTAGTTAGTTAAGGTCGACTCGTTGTTGCTTGGGAAGCCAGTCGCTTGGCGACCCCAAGGGGTGCTCTATACTTAGCCGTATTCCCGGACGCGAACGGGTTCGGTAGGGCGAGTCCCTGAGCGTGGTACTTAGCCATTCTAGCCACATGCCCAAGGTAGGTGAGGATGGAGCGCGTTGTGCTTGGCGCGTCACTCCACCTGACTCGGAGATCCAGTCGCGTGGCGAGTCCAGGGCGTGCTCTCATACTTGGTGTTTTCCCTAGCTGCGTGGGTTTGGACTGGCATCCATCCCCGAGCGTGGTACTTGATCGTTCGAGTCGCTGCACCGAGGATGTGGAGGATTGGGTTGTTGTGAGAAGCAAATGCGGTTGTCTTGGCCCGGTGGGCCAGTCGAGCAAGGTGACTCCGATGGGGCTCTAGGTTGGCGTTTTCGTGGACGACACAAGGCCCGAATTTTATCGATGCCCTTGTATCGCACTACTTAGTCGTGTCGGTCGCGTGACCAAGGGTTGACTTCCGTGATTAGCGTAACACTGTTTTTACGAGTGCGAGTGGCACACGAATTGGAGTAGACACAATTTGTGTGGGTCGAGAATCTTTATTGCATGGCGGGGGGAGTACATGTCGGAGTTCTATGAGTAGAACTTCCTTAGGAGGTTTACATTCCATGATCGTTTGACGTCGAGTTGGACGTTGCCTCAAACATCAATGAGGTAGTAGGCGTCGTTGCCCAGGACTCGTCCTATGGCGAATGGTCCCTCCCACAGGGGAGAGAGCTTGTGCATGCCCTTCTTGTCATGGATCAGTCGCAAGACCAGGTCTCCTTCCTGGAAGATGCGAGTCCGGACTCGGCGGCTATGGTAGCAGCGGAGTCCTTGCTGGTAGATGGCGGTGCGCGAGAGAGCTAGGTCGCATGCTTCGTCGAGCTGGTCGACCCCGTGTTGGCATGCAATCTCCTTGTCGGCTTCCGCGTAGTTGATGACACGAGTCGAGTCGTGCTCGAGGTTAGTCGGCATGACGGCTTCGGTGTCGTACACCATGAAGAAGGGCGTGAACCCGGTCGACCTGTTGATGGAGGTATGGATGCCCCAGATGACGGAGGGTAGCTCCTCGACCCAGCACCCCGGAGTTTCCTCGAGGGGAACTTGCAGTCATAGCTTCAGGCGATGGAGGATGCTCTTGTTGGCGCATTCCGCCTGGCCGTTTGACTCCGGGTGGGCGAGTGAGGCGAGATCGAGACATATGTTATGCTCCTCGCAGTACTCGGACATGGCACCTTTTGTGAAGTTGGTGCTGTTGACCGTGATGATGTTGTGCGGGAATCTGTAGCGGTAGATGAGCTCACGTAGGAACTTGGTGGCGGTCTTGCCGTCGCACTTGTGGACTGGCTTGGCTTCCACCCACTTGGTGAATTTATCGACTGCGACCAGGAGGTGGGTGTAGCCGAAGGGGGCCTTCTTGAAGGGACCCACCATGTCCATGCCCCACACGGCGAATGGCCAGGTGATTGGGATGGTCTTCAGCACCGAGCTTGGTACGTGTGTTTGATTGGCGTACTTCTGAAACGCGACACAGCGCTGGACGATGTCGACCGCGTCGGCGTGTGCGGTGAGCCAGTAGAAGCCATGTCGCATGGCTTTGGCGACCAGGGACCGGGCGCCAGCGTGATGGCCATAGTCGCCAGCATGGATATCTTGGAGGATCTTGTGACCTTCCGCAGGCTGCACGCAGCGTTGGAACACGCCGGTCACGCTGTGCTTATGGATAGTGGTGGGCATAAAAAACCGAAACCGAACACCGAAACTGAAATAACCGAAACCAAAACCGAATACACCGAACCCTAATTAGCCGAAACTAATTTCAATTGGTAAAGATGATTAACCGAATTTATAAATATTAATTCAGTTTTGACTCTTTGTTAACCGAAATAACCGTACAAACCGAAAAATATACATGACAGAGCTAAATATATTTGTGATTCTGCCTCAGGCGTCTATTAATGTACATAGATACTAGCTCATGCGACAAAAGACATGCATGCAAAAGCTGCTAGACAGCCCATGCATGTACGTATGTCTCCAGCTACATGCACGTACACTATCAATTGTGTCTATGAACTTTGTTGGAAGCCTTTCAATTGTTTTCCTATTTCAGATATAATCATGTATTTTAGCTGAACTCTCAAACATACAATTTGTTGAATGTATACGATTTGGAAGATAGACATCGACATTAGCTAGCCATGTATTGCTTCAGGTCCTCGTCGACCTAGAGGTTGCTTCCGGTGCACCGATGAGTGATTTAGCTCGTATGGATCTGACTTAAATTATGGCACAATGTTTTTATTTCCAGAAGTTCGGTTAAAAACCAAACACCGAACCGAATTTGCCACTAACCGAACTATCGATTAATTAGAAAACCGAAATAATTTCGGTGCCTATTTTATAGAAACCGAATTATAGAAAAACCCAAAAAACCGAACCGAATTAACCGAAAAAACTGAATGCCCACCCCTACTTGTGGAGCTCGCCGTTGATGATGACGAAGGACTTGCAGCGGCGAACGATCATGCGAGACTCCGTCTCATCTGCTGGTAGGGTCCCTCCCTCGAGGTAGGTGATGTATGGCGCGGTCCAGTCGCTTGTCTCCATGATCATGGCGACTAGAGCCGGTTCTGGTTGCAGCGGTATCCCGAGGTCGATCTCCCTCGGGGGAGAGACAGAGGGATTGGTGATGGTGTCGAGGAAGACACCGGCGGGTGGCGCATGAAAAGCCGATCCGATGCGAGAGAGGGCATTGGCCTCTTCATTCTTGTGCCGGTAGATCCACTCGACAGAGTACCCGATGAAGTGACCTCCCTGCTGGTCCACTCTTTGGCGGTATGCCTCCATGGTGGGGGAGACGGCGTCGTAGGTGCCGATGACTTGCATAGCAACGAGGTCGGAGTCTCCGTAGCACCATATGTGGTTGATATTCATCTCCTTGGCGTCTCGCATGGCGTGAACGAGGCCCTCGTACTCGGCCATGTTGTTGGTGCAAGGGGTGAAGTCGAGGTATAGTATGTAGCGCAGTTTGTCGCCCTTGGGGAGGTCAGCACGATCCCTGCCCCTGCGCCGTCTGTGTTCTTGGACCCGTCGAAGTGGAGCGACCAATAATGGAGGTACGACAGCTTCTCTGGCTGCTACGCCTCCTCCTAGTCGGCGAGGAAGTCTACCAGGGCATGCGACTTGATTGCCTTGCGTGGATCGTACTTGATGTCGTGGATGCCGATCTCGATGGCCCACTTGGCGACTCGGCCAGTCGCTTCGCGGTTGCAGATAATGTCCTGCAACGGCACTAAGGAGACGATCGTAATTGGGTGCTCCTAGAAGTAGTGCGGCAGTCACCGCTGGGCTGGGAAGACCGCATATACCGGTTTATGGTACTGCTGGTAGCACTGTCACGACTCGGTGATGAATTCACTGATGTAGTAGACAGGTCGCTACACGGGGCACTCCTTGCCCTCTTCTGGATGTTCGACGACCATGAAGGCGCTAACAACTCGCTCGGATGCCACGACGTAGACGAGCATCGGCTCTTTTTCAATAGGGACGGCGAGTAACGGGGCCGCGAGTAGCACCTCTTTGAGAGCGTGGAGCGTGTTGTCCGCCTCCTTGTACTACTGGAACGTGGGGGTTTTGCACATTAGGCGGTAGAGAGGCATCACCTTCTCGCCTAGCCGGGGGATGAAGCGGCTTAGAGCCGCGACTCGCCCGACCAACTTCTAGAGGTCACGAAGGCACTCGGGTTTGCCGAGTCGGGCGATCGTGTTGATATTGGTGGGGTTTGTCTCGATGCCTCTCTTGGAGACCACGTACCCCAGTAGCTGTCTAGTGGGTACACCGAAGGTGCACTTTCCTGGTTGAGTTTGATCTTGTACCTCCATAGGTTTGTGAAGGTTTCGACCAGGTCAGGGAGTAGGTCCCTCTGGCGATTGGACTTGACCACCACGTCGTCGATGTAGACGTGGATGTTGCGGCCAATTTGGCTCGCAAGGCACTCCTGCATGCACCGCTGGTAGGTCGCTCCGGTGTTCTTGATACCGAATGTCATGGCGGTGTAGCAGAAGGCACCGAACGGCGTGATGAACGCCATCTTCTCCTCGTCCTCGACCGCCATTTTGATCTGGTTGTAACCAGAGTAGGCGTCAATGAAACATAGTGACTCAGAGCCCGCGGTCGAGTCGATGGTTTGGTCGATTCGCGAGAGGACGAACTGCTGCTTTGGGCAGGCGCTGTTAAAGTTTGTGTAATCGATACACATCCTCCAGGTCCCATTCTTATTTTCGACCAGGACTGGGTTTGCCAGCCACTTGGAGTATTTGATGGGCCGTATGAAGCCTGCAGCGAGTAGACGCTGCACGTCCTCCGCGATTGCTTGACGACGCTCTTCATTGAAGGGCCACAACGACTGCTTGACAGATCGCACTTTGGGGTTGGCGTTGAGTTTGTGCTCAGCGAGTTCCCTTGGGACATCTGGCATGTCAGACGGCTTCCATGCGAAGATGTCGTGATTCTCACGTAGGAACTCGATGAGCGCACTTTGCTATGCAGGGCTCATGCCTGTCCCGATCGTCACCGTCTGGCTAGAGTCGCCTGGGACCAGCTCGACGGAGCGTGTGTGCGTGGTGGCTTCGAACGCATTCGAGCGGCCATTCTCCGAGTTGGGCTTCTTTAGTATTGTGGGGTCGTCGTTGTTGACCCTGCTCGCGTATCTGGCGAGCTCCTCCGCGTGGTTCGCCTCCGCAGCGATGACGGCATCCGCAAGCTCGGCGCCCTTTGCTTCACACTCCGCGTCCATGTCAGGGTCGCCGTGGACGGTGATGATGGCGCACGGTCCTAGGAGCTTCATCGTGTTGTACACGTAGTGCGGTGCCGCTATGAACTTGGCGAACGCTTGTCGCCCCAATACACAGTGGTAGGGGTTGTTGAAGGGCACCAGCTCGAAGACGATCCTCTCATTGCAGAAGTTCGCTGGTGTGACGAAGGTGACTGGCAGCATCACCTTCCCGATCAGGTACGCCTTCCGACTGGGGACGATGCCATGGAAGGTGGTGAAGGTCATCTCGATCATCGACTGCGGGAGCCACAGCCGCCTGAATGTGTCTAGGTATAGTATGTTGATGGAGCTCCCGCTATCCATAAATGTCTTGGGGAGCCAGTAGTCGCCCACTTTGGGCTTGACCACCAGGGCGACCCGCCCCGGATATTCGATCCGTGGCGAGTGTTCCTCGCATCTCCACGTGATGTGCTATTCGGACCAGTTGAGGAAGTGGGGGACGTCGACCTGGGACACCGCGTTGACGGCGATGGTGCGGGCAATGACCTTCATCTCGCGCTTGGTGCTGAACCTGGTGAAGGTGTGGAGCGACCCGACGTCGTTTTTGAATGCCCTACCATTTGGCGGGTTGTTTTTGGGGTCCTCCCTTGCACGCTGTGCCTTCTCGATCTCCTTTAGGGAGTGGCAGTCGGCGGTCGTGTGCGTGGCAAGATTCCCCTCCCTGTTGTGGAACACACAGGGTTGGTTAAGGAGAGCCACGGGGTCGAATTTCGGCCTCGCCTTGTAGTTGCCACCGTCGCGGTGATGGCCTCCGTCGTGGTGGAAGCTCTTGGGGTCGTGTGGCGCATAGCCAGCGTTGGCGACGAAATCAACTCGTCCATCACCGCGGCGCTTGCCGGTGTGGCGAGTGTTGCTGTAGCGTAGCTCGGGTCGCCTCCCGTTTTCGTGGCCGCTTGGGCGGCGATTTCCACCCGACTCGTCGTCAGTTTCTTGGTTCGGGTCCTCATCTGCGTACCGCTTGGCGATCTCGAGGAGGTCTGGGATGTTGTTGAGTGTTTTGTACACCCGCTTGAGTTTGGAGACCATGGTTCGTAGCGGCATGAGGTCTTGAAGCACTAGATCCCCGTTTCTGGGTGGATACCAGCCGCAATTAACCACAAATCTTGCCACCTTTGGAGCTAGTTGCGGGTTGACTCGCGGGGTCCCTGGACGCATCGGTCCAGGTCCTCGATGCTGGTGGTGCGGGTGTAGGAACCGTCAAAGTGCCTGACGAAGGCGTTGCGCATGTCCTCCCAGGAATCGATGTTGTTTGCGGGGAGGGTGTTGATCCATTGCCGAGTCGCTCCCTCCATCATCAGGGGAGGTAGCGGGCGGCTAGTAGGTCGGTGTGGCCGGTGATTCCCATCGCCATGAGGTATGCGTCCAGCCACACAGACGGATCATACGAGGGATCGTACTTTTCAATCTCCTTTGGCGCTTTGAAGTTCGCCGGATATTTTTCGCCTTGGATCATTGGTCCGAAGCACTGGGAGCTGACTCGGCTGAGCGAGACCCTTTGCTCGCCATCGTGGCGGTTGTTGAGGGTGTGCCTCAGGTCATCAGGCTGGCGTGCACGCCAACTTTGGTTGTTGATGATGTGTGTCCGCACATCGACTGGCTGCCCGCTGGCAGCAACCATGTTGTTCGTCGGTCGTGGGTCACTGGTGGAGAGTGTCGCGTGCACGGCTCGTGGTTGGAGCTGCAGGGGCTCATGTGTTGGGAAATTGAGGGTGTTCACCATTGTTGGGCGGCCGCTCGAGGCCGCCCTGCTTCCTGAGGAGCAGGAGTACCTGCTCCCGCATGAGTCGGCTCCTGCGACTTGCTATTCGACTGCCTTGGTGAGTAGGGCCTTGGCGTATTGGATCTGCAGCACGCCTTCCCCCGTCACATTGAGGTTGGTGACCGCAGCTCGATCCGCGATCACATTGTCCATCGGGGTGGAGTACAACGGGAGGCCGTTTGCGTCCTGCTCTTGCGGGCAGATGAGGATGCTCGGCTGGTTTGGAGGGGGCGTGCGACCGAGAGGTGGTGGGGAGCGTCGTTTGCCATTGCGCCTAGTGGTGGCCGGGTACTTCCAACTAGTGGCGTGTTCTCGCAGATCACGCGATCGGCCACGCGGGTCGAAGTTCAGGGTGCGGCCCTGAATGGTGGGGTTCAGGCGCGACCTGATGCAGCGCTGGTGGTAGAGTGAGAGCTCCTGCACCATCGCCTGCTCGAGGCAAAACTTTTCGCGCTCGACTTGTTCCTTGCGAACTGCCTCCTCTAGGCGCAGGCGGAGTTCCTGGACTTCCCCTGCCGTCGCGGTCGACAGGATCGACGTGGAGAAGGGGTTTGGCAGGGCACTCATTCCGCTCGCCATGTAGGTCGCGACGAAGCGACCGGATCCGGCATAGAGGTCGCCGGAGTTCTCCGACCCGAAATCAGAGTCAAAGATCCCAAGGATAGATGGGTCCTCTAAATCCCCGATGTTGGAGAC